>CM060359.1:5624569-7009290 GCA_030545235.1 Helianthus tuberosus
AATGGGGGGTTTGGGTTTCTATTGCCAACACAAGCCTTGTCCAACCCACATCACACGACCGAAAACAACGCAAAAAGCGCACAAAACCACAAACCCAAAGATTCATACGCCCCGTTCGTGTCATCAAAGGCACATTTGGGAAAGACATATATGACCGTTACAAAATAGGAAAAGAACTCGGTAGGGGTGAGTTTGGGGTGTCATACGAATGTCAAGATATTACAACGGGTGAAAGAGTCGCATGCAAGAAAATATCGAAAAGCAGGTTAAGGGCGGAAATCGACGTTGAAGACGTGAGGAGAGAGGTGGCGATCATGAGGCATATGCCATTGCATCCGAATATTGTGACGTTTAAAGATGTTTATGAGGATAAAGACGCGATTTATTTGGTTATGGAGCTTTGTGAAGGTGGTGAGCTTTTTGATCGGATTGTTGCGAAAGGTCATTACACGGAAAGAGCTGCCGCCCCTTGTTATCAAGACGATTCTTGAAGTTGTCCAGGTTATTATCATCTTCGTGTTCTATCGTAAGTTCTCAGTTTTTTTTTAATATAAACATATGTGATTTCTCGAAATCTTTATGCATGCATGCATGCAAAGTATAAACAATCAAACAAAAATCTACTCATAACAAAACTATTAGTAGGTCTAGGAGGATTTGGTGAGCATAACCTTTCCTCTATCTCAGGTGAAAGAAAACCGACTTTAGAAACCGTATACAAAATAGTTTATCCGGAAATATAACAATACAAAAATACTAACAATGATAATAGTAAACTACCGCTAAGGGGGTAGGAGCTCCCATCACTAACCATACACTCATCACTCACAACAGCTTTATTTCATAACTAGTGATGGATTTTAGTGGAAATGCCCATCACTCACCACGCACTCATCTCCATTGGAAAACAACTCACCACATAAACACAAAACAACGCGTGCTCATCATCACGCTTATCTTTCACCACGCGTGATAATATCCACCGGCGGTGGTGTTCCATGCCTATCAACGCGTGATGGTTGGCCGGCAACGGGCCGCCCCGTCCCCTAACAAGGGAATCTATACCACGCAACGTGCTAATTTGCATAAATCTTGCATTGAAATTGTGAATAAAGGAAGATTACCTACTGTATACCCTAAGTAATTCGTAGTGCATTGGTATTGCATTTATTAAATAATGCATAACAAGATAATCAAAATAGCGTGACCCGGTTAAAATATATATAGGTAATTAGTAAATGAGCAAAACAAAAACACCCATGTTTGTATTGATTTGATTCTTAAAACGTGGTCTTTACTTGATTCTTGGTTTGTGCACAAAAGTAGTTTAATAGAATGTGAAGATGAGATTTAGGCTTATTCTCATGGATTCAAGTAAATCCTATTGAATTATACTTGAATTGTATATTTTTTATCATGGGCGGACCTACCCATTGGCCAGGGTAGACGGCCGCACCCCTTGAAAAAAAAATTTAGTGTATATTTTAGGCAAAAAAAACCCGAACCGCACCCCTTGAAAATATGGTTGAACACCTTCTCCGCACCCCCAGCAAATAATTTCTGGGTCCGCCACTATTTTTTATCTAGAAGTTTAAAACCCATACAGTTGAGATTTCTTTGTGGCTTTTTTACTATAGATATTTGTCCTTCTTGGTGTTAGTAAGTAAAAGATTACCGTTCTACATTTGAAACCCATAAAGTAGAGATTACTATTTTACTGTTAAGAGGCAATATTATTGTATTTTGGAGCAATGGAAAGATCGATGTAATGTGACTAGGAGTTCATGGGTGCATATTGCCTTTTGTAAAAATGCAAGGTAAAGATGTATATTAAGCATAATTAGACTCGACACCGCAAGACCCATGTATGTGTGAGCCTTGTACACCATGTGTTAGCACGGTAAAAAAAAATATGCTTGGAGTATTTTTTTTGTATTTTGTACGTATCTCTCTATACTAATAAATAAAAATCTTTTTAAGACACATGTCGCTTTTTGGTGTTTTCTCACGTTATTTTTAAAATTTTTCTCACATGTTAATTAATAATAATAGTATTAAACAATACAATTCCGATAAGAATAAAGATTGATTTGTTTTCGGTTTGAATTAATAATAATAATAAATCATTTGTATTTGCCCGTAGAAGATAGATGAAGTTTTTTTTTTAAATTCTTTGTAAAACCATAATTAGGATAAATTACATAAATTTGTATTCTTATTTAAATTAGATTTATTTTTCAATTTCTTCCTACTATTAAATAATAATATTATTAAACAATATAATTTCCATAAGAATAAAGATTTATTTTCAACTTTGAATTAATACTAAATAGTATTAAGCACCCCCACGTTGCGGCGGGGGCGAGCACTAATGCCGCAATACTGTCAGCGACAACCGACACTGAAGTTGTGGTGTTAATGCGAAGAAATTAAACCGAAACGTAAAATATAGAATAAAATAACTAAGTTGATAGGACTCGCGCGTTACAATGAACTCGCGTCAATTTTTTTCTCGTTTGACAGGTTCATCGTAATCTATATATAATATATATCATTACCACTATACAAACCATAATGCATACATTACAACAACCATTGCATAAATATGTTGCAAATTATATTTATACAAGATTTTGGCTAAATTAATTAGATTAGTATACATAATAATAATTTACAAATAAAACAACACAACTTTGAATGGATCAAACCGATTGAATATGGTAAGATAATGAAACCATTATTTGATTAGGGTACAACCACTTAAGCAAAATTTACAAACAATACATACATACAAAACAAATTGAATTTGGTAAGGTAATGAAACCATTATTATTTGATTAAGGTACAACCACTTAAGTACAACTTACAACCTATATTTGATTAAGGTACAACCATTTAAGCACAACTTACAACCAAATATGCACACAAATGTTTCAAATTAATAGTATATAAATAGTATATAAATATAGTTAGTTATCAGGTAGTTAGTCATCCTTGCCAGTATATATACACAAAGGTAAGGATGAAATACATAGTCTTCTAAAAATAGGAATTCGTTAGAAGGGTATCAAACGGATTCGATTGAACTCTTTCAAGTGGCACTGGAACCGTCTCATCGAATTCTACGATATGAGATTTTTGGTTTTTTCTTTTGGATTTTTAACTTATTGATTCTAGATTTTTATTCAGATTAATGTGGTCTTTTTATTAGCATTGTGTCTTTTCTATGTTTGCGTAATTTTGTCTTTTTTGCAATTGATTGTGCATTTTTTACTCGATATTTTGTTATATTTTTCGGCATAGAGAAAATAATGAAAATGCTAGTAAAACAAATCCAAACTTTTGTCTTAGCTATCTTTCTTGTATGTTATTAGTGCATCTTCTATATGTTTCGTTTTTAGTCGTATCTATTACAATATAAATATATTTGTGTAGACTTGCCACAAGCATGGAGTATTTGAAACCTGAAAATTTCTTATACGCTCATAAAGGCGAACACGCACCTCTAAAGGCAATCGACTTTGGTCTCTCTATATCCTTTGAGCCTGGTATGTTCTTATTACACTACAGAGTCGCAGAATACATGTGAGATAAAACGATACATATAAAGTATGACAACGTATCTCAACATGATCGGATATGTTGGAACAATTAATTTAATGCCTTACATCAACTTATATAGTTATTATTCAAAATCAAAACTCAAATTAGCGTTTCATTTTTAAAATAAACTAAAAAGTACATTTCTTATCTTACACTAACGACTGATATTTCTTTGATTGTAGGCCAAAGATTTAGAGACATCGTCGAAAGCCCATTTTACATGGCCCCCGAAGTATTAAAAACGAAATTATGGAGAACAAATCGATGTATGGAGTGCCGGTGTCATTCTTTACATCTTGCTTTGTGGAGTTCCTCCGTTTTGGGCAAGTATATTCGTATTATGGGGCAATATGTAATTAGATCAAACTACACGAGATAAAATGAACATACAAAAAAGTTTCATATCGCACCCTCTACATTCTAAAAATGCAACAATATGGATCCTAGCAAATTTCTCACATGTTGGTCATTTGTATGCAACAATTTATAGAAACTTGAAGGGGTAAGGTTCCAAAAACCTCGTTTTGAGTACTTAAGTCCATACTACAACCTCGATATCCTAACCTTCTTTAGACCTTGCGCGGCCCACGGCACTGGTCCCAATAAAGAAGACTTAGAAGAAAGACACCAGACAACACATGCGCGCCAAAAGGAAATTAATAAATCCCTTGCGCCTCTCTCCACAACAAAGGGATAAAAATCCCAACAAGCAATCCCGCTTAAGTAGTACCCAGACTTGGATATTATTTATTGCATTGACACCACACGATAAAGAGTCACACCGGATTATGGCAGTGAAGGGGTAAGGTCCCAAAAACCTCATAATAAGTATTTGGGACCATACCCACAACCTGGCCTTTTAAACCTTTTAACCTTGCGCGGCCGCGCACTGGTCTTACAAAAGGAAGAAAGTAATCAGCAATCTATAGTCGCGCGCCCAAAGGAAAACATAAATCCTTGCGCCTTCTCTCCATTAGCAAAGGATAAAAATCCTGAGATCAATACTTCCGCCTAAATATCCAGACCTAGATATTAGTTATTCAGACTTGGGATTTATTTATTCAGTGGTCTCCACAACAATAAGGTGCCACACCAGATTACAGCAGTAATCTTCTAGAAGAAATACCATCGTGCACCACCCAGACGGTTATAACCGTCTGGACACGTGTAATTACCACAGGCACCCATGAAATCACAACGAAGGCATGCAATTGGAGAGTAATCTCCACTTGATCACATTACACGTGGCAAATCCCCAGCCTTTGATCTAGACCACGATCCGTGTGCTCTCACGTCGGATCAAAGAACTTAAACGGAAGGAAATGTAACCGCTTACGGGGTTAGCATCTTCCGTTAACTTTTCCACTAACGGGTTTTCCCGCCTAAACGACTCTCGGCTATAAATATGAGAAACAACCCAGGTATGAATCCAAGTTACACACACTTCTCAAATACATCTTCTTCTTCATTACCAATACTTATTCTCACACCGGAGTCGGGTCAGGGAGAGAACCCTTTTCTCCCCTTGGCGAGGCTAACGGTGCTCTTTTTTGCAGAGCTTTCGGAGAAGAAGATCAGCTGCAACTGAATCAATCGAGAGGGAACTAACCTTTTTTATGCGGATTCAAACCCCCTAGATATCTCGGTTACGACCATTTATCTAGTGTTTCTTCATTGGCGCCCACCGATTCCTCTGTTTTCTAGTTTTTATCTCGTTTCGATTCAGTTCTTTTCATTTTCTGTTTTGCACATGGCAGAAAATTCGTCATCTCACCGGCAACCTGGTCCTCGACCAAACGTCGGAAACAATTTACAAGTAGAAGGAATCGTAGAAGAGGCCTCGGACGATAACGAGGTTCAATCCAATCGAGTAAATGATCCTGTTACTCCAGGAATGTTACCAGCAAACCCTGCTCAATCAATTTTACCACCAGGAGAAACTCCGATATCATGGTATGTCCGGTCTCAAGGGGCATTAAACGCAGTATACACACACCTGTGTGCTCAAACTGCTCCCCTGACTCAATCACGGAGACCGGGATCTCGGGCTCATGCCTCCCAACGGGAAGAATCAACTTATGAAGATACAGAAGTTCATGCCAGATCTACGTCACAACACATTCAGTCAGGCAATTACTAGAGACAACACCATGGTGAACCACACCCTCGTCGAAGACAATCGGTTCATGATAGGTTGGGTTCCCAACGGGACACCCACACCGATGAATCCGATCCAACATACCGTTTGAGTGCAAACACCAGTGTGTTCAATCGACTGCAGCCAAATTATAACAAGTGCAGCCTCGAGCGGTTTATAACCCTGAGGCAGAACACAACTATGACTTAGTTTACCGCCCTGCAGAAGCAGCGGAAAACTCGAAGTTCATACTGGAGATAGCTCTAGCTCCATTGGAGAAGGCTAAATTACCATCCAAGATAGGGAAGTTCAATGGGTTAACAGACCCCGATGATCATCTGAGAGTGTTTACCAGCGCGGGTTTGGTTGGAGGTTGGACCCTTCCGCTATGGTGTCATCTGTTTGTACAAACATTAACTGGCCCGGCGCGAATCTGGTTTGATAACCTACCAACCGGACAGATTGAATCATGGAAGGATTTGCGTGAAAAGTTTTTAACACACTTCAGCCAGCAACGGCGTTCCATTCGGGGACACTTCTGACGTCATGAACATATGGCGCCGTGATGACGAAATCTAGAGGATTTCATCACTAGATACAATAAAGAAGTGTTAGAGATTGGTGGTGTCCACGAACAACTAATCCGTGCTCAGTTCAAGTACGCGGTTAGGTGTGATGACATGGGTAAAGTCTTATCTGGAACAGAGGGCCTTCCAACAAGTTGGGAGAAGATAATGGCGGCGGCCAAAGTTTATGCGCAAACTGAGAAAAACCTCACAACAAACAGGCCACCACCACCACACAATAGGCCCGCGGACTTAAGCTTAACCGGGGAAAGAAGGTTTAAAAAGTCATGGCGCGAATCTGGATCAGGCAGTCGATCATCTGAAGACGCTCGCACAACAATTAACAAACTCTTTGCACAGAGGGAGAACAAACAAGAAAATAGGGAGAGGCAGTGGACTCCCCTAACAAAGACCCCGGCGGAGGTTCTGAGTACTGAGGACTATCAATTCAAACCTCCGATCCCAATGAAAAGTAAACGTGGACAAGACCCTGCACAATACTGCGAATATCATAAAGACAACGGGCCATACCACTAACAACTGCATATCTCTACGCACAGAAATAGAGAAAGCCCTCAAAAACGGTGAACTCACGCATTTACTCCAAAATATGCGCAAAGAGATTAAGCAGATAACCCGGGGAGAAGAAGGCCCAAGCAAACGGGCAAAAACCTAAGTAACGACTCTATAAGTTTCCCGCAGAAAGACATGACCCATTAAATGTGGCGGAACTATCAGAGAGTAAGTTAAGTTCCATATAATTATTAACAAAACTTTGTAAAGCCTCTGTGCTCTATCCATGAATAAAATTGCAAAGTTTCTATTATTTTTGTGTTTACAAAGTGCATGCAATTTCTTTTTAGTAAGCGCAAAAACATTATGGTAGTATAAAACAAGCTCCATGCGCGGTCAGTGATCACGTCACAAACGACCATAAATTCACACATGAGCTTTATACCAACTTCATTCGCCTTACTCAATAAAAGCAATTGTAATCATGCAAAATATTGTAAAGTCATTAAACAAAACAAACAGAAACATACTGTTTTCAGCGTACAGATACGCCCTGAAGATTTTCGAACACGGCAGTGTTTAAAATACTTGCGCAACAGCGCACCATCAAAACAGGGATTTACACCCCGCATAAAAAATTGTTCAATACAATTTCAAACTATTCTAAATCTTCACCCTCACCCGGAAAGATTTCTTTAAGTTGCGCCACGTGATCGTCCGATTGCAGCGCCACATTTATTAGTTCCATGACCGGAAGTTGCAAATTGTTAAACTCTGTTTTCATGGAAGCAAGCGCAGCGGCAGTATTTACGCCAAAGGTTGCAGACTTACTGTCATCCCAGCTAACCTTTAATGCGCTGCTCACATGGTGGGAGCATTCAGCGTATCCTTGCGCATATCCATCTCGTCGCGCAGCAACCATTAAATTAGCAACGGTCTTATCTAGCTCTTCAGAGTTCAACACAGATTCAGCAACCTATGAAATAAAGGAAAAAACGTGTATCAAAAAAGGCGCATACATGATTCAACAACAAACAGGAGAGAAAAAACTTACACAAGCAATCCCACGATCTTTCAACCAGGCCATATCATTCTTTAATGGTTCAAGCTCGCTTTCCGCTGTAACCCGCGCCGTTTCTGAATTTTCTAGCTTCTCTTCAACCTCAGTCAAACGGCGGGAGGTTTCAGTATTCTCGGAGTGCGCAAGCTCCAGATCCTTCTTTAGTTGTTTCCTGATCAGAAACCAAAGCAGTAAGTTCCTCTAACTCCTTATCTCTAAGGGCAAGAGTGGCGAAAGCTTGTACCTCCCGTTGCTCACTACGTTCCCTATGAGAACGCGCCTCCGCCAGCGCAGCTTCTACATCAGCTTTCTCCTTTTTTAATCTTTCTACCTCCGCATCCTGATTCTGCAATTTTTTAACCTCAGCCTTGAGGTTATTAATAATGTTGCGAAGGTTTGCTTTCTCAGCATTGTCTTTTTCGCAAATTTTCCTCCAATTTTTGCGTTCCTCAGACAGAAGAGCAGCTTCAACTTCCGCTTTTCTTTTCCAACCAGCAACAGACCATTCCTCAGTCTTGCGCTCAGCCTCAAACTTGGCTTGCTCAGCTTCTCATTTGGCCTTCAACTGAGCCACACGTTTTTCATCTTTGGCAAACTTCTTTTGGGATGCCATAAAAGAGGCCTGCTCCTTATGCATACTATACCACTCACGCACTATGCGGTGAGTGGTAGAAACATGAGAAGCAGTTTCTGCAAGGTAAGACTGATAAGTTTGTTCATAAGGTCGACTTTCCTGAAACTTGACCTCGCCAGGCGGAAGTATCCCCTGCAACCAATCTTGGCACACACGCCAATCCGAGAAAGTATCCCCTTTCTTCAAATTCCGAACAGGGGCATGAGGATCAGAAGCATCTTTTTCAGTATAGGTCCGGTAATAATATTCTCCCAAAGTTTCTTCTGGACGGATTGGAGATTGTTTATCAACACCAGCAGATGAGCCTTGTTCCTCAGTTGTTACCTTCTCAGTATGTTCAGGCTTAGCATCAGAAGGTTTAGGGGAAGAAGTTGAAATTTTTTCAGCAGTTTTGCTCTTTCCCCAAATCTTGAACAACAGCTTCAGGGGTTGGTGGATTATCAACACCATCCATGCACACTCGGATCAACAACCTTTTCAGCCTCTGTATCAACACCAACAGGCTTCTCAACCTCAACAGTCTTCTCCGCACCATCACCAGCAACTTCTGTAGGCTCTAACGGGTCTGCAACAGAAGCGCGCGGAGGAGTGGAGGGAAGTTCTTCATTAACCACAGATTGCAGTTCTGTGGGAATAGGGGAAACAGGAACTTCTGGAAAAAATAAAAAATCTGTGAGGATTCAGTCCGCTTAAAGGAAACAAGGAGAAACGACACTTACCAAGAACAGATTCCGAAACAAAGGCATCAAGATTCCCCCTTCTGGTAATTTTCTTCCTCTGCACCTTTTTAGGAGGTTGACCCTCCGCGTCAGTATCAGTTTGTTTCCTTTTACCAGCCTTCCGATGCACCAAGTGTTCGGGACTAGAATCCAAGTCGATAGGCTCGTTAGGGTTGGATGGGGGAATATCAGCAAAATCCCTTGGTTCAGGCTTCGGTTCCCGCATAGTCACTGCAGGAGTAAGACCCTCCAAAGAGTCAGAAAACCACCACATAATCACACCTGGAGACAGAGGAACGGCGCGTACCTTTCTTCTCTCCAACATTCTTCGTCTTCAAAGGTTGAGCTTTAACAGTCTCACTCCTCTTTGGCACAGAAGTAGAAGACGTTGCGCGTTTCTTCTTTTCAGGGCCTATGCCCAAATTCAACAATTCACCTACAAAAGCGCAAAGCAAAAACTTTCCCACAAAGACCAAAAAGGGAAAGAAAAGCAGATAAAACTTACCAGCACCAGCAGCTGGTTGAGCAGATAGATCCACATCTCGCGGAAGAACAAAATTCCTTACAATACGGTGATACCAAAGCTCCTCTTCAGGTTTCTTTTTAATGGTACCCATTCTTCCGCCTTCCCTCTTGAAGGCAACAACATACAAAGAAACAACTACATTCAAAGAGAGAGCAGGTCAAAAAAGAGAGAGAGAGAGAGAGTGGAAAAGCCCCAAACTTACTATGACCATCCTCTGTGTATACGGGTTTATCTTCACGATCCATCTTCCAGTTCAAACTCATGCCGGCTCCGACGAGAGCTTTCTCCGGCAACGCAATATTGGGCACATCTTTCAGATCTTGGTACCAGTTCTCATCAACAGGGGTCTGAAGCGTTTCAATCGGAACGTCGTCTTTTCCCCTTAAAACCATCTTCACCGGAATCACTCCGGCCTTGATAAAGAAATTTTTTTTGCTTCCAGTCATGAAAGGATTTTGGGGGTTGTAGTAAAATTTTCTTCGCAGAAGCCCTCTGAACAAACGAATAGAACCCTTGGGTACAATGCATCTGATGAAAAACCCTAAATCGGGAAATGGTCGGTTCAACATGCATTGTCCGACACACAAATTCAAAATGCCAAACCCTAACCATGCCAATAGGGTGAAGTTGGGAAATATGCAGTCTGTAAAATCCAAGGACGTCAAGGAAAACCTAGTGACAGGCAAGCGAAAGTTACCGTCACAGAAAAAATCCCAAAAGAGGGTAATATACCCGGCCGGAGCATCCGCTGCCGTTTGCCCCTCTTCAGGATACAAAGCACCCCAGTTGTCCGGGAATTTAAGATTCTGAATTAAACCATCAAAGGATGCTCTAGGCCACTTCAACGATGGAAGTTCAGTCGACATCTCTTCAACAAGATCTTCCTGATTTTCTCCGGTTGACATAAGAGGACGAATGATGGAATTTCTTCTTAAAGGAATGGAAAGTTTTTCAACAAAAACAATGATTACACAGAGGAGGTTATCCAAACGCTATATATACTCATCGCAATAAATAGCATCGGTAACCGTCACAGCGACTTTTCCGGATATCACAGTTCCCCAAGCAGCATGAAAAGTAAATATCAGACACACACGCGTTTACACGCGCTCGTGTAAGACACGGACAGTAAAAAACAACTGACAATGACAGGTTGTCACTCAATTTACTGTACCAGTCTCATTAAAAAGTCAAAGATTTTCAATAAAAAAATCTTTACAAAAATCAAAATGAATCTTCGTCCAGAAGTTTTCTTATTTCTCGCGCCCAAAAGCATTTTCCTCTCATAAGTCCAGTGCTCCACTTATTTGCATAAGTACAACACTAGACTGGGGGGACTTGAAGGGGTAAGGTCCCAAAAACCTCATAATAAGTATTTGGGACCATACCACAACCTGGCCTTTTAACCTTTTAACCTTGCGCGGCCGCGCACTGGTCTTACAAAAGGAAGAAAGTAATCAGCAATCTATAGTCGTGCGCCCAAAGGAAAACATAAATCCTTGCGCCTTCTCCCATTAGCAAAGGATAAAAATCCTGAGATCAATACTTCCGCCTAAATATCCAGACCTGGATATTAGTTATTCAGACTTGGGATTTATTTATTGAGTGGTCTCCACACAATAAGGTGCCACACCAGATTACAGCAGTAATCTTCTAGAAGAAATACCATCGTGCACCACCCAGACGGTTATAACCGTCTGGACACGTGTCATTACCACAGGCACCCCTGAAATCACAACGAAGGCATGCAATTGGAGAGTAATCTCCACTTGATCACATTACACGTGGCAAATCCCCAGCCTTTGATCTAGACCACGATCCGTGTGCTCTCACGTCAGATCAAAGAACTTAAACGGAAGGAAATGTAACCGCTTACGGGGTTAGCATCTTCCGTTAACTTTTCACTAACGGGTTTTCTCGCCTAAACGACTCCCGGCTATAAATATGAGAAACAACCCAGGTATGAATCCAAGTTACACACTTCTCAAATACATCTTCTTCTTGATTACCAATACTTATTCTCACACCGGAGTCGGGTCAAGGAGAGAACCCTTTTCTCCCCTTGACGAGGCTAACAGTGCTCTTTTTTGCAGAGCTTTCAGAGAAGAAAATCAGCTGCAACTGAATCAATCGAGAGGGAACTAACCTTTTTATGCGGATTCAAACCCCCTAGATATCTCGGTTCCGACCATTTATCTAGTGTTTCTTCAGGCAGTAACCTTCTAGAAGACTCAATCGTGCACCACCAGACGGTTATAACCGTCTGGCCACGTGCCATCATCCCAGGCTCCCTCGAAGTCACGATGATGGCATTAATTTGAGGAGAAACCTCCACTTTCCCACTTTCCACGTGGCAATACCCCAGCCATTGATCTAAATAGCGATCTGTGTGCTCTCACGTCAGATCGCTAGGATTAACGGAAAAGGAAATAACTGCTTACGGAGTTAGCACATTCCGTCAACATTTCAATAATAGGTTTTCCCGCCCAAACTCCTGGTTTTAAATAGAAGAGTAATTCAGGTATGAACTTCAAGTCACATTCACTTCATTCTTACTTCTTCTTCTTCATATACCGATACTTATTCTCACGCCGGAGGGTGGTCACGGAGAGAACCCCCATTCTCCACGTGGCGAGTCTAACGGTGTCTGTTTTGCAGCTATCGAGAAGAGAAGAAGATCTGTCCCTTTGAATTGAGCGAGAGAGAACCAACCCTTTTATGCAGAACATTACCCTCTGGTTTATTTGACTCCGGTCATTTATCCAGTGTTTCTTCATTGGCGCCCACCGATTTTCTCTGTTTCATCCGTTTTTTCTCGTTTTCAATTCACTTTGTTATTTCCATTCGAAAATGGAAGAAACGTCAACTCACAGTCAAAATGGCCCTCGGCCAAATTTTGTTAGCAATACCCAGGTTGAGGGTATTGTAGAAAAAGCCTCAGATGACAATGAAGTGCAGTTCATTAATAGTCATCCAAACGAGCCTGTAACCCTAGGGGTACAGCCTGAGATCCCTGTAAGCTCAATTCTACCCCCAGGAGAAACCCCAATCTCCTGGTATGTCAGGTCTCAGGGAGCATTGAACGTTGTGTATGCACAACTCCGTGCACAAACTGCTCCCCAGACCCAGTCAGGAAGACCTATGTCTCGAAATCAAGCACCATCGGTCCCACACATTTCTCAGCATGTGATGTAGTGCGTGAAGCGATAACAAAGATCAAACACGTTGATTCTAAGAATACCCGCGAAGATCTTTTCCCAAACCCCCAAATTCGTCCCCCAAAAGACAAGAATTTAAAAAAAGTCAAACAATTATTTTATAAATCTCAAAAACTGTCCCCAATACAAATTACATGAGAACTTATATAGAGTTTTTATGATCAACTCAATGGACATAAATTAAAACAAAACTTAATGAACACTAAATGTGGATTTATTTCATTACTTAATTGAGTCGACACTTGATATTCCCGCATCATTCTCCCCACCTTTGGAAAAACTCGACCTCGAGTTTTGTCCCAGGCTAAAGCCACCTGGATCAAAAGGAACATCAATCCGATTCTTTTCGATTATTATCAAGGCCCGCCCAAGTAGTTCTACTTCACGGGTTATCTCATTTGACTCTGAACCTGTACCACCTGGGTTGAACAGAGCATAGGACCATTTCTTGTTCACTATTGTCTTGACCCTCTCAATTAATATAGTTCCAACTAAATAACCATATAGTCGTAAACCATGGACCTCATTGTATTTTTTTACAACATACCCATCAAGTTTAACAACTTTTTCTTCATTTTGATCAATATGAGGGGCATCTTTTGACGACATAACTTCTCCAACCTCCACAATCTGGCCATCAACCAAATTTTCAAATAGAACCTCGTACCAGATTTTTACAGCATGAGAATTTTGTATACCATCCAAAATAATTTCCTCAAAACTATTTGTTGGAAAATTACCTTTTAAAATTGTACAAAAGTAAATTTGAGAAGCACCAAAATCTATTGTGTTTCTTAATGCCTTCGACTTCATTGCTTTGCTCATGAATTTTTTTTGCAAGCCGCCCACGCTAACAGGTTGAGTTCCAAATGTAGCCGCTGGACCACCCGTTACCATAGTAGGACCATCACCCTTAACGCTATGACTTTTGAAACTTGATTCGTCATCACCGGCTCCCATGATCGTCGACTCTTTTTTGTGGTCATGCCTAATGGTGAGCACACTACTGGTACCACCCGAGTCACCATCGCATGCCCAAGAATACCATTGCTCATCCTCGTATTCATCAAAATATGGTAGAGTGTGGTACAAGCGATAATCCCTCTCACAAGCCATTTTGAGCCAGGAATTTAGCTCTGATACCAACTGATGTAGCGCGTGATACGGAAACGAAGATCAAACACGTTGATTCTAAGAATACCCGCGAAGATCTTTTCCCAAACCCCCAATCCCCCAAAAGACAAGAATTTAAAAAAAGTCAAACAATTATTTTATAAAACTCAAAAACTATCCCCAATACAAATTACATGAGAACTTATATAGAGTTTTTATGATCAACTCAATGGACATAAATTAAAACAAAACTTAATGAACACTAAATGTGGATTTATTTCATTACTTAATTGAGTCGACACTTGATATTCCCGCATCAGCATGATAGACCATCACGGATCCAGAACGAAGACACTGAGGTCTACTCTAGATCTCCAACGAGATATGAGTATACTCAATCAGAAAATCACAGGAGAGAGTATCGAGATGAGTCCCACTCTCATAGAAGGCCATCAGTTCACACCAGGAACCTGGGTCCACAACGGAACACCCACACCAGTGAATATGATCGAACTTACCGTGAAGGAGACAGTGCCCGTGTGTTTAGTTGGTTACAACCGAACTATAACAAGTGTAGAACCCGCGCGGTTTATAATCCTGAAGCTGAACACAATTATGATCTGATTTATCGCCCTGCAGAAGAAGCAGAGAACTCCAAATTCATTAGCAAAATCGCTCTGGCTCCACTAGAGAAAGCAAAGCTCCCATCCAACGTAGGCAAATTTAACGGAATGATGGATCCAGATGACCATTTGCGAGTCTTCACAAGCGCAGGATTGGTGGGAGGTTGGACTCTACCGATGTGGTGTCATCTCTTTGTTCAAACCCTTACAGGTGTCGCAAGGCTTTGGTTTGACAACTTGCCTGTGGGAAAAATCACATCATGGGTCGACTTTCGCAAGAAATTTCTGGTACACTTCAGCCAGCAAAGGCGATCCATCCGCGACACGGCGGACGTAATGAATATCTGGCGCCGCGATGATGAAAGTTTAGAAGACTTCATCACTCGTTATAACAAAGAGGTACTCGAAATTGGAGACGTACACGAGCACCTGATCCGAGCCCAATTTAAGTATGCCGTCAGATGCGACGACATGATAAAAGTGTTATCTGGAACGGAAGGACTCCCAAAAAGCTGGGAAAAATTAACGGCGACGGCTAAAGTTTATGCTCAGACGGAGAAGAATATCAGTAACAACAGGCCGCCACCACCGCACAGCCGCCCCCCAGATTTAGGCCCGAGCAGCGGGAGAAAATTTAAGAAAGGCTAGCGCGATTTAAGTTCGGGGAACTATTCATCAGAGGATGCACGAGCTACTTTCAATAAGCTCGCTGCACAAAGGGAAGCTAAACAAGAAAACAGGGAGAGACAATGGACTCCCCTGACCAAAACTCCCGCAGAAGTATTAAGTACCGAGGGTTATCAGTTTAAGCCTCCGCCACCTATGAAGAACAAACGTGGCCAAGACCCAAGTCAGTATTGTGATTATCACAAGGACAATGGGCACTCAACAAATAACTGTAAAGGCGCTTAAAAGCGGTGAACTCACTCATATACTACAAAATGTGCGCAAAGAAATCAAACAGATTACTCGTGGCGAGGAAGGCCCGAGTAAGAAAGCAAAGAATTAAGCAACAGCTCTATAGCCTCCTTGCAGATTACGCAGACTCTACAGTTTATCAATCCTAAGCAAGGACTATAGTAAGTTAAGATCCATGTAATTATTTGAGTAGACTTTGTACGGCTTTGCGCCTTATCCAAGAATAAACAACAAAGTCTCTATTATTTCTGTGTTTTCTCTCACAAAGTGCATGCAATTCCTTTTGGTAAACGCAAAAACATTATGGTAAGTACAATACAAGTCTCATGAACGGTCAGCGATTACATACATCACGCAAAACCTTACGTTCACACATGAGCTTTATACCACATTCATTCGCCTTACCTAATCAAGGTAATCGTACCCATGCGAAATATTGTAAATTAAAACACATATCATACTACTGTCGGCGCACCAACGCCTTGAAAATCATCAAACTACACGGCAGTGTAATAATAAATGTTACTTGCATGGCAGCGCATTAACAGAAAGGGAAGCATATCCCAAAAAACTATAAGATAATTGTTCGTACAAACACAAAAGGAAATATACGCTAAATCTTCGTCTTCATCATCTGGGAAAATTTCCTTCAGTTATGCCACATGATCTTCAGACTGCAACGCAACGTTTATAAGATCCATGACATGGAGCTGTAAGTTGTTAAATTCTGTCTTCATAGCTGCAAGAGCGGCATTCGTATTAACACCATGAGTAGCGGCTTTGCTAGTGTCCCAGTCAACCTTCAAGGCATTAACTACATGGTGTGAGCATTCCGCATATCCTTGAGCATATCCATCATTTCGCGCGGCAACCACCAAGCGCGCAACCGTCTTATCTAGCTCCTCAGAATTTAAAACTGATTCACCAACCTACAAAAAGAAGTAAATAAGCAAGAAGCGCAAGACAACTCCAAAAATTACAATAGGAACAAGACACTTACACATGCGATTCCACAATCTTTCAGCCAGGCCATGTCACTTTTTAAAGGCTCAAGTTCACTCTCTGTCGTTGCACGTGTTGTTTCAGAATTTTCTAGCTTTTCTTCAGTTCCAGCAAGGCAGCGGGAAGTTTCAGTCTTTTCAGAATGCGCAAGCTCCAAATCCTTCTTGAGTTGTTCCTGGTCAGATAGCAAAGCAGTAAGTTCTTCTATCTCTTTATCTCTAAGAGCAAGAGTGGCGCAGGTATGTACCTCTCGTTGTTCACTTCATTCCCTATGAGAACGCGCTTCATCTCGCGCAGCTTCAGCGTCAGCTTTTTCCTTCTTCAGCTTCTCGACCTCCGTATCTTGTTTCTTCAATTTCTCAACCTTAGCCTTGAGATTATTGATAACATTGCGGAGACCCATCTTCTCGGCATTATCTTTCTCACAAATCTTTTTCCAGTTCTTGCACTCCTCAGAAAGAAGGGCAGCTTCGGCTTCCGCCTTTCTCTTCCAGCCCGCAACGGACCATTCTTCAGTTTTCCGATCAGCCTCAAACTTGGCCTGATTAGCTTCTAGTTTAGCCCTCAACTGGGTAACGCGGTTTTCATCATCAACAACCTTCTTCTTGGACACTTTAAACGCAGCCCACTCTTTATGCATGCTATTCCACTCACGCACTTTGCGGTACGTAGTGGATGTATAAGAAGAAGCTTCTCCAAGATAAGCATGATAAGTTTGGTCATGAAGGCGTCCCTCCTGAAACTTGATTTCCCCAGGCGGAAAGGCTCCCTGCAGCCAATCTCGGCACACACACCAGTCTGAGAAAGT
Organism: Helianthus tuberosus; assembly: GCA_030545235.1. NCBI lineage: Eukaryota > Viridiplantae > Streptophyta > Magnoliopsida > Asterales > Asteraceae > Helianthus > Helianthus tuberosus. The sequence goes on from CM060359.1 coordinate 5,642,010, forward strand.
GTCACCTTTCTTCAGATTCCAGATAGGGACATGAGTCTCGAAAGCATTCTTCTCTTAATAGCTTCTATAATAATAATCCCCCGGAGTTTCATCTGGGCGGATAGGAGAATCTTTGTTAACATCAGAGAACGAGCCTTGGTCTTCAACAGAAACCTTCTCAAAGTTCTCAGGTATAGAACCAGAAGCCTTGGAAGGAGAAGTTGTAACAGGAATCTCTTCAGCAGTCTTCCCTTTCTCCGAGTTATGAGCAGCAAGATCAGGAGTTTGCGGATTACCAGAACCATCCACAATCTCCGGGCTAGTAATTTTTTTCCGCGTCCGCAGCAACGTCAGCAGGCTTATCGGCCTCAAGGTTCTCGGTCCCAGCAGTCTTCCCCGCCTCATTCTAAGGAGTTTCAATATTCTCCAACTGATCAGCAACGGAGGCACGCGGAGGAGAGGGTGGAAGATCTTCATTAACCACAGCGGATGGTTCCGTGTTAACAGGAGAGTTTGGTCTTTCTGCAAGAACAAACATATAAATCACAAGGCACGTAAAAGGAAAATAAAGAGGAACACTTACCAAGAATAGGTTCTGAAATAAAGGCATCCAGGTTGCCCCACTTAGTAATTTTCTTCCTCTGAATCTTCTTCGCAGGTTGACTTTTAGTTTCAGCATCAGACTGTTTTCTTTTCCTTGCTTTCTTCCTCACTAAGCGCTCAGGGCTTGATTCCAAATCAATGGGATTATCAGGGTTTGATGGAGGGAGATCAGCAGTATCTTTTGGCTCCGGCTTCGGTCTCCTAATAACTGCAGGCGCAAGACCCTCCAATGAATCAGATACCACCACATAATCACACCAGGAGTCAGATGAACGGCGCATACCTTTCTTCTCCCCCCCGACATTTTTAACTTTCGAAGATTGAGCTTTCTCAGCGTCACTCTTCTTCAGGGCAGCAGTCGTTGTGGCTGCGCGCCTCTTCTTCTCAGGGCCTATGCCCAAATTAGTCAGTTCACCTACTATAAAGCGCAGAATTAACTTATTCAAACGCGTAAAAATAAGCAAACAAAGAATCCTACGATAAAAGCTTACCAGCACCAGCAGCAGGTTGCGCGGACAGATCATCATCCCGCGGAAGAACAAAGTTCTTCACAATACGGTGATACCACAACTCCTCATCAGGTTTTTTGGTGATAGTAGCCATCTTCCCACCTTCTCTCTTAAACGCAACAACGTATAAGCAAACAACTGCAACAGAAGAGGAGCAAGGTCAAAAAAAGGGGGGGGAGGAAGAGAGTGAAAAAGAATAAACAGGGCAAGCCCCAAAAATCTTTCTTTCGTCGCCTTCCATATATATCGGTTTGTCTTCCCGGTTCATCCTCCAATTCAGACTCATGCTGGCACCAACGAGGGCTTTCTCCGGCAAAGCAATAGACGGAACGTCCTTCAAATCTTGGTACCAATTTTCATCAACGGGAGTTTGGATTGTTTCCGTAAGAACATCCTCTTTTCCCCTGAACGTCATCTTCATTGGGATAACCCCTACCTTATTAAAAAGAATTTTTGCTTCCAGTCATGAAATGATTTTGGGGGTTGAAGGAGAATCTTCTTCGCCTACGTTCTTTGTACAAAGGAATAGTACCCTTGAGAGCAATGCATTTGATGAAAAACTCGAAATCGAGGAACCGTCGGTTCAATATACATCGTACGGCATACGAATTCAAAATGACGAACCCTAACCATACCAATTGGGTGCATCTGGGAGATATGGAACTTGTAATACTCAAGAATTTCGAGGAAAAATTTCGTTACAGGTAGACGGAAGTTGCCTACACAAAAGAAATCCCAAAATAAGGTCACATACCCGGCCGGAGCATCCGCCGCCGTCTGACCCTCTTCAAGGTATCGGGCACCCCAGTTTTCCGGAAACCTGAGATTCCGAATCAAACCATCAAAAGTTGCCCTAGACCACTTTAATGGTGGAAGTTCGACAGACATTTCTTCAGTAGAGTCTTCGTGATGATCTCTGGTTGAGATAAGAGGAAAAAGTTGCAGATTCTCTCTAGGAACGGATAAAGAAGAAGAAGGGTTTCAACGAAGTAATGATTACAAGAAATGGGAAACTCAAAAGCACTTATATACTCACCGCCATAAATAGCATAGGTAACTGCAACAACACCTTTTTCGAAAAAGCACAGTTACCCAAGCGACAGGGGCGAGTGGGGAACACCACAAACGCGACTTCACGCGCGCGTGTGAAACACGGTCAGTAACGTCCAAGTTGACAATGGCAGCTGTCACACGTCAACAGCCACTACTGTACCTTTTTGCAGACCCAAGGTCAAGATTTCCAAAAATCAAAATAAAAAGCGAAAGTATCTTCTCCCGGAAGATTCTCTATTTTCACGCCAAAAAAAACTCTACAAAGCACCCTTCTTTCATAGTCCAGTGCTCCACTTATTTGCATAAGAGCAACACTAGACTGGGGACTTGAAGGGGTAAGGTCCTAAAAACCTCGTTTTGAGTACTTAAGTTCATACCACAACCTCGATATCCTAACCTTCTTTAGACCTTGCGCGGCCACGCACTGGTCCAATAAAGAAGACTTAGAAGAAAGACACCAGACAACACATGCGCGCCAAAAGGAAATTAATAAATCCTTGCGCCTCTCTCCATAACAAAGGGATAAAAATCCCAACAAGCAATCCCGCTTAAGCAGTACCCAGACTTGGATATTATTTATTGCATTGACACCACACGATAAAGAGTCACACCGGATTATGGCAGTAACCTTCTAGAAGACTCAATCGTGCACCACCAGACGGTTATAACCGTCTGGCCACGTGTCATCATCCCAGGCTCCCTCGAAGTCACGATGATGACATGAATTTGAGGAGAAACCTCCACTTGCCCACTTTCCACGTGGCAATACCCCAGCCATTTATCTAAATAGCGATCCGTGTGCTCTCACGTCAGATCGCTAGGATTAACGGAAGAGGAAATAACCGCTTACGGAGTTAGCACATTCCGACAACATTTCAAAAACAGGTTTTCCCGCCCAAACTCCTGGTTATAAATAGAAGAGTAATTCAGGTATGAACTTCAAGTCACATTCACTTCACTCTTACTTCTTCTTCTTCTTCTTCTTCATATACCGATACTTATTCTCACGACGGAGGGTGGTCACGGAGAGAACCCCCATTCTCCCCGTGGCGAGTCTAACGGTGTCTGTTTTGCAGCTATTGAGAAGAGAAGAAGATCTGTCCCTTTGAATTGAGCGAAAGAGAACCAACCCTTTTTTTGCAGAACATTACCCTCTGGTTTATTTGACTCCGGTCATTTATTCAGTGTTTCTTCAAAACTGAAGAGGGAACTGCTCAAGCAATTATCAAGGGTGACATAAACTTTATAAGGGACCCTTGGCAAAGGGTCTCTGAAGATGCGAAAACGCTCATAAAGCGCATGCTTGACCAGAATCCAGACGATCGACTCACTGTTGAAGAAGCCCTTGGTATGATTTTGATGAACTTTGCACTACTAGAAAAACTTTGCACTACTAGAAAACAGACTCTCTCGTGCGGATATTATAACCAATAAAAAACTAAGGCCCAAAAAAACTTAAAGTAAGTTCTTAAAATACATTAATAAAATCGATATATCACCGCCAACGTTATACTTGAAAAAAGTTAAAGAAAATTAGTTATTTTAAAGTTCGTTGATAATTTCCGACGTAAAACAAATAAAAAATAAAAAAACTAAATTTGGCAGGGCTCGTTCGTACTCCGAGTTGTCTTTATTGATTAGATGTCGGATAAGAATGTGTTCCATGTTTTTTAGGCATTTGGTGATCCATTTATAACATCGATTGTTGATCCGCCGGTGAAGTCATTACCCACATTTGATTTTTCTATGAATCTTCATCAATTTTGATGAACTTTGCACTGCTAGAAAACAGACTCTCCCATGTGCATATGATAACCAATAAAAAAAACCTAAGGCCCCCCAAAAAACTTAAAGTAAGTCCTTAAAATACATTGATAATAATCGATATATATTGCCGCCAATGTTCTACCGGAAAAATTTGAAGAAAATTATTTGTTTTAAGGTTTGTTGGTAATTTCCGACGTGACACAAACAAAAACACAAATAAAAAAAGAAAAAAAAACTAAATTTGGCATGGCTCGTCCGTACTCCGACTACCTATGTTTTTTATTGAATAAGAAGGCATGTGTTCCATGTTTTTAGGCATTTGGTGATCTATTTGTAACACCAATTGTTGATCCGCCGATGAAGTCATTACCCACATTTGATTTCCCATGGATCTTCACTGACGAATTACCAAATATTTTTTTAGAAAATGTTAACTTTAACAAAGCAATTTATTGTTTTCTCAAATATTTTTTTTAGAAAATGTTACCTTTTTGCTTATTAATCTATAAAAAGTTAAAAGAATAATCATGTTAGTAAAAAAAATGTTTCCCTTAAAGTTCTCCAATAAAGCTACTATATGAACTTGGTATCATGTGCCACAGAGAATCAATGGATTCAAAATGCCCACAAGGTGTCCAACATCCCATTGGGAGAAAACATAGGATCAAGAATTCAACAGTTCTCTTTTATGAACAAATTCAAAAAGAAAGTGATTACAGTAAGTTAATTAATTATCCTTTTTATTTTGCTAGTTTGAAGTGAAAAGTTTTACTTTCTTAAGGGTTTGAACTCAGGTGGTTGCAGAAAACTTGCCAGATGAACAAGTTGATGGACTGAAGCAAATGTTTGATGAAATGGACAAGGATAAGAACGGATCACTAACGTTTGAAGAGTTTAAAGACGGTTTGTGTTTGATCGGGGATCAACCGCTTGATGATCCTGACGTTCGGATGTTAATGGATGCTGTAAGTATCCTAGTCCCATATTTGATTGTAAAATCATGTCTCTCTCATATTTGTCGGGTATCAGATATAGTCGTCTGTTTGTTAAAAAAATACCTGTTGAGATACCCAAATATATTTCTTAGTATGCTAATTTATATATAATGTTGTTACCCAAGAAAAAATTATAAAAACTGAAAAAAATAGTGGATTAATATATTAATCTATTAATGAAAGATTGCTAGCAATGATCCATGGAGATGAAACAAAATATTTGAGCTCAGATAGTAGTATATGTCAAATTGAATAGTTTAATGACCGCTTCCAAAAAACTTATACTCTTCAGATGTTCTTAATGGGCTAAAAGTACCAGAATTTGTCGAACAATAGATTGGTACTGAAGGTGGGTGTTCTGGTAATGCTACTCTGTAACATTCATAAACAAAATGGTCTTTGCACTGGTACTAGAATACATATTATGACACTAGGAAAACCCGTTATTGAAGCTAAGATAATTTCCGAATATGCACACATTTATTCACGAATCAGTTTGATTCATTCTGATAATAAAATTCTATTCAATTTTCAAGGACGACAATTTCCATTATTTGTATGTTTCGCAACGACGATAACAAAAGTTAAGGGCAATCGTTATTTAGAGTTGGATTGTATTTGAAATACCAAGTCTTCAATCATGGCCAATATATCGAGAGTAAAAAGCAGAGCGGGTGTTAAATTACTAATAATAGATAGGGATGACAATGTTACAAATAAAACTTTTAATGTTGTGTACTAGGAAATATTAAGAGATTTGTAAATTATGAACATATTTCGTTAAATACTGAGTTATATTTGAATTTTCCGATATTTATGTTGTATGTGTCAAATCAATTACTTATTCCTTTAAGATTTATAGGATTGTTGTTTATTAGACAGGGTATCACACATGTACATAACTTAATGTGTGTATATATATAAAGTACATTGTTAGTAAATAAAATACATAAGTAAGTTAATGTATTATATAAACTAGTGTTTTAAAACGATTCGCATATAAAAACTAATATGATGTAAAAGTTGTTAAAGTATAATGAAAAAAAGGACAATTTACCTTTAACTTACATGGGCCCCATCAACTTGCCAAGAATATCGCACGTCTAGACTTGCACCTCTTCAAAGCTGGAGGGTGTAGTATAAAGCCTCTAGGGGCTTTATTACGCCACGTCAGATCCAACTAGGTGCCACGTTATATGGGGGGCTTTAAAGCCCCTTCCTTTAACTTGCAGGATGTGGTATAAAGCCCCTCTATTAAACAAAATTAAAAAAAAAAGATTTTATTGGTTAAAAAGAGGTGAGCCCCACCTGCACCCCTTTTTTGCTCGTTAGCAGCATGGGGGAAGAAGGATGGCGCCCCCATGTCATTTGCTCGGTGCGGACGATGACGCCCAAGGGACGCTATGTTTGCTTTATTGGCGGGGTGACGTTAAGTCACACCCACTGGCCTAAATGCATGGAGCAAATGCGTTACACAGGGTATGGTCTATTATTAAGGAATTACGTGTAACTGAGAAACACATAAGAAATTAAACTCAAAAATAAAAAAAACCTTCGGCATACTTGTTATAGCAAAGAAAAATAACAGTTAAAAATATAACATAAATGGTATTAACGTGTTCGTTAAAAATAAAACTAAACCTAAAAAAAAGAAAAGAAAATTGGTGCAAGTTAGCAAAAAGCTCATGGCTCACATTAGCATGAGCAGACTATTCATTTTCTACTACGAGTGTTTGGGGGGGGGGGGGGGGAGGGGGATGGGACTAATGCTAACCGAACAATGAGCAAAACTAGAAAAAAGTGTAAAACAAAAACATGAATTTCTAACACCAAGTGACTCATGTGGCCTAAAATGTAGACGACGTTGAATTTATACCAACTTTATTACACTACGTGAAAAAGGGGATACGACCACACTTTTGGCAAAACCGCCCTGCTTCACATTTGTAAAAATGTGTGGCTAAATGTCAATCATAACATTTTAAAACACTTTTAGCCACACATTTTATTATTAATATGACCATTTATACTGGTTCAGAACCTTTAACCATACTTTTAGAACTCGACATATGTGACCAAATGTGATCTATGCCCACATATTTTTGTTTCATGTGATGAAAAACACAACTATTTGACACCTTTAGCCACACTTTAAGAAAAAACTACGACATATGTTAGCCACACTAGCAACGTGTGGCTAAATGTTACCTACGATCACATTATTTGTTTTCATTTGACCAAAAGTTAAAGGTTGGAAAATAATTTGGTTAAAGTAAAAAAATAATAATGCAATCTTTAAACTATATATGGTACAAATAAAAATTTACACTAAATGACGAAATAGAGTAAGAGACGAAAAAATCACTATTCATCTTCTGTTCTTTTATATTATATATATGTATAATATAATTAAAAGGGCTTAAGATCAAATGAAAACCAAGCCAAGTTGCGAGAACCGTAAGAACCACTCTAAACCAATAGTTTTTTAACACCTCATCAATTCAATATTTTAAACTGAAAGGGTATTTTGGACATTTTACCTTTCCTTCTCTCTCTACTGTCAATCCTGTCATTTCTTATTTAAATCACTGATCTTTCTCTTTCTTCATACCATTTCAAAATTAGCTCTCTCAACTCTCTCTCTCTCTCTCTCTAAAATCACAGAGATCTCAGATCTTTCAACCCCACCGGCGACCACCACATTCACCGTCGCAACTAGCACCCCCCACCACAACGACCCACCCTTTCTTCCTTCAACCCACAAGAACATATCTGAACCTCCACCACTAGCCGCCGCTCCTCCACCACCCGTCAAACCACCTATCGCCGCTCCTCAACCACTAGCCGCTAGGGATGAGATTTTTTACCGAATTACCGGTACCGTATTTATGCCGTACCTTACCGATCATAAACGGTACCGGTATCGGTAATAGATTTTTCGAAATTCAGTATCGGTAAAAAACGGTATCGGTACCGGTATTTTTCCGGTAAATACCGGTATTAATACTGAATTTAATAATGATTTTATGTATTTTGCTATTATCTTAGATCCCACTATGAAGTTATATTTTCTTGAACATTGTTTTACAAAAACCAATATCAAATTTCTTTTGTTTGGTTATTTTTAATCAATTATGATGATTTTTTAGACATGTTGGAATTTGGATGTTAAAAGTCGAATCCATGGATGTTTACCTTTTGATTTTTTTGACTACTTAATATGTTTACCTTTTGTTTACATTCTTCTATATATTACTCTAGTTTAGTTAATAATGGATGGATGAGTTGCATATGAAATTTTTTTAGGTAAAACGATAGATGACACTAAAGCGGTAGCAATATGGTAAAGTACCGAAATACCGGTACCAATAACGGTACCGTATCGGTACCGAATCTATAAGTACGGTATGGTAATCGGTATTCACATTTCCTCAATTTCGGTAACGGTATTGGTACCGGTACGGTACTGGTAGCTTACCGATCTCATCCCTACTAGCCGCCGCTCCTCCACCACCTTTGCCCCGATTGTAATGGTGGATTCCTTGAAGAATACGAAAACCCTAACCCTATCTTCGCCATACAGGGTCAAAGAAAGAATAAAGTCAAAACATATTAAAGAAAGAGTGGAGGTTTGGTATCACGAAACATAATTTATGTGAGAAAAATGACCCTCCACCGACCCGAAAATCTAACTAATGTTTGTGGAAATTTGACCACCCAAAAAGTGAACCCATAAGAAATAAATCCTGGATCCGCCACTGTTGACTAATACTTTTTGGATCTATTTTTGTATTTTTATTATGTGATGAACCTTGCTTGACCTCTTAGCCGAATTCAAGTCAACAAAGGATCGAAGTAAAGGCGAAATTTCGCAATGCAAGTTAATCGTGAGTCGGATGAATCTATTGCAGACCCGATGTCTGTTCAACCATCATATGATCAAGTTTGTGTTTGTTTTATTTTGTGTATATTCGACAAGCATTTCTTTACGCACACCTAATGGGGCATATTCTTAATTTGTAGCTACAACTTGATTTTAAGGATGCTTCCATATGGAGATTCAGTTTTTTTTAGTGTTAGCAAAGTTGATGACCCTATTGGACTTCTGCCCGTAAGAATCACATTGGGTATTAACGAATGTGGGGTGAGTCTCACATCTCATTTTAATCAAGATATGTTTTAATGTATATTTATATGCATAATTTAAATTTCTAATTTATATATTTCTTGTTGTTTCGTTATAGGTTCATTTTTTCCGTCAAGACCCTAAAGAGTATTTGCTCTCAACTGAGTTTAGAGATATAATGCAGTTTGGTAGCAGCGATACGGCAATGTTTTTTAGGATGAGAGTTGTAGATGTCTTGCATATATTCCTATTTGAAACTAAGCAGGTTAGAACTATATGTATTTTTTTTGTATATCTTTATCTGCTATTTGTGCATCCTATTGATTATAGTTTATTTTTATTTTTAAAACAGGCTATGGAAATATGTGTTACCCTTAAAATACATATAAATGACGTCGTGTTGCGTCAGTACTCTGAAGCGCCTTCTGCCGCCAATTCGGGTCCTATTAATGTGGATGGTGGTGAGAAACCAGCACAAGATTTAATGACAGCTCTTGTAGAATCCCAAATTTTTTTTAAAGAAAGTGAGTAATTTTGTAATTTTTTTATGTTCAACTAGTTAGAGATGGAACATAACATAATCAAACTCTTTGCAAGTATATATGTTGAAGAAATAGACACACGTGGCGTCTGAATCTTGAATCTTGTGACTATGAAATTTACTCTTATTTTTAGTATGCTAATGCAGTTGTCAGAAGAATTACGTGAGAAACAGAGAAAAGAAACGAGTATGCAAAAAGAAGTGGAGACGTTAATAGATATGTTAAGATCACAAAAGAAAAAATGTAACACCTCGTAAAAACGCGACCAATATAATAAAGACATGTGTCATGGACTTTAAACGTGTAATAAATTGATCTTGAGGGACTAGAGTTGTCAAACAATGTAAATATATGAATAAAGGGATCCAAAGTGTCGTCATGCCATTCTTGTGCCTCTGAATGACCTCACACGACGTTCGTATTCTTTAAAGAATAATTTGATGGACATTGGAAGTCGTTTGTGCTTAAAATAAGGATCTTGTGAAACATAGGGGTTAAAAGTAACAACATGTTGAAAGTTACCTCTGAGTGACCTTTTAACGATCCCAAAAGCATTGTGATAATTTATTTTGATCCCAAGAATATTGATATTAATTCATGGAGTTTCGACGCATTTAAATAATCAAAGCGTAAATTGCAAGTAAAAAAGGGTTAAATGCGTCAACGTTGCAATTTAAGACCATTCGGGTGACCTCGTAACTAACCGGGAGCTTAACGGAGTTTGAATATGACTTAGAGTCCTTAAAAATCAAGTTTGGGGGTTAAAAATGCAATAAAGGTAAGTTAAAATAAAGATTTGAAGGACCAGGGACTGATATTGCAATTTCTGTAACTTTGTGACCGGATCTGACCCACAGGCGGGCCGCGTAGGCCCTCAGCCAAATCCTACGCGGGCAGCGTAGAAGTTGCCAGCTCCCAAAATGCTGACAGATGCCTGTTCAGCCTGTTCCACCGCCTTAGATGCATGGTTTTCGAATTCAGGGGCTGCACCAATGGTATTTCATGCGTAGGGGACACCTGGGATGATCAGGAAACATATGTAGACTTGTGTGGAGTGATCTTGAGGATTGATTTTGGCTATATAAGAACTTGTTTGTTGCAACACTTCACTAGTTCATTTCAAACTCAATTCTAAACCTTCTTTGGAGCTCTCTGGACCTCAAGCAAGCTTCCTTAAGTCTCAAATTCGTGCTAAGGACCATATTACATGTTAGTATAACCCTCTGAGATTATACAACATAGGTCCTTAATAATCTGAATCGTTTGCATGTTTCCGTTAAACGCCAAAAATTGACCATTATGCCCTTTTGATAATAAAATGTGATTTTTACAAATGTGAGTGGACAAAAACCATTGTTACTGATTTATAAGCTTGTCCAAAAAATTTGACATCAGTTTGAGGTCTAAATTAGGAGTTATGCTCAATATCGTAATTTTAAAGCTTTTTATTAATTAAACGACATATTTAGCATAACGCCTATTTAAACCCAAATTTCGACACCAAACTTTTTACCCACTGATGTAATATAATATTTTGGGATTTTTGAAGATTTTTATTTATTTTTCAACTGATCATAACATAGGGTTACTGCTTTAATTCGGTAATTGTCGGTTATACCCTTTGTACTAATAAAATGAGTTTTACATAACATTTTGATACCAAACATTTTGCTACTGATTTTATATGATAAATAAAATATTTTGAACTTTATAAACTGATCAAAAACTCAGATTTTCTATTATAACCCGAAAATCGCTTAAAACCGATTTTTACGCGTTTAAAACACATAGTATGGGTTAAAACCATTTTTGGCATATAAGACTTAATACCTACTGATGTTTTAAGTAAATTTCTATACTTCAACAATAAGAAAAAGTTTTGAACTCAAATTTCCAAATTTGACCTTTGAAGCTTATGTGAAATTACCAAAATGCCCCTACGGTGCATAATTTGGTATAAAATGATAAATTTCACATATATGCAATACCCTACTGTTATGACTTATAAAAATAAATATTTTTACTGATCAATATAGACCAAAACCTCAGATTAATATTTAACCTCTTTTATAACCTTTAAAATGACCAAAATACCCTACGGGGCTTAATTTGAGTTTAAATCCGTTTTGGGTATAATGGAAGGTATCCTACTGATATCACAACATATTAAAGGCATATTAACTTAGGAAACTTGTTCATGACTCATTTGTTTACCCGTTATGCATTTCTCGCGTTCGGTGCGGTTTATGTAACCAGTTTGCATAAATTAACTGAAACGGGTCAAACCTTATCATTTTTACCTCAAAATCCAGAATGTGTTTAGTTTACCCATATTATACAAGTCTTCAAACTTGTCGGGTCTAAATCACATTCTAATCCGGTCTTCGCTTAATCTTGCGTTTGAACCGTATACCTTTCTTTAAAACTAACCGGTCCAAGTTTAAGCTTAAGCTTACCCGTTAGGAATCTAATAGGTTAATCAAACCTCCGTTCCAGATTTAGGAGCCCAGTAAAAGATATCTGCACTTGCTGATTGTATACGGTTGAGATAAATTGCATAATTTGCTCAGGTAAATACTTTTAACTTATTTTCCCTTATACGGGCTTGGGGTACGGTATATAAAACACCGCTTGGTTGGGTATTGAATTTTTAATTATATGAATGTTAAATCATTGAGATAACCCGTTTAAATTGTTTTGTTTGTTCTAAGCCTTTAGGGGGTTAATGACCATGTCCTGGATATTCTCGGCTCATTCATTGAAATGGTCACGACTTAAGCATGGGGTGTAGGCATACACCAGCCGGTGCGTATGTAAAATTAATAAACTCACCTGTTCGAGAATAACTCGCCGTGGGTTATATTATGTGGTGTGTCAATTAATCTTTAACCCGGTATTCAGCCCGGGCAACTAAACGTATAACAAACATATAATTCTTTTACAAGTTTATGTTTAAATAATTATCCCAAGTTATAAAGTATTTATTTGTGCCATGTGCACTCAAAGAAATTTTTCTTAAACACTTTTCAAAAGAGTTAGTTAATTGTATTTACCAGTGTAAAGTGTAAACTGACGTATTTTCCAAAAGGTTAAGTGCAGGTACTAAACGGAATAGGCTGATTACTCCTGAGTGATTTAAATAAATACTCATGCAAGCTTTATCACTTGAAAATCTGTTGAACTGTAACACCTCAAAATTTTACGTCCTATAATGTATTGACACGTGTCATAAGCTAGAACGTGAGGAAGAATACTCTAGAGGGACTAAAGTTGACAAACATAGAAAGTATGTGAATATAAAGGTTCAAGACGTCAACAAGGGGTAAATATACTTTACAGTAACCCTACATGATGCTCATACCTTCAAACGAATAAATCATGAATCATACGGAACTAAATATGAAAGAAAGTGAGAAATTACAAACTACAGGGGTTAAATGTGTCAACATGTTTAAGTTATACCTCTGAGTGACCTTTTAGCAAACCCGAAGCTTTGTAACGGTAAATTATGATCACTAGAATGCACGGTAAAAATTTCACAAATTTTCGTTATAATATGAGGAAGTTATGATCAAATTCGTATAAGAGGGGTTAAAGCGTAAACATTGAAAATTTTGACTTTTCGGGTAATAACAAAGTGACCAAGGACTTATCAAAGTGGGTAAAAGTCTCGAGGCCCTTATACGTAAATAAGAAGGGCTCATAATGCAAAGAATACCCTTTCGAAGAGCCAAGAGCCAAGCTGTAATAATTGAAAGATTTGAAATCTGACAGCAGGTCTCAGGCGGGCCGCGTAAGACTTAACAAAGGCTTACGCGGGCCGAGTCTGTAATTGAAAGATTTGAAATCTTACAGCAGGTCTCAGGCGGGCCGCGTAAGACTTAACAGAATCTTACGCGGGCCGCGACAGACGCCCAGATACAGAAAACGTAGACAGCAGCACTGTTCAACCTTTTAACCGACTTAGAACGATTATTTTCCAGCATGGGCGACCCCTAAACAGTTCCTAGGCCTTAGGGGCACTTGTAAATGATCTGGGAACAATGCTAGACTTAGTTGTCATGATCTTAATGGATTAAAATCACTATATAAGGCCACAATGTTTGCAACATTCTTGCACACCTTCCATCTGCTTTCTTGGAGCTTCCTGGAGCATAAGAGCAGACCCAAGCCATCTCTAATAGTGCATTAGACTTTGGTAAGTATGCTTGACCTTTCTTAATTGAGTTTTTACTTAGTTTTAGCTTAAAAGTCAAACCGTCGTAATTAACGGTTGACTTAACGATTAATCATTAATGGTCCAGTGATTAGTCGAATCAAGGGTGGTTATAAGTTGGTAATTATGTGGGCATTAAACCCTCAAAAGGGCACCCTCTGATTCCCACTCTAACTAGATCAAATGTCGGGTCAAAATTGTTTAGAAAAAGTCAACAGAATGCTAATTTTTGAATTAGCGCATAATTAGCAATGTAGAAGGCATGTAACCTATTTTATCACTCATATAACTTGGTAATAAGTATAATAACTGGTCTAAGCTTGTTTGATCCGACAATTTTCTGTTTAGACCCGGTTCGGAACCGAAAGTCGCAAAACTTTAACTTTTGCATTGACTTCAGTTCTAACCCGTTTTAGTAGAGTCTAGAAATGCCTTAGGACTTCCTTAGGACCAGGTTACATGATAATATAACCCTCTGTGACTGGTTCGTTGATTGTCCGAGTCGTTTGCACATTTCCGTTAAATGCTTAAAAGTTGTCCATAATGCCCTTTTGACTATAAAACGAGAATTTTGGAAATGTGAGAGGACAATAGTCTTTGCTACTGAATTATAAACATGTCTCAGAAATTTCATATCAGTTAGAGGTCTAGAATAGGAGTTATGCTAAATAGCGCATTTAAGAAACCTTTTGTTAATTAAATGGCGCACTTAGCATAAAGCCTATCTAAACCCAATTTCAACACCAAACCTTTACACACTTATGTAATAAATATTTTGGGATTTTTTAAGATTTTAATTATTTTTAACCTGCTCATAACCTAAGGTTATGACCTTGATTCGTTAAATACCGATTATGTCCTTTTTGGTTATAAAAAGAGTTCTACATAGTATTTTGACGCCAATCCAATTGCTACTGATTTTATATAATAAATAAAGTATTTTGAACTTTATAACCTGACCAGAAAACTCAGATTTCCTGTATAACCCGGAAATCGCTTAAAACGACTTTATACGCGTATTAAACGCATAGTATGGGTTTGTAACGATGTTGTCACATAAGACTTAACACCAACTGATTTACCCTGTTAAAATAAGTTATTTTACTGATTTATTCAGACCCGAATCACAGGAGTTTAATTAATCGCTTTTATAATCTTTAAAATGACCAAAATACCCCTACGGGGCTTAATTTGAGATTTCACTCGCTTTGGGCATAATGGAAGATATCCTACTGATATCACAACATATTGTAACACCCCGAAAACGGGTTTGGTAACTAAACCCCGTTAATACTAAAGACGGGGAAGATACCGTTAGTGGTAAAAATTAACCCGGTAAATATTAGGACTTAAATAAATAATCCTAATATTTACTAAAAAGTGAGTAAAAGCTTTTTAAGGAAATAAAATGGATAAAAGGCCCGGGGTAACGGGACCTAAAATAAACTTAGTCATAAATATTCCCGAACCCGCTAAGTTAACTAGGAATATTAAACCTGGTTAATAAGTGGGAATATTATTGAAAATAATTATGTGATGACCTAATTAATAACTAACCAAACACGAGGGACCAAAGCCGGGTAACTTGAAAATGGAATTATAAACTTAAAATATAACACAACACACACACTTGAGGTGTGTGTGCGTGCGTGAAGTAGTCCAGGAGAAGGAGCAAGAAGCTCCAAACCCTAGCTCAAACAATCTCAACAAATTGAAGGGCCAAATCAAGTCCAAATCAAAATCCGAGTATGAATTAGTGATCTCCATTGAAAAAGGAGTCACGAGGTATGTAAATTTCTTGAGAAATCTCTAGTTGAAATTCTGAGCAAACCTAGAGAATTTGAATCTGAGCTTGCATGTTTGTTGTTTGGATGAAATTAGGGATGAAACTATGTCTAGTAGTAAACCCTAGCCATGTATTTGTTGAATTGATGTTCATGGTTGTGAATTCATGATCATACACTCATGTGTCAAGTGGGTTTTGATTATGTAGTGAAGATGATGATATACACATGTTTAAAATCATCATAGTTGATAGTAGAAACAAGATACTTGAACAATTTGCAAGTTTGAGTGTTGATCATACATGACTTGAAATGGGTTTTTTATAATATGATGATGTTAATGTCTAATTTGTGATTAGAATCATCATATTAAATAGTAAAGATATAGTACTTGAACAATTTAGGTGTTTGGGTACACGAATCATAATTACCATGAATTGGGTTTAGTATAAAAAGGATGGAAATGATGATACATTCATATTAAGAATGATGTTAGATGTCATTATGTGTTAAGAAAGATTAATGTTGTGTTAATTCGATGGATTATGGTTATACAACTTGGTTAATAAAGCGGATAAACGGTAGCCTAAGAATGATGCTACCGGGTAATTGACCAAGTAATAAAACGAGTAGTTGAATTACATTGTGTACCTACTTTCGTAAATAGGCACTTTGACTTTTAAAAAGTCAAAATGACCAAAGATATGATCAAATAATAAATTCGATATAAAACCCGTAGGATGGAATAGTCGTAAGTGATTATGACTAATCTAACCATCTCGCGAATTATGATGATAGTTTGACGCTTGACGAGCTAGGTGAAAGCTTGGGAAGAAAACGGGTCAAACGAATCAAGAATGAAGAAAAAGCATGATCCGGGTGCAATGTAAGTATAGCTTACACTAGTCTTATATTTTAGAATATTCTCTTATCGTATTAGTTACAGATAAGACAAATACATAATTGAGGTATGATGTTCCGGCGTGTAGACGTACGGAACAAGATAGTCGAGCATGACAAGAAACCATGTTGATGGTTTAAAAGGAGTTAAATCGGTAATTCGATCATTTTATGACAAATGAAAAATGAACTTTTAAATGGTTACCTTATAGGGTAAACCAAAACAAACAATAAGGGTAAAACGGTAAATTGGTCACGCGTTGACCATAACTATTGGTTTTGAAAGACACAGTATGACGTAAGCCATGATAGGCTAAAAAGCGTTAAGAAACGATTAATAAGTGAAATGACCGCACGGTGTAAACCGGAGCGAGTCATGTAGATGAGATGGTAATAAATATCATCTCGCCAATATAATCGGTCACTTAGACCAAATGGGTCAAAAGGTGAAGATATCACCTTTTGACAATAACGACTAATGATTATTGTCGAGTTATATTATTTCAGGAGTAAATGTCCAAAAGGGTATTAGCAACGCTATGAATTAGCGGTTATAAAAGCAAGGTATTAAAAATGGGTCAATATCTTGATCCGCGCCAGGTATGTGAAAAAGGGTAACACTCATTTAGAACGTAAGGTTCAATGAGCGTTAAAAGAAGTCAAAATAGACATTTGGTTACTTGATAAGTAAACCGAATGTTTCAAATAATGGACATTGCGTTTGGAAATCTTAATGACTTTTCAAACATAATCATAAGTTAAAAGAGGGATTATGGGTCAAATATGCTTTCAAAAGTCCTTCATCGTAAATGATAGGCTAAAATGGACTAAAATGCCCCCTATGAGCTAAATTGGACAAACGACCTTTAAGGGTAGTTTTGAAACGAGTTTTATGATCAAATTAATAATTAGAATAAGTATAAGAAACGAAAGATGTAAATCCTTGGTCAAATGACTATATATGAGTCTTTGCCGTAAAATAACGATTCGAAGGGAAAAACTCGGAATATATTGATCGCCACATTAAATCCACCTCAATTATAGTCGTGGTGGAAGATCAATTGATAAATAATGTGAAAATAGAATGCTAAAAGCGAAGAAGCATGAATTATGCGGATAAATGCTTAAATACCCTTAACGGGTCAAAATAAGCATTTAAGTAAAAACGGGTTTAAGATTGTATGTAAACCGGGATTTTGAATCTCTTATGATAAACAACAATGACTTTATGGAATTTATGAGAAATTGGAGTCAAACAAACATGTTTGTTTGATAAACACACGAATGGGTCAAAATTGGGTAAAAGGGTAGTAAGCCGAAGACTTAAAAGTCTGGAATCTTGTTAATCCGGATGTGGGATTTTAAATCCATATGATGGAGAATTAAATTACGGACGCGTAGGAAAAAGAATCGCGTAAAACGGATCAATAACGAAGAAGTTATGGCCGTTTCCGTAAAAACCGTTGTTGCTGAAAAATGCAGGACACAGATCTGAACCTGCTGGAAATATGGATCCCCCGCGACACGCGACAGGATTCTCTAATCCTGCCGCGACACGCGAGAAACGCTTACGGACCGTAAGGGTCCAGGCTTACGGTCCGTAAGCCAGTCAGCTGGCGAAAAATATTTTTTTTGTAATTTGTGATTTTGAACTCCAAACTCGTTTAACCTTGTTATGAGACTATCAAAACTAACTTTTGAGTTGGTTTTGATTTTAGGTGAATATTGGGAGTACCCGGATGAAGATCAAGCAGCGTACAAGAACCGAACACACGACATTAAAGCTTCCGCACCTAGTTTCGTCGTCATCTTAAACGACAAATCAGTAGATATTAAATTGTATTATTTTCTAATTGTAAAAGTTTTAATTCACCCGTATTATTCGACAGAATATTACATATGATCTCATGTTTATTTTTCGTAAATTAAACGAAAATCGTTAAATAATTAGACGGGTGTTACACATATTTAGGGCATATTAACTTAGGAAACCTGTATATGACTCTTACGGTTACCCGTTACGCTTCTTACGCGTTCGGTTCGGCTTATGTAACTAGTTTGCATAAATTTGCCGAAACGGGTAAAACCTTGTCATTTTTATCTCAAATCCAGAAGGCTAAAACACATTCTATTCCGGTCTTCGCCTAATCGTGCGTTCGAACCGTATCTTTCGTCAAAACTAACCGGTCTAAGTTTAGGCTTAATTGAAGACCCGTTAGGATTCTAATAGGTTATTATAAACCTTCGTTCCAGAATAGGAGACCCGGTAAAAGCTACACGCACTTGCTATTGTGATTGATACTTGCAAAGGTAAATACTTTTAACTTAATTTCCCTTATACGGGCTTGGGGTACGGTATATAAAATACCGCTTGGGCCGACATTAAATCTTTAACCGAATGGAGGTTAAATCATTGATATGCTCCGTTTTGAAATGTTTTGTTTGCTTAAAGCCTTTGGGGGGTTAATGACCATGTCTTTCTACCTCATGAATTTTTTTTTGCAAGCCGCCCACGTTAACAAAAGTAAATATGAGAAGCACCAAAATCTATTGTGTTTCTTAATGCCTTCGACTTCATTGCTTTGCTCATGAATTTTTTTTGCAAACCGCCCACGCTAACAGGTTGAGTTCCAAATGTAGCCGCTGGACCACCCGTTACCATAGTAGGACCATCACCCTTAACGCTATGACTTTTGAAACTTGATTCGTCATCACCGGCTCCCATGATCGTCGACTCTTTTTTGTGGTCATGCCTAATGGTGAGCACACTACTGGTACCACCCGAGTCACCGTCGCATGCCCAAGAATACCATTGCTCATCCTCATATTCATCAAAACATGGTAGAGTGTGGTACAAGCGATAATCCCTCTCACAAGCCATTTTGAGCCAGGAATTTAGCTCTGATACCAACTGATGTAGCGCGTGATACGGAAACGAAGATCAAACACGTTGATTCTAAGAATACCCGCGAAGATCTTTTCCCAAACCCCCAAATTCGTCCCCCAATAGACAAGAATTTAAAAAAAGTCAAACAATTATTTTATAAAACTCAAAAACTATCCCCAATACAAATTACATGAGAACTTATATAGAGTTTTTATGATCAACTCAATGGACATAAATTAAAACAAAACTTAATGAACACTAAATGTGGATTTATTTCATTACTTAATTGAGTCGACACTTGATATTCCCGCATCAGCATGATAGACCATCACGGATCCAGAACGAAGACACTGAGGTCTACTCTAGATCTCCAACGAGATATGAGTATACTCAATCAGAAAATCACAGGAGAGAGTATCGAGATGAGTCCCACTCTCATAGAAGGCCATCAGTTCACACCAGGAACCTGGGTCCACAACGGAACACCCACACCAGTGAATATGATCGAACTTACCGTGAAGGAGACAGTGCCAGTGTGTTTAGTTGGTTACAACCGAACTATAACAAGTGTAGAACCCGCGCGGTTTATAATACTGAAGCTGAACACAATTATGATCTGATTTATCGCCCTGCAGAAGCAGCAGAGAACTCCAAATTCATTAGCGAAATCGCTCTGGCTCCACTAGAGAAAGCAAAGCTCCTATCCAACGTAGGCAAATTTAACGGAATGATGGATCCAGATGACCATTTGCGAGTCTTCACAAGCGCATGATTGGTGGGAGGTTGGACTCTACCGATGTGGTGTCATCTCTTTGTTCAAACCCTTACAGGCGTCGCAAGGCTCTGGTTTGACAACTTGCCTGTGGGAAAATCACATCATGGGTCGACTTTCGCAAGAAATTTCTGGTACACTTCAGCCAGCAAAGGCGATCCATCCGCGACACGGCGGACGTAATGAATATCTGGCGCCGCGATGATGAAAGTTTAGAAGACTTCATCACTCGTTATAACAAAGAGGTACTCGAAATTGGAGACGTACACGAGCACCTGATCCGAGCCCAATTTAAGTATGCCGTCAGATGCGACGACATGATAAAAGTGTTATCGGGAACGGAAGGACTCCCAAAAAGCTGGGAAAAATTAACGGCGACGACTAAAGTTTATGCTCAGACGGAGAAGAATATCAGTACCAACAGGCCGCCACCACCGCACAGCCGCCCCCCAGATTTAGGCCCGAGCAGCGGGAGAAAATTTAAGAAAGGCTAGCGCGATTCAAGTTCGGGGAACTATTCATCAGAGGATGCACGAGCTACTTTCAATAAGCTCGCTGCACAAAGGGAAGCTAAACAAGAAAACAGGGAGAGAAAATGGACTCCCCTGACCAAAACTCCCGCAGAAGTATTAAGTACCGAGGGTTATCAGTTTAAGCCTCCGCCACCTATGAAGAACAAACGTGGCCAAGACCCAAGTCAGTATTGTGATTATCACAAGGACAATGGGCACTCAACAAATAACTGTAAAGGCGCTTAAAAGCGGTGAACTCACTCATATACTACAAAATGTGCGCAAAGAAATCAAACAGATTACTCGTGGCGAGGAAGGCCCGAGTAAGAAAGCAAAGAATTAAGCAACAGCTCTATAGCCTCCTTGCAGATTACGCAGACTCTACAGTTTATCAATCCTAAGCAAGGACTATAGTAAGTTAAGATCCATGTAATTATTTGAGTAGACTTTGTACGGCTTTGCGCCTTATCCAAGAATAAACAACAAAGTCTCTATTATTTCTGTGTTTTCTCTCACAAAGTGCATGCAATTCCTTTTGGTAAACGCAAAAACATTATGGTAAGTACAATACAAGTCTCATGAACGGTCAGCGATTACATACATCACGCAAAACCTTACGTTCACACATGAGCTTTATACCACATTCATTCGCCTTACCTAATCAAGGTAATCGTACCCATGCGAAATATTGTAAATTAAAACACATATCATACTACTGTCGGCGCACCAACGCCTTGAAAATCATCAAACTACACGGCAGTGTAATAATAAATGTTACTTGCATGGCAGCGCATTAACAGAAAGGGAAGCATATCCCAAAAAACTATAAGATAATTGTTCGTACAAACACAAAAGGAAATATACGCTAAATCTTCGTCTTCATCATCTGGGAAAATTTCCTTCAGTTATGCCACATGATCTTCAGACTGCAACGCAACGTTTATAAGATCCATGACATGGAGCTGTAAGTTGTTAAATTATGTCTTCATAGTTGCAAGAGCGGCATTCGTATTAACACCATGAGTAGCGGCTTTGCTAGTGTCCCAGTCAACCTTCAAGGCATTAACTACATGGTGTGAGCATTCCGCATATCCTTGAGCATATCCATCATTTCGCGCGGCAACCACCAAGCGCGCAACCGTCTTATCTAGCTCCTCAGAATTTAAAACTGATTCAGCAACCTACAAAAAGAAGTAAATAAGCAAGAAGCGCAAGACAACTCCAAAAATTACAAAAGGAACAAGACACTTACACATGCGATTCCACAATCTTTCAGCCAGGCCATGTCACTTTTTAAAGGCTCAAGTTCACTCTCTGTCGTTGCACGCGTTGTTTCAGAATTTTCTAGCTTTTCTTCAGTTCCAGTAAGGCGGCGGGAAGTTTCAGTCTTTTCAGAATGCGCAAGCTCCAAATCCTTCTTGAGTTGTTCCTGGTCAGATAGCAAAGCAGTAAGTTCTTCTATATCTTTATCTATAAGAGCAAGAGTGGCGCAGGTATGTACCTCTCGTTGTTCACTTCATTCCCTATGAGAACGCGCTTCATCTCGCGCAGCTTCAGCGTCAGCTTTTTCCTTCTTCAGCTTCTCGACCTCCGTATCTTGTTTCTTCAATTTCTCAACCTTAGCCTTGAGATTATTGATAACATTGCGGAGACCCATCTTCTCAGCATTATCTTTCTCACAAATCTTTTTCCAGTTCTTGCGCTCCTCAGAAAGAAGGGCAGCTTCGGCTTCCGCCTTTCTCTTCCAGCCCGCAACGGACCACTCTTCAGTTTTCCGATCAGCCTCAAACTTGGCCTGATTAGCTTCTAGTTTAGCCCTCAACTGGGTAACGCGGTTTTCATCATCAACAACCTTCTTCTTGGACACTTTAAACGCAGCCCACTCTTTATGCATGCTATTCCACTCACGCACTTTGCGGTACGTAGTGGATGTATAAGAAGCAGCTTCTCCAAGATAAGCATGATAAGTTTGGTCATGAAGGCGTCCCTCCTGAAACTTGATTTCCCCAGGCGGAAAGGCTCCCTGCAGCCAATCTCGGCACACACGCCAGTCTGAGAAAGTGTCACCTTTCTTCTGATTCCAGACAGGGACATGAGTCTCGAAAGCATTCTTCTCTTAATAGCTTCTATAATAATAATCCCCCGGAGTTTCATCCGGGCGGATAGGAGAATATTTGTTAACATCAGAGAACGAGCCTTGGTCTTCAACAGAAACCTTCTCAAAGTTCTCAGGTATAGAACCAGAAGCCTTGGAAGGAGAAGTTGTAACATGAATCTCTTCAGCAGTCTTCCCTTTCTCCGGGTTATGAGCAGCAAGATCAGGAGTTTGCGGATTACCAGAACCATCCACAATCTCCGGGCTAGTAATTTTTTTCCGCGTCCGCAGCAACATCAGCAGGCTTATCAGCCTCAAGGTTCTCGGTCCCAGCAGTCTTCCCCGCCTCATTCTAAGGAGTTTCAATATTCTCCAACTGATCAGCAACGGAGGCACGCGGAGGAGAGGGTGGAAGATCTTCATTAACCACAGCGGATGGTTCCGTGTTAACAGGAGAGTTTGGTCTTTCTGCAAGAACAAACATATAAATCACACGGCACGTAAAAGGAAAATAAAGAGGAACACTTACCAAGAATAGGTTCTGAAATAAAGGCATCCAGGTTGCCCCACTTAGTAATTTTCTTCCTCTGAATCTTCTTCGCAGGCTGACTTTTAGTTTCAGCATCAGACTGTTTTCTTTTCCTTGCTTTCTTCCTCACTAAGCGCTCAGGGCTTGATTCCAAATCAATGGGATCATCAGGGTTTGATGGAGGGAGATCAGCAGTATCTTTTGGCTCCGGCTTCGGTCTCCTAATAACTGCAGGCGCAAGACCCTCCAATGAATCAGATACCACCACATAATCACACCAGGAGTCAGATGAACGGCGCATACCTTTCTTCTCTCCCCCGACATTTTTAACTTTCGAAGATTGAGCTTTCTCAGCGTCACTCTTCTTCACGGCAGCAGTCGTTGTGGCTGCGCGCCTCTTCTTCTCAGGGCCTATGCCCAAATTAGTCAGTTCACCTACTATAAAGCGCAAAATTAACTTATTCAAACGCGTAAAAATAAGCAAACAAAGAATCCTACGATAAAAGCTTACCAGCACCAGCAGCAGGTTGCGCGGACAGATCATCATCCCGCGGAAGAACAAAGTTCTTCACAATACGGTGATACCACAACTCCTCATCAGGTTTTTTGGCGATAGTAGCCATCTTCCCACCTTCTCTCTTAAACGCAACAACGTATAAGCAAACAACTGCAACAGAAGAGGAGCAAGGTCAAAAAAAGGGGGGGAGGAAGAGAGTGAAAAAGAATAAACAGGGCAAGCCCCAAAAATCTTTCTTTCGTCGCCTTCCATATATATCGGTTTGTCTTCCCGGTTCATCCTCCAATTCAGACTCATGCTGGCACCAACGAGGGCTTTCTCCGGCAAAGCAATAGACGAAACGTCCTTCAAATCTTGGTACCAATTTTCATCAACGGGAGTTTGGATTGTTTCCGTAAGAACATCCTCTTTTCCCCTGAACGTCATCGTCATTGGGATAACCCCTACCTTAGTAAAAAAGAATTTTTGCTTCCAGTCATGAAATGATTTTGGGGGTTGAAGGAGAATCTTCTTCGCCTACGTTCTTTGTACAAAGGAATAGTACCCTTGAGAGCAATGCATTTGATGAAAAACTCGAAATCGAGGAACCGTCGGTTCAATATACATCGTACGGCATACGAATTCAAAATGACGAACCCTAACCATACCAATTGGGTGCATCTGGGAGATATGGAACTTGTAATACTCAAGAATTTCGAGGAAAAATTTCGTTACAGGCAGACGGAAGTTGCCTACGCAAAAGAAATCCCAAAATAAGGTCACATACCCGGCCGGAGCATCCGCCGCCGTCTGACCCTCTTCAAGGTATCGGGCACCCCAGTTTTCCGAAAACCTGAGATTCCGAATCAAACCATCAAAAGTTGCCCTAGACCACTTTAATGGTGGAAGTTCGACAGACATTTCTTCAGTAGAGTCTTCGTGATGATCTCTGGTTGAGATAAGAGGAAAAAGTTGCAGATTCTCTCTAGGAACGGATAAAGAAGAAGAAGGGTTTCAACGAAGTAATGATTACAAGAAATGGGAAACTCAAAAGCACTTATATACTCACCGCCATAAATAGCATAGGTAACTGCAACAACACCTTTTTCGAAAAAGCACAGTTACCCAAGCGACAGGGGCGAGTGGGGAACACCACAAACGCGACTTCACGCGCGCGTGTGAAACACGGTCAGTAACGTCCAAGTTGACAATGGCAGCTGTCACACGTCAACAACCACTACTGTACCTTTTTGCAGACCCAAGGTCAAGATTTCCAAAAATCAAAATAAAAAGCGAAAGTATCTTCTCCTGGAAGATTCTCTATTTTCACGCCAAAAAAACTCTACAAAGCACCCTTCTTTCATAGTCCAGTGCTCCACTTATTTGCATAAGAGCAACACTAGACTGGGGACTTGAAGGGGTAAGGTCCTAAAAACCTCGTTTTGAGTACTTAAGTTCATACCACAACCTCGATATCCTAACCTTCTTTAGACCTTGCGCGGCCGCGCACTGGTCCAATAAAGAAGACTTAGAAGAAAGACACCAGACAACACATGCGCGCCAAAAGGAAATTAATAAATCCTTGCGCCTCTCTCCATAACAAAGGGATAAAAATCCCAACAAGCAATCCCGCTTAAGTAGTACCCAGACTTGGATATTATTTATTGCATTGACACCACACGATAAAGAGTCACACCGGATTATGGCAGTAACCTTCTAGAAGACTCAATCGTGCACCACCAGACGGTTATAACCGTCTGGCCACGTGTCATCATCCCAGGCTCCCTCGAAGTCACGATGATGGCATGAATTTGAGGAGAAACCTCCACTTGCCCACTTTCCACGTGGCAATACCCCAGCCATTTATCTAAATAGCGATCCGTGTGCTCTCACGTCAGATCGCTAGGATTAACGGAAGAGGAAATAACCGCTTACGGAGTTAGCACATTCCGACAACATTTCAAAAACAGGTTTTCCCGCCCAAACTCCTGGTTATAAATAGAAGAGTAATTCAGGTATGAACTTCAAGTCACATTCACTTCACTCTTACTTCTTCTTCTTCTTCATATACCGATACTTATTCTCACGACGGAGGGTGGTCACGGAGAGAACCCCCATTCTCCCCGTGGCGAGTCTAACGATGTCTGTTTTGCAGCTATTGAGAAGAGAAGAAGATCTGTCCCTTTGAATTGAGCGAAAGAGAACCAACCCTTTTTATGCAGAACATTACCCTCTGGTTTATTTGACTCCGGTCATTTATTCAGTGTTTCTTCAAAACTGAAGAGGGAACTGCTCAAGCAATAATCAAGGGTGACATAAACTTTATAAGGGACCCTTGGCAAAGGGTCTCTGAAGATGCGAAAACGCTCATAAAGCGCATGCTTGACCAGAATCCAGACGATCGACTCACTGTTGAAGAAGCCCTTGGTATGATTTTGATGAACTTTGCACTACTAGAAAACAGACTCTCTCGTGCGGATATTATAACCAATAAAAAACTAAGGCCCAAAAAAACTTAAAGTAAGTTCTTAAAATACATTAATAAAATCGATATATCACCGCCAACGTTATACTTGAAAAAAGTTAAAGAAAATTAGATATTTTAAAGTTCGTTGATAATTTCCGACGTAAAACAAATAAAAAATAAAAAAACTAAATTTGGCAGGGCTCGTTCGTACTCCGAGTTGTCTTTATTGATTAGATGTCGGATAAGAATGTGTTCCATGTTTTTTAGGCATTTGGTGATCCATTTATAACATCGATTGTTGATCCGCCGGTGAAGTCATTACCCACATTTGATTTTTCTATGAATCTTTATCGATTTTGATGAACTTTGCACTGCTAGAAAACAGACTCTCCCATGTGCATATGATAACCAATAAAAAAAAACCTAAGGCCCCCCAAAAAACTTAAAGTAAGTCCTTAAAATACATTGATAATAATCGATATATATTGCCGCCAATGTTCTACCGGAAAAATTTTAAGAAAATTATTTGTTTTAAGGTTTGTTGGTAATTTCCGACGTGACACAAACAAAAACACAAATAAAAAAAGAAAAAAAAAACTAAATTTGGCATGGCTCGTCCGTACTCCGACTACCTATGTTTTTTATTGAATAAGAAGGCACGTGTTCCATGTTTTTTATGCATTTGGTGATCTATTTGTAACACCAATTGTTGATCCGCCGATGAAGTCATTACCCACATTTGATTTCCCATGGATCTTCACTGACGAATTACCAAATATTTTTTTAGAAAATGTTAACTTTAACAAAGCAATTTATTGTTTTCTCAAATATTTTTTTTTAGAAAATGTTACCTTTTTGCTTATTAATCTATAAAAAGTTAAAAGAATAATCATGTTAGTAAAAAAAAATGTTTCCCTTAAACTTCTCCAATAAAGCTACTATATGAACTTGGTATCATGTGCCACAGAGAATCAATGGATTCAAAATGCCCACAAGGTGTCCAGCATCCCATTGGGAGAAAACATAGGATCAAGAATTCAACAGTTCTCTTTGATGAACAAATTCAAAAAGAAAGTGATTACAGTAAGTTAATTAATTATCCTTTTTATTTTGCTAGTTTGAAGTGAAAAGTTTTACTTTCTTAAGGGTTTGAACTCAGGTGGTTGCAGAAAACTTGCCAGATGAACAAGTTGATGGACTGAAGCAAATGTTTGATGAAATGGACAAGGATAAGAACGGATCACTAACGTTTGAAGAGTTTAAAGACGGTTTGTGTTTGATCGGGGATCAACCGCTTGATGATCCTGACGTTCGGATGTTAATGGATGCTGTAAGTATCCTAGTCCCATATTTGATTGTAAAATCATGTCTCTCTCATATTTGTCGGGTATCAGATATAGTCGTCTGTTTGTTAAAAAAATACCTGTTGAGATACCCAAATATATTTCTTAGTATGCTAATTTATATATAATGTTGTTACCCAAGAAAAAATTATAAAAACTGAAAAAAATAGTGGATTAATATATTACTCTATTAATGAAAGATTGCTAGCAATGATCCATGGAGATGAAACAAAATATTTGAGCTCAGATAGTAGTATATGTCAAATTGAATAGTTTAATGACCGCTTCCAAAAAACTTATACTCTTCAGATGTTCTTAATGGGCTAAAAGTACCAGAATTTGTCGAACAATAGATTGGTACTGAAGGTGGGTGTTCTGGTAATGCTACTCTGTAACATTCATAAACAAAATGGTCTTTGCACTGGTACTAGAATACATATTATGACACTAGGAAAACCCGTTATTGAAGCTAAGATAATTTCCGAATATGCACACATTTATTCACGAATCAGTTTGATTCATTCTGATAATAAAATTCTATTCAATTTTCAAGGACGACAATTTCCATTATTTGTATGTTTCGCAACGACGATAACAAAAGTTAAGGGCAATCGTTATTTAGAGTTGGATTGTATTTGAAATACCAAGTCTTCAATCATGGCCAATATATCGAGAGTAAAAAGCAGAGCGGGTGTTAAATTACTAATAATAGATAGGGATGACAATGTTACAAATAAAACTTCTAATGTTGTGTACTAGGAAATATTAAGAGATTTGTAAATTATGAACATATTTCGTTAAATACTGAGTTATATTTGAATTTTCCGATATTTATGTTGTATGTGTCAAATCAATTACTTATTCCTTTAAGATTTATAGGATTGTTGTTTATTAGACAGGGTATCACACATGTACATAACTTAATGTGTGTATATATATAAAGTACATTGTTAGTAAATAAAATACATAAGTAAGTTAATGTATTATATAAACTAGTGTTTTAAAACGATTCGCATATAAAAACTAATATGATGTAAAAGTTGTTAAAGTATAATGAAAAAAAGGACAATTTACCTTTAACTTACATGGGCCCCATCAACTTGCCAAGAATATTGCACGTCTAGACTTGCACCTCTTCAAAGCTGGAGGGTGTAGTATAAAGCCTCTAGGGGCTTTATTACGCCACGTCAGATCCAACTAGGTGCCACGTTATATGGGGGGCTTTAAAGCCCCTTCCTTTAACTTGCAGGATGTGGTATAAAGCCCCTCTATTAAACAAAATTAAAAAAAAAGATTTTATTGGTTAAAAAGAGGTGGGCCCCACCTGCACCCCTTTTTTGCTCGTTAGCAGCATGGGGGAAGAAGGATGGCGCCCCCATGTCATTTGCTCGGTGCGGACGATGACGCCCAAGGGACGCTATGTTTGCTTTATTGGCGGGGTGACGTTAAGTCACACCCACTGACCTAAATGCATGGAGCAAATGCGTTACACAGGGTATGGTCTATTATTAAGGAATTACGTGTAACTGAGAAACACATAAGAAATTAAACTCAAAAATAAAAAAAAACCTTCGGCATACTTGTTATAGCAAAGAAAAATAACAGTTAAAAAATATAACATAAATGGTATTAACGTGTTCGTTAAAAATAAAACTAAACCTAAAAAAAAGAAAAGAAAATTGGTGCAAGTTAGCAAAAAGCTCATGGCTCACATTAGCATGAGCAGACTATTCATTTTCTACTACGAGTGTTTGGGGGGGGGGGGGGGGGATGGGACTAATGCTAACCGAACAATGAGCAAAACTAGAAAAAAGTGTAAAACAAAAACATGAATTTCTAACACCAAGTGACTCATGTGGCCTAAAATGTAGACGACGTTGAATTTATACCAACTTTATTACACTACGTGAAAAAGGGGATACGGCCACACTTTTGGCAAAACCGCCCTGCTACACATTTGTAAAAATGTGTGGCTAAATGTCAATCATAACATTTTAAAACACTTTTAGCCACATATTTTATTATTAATATGACCATTAATACCGGTTCAGAACCTTTAACCATACTTTTAGAACTCGACATATGTGACCAAATGTGATCTATGCCCACATATTTTTGTTTCATGTGATGAAAAACACAACTATTTGACACCTTTAGCCACACTTTAAGAAAAAACTACGACATATGTTAGCCACACTAGCAACGTGTGGCTAAATGTTACCTACGATCACATTATTTGTTTTCATTTGACCAAAAGTTAAAGGTTGGAAAATAATTTGGTTAAAGTAAAAAAATAATAATGCAATCTTTAAACTATATATGGTACAAATAAAAATTTACACTAAATGACGAAATAGAGTAAGAGACGAAAAAATCACTATTCATCTTCTGTTCTTTTATATTATATATATGTATAATATAATTAAAAGGGCTTAAGATCAAATGAAAACCAAGCCAAGTTGCGAGAACCGTAAGAACCACTCTAAACCAATAGTTTTTTAACACCTCATCAATTCAATATTTTAAACTGAAAGGGTATTTTGGACATTTTACCTTTCCTTCTCTCTCTCTACTGTCAATCCTGTCATTTCTTATTTAAATCACTGATCTTTCTCTTTCTTCATACCATTTCAAAATTAGCTCTCTCAACTCTCTCTCTCTCTAAAATCACAGAGATCTCAGATCTTTCAACCCCACCGGCGACCACCACATTCACCGTCGCAACTAGCACCCCCCACCACAACGACCCACCCTTTCTTCCTTCAACCCACAAGAACATATCTGAACCTCCACCACTAGCCACCGCTCCTCCACCACCCGTCAAACCACCTATCGCCGCTCCTCAACCACTAGCCGCTAGGGATGAGATTTTTTACCGAATTACCGGTACCGTATCTATGCCGTACCTTACCGATCATAAACGGTACCGGTATCGGTAATAGATTTTTCAAAATTCAGTATCGGTAAAAAACGGTATCGGTACCGGTATTTTTCCGGTAAATACCGGTATTAATACTGAATTTAATAATGATTTTATGTATTTTGCTATTATCTTAGATCCCACTATGAAGTTATATTTTCTTGAACATTGTTTTACAAAAACCAATATCAAATTTCTTTTGTTTGGTTATTTTTAATCAATTATGATGATTTTTTAGACATGTTGGAATTTGGATGTTAAAAGTCGAATCCATGGATGTTTACCTTTTGATTTTTTTGACTACTTAATATGTTTACCTTTTGTTTACATTCTTCTATATATTACTCTAGTTTAGTTAATAATAGATGGATGAGTTGCATATGAAATTTTTTTAGGTAAAACGATAGATGACACTAAAGCGGTAGCAATGTGGTAAAGTACCGAAATACCGGTACCAATAACGGTACCGTATCGGTACCGAATCTATAAGTACGGTATGGTAATCGGTATTCACATTTCCTCAATTTTGGTAACGGTATTGGTACCGGTACGGTACCGGTAGCTTACCGATCTCATCCCTACTAGCCGCCGCTCCTCCACCACCTTTGCCCCGATTGTAATGGTGGATTCCTTGAAGAATACGAAAACCCTAACCCTATCTTCGCCATACAGGGTCAAAGAAAGAATAAAGTCAAAACATATTAAAGAAAGAGTGGAGGTTTGGTATCACGAAACATAATTTATGTGAGAAAAATGACCCTCCACCGACCCGAAAATCTAACTAATGTTTGTGGAAATTTGACCACCCAAAAAGTGAACCCATAAGAAATAAATCCTGGATCCGCCACTGTTGACTAATACTTTTTGGATCTATTTTTGTATTTTTATTATGTGATGAACCTTGCTTGACCTCTTAGCCGAATTCAAGTCAACAAAGGATCGAAGTAAATGCGAAATTTCGCAATGCAAGTTAATCGTGAGTCGGATGAATCTATTGCAGACCCGATGTCTGTTCAACCATCATATGATCAAGTATGTGTTTGTTTTATTTTGTGTATATTCGACAAGCATTTCTTTACGCACACCTAATGGGGCATATTCTTAATTTGTAGCTACAACTTGATTTTAAGGATGCTTCCATATGGAGATTCAGTTTTTTTTAGTGTTAGCAAAGTTGATGACCCTATTGGACTTCTGCCCGTAAGAATCACATTGGGTATTAACGAACGTGGGGTGAGTCTCACATCTCATTTTAATCAAGATATGTTTTAATGTATATTTATATGCATAATTTAAATTTCTAATTTATATATTTCTTATTGTTTCGTTATAGGTTCATTTTTTCCGTCAAGACCCTAAAGAGTATTTGCTCTCAACTGAGTTTAGAGATATAATGCAGTTTGGTAGCAGCGATACGGCAATGTTTTTTAGGATGAGAGTTGTAGATGTCTTGCATATATTCCTATTTGAAACTAAGCAGGTTAGAACTATATGTATTTTTTTTGTATATCTTTATCTGCTATTTGTGCATCCTATTGATTATAGTTTATTTTTATTTTTAAAACAGGCTATGGAAATATGTGTTACCCTTAAAATACATATAAATGACGTCGTGTTGCGTCAGTACTCTGAAGCGCCTTCTGCCGCCAATTCGGGTCCTATTAATGTGGATGGTGGTGAGAAACCAGCACAAGATTTAATGACAGCTCTTGTAGAATCCCAATTTTTTTTTAAAGAAAGTGAGTAATTTTGTCATTTTTTTATGTTCAACTAGTTAGAGATGGAACATAACATAATCAAACTCTTTGCAAGTATATATGTTGAAGAAATAGACACACGTGGCGTCTGAATCTTGAATCTTGTGACTATGAAATTTACTCTTATTTTTAGTATGCTAATGCAGTTGTCAGAAGAATTACGTGAGAAACAGAGAAAAGAAACGAGTATGCAAAAAGAAGTGGAGACGTTAATAGATATGTTAAGATCACAAAAGAAAAAATGTAACACCTCGTAAAAACGCGACCAATATAATAAAGACACGTGTCATGGACTTTAAACGTGTAATAAATTGATCTTGAGGGACTAGAGTTGTCAAACAATGTAAATATATGAATAAAGGGATCCAAAGTGTCGTCATGCCATTCTTGTGCCTCTGAATGACCTCACACGACGTTCGTATTCTTTAAAGAATAATTTGATGGACATTGGAAGTCGTTTGTGCTTAAAATAAGGATCTTGTGAAACATAGGGGTTAAAAGTAACAACATGTTGAAAGTTACCTCTGAGTGACCTTTTAACGATCCCAAAAGCATTGTGATAATTTATTTTGATCCCAAGAATATTGATATTAATTCATGGAGTTTCGACGCATTTAAATAATCAAAGCGTAAATTGCAAGTAAAAAAGGGTTAAATGCGTCAACGTTGCAATTTAAGACCATTCGGGTGACCTCGTAACTAACCGGGAGCTTAACGGAGTTTGAATATGACTTAGAGTCCTTAAAAATCAAGTTTGGGGGTTAAAAATGCAATAAAGGTAAGTTAAAATAAAGATTTGAAGGACCAGGGACTGATATTGCAATTTCTGTAACTTTGTGACCGGATCTGACCCACAGGCGGGCCGCGTGGGCCCTCAGCCAAATCCTACGCGGGCAGCGTAGAAGTTGCCAGCTCCCAAAATGCTGACAGATGCCTGTTCAGCCTGTTCCACCGCCTTAGATGCATGGTTTTCGAATTCAGGGGCTGCACCAATGGTATTTCATGCGTAGGGGACACCTGGGATGATCAGGAAACATATGTAGACTTGTGTGGAGTGATCTTGAGGATTGATTTTGGCTATATAAGAACTTGTTTGTTACAACACTTCACTAGTTCATTTCAAACTCAATTCTAAACCTTCTTTGGAGCTCTCTGGACCTCAAGCAAGCTTCCTTAAGTCTCAAATTCGTGCTAAGGACCATATTATATGTTAGTATAACCCTCTGAGATTATACAACATAGGTCCTTAATAATCTGAATCGTTTGCATGTTTCCGTTAAACGCCAAAAATTGACCATTATGCCCTTTTGATAATAAAATGTGATTTTTACAAATGTGAGTGGACAAAAACCATTGTTACTGATTTATAAGCTTGTCCAAAAAATTTGACATCAGTTTGAGGTCTAAATTAGGAGTTATGCTCAATATCGTAATTTGAAAGCTTTTTATTAATTAAACGGCATATTTAGCATAACGCCTATTTAAACCCAAATTTCGACACCAAACTTTTTACCCACTGATGTAATATAATATTTTGGGATTTTTGAAGATTTTTATTTATTTTTCAACTGATCATAACATAGGGTTACTGCTTTAATTCGGTAATTGTCGGTTATACCCTTTGTACTAATAAAATGAGTTTTACATAACATTTTGATACCAAACATTTTGCTACTGATTTTATATGATAAATAAAATATTTTGAACTTTATAAACTGATCAAAAACTCCGATTTTCTATTATAACCCGAAAATCGCTTAAAACCGATTTTTACGCGTTTAAAACACATAGTATGGGTTAAAACCATTTTTGGCATATAAGACTTAATACCTACTGATGTTTTAAGTAAATTTCTATACTTCAACAATAAGCAAAAGTTTTGAACTCAAATTTCCAAATTTGACCTTTGAAGCTTATGTGAAATTACCAAAATGCCCCTACGGTGCATAATTTGGTATAAAATGATAAATTTCACATATATGCAATACCCTACTGTTATGACTTATAAAAATAAATATTTTTACTGATCAATATAGACCAAAACCTCAGATTAATATTTAACCTCTTTTATAACCTTTAAAATGACCAAAATACCCTACGGGGCTTAATTTGAGTTTAAATCCGTTTTGGGTATAATGGAAGGTATCCTACTGATATCACAACATATTAAAGGCATATTAACTTAGGAAACTTGTTCATGACTCATTTGTTTACCTGTTATGCATTTCTCGCGTTCGGTGCGGTTTATGTAACCAGTTTGCATAAATTAACTGAAACGGGTCAAACCTTATCATTTTTACCTAAAAATCCAGAATGTGTTTAGTTTACCCATATTATACAAGTCTTCAAACTTGTCGGGTCTAAATCACATTCTAATCCGGTCTTCGCTTAATCTTGCGTTTGAACCGTATACCTTTCTTTAAAACTAACCGGTCTAAGTTTAAGCTTAAGCTTACCCGTTAGGAATCTAATAGGTTAATAAAACCTCCGTTCCAGATTTAGGAGCCCAGTAAAAGATATCTGCACTTGCTGATTGTATACGGTTGAGATAAACTGCATAATTTGCTCAGGTAAATACTTTTAACTTATTTTCCCTTATACGGGCTTGGGGTACGGTATATAAAACACCGCTTGGTTGGGTATTGAATTTTTAATTATATGAATGTTAAATCATTGAGATAACCCGTTTAAATTGTTTTGTTTGTTCTAAGCCTTTAGGGGGTTAATGACCATGTCCTAGATATCCTCGGCTCATTCATTGAAATGGTCACGACTTAAGCATGGGGTGTAGGCATACACCAGCCGGTGCGTATGTAAAATTAATAAACCCACCTGTTCGAGAATAACTCGCCGTGGGTTATATTATGTGGTGTGTCAATTAATCTTTAACCCGGTATTCAGCCCGGGCAACTGAACGTATAACAAACATATAATTCTTTTACAAGTTTATGTTTAAATAATTATCCCAAGTTATAAAGGATTTATTTGTGCCATGTGCACTCAAAGAAATTTTTCTTAAACACTTTTCAAAAGAGTTAGTTAATTGTATTTACCAGTGTAAAGTGTAAACTGACGTATTTTCCAAAAGGTTAAGTGCAGGTACTAAACGGAATAGGCTGATTACTCCTGAGTGATTTAAATAAATACTTATGCAAGCTTTATCACTTGAAAATCTGTTGAACTGTAACACCTCAAAATTTTACGTCCTATAATGTATTGACACGTGTCATAAGCTAGAACGTGAGGAAGAATACTCTAGAGGGACTAAAGTTGACAAACATAGAAAGTATGTGAATATAAAGGTTCAAGACATCAACAAGGGGTAAATATACTTTACAGTAACCCTACATGATGCTCATACCTTCAAACGAATAAATCATGAATCATACGGAACTAAATATGAAAGAAAGTGAGAAATTACAAACTACAGGGGTTAAATGTGTCAACATGTTTAAGTTATACCTCTGAGTGACCTTTTAGCAAACCCGAAGCTTTGTAACGGTAAATTATGATCACTAGAATGCACGGTAAAAATTTCACAAATTTTCGTTATAATATGAGGAAGTTATGATCAAATTCGTATAAGAGGGGCTAAAGCGTAAACATTGAAAATTTTGACTTTTCGGGTAATAACAAAGTGACCAAGGACTTATCAAAGTGGGTAAAAGTCTCGAGGCCCTTATACGTAAATAAGAAGGGCTCATAATGCAAAGAATACCCTTTCGAAGAGCCAAGAGCCAAGCTGTAATAATTGAAAGATTTGAAATCTGACAGCAGGTCTCAGGCGGGCCGCGTAAGACTTAACAAAGGCTTACGCGGGCCGAGTCTGTAATTGAAAGATTTTAAATCTTACAGCAGGTCTCAGGCGGGCCGCGTAAGACTTAACAGAATCTTACGCGGGCCGCGACAGACGCCCAGATACAGAAAACGTAGACAGCAGCACTGTTCAACCTTTTAACCGACTTAGAACGATTATTTTCCATCATGGGCGACCCCTAAACAGTTCCTAGGCCTTAGGGGCACTTGTAAATGATCTGGGAACAATGCTAGACTTAGTTGTCATGATCTTAATGGATTAAAATCACTATATAAGGCCACAATGTTTGCAACATTCTTGCACACCTTCCATCTGCTTTCTTGGAGCTTCCTGGAGCATAAGAGCAGACCCAAGCCATCTCTAATAGTGCATTAGACTTTGGTAAGTATGCTTGACCTTTCTTAATTGAGTTTTTACTTAGTTTTAGCTTAAAAGTCAAACCGTCGTAATTAACGGTTGACTTAACGATTAATCATTAATGGTCCAGTGATTAGTCGAATCAAGGGTGGTTATAAGTTGGTAATTATGTGGGCATTAAACCCTCAAAAGGGCACCCTCTGATTCCCACTCTAACTAGATCAAATGTCGGGTCAAAATTGTTTAGAAAAAGTCAACAGAATGCTAATTTTTGAATTAGCGCATAATTAGCAATGTAGAAGGCATGTAACCTATTTTATCACTCATATAACTTGGTAATAAGTATAATAACTGGTCTAAGCTTGTTTGATCCGACAATTTTCTGTTTAGACCCGGTTCGGAACCGAAAGTCGCAAAACTTTGACTTTTGCATTGACCTCAGTTCTAACCCGTTTTAGTAGAGTCTAGAAATGCCTTAGGACTTCCTTAGGACCAGGTTACATGATAATATAACCCTCTGTGACTGGTTCGTTGATTGTCCGAGTCGTTTGCACATTTCCGTTAAATGCTTAAAAGTTGTCCATAATGCCCTTTTGACTATAAAACGAGAATTTTGGAAATGTGAGAGGACAATAGTCTTTGCTACTGAATTATAAACATGTCTCAGAAATTTCATATCAGTTAGAGGTCTAGAATAGGAGTTATGCTAAATAGCGCATTTAAGAAACCTTTTGTTAATTAAATGGCGCACTTAGCATAAAGCCTATCTAAACCCAATTTCAACACCAAACCTTTACACACTTATGTAATAAATATTTTGGGATTTTTGAAGATTTTAATTATTTTTAACCTGCTCATAACCTAAGGTTATGACCTTGATTCGGTAAATACCGATTATGTCCTTTTTGGTTATAAAAAGAGTTCTACATAGTATTTTGACGCCAATCCAATTGCTACTGATTTTATATAATAAATAAAGTATTTTGAACTTTATAACCTGACCAGAAAACTCAGATTTCCTGTATAACCCGGAAATCGCTTAAAACGACTTTATACGCGTATTAAACGCATAGTATGGGTTTGTAACGATGTTGTCACATAAGACTTAACACCAACTGATTTACCCTGTTAAAATAAGTTATTTTACTGATTTATTCAGACCCGAATCACAGGAGTTTAATTAATCGCTTTTATAATCTTTAAAATGACCAAAATACCCCTACGGGGCTTAATTTGAGATTTCACTCGCTTTGGGAATAATGGAAGATATCCTACTGATATCACAACATATTGTAACACCCCGAAAACGGGTTTGGTAACTAAACCCCGTTAATACTAAAGACGGGGAAGATACCGTTAGTGGTAAAAATTAACCCGGTAAATATTAGGACTTAAATAAATAATCCTAATATTTACTAAAAAGTGAGTAAAAGCTTTTTAAGGAAATAAAATGGATAAAAGGCCCGGGGTAACGGGACCTAAAATAAACTTAGTCATAAATATTCCCGAACCCGCTAAGTTAACTAGGAATATTAAACCTGGTTAATAAGTGGGAATATTGTTGAAAATAATTAGGTGATGACCTAATTAATAACTAACCAAACACGAGGGACCAAAGCCGGGTAACTTGAAAATGGAATTATAAACTTAAAATATAACACAACACACACACTTGAGGTGTGTGTGCGTGCGTGAAGTAGTCCAGGAGAAGGAGCAAGAAGCTCCAAACCCTAGCTCAAACAATCTCAACAAATTGAAGGGGCAAATCAAGTCCAAATCAAAATCCGAGTATGAATTAGTGATCTCCATTGAAAAAGGAGTCACGAGGTATGTAAATTTCTTGAGAAATCTCTAGTTGAAATTCTGAGCAAACCTAGAGAATTCGAATCTGAGCTTGCATGTTTGTTGTTTGGATGAAATTAGGGATGAAACTATGTCTAGTAGTAAACCCTAGTCATGTATTTGTTGAATTGATGTTCATGGTTGTGAATTCATGATCATACACTCATGTGTCAAGTGGGTTTTGATTATGTAGTGAAGATGATGATATACACATGTTTAAAATCATCATAGTTGATAGTAGAAACAAGATACTTGAACAATTTGCAAGTTTGAGTGTTGATCATACATGACTTGAAATAGGTTTTTTATAATATGATGATGTTAATGTCTAATTTGTGATTAGAATCATCATATTAGATAGTAAAGATATAGTACTTGAACAATTTAGGTGTTTGGGTACACGAATCATAATTACCATGAATTGGGTTTAGTATAAAAAGGATGGAAATGATGATACATTCATATTAAGAATGATGTTAGATGTCATTATGTGTTAAGAAAGATTAATGTTGTGTTAATTCGATGGATTATGGTTATACAACTTGGTTAATAAAGCGGATTAACGGTAGCCTAAGAATGATGCTACCGGGTAATTGACCAAGTAATAAAACGAGTAGTTGAATTACATTGTGTACCTACTTTCGTAAATAGGCACTTTGACTTTTAAAAAGTCAAAATGACCAAAGATATGATCAAATAATAAATTCGATATAAAACCCGTAGGATGGAATAGTCGTAAGTGATTATGACTAATCTAACCATCTCGCGAATTATGATGATAGTTTGACGCTTGACGAGCTAGGTGAAAGCTTGGGAAGAAAACGGGTCAAACGAATCAAGAATGAAGAAAAAGCATGATCCGGGTGCAATGTAAGTATAGCTTACACTAGTCTTATATTTTAGAATATTCTCTTATCGTATTAGTTACAGATAAGACAAATACATAATTGAGGTATGATGTTCCGGCGTGTAGACGTACGGAACAAGATAGTCGAGCATGACAAGAAACCATGTTGATGGTTTAAAAGGAGTTAAATCGGTAATTCGATCATTTTATGACAAATGAAAAATGAACTTTTAAATGGTTACCTTATAGGGTAAACCAAAACAAACAATAAGGGTAAAACGGTAAATTGGTCACACGTTGACCATAACTATTGGTTTTGAAAGACACAGTATGACGTAAGCCATGATAGGCTAAAAAGCGTTAAGAAACGATTAATAAGTGAAATGACCGCACGGTGTAAACCGGAGCGAGTCATGTAGATGAGATGGTAATAAATATCATCTCGCCAATATAATCGGTCACTTAGACCAAATGGGTCAAAAGGTGAAGATATCACCTTTTGACAATAACGACTAATGATTATTGTCGAGTTATATTATTTCAGGAGTAAATGTCCAAAAGGGTATTAGCAACGCTATGAATTAGCGGTTATAAAAGCAAGGTATTAAAAATGGGTCAATATCTTGATCCGCGCCAGGTATGTGAAAAAGGGTAACACTCATTTAGAACGTAAGGTTCAATGAGCGTTAAAAGAAGTCAAAATAGACATTTGGTTACTTGATAAGTAAACCGAATGTTTCAAATAATGGACATTGCGTTTGGAAAGCTTAATGACTTTTCAAACATAATCATAAGTTAAAAGAGGGATTATGGGTCAAATATGCTTTCAAAAGTCCTTCATCGTAAATGATTGGCTAAAATGGACTAAAATGCCCCCTATGAGCTAAATTGGACAAACGACCTTTAAGGGTAGTTTTGAAACGAGTTTTATGATCAAATTAATAATTAGAATAAGTATAAGAAACGAAAGATGTAAATCCTTGGTCAAATGACTATATATGAGTCTTTGCCGTAAAATAACGATTCGAAGGGAAAAACTCGGAATATATTGATCGCCACATTAAATCCACCTCAATTATAGTCGTGGTGGAAGATCAATTGATAAATAATGTGAAAATAGAATGCTAAAAGCGAAGAAGCATGAATTATGCGGATAAATGCTTAAATACCCTTAACGGGTCAAAATAAGCATTTAAGTAAAAACGGGTTTAAGATTGTATGTAAACCGGGATTTTGAATCTCTTATGATAAACAACAATGACTTTATGGAATTTATGAGAAATTGGAGTCAAACAAACATGTTTGTTTGATAAACACACGAATGGGTCAAAATTGGGTAAAAGGGTAGTAAGCCGAAGACTTAAAAGTCTGGAATCTTGTTAATCCGGATGTGGGATTTTAAATCCATATGATGGAGAATTAAATTACGGACGCGTAGGAAAAAGAATCGCGTAAAACGGATCAATAACGAAGAAGTTATGGCCGTTTCCGTAAAAACCGTTATTGCTGAAAAATGCAGGAC
Organism: Helianthus tuberosus; assembly: GCA_030545235.1. Taxonomy (NCBI): domain Eukaryota; kingdom Viridiplantae; phylum Streptophyta; class Magnoliopsida; order Asterales; family Asteraceae; genus Helianthus; species Helianthus tuberosus. The sequence goes on from CM060359.1 coordinate 5,682,647, forward strand.
ACAGATCTGAACCTGCTGGAAATATGGATCCCCCGCGACACGCGACAGGATTCTCTAATCCTGCCGCGACACGCGAGAAACGCTTACGGACCGTAAGGGTCCAGGCTTACGGTCCGTAAGCCAGTCAGCTGGCGAAAAATATTTTTTTTGTAATTTGTGATTTTGAACTCCAAACTCGTTTAACCTTGTTATGAGACTATCAAAACTAACTTTTGAGTTGGTTTTGATTTTAGGTGAATATTGGGAGTACCCGGATGAAGATCAAGCAGCGTACAAGAACCGAACACACGACATTAAAGCTTCCGCACCTAGTTTCGTCGTCATCTTAAACGACAAATCAGTAGATATTAAATTGTATTATTTTCTAATTGTAAAAGTTTTAATTCACCCGTATTATTCGACAGAATATTACATATGATTTCATGTTTATTTTTCGTAAATTAAACGAAAATCGTTAAATAATTAGACGGGTGTTACACATATTTAGGGCATATTAACTTAGGAAACCTGTATATGACTCTTACGGTTACCCGTTACGCTTCTTACGCGTTCGGTTCGGCTTATGTAACTAGTTTGCATAAATTTGCCGAAACGGGTCAAACCTTGTCATTTTTATCTCAAATCCAGAAGGTGTTTAGTTTACCCATATTATACAAGTCTTTAAACTTGCCGGGACTAAAACACATTCTATTCTGGTCTTCGCCTAATCGTGCGTTCGAACCGTATCTTTCGTCAAAACTAACCGGTCTAAGTTTAGGCTTAATTGAAGACCCGTTAGGATTCTAATAGGTTATTATAAACCTTCGTTCCAGAATAGGAGACCCGGTAAAAGCTACACGCACTTGCTATTGTGATTGATACTTGCAAAGGTAAATACTTTTAACTTAATTTCCCTTATACGGGCTTGGGGTACGGTATATAAAATACCACTTGGGCCGACATTAAATCTTTAACCGAATGGAGGTTAAATCATTGACATGCTCCGTTTTGAAATGTTTTGTTTGCTTAAAGCCTTTGGGGGGTTAATGACCATGTCCCGGATATCCTTGGCATCATCTTACGGGATGGCCACGACCTGAGCACGGGGTGTAGGCGTACACCCGTCATTGCTTAAATAAATAATGTGGTGTGTCTATTGATCTTTAACCCACTCTTCGGATCGGGCTACTGAACGCACGAGAAACATGTAATTCATTTACAAGTATTATATTCAAATAATTATCCCAAGTAATAAAAAGTTTGTGCCACGTGCATTTCAAATCAATTTTATTAAACTTTTCAAAATGAGTCGGTTGAATGTATTTACCAGTGTAAACTGACGTATCTTCCCAAAGAGGTTAAGTGCAGGTACTACGCGAACTAGGCTGGCTTTCTCCTAGCGTCCACAATAAGTCTCGCAAGCTTGGATGTCAAAACTGTTGAACAATGTTTCCTATTTATTTTGATCCCCCTGTGGATTATTTCGACTGTTTGTGATACTTGATATTACAATTATATTCGGTTGAAATATATCTATCTATCTTTTGCTTCCGCTGTGCAATTAAATATTGTGTTGTTTGACTGTAATGTTACCAACTAAGTCACGATAATCCCCCACCGTGCCCACCGGTGAAACGTGTAATTTTCGGGGTGTGACAGGTTGGTATCAGAGCCAACGTTGAGTGAATTAAACACTAGCCCTGTGTGTTTAATCTCAATGACACAATTGCACATACTCGAGTCTAGACAAGAACTTAGGACGAATCCAAATTGTTGCCTTAGTTTGTCCTTTATTGTTTGTTGTTGATCTCAATTGTTTAATCAGGAAATATGCCACCGAGAATCAGAAGAGGAGGAAGAGGCAAAGGGACAATCACTACCCACAACGATCACGAGGCCGGGCCTTCTCACCTGCGAACTCCTTCCACTACAATGAGTGCCGAACCTCAGAGAAACAGGAGGAACCTTTTTGAGCCCGCTAGACGATTTGTCTCACACAGTTCAACACCTTCTTACCGTCACTCTCTTGGGCCGCACTCGGAAAACGAGCCCGATAACCCTCAACCTTCGTACATACCTCTCCAGCGTTCCGTTCCGTTCCGTTCCGTTTCGCACCGTTCCTTCGGCGACCCTACTCCTATCTTTCAGTGCCGGTTTAACCCGGCAAACTTTATCCAAGAACCAGTAGGTTTTAACCCATTGGGACCGGAGGACCATTTCTCAGAAGACAATGCAATGGACATGGACGAGGACACGGATCCCGTCGAGCCTGCAAGAGGTACCCCCAACCATCCCATCGAGATCTCTGATGGATCATCCTTCCATGGAACACCCTATCAGCGACCAGACAGTTACCAAGCAAGGTTCAACCAATATGAGTGGTACTTTACACCCTCTCACCACTTATCGCCTCATCAGCAGCACCAACAACAGCAGCAGCAGGATCCCTCCGAGGATTCGCGTTTCGTGGCTGTCACGCCACTGCCTCCCCCGCCACCAGTTCATCAAGCACCTCCAGATCCACCAAGGCGTAGGAGAACAGGCGCGCGGATGTCCGCTTGCGGATGGGATTTTCATTTTAGCACCCATCGACACTCCAGTGGCAGTCATTATCCGCCACTGCATGAAGACCCACAAATGGGTGGACCTTCTAACCCAGCTGCAGAGGTGAATTCTGCACCAGTTGCACCACCACCACCACCATTTGGTTACGATAACCCGATACCTACATACGCCGGTTCCACAGCATATAACCCGTTTGAGCTGCCGGCTCACACCAACTACAATTACGCAGAAGCCGACCCATACTTGGTAGCGGCCAATTACAACGCCCTTCATCCCGAAGGACCTTATGGAACTCCTTGGGGAATGGGATACTCAACTCATGGGTATCCAGTACCTGCTAGACCTCCGGCTCAGCACCTATCGCAGCCGCCACGTTTTTCCCCACCGGAGCAGGAAGAAATCCTCCACCGTTTAAACAGGGTGGAACGAGATTTTGAAGAAGAACGTAAGAACAACCGTGGATTCCTCAAGGGCCTGGCAAACCTGTTAAAAGGAAAGAAGAAGCGAGATCATTAATCTCTATATGTATTATTGTATTTCCTATTTCAATCAAGTCCCTGCGTGGACATTTATATGTGTATTTAGTCCCTGCGTGGACTTGTCTTTTAGTCCCTGCGTGGACTTGTCATTTAGTCCCTGCGTGGACTTGTCTTTTAGTCCCTGCGTGGACCTATCTTTCAGTCCCTGTGAGGACATCTATCCTAGTTTTGGTCCCTGCGTGGACTTGTTTTCTAGTTTAACCTCTGTGTGGGTAATTCGTCTATTAAAGGTCCCGTTTAGGGCAGTGTGTAATCCTTTTAATAACTAATGGAATGTTAAGTTTATAATTTTCATCCTTGCCATTATATGCATAAATATGTTATATATGAAATAAATAATTCGAAATCATTCCTTTTTAAAATAATCTGCCTACCATATATTAAATAAGAATCTCAGGGGTATAACCTAGCTTACATGTCTTTATAAGACTTGGCCAAGATAGTAAAACCTGTTTAAAAGATTCAAATCCCTGTTAACCTCTATAAATATGTTAACACTCCTGGCAGATGTGATTCATTAAAAATCACACACGTCATTCTTATATAAGGATTCTTCAAAAGATTCCTAAACCTAACTTAATGATCTACAAATCATGGGTTTAAATCATCAAGTCAGATGATCATATGTTGACCATACATTGGTAGTATAGTGCCTACGGGCCATACTCATTGTCATATAAGACAAAATACGGTAGTAGTCTACGACTTCCTGTCAGAAAAAGGTTAGAAACTATATTCAAACCTTCATGCCATGATTCTCTGAAATCATGGCTTATGATAAAAAATGTCCCTGTGACATGGCCTTTTGTGCTAATAATACTATTACTGTTGTGTAATTAGGATATTATAAATAAAGATCCTAAATAAATGTGAGTAATAAATTAACCAAATATGGCTTATGTTTACCATGGTTAATGAATTGCCCAAAAAGGCAAATTCCATAATAAACTCCCAAATAAAACTTTGCCGATATCTTATGTAACAGTTCAAGATACAATGGCTGATTCGGATGAAATAAATAGTCACCCAATGGAGAACCAGAATGATGCTCGGATTAATATAGCGGGTGCTGAACTGCAAGCGTTAATTGACAATGCTGTTACAAAAGCCTTGGACAGGCAGTATAGCGAATCGAGCGGTACTTGGAGTAGGACCCTATCCGCACCGCATTCTAAGCCCAAGACTCATTCTGAGGCGCATAGCAAGCCTCCCTCCAAGAAGGAAGAACCAAAGAAAGATGATGATGATCGTCACTGTTCAAACCATCATAGTGTCCCATCTCAAGGTATCGTGCTGAATCAAGGACCCCGTGATAAGGGTTGCTCCTACAAATACTTTGTGTCATGCAAACCCAGGGATTTCACTGGGGAAAAGGGGGCTATAGACTGCATGACTTGGTTGGATGAGATGGACACAGTGGTTGATATCAGCGGGTGCGCTGAGAAGGATGTAGTAAAGTTTGTGTCTCAATCATTCAAAGGTGAGGCTTTAGCCTGGTGGAGATCATTGATTCAAGCTACGGGAAAGATTCCACTGTACAGTATTTCATGGGAACAATTTGTTGCCCTCATCAAAGAGAACTACTGTCCTCAACACGAGGTAGAGAAAATTGAGTCGGATTTTCTGTCATTGGTTATGAAGAATCTGGATTGCCAAGCTTACCTTACGAGCTTTAATACAATGTCAAGGTTGGTTCCTTATCTGGTGACCCCGGAACCCAAAAGAATAGCTCGTTTCATCGGGGGTTTAGCCCCAGAGATAAAGGCAAGTGTAAAAGCCTCTCGGCCAGCTACTTTCAGGTCTGTAGCTGATATATCCTTATCCCTCACACTGGACGCGGTCAGGCAGAGATCGCTGAGGAACACGGATGCCGAGAAAAGGAAGCATGATGATGACAATTCACGGCGGTCAAACAAGAAGCACCGAGGAAACAATGACCACAAGAAGGGATTTGGTTCTAAGAAGGATGTGCACCAATCTGGAGATAAGCCCAAGTGTAAGACTTGTCAGAAATACCACTTTGGGAAGTGCAGACTTGACTCAAAATCCCAATCTCAGTCGAGACCTTGTGGGATTTGCAAATCTTCGGAACATAAGACCCTGGAATGTAAGAAACTGAAAGACGCAACGTGCTACAGTTGCAACGAAAAGGGGCACATTAAGACAAATTGCCCAAAGTATGCAAAGAAAGCTGATGAAGGAAAGAAGACCAATGCTAGAGTCTTCAGGATGGATGCAAAGGAAGCTGTGCAGGACGACAATGTGATCACAGGTACCTTCCTTATAAATGATGTTTATGCGAGAGTGCTATTTGATTCAGGAGCTGATAAATCTTTTGTAGATAATAAGTTTTGCAAATTGCTGAATCTACCTGTTAAAACCTTAAGTGTGAAGTATGAGGTGGAATTAGCAGATGGCACCTTAGAAACCGCCTCAGCCATATTAGATGGATGTTTCATATCCATTAAGAACCACTCTTTTCCGTTGTCCCTACTTCCTTTGAAGTTAGCCGGTTTCGACATAGTTTTAGGCATGGACTGGTTATCTCATAACCAGGCCCAGATTATCGGTAATAAAAAGCAAGTGGTGATCAAGACTCCGTCTGGTGAATCACTTACCATTAAGGGGGATACCCAGTATGGACTGCCTGAGCAAGTGACTATGCTCAAGGCCTCGAGGTGTTTGAAAAAGGGTTGTGTCATCTACATGGCACAAGTGACTATTGATGAGCCGAAACCCAAGATTGAGGATATCCCCGTCATTTCTGAATACCCTGAAGTTTTTCCTGAAGAACTACCTGGTTTACCACCAGATAGACAAGTAGAATTCAGAATTGACATTATACCTGGAGCAGCACCAGTAGCAAGGGCGCCTTATAGGTTGGCGCCAACAGAGATGAAGGAACTGAGAACACAACTGGATGAATTGCTAGCCAAAGGTTTCATTAGACCTAGTTCGTCCCCTTGGGGAGCACCAATCTTATTTTTCAAGAAGAAGGATGGATCGATGCATCTGTGCATCGATTACCGTGAGCTTAACAAGGTCACTATCAAGAATAGGTATCCATTGCCCAGGATCGACGATCTGTTCGATCAACTTCAGGGGGCAAGTTACTTCTCAAAGATTGACTTAAGGTCAGGTTATCACCAACTGAAGGTTAGAGATGAAGACGTACACAAGACTGCATTTAGAACTCGTTACGGTCACTACGAGTTCCTAGTGATGCCTTTTGGGCTCACTAATGCACCAGCGACATTCATGGATCTCATGAACCGTGTCTGCAAGCCATACTTGGACAAATTTGTCATCGTCTTCATAGACGACATTCTGATTTATTCAAAGAATCAAGCTGATCATGAGAAGCATCTTCGATGTATTCTTTCACTACTTCAACAGGAGAAGCTCTATGCCAAATTCTCTAAATGTGAATTCTGGCTTCGTGAAGTCCAATTCCTTGGACATATGGTTAGTGAGCGTGGTATCCAAGTGGATCCCGCTAAGGTGGAAGCTGCCATGAATTGGCAAGAGCCTAAGACACCCACAGAAATTCGCAGCTTCTTGGGATTGGCAGGATGATATTCGCTAATTTACACATATTTTAGTCCCCCATTTTATCCCCATTTTATGCGTTTTCGGCCGTAAAATCGTCATTCGGATACTTAATTATGTATACTTTTGTTTACAGGCCTAAAACAGCGTACCGGACAAGATGATAGTGAAAACGAGGACTTTCCGGACAAAACGACGAAGCTGCGAACATTCTGTTAGAAAACTGACCTGGGCATGCAGAACGGTCGTGCGGTCTGAGGAACGACCGTGCATCTCCGACAAACTGTCACACCCCAATATTCCACGTGTTACCGGTGGGCCCGGCAGGGAGTATCGTGACATAGTTGATATCGTCATTGTCAACACACACAATAATATAGCACAGCGGAAGGCTGGTAAATAAACTATTACAAACCATACTGTCTGTCGATGTTCGAGTACATGAATAATACAGACTGGAATGTAATAAGATCCACAGGCGAATCATAAAGTACAAAGAAACATAAACTACAGAATCCGGGTATCTATGGGATTTGCAAGATCCTCTACAACACCCTATAGCTCCAGCCTATTTCGATAAGTACCTGTCAATTCAATCTTTAGGAAAATACGTCAGTATATACTGGTAAATACAATTTAACTGACTCGTTTTGAAAACATTTAAGAAAATTAATTTAGATGCACATGGCACAAATCCTTTATAACTTGGGACAATCTTTATTAAGATCTTGTATACAGCTTTACATATTTGTCATACAAGTGGGGCCGGTTTGGAAGCCGGGCATGATTAACTGACTCACCACTTATAGAACCCACAGAGGAGTTATCCACAACTTGTGGGTAATTTAATGTTTAGCATTTGCATCTGTCAGGTGCATGCCTGCACCCCGTGCATAGGTCGTGGCCATTAATAATTTAAATGAGCCGAGGATATCCAGGACACGGTCGTTAACCCCCAATTGTTTATGTTATCAAATAATACAGATTAAAACGGGTCATGCGCATTTATTAAATCACAATCCGACAAAATAATCCCATACCCAACCAAGCGGTATTAATATACCGTATCCCAAGCCCGTATAGGGAAAATAAGTTAAAAGTATTTACCTGGTGGTAGCAGTAAATTCCTAAGGTTCTTCAAAGGCACTTTTTACCGGAAGATATTAATCTGTATGAAATGTTTAATTAGCCTATTAGGATGCTAACGGGTCTTTAATTAAGTCAAGGACTTAGACCGGCTAGCTAGAAGGAAACCCTACGGATCTAAACCCTACTGTAATATTATGTAAATTAGCTTAAAACATCAGTAGGTTATGAATTTTATATGATAAATATAGTTTTGATCCATACTAGGTGCTAGAAACGCTAAAAATGTGATTAAAAGGGCTATTATGGTAAAAATAGGAAATCTGAGATTTTGGTCAGTTTATAAAGTTCAAAATATTATAATTATCATATGGAATCAGTATCAAAAAGTTTGGCATTAAAATGTTAGGTAAAACTCATTTTGTGGATGAAAAGGGTAAAACCGGTAGTTACCGAAATTAGGCTATAATCCTATGTTATGCTCAGCCTAAAAATAATTAAAAATCTTCAAAAATCCCAAAATATCATTTAACATCAGTAGGTAAGGAGTTTGGTGTCAAAAATCGGGTTTAGATAAGCTTCATGCTAGTTATGCCTTTTAAATACTAAAAGTTCCTTAATTACGCTATTGAGCATAACTCACATTCTAGACTTCAAACTGATGTCAAATTTTCTGGACATGTCTAAATATCAGTAGCAAAGGTTTTAGTTCATTCACATTGCTAAAAATCTTGGTTTTATGCAAAATGAGCGTTTTAGGCATTAATGTGCATAATTACGATCAAGAGCATATATTACAAACGATTAGGCACCATGCAATATAACTTCAGAGGGTTATACTACAATGTACTATGGTCCTAATGGAAGCTTAAAACATGGAAGAATTAAGCTTGAACGGGTCAGAACTGAAAGTCAAAGCAAAAGTCAAGCTTTTGCGACTTTCGGTTATAATCTGCCCTTAGACTATTAATTGTCGGATTAGGACTGATAAAACATGTTTAGATAGTCATTACCAAGTCATTAGAATGTTAAAATGTAATTTAGAACCTCTGGTTTATTAATTAAAATCATTTTTGTCATTTTTGTCCTGTTTGACTTTTTGTCAAACTACTTTGACCCGACATTTAATCAGTCAAACGAGATAATTAGGAGACACCCTTTCAGGGGTTAATCACCTATACTAATGTGGTTTCATAACCACTTTCAATTTGATCAGTGGTTAAGCCACATGTAATTAAAACGAAAGTCAAACTAATTATACACTAAGTTTGACTTTTAAGTAATTAGACTAAATTAAACAACTAAATAAGTAATTAGAAGCTTACTTAAGGTCCTAGCAAACTTTTCTACACTTGTAATCCTCTTGTTACTGCTGAGAGCTCCAGAGCAAGTCCCACAATTGAATTGTTGCAAATGATGTTCAAGAACATAAGAGGAGCTCTCCTTATATAGTGATTTCCATGGATTTAGATTACTTCCAGGTGTTTTAGGAGGCCCTGGGATCACTCCAGGTGTCCTAGCTATTGTAATAAACCGACTTACAGCTCCTAGGTCGTTAAAAACTAGGCTAAGGCGGTGTAGCAGGTTTACCCGCACCTGGCAGCAAATTTCTGTATCTGGCAGTCCCTCGCGGGCCGCGTAAGACCTAAGGGGTGTCTTACGCGGGCCGCCTGAACCTGGTTAACTGGTAAATCAAGTTTCCTTGTTGGCAGATTAAGTCCCTGTTCGTTTAAACCCCTTTTTAACTTCATTTTTGACATGTAAGGCCCTTGTAGTTAGTTTGGTGAAACTCTAGGGTGAATAACCAAACTTTGTTAGGCTCGGGTTCGTTAAATTTCTTCATGAAAGCAAGTTTTATCAAGTTGACGCTTTTAACCCAAAGTTTAGAAAACACGCTTAATGATCTCAGAATCACGTGAAATTTTTATCACACATTCTCGGGAGTATATTTGAATATTACGAAACCTCGGTTTCGTTAAAAGGCTATTCAGAGGTCAGAATTGACATATTGACACTTTTAACCCTTGTAATTTAAAATCTTCTGATTATTTTCACAAACGGTTTCGTATACCCAATCAATCACCCATTTAAGAATATTTTCTTCACGTGTGGTCATTAAGAGGCTTAAGTTTGGCATGTTGACACTTTTGGTCCTTTCGTTTGCATATTTTCACTTGTTGTCAACTTTAGTCCCTCAAACTCCATCTTTCGCATAACCAGAGTTTAGGACACGTGTCTATGTATAATTGGACACGTTTTTGCGTGGTGTTACATCCTCACCCCCTTAAAAGAAATCTCGACCCCGAGATTTACTGGAATAAGTGAGGGTACTTCTGTTTCATAGTGGACTCAAGTTCCCACGTATACTCGGGACCTCTGCGAGCGTCCCATTTGACCTTTACTATAGGTACATACTTCCTTCGGAGCTTTTTGACTTTTCGATCCTCGGTCGATATAGGTTTCTCAATGAACCTCAAGCTTTTATCAACTTGCACGTCTTTATGAGACATTGCTAGAGATTCATCGGCTAAACATTTCTTGAGATTACAAACGTGGAACACATCATGAATTCCACTCAGCTCCTCTGGCAAGTTTAGCTTATAAGCTACACTGCCGACACATTCGATGATCTCGAATGGTCCTATATATCTAGGGCTCAGTGTCACAGCCCCCGTGCCCGGTTTGACCCAGTCCAGGAGCCGCAGGACAGAAACCCGTGGTATTCATTTTCACAGCAGAAGTCTTGACAGGATCGTTTTAAACTTGAAAATGCCCGAGTTTTATTTATTTATAATTCGGGATAAACCCCGTAATTTACAGTAGAGAAATTTCATAATTTCTTTATTTTACAAACATGTTTATTTCTTTATTCGAGCCACTACTTTAAGCTTCGGAGTGTGCCTGAGCACGTGTACTTGATTCAAAGTAGGTCACCTGAAACATGTTGTAAAAATATTTTTGTCAGCGGGGAAATACTGAGTGAATCATTCATTTTAATAAAATGACACGTAGTTATAAATTACAGCATAAGAGCGATTACTATGGCAGTATCTTATTTTTATCTGGCGCCTTGTCACCTCCTGATGACTATGGTCATGCCACTATTGGGTCCTTTCACCCAAGTAGTGACGATTGTCACTGTTAGGACTTATTTGCCTAACCTGTGTTAGGGCTTATTAACCTAACCGTGAGAACTTAGTAATGTGCACAATACCCCACTAGCCAGTGATTCAAGATAACCACGACTTAATCCCTGTAATTATAACGTTTTAAAAATAATTTGGAGTATTGTAAAACAATTGATAAAAAGAGAATGACTCACATTGCAAGTTTAGACGGGCAGTACTTAGCCTACTGATAAGCCGAATAACCTAGTTTAAACAATAATGCACACAAACCAGGTTAGTAACTAATACAGCATTTACGATAATTCACGAGATACAACCCTCACAACGAATGACAAAGTGCGATACTTAATATCCAACGGATTCACAACGAATAACAGAGCATAGCTCAAATATCCTGTTGGAATCACGACGAATAACAAAGTATAAACCCAAATTGAGCAGCACTTAAACACTCGTTGGATAGTTTCAATCGATCGGACGTTGAATCGTAATAGCGATCGAGTTATTACCCGGTATTGTGGCAGCACCTCGCTACTACTCAAAATTATACCCTCTAACAGTGATATTTCGTTTGAGAATTGAAAATTTTCGACAACAGAATGCCGTCCCATGCCCTGGCTATTTATAGCCTGAAAACAGGCTTCACGCAGCCCGCGTAAGCCCATAAGCATCTCTTACGCGGCCCGCCTAGCCGCCTAGTCTAGGCGTAGGCTTGCTGGGTCATGGGCTAGCCTTGACAGATGGTTTAATACGTGGCCCAAAACTGTTTCCGGATAATCTTCAGTTAACGCGGCTCGCGTAAGACATATATTGTCTTTTACGCGGCCCGCCTAAACTCTTAAAAGTTATCCGGTTTAATTATTAAGTTGTAGCGGCCCGCGTAAGACTAAGCTATCTCTTACGCGGCCCGCCTAAAACCCATGAATCTTGTTTTTCTTGGTTTTCATATTGGTTAGGGTTTTAGGGGTCCGGGTTTTCATGTATGGGTATATTAGGGACATTTTTTGAAGGTCCTTACATCCTCCCCACCTTAATTAAAATCTCGTCCTCGAGATTTATTGAAATAAGTGTGGATATTTGCGCTTCATCTCGGATTCCAGCTCCCAAGTATATTCAGGTCCTCTCTTTGAATCCCACTTGACCTTGACTAGCACCAGTCGTTTATGTTTGAGAAACTTAATTTTTCTATCTTCTATCTGGAGTGGTTTTTCAACAAACTTCAACTTTTCATTTACTTGCACATCTTGGAGAGGTACTACCAGAGATTCGTCAGATAGACATTTCTTAAGGTTGGATACATGAAATACATCATGTACTCCAGCTAACTCTTCTGGTAGTCTTAACCGGTAAGCAACTGGTCCTATTCTTTGGATTACTGGAAACGGTCCTACGTACCTTGGACTCAACTTTCCCTTCTTTCCGAATCGTACTACTCCTTTCCAAGGAGAAACTTTCAAAAGTACCTTGTCTCCGATTTGAAATTCCAGTGGCTTACGACGATTGTCTGCATAACTTTTCTGGCGATCTCGAGCCGTCTTTAATCTTTCTTTGATTTGAGTTATCTTATCAGTAGTTTCTTGTACAATCTCAGGTCCTGATAATTGATTTTCTCCTATTTCTGCCCAACAAACTAGAGTTCTACACTTGCGTCCATACAGTGCTTCGAACGGGGCAACTTCGATACTTGCATGATAACTATTGTTATAGGAGAATTCAATTAAGGGTAAATGTTCATCCCAATTTCCACCAAAATCTATTACACATGCCCTAAGCATGTCTTCCAAGGTTTGAATGGTTCTTTCACTTTGTCCGTCTGTTTGGGGATGATAAGATGTACTCAAATTTAATCGAGTACCCATGGCTTCTTGGAAACTTGTCCAGAAGTGTGAAGTGAAGCGACTATCCCTATCCGACACAATAGAGAGTGGAACTCCATGTAGGGATACTACTTCATCAACATATAGTTTTGCTAATCTTTCCATGGTGAAAGTTTCTTTCATGGGTAGAAAATGAGCTGATTTGGTTAATCGGTCCACAATTACCCAAATCGCATCATTACCTTTTTGAGTTTTGGGCAACTTAGTAACGAAATCCATGGTTATTAGTTCCCATTTCCAAACAGGCATTTCTAACTGTTGAAGTAACCCTGAAGGTTTCTGGTGTTCTGCCTTAACTTGTGAACAAGTAAGACACTTGGATACATAACTAGCTATATCCTTTTTCATGCCTATCCACCAGAAATTATTTCTTAAATCTTGGTACATCTTATTATTTCCAGGGTGCATGGTATACCTAGATTTATGGGCTTCCTCTAAAATCTTATTCCTTAAATTTCCCTGTTTAGGTACCCAAATCCTTTTCTTGTGGAATTTCCAAATTCCATCACTTCCTTGTTCTAATTCTCTTGTTCGTCCTTTCATTCCTTCAGCATCATCCTTGATTGCTGTGGTTTGAACACTCTTTAATTGTTCCATTAAATCTAACTGTAGATTTAATCTAAGGGCACGAATTCGCCTTTGTTTTTCATGGTACTTACGACTTAAGGCATCTGCAACTACATTTGCCTTTCCCTCATGATATTGAATATCATAGTCGTAATCACTTAGAATTTCAATCCATCTTCTTTGTCTCATGTTTAATTCTTTTTGCCCAAATATGTACCTTAAGCTTTTATGATCCGTATAGACAGTAAACTTACTTCCATACAGATAGTGTCTCCAAATCTTAAGAGCAAAAATTACCGCTCCTAATTCTAAGTCATGAGTCGTGTAGTTTTCTTCGTGCCTTTTCAATTGTCTTGAGGCATAAGCAATTACCTTGTTGTGTTGCATTAACACACATCCTAATCCTAGCATAGAAGCATCACAGTAAACTTCAAAATCTTCTGTTCCATCTGGTAATGCTAAGATTGGGGCCTTTGTTAACTTTTTCTTTAAAATTCTAAAAGCCTCGTTGTAGGATCGAGAATCGATCTGAACGAGTCTTCAGAAGAGCTCTAAACCGATTCAAAGGCGGAATTCAATGAATCAGAGTTTGTTTCAGCTTGATATTCACTATTAATTGTCTCTTGTATTGATTAGAACACGTTTACAGATTTGGAGACACTTCGGCAGCACCTCACTACCGGAATCTAAAAGTTGCAAATGAAAAATACAAGTCACATATTTATACTATTCCCACTTCGTTTGAACAAGCACCTCCAGTTCATACGAACTGGTTCAGTTCGTATGAACTTGCCACTTCGTTTGAATGTCCAGTTCGTTTGAACTGTCCACTTCGTTTGAACTGGCTTGTTCACCTTTGTTTCCTGTTTATCTCGGACTGCGTGACTTGATCTTTCATTACTAATCTAAGACTCGAACGAAGATGAAGTCGACAGACAACTGCACTAACACTCGTCCTGTCTTGGTCCTCATTCAAATTTTACAGCTTTACAGGTTAGCTTAGTTAGTGGTACGGCTATCTTAGAAAAATCTTTAATAAAACGCCTATAATATCCAGCTAATCCTAGAAAACTTCTAACTTCCGTTGCTGATTTCGGGGCTTTCCATTTGGTGATAACTTCAATCTTGGAGGGATCTACGTGAATACCTTCGTGATTCACCATGTGTCCTAAGAATTGCACTTCTGGTAGCCAGAATTCACATTTCGAGAATTTGGCATAAAGCTTTTCTTTTCTTAACAAAGTTAACAGTACATGCAAGTGTTCACAATGTTCCTCCTGGCTTTTGGAGTAAATAAGTATATCGTCAATGAAAACGATTACAAATTTATCCAAATACGGTTTACAGATTATATTCATCATGTCCATAAATGCTGCTGGAGCATTCGTTAATCCGAAGGGCATGACTGTAAACTCGTAATGTCCATACCTAGTTCTGAAAGCAGTTTTAGGTATGTCTTCCTCTTGTACCTTTAATTGATGATATCCAGAGCGCAAGTCTATCTTAGAAAAATATCTAGCTCCTTGCAATTGATCAAAAAGATCATCAATCCTAGGTAATGGGTATCGATTCTTAATTGTAACCTTGTTTAATTCCCTATAATCGATACACATTCTCATTGATCCATCTTTCTTCTTTACAAACAACACCGGGGCTCCCCATGGAGAGAAACATGGTCGTATAAATCCTTTACTTAGTAATTCATCTAACTATTTCTTTAATTCTAACATTTCAGTTGGCGCTAACCGATAGGGTGCCTTGGCTATCGGTATCGTTCCTGGAATTAGATGAATTCTAAATTCTACCTCCCTATCAGGTGGTAATCCTGGTAAATCTTCTGGAAAGACATCTGGGTATTCTGATACTATCGGAATGTCTTCCAGTTTCTTACTTTTGGTATTAACAACTACTGAAATCAAATATGCTATTCCTTGTTTTCTTGAATAACTGGCCAACTTCATTACTGAAATAAATTTCAGTGGCTTTTGTGGTTTATCTCCGGTGATTATTACTAATTCTCCCGTGGGTGTATGAATTTCTATAGAATTTTTATCACAGAGAATTCGAGCATGGTTGGCTATTAACTAATCCATTCCTAACACGAAATCGAATCCGGCTAAATTTATGGGTAACAGGTTTGCAGAAAATTTATGTCCTAAAAGTTCTATTTTCCCTTCTTGCAAAACCTTATTTATTTTAACAGAATTTCCATCTGCCGTTTCGACTGTAAAAATCTGCCTAAGATTGGTTAAGGGTAAATTAAGGGCTTGGCAGAATGAAGTATTTATAAAACTTTGGTTTGCACCAGAGTCAAATAATACTTTTGCGTAAACATTGTGGACTAAAAACGTACCAGCTATGACATCAGGAATTAGTTCAGCTTCCTGAGTTGTCAATTTGAAGGCTCTAGCGTTCCTCTTGGTAGTTCCTTCAGCCGGTTTAGCCTTGTTGTCTGCTGGTTTGACTAATTTAGGGCAATCTGGCTTATAATGCCCAGTTTCTCCGCAGTTGTAGCAGACTATTGCTTTCTTTCTTCTACAGTCTCCTTCTTGGTGTACTATAGTTTTGCAGAAATTACAGTATCCTTTGCATTTTCCAAAATGCCTTCCTTTGCAGGTATTGCAAAATGGATTAGTGGAAAATCGTCCTGTCCCTCTTTTTCTGAAATTGCTGCTATTACCCACACGAAATCCCTGGGTAATTTTCTGAGCCAAATCTTTCTTTTTATTTTCTTCTCGAGTGCGTGCCAGTCCGTCAGTCAGAGTGTTGGCTAATTCCACCGCATCGTCAATCGTGCGTGGTCTCGCAGCTTTGACAATATCACGAATCTCGCTAATTAAACCCCAAATATAGCGAGAAATAAGTACCGGTTCTGGCGAAGCCAGAGTAGGTAAAATTCTGGCATACTCAAAGAATTTTGAAGTATACCCTCGACAATCTACATCCACCATTCGGTGGCTCAGAAATTTATTCGCCATCTGCTCTTTTTCGTATTCCAGGCAGAACTTCCTTTCTATCAGATGTTTAAATTCCTCCCAACTCATGGCATAGGCCATATCATTTCCTTTGGCTTGTAATACTGTATTCCACCATTCTAATGCTTCTTCCTTGAAAAGGTGAGAATGTAACACCTCAAAAATTCACGTCCTATAATGTGTTGACACGTGTCATAAAGTTTGAACGTGTGAAAGAATGTTATAAAAGGACTAAAGTTGACAAACATGGAAGGTACGTGATTGTACATATTCTAAGTGTCAACTGTGAATAAATATACGTCATAATAACCCTACATGATGTTTATAACATCAAACGAATAAATCATGGATCATACGAAGCTAAAAGTGAGAGATTACAAACTACAGGGGTTAAATGTGTCAACATGTTTAAAGATATACCTCTGAGTGACCTTTTGACAAACCCGAAGCTTTGTAAATGTTATTTATACTCACTTGAATGCACGATTAAAATTTCATTAAGTTTCGTTATCGTATGAGAAAGTTATGATCAAATTCGTGTGCGAGGGGTTAAAGTGTTAACGTTGAAAGTTAAGGCTTTTCGGGCTAACCGGAAGTGTCCGGGGACTTGGCAAAGTGGGTATAAGTCCTAAAGCCCTTAATGGTAAATAGAAGGGGGTCAAAATGCAAATTAAAAGCTTGATTACCCTTTCATAATGCCCAAAGGTCAAGTTACAAATCAAAAGAAAATCAAAAATCTGATTTTAGGTCTCATGCGGCCCGCATGAGATTTGGTTAGATGGGACGCGGGCCGCGTCCGGTCCCCAGAACCAGAAAAGGCAAACAGCAGCCTGGTGTCGCGGAAACTCGACCTTTAATCGACATTAATGATATGTTGGCGACCCCTAAACTGTATTAGAGCACTAGGGACACTTGTGGGCAGCTTGTGGTGGGTTGTAGACCCAAGTGTCAAAGTATTGTGGTGATTAAGGTGCTATATAAGGCCATTTTGTGCAACAATGTTCCTCACACCTTCATCTGCATTCTTGGATCATTTCTGGAGCTCTCAAGCAGGTCCATCTGATCTTAAGTCGTGCATAGGACTCTTGTAAGTCTACTGGTCCTTCTTTAGTTGAGTTTAGCTTGTTTAATTAGCTAAAAGTCAAACCGTCGTAATTACGGTTTGACTTCAAGATTAGTCTATAATGGCTCAGTCATATCTCAAATTAAAAGTAGTTATGAGTTGGTATTTATGTGGGTAATAAAACCTCAAAAGGGTTTCCCCTGATCACCACTCTAACCAGGTCAAAAGTCGGGTCAAACTTTTAAGTAAAAAGTCAACAGGATGCTTAAAATGTCATTTTTGCATAATTAGCTATCTAGAACATATATAACCTGTTTGATCATTGTTATAACTTAGTAATAAGTGTAAGAACATGTCCAAACATGTTCAACCCGACAATTTCCTGCTTAGACCCGGTTCAGAACCGAAAGTCACATAGTTTGACTTTCACTTTGACTTTCAGTTCTGACCCGTTTGGGCATGTTTTAGAAATGCCTCAGAGCTTAAATTGGATTAGGTTACATGTTAGAACAACCCTCTGTGATTATACACCTTGGTTCACTAGTTACCCAATTAATATGCATATTTCCGTTAATTGCTCATATGTTGACTCTTATGCCCTTATTACCTTAAAACGTGATTTATGAAAATGTAAAAGTGTAGAAACCTTAGATACTGATATATAAACTTGTATGCAAAGTTTAACATCAGTTTGACTTGTAGATTAAGAGTTATGCTCAATATCGCAAATTTAAAGCTTTATGTTAATTAAACGGCATAATTAGCGTATAGCCTAGTTAAGCCTACTTTTTGACATCAAACTTAATACCCACTGATGTAATATATTATTTTCGGAATTTTTAAGATTTTTAATTAATTTTAGGCTGAGCATAACTCATAGTCGTAGGCTTAATCCGGTAATTGTCGGTTTTGCCCTTACGGGCCATAAAATGAGTTTTACATATCTAAGAGACTCCAAACCTTTTGCTACTGATCACATATGATAAATAAATTATTTTAAGCCTTCTGGAAATATAAAAATATCAGATTTAAGTACCGAACCCGGAAATGGCCTTTAATCGCCATAATTAGCGTTGTAACGCATAGTATGGCTTAAAATCATATTGGACATACCCGGGTTGATACCTACTGATATATGATGCAAATTATGATATTTTAACAGTAAGCAAAGGTTGATAAACTCAGACTTCAGTTTTGAGCTTTTCGGCTTATGTGAAATTACCAAAATGCCCCTTCGGTGCATAGTTTGGTTATAAGTGATAAATTTCACATATATGATTTAGCCTACTGATATAACTTATCAAATTGAGTATGTTTGCTGTTTACATCAGATCTGTAACTCAGTTAAACATTTAAACTCTTTTACAACCTTTAAAATGACCAAACTACCCCTACGGGGCATAGTTTGTGTTTAAATTCATTTCGGGCATAATGAAAGACATCCCACTGATGTCACAACATATTTGAAGCATATTAACTTAGGAAACCTGTATATAGCTCTTACGGATACCCGTTACGCTTATTTCGTGTTCGGTTCGGTTTATGTAACAAGTTTACATAAATTAACCGAAACGGGTCAGACCTTATCGGTTTTATCTCAAAATCCAGAATGTGCATGAAGGACCCATATTAAACAAGTCTCTGAACTTGTCGGGTCTAAATCACATTCTATCCGGTCCTCGCTTAATAGTGCGTACGAACCGTATCTTTGAAACTAGCCGGTCTAAGCTTAAGCTTAATTAAAGACCCGTTAGGATTCTAATAGGTTATTAAAAACCTTCGTTCCAGATTAGGAGCCCAATAAAAGCTATCTGTACTTGCTGATTTGATATACGGCTGGGATTGAATTTATATTTAGCTCAGGTAAATACTTTTAACTTATTTTCCCTATACGGGCTTGGGTTACGGTATATAGCATACCGCTTGATCGGACATCAAATCTCCACGCTTAGTGGGTAGTTGAATAATTTGATCGGCTCGTTTAAACAGTCTTGTTTACTTTACAGCCTTTGGGGGGTTAATGACCATGTCCCGGATATCCTCGGCATCATTTTACGAAATGGCCACGACCTTAGCACACAGGTGTAGGCGTACACCTGTCAGTGTCTCATATAATTAATGTGGTGTGTCTATTGATCTTTAACCCGGACTAGATCCGGGCTACTGAACGCATAAGTAACATGTAATTCGTTCACAAGATTATAATATTAAATAATTCTCCCAAGTTAAAAAGATTAATTTTGCCTCTGTGCATTTTAATCAAATTAAAATGTTTTATGCCACGTGCATCCAAACCAATTTTCAATCATTTTAAAATGAGTCAGTTGAATGTATTTACCAGTGTAAACTGACGTATTTTCCAAAAAGGCTAAATGCAGGTACTATACGAAATTGGCTGGATATTTCTCCTTAGCATCAATAGAAGTCTCGCAAGCTTAAGATGCCTAAAAGTCTGTTGAACTATTGTTTCCATTTTATGTTCGATCCTTCTGTGGATAAACTTCCGAATATTGTGACATTTGATATTACAATAATAAATTCGATTGTATCATAATTTAAATTTGCTTCCGTTGTGCATAATAATATTGTGTTGTTTGACTATTACGTTGCCAACCACGTCACGATATTCCCCCACCGGGCCCACCGGTGACACGTGGAAATCGGGGTGTGACAGGTTGGTATCAGAGCCAACTCTGAGTGAATTAAACACTAGCCTTTTGTGTTTAATCTCAGTTACACAATTGCACATATCTAAACCTTCTGAGTCTAGACTTAACTTAGGAATATTCTCAATCCTAATCTTAAAATTTTTACTTTCAAATTTTTATTGGAAACGTCGCCAAGCGAAGAAGCCGTAATAGGAGTTCTCCACACCCGGAGCCCTGAGATGCTGAGCTTCGTACCGCGACTAGAATGAAACGAGCATCCAAGGAGAAAGCATTCAGAAATAAAATGAAGAAGAAACTCCTTTTACTGAAGATCGTTTCCTTAATAGTCCTTATAAGGACATAATTATCTTTCAGTCCCTCCGAGGACACATTATTCCTTTTAAGTCCCGCTTAGGGCAACTTTATACTTTTATTTTTATATAATGGAATGATTAAGTTTAAACTTTCATTCTAAACAAGAATTTTTAAATAAATGTAAAATAACATTACTTTTATAAGATCTACCATTATAATAAAATGGCAAAGTCTAAAAAGGACGAGACCTAGCCACGTGTCATTTTAAGACCGGGCCAAGATGGTAGTTCCATAATTAGATTTAGATCCATATGAACACCTCAATTTAAAATTGTTCTGCGTTAATTATAAATTAAGAATCTTAAGTGTGAAACCTAGCCTTCGGGTCAATAATAAGACCGGGCCAAGATGGTAAGACCTGTTTAAAAGATTCAAATCCCTGTTAACATCTTAAAACATGTTAACACTCCTGGAAGATGTGATTCATTAAAATCCCACACTTCATTTTATAAAGGATTCTTCAAAAGATTCCAAACCCAGTTTAATGATCTCTGAATCCTGGGTTTACATCATTAATTAAGATGATCATATTTTAACCATACGTGGTAACATAATGCCTACGGGCCTTGCTCATTTCTACATGAGCCAAAATACAGTGGTAGCTATGACTCCCTGTCAGATAAAGGTAATGAACTAGGTTCAAACCTCAAATGCTTTGATTCTATGAAATCCTAGCATATAATTTAAAAATTGTCCTTGTGACTAGGCCTATTGTGCCAATATACCTTCATGCTTTGATTCTCTGAAATCATAGCTTATAAATTATATATGTCCTTGTGACTAAGCCAGTTGTGCTAATATACTTAAAGACCTTGATTCTCTGAAATCATGGCTTATAATTTAAAAATTTGTCCTTGTGACTAGGCCTTTTGTGCTATTAAATAAAACTGTTATTATTGCTTTGATTTTCTGAAATCATAAGCTTATAATTTATAAATGTCCATGTGACCAGGCCATTGGGTGCCACTAATAAAACTGTTAATATTTTATAATTAGGATAAATTATAATAGAAATCCTAAATAAATATGATTAATAAATTAACCAAATATGGTCTCTGTTTACCATGGTTAATGAATTTCCCTAAGGGGCAATTCAGTAATAAACATCTCTTATAAGGGAAGTGCCTATGGGCTATAGTTAATGTCCTCTGAAACTAAAGACAGTGGTAGCCTACAGCTCCCTGTCAAGAAAAGGTAATGAACTTTGATTCAAACCTTAATACCGCGATTCTCTGAAATCATGACTTATAAATTTAACTTGTCTACGCGACTAGGCCATTTGTGCTATTATTATTAACTTATGAATTAGGATTTATGATAAAAATCCAGAATAAAATAAATATCCTCATTTCCCTGTCAGTATGCATTTTAAAAGGGAATCTTAAAGGTGAAACCTAGCCTACGCGGCCAAGATGGTGAAACCTACTCCAGGGATTTAAATCCTTGTTAACACCTAAGAACGTGTTAGCACTCTTGACAAATGTGACTCGAGAGAATCACAACAGTCATCCTTATATTGGATTCTTCCAATTCCCATATCTAGCCTAGTGAATTAGGAATCATGGCCTATATCATCCTATAAGATGATCATATTATGAACATCCGTTAGTGATGAAGTGCCTACGGGCTAAACTTGTTGTCCGATAAGACAACGACAGTGATGGTCTTTGACCTCCTGTCTGAAATATTGGACTATGTCCAAACATAATAGTTTATATGATCAATGCGATCATGACTAATATCATCTAATACGATGATAATATTATTTAACATCCTTTAGTGATGTTTTGCCTACGGGCTATAATATATCGTCCATTTGAGACATTGACATTGTTATCTTTGTGATTCGTTGTCTAAGGTGGTGAGCTATGCTCAAGCCAAAATAGTCAATATGATTAATGCAATCATGACTTATATCATCTAATAGGATGAACCTATTATAAACATCCATTAGTGATGTTTCGCCTATGGGCCATATTATATTGTCCATGTGTGACAAAGACATTGTGATCTTTACGATTCACTGTGCAAGGTAGTGAGCTCTGCTCAAGCCTAATAGTCTATATGATCAATGCGATCATGACAAAAAAATCATCAATACGATGATTAAAAATTTTAACATCCTTAATGATGTTTTGCCTAAGAGCTATATTATATTGTTCAATTGAGACAAGGCAATTGTAATCTTTTGTGATTCTTTGCCTAAGAGGGTGAGCTATACTCAAATCCCATAGTCTATACTATCATTATGATCCTGACTAGTATCCTCAGTATGATGATCATAATATTAACATCCCTCGTGATGAAATGCCTACGGGCTATACTTTATTCTAGTGTCGGTAAGACAAAGATAGTAGTGATCTTTATGATCCCCTGTTCAAAATGGTGTGATTATACCCAAACCTAATAGTCAATATGATCGATGTGATCATGACTAATATCATTAGATACGATGGTTATATATAAACATCCATTAGTGATGTTGATTGGCTTATTTTTCTGCCAAAAGAATCGTCTTTCAAGACGATGACAGTTGTAGTCTATGACTCCCTGTCCAAAGGTGAAGAACCACGTTCAAACCTTGAAGCCCTAATCTAATAAGATTGCGACTTATAAATTAAGGTCCCTGGTGATAGACCATCAAGTTATGTTTTAAAGTCATTCATGACAAGCCTATGTGCTATAATTGGTCATTCGTGACAAGTTAACATATTAAATGTTAACATTCCTGGTGACATGCCTTTGTACTAGATTTGATGAATGTCCTTATAACAAGGCTGTTTGTGCCATATCTAAATGTCCTTTGTGACAAGGCCTTCGTGCCATATAATCATTTATGTCCTTCATGACTGGGCTTTATGCCATATTTTCTACGTCCATCGCGGCAGGCTTCTATGCCATACATGTATATATAATAAAAAGTCTTGTAAGACTAGCCTTCGAGCTATTTATAATCGTCCTTGTGACAAGGACAGTTGTGGCATTAAAATTCCCTGTCAAGCAGGTATTGGACTCGCTCCAAACCTTAAATACCATTGTTAGTCCTTTTGTGACCTAAGCTAAATGTAATAGATAGACATTCAAATAGCATTCATTAAGAATGTTCAGAACAGAATAGCCCATACGGTTTATGAATGCCGTGGCTAATCTAAGTCAGGTCATCAGGATGATGACTAATAATTGTTAATCTTGGTGATTAGTACCAAGTTTCGAGTATGGAAAACTCGGATGAGGTAGACGACAGTTGCAATACTATTAATGCGACGAAAGTTAATAAAACTACAAACGTAAACCTCAATATTAATGGAGTTAATCTCCAGGCTGTGGTTGACGCAACATAGAAAAGGTCATGAGACAATACAAAGAGCTGAATACTTCTCGCTCTAAATCTCATTCAAAACCATGTTAAATTACTCATGTGGAGAGCTATGTTCACACTTCAAATATGAAGGATGAACCAAAGAAGGAGGATAACTCCCAGAAATCTGAGAAAGAGAGCGAGTACATGCTTAATAAAAAGCAACGAAAGTTCAGTAAGAAGCCTGTATACCTCTGGGACAGCTTCAACATTATTAGATGGATGTTTTATATCCATTAGGAATCATTTTTCCGATGTCCTAGTTCCGTTAAATATAAGGACTCAATAAAGTGATAAAAATCGATTGGTTGCCTTAAAAATCAAGCCCATATTGTGGGTGATAAGGAGCAATTAATTATCAAGAGTTCTTATGAGACAACCCTCGAAATTACACGTATCCGTACGATTAATAAATATTAAACATAAAAAAAAATGGTGGAATTGGCCGTCCCCGGAATCGAACCTGGGTCTAGGCCGCACCCTTTCGCGCGCCTAGCCAACTGAGCTAGGTGCCTAGTTTGTGAAACTTCCATTATTGATTAAATATAAGCACTTGTACAATAAACTTCCTTATCATTTATCAATGATAATTTCTGCTAAGTGTCCTGTTTTTAATACAGGCAATAATAAACCTTCATGAACCATAAACTTAGCAAATTTTTATTATCATCCACAAGGTATAACTACCAAGGAAACCATAGTAACCGATTCTTAAAGATCGGCAAGGAATCCTTCCGAAAATCTAAGAGCACTCTTTCTTTGCATAGAGTACGACAACATATGTTATTTTAATTATTTTTCTCATTGTTTTTCTATCGCCTGCGAATGCCAAACTATGTTTGATAAAAGTGTCATATGAGGATTGGCGTATCCTAGTGTGTCCCATAGATTATTTCCATGTCTGGTCAGCATGGAGGTTTAATACATGGAACCCCTAAGATATCCCAATGATCATATTGTACTAAAGTCGACTAGTAGTGTTCAAAGAAGATATCCAAAATGGAATTTTTCCAAGTAAATGTTCCCGAATAAGGAATTCGTGGACTTATAACATAAAGGTGTCACTTATTTGACACGAACAATGATGGATGAACTGGAGCCTGAGATATGGAAAATCTCTATAGCCTCCTTGTATCTTAATTATCTTCTCATAAGTTTTCCCTGCTTACCTCCTGGAAGACAGGTAGAACTAAGATTAACATCCCGTTGTGGGCTGGAGTATTATGAAAACTCCATATTGATTATGGAAAAGTCGAAACCTTGATTTAGTAGGTTTTAAGACATAGGCACATATAGCCTGACTCAATCTTCTGAGGGTTTTATATTATTAAATAAGAAAGACGGTTCATATTACTTACGTATTAAATGCCGCAACCCTAATTAGGCAACGATTAAGAATGTGCCCTCAGCTACCCAGGATCTAAGGGCAAATTTTGGTGGATAGGCTTGAAAAGTCTGTAGCCACCTATGTAGCTAAATGCTTGACAAGTGCGCAAATCAAAGCCGAGCATCAAAAGCCGTCAGGCTTGCTACAACAGCCTGAACTTCCTACGTGGAAGTGGGCAATGGTAACTATGGATTTTATTACCAAGTTACCCAAGGCAAGGCAAGGCAAGGAAAGGAAATGATACGATATGAGTTATAGTTGACAGACTGACTAAGTCAGCACATTTCCTACCCATCAAGGAGACTTATAGCTCCGACATGCTAGCCCAGTTATATGTTGATAAGATTGTAGCCTTACATGGCATACCTGTGGCTATTATCTCTGATAGAGATACTAGGTACACGTCACATTTTTGGAAGAGTTTCCAAAAAATCTTTGGGCACACGTTTGAACTTTAGTACGGCTTACCATCCTCAGACAGACGGTCAGAGTGAGCGTACTATTCAAACGTTGGAAGACATGCTGCGTGCATGTGCGATCGATTTGGGAGGTAGTTGGGATAAGAACCTACCATTAATCGAATTCTCCTACAGCAATAGCTGCCATACCAGCATTAAGGTTGCGCCTTTCGAGGCATCATACGGTAGAAAGTGTAGATCGCCCGTTTGTTGGGCGGAAGTTGGAGATGTCCAGTTATCAGGACCAGAGATCGTGTTCGAAGCGACGGACAAGATTGTCCAGATTCGTGACCGTCTCAAAGCTGCCCGGGATAGGCAGAAGAGCTACGCAGATACGAAGCGTAAAGCTTTTCACTTCGAAGTAGGTGATAAAGTATTGCTTAAAGTATCACCCTGGAAAGGAGTGATGCGGTTTGGTAAGAAAGGCAAGCTAAGCCCGAGATACATAGGACCTTTCGAGGTTATTGAATGTATCGGGTCAGTTGCCTATAAGTTAAACTTACCGGAAGAGCTCAGTGGAATTCACAATGTGTTCCACATCTGCAATCTGAAGAAGTGTTTCGCTGACGAATCACTGGTATTACCCCATACAGATGTGCATATAAATGAGAGCTTAAAATTTGTTGAAAAACCTTTGTCGATTGAAGATCGATAGGTGAAGAAGCTTCGAAGGAAGCACGTACCTATTGTAAAGGTCAAATGGGATGCCCGTAGGGGTCCCGAATTCACGTGAGAGGTTGAATCCACGATGAAAGAAAAGTACCCTTACTTATTTCAGTAAATCTCGGGTCGAGATTTATTTTAAGGGGGTGAGGATGTAACACCTCGAAAATTCACGTCCTATAATGTGTTGACACGTGTCATAAAGTTTGAACGTGTGAAAGAATGTTATAAAAGGACTAAAGTTGACAAACATGGAAGGTACGTGATTGTACATATTCTAAGTGTCAACTGTGAATAAATATACGTCATAATAACCCTACATGATGTTTATAACATCAAACGAATAAATCATGGATCATACGAAGCTAAAAGTGAGAGATTACAAACTACAGGGGTTAAATGTGTCAACATGTTTAAAGATATACCTCTGAGTGACCTTTTGACAAACCCGAAGCTTTGTAAATGTTAATTATACTCACTTGAATGCACGATTAAAATTTCATTAAGTTTCGTTATCGTATGAGAAAGTTATGATCAAATTCGTGTGCGAGGGGTTAAAGTGTTAACGTTGAAAGTTAAGGCTTTTCGGGCTAACCGGAAGTGTCCGGGGACTTGGCAAAGTGGGTATAAGTCCTAAAGCCCTTAATGGTAAATAGAAGGGGGTCAAAATGAAAATTAAAAGCTTGATTACCCTTTCATAATGCCCAAAGGTCGAGTTACAAATCAAAAGAAAATCAAAAATCTGATTTTAGGTCTCATGCGGCCCGCATGAGATTTGGTTAGATGGGACGCGAGCCGCGTCCGGTCCCCAGAACCAGAAAAGGCAAACAGCAGCCTGGTCTCGCGGAAACTCGACCTTTAATCGACATTAATGATATGTAGGCGACCCCTAAACTGTATTAGAGCACTAGGGACACTTGTGGGCAGCTTGTGGTGGGTTGTAGACCCAAGTGTCAAAGTATTGTGGTGATTAAGGTGCTATATAAGGCCATTTTGTGCAACAATGTTCCTCACACCTTCATCTGCATTCTTGGATCATTTCTGGAGCTCTCAAGCAGGTCCATCTGATCTTAAGTCGTGCATAGGACTCTTGTAAGTCTACTGGTCCTTCTTTAGTTGAGTTTAGCTTGTTTAATTAGCTAAAAGTCAAACCGTCGTAATTACGGTTTGACTTCGAGATTAGTCTATAATGGCTCATTCATATCTCGAATTAAAAGTAGTTATGAGTTGGTATTTATGTGGGTAATAAAACCTCAAAAGGGTTTCCCCTGATCACCACTCTAACCAGGTCAAAAGTCGGGTCAAACTTTTAAGTAAAAAGTCAACAGGATGCTTAAAATGTCATTTTTGCATAATTAGCTATCTAGAACATATATAACCTGTTTGATCATTGTTATAACTTAGTAATAAGTGTAAGAACATGTCCAAACATGTTCAACCCGACAATTTCCTGCTTAGACCCGGTTCAGAACCGAAAGTCACATAGTTTGACTTTCACTTTGACTTTCAGTTCTGACCCGTTTGGGCATGTTTTAGAAATGCCTCAGAGCTTAAATTGGATTAGGTTACATGTTAGAACAACCCTCTGTGATTATACACCTTGGTTCACTAGTTACCCAATTAATATGCATATTTCCGTTAATTGCTCATATGTTGACCGTTATGCCCTTATTACCTTAAAACGTGATTTATGAAAATGTAAAAGTGTAGAAACCTTAGATACTGATATATAAACTTGTATGCAAAGTTTAACATCAGTTTGACTTGTAGATTAAGAGTTATGCTCAATATCGCAAATTTAAAGCTTTATGTTAATTAAACGGCATAATTAGCGTATAGCCTAGTTAAGCCTACTTTTTGACATCAAACTTAATACCCACTGATGTAATATATTATTTTGGGAATTTTTAAGATTTTTAATTAATTTTAGGCTGAGCATAACTCATAGTCGTAGGCTTAATCCGGTAATTGTCGGTTTTGCCCTTACGGGCCATAAAATGAGTTTTACATATCTAAGAGACTCCAAACCTTTTGCTACTGATCACATATGATAAATAAATTATTTTAAGCCTTCTAGAAATATAAAAATATCAGATTTAAGTACCGAACCCGGAAATGGCCTTTAATCGCCATAATTAGCGTTGTAACGCATAGTATGGCTTAAAATCATATTGGACATACCCGGGTTGATACCTACTGATATATGAGGCAAATTATGATATTTTAACAGTAAGCAAAGGTTGATAAACTCAGACTTCAGTTTTGAGCTTTTCGGCTTATGTGAAATTACCAAAATGCCCCTTCGGTGCATAGTTTGGTTATAAGTGATAAATTTCACATATATGCTTTAGCCTACTGATATAACTTATCAAATTGAGTATGTTTGCTGTTTACATCAGATCTGTAACTCAGTTAAACATTTAAACTCTTTTACAACCTTTAAAATGACCAAACTACCCCTACGGGGCATAGTTTGTGTTTAAATTCATTTCGGGCATAATGCAAGACATCCCACTGATGTCACAACATATTTGAAGCATATTAACTTAGGAAACCTGTATATAGCTCTTACGGATACCCGTTACGCTTATTTCGTGTTCGGTTCGGTTTATGTAACAAGTTTACATAAATTAACCGAAACGGGTCAGACCTTATCGGTTTTATCTCAAAATCCAGAATGTGCATGAAGGACCCATATTAAACAAGTCTCTGAACTTGTCGGGTCTAAATCACATTCTATCCGGTCCTCGCTTAATAGTGCGTACGAACCGTATCTTTGAAACTAGCCGGTCTAAGCTTAAGCTTAATTAAAGACCCGTTAGGATTCTAATAGGTTATTAAAAACCTTCGTTCCAGATTAGGAGCCCAGTAAAAGCTATCTGTACTTGCTGATTTGATATACGGCTGGGATTGAATTTATATTTAGCTCAGGTAAATACTTTTAACTTATTTTCCCTATACGGGCTTGGGTTACGGTATATAGCATACCGCTTGATCGGGCATCAAATCTCCACGCTTAGTGGGTAGTTGAATAATTTGATCGGCTCGTTTAAACAGTCTTGTTTACTTTACAGCCTTTGGGGGGTTAATGACCATGTCCCGGATATCTTCGGCATCATTTTACGAAATGGCCACGACCTTAGCACACAGGTGTAGGCGTACACCTGTCAGTGTCTCATATAATTAATGTGGTGTGTCTATTGATCTTTAACCCGGACTAGATCCGGGCTACTGAACGCATAAGTAACATGTAATTCGTTCACAAGATTATAATATTAAATAATTCTCCCAAGTTAAAAAGATTAATTTTGCCTCTGTGCATTTTAATCAAATTAAAATGTTTTATGCCACGTGCATCCAAACCAATTTTCAATAATTTTAAAATGAGTCAGTTGAATGTATTTACCAGTGTAAACTGACGTATTTTCCAAAAAGGCTAAATGCAGGTACTATACGAAATTGGCTGGATATTTCTCCTTAGCATCAATAGAAGTCTCGCAAGCTTAAGATGCCTAAAAGTCTGTTGAACTATTGTTTCCATTTTATGTTCGATCCTTCTGTGGATAAACTTCCGAATATTGTGACATTTGATATTACAATAATAAATTCGATTGTATCATAATTTAAATTTGCTTCCGTTGTGCATAATAATATTGTGTTGTTTGACTATTACGTTGCCAACCACGTCACGATATTCCCCCACCGGGCCCACCGGTGACACGTGGAAATCGGGGTGTGACAGAGAAACGTACATAACCTTATCTTCCTCAGCACATTTACTTATTTTGATTACTGCCTCGGTTTTCTCTAACCAACGCAGTGCTGCAGTCGCCCCTTCGTTGCCTGCAAATTCTACAGGTTTACAGGCAAGGAATTCTTTGTAAGTGCAACCAGGTGTTGCAGCTTTCATCCTTTTATGTATCGGGGAGTGAATTCTATTATTATTATTATTACCGCCTCCATTGATGCTATTACTGGCAGTATCGTCGTGCGTACGTTTACTAGGGTGAGCTTGTGAAGGCTCAACAGGACTTTTTACCGCAGCGACGATAGCTGGGATAGCATTAACTATTCCCTGAGCAACAATATTTTCTATGTCTTGCCGATTTAAGAAGTGATCCTCGTGATTATGTTCTGACTGGTTAACTTCATTAACTGGTTCATTTACGGCGTGTTCCATCTGGACGTATATGAACTATTATTTTGTACAAATACTTGGGTACACTGGACAATCAAACTTTATTTAAAACACAACCTTATAGATCTATTACAACTGTAATTCAAAAACAGACTACTATTTTAACTATGACAATTATATCCTTTATTTATTTTATTTTCTCCGACTTATTTATTTATCATGGTTGCTTTTGGTTTGGCTACTTATCTAATTCACGGATCAAGGTTCACTGCAGTAGGGGCTAACATATAAAGGTCTGACCATTTTTCATCTAACCCGTCTTCCCATGGCGGGTTTTTACCTGTTTCCTTATTAACTATTACTTCTTTTGAATTAGACGTTCCTACTTTTTCTTGGCTTTTTCTAATAATCCAATCTCTCTTCTTGGGAGTAAGTGGGTTTTCATAGGATGCTTTACGAATAAATATTCCTTCACTAGTGTTCACTGAATATCTTGAGGAATTTGGTTGGGACGAAGTTTTCTTAGTCTTTTGGGCATTGTCTAGTTGATGGTAAATATCCGAGAGCCTTTGTTTACCCATTCTGTACATTAACAAGTAGTTAATTAATACTAAAAGACAATTAAAGAAACAAGTAATCACACAAACAAGTACAGCCAAAACTGTCGACTTTGCGACTATTCGATTTTTATATATTTTAATACTATGCTTCCGTACACACCGATTATCTTACAAGGTTTTATTTTTAAACTTATTTTACAAGATTTATATTTTACTATTATTATTATACATTCTAACTACACCACCCTCGGCACTTTATGTTAACTGGCTTTTCAGAAATGACGTTCCCTCTCGTCGTATTTCCAGGAGATCTGTGCTCCTACCTCCCGAATCCTATTTCCTGCATCCACCAACTCCTCGCCATAGTGGCGGAGTTCAGCTAGGTTTTCGTTACTCATTGGTGGGTTTGGTATAGGTTCTGGGTCGAACTGAGGGAGAAAAGTGTTAGGGCTATTTATAATGTTCTGAAATTGCCAGTCGGCAGTCCACCACTCTTCTAGTGTTCCTGGAAAAGGTCTAGGGTGCATAATAGGGTCTGGAATAGCAGGTTCTAGGTTAACAGGCAATAGAGCTTCTGCTGGATAATTAAAGAGAGTTTCATCGGCAGGTCCGATGATATCACCTAGTGACAGTTTACGGTCCAGCTCTTCTTCCCAAGATAGGGGTTCCTGGTTTTGCCTAGAACTTTCTCCAGTTTCTATTCCCTTTCGTTTGTCTTTTGGGTCGTCCTTTTTCATGGTTTTCTGGGTTGCTGGCTTCTTCCTGCGCACACGCCTCCAACCTGCCCACCTATGTCTCTATTTCACTACTTTAGGTTTTTCCTGGGGCTGGGCTTTAAATACCATAGGCTCATCTACATCCGCCTGGTATCCAGTAGTAATACTGGTGATATCCATATCTGTACTACGGATTGAGATATTCTGTAGGGCTTCTGATATTTCGTTCATGCTGTTAGCACACACGAAGACGCACATAATCCTAAGTTAAAATTTTGTAAACTAAAATTTCACAAAATCACAGAATGGTAATCAGATAAATTAAGTATTTCTAAATACTTAATTGGCTTAAATCAGTGGCTCTGATACCACCTTTTTCTGTCACGGTCCCCGTGCCCGGTTTGACCCGGTCCAGGAGCCGCGGGACAGAAACCCGTGGTATTCATTTTCACAGCGGAAGTCTTGACATGATCGTTTTAAACTTGAAAATGCCCGAGTTTTATTTATTTATAATTTGGGATAAACCCCGTAATTTACAGTAGAGAAATTTCATAATTTCTTTATTTTACAAACATGTTTATTTCTTTATTCGAGCCACTACTTTAAGCTTCGGAGTGTGCCTGAGCACGTGTACTTGATTCAAAGTAGGTCACCTGAAACATGTTGTAAAAATATTTTTGTCAGCGGGGAAATACTGAGTGAATCATTCATTTTAATGAAATGACACGTAGTTATAAATTACAGCATAAGAGCGATTACTATGGCAGTATCTTATTTTTATCTGGCGCCTTGTCACCTCCTGGTGACTATGGTCATGCCACTATTGGGTCCTTTCACCCAAGTAGTGACGATTGTCACTGTTAGGACTTATTTGCCTAACCTGTGTTAGGGCTTATTAACCTAACCGTGAGAACTTAGTAATGTGCACAATACCCCACTAGCCAGTGATTCAAGATAACCATGACTTAATCCCTGTAATTATAACGTTTTAAAAATAATTTGGAGTATTGTAAAACAATTGATAAAAAGAGAATGACTCACATTGCAAGTTTAGACGGGCAGTACTTAGCCTACTGATAAGCCGAATAACCTAGTTTAAACAATAATGCACACAAACCAGGTTAGTAACTAATACAGCATTTACGATAATTCACGAGATACAACCCTCACAACGAATGACAAAGTGCGATACTTAATATCCAACGGATTCACAACGAATAACAGAGCATAGCTCAAATATCCTGTTGGAATCACGACGAATAACAAAGTATAAACCCAAATTGAGCAGCACTTAAACACTCGTTGGATAGTTTCAATCGATCGGACGTTGAATCGTAATAGCGATCGAGTTATTACCCGGTATTGTGGCAGCACCTCGCTACTACACAAAATTATACCCTCTAACAGTGATATTTCGTTTGAGAATTGAAAATTTTCGACAACAGAATGCCGTCCCATGCCCTGGCTATTTATAGCCTGAAAACAGGCTTCACGCGGCCCGCGTAAGCCCATAGGCATCTCTTACGCGGCCCGCCTAGCCGCCTAGTCTAGGCGTAGGCTTACTGGAGCAAATGGTTCGAAAGACGGATGAAAAGAAGGCGAAGAGCTTAGCGAGATTGAGTGTCTTGCCGGCTCATAAGGTTGACCCCATATATCGTGAGAGTCGGAGGAGGATAGAGACGCTGATGGAGTACGTCTGTGTGATGGTCCAGCTGACGACGGTCCTCCACGCATGGGACCCTTGCCTCGTCCTCTTACTCTTGGAGGCATGATGGTGAGTTTCCTGTTGAAACAAGAAAACAAAATAAAACAAAACATAATAACAGCAAAGGAAAAGTAAAGATGCATCCTATGTCATTTTCCTAGACTCGAGAGTCTAAGGAATGTGCTTATTGTGTCATTGAGATTAAACACAAAAGGTTAGTGTTTAATTCACTCAATGTTGGCTCTGATACCAACCTGTCACACCCCAATATTCCACGTGTTACCGGTGGGCCCGGCGGGGAGTATCGTGACGTAGTTGATATCATCATTGTCAACACACACAATAATATAGCACAGCGGAAGGCTGGTAAATAAACTATTACAAACCATACTGTCTATCGATGTTCGAGTACATGAATAATACAGACTGGAATGTAATAAGATCCACAGGCGAATCATAAAGTACACAGAAACATAAACTGCAGAATCCGGGTATCTATGGGATTTGCAAGATCCTCTACAACACCCTATAGCTCCAGCCTATTTCGATAAGTACCTGTCAATTCAATCTTTAGGAAAATACGTCAGTATATACTGGTAAATACAATTTAACTGACTCGTTTTGAAAACATTTAAGAAAATTAATTTAGATGCACATGGCACAAATCCTTTATAACTTGGGACAATCTTTATTAAGATCTTGTATACAGCTTTACATATTTGTCATACAAGTGGGGCCGGTTTGGAAGCCGGACATGATTAACTGACTCACCACTTATAGAACCCACAGAGGAGTTATCCCCAACTTGTGGGTAATTTAATGTTTAGCATTTGCATCTGTCAGGTGCATGCCTGCACCCCGTGCATAGGTCGTGGCCATTAATAATTTAAATGAGCCGAGGATATCCAGGACACGGTCGTTAACCCCCAATTGTTTATGTTATCAAATAATACAGATTAAAACAGGTCATGCGGATTTATTAAATCACAATCCGACAAAATAATCCCATACCCGACCAAGCGGTATTAATATACCGTATCCCAAGCCCGTATAGGGAAAATAAGTTAAAAGTATTTACCTGGTGGTAGCAGTAAATTCCTAAGGTTCTTGAAAGGCACTTTTTACCGGAAGCTATTAATCTATATGAAAGGTTTAATTAGCCTATTAGGATGCTAACGGGTCTTTAATTAAGTCAAGGACTTAGACCGGCTAGCTAGAAGGAAACCCTACGGATCTAAACGCTAGATTAAGCGGAGACCAGGATAGAATGTGATTTAGACCCGACAAGCTTGGATACTTGTGTAATATGGGTAAACTAAACACATTCTAGAAAATGAGAATTTAATGACAAGGTTAAGCCCGTTTCGGCTATTTTACGTATACTAGTCACGTAAACCGATCCGAAAGCGTAAATGCGTAACGGGTAACCAAATAAATTAAATACAGGTCTTAATCATTATTATGCTCAAAATATGTTAATATATCAGTAGTATATCAACATTTATGCCCAAAAAGCAATTTAAACCAAAATAAGTCCCATAAGGGTATTTTGGTAATTTTAATGCTCATAAAAGAGTTTATTTATAAAACTGAGTTCCAGGTTTGATTAGATTAATAAAAACATGTACTTTAATGTGTTACATCAGTAGGATACTTAATATATGAAAAATATACCCTTTATTACTAACTATGCACCGTAAGGGCGTTTTGGTAATTTTACATAGGCTTAAAAGGGTTAAAATAGACTTCTGAGTTTTAAAACTTTAGTTTACTGTAATATTATGTAAATTAGCTTAAAACATCAGTAGGTTATGAATTTTATATGATAAATATAGTTTTGATCCATACTAGGTGCTATAAACGCTAAAAATGTGATTAAAAGGGCTATTATGGTAAAAATAGGAAATCTGATATTTTGGTCAGTTTATAAAGTTCAAAATATTATAATTATCATATGGAATCAGTATCAAAAAGTTTGGCATTAAAATGTTAGGTAAAACTCATTTTATGGATGAAAAGGGTAAAACCGGTAGTTACCGAAATTAGGCTATAATCCTATGTTATGCTCAGCCTAAAAATAATTAAAAATCTTCAAAAATCCCAAAATATCATTTAACATCAGTAGGTAAGGAGTTTGGTGTCAAAAATCGGGTTTAGATAAGCTTCATGCTAATTATGCCTTTTAAATACTAAAAGTTCCTTAATTACGCTATTGAGCATAACTCCCATTCTAGACTTCAAACTGATGTCAAATTTTCTGGACATGTCTAAATATCAGTAGCAAAGGTTTTAGTTCATTCACATTGCTAGAAATCTTGGTTTTATGCAAAAAGGGCGTTTTAGGCATTATTGAGCATAATTACGATCAAGAGCATATATTACAAACGATTAGGCACCATGCAATATAACTTCAGAGGGTTACACTACAATGTACTATGGTCCTAATGGAAGCTTGAAACATGGAAGAATTAAGCTTGAACGGGTCAGAACTGAAAGTCAAAGCAAAAGTCAAGCTTTTGCGACTTTCGGTTATAATCTGCCCTTAGACTATTAATTGTCGGATTAGGACTGATAAAACATGTTTAGATAGTCATTACCAAGTCATTAGAATGTTAAAATGTAATTTAGAACCTCTGGTTTATTAATTAAAATCATTTTTGTCATTTTGTCCAGTTTGACTTTTTGTCAAACTACTTTGACCCGACATTTAATCAGTCAAACGAGATAATTAGGAGACACCCTTTCAGGGGTTAATCACCTATACTAATGTGGTTTCATAACCACTTTCAATTTGATCAGTGGTTAAGCCACATGTAATTAAAACGAAAGTCAAACTAATTACACACTAAGTTTGACTTTTAAGTAATTAGACTAAATTAAACAACTAAATAAGTAATTAGAAGCTTACTTAAGGTCCTAGCAAACTTTTCTACACTTGTAATTCTCTTGTTACTGCTGAGAGCTCCAGAGCAAGTCCCACAATTGAATTGTTGCAAATGATGTTCAAGAACACAAGAGGAGCTCTCCTTATATAGTGATTTCCATGGATTTAGATTACTTCCAGGTGGTTTAGGAGGCCCTGGGATCACCCCAGCTGTCCTAGCTATTGTAATAAACCGACTTACAGCTCCCTAGGTCGTTAAAAACTAGGCTAAGGCGGTGTAACAGGTTAACCCGCACCTGGCAGCAAATTTCTGTATTTGGCAGTCCCTCGCGGGCCACATAAGACCTAAGGGGTGTCTTACGCGGGCCGCCTGAACCTGGTTAACTGGTAAATCAAGTTTCCTTGTTGGCAGATTCAGTCCCTGTTCGTTTAAACCCCTTTTTAACTTCATTTTTGACATGTAAGGCCCTTGTAGTTAGTTTGGTGAAGCTCTAGGGTGAATAACCAAACTTTGTTAGGCTCGGGTTCGTTAAATTTCTTCATGAAAGCAAGTTTTATCAAGTTGACGCTTTTAACCCAAAGTTTAGAAAACACGCTTAACGATCTCGGAATCACGTGAAATTTTTATCACACATTCTCGGGAGAATATTTGAATATTACGAAGCCTCGGTTTCGTTAAAAGGCCATTCAGAGGTCAGAATTGACATATTGACACTTTTAACCCTTGTAATTTAAAATCTTCCGATTATTTTCACAAACGGCTTCGTATACCCAATCAATCACCCATTTAAGAATATTTTCTTCACGTGTGGTCATTCAGAGGCTCAAGTTTGGCATGTTGACACTTTTGGTCCTTTCGTTTGCATATTTTCACTTGTTGTCAACTTTAGTCCCTAAAACTCCATCTTTCGCATAACCGGAGTTTAGGACACGTGTCTATGTATAATTGGACACGTTTTTGCGTGGTGTTACACAAACCAAGATCAGCCGGTGATGAACGACCAGTGCAACAGGGCGTTCAAGATAATCCCGGTGACGCACGGTCGTGCCATACCTTGCACCCCGTGCGTATCCGATGATCAGCTAATTCCCGGTGATGAACGACCAGTGCTGCAGTCCGTGCAACAAGATCCCGGAATGGCACGGTCGTGCCATATGAAGAACGGTCGTGCGAGACCGAAGACCAGTCAACTCTGCTGATGTCATGAACAGTAACTACAATAATGCATAAAGTGAACGGTCGTGCGATCGGTGCACGACCGTGCGACGGCGAAAAAATATAAAAAGCAAACAGAAGCATTCTGTTCGTAACTCTGGAATTTTGGAGAGCTTCACAGGCGATTTTCAGGCTCCGGAAGCATTAGGTTTAGCCCGGATTCAAGCCACATTGTTCGGTTTAGCTCGATTACTATCTGGATTCTCATTCTTATGCTTGTTTATGGTTTGGTTTCTTAAATCTTTCCATATTTTTGTCAAGTTTCAAGCATTTAGATTGATTATTTATGTATTATTGTAGCCTTTGGGCAAAAACACAACAATTCCTTGCTTGATTATAGCCATTAGTTTGTTAATCTTTGTTTGTAATGACATTTTGAAGTATTTTCTATGATTATCTTTGATGATTAGTTTGCAACCTTGTTATTGATATTGATTTCTTGATTATAAGTAATTGTGTTGGATGATTGGTACTTGGTTAATTAAGATAGTTGAAAATGAAGCTTAATTAATCATGTATTAGTAAACTTTAAACTTGGTTAACTAGTTTAACTTGGTTAAAATGTGGGCACCATGATACTAGAAATGGTTAGTGGTTTAATAAAATGTAATTATTGTTAATCAAGAAAGCTTGCCCTCACGGAAGGACTCTAACGGGTTAGATGGTGTTGTTATGAATTCTTGCCATGATTTGTTAGCTTAGTTAGTAGTTTCGGCCAAAATTGCTATCTTGGTGAATTTATGTGCAAGATTTGTAAAATGAACTCGGTTGTGATTTAATCTAGTTTATGCTTGTCTCGGTGGTTGAATTGTGTTTATCGGTGTCGCTTTCCTTGATTAAGTGAGGTTAGAAAACTCCTAACGGATGACTAACTTATTTTTAGGAGATTTTTGTAGACATTAATCAATTGCACGTTAAAGAACAATTTTAGGTGGTTAAAGTGTGTTTATCGTTTTAACTTTCCGAATGATTGTCATGTTAGGATTCCCGAAAGGGATACTAATTGTCTTAAATTGGAAAATTGACCGAATGCTTCTAGTGCCAAAACCGACTTAGTTGACATGCTTTGGTTGTGTATTAAGCAAGGCTATTTATCTATTTTAGTATTTTAAATCTACTATGTTTTATAAGTATTTATTTATGCTTACTTTAGTTTAATTAAAACTAAAACAACTTATGTTTTTACCGGTAATTTAGTGACAAAGGTCTAGTATTATTTCTCTGCCCATTTCCGTGGATCGATACTTGGTTCTTACCGATACTTTACTACATATATGACGGGGTACACTTGCCTCTTTCGTGTGTGTTTTGATGTAAAAGTAATAATCACTTTTATAAATTTAAAACCAAATCGTGTGTAATTTCATTGTAAAAATATGTGTAGTCTCGCACACGTCAAGTTTTTGGCGCCGTTTCCGGGGAATGGCGAGTTTTAGGAACGACCCGAGTCATTGTGTTATCAGTGTATATACTTGTTAATATTTGTGTATATTTTCGTGATTATTTATTTGTTGATTTATTTGTTAATATTTCTTGCTTTTAATTCAATTTATTCATTTTCGTGATTCTTTTGTACACTTGTAAATTTTTATTCTATTTATTTGTTCTAATCCGGATTTATTTATTCATTTATTCGTTGAATTTTCGGCTCTTAAAAATCGTTTTTACACTAGCCGATTCGATTATTTTCATTGCTTTAATTTTTATAAAAATTTCGGCCCATTTTCTGATTTTTATAAATTTTTCAGCCCATTTAAAATAATATTCTGTTTCTTTTCAGCAAAAAAAACAGCATTATTATATTAATAAAATATTCACTGTGTCAAATTTTCGTTTGCAGGTTGATGTCCTCAACTCCCGCGCCCGCTATTGCTGAGCCGACTGACGAACCAGCGCATAATCTTAGAAGAAGTAAGAGGCTGCGTGAAAGGTCGCTTGTCATTGCACAACGCATTGCTAACGCAATTGACGAGCCGGTGATTATCTCTGAAGACGAAAGCTCAGGGAACGAGGAGAGAGTCGTCATGGCGGACGACGATCGACCTTTGAATGAAACGAATCAGCCCAGAAGGGCAGGCCTGGAGCCGAGTATCCTTCAGCCTACTATAGATACTCCTACTTTTGAAATTAGACCTAGTATTATTAACATGGTGCAGAATTCTGTACAGTTTGACGGACGTGAGCATGAGGATCCTGGGAGGCATATCGCTGCTTTTCTCGCTGTTTGTTCGACATTTAGGATTACAGGTGTTTCGGAGGATGCAATTCGGTTGAGGTTGTTTCCTTTCTCGTTGCGTGACAAAGCTAGAGCTTGGCTTATGTCACTTCCAGCCGGGTCCATCAGGACCTGGAATCAGTTGGCGGATCAGTTTATGCAGAAATATTTTCTGCCCGAGAAAACAAACAAGCTACGTAACCGGATTGTTTCCTTTCGCCAGGACGAGGGAGAGTTGTTGCACGCGGCCTGGGAGAGATTTAAAGATTTGTTGATTGATGTTCCACATCATGGCTTCTCCAAGCAACAGTTGGTTTTGACGTTCTATCAGGGGCTCAGTTACAACACACAGGAGCGATTAGACATGAACGTAGGAGGCGATCTAGGAACTAAGACGCCGACGGAAGCGTATGATATTATAGAAAAAGCTGCGTTGAAATCCAGCTCGCGTTGTGAAGGAGATAGAGGCCGGGCAGCATCATCATCATCATCTCGCGCAGGAGCACACGCGGTGGATGACTACACGGCCATTACTGCACAAATCTCGGCTCTTTCAGCGAAATTCGATAAGTCCCAGATGATTGCACAAGCCGGTTCGGGATGTGACCAGTGTGGAGTGTCACATGAGCCTGGTGCATGCTTTCAGGGAGTCGTATATGAGGGCCACGAAGAAGTGGATTTTGTGAGTAATCAGGTGAGGCCGCAGAACAATCCCTACAGCAACACCTATAATCCCGGTTGGAGAAATCACCCAAATTTTGGGTGGCGAGCGAACACAGGTAATCAGAACCCATAGGGGTTCACTCAGCGTGCTCTAGCGCCCCAGCAGGGTCAGTAGTACCAGCAGTACAACCAACCTTACCAGCAGCGTCCATATTCGTACCAGAATCAGGGCACTGGGAATAGCTCCCAGCAGCAGGCCCCTCAGTCTAGTTCCAAGCTGGAGGATATGATGGCTCAGCTTCTCTCTAGCTCCGAAAAACGATACCAACAAAGCGAAGATCGTTTTCTAGCTAACGAGGGAGAAATGAGGAGTCAGAAAGCCTCGATTCAGAATATCGAGAATCAGGTTGGTCAGTTGGCGCAGATGATGTCCAAAAGACCCCCAGGTGGTCTTCCGGGTAATACAGAACCAAACCCGGGCGGGCATGTGAATGCGATCATGACCAGGAGTGGAAAAACTACCGGACCCGTCATATCGGACTCATCGCCGATCACTGGAGCGGTCCCGACTGACACACCGGACGAGGTGCAAGCCAGGCTACGCCCAGCAAGTACAGCACAAGTCCAGGAGCCGGTCAAAGATTACACTCCACCAGTACCTTATCCAGGCAGGCTGAAGAAACAGAAGAACGAAGAGTAATACGGTAAGTTCCTTGAGTTGTTTAAGCAACTACACATTAATATACCGTTTGTTGAAGCCTTGGCCCAGATGCCAAAGTATGCGAAATTCCTAAAGGATGTCCTCTCGAATAAAAAGAAGCTCGAGGATATATCATGTGTGGTGATGAATGAAACTTGTTCCGCCGTTCTGCAAAACCGTCTGCCCACGAAAATGGGAGATCCGGGTAGTTTTACGCTCCCGTGTTTGATTGGAAACATGTCTGTTAGCCATACATTGGCTGACTTGGGAGCGAGTATCAACCTTATGCCAAATAAGGTTTTTACAAAGCTGGATCTGGGTGAGCCGTCGCCCACTAGGATGAGCATTCGGTTGGCAGACCGCTCAATAAAGTATCTGCGTGGATTTGTGGAAAACATGCTTGTAAAAATCGATAAATTTGTTTTCCCGTGGACTTTGTTATCCTTGACATGGACGAAGATTCAAGAGTGCCTTTAATACTTGGACGCCCGTTCCTCAATACAGCGAGGACGATTGTTGATGTGGGAGCTGGCCAAATCACGCTCCGAGTAAATGACGAGCACGTGACATTTGATATTAAAAGATCAATGCAGCATCCGCAAAGTCACGATGACATGCTTTACTATGTCGACATTGTCGACGCATGTGTGTGCTCTCATTTTCAAGGCACTGTTGACGAGATTGATTCGGACACACGTCTGTCATGTGGAGACCTGATTGGCATTACGCAGGAGGGCCACGATTTCGAGCAGCCAGTCTATCAGATTGGTGACGATGGTTCCCAGAGTCCGGAGAGGTTTCTAGAAATTGGCCATGTAAAAGAAGAGGAAGCAAAGCCTTCGGTTGAAGATCCGACGCCTTTGGAGTTGAAAGAACTCCCGCCACATCTCGAGTATGCATTTCTGGACGAGGAGCGTTGCTTACCGGTCATAATTTC
Organism: Helianthus tuberosus; assembly: GCA_030545235.1. NCBI lineage: Eukaryota > Viridiplantae > Streptophyta > Magnoliopsida > Asterales > Asteraceae > Helianthus > Helianthus tuberosus. Next base: position 5,724,598 of record CM060359.1, read on the forward strand.
GGCATCATTGGAAAAGGATGAGAAAAATCAGCTTCTCGAGGTTCTGAGACTTCATAAGAAAGCCATTGCATGGAAAATCATGGATATCAAGGGCATCAATCCTTCTTTTTGTACTCACAAGATTCTGATGGAAGACGAGTACAAACCATGTGCACAGCATCAGAGGCGTTTAAATCCGAATATGCAAGACGTGGTGAAGAAGGAAGTGATTAAGTTGTTGGATGCCGGAATGATTTATTCTATTTCTGACTCTGTGTGGGTGAGTCCGGTGTAGGTTGTACCTAAGAAAGGTGGTATGACTGTAGTTTCAAATGATAGGAATGAGCTAATTCCTACCCGTACCGTCACTGGGTGGCGAGTTTGCATTGACTACCGCAAGCTCAATGATGCTACTCGCAAGGATCACTTCCCGCTTCCATTCATCGACCAGATGTTGGAACGTCTGTCGGGGAAGTTGTATTACTGTTTCTTGGACGGGTTCTCTGGATACTTCCAAATTCCTATTGCTCCTGAGGATCAGGAGAAGACTACCTTTACCTGTCCCTTCGGCACTTTTGCCTACCGGCGGATGCCTTTTGGGCTGTGTAATGCACCAGCGACCTTCCAGAGGTGCATGGTTGCAATTTTTCATGATATTATCGAGGATTCTATGGAGGTTTTCATGGATGACTTTTCGGTATTTGGGGATTCCTTCGATCATTGTTTGGAAAATTTGAAAAGGATGTTGAAGAGGTGTGAGGAGACGAATCTTGTCCTAAACTGGGAAAAGTGCCACTTCATGGTGAAGGAAGGCATAGTTTTGGGACACAAGATTTCGCATGCTGGTATGGAGGTCGATCCAGCCAAAGTGGATATCATTTCACGACTTCCACCTCCCACCTCTGTGCGAGCGATACGGAGCTTTCTTGGTCATGCGGGATTCTATAGGCGATTCATCAAGGATTTTTCAAAGATCGCTAGGCCCATGACCCGTTTGTTGGAGAAAGACGCTCCGTTCATATTTGGAGATGATTGCTTGAGAGCCTTTGACCTTCTCAAGCAAAAGTTGATTGAGGCCCCTATTTTAGTTGCACCAGACCGGAGTCTGCCGTTTGAAATTATGTGTGACGCGAGTGATTACGCTATAGGGGCCGTTCTTGGACAAAAGAGAGAAAAGCACTTTCACCCGATCTATTATGCGAGCAAGACTCTTCACGACGCTCAGGAGCATTATACCACGACAGAAAAAGAGCTCTTGGCGGTCATTTTCGCATTTGACAAATTTAGATCGTACTTGGTGCTTTCGAAAACCGTTGTGTATACTGATCACGCAGCCATCAGATATCTCTTCAGCAAACAGGACGCCAAACCGCGTCTGATCAGGTGGATCTTGTTGCTGCAGGAGTTCGATATTGAAATTCAAGATAAAAAGGGTGCGTTGAATGTAGCGGCTGACCATCTATCTCGTTTAGAGCATGGTGACATCGTGGACGCGGGTTGGGATTCCATAAATGACAACTTCCCACACGAGTCTTTGATGAGTGTTGAGATATGCGATGAGTCGCCATGGTTCGCCGACCTTGCGAACTACCTTGCTTGCGGGATTCTGATTAAAGGGTTGACTCACCAGCAAAAGAGGAAATTCTTTTCGGATGTCAAGCACTACATTTGGGATGACCCTTACTTGTTTCAGGTTGGTGCTGATCAGGTGATTAGGAGGTGTGTTTCAGGGAAGGAGGCGACCGATATTCTGTGCCATTGTCACGAGGGACCTACCGGAGGCCACCATGGAGCCAACTTTACCGCCAAGAAGGTGTTGGATTCCGGGTTTTATTGGCCAACTATATTTCGTGATGCGCAGAGTTGGGTTAGAGCATGCGATGCCTGCCAGAGGGCGACAAATATATCGGCACGTGATGAAATGCCTCAGAACTGGATTCAGGTTTGTGAAGTCTTTGATATCTGGGGGATAGACTTCATGGGACCATTTCCCCCCTCACGAGGTAATAAGTACATCCTGGTCGCAGTTGACTATGTATCCAAGTGGGCGGAGGCACAGGCCTTACCCACCAATGATGCCAGGGTGGTCGTGACATTTTTGAAAAGCTTATTTGCCCGGTTTGGCGCTCCGAAAGCGCTTATCAGTGACAGAGGGACGCATTTTTGCAATACTCAGCTCGAAAGAGCTTTGTCCCGTTACGGTGTGCATCACCGTTTATCCACGCCCTATCATCCACAGACAAGCGGGCAGGTGGAAGTCACGAACCGGGGGCTGAAGAGAATCCTTGAGCGGTCAGTAGGTGCAAACCGCAAGGATTGGTCGGATAAGCTTGATGAAGCGTTGTGGGCTTTCCGTACGGCTTACAAGACGCCTATTGGGACTACTCCCTTTAGGCTTGTTTACGGAAAAGCATGCCATTTGCCGGTTGAGTTGGAGCATAAAGCGATGTGGGCTCTAAAAACCGCAAATCTGGACTTGAAAACCGGAGGTGAAGCCCGGTTTCTCCAGATTCATGAATTGGAAGAGTTGCGACAACACGCTTATGAAAGCTCCGTGTTGTACAAGGAGCGCACGAAGAGATTGCACGATAAACGCTTGAAGGACCACAAAGAATTCCAAGCGGGCGATCTTGTTCTTCTTTACAACTCGCGGTTGCGCTTATTTCCCGGGAAGCTTCATTCACGTTGGACAGGCCCATACACAGTTAAAGAGGTATTTCCGTACGGGACTGTTGCAATAGAGAGCGCGGGCGGCGTTATTTTCAAGGTAAATGGGCATCGCTTGAAGTTGTACGTTGCCGGGCCGATAGAGTCGGCGGTGGAGGTCATTGAGCTCCAAACCCCGCACACATCATAAGTGTGGGGAGGAGAGAGTCTACGCTACTGACTCGCGGATCAAAAATGTAGCATGAGCGTCAAAAGCGCTTTAGGGGTAAAATCGTCCTTTTTGTGTTTTTCTAGTTTTAGCTTAATTTAGGAGTATTTGGTAGTTTCCGTTAGTTTGTACAGTTTTTATACGTGCCGAGTGAAGGGTTTATGTGAGAAAAATGTTAGAACAGTTTGCGAATGGTAAAAATGGCGAAAAACGGCCGAAAAGGGTGCTGAAACTGTTTTCTGCAGAAAAATCTGATCTGCAGATATGGCACGGCCGTGCCACCTATCGCACGCCCGTGCGTTTGCGGGCTGGCCGGAACGGTGAGTCGCACCCCCGGTGCATCTCCGAGAACAGCGTGAAGGGTCAGCCAAATGTCGGCGACGCACGAACGTGCGGTCCGTCGCACGACCGTGCGAATGGCTATGGGCAGTTTGGTCATTTGTCCAATATAAATACCCTCATCTGCAGCCCCCATTCACAATTCGCGAACCCTAACTGCTGCCGACCGTTCCAGAGCGTTTTTGCCTTAAATAGCACGGTTTCTTCGCACGGTTCCACCCATCTCTTCGCACGATGGATCATCCCTTCCTTCAGTTTAACCCCAATGATGAACGAGAAGCCCTTTGTATCCCAATACGGGACGCCTTATGGAGAAGGCGAGGGCAATTTGGCGTCCCCGGGAGGTTGGATTGGGACGTTATGAGGGATCTCAATCAGTTTGATAGGCTTGAAAACATGATCAGTATCCCACTTGCGCGCTTAGTAGCTATCGACCGACCCATCTATCTTGAGCTAACGATAGAGTTTTTCTTCACATATGCCTACGAAAAACCAATTGCTGCTAGAAGGCCAAAATTCCGCTACAAGGAGCGGGTAACTTTTAGGTTGGGCGGACGCTGGCATAGTTGATCGGTAGGTCGATTGGGTAGGAGGCTGGGTATCTACACAACTGCAGACATGGATTCCGAGTTCTTCACTGAGCAATTTACCTTTCCGCCTGATGAAGCACGGGCTGCATTCTGGGCTGCAAATGCTATTGGTGACCCTTATGACCCGAGAATGTCTAAGGCTTCACGGTTGAGAGACCCCTTGGTTCGAGAGATGCATCATGTGTTTAGCCACACCATTTGCGGCCGCATGGACAGTTTAGGGAACTGTCCAACACCGGATTTGATTTTTCTGTACGCGCTGGTTGATGGAGTACACATTAACCTAGCCGCAAGGATGGCTGAATACTTTGTGAAGTGCTCAGGTAGAACGCCGAACAGTCAGATTCATGGCGGTCAATATGTGACCGAGATTGCTTACAACCTAGGGTTGATGACTGATGAGGTGCTTGAGAGTCTCACTCATGTGACCGATGGTTTTTATGTTGATATTCGGTCGTTGAAGGCGATGGGGGTAATTGCTGAGACTGATCAGGGGGATAGATTGAGGGGTCTGAATAACGAGGTCTGGGACCCGTTACCCCCCACTTCCAGCAGAGGATGAGGATGAAGAAATGGAGGAACAGCATGTAGTTCAGCAGCACGGGCAGCACCAGCCACAGACACCACCACACCAGCCACCGCATTCACCGCTAGACATGCACATTTCGGTTTTTTTAATAACCTAAACCGGTTAACCGGTTGAGACAGTTATTGGGCCCAAAAAAAAAAACCGGTTATGGTTAATAACCGACCGGTTAATAACCGGTTATTAACAACGAAAATCAGTACCCGATAATAACCGGCCGGTTACGAAAAACCGGTTAACTAGTGAACCGGTTAAAAAAAACCGGTTTTTTCGGTTAATTTATAAAACATGCAGACTTTTAAAAAAACATGCAGAAATTTAAAAAAAAAGCTGCAGAATCATATATTAAAACTGCAGAAAGTTATAAAAACATGCAGAAAGTTATAAAAACATGCAGAATTATAAAAACATGCAGAATAACATGCAGAAAGTTATAAAAAACATGCAGAATTATATTAAAACTGCAGAAAGTTAAAAAAAAAGCTGCAGAATCATATGTAACATGCAGAATTTTATAAAAACATGCAGAATCATTTAAAAACATGCAGAAAGTTATAAAAACATGCAGAATTACATAAAAACTGCAGAAAGTTAAAAAAATGCTGCAGAATTATATAAAAACATGCAGATTTTTATAAAAACATGCAGAAACTTATGCAAATCCTGCAGAATTATTTTAACCTGCAGAATTATATAAAAACATACAAAAAAGCTGTAGAATCATTTAAAAACATGCAGAATTATATAAAATCCTGCAGAAACATATTTTTTATAATTATATTAGTAGATCAAGTAACATTACATTAATAAACATGAAAATATCCAATACAATTTTCTTAACTAGTCTAGAATGAAGTTGTCGTCTTGTAGTTTTGTTTCGTCATTTCTTCGTTTCTTCGTTTAGTCGCTTCGGGGGCTATTAGAGCGTACGGATTCATCGTACATGAGTTCGTCATCGGAAAGTGGTTGCGCCCGTCCTTGAAAAACTTCAACATCATGTAATTGTTCTTCCACCTCAAGCTCGCCCTCAAGACTTGAAATATGTTGTATACGTTCCACGCCATCCAAGTAATCCTTCAAACAAATGCACATTTCCATCGCCTCCGGTGTAAGTCTTGTTCGTCGAATAGATAGTACCCTTCCACTAAGAGAAAAAACCGACTCCGAAGCTACCGTAGAAGCTTGGGAGCTTAGTAGATCACGTGCCATGGCGGCTAAAACGGGATAATGCGGTTCTTGTATTTTCCACCAAGCCAAAACATCAAAGTTGTGAAACTCGTCGGGTGACAAGGTTGCTAAAAAATCGGTATATTTATACCTTCCGAGTTCACTATTTGATGCATCACCTCGAGAACGTTTACTATTTTCATTTCTTAAGGAATTATAGAAATTTAAGTCCGCATCTTTTCTCGACGCCTTCGAGCTCGCCGCCATTTGTTGGTGTAACGATGACACATTACCATATCTTTGAGAGTAATGCTCAAAAAGATTGTTTAAAGAAACGTCAAAACGTTTTAGTGCATTTCTTGTAAAATGTGGGTCGGCATCATTTAACTCCAAATCCGAACAAATATCCGAAATCATCATCTCAACACCCGCAATATTTATAGTCGGGTTCAAGGCGGCGGCACATGTAAAAACCGGTGGCATTTCTTGAAAATATTTTTTAAACTTTTCTCTCATTGGAACAATCATATGTTCGTAAATGTCACCTTGGAATTCAAAGTCGTTTACTTTTTGACACATCAAAAATAGTTGTTTAAGCACCAAAGAACTAGTGGGATAATAAACTCCCGATAAAATCTTTGTCGCGGTTCTAAAAACTTCAAGTAATTGTGTTAACGTTTCAATACACTTCCAACCATCGTCATCAAATGGTTCCACCAACCCGGACGTTGCAAGACTATCGTGGAAAGATTTTAAGGTTTCTTTTTGCATTATCGCGCTATCAAACATTTTCCACGTAGAGTTCCAACGGACGACCATGTCAAAATGTGCGCTATAGCATTTCTTATTTAAAGCTTTACACCATTTTCTATAATCCGCATATCTTTTTCGACTACCTTGAAAAACGTCACGTAACATATCTTTAAAAGTTTCTTTAACTTCTTTAACGGACTCAACATTTAGCCCGTCTTGCACAACCAAGTTAATGATGTGCGCAACACATCGGCTATGATAAAATTCTCCATCGCAAATCGGATTGTATTTTATTTTTAACATTTGCACCGCGGTTGTGTTGTTCGACGCATTATCAAAAGCAATAGAAAGTATTTTATTTTCTAATTTATAAGTTTTGATAACATCGTCTAAGACATGAAATATATTTTCCCCCGTGTGTGGATAACCAAATAAATCGAACGCGAGTGTACGTTTCATCATGTTCCACGAATTGGGATCGATCCAATGCGCGGTAACACAAATGTAAGAATCCGGTAAACCAAATGGAGCCGACCATACGTCGGTTGTTAAATTAACACCGGTGTTTAATTTTTCAAAACCTAAAATCATTTCTTTTTTAGCTTTTGACCACATCTTTAAACAATCGCGTCTAAGAGTTGAACGACTTACGTGAACATAACGTGGTTGAAGCGTCTCTTGAATCAACTTAGTCAAGCGCGGATTGTCAAAGTGATCGAACGGCAACGATTGTTGAATAACAAATTGAGCCATCCTTAAACGAACCGCCTCCGGGTCGAAATTCCAAACACCCATACCCCGTGATATTTGCGCTTGATCTTTGGCGGGATTTTTTTTTAATGGCTTGCAATGCGACGTCACATGTGCTCTCAAAGTAGAGTTCGATGACGCCGCAAGAAACGCCCCGCAATTTTTGCACCTCGCCTTTTCTTTTCCATTCGACATCTCGCATAAATCAAAATTCACCCATAGTGTCGGGTCCCTATTCGTGGTCAAGATCTTCTTCACAAACAACTCGCTAGATGAACCAACAACGGTCGAAGCATCGCCACTCGAACTCGCCATTTGAAAGTTGAAACGTATTTTGTAAGTGTGTTTTTGAGCTAGAATTGAAGTGGGATTATACATATGCATTGATATCTTATTTATACACTTCAAAACTGGTCCCAAACGGTAATATTACCGTTGTTTTCTTTTCAAACGGTAACATCCATGTCAAAAAAACGTTCTGTGCTGCTGCTGCTGCTTTTCTGCTGTTGAAGATCAGACCGGTTAACCGGTTATTTACAGCCCAAACAAACCGGTTTTTAATTAACCGGTTATAAACCGGTTATTACTAACAAAATCTAAAACCGGTTAGGAACCGCCGGTTATTAAAAAACCCAAACCGGTTATGTTGGTACCGGTTAATAACCGGTTTCGGTTACGGTTATTAACCGGTTTCAGTTAAAAAACCGGTTTTTTTGCCCATGTCTATTCACCGCAGCACCATGATTACCACCAGCATCTGGAGTGGCCAGAGTTTTACCAGCAATTCCGACAGATGCGTGTTACGCAGGAGCAGCATGGGACCTATATCGACCAGATTAGGACTAGCCAGGACCAGATCCGGGCTAGTCAGGATCAGCTCAGGGCCACTCAGGATCAGCTTAGGCATAACCAGGAGAGTTTATACCAGGGGGTGAGTGCCGGATTTTCATACTTATTCGGGGAGATGCATCATGCATATCCCGACTACTTTCAGCACCCTCCACAGTTCCCACCGTGGAACCCACCTGGTTATGGTGATGCAGGCCCATCCTTCACGAGAGACGATGATGGTGATGACGAGTAGGAGATGGTGGTGTTGTTCGTTTATGGTTTTTATTATTTCAGTACTTGTTATTTCGGGTGTTCTTTTTGCTTAGTATTTCAAACACCCCCAGATTGTATTTTATTTTCAAACACTTTACTTTATGTCTTGTCTTTGTTGGGATTTCTAGTATTTCTATTTATGTACATTATGGTTTTTATGTTATTCTGTTACTGTTCTGTTTTGGTGTACATGTGACATACTTGCAGATCCGACATATCTTGGACCAGAGCATATGACAGACACAGCTTTGGAAGTCTCGTTTCATCAGATATCATCTTGAGGGGAGTACTATTATCCTTTTTCTCTATATTTTGGTTTCGCATTGGGGACAATGCGAAGTTCAAGTGTGGGGAGGGGGTTAACTTGGTTAAATTTGTTTGTCCTCTAAAAAAAATCAGAAAATTCATTCAAAAATATCTGTTTTCTGTATATATTTTAGTAAATAAACCGGTTGGTTGTGTTTTAGAAAGCTTCGGACTTGATAAAAACTCGACAAGCAAAATATTTTTGAAAAAGGAAACCGGAAAGCGTGACAAACAAAGAAAGACTTGCATGATAGTTTTCACACTTTTACCAATTCCTTCCGTTACGTGAGCATATTTGAGCCTTGATATTGTTATATATATTTGTTCATTTCGGATATAGGAGTGAGCCGGATGTTATGTGTAATTTAGAACTTGTCACTAGTATACTTGTTAAGACCATGAACTTGCGGAATTGTGTAAAAGTGATAGAGGCACTTAGATTACCCCTTTGTTGTTAGCCTTGTTCTTTGTGTTGTGTTTCCCGTAAACCCTATGTCACCCTTTAGGATTAACCATGTCGAGCCTTCCCGTTTACCTTTGTCTACCCAATATTATCGCTCACTTAGCCATATTTAGCCTTTTTATATTTTAAACCTTTTAGCGTTAAAACTCGGCCGAAATAATCGTTTAACTAGCGCTTGTTATAGTTTACTACCCATTGTATAAATCCGTTAGTTTATTTTGATAAAAAAAACAACAGAAAATAAAACACCCTAAAATAGGGTGAAGTTGACAAAAATCGAGCAATTTTGAATGCTTAAATGTTAAAATTTCGTTGATAAGCTCGATTGCGCAATAATCGCCTTTTTAAGGCATTTGTATGTATAGTTGTATTGTTTGTCGCTAGTTATACGCTAAAACCGAGTTTTAACCGTTTCGCCACTTTAAATATCCATTTCCATACCCTTCGCCCAAGCCTAACGTTGCAACCCGTAAAGACCTCTTGATTTACACTTTTTCGCATGTTAGTTGGTGGAGACGAGATCTTATAACAAGCTTATGATATTACACATTTCATTGACGAGGCATTGAGTGTTTGCACGTACACATTTTATGTATGTTTCATAAATAAAACCGAGTGTGTGTGAACATTGTGAGTTGTGTGAAGATTAACATGTTGAGTCAATTAAATGTGAAGTCACGGCTTTTTGGTTGTCGCTACATAATTGCATATGCTTGTTGGGTTTGAGTCTTTTGATGTTGTCTTTCGAAAAACCGGCTAACCGTTTATATTTGTTTTCAATAAAATAGTGTGTAAATTATCGTTCTTGTTTGATTTTATCTTTTATTGCATTTTAGTTTAGCTTGCTTGAGGACAAGCAAGGTTCAAGTGTGGGGAGATTTGATATTCGCTAATTTACACATATTTTAGTCCCCCATTTTATCCCCATTTAATGCGTTTTCGGCCGTAAAATCGTCATTCGGATACTTAATTATGTATACTTTTGTTTACAGGCCTAAAACAGCGTACCGGACAAGATGATAGTGAAAACGAGGACTTTCCGGACAAAACGACGAAGCTGCGAACATTCTGTTAGAAAACTGACCTGGGCATGCAGAACGGTCGTGCGGTCTGAGGAACGATCGTGCATCTCCGACAAACCAAGATCAGCCGGTGATGAACGACCAGTGCAACAGGGCGTTCAAGATAATCCCGGTGATGCACGGTCGTGCCATACCTTGCACCCCGTGCGGATCCGATGATCAGCTAATTCCCGATGATGAACGACCAGTGCTGCAGTCCGTGCAACAAGATACCGGAATGGCACGGTCGTGCCATATGAAGAACGGTCGTGCGATCGGTGCACGACCGTGCGACAGAGAAAAAATATAAAAAGAGAACAGAAGCATTCTGTTCGTAACTCTGGAATTTTGGAGAGCTTCACAGGCGATTTTCAGTCTCCGGAAGCATTAGCTTTAGCCCGGATTCAAGCCACATTGTTCGGTTTAGCTCGATTACTATCCGGATTCTCATTCTTATGCTTGTCTATGGTTTGGTTTCTTAAATCTTTCCATATTTTTGTCAAGTTTCAAGCATTTAGATTGATTATTTATGTATTATTGTAGCCTTTGGGCAAAAACACAACAATTCCTTGCTTGATTATAGCCATTAGTATGTTAATCTTTGTTTGTAATGACATTTTGAAGTATTTTCTATGATTATCTTTGATGATTAGTTTGCAACCTTGTTATTGATATTGATTTCTTGATTATAAGTAATTGTGTTGGATGATTGGTACTTGGTTAGTTAAGATAGTTGAAAAATGAAGCTTAATTAATCATGTATTAGTAAACTTTAAACTTGGTTAACTAGTTTAACTTGGTTAAAATGTGGGCACCATGATACTAGAAATGGTTAGTGGTTTAATAAAATGTAATTATTGTTAATCAAGAAAGCTTGCCCTCACGGAAGGACTCTAACGGGTTAGATGGTGTTATTATGAATTCTTGCCATGATTTGTTAGCTTAGTTAGTAGTTTCGGCCAAAATTGTTATCTTGGTGAATTTATGTGCAAGATTTGTAAAATGAACTCGGTTGTGATTTAATCTAGTTTATGCTTGTCTCGGTGGTTGCATTGTGTTTATCGGTGTCGCTTTCCTTGATTAAGTGAGGTTAGAAAACTCCTAACGGATGACTAACTTATTTTTAGGAGATTTTTGTAGACATTAATCAATTGCACGTTAAAGAACAATTTTAGGTGGTTAAAGTGTGTTTATCGTTTTAACTTTCCGAATGATTGTCATGTTAGGATTCCCGAAAGGGATACTAATTGTCTTAAATTGGAAAATTGACCGAATGCTTCTAGTGCCAAAACCGACTTAGTTGACATGCTTTGGTCGTGTATTAAGCAAGGCTATTTATCTATTTTAGTATTTTAAATCTACTATGTTTTATAAGTATTTATTTATGCTTACTTTAGTTTAATTAAAACTAAAACAACTTATGTTTTTACCGGTAATTTAGTGACAAAGGTCTAGTATTATTTCTCCGCCCATTTCCGTGGATCGATACTTGGTTCTTACCGATACTTTACTACATATATGACGGGGTACACTTGCCTCTTTCGTGTGTGTTTTGATGTAAAAGTAATAATCACTTTTATAAATTTAAAACCAAATCGTGTGTAATTTCATTGTAAAAATATGTGTAGTCACGCACATGTCACAGGATATTACAGGCGTTTTATCAAAAAATTTTCAAGGATTGTTGCACCCCTAACTTCTCTAACTAGGAAGAAAATTAAGTTCGACTGGGGACCGAAGCAACAAGAAGCCTTTGATATCCTTAAACAGAAGCTAAGCAATGCACCGGTGTTAACATTACCTGATGGAATAGAAGAATTTGTGGTATACTGTGATGCATCACACACCGGGATGGGGTGTGTGCTTATGCAGAAAGGCAAGGTTATTGCCTATGCTTCACGTCAGTTAAAGGTGCATGAAAAGAATTACACCACCCATGACTTAGAATTGGGTGCTGTTGTATTCGCACTGAAGCTATGGAGGCACTATTTATATGGCATCAAGTGTGTGATCTATTCTGATCATAAGAGCCTCCATCATCTGTTCAACCAAAAGGATTTGAACATGAGGCAGCGACGATGGATGGAAACTCTGAATGATTATGATTGTGAGATAAGGTACCATCCTGGCAAGGCGAATGTAGTCGCCGATGCCTTGAGTCGAAAGGAAAGGGTGAAACCTATAAGAATCCATGCCAAGAGCATTGAGATAAAGAATAGTTTGAATGAAAGGTTATTAGCTGCACAGAAAGAAGTTGTGCTGGAAGCCAACTATCCTGGTGAAAAGCTGGGAGTAACCGAAGAACAGTTATCCTATGGGAAGGACGGAATTCTAAGGTTAAATGGACGAATATGGGTTCCCGTTTATGGAGGACTTCGAGATGTTATCCTCCAGGAAGCTCACAGTTCCAAATACTCCGTTCATCCTGGAGCTGACAAGATGTACCAGGATTTGAAGGCAAACTTTTGGTGGATAGGCTTGAAGAAGTCTATAGCTACCTATGTAGCTAAATGTTTGACATGCGCACAAGTCAAAGCTGAACATCAGAAGCCGTCAGGTTTGCTGCAACAGCCTGAACTTCCCAAGTGGAAGTGGGAAATGGTGATGATGGATTTCATCACCAAGTTGCCGAAGACAAGGAAAGGAAATGATACTATATGGGTGATCGTAGACAGACTGACTAAGTCAGCACACTTCCTACCCATTAAGGAGACTTACAGCTCCGACATGTTAGCCCAATTGTACGTAGATAAGATTGTATCTCTACATGGCGTGCCAGTGTCTATTATCTCTGACAGAGATACTAGATACACGTCACATTTTTGGGAGAGTTTCCAACGATCTTTGGGCACGCGCTTAAATTTCAGTACGGCTTACCACCCTCAGACGGATGGGCAGAGTGAGCGTACAATCCAAACCCTGGAAGACATGCTTCGTGCATGTGTGATTGATTTGGGTGGTAGTTGGGATAACCACCTGCCATTGATCGAGTTCTCGTATAACAATAGCTACCATACCAGCATTAAGGCTGCGCCTTTTGAGGCCTTGTACGGTAGGAAATGCAGAACGCCCGTTTGTTGGGCGGAAGTTGGAGATGTCCAACTGACAGGACCAGAAATAGTCTTTGAAACGACGGACAAGATTGTCCAGATTCGTGAACGCCTGAAAGCTGCCAGGGATAGGCAAAAAAGCTACGCGGACCTAAAGCGTAAACCTATGAAATTCGAGGTAGGTGATAAGGTGTTGCTTAAAGTATCACCCTGGAAGGGAGTGATGCGATTTGGTAAGAAAGGTAAGTTAAGCCCGAGATACATAGGACCATTCGAGGTCATCGAATGTGTCAGATCAGTTGCTTACAAGTTAAAATTACCTGAAGAGCTCAGTGGCATTCACAATGTGTTCCACATCTGCAATCTGAAGAAGTGTTTCGCTGACGAATCACTAGTCATACCACACACAGATGTGCACATAGAAGAGAGCTTGAAGTTTGTTGAAAAACCCGTGTCGATCGAGGATCGACAGGTTAAGAAGTTTCGAAGGAAGCATGTACCAATTGTAAAGGTTAAATGGGATGCCCGTAGAGGTCCCGAGTATACGTGGGAGGTAGAGTCCACAATGAAAGAGAAATACCCTCAGTTGTTTCAGTAAATCTTGAGGTCGAGATTTCTTTTAAGGGGGTGAGGATGTAACACCTCGAAAGTTTACGTCCTATAATGTATTGACACGTGTCATAAGCTAGAACGTGAGGAAGAATACTCTAGAGGGACTAAAGTTGACAAACATAGAAAGTATGTGAATATAAAGGTTCAAGACGTCAACAAGGGATAAATATACTTTACAGTAACCCTACATGATGCTCATACCTTCAAACGAATAAATCATGAATCATACGGAACTAAATATGAAAGAAAGTGAGAAATTACAAACTACAGGGGTTAAATGTGTCAACATGTTTATGTTATACCTCTGAGTGACCTTTTAGCAAACCTGAAGCTTTTTAATGGTAAATTATGCTCACTAGAATGCACGGTAAAAATTTCATAAAGTTTCGTTATAATATGAGGAAGTTATGATCAAAGTCGTATAAGAGGGGTTAAAGCGTAAACATTGAAAATTTTGACTTTTCGGGTAATAACAAAGTGACCAAGGACTTATCAAAGTGGGTAAAAGTCTCGAGGCCCTTATACGTAAATAAGAAGGGCTCATAATGCAAAGAATACCCTTTCGAAGAGCCAAGAGCCAAGCTGTAATAATTGAAAGATTTGAAATCTGACAGCAGGTCTCAGGCGGGCCGCGTAAGACTTAACAAAGGCTTACGCGGGCCGCGTCTGTAATTGAAAGATTTGAAATCTTACAGCAGGTCTCAGGCGGGCCGCGTAAGACTTAACAGAATCTTACGCGGGCCGCGACAGACGCCAAGATACAGAAAACGTAGACAGCAGCACTGTTCAACCTTTTAACCGACTTAGAACGATTATTTTCCAGCATGGGCGACCCCTAAACAGTTCCTAGGCCTTAGGGGCACTTGTAAATGATCTGGGAACAATGCTAGACTTAGTTGTCATGATCTTAATGGATTAAAATCACTATATAAGGCCACAATGTTTGCAACATTCTTGCACACATTCCATCTGCTTTCTTGGAGCTTCCTGGAGCATAAGAGCAGACCCAAGCCATCTCTAATAGTGCATTAGACTTTGGTAAGTATGCTTGACCTTCCTTAATTGAGTTTTTACTTAGTTTTAGCTTAAAAGTCAAACTGTCGTAATTAACGGTTGACTTAACGATTAATCATTAATGGTCCAGTGATTAGTCGAATCAAGGGTGGTTATAAGTTGGTAATTATGTGGGCATTAAACCCTCAAAAGGGCACCCTCTGATTCCCACTCTAACTAGATCAAATGTCGGGTCAAAGTTGTTTAGAAAAAGTCAACAGAATGCTAATTTTCGAATTAGCGCATAATTAGCAATGTAGAAGGCATGTAACCTATTTTATCACTCATATAACTTGGTAATAAGTATAATAACTGGTCTAAGCTTGTTTGATCCGACAATTTTCTGTTTAGACCCGGTTCGGAACCGAAAGTCGCAAAACTTTGACTTTTGCATTGACTTCAGTTCTAACCCGTTTTAGTAGAGTCTAGAAATGCCTTAGGACTTCCTTAGGACCAGGTTACATGATAATATAACCCTCTGTGACTGGTTCGTTGATTGTCCGAGTCGTTTGCACATTTCCGTTAAATGCTTAAAAGTTGTCCATAATGCCCTTTTGACTATAAAACGAGAATTTTGGAAATGTGAGAGGACAATAGTCTTTGCTACTGAATTATAAACATGTCTCAGAAATTTCATATCAGTTAGAGGTCTAGAATAGGAGTTCTACATAGTATTTTGACGCCAATCCAATTGCTACTGATTTTATATAATAAATAAAGTATTTTGAACTTTATAACCTGACCAGAAAACTCAGATTTCCTGTATAACCCGGAAATCGCTTAAAACAACTTTATACGCGTATTAAACGCATAGTATGGGTTTGTAACCATGTTGTCACATAAGACTTAACACCAACAGATTTACCCTGTTGAAATAAGTTATTTTACTGATTTATTCAGACCCGAATCACAGGAGTTTAATTAATCGCTTTTATAATCTTTAAAATGACCAAAATACCCCTACGGGGCTTAATTTGAGATTTCACTCGCTTTGGGCATAATGGAAGATATCCTACTGATATCACAACATATTTAGGGCATATTAACTTAGGAAAGCTGTATTTGACTCTTACGGTTACCCGTTACGCTTCTTACGCGTTCGGTTCGGCTTATGTAACTAGTTTGCATAAATTAGCCGAAACGGGTCAAACCTTGTCATTTTTATCTCAAATCCAGAAGGTGTTTAGTTTACCCATATTATACAAGTCTTTAAACTTGCCGGGACTAAAACACATTCTATTCCGGTCTTCGCCTAATCGTGCGTTCGAACCGTATCTTTCGTCAAAACTAACCGGTCTAAGTTTAGGCTTAATTGAAGACCCGTTAGGATTCTAATAGGTTATTATAAACCTTCGTTCCAGAATAGGAGACCCGGTAAAAGCTACACGCACTTGCTATTGTGATTGATACTTGCAAAGGTAAATACTTTTAACTTAATTTCCCTTATACGGGCTTGGGGTACGGTATATAAAATACCGCTTGGGCTGACATTGAATCTTTAACCGAATGGAGGTTAAATCATTGATATGCTCCGTTTTGAAATGTTTTGTTTGCTTAAAGCCTTTGGGGGGTTAATGACCATGTCCCGGATATCCTTGGCATCATCTTACGAGATGGCCACGACCTGAGCACGGGGTGTAGGCGTACACCCGTCATTGCTTAAATAAATAATGTGGTGTGTCTATTGATCTTTAACCCGCTCTTCGGATCGGGCTACTGAACGCACGAGAAACATGTAATTCGTTTACAAGTATTATATTCAAATAATTATCCCAAGTTATAAAAAGTTTGTGCCACGTGCATTTCAAATCAATTTTATTAAACTTTCAAAATGAGTCGGTTGAATGTATTTACCAGTGTAAACTGACGTATCTTCCCAAAAAGGTTAAGTGCAGGTACTACGCGAACTAGGCTGGCTTTCTCCTAGCGTCCACAATAAGTCTCGCAAGCTTGGATGTCAAAACTGTTGAACAATGTTTCCTATTTATTTTGATCCCCCTGTGGATTATTTCGACTGTTTGTGATACTTGATATTACAATTATATTCGGTTGAAATATATCTATCTATATTTTGCTTCCGCTGTGCAATTAAATATTGTGTTGTTTGACTGTAATGTTACCAACTACGTCACGATAATCCCCCACCGGGCCCACCGGTGAAACGTGTAATTTTCAGGGTGTGACATGAACAATGTTATCTTTTATTTGATCCGCCTATGGATCCTTTAACATTCCATTTATAATACACCTGTTACTTTCATTCGGTTTGTTATATATTTTACTTTAGACTTCCGCTGTGCATTGAACTGTGATATATTGACTATGATGATATCAACTACGTCACGATACTCCACACCGGGCCCACCGGTATACGTGGAAATATCGGGGTGTGACAGGTTGGTATTAGAGCCAACATTGAGTGAATTAAACACTATCCTTTTGTGTTTAATCTCAATGACACAGTTGCACATTCCTTGACTTCCAAGTCTAGGCAAAAGGACTTAGGACTAATCCTAATCTTTTATTTGTCCTTTATTGTTTTCTTGGTTGTTTCCTTTGTTTGTTTGACAGGAACAGAAGATGCCACCACGTGTTCGAGGATGAGGAAGAGGAGGCAAGGCCCCAATCTTCACCAGCCATGACCATGAAGCCGGGCCATCTCACCGGTGAACTCCATCAGTAACCATGAGCACAAGCCCTCAAGAGGATTGGAGGACATACTTGGAGCCAGCGAGGCGATCTGTCTCGCTAAGTTCATCACCCTCTTACCATCATTCTTTTGGGCCGCAATCGGAGAACGAGCCCCACAACTCACATCACTCCTTCATCCCTCTCCAATGCTCAAACTCACACCACTCTTTCAATGACCCAACACCCTATTTTCAGAGCCGGTTTAACCCGGCAAACCTAATTGAAGAACCAGTGGGTTTTAACCCATTGGGACCCGAAGACCATTTCTCCGGTGATCAAAACATGGACATGGATGAAGACACAGATCCTGCCGAGCCACCATCTGGGACGCCCACGCATCCCAAAGAGATTTCAGACGGGTCGTCTTTTCATGGATCACCTTATCGTGGTCCAGACAGCTATGAGGCAAGGTTTTCCCAATCCGACTGGGTGTTTACTCCCTCTTACAACCCGTCGCAGCAGCAGCAGGATCCCTCGGAGGATTCACGTTTTGTAGCGGTCACTCCGCCACCGCCACCGCCGCCAGAGCAGCAACCGCCTCCGGAGCCACCGAGGCGGAGAAGAAACGCACAGATGTCCATGCGAGGGGGAAATCGTTTTAGCACCCCCAATCCTCCAGTGGCAGTCATTACCCACCACTATATGAAGACCCACAGATGGGTGGGCCTTCAAACCCAGTATCTGAGGTGGACTCTGCGCCAGTCGCACCACCGTCACCACCACATATGGGTTTTAATAACCCAATACCTTCTTACGCCGGTTCAGCGGCGTATAACCCCTTTGAACAACCTGCTTACCCAGGTTATAATTACTATAATGCCCCTGCCGTCGACCCGTACATTAAGGCGGCCAACTACAACGCCCTTCACCCCGAAGGACCTTTTGGGACTTCATATCAGTCGGGGTACCTACCGCATGGGTATCAATACCCGATACCTCCTCAACCTCTTCAGCCGAAGCAGCCGCAACCACCGCAGATCCAGCCACCACAGCAGGAGGAGATTCTACAGAGGTTGAACCGGGCAGAGCGGGAGGTTCAAAAAGAGCGTAGGAACCACCGGGGATTTTTGAAGGGTTTGGCAAATTTAATCAAGGGGAAGAACAAAAGGGATCATTAAAATTCCTTATTTGTTTGTTTTGTATTTCTTTAATTTTAAATTAAGTCCCTGTGTGGACATCTATTTATGTACCTAGTCCCTGTGAGGACTTGTATTTTCAGTATTAGCCCCTGCGTGGGCAAGTTATTTCTGTTAAAGTCTCGTTTAGGGCAATTATGTACTCTTTTAAATTTTAGTGGAATGTTTGAATTTAAAATTTTCATTTTTGTCATTATATGCATAAACATAAAATATGAAATAAATAAAAATATCATTCCTTTTATAAGATCTGCCATTAAAAAAAAACAAAAAACAAAATCTTAAAGGCAAAACCTAGCGCGTGTGTCATTTTAAGACAGGGCCATGATGGTAGTTCCTTATTATGATTCAGATCCTTGTTAGCATCTGAAAACATGTTAACATTCCTGACAAATGTGATTCGATAAAATCACATAAGTCATCCTTATATTGGATTCTTCCAAATCCTTTCTCTAAATTATTATTTAAACATCCATTAGTGATGTAATGCCTACGGGCCATATTCATTGTCATATAAGACAAAAGATAGTTGTAGTCTACGACTCCCTGTCAAGAAAAGGTAATGAACTACGTTCAAACCTAAATGCCTTGATTTTATAAAATCATGCCTTATGAATTTAAAACTGTCCATGTGACTAGGTCTTTTGTATGCCACTCAATTATCCTTAATAATTTATAACTGGGATAAAATATAATAAAAATTTAAAATAAATGAAATTAACCAATATGGTTTATAACTACCATGGTTAATGAATTGCCATAAAAGACAATTCCATATTAGACTCCTGAATAAATCATTATCATTATTTTATGTAGCAATCAAGCTACATGGCAGAGTCTGAAAAAGTCAACAGTCACCCTCGGGAAAATCATGATACTACCAGGATCAATGTAACCGGTGCGGAACTTCAAGCATTAATTGATAATGTTGTTACCAAAGCCATGGATAGGCAATTTAATGAATCAAGCGGGACTCGAAGCAAGACCCTATCTGCACCTCATTCCAAATCTCACCCTAAGACTCACTCTGAGGCTCATAACAAGCCACCATCTAAAACGCATGAGTCAAAGAAGGATGATGACCGACACTCCTCAAATCAACATAGTATTCCATCTAAGAAGATTGTATTTGATAGGGAGCCACGAGCAAAAACCTGTTCTTATAAGTATTTTGTCTCCTGCAAGCCCAGGGATTTCACTGGGGAAAAAGGAGCCATCAATTGCATGATGTGGCTAGACGAGATGGATACGGTGGTTGATATTAGTGGATGCGCAGAGCGAGATATTGTGAAGTATGTGTCACAATCTTTCAAAGGTGAAGCTCTAGCTTGGTAGAGGTCTTTGATCCAAGCTACTGGAAAGATCCCGTTGTACAATCTGACGTGGGATCAATTTGTTGCTCTTATTAAGGAGAATTTTTGTCCTCAACATGAAGTTGAGAAGATCGAGACTGACTTTCTGACATTGGTCATGAAGAATTTAAACTGTAAGGCATACCTCACGAGTTTTAATACTATGTCTCGGTTGGTTCCATACTTGGTGACACCGGAACCAAAACGTATTGCCCGTTTCATTGGGGATTTAGCCTCGGAGATCAAAGCAAGTGTGAAAGCGTCTCGACCTACTACTTTCAGGTCTGTAGCTGATTTGTCATTATCTCTTACCCTTGATGCGGTCAGGCAGAGATCGCTTAGAAATTCTGATGCGGGAAAGAGGAAGCGTGAAAATGAGAGCTCGCACCGTTCAGACAAGAAACATAAAAGGAACTTTGACCACAAGAAGAGTTCGGGGTTTAAAAAGGATGACCAACAATCGGGTGAAAAGCCCAAATGCAAGACCTGCAAGAAACATCATCTGGGAAGGTGCAGGTATGAGTCCAAATCCCAATCGCAGCCTAGGGCTTGTGGGATTTGTAAGTCCAGTGAGCATAAGACATTGGACTGTAAGAAGATAAAGGATGCGACTTGTTACAACTGTAACGAGAAGGGGCATATCAAGTCTAACTACCCAAAGTATGCCAAGAAACCTGAAGAAGCTAAGAAGACCAATGCTAGGGTCTTCCAAATGAATGCACAGGAAGCCATCCAGATGACAACGTTATAACAGGTACCTTTCTTATTAATGATGTTTATGCAAGGGTATTATTTGATTCGGGTGCAGATAAGTCGTGTGTTGATAATAAGTTTTGTAAGTTGCTAAATCTGCCTGTTAAAACCTTAAGCATAAAATATGAAGTAGCACTGGCCGACGGTACCATAGAAACTGCTTCAACTGTGTTAGATGGATGTTTTATATCCATTAGGAACCACTCCTTTCCGTTATCTTTGCTTCCTTTGAAATTAGCTGGTTTCGATATAGTGATAGGCATGGATTGGTTATCTCATAACCAGGCCCAGATTGTTTGTGACAAGAAACAGGTGGTTATCAAGACTCCGTATGGTAAGCCACTTACCATACAAGGAGATACTCAGTATAGGCTGCCTAATCAAGTGTCTATGCTTAAGGCGTCAAGGTGTATGAAGAAGGGTCGTGTCATCTACGTGGCACAAGTAACTATTGATGAACCAAAGCCAAATATTGAAGACATCCCTGTTATTTCTGAATATCCAGAAGTATTCCCTAAAGAACTACCTGGTTTACTCCCAGATAGGCAAGTGGAGTTCAGAATTGATATCATCCCTGGAGCAGCACCAGTTGCAAGAGCACCTTATCGGCTGGCGCCAACTGAAATGAAAGAGTTGAGAACTCAATTAGATGATTTGTTGGCCAAAGGTTTTATTAGACCTAGCTCATCCCCTTGGGGAGCACCGATTCTGTTTGTAAAGAAGAAGGATGGATCGATGCGTCTATGCATCGATTATCGCGAGCTAAACAAGGTTACTATCAAGAACAGATATTCGTTACCCAGGATCGATGATCTTTTTTATCAGCTTCAAGGAGCAAGTTACTTCTCCAAGATTGATTTAAGGTCAGGTTATCATCAGCTGAAGGTTAGAGATGAAGATGTGCATAAGACTACATTCAGAACTCGCTATGGTCACTACGAGTTCTTAGTGATGCTTTTTGGGCTCACTAATGCACCAGCAGCGTTCATGGATCTCATGAATCGCGTTTGCAAGCCATACTTGGACAAGTTTGTCATCGTCTTCATTGATGACATTCTTATTTATTCAAAGAACCAGGCTAACCATGAAAAGCACCTTCGTTGTATTCTTAAACTTCTTTAGCAAGAAAATCTCTATGCCAAGTTTTCGAAATGCGAGTTTTGGCTTTGTGAAGTCCAATTTCTTGGACATGTGGTTAGTGAGCGGGGTATCCAGGTGGATCCCGCTAAGATAGAGGCCATCATGAATTGGCAAGAGCCGAAGACGCCCACAGAGATTCGTAGCTTCTTAGGTCTGGCAGGATATTACAGACGTTTTATTGAAAATTTCTAAAGGATTGTTGCACCCCTAACTTCATTGACTCGTAAGAATATCAAGTTTGATTGGGGTCCTAAGCAACAATAATCCTTTGATATTCTCAAACAGAAGCTAAGCAATGCACCTGTGTTGACACTGCTTGAAAGGATCGAAGAATTTGTGGTATATTGTGATGCATCACACACTGGCATGGGATGTGTGCTAATGCAGAAGGGCAAAGTTATTGCCTATGCTTCTCGACAGTTAAAGGTGCACGAAAAGAATTACACCACCCACGATTTGGAGTTGGGTGCCGTTCTATTTGCACTGAAGCTATGGAGGCACTATTTATATGGTACCAAATGTGTGATCTATTCTGATCACAAGAGCCTTCAACATCTGTTTAATCAGAAGGATCTGAATATGAGACAGCGTCGATGGATGGAGACACTGAATGATTATGATTGTGAAATCCGATACCATCCAGGCAAGGCGAATGTAGTCGCTGATGCCTTGAGCAGAAAGGAAAGGGTTAAGCCCATTAGAATCAATGCCAAGAGCATTGAATTGAAAAACAGCTTGAATGAAAGATTGTTAGCCGCTCAAAAGGAAGTTGTATTAGAAGCTAACTATCCTAATGAAAAGTTGGGAGTAACTGCTGAACAGTTAGCATACGGCAAGGATGGAATCCTAAAATTGAATGGACGAATATGGGTTCCAATTTATGGAGGACTT
Organism: Helianthus tuberosus; assembly: GCA_030545235.1. Taxonomy (NCBI): domain Eukaryota; kingdom Viridiplantae; phylum Streptophyta; class Magnoliopsida; order Asterales; family Asteraceae; genus Helianthus; species Helianthus tuberosus. The sequence continues at coordinate 5,747,249 of CM060359.1, forward strand.
CGAGATGTGATTCTTCAGGAAGCCCATAGCTCCAAGTATTCAGTTCATCCTGGAAGTGATAAGATGTACCAGGATTTGAAGGCAAAGTATTGGTGGATAGGTTTGAAGAAATCTATAGCCACTTATGTGGCCAAATGTCTAACGTGTGCTCAAGTTAAAGCAGAACACCAGAAGCCGTCAGGTTTGCTACAACAGCCTGAACTTCCCACCTAGAAGTGGGAAATGGTAACTATGGATTTTATCAATAAGTTACCAAAAACAAAGCGAGTGAATGATACTATTTGGGTTATAGTTGACAGGTTGACTAAATCAGCTCACTTCTTACCTATTAAGGAGACACACAGCTCAGATAGTATAAGGGATGCCGTTATAAGCTAAGATCGTTAGAGTTTTTGGTCATTATCTCGTTGAAAAAAAAAATTAAGTGAGCTAGAAACTAAATGAAAGTAGCACAGGCCTATGTAATCCGAGTTGGGGATAGCGACTCTACAGCCGGAATGCCTCTGGGATGTGTGAAATCGACTTGCCGAATAAAAGTACCGAAACCTAAGTAATCTGTGGTTGGGGATAGCGACTCTACAGCCGGAATACCTCTTGGTTAGGGAAAGCATCGTCTAGTCTCACGAAAAAGAAAAAAAAAAAGAGCAAAAAGCAAAGTCTAAGCTCGTATGAAAAAAAAATAGATTTGATTCTAAACTCTTTGGATCTTGGTATAAAACGGTTAGGAAATAACCCAGTGGTTGTTCCTTTTGTCCTATAAGCTTGAGGGGGGATTAGGTGGACTTGCAATTCTTAGCGTGAGACCCTAGGTAGATTGACCGAACTTGAACTAAATTGCATGATAAGGGCTTGGAACCGGGTTGGGTTTTAGAGGATCGATATACTTGCAATCGCGGCTAACACGAGTTTCGGTTTTAATAAAAATAACTTATACTTTGTCCCGTTCGATTATTCCGACTATGATTCCGTTTGCACAATTCTTTTTCGAGGACGAAAAAAGGTTAAGTGTGGGGATATTTGATAAGTGGTAAAATACACATATTTGTCCCGTGTAAATTGTATAATTATTGTATAGTTTTTATCTATTATTTTTAGTTTTAGTATTATATTATATTATATCGTGTTTTGGCAGGTTCTGGTGCAAATGGAGAAAAAACGAGTAATAATTAAATAATCTGCCAGTTGAGTAGAGTAGAACGCCAGTGACCGAATTAAAACTGCAGCTATTTTCCTTGATTGGGCTGAGGCCACTATTTCTATATAATAAAATCTAAGGGACCTAAAATTGCAATACATGGAAAGATGAAGTCAAGGTTGCACCATGAATGTTGTATGAACTTGAGGGGTTGAAATTATCAAAAATGTGCAAAGTTGTATTAAGTCACCATTACATGAAAGAAAAAAAAAAACGAAAAGAACAGAGGTTTCATGAATTCTCGTTGACCAAGCCTAATGGGTGTTGACTACATATTATTTGTTTCTTCTTGGGCCATTAGTAAATTGGAGAAAGGCTGTCCCATTTATCACTTTGTCAATTGGCTAAGGCACGAAAACTTTGGAGAGGCAGACCTATTTTTTTTAGATATATTCGACACAAGGGTTTGGGCCACAAGCCCATATACATCAAACGATAGGAAGTCAACAGCAAGGGGGCCGCAAATTAATAAAAGAGATGAGGAGGCGGTGCACAAAAGGGAGATATATTTTGAAGGGCTGTTAGTGGACGATCAGAGACGCACGACGAACATCATAATTACGAATTGGAACGAACTTTGGACATCTTGGAGGCTGCTTTAAGGTGTTTGGAAGGCTCGGGATTGCTAGGAATCATCGTTGAAGCGCGGGAGCATACGGGATTGGAGTTCACGGGTTTTATAATCTTGTTTCTCTCGTTTTCGTTTGTTTCTTGTTATTTGATGATGAATTCTGTTTTGATCTTGATTGGTACTATGTTTTTAGACATGATTATTGGCTAAATATCTATTACTACCTAGCCATGGATGAATGATTGCGTATGTTTTTTATTATTATTGGATTTTGAAAACTATGGCTAGTTTATAAATTGTAAACGGTTTGTTCTATCAGTTAGATGTGTGTGCATGCTTGAAGTTATTTTATTATTGATTATTGCTTCGCTTGAATCTTGGTGACGGTCTTTATCACGGAATAGAGTCGGGCTAGGGTTTTAGGTTTTGGTGAGTGTCTATATCACATAATAAACCTTTGATCCTTTAGGGTGAAAAACATGTAAGTAACCTTAGAAGTAATATTTGGTAATTTAATAAAATCAAGTGTTCTACTAATCATCAATAGTTGTAAGGTGCGAGATTATTGCTAGGTCTAAGTGATTAAACCGCAAGGTGGGTCCTTCTTAGAAAGTTAACCTATTTGCTGCTGTCTAGCAAGTCTAACTGAGAAAACAAACCTATCCTAGGTTTAGGTCTTGTAAGGGAGTGAGCCTTGTAGGATACTTTTATAAACACCATTAGATGTCTTGTAAGAGAGTCTAAAACCGGTAGTTTAACAACCTTTAGGGGATCTTAGCGTGCTCTTGAAAAGGTCCTTAGATTTCCCGATAGGTGAGAATTTCAAGATCCCGGTTCCATAGCAGACAACTTCCAATTATAATCATAACTAAAAGCAATCAGGATTCCTGTCTAGGTAGTTCTTTCATCATCCTTGAGTTCAGTCTTCGTGAGAGTTCGTGTCTAGTTCGTCTAGTCTAGCTAGTATTTATTATTTGCATTCTTAGGATTTTTAGAAACCCCCCCCCCCCCCTCAATAAACAAATGGTTAAGTCGTGTCAGTTTTAGTCTATATAGAGTCATTGGCGTAATCAGTAGAGTCTCTTGGGTTCGATACTCGGACTTCCTTAGGCTATACTTCATCGATCGGTACATTTGCCGGTCGTGTGGTTTAGGGTTTAGAGAGTCTTAGTTTTATAAATTTAAAACTTAGAGAGTCTAGAATTAGGGTAATTTAGTTAACCCGTTTCGAGCACATCATTACTTAAGGTATCACCTTGGAAAGGGGTGATGCGATTTGGCAAGAAAGGCAAGCTAAGCCCCAGATATATAGGACCATTTGAAATCATCGAATGTGTTGGAACAGTGTCTTACAAGTTAAATCTGCCTGAAGAGCTCAGTGGAATCCATAATGTATTTCACATTTGCAATTTGAAGAAGTGTCTAGCTGATGAATCGCTAGCCATGTCACACAAAGATGTGCATATTGATGAGAGCTTAAAGTTTGTCAAAAAACCTTTATCGATCGAGGATCGAAAGGTTAAAAAGCTTCGAAAGAAGCATGTACCGATTATGAAGGTTAAATGGGATGCCCGTAGAGGTCCCGAATACACGTGGGAGGTAGAGTCCACAATGAAGCAAAAGTATCGCAACCCCCGATCCCTAGTTCCCGGGAACGGGCGGCCGCGAGCCAGTATCGGTGGTATCGCGTTATTTATCTAATTTGGCAGCGGAAATTTTCATCGGGACCGTAGTTAGGAAATATGTTATCAGAGTAAACCACCACATTTTATAATATTAAACACATGGGTAAAAACCAAGTTTTCAGTATACACACTTTTATAGGAATAAATCATATTTTATTTAACAAAACATCTATTTTATTCTTAGGTAACTTCATTGCCACTTTTCCAAGCCTTCAGTGCTGTCCAGCTGGCTTCTATTTGGCTTTCACATATTGTTACCTGAAACGCGTTTTAAAAACATTTTGTCAGTGGGAAATACTGGTGAGTGAATCCCAGTTTAATCAAATTTAAATAAAATCATTTCACGGTGTACAGTATTGAGGGCGATCTCGCAATTACATTTGTTTCCAAGTTATACCAATTATCACCCGTCGGTACTGTCAGACCTGACTTGTGGAAATGTTACTCCTTGACCAGGTGGTAACAAATTTTGTATACAAAACCCCAACATACCCATGATAATTGTATTCTTACAAATACTCAATAACTGTTATTCGCATGGAAAGGTATTTAAGGTTTTGTAAAAACAGTTAACAAAAGTAATACATGATTTATATTATACAGTGTCGACTCGGGTCAATTTCTTGGTATGGGGGACTTCTTATTTGTATATTATTTGACTTGGTGTGTTGGTTTGTTGTTCGTTTTCGAGCCGAGGGTCTCTCTTGAAGCAGCCTCTCTATCCCTATGGATAGAGGCAAGGTCTGCCTACATCCCACCCTCCCCAGACCCTATAAGTAGCTTTGCTATTTGTGGGATTTACTGGGTATGCTTGTTGTTGTTGTTGTAGTTAACAAAAGGTTTACAAAAAGTGGATCAACTCACATTGCTGTTTTAGGGTTTTCAGTAAGGATTTACTGGGAATAATCTATAAATTACACAAATGCATGTGTGTTAGTATAATAACCCATTTTAACATTAGTAATACCCTCCCCGAGACGGCATTCCAACGAGTACGTTGGGCAGAACCACGACAGCCGTTACGGAACCCTGGATCAATCAGGCAGAGTATCTAATACGTCTCCAGGGGTTATAATACTTACATCGTAGCAGAACCTCGCTATTTAGGGGGTATAATACCCGACTATAACTTCTACTATTTAGAATTGAGAGAGAGATTTCGAAATTGAGCGACGGAAACTGAAAGCCCGAGCTCCCAATTTATAGGGCTGTAATCTGCCTTTCTCGCGGCCCGCGTAAAAGACAACACGGGCTTACGCGGCCCGCGTGGCCTAGGGGTCTAGGCGTAGCTGATCCAGGTCACGCATAGGTTCAACACGTTGATGACACGTGTCGTCACCGGGCTGCGCCACATTCTAAGACTCTAGCGGCCCGCGTAAAAGTAAGCTTAAGCTTACGCGGTCCGCCTGAACTAAAGAAAACAAACGAGTTCAGGTTCAAACCTTGAAATCGCCCGCGTAAGGTTGAGGTGGGATCCTACGCGGCCCGCCTCAACTTATTATTTTGATTTTTATTTTATTTCTAATGTTATATTGTATTTTGGGCTCGGTTTTCACATACGGGGTATTTTTAAAGACATGTATGAATATATTAAGTGTCGGGAAAAATTAAGGGGGTGTCGGTTTTCTTGAGGATTGTCACAAAAAGTACCCTCATTTATTTCAGTAAATCTCGAGGTCAAGATTTCTTTTAAGGGGGTGAGGATGTAACACCTCGTAAAAACGCGACCAATATAATAAAGACACGTGTCATGGACTTTAAACGTGTAATAAATTGATCTTGAGGGACTAGAGTTGTCAAACAATGTAAATATGTGAATAAAGGGATCCAAAGTGTCGTCATGCCATTCTTGTGCCTCTGAATGACCTCACACGACGTTCGTATTCTTTAAAGAATAATTTGATGGACATTGGAAGTCGTTTGTGCTTAAAATAAGGATCTTGTGAAACATAGGGGTTAAAAGTAACAACATGTTGAAAGTTACCTCTGAGTGACCTTTTAACGATCCCAAAAGCATTGTGATAATTTATTTTGATCCCAAGAATATTGATATTAATTCATGGAGTTTCGACGCATTTAAATAATCAAAGCGTAAATTGCAAGTAAAAAAGGGTTAAATGCGTCAACGTTGCAATTTAAGACCATTCGGGTGACCTCGTAACTAACCGGGAGCTTAACGGAGTTTGAATATGACTTAGAGTCCTTAAAAATCAAGTTTGGGGGTTAAAAATGCAATAAAGGTAAGTTAAAATAAAGATTTGAAGGACCAGGGACTGATATTGCAATTTCTGAAACTTTGTGACTGGATCTGACCCTCAGGCGGGCCGCGTAGGCCCTCAGCCAAATCCTACGCGGGCCGCGTAGAAGTTGCCAGCTCCCAAAATGCTGACAGATGCCTATTCAGCCTGTTCCACCGCCTTAGATGTATGGTTTTCGAATTCAGGGGCTACACCAATGGTATTTCATGCATAGGGGACACCTGGGATGATCAGGAAACATCTTAGACTTGTGTGGAGTGATCTTGAGGATTGATTTTGGCTATATAAGAACTTGTTTGTTGCAACATTTCACTTGTTCATTTGAAACTCAATTCTAAACCTTCTCTTGAGCTCTCTGGACCTCAAGCAAGCTTCCTTAAGTCTCAAATTCGTGCTAAGGACCATATTACATGTTAGTATAACCCTCTGAGATTATACAACATAGGTCCTTGATAATCTGAATCGTTTGCATGTTTCCGTTAAACGCCAAAAATTGACCATTATGCCCTTTTGATAATAAAATGTGATTTTTACAAATGTGAGTGGACAAAAACCTTTGTTACTGATTTATAAGCTTGTCCTAAAAATTTGACATCAGTTTGAGGTCTAAATTAGGAGTTATGCTCAATATCGTAATTTGAAAGCTTTTTATTAATTAAACGGCCTATTTAGCATAACGCCTATTTAAACCCAAATTTCGACACCAAACTTTTTACCCATTGATGTAATATAATATTTTGGGATTTTTGAAGATTTTTATTTATTTTTGAGTTAACTGCCATTTTCGTCCCTATGGTTTGGTCACTTTGGCCATTTCAGTCCATTTTTCAAAAATGCGCAATTTTCCTCCCCGACGTTCTGGAAAGGTGCCATTTCAGTCCAAAAATCATAACCCAGTTAAGTCGGTTTGTAAATAAGGACTGATTGTGTAAATTTGTTAATAAAAGGACCATTTAAGTAAAATGTATAAATATTTATATAATTATAAAATCTATATTATACAAAATATACACACATTCAGTAACCTGTAACCACACCATCACCGCCACACTCTCTCTGTCTACTCTCTCTCTCTCTCTCTCTCTCTCTCTCTAAACCACCACCACCACCATCACCTTCACCTTCACCTCCACCGCCGCCGCCACACCAGACCCCACCCACATCCCCTTCCAACACCACCACCATCCACCAAAACCAAACCTGTTTTATCTCTACACTATCCACCACCTGCATCACCAGTTCCCACCACAGCCACTGCCACCACCACCACTCCGATCTGCCACCAACATCTCATACCACCATCTCCACCTCGTTCACCACTAACACACCACCACCACCACCACACATGCCGCCTCCCTTTCTCTACCTACTCTATATAAAAACACCACCACCACTAGCCCTGGCCGCCATCAACATCTCAGGCCACCGTCACCGCCTCATTCACCACCGTCACCATCCAATCCATAACCACCGTCCCACCACATTACCCTTTGTCTCTCTACTCTCTCTCTCTCTCTCTCTCTCTCTCTCTAACTCCAGTAACAACAACATCTCACACAACTATCACCAATTCACCACCCTCATTCACCACAGTCAACATCCCATCCATAACCACCATCGCCATCACCAAAACAGCCAAACAAACCTAACACCTAAAACATTTCATTTCACACAGACATTTCATCAAACACCTTACCTGCATACTCACCACCACCGCCAGAACCGGAGCTCCGGTGGTCACCACCGCCGCCGCCGGAACCACCACCATCAACGTCATCATCGTCATCATCTGTTATCATCATCATCGATCATCATCGACCTTCATCATCATCATCGCGATCTTCATCATCATCATCAGACCTTCATCACCACTGCCGCCGCCTGCAACTCACCGGAAAAACGGCACCCCCACCGTCGCCGGTTCTCTCTCCCGCCTCCTTCTCACTCTCTCTCACTCTCTCTATCGTCGTTATCTCTCTCTCTCCGACTTTCTCCCTCTCTCGTCTGATCTGTGAGATGTGGAGGGGTGTGTGGTTAGTTTGGTTCGTGGGGGTGTGAGGTGTCGGAAAGATGGCCGGATTTACTCCGGTCACCGGAGTAGAGAGGTAAAGGTGATGGTGGTGGTGATTGCAGAGCATAGAGAGAGAGAGTGTGTGTGTGTGAACTGAGAGTGTGTGTATACATTATATATATATATATATTATATATTTTATAATTATATTAATATTTATACATTTTACTTAAATGGTCCTTTATGTTACAAATTTACACAATCAGTCCTTATTTACAAACCGACTTAACTGGGTTATGATTTTTGGACTGAAATGGCACCTTTCCAGAACGTCGGGGAGGAAAATGACGCATTTTTGAAAAATGGACTGAAATGGCCAAAGTGACCAAACCACAGGGACGAAAATGGCAGTTAACTCTTTATTTTTAAACTGATCATAACATAGGGTTGTTGCTTTAATTCGGTAATTGTCGGTTATACCCTTTGTACTAATAAAATGAGTTTTACATAACATTTTGATACCAAACTTTTTGCTACTGATTTTATATGATAAATAAAATATTTTGAACTTTATAAACTGATCAAAAACTCACATTTTCGATTATAACCCGAAAATCGCTTAAAATCGATTTTTACGCGTTTAAAACGCATAGTATGGGTTAAAACCATTTTTGGCATATAAGACTTAATACCTACTGATGTTTTAAGTAAATTTCTATACTTTAACAGTAAGCAAAAGTTTTGAACTCAAATTTCCAAATTTGACCTTTGAAGCTTATGTGAAATTACCAAAATTCCCCTACGGTGCATAATTTGGTTAAAAATGATAAATTTCACATATATGCAATACCCTATAGTTATGAATTATAAAAATATATATTTTTACTGATTAATATAGACCAAAACCTCAGATTAATATTTAATCTCTTTTATAACCTTTAAAATGACCAAAATACCCCTACGGGGCTTAATTTGAGTTTAAATCCGTTTTGGGCATAATGGAAGGTATTCTAATGATATCACAACATATTAAGGTATATTAACTTAGGAAACCTGTTCATGACTCATTTGTTTACCCGTTATGCATTTCTCGCGTTCGGTGCGGTTTATGTAACTAGTTTGCATAAATTAACCGAAACGGGTCAAACCTTATCATTTTTAACTCAAAATCCAGAATGTGGTTAGTTTACCCATATTATACAAGTATTCAAACTTGTCGGGACTAAATCACATTCTAATCCGGTCTTCGCTCAATCTTGCGTTTTGAACCGTATACCTTTCTTTAAAACTAACCGGTCTAAGTTTAAGCTTAAGTAAGACCCGTTAGGAATCTAATAGGTTAATAAAACCTTCGTTCCAGATTTAGGAGCCCAGTAAAAGATATCTGCACTTGCTGATTGTATACGGTTGAGATAAATTGCATAATTTGCTCAGGTAAATACTTTTAACTTATTTTCCCTTATACAGGCTTGGGGTACGGTATATAAAATACCACTTGGTCGGGTATTGAATTTTTAATTATATGAAGGTTAAATCATTGAGATAACCCGTTTAAACTATTTTGTTTGTTCTAAGCCTTTAGGGGGTTAATGACCATGTCCTGGATATCCTCGGCTCATTCATTGAAATGGCCACGACTTAAGCATGGGGTGTAGGCATACACCTGCCGGTGCGTATGTAAAATTAATAAACCCACCTGTTCGAGAATAACTCGTCATGGGTTATATTATATGGTGTGTCGATTAATCTTTAACCTGGTATTCAGCCCAGGCAACTGAACGTATAATAAACATATAATTCTTTTACAAGTTTATGTTTAAATAATTATCCCAAGTTATAAAGGATTTATTTGTGCCATGTGCACTCAAATAAATTTTTCTTAAACACTTTTCAAAAGAGTCAGTTAATTGTATTTACCAGTGTAAACTGACGTATTTTCCAAAAGGTTAAGTACAGGTACTAAACGGAATAGGCTGATTACTCCTGAGTGATTTAAATAAAGACTTATGCAAGCTTTATCACTTGAAAATCTGTTGAACAATGTTATCTTTTATTTGATCCACCTGTGGATCCTTTTACATTCCGTTTGTAATACACTTGTTACTTTCATTCGGTTTGTTATATATTTTACTTCAGACTTCCGCTGTGCATTAAACTGTGATATATTGACTATGATGATATCAACTACGTAACGATACTCCCCACCGGGCCCACTGGTAATACGTGGAAATATCGGGGTGTGACAGGTTGTTATCAGAGCCAACATTGAGTGAATTAAATACTAGCCTTTTGTGTTTAATCTAAATGACACAGTTGCACATTCCTTGACTTCCGAGTCTAGGCAAAAGGACTTAGGACTAATCCTAATCTTTTATTTGTCCTTTATTGTTTTCTTGGTTGTTTCCTTTGTTTGTTTGACAGGAACAGAAGATGCCACCACGTGTTCGAGGACGAGGAAGAGGAGGCAAGGCCCCAATCTTCACCAGCCACGACCATGAAGCCGGGCCATCTCACCGGCGAACTCCATCGGTAACCATGAGCACAAGTCAAATAAGAAGCTTTCTAACATCGGGTCAAATATATGTTTATGTCTGCAAAATATCGAATCAATGTGAAAAACTACAATAACAACAACAACTATACCCAGTAAATCCCATAAATAGCAAAGCTACTGGTCTGGGGAGGGTGGAATGTAGAAGACCTTGCCTCTATCCCTAGGGATAGAGAGGCTGCTTCCAGAGAGACCCTCGGCTCCAAAACGAACAACATGCCAACACACCAAGTCAAACAATATAGAAATAGCATACAACATCATTTGGACATAATATAATGTAAATAGGAAACCACCAATACCAAGAAAGTGGTCAGAGTAACACAATATAATCAAATTCGAGTAGTTAAATTCAATTGTTAGGTCACAAATACAGAATTCAAGTATAGAATTTCAAATAAATTGAGCTGGCAATAGATATCTGTATAAGACACGATTAAACTTGTTTACTGAAAAAGTACACAACGTGATTTTTTTACTTTTTAAAAATAAATATAATTATGATGTTAGGATCCAATCATTTCTTCTTTATGGTACATAAAACGTAAAACTGTGTTATAAAAATGAGATATAAAGCAGTTAAACGAGCTGTATCCATATTTAATACTTGTGTTACACGCGTCGTTAGAGACCTGTTAAACCCGATAAAACACGATTTGTCAGCCCTTGATAACTTGTGGCGACAAACTTTAAGAAGTCAAATAAGAAGCTTCTAACAATGTGTGTTTAGGTCAGTAAAACATCGAATTTGACTATGTTAAAACTACAAACAAATAATCAAATTACACGTTGATGAACACTGTGACTCCAATTCGAATCGTTAGGTCACAAATTAACTGCATGTGGAGAATTGAAAGTGGTGAAGAATCCGGCGTACCTGGTGGTGATGACGTGGCGGTGAAAACTAGGTGTGCAGCGAAAGCATTACGACGGTGGTGATACAAATGGTGGTGGTGGCACCACCTTGGGTCCGCATATATCGGGCACGAAGGAGTCGTGTGCTAACCGGTTTGAATTTAAACGAATAGTGTTTATTGGGCCTTTGGTGTGGGTCAGGGTCAGTTGGGGCCCATAAAACAGCTTAATTAGGCCACAGGGGGCGTACCGTGATATAATCACGAAAAGCAAATATAACGCGTTGAAGAATGCATTTTCCCACCACCACCTCTTGCTATAACGCGTGATACAATCACGGTTTCCGATTCCGTGATTTTTTCAACACCATGATGGGTTTTATTGTGAGGGTAATTGTTGGTTGGGGGGAAATTGTTGGGTGTGGTGGTGAGTGATGACCATTGCCACCAAAAAAGGTTGTGAGTGATAGAAAAATGGTTGATGACATGGCGGAAGATGATTGGATATTGTGAGTGATAGAATTCTATCACTAGTGACCACCCCCTCCCCCCTTACTTTGTTTTGGACTTAAGGAAGTTTTAAAAGTAAAGGTTTATTTAGAGAATTAGAGGTGTACAAATCGGTTTTACATGGTGGGAACTCGAACTAGTACTAATCGGTTCGGTTAAAAACCGATTTGGGCAAAAAAAAAAAAACGGTTTTTAACATGTTTAAACCAATTTCGGTTTTTAAACCGGTTTCGAAGATCAATAACACTAACCGGTGTACAAACCGCCGGTTCGGTTCAGTTGAAACCGGTTTTTAAAAAGACTGGTTTCGTGGTTTTTTTTCCAAGTTCGATCACAAAACCGGTTTTTTGTAGACCTCTAGGAGTGAATGAGTAATTGCGTTTATTGGCGAATTTTGATTTATATTGTTTCAAGAATTATCAAAAGTACATATGTTAATATTAAGCTTATAAACCAAGCAAGATAGTGTTACTAGGCGGCGACAACAACAACGAAAGCAGTTGTACAAAAGACGTGACGAGTGGTGGCGCTAGTGGTGCAGATGGTGGTGTTGTGTTAATTTAAGTATACTAAAATCGATTTTTTTTTTTTTGGAATTTGAGTTTGACTTAAAATTTTACTCAATTAATCAGCCCATTTGTTAAAAAATTTCATGATTGTCACTCAAACTCCATAAGATATGGGATGAAACTAAATAGTTCAACTAGTTTATATCTTTTATTAAAATTTATTCTTGTAATAATTGAATATTATTTATTGAATTTCAATTTCTTCATAAATTAATTATTTTGTATTTATATGTTTAAGCCCTGACACCAATAAATAAGCCGAAGCTAAAGTTAAAGTTAAAGTTAAAGTTAAAGTTAAAAAAAGATATTTCATTTTGGCCCCTTTAATTTACAAAAGTTACGGAATCATGGAATTATTGTTTATAGTTAATGTTAAACGTTTAAAGAACCCAAAACTTTTCAACCTCAAAATCACCATCAAATCCAAAATTTCACCACAAAATCAGTGTTTCCAATCCTCAACGTGATTTTGCAACATCATTCCAAGAATCCCAAATCTATCTTGCAACCCCCCCCCCCCCCCCTCCCCTAATTGCATTTCATAAAACCATCATCATATCATCAATGGGGGGTTGGGTTTCTATTGCCAACACAAGCCTTGTCCAACCCACATCACACGACCGAAAACAACGCAAAAAGCGCACAAAACCACAAACCCAAAGATTCATACGCCCCGTTCGTGTCATCAAAGGCACATTTGGGAAAGACATATATGACCGTTACAAAATAGGAAAAGAACTCGGTAGGGGTGAGTTTGGGGTGTCATACGAATGTCAAGATATTACAACCGGTGAAAGAGTCGCATGCAAGAAAATATCGAAAAGTAGGTTAAGGGCGGAAATCGACGTTGAAGACGTGAGGAGAGAGGTGGCGATCATGAGGCATATGCCGTTGCATCCTAATATTGTGACGTTTAAGGATGTTTATGAGGATAAAGACGCGATTTATTTGGTTATGGAGCTTTGTGAAGGTGGTGAGCTTTTTGATCGGATTGTTGCGAAAGGTCATTACACGGAAAGAGCTGCCGCCCTTGTTATCAAGACGATTCTTGAAGTTGTCCAGGTTATTATCATCTTCATGTTCTATCGTAAGTTCTCAGTTTTTTTTTAATATAAACATACGTGATTTCTTGAAATCTTTATGCATGCATGCAAAGTATAAACAATCAAATTTAATCTAGCTCATAACAAAGCTATTAGTAGGTCTAGGAGGATTTGGTGAAAATAACCTTTCCTTTGTGAAAGAATTAGGTAAATTAGTTATTAAAATTAGTTAAATAATGCTCTATTAAAAATTAGTGCATTGGTTTGCCTGTGTTAAATAATGCATAATATAGTTAGTTATTAGGTAGTTAGTGATCCTTCCCAATATATATACACAAAGCTAAGATCAAATACATAGTCTTCTAAAAATTGGAATTCGTAGGAAATGTATCAAACGGATTTGATTGAACTTATGCAAGTGGCACTGGAACCGTCTCATCGAATTCTAAGATATGAGATTTTTGGTTTTCGCTTTTAGATTTTAACTTGTTGATTCTAGATTTTTATTCAGATAAATGTGTTTTTATTTAGCATTGTATCTTTTCTATGTTTGCGTCACTTTGTATTTTTACAACTCATTGTGTCTTTTTTCTTCGATAATGTGTTATATTTTTCGGTGTTGTACTATATTTTGTGATTAACTGTGTCTTTATACTATTATTTTTTTTAAAGATTTTATAGGATAACTTTAGCCGAAGGTTAATGTAACAATTTGTAACTTGCATACACAATTAACGATATACTTGCTTTATTTCTCTCTCCACACTAAATTAGCTAATATCATATTCTATATTTTGATCCTTACAAAAGTTATCATTTAAAGGTTTTCTATAAAAAAATAGAGAAATATTGAATTTGCAAGTAAAACAAATTCAAACTTTTGTCTTAGCTATCTTTCTTGTATGTTATTAGTGCATCTTCTATATGTTTCGTTTTTAGTCGTATTTATTACAATATAAATATATTTGTGTAGACTTGCCACAAGCATGGAGTTATACATCGTGATTTGAAACCCGAAAATTTCTTATACGCTCATAAAGGCGAACACGCACCTCTAAAGGCAATCGACTTTGGTCTCTCTATATCCTTTGAGCCTGGTATGTTCTTATTACACTATAGAGTCGCAGAATACATGTGGGAGATAAAACGATACATATGAAGTATGACAACGTATCTCAACATGATCAGACATGTTGGAACAATTAATTTAACGCGTTACATCAACTTGTATAGTTATTATTCAAAATCAAAACTTAAATTGGCGTATTCATTTTTAAAATAAACTAAAAAGTGCATTTCTTATCTTACACTAACGACTGATATTGCTTTGATTGTAGGCCAAAGATTTAGAGACATCGTCGGAAGCCCATTTTACATGGCCCCCGAAGTATTAAAACGAAATTATGGAGAACAAATCGATGTATGGAGTGCCGGTGTCATTCTTTACATCTTGCTTTGTGGAGTTCCTCCATTTTGGGCAGGTATGTTCGTATTATGGGGCTCTACGTAATTAGATCAAACTACAAGGGATAAAATGAACATACGAAAAGTTTCATATCGCTCCCTCTACATTCTAAAAATGCAACAATATGAATCCTAGCAAATTTCTCACATGTTGGTCATTTGTATGCAACAATTTATAGAAACTGAAGAGGGAATTGCTCAAGCAATAATCAAGGGTGACATAAACTTTATAAGGGACCCTTGGCAAAGGGTCTCTGAAGATGCGAAAACACTCATAAAGCGCATGCTTGACCAGAATCCAGACGATCGACTCACTGTTGAAGAAGCCCTTGGTATGATTTTGATGAACTTTGCACTACTAGAAAACAGACTCTCTCATGCGGATATGATAACCAATAAAAAAACTAAGGCCCCGAAAAAAACTTAAAGTAAATTCTTAAAATATATTAATATAATCGATATATCACCGCCAACGTTATACTTGAAAAAAGTTAAAGAAAATTATTTATTTTAAGGTTCGTTGGTAATTTCCGACGTAACACAAATAAAAAAGAAAAAACTAAATTTGGCAGCGCTCGTTCGTACTCCGACTTGTCTTTATTGATTAGACGTCGGATAAGTATGTGTTCCATGTTTTTTATGCATTTGGTGATCCATTTGTAACATCGATTGTTGATCCGCCGGTGAAGTCATTACCCACATTTGATTTCTCTATGGATCTTCATAGGTTTTGATGAACTTTGCACTGCTAGAAAACAGACTCTCCCATGTGCATATGATAACCAATAAAAAAAACCTACCCCCCCCCCCCCCCCAAAAAAAAACTTAAAGTAAGTCCTTAAAATACATTGATAATAATCGATATATATCGCCGTAAACGTTCTACTTGAAAAAATTAAAGAAATTTATTTGTTTTAAGGTTCGTTGGTAATTTCCGACGTGACACCAATAAAAAAAGAAAAAAAAAACTAAATTTGGCAGGACTCGTTCATACTCCAACTACCTATGTTTTTTATTGAATAAGAATGCATGTGTTTCATGTTTTTCGGCATTTGGTGATTTATTATTCTATTTGTAACATCGATTGTTGATCCGCCGGTGAAGTCATTACCCACATTTGATTTTCCATAGATCTTCACCGACGAATTACCAAATATTTTCTTTAGAAAATGTTAAATTTAACAAAGCAATTTATTGTTTTCTCAAATATTTTTTTTTAGAAAATGTTACCTTTTTGCTTATTAATCTATAAAAAGTTAAAAGAATAATCAAGTTAGTAAAAAAATGTTTCCCTTAAAGTTCTCCAATAAAGCTACTATATGAACTTGGTATCATGTGCCACAGAGAATCAATGGATTCAAAATGCCCACAAGGTGTCCAACATCCCATTGGGAGAAAACATAGGACCAAGAATTCAACAGTTCTCTTTGATGAACAAATTCAAAAAGAAAGTGATTACAGTAAGTTAATTAATTAATTATCCTTTTTATTTTGCTAGTTTGAAGTCAAAAGCTTGACTTTCTTAAGGGTTTGAACTCAGGTGGTAGCAGAAAACTTGCCAGATGAACAAGTTGATGGACTGAAGCAAATGTTTGATGAAATGGACAAGGACAAGAACGGATCACTAACGTTTGAAGAGTTTAAAGACGGTTTGTGTTTGATCGGGGATCAACCGCTTGATGATCCTGATGTTCGGATGTTAATGGATGCTGTAAGTGTCCTATTCCCATATTTGATTGTAAAATCATGTCTCTCTCATATTTGTCGGGTATCAGGTATAGCCGTCTGTTTATTAAAAAAAACCTGTTGAGATACCCAAATACATTTCTTAGTATGCTAATTTATATATAATGTTTTTACCCAAGAAAAAATTATAAAAACTAAAAAAAAATAGTGGATTAATATATTATACTCTATTAATCAAGAACATATAAAAATAAAAAAAAAACAATAAAAAAGAAAATGCTTGCAAGTATTTATGTTCTGGGTATTTGAGTTAGACCTAATACCATGCGTCCATGCGCGTCATAACCCGCAATTTAAAAAAAAATTCCATACCTGGTCTCATACCCGAATACCCGATACAAATGTTTTGAATTCGGATTTACCCATCTTGATCGGGTTCTTTCACCATCCCTTCATAAAAGAACTTGTGTTGCTTAACGATTTGTATACTTGTTTGAAGGCTGATCTTGACGAAAACGGGGTACTAAACTGCGAGGAGTTTATGATGGTTGCGATTCACTTAAAACGGATTAGCAACGATGATCATCTACAACAAGCATTCCACCATTTCGACAAGAATCAAAATGGGTACATCGAGTTTGAAGAGTTGAAGGAGTCTCTGTTTGAAGACCAAAATTCACACAACGAGAAGCTAGTTAACGATATCATCCATGATGCCGACCTAGATAAGGTAATACATGATGAATATGACAACATATGTAACATAAGAAACTAAAAATGTATGAAAATATGTTGATTCGATGTGGGTGTCTTGTAGGATGGCCGGATCAGTTACCCAGAGTTTGCGGCAATGATGACAACAGGGATGGACTGGAGGATGGAGTCTCGACAGTATTCGAGAGTGATGCTGAATGCAATTAGCGATAAAATGTTCAAAGATCAAATATAAAATATAAACAAATTTGAATGAACTATAGAACTTAGAATGTGACACTATGGATGGAAACAAGCAAGCTAATACAATACAGGGGAGGCCCTTAGCAAGGGCAAGGTGCGCGACCGTCTAGGGTCCCACTTTCCTAGGGACCCAAATTTAAACAGAAAATGAATTATATATCTTTTATATAAATTCTTTTTTATTCAAAAGCCTATAAAACTTAAACCCAATAATGTTTAGAACCCAATATGAGTTTTAAACCCATTTACCTATTTAGGTGGTGTTTGTTTCTTCAAATGTAAAAAGACTGCAGTCTGCGGACCACATCTGCAAACGTCTGCACGAGAAGAGGTGGACCAAATGTCTGCAGAGTGTAACAAAAAAAGTGTTTGGTTATATAACCTCTTTTTAAAACCCACATCTGCAAACCATCTTCCTTGCCAAAACCCTAATTCCTACAACTACCTTTCCACCCAACCCACCACCGTATCTCCACCACCCACCATCGTATCTCCACCACAGCCCCTCACAAAACCCCAACTCAAAACCCTAATCTTCTCCCACGACAACCAAATCCAGCCCACCACAACCAGATCTGAATCGTGCCTGAAATCGATGGAAGAACGGTGCAGCAGGTGAACGGTGGGGGGGCGGAGGAGGTAGAGGTCGACGGTGAACGGTGCAGCAGGTGGAGGTCGATGGTGGAGTCGACGGTGTGTCGGGTGGAGGAGATGGGGTGTCGGTTGGAGTAGGGGTGGCAGACGGTGGGTTGGAACAGGGGTGTCCGCTGGAGCAGGGGTGGCGGACGGTGGGTGGAGGAGATGGGGTGGAAGCCGTTTTGGGAGGAGGAGAGGGGTGAGAGGTGAGAAGGAAGGAGAAGTAGAGTTTGGAAGTGGTATGAAGATGTTAGAAGAAGGAAGGGCAGGTCTGCTGGAATAAGAGGACAAGCAGATGTTTTTAAGTGAAATCACTTCTAAAAAACAAACACTATGCGACACAAAAGGTCTGCACGTGTCTGCGCAGCGCAGACAAAAGAGACCAGGAAGTGCTTTTAAGAAAAAACAAACAACACCTTAGTTTTAGTCCATTACTCCATTTAAACTTATTTTTTCATTTAACCTAACTAACACCATGTAACCCAACTGAAAACATTTTTATGTATTTTATATATAATTTTTTTAAACAAAAGCCTACAAAATTTAAACCCAAAAATATTAACAAATCAATATGATTTTTTAACCCATTAACCTATATAGCTTTGGCCCATATAAACTCACTTTTTATTTAACCCAACTAACCAAATAGCAATGTTGCAGAAATCGGCCTAGGAAGCCGATTAATCGGCGCCTAGGCGCTAGTCGGTGGGTTACTGCCTAAATTTAAGCTAGTCGGTCAAAAAAATCGGTTATGGTCAAAATCGGTAAAAGTCGGACAAAATGGGTAAAAACCGGACTAATCGGGCCCATGTTTTTTGACCCAAAAAACCCAATTTTTGAAACCTGGCCCATGGTTTAAAGCCCAAATTTTAGTTATAAACCTATTTTAACATTTAAGTTTAGGTATTTTAACATTTAACCCTCTCTATCTTTCACTTTTACATATGGTTCCTAAACTTTTAAATTTATTAACAAAAAGTATAAAGTTATCTCCTAAACTTGTAAATTTATTAATAAAAAGTATAAAGTTATCTATATATATATATATAAATTTGTAAAATTATACTTAAAAAGTCCAATCCGATTAATCCCTAGGCGGTACCTCACCGCCCGACTAGCGCCTTCTACAACATTGCCAAATAGTTAAACTTTTTGAATAAGATCATTTTACTACAATAGTTTTGTGATTTTTATTGTTATCACAACCATGTCGTATTATTAATTTTATTTGTATATGTTCTTATTATTGCGGAAACTCCATTACATCTTGTTATATTGACCAGAAAGAATTTGCAGTTTGTATCAACCTAAGGCATCAAACATAGAATAAAAACTCAAGAGTTACCGTAATCCGTAATGATACATGATACAACCTAAAGGCGTACATGGTATTTAGAAGTCGATTAGTTTGTTAAAAAAAAAAAACTTCATTAAGTGAAAATCGTAATGTTTTAATTTGTTTTACATCCGTATAGGCTCATACCTTGTTAAGTTTATTACAAAAACTTTATAAAGGCATATATGACTTCAAATACAAAAATTAAATATTTGAATAACTCTCATGAAGTAAGGTATAACAAAACTGAAATGGTCGCTTCCTATAGACAAGCTTGATAAAAACTTAAGCTAATTTGCCTTAAGCTCATTTATTTAAATGTTCTAGTTGAGTTCAAGATAAATGTAGCTCGCGCGTAGAAACATAGGTTGATTTGACTCAAGTAACTCGCTCGTTAACTTATATAAATCAGATATTTCATTGATGTGTTGATATGTTCATGGGCGTAGCTTAGAAGGTGGCTGGGGGGCGTCCGACCCCCCGAACTTTTCGTTCAGTAGTGTTATATATGTAGCTTTCGTATAGAAATTTTTGGGTATATACGTCTTCGACCCCCCGGTTCTATAGAATTTTTTGGGTATATACGTTTTCGACCCCCCCCCCCCCCCCGCCCCCGGTTATTCGGGTCAAGCTTCGCCACTGGATATGTTATTTTAATCTTCAATAACAAAAGAGACATATATAACTACAAAAACTAGCAAAACAATCAACTTATCAAGCTATAAACTAGTTTGAGGTGAGACAAATCATCCTGTTATCAAACTATGAACTAGGCAAGCCAAATACAAGCTAACAAGCTCATTCTATTATAAAGCTATGAACTAACTTTAAAACACCTAGGTTGAATGGACACGAACAAGAACTAAATATTAAGCTCATTTACACGATACATGAGTTGCTGGTTGGTAATACTATGAAACTAGAGCATAGACATAGAAAGAATTAAAAGTTGGGCTCACTTACGAACTTTGTTGGTGTTCTCAACTATTGGTTTGCACTTTATGAAAGATAATGACCTTTATTTACATTGAGATAGATGGTAAACTGGTAACAAGCTGCGCTGCTACCCCTTTTTTTGAATAGCAAAACTAAGTCTTTTAAAAACTACGAGCTGACCCGAACCGAGCGGACCTTTGCTGATGCTTGGCTCGTTTACAACCGAGCGGAATATGAATGAGCATATTCGAACGCGCAATTTTTCCAGCGAGCGGCGAGCAAAAAGCGAGTGATGGATGATTTGGATAGCCATAGATTTAGAATGTTTATTCGATGTCTCCGTTATCGGGTCACGACTAAGGTTCAACTGTCCGAGGATGACACTACGACCGAGGTCAGACTGTTCGAGGATCAAGCTCTGGTTGAGGCAGGTGAGGCGATGAATATACAACAAAGAACAATTGTCGCATTATGGCGTATGCTGAGAGCAAGAGACAATGACGACTGACGACTGATGAGAGAATCAAGTCAAATACTGTCGCTTCACGACTTAGAGTTTTAGTTTTAAATTTAGTGTTTTAGTATTAAATGTAGTGTTAGATTTTTATGGGTTTGATTAGGCTAGTATGTATAAATATAATTGTATATTTGCATACAATGTGCGAAATCCAATAGAGCAATATCTATAAAAATACGAATATACATGTAATTTGTGTGTGTGCATATAATTATATATATATATATAATTAATAAAAATTAATTCGAGTGAAACCGAGCCGAGCGGACCTTTGCTCGTGCTTGGCTCGTTTGTAAACTGAGCAAGCATATTCCGAGCATTTTCCTAGCGAATGACGAGCGACGAACGACTTAGACAGCCCTATCGTCAACTGATAATATTATGAATTAAAAGTTGGATTCATATAAGCACATTGTCTACTTATATGAGCTTTATCAACTCTTTTTTTAATAGACATTACACTCGAGTAACATCAATGCGTCATTTCAACTTAAAATACATATGAGTGAAATAACTCGATCGAGTCACAACGTCTCACGCCTTTTAACCTATTCCGTCTAGATAACAAGTCACAAGCTATTTAAACAATCATGACTCATCCCAAGTTACATCAAAACAAAAGGTAGACGGGCAACAAGCTGTGTCGGCATCTCTTTCTGAATTGCAAACCTTAATCTACCAAAGACAAAACACTATGCCTGAGGTTTGAACAATTGCTATGGATGACCTAATATTTTATTTAGTAAAAAAATCATATTGTTTTGAACTTTATATAAAAAAACAAACTTTGGACATCCATCCACGTGTTTGCATATAGACTGGTACGTACAAGTAACTAAATGTCGAAAATCGAAAGTTTGAAACATATAGGGGAAGAAGAATCTGCCACGTGGCTGCGATTGAGACACACTACCAGCAAAAGGCGCGTGAATTAACCTCAACGGTTGAGGACAAAGAGCCAATTAACAAACATTTAGGGTCAGGATGAGATTGGTACAAAATTCAGTATACGTACCGTGTACTCACACGTCACACCTATATCGGTATCAAAAATATATCGGTATCGAATTTAAATAAAACTAAGTGCATCGGTATCAAAAATATATCGGTATCGAATTTAAATAAAACTAAGTGCTAAATACCTTATTGAATATATTGATACGATACGTTTATGCGTATTTCGGTACGGTACCCACTTTGGTATCACTTTGTTTTTATTTGGGGAATTTTATTCCCACACCTTGCTATCTATTTGCACACCTTTGACTTTAAATACGCATCGTATAGAGGTATACGATCCGTATAGAAAAAGTTAAAAACACCGCAGACTGACAGGTTCAGATATTGTCTGGCGGCTGGAATCATACGCATCGTATATGTCACACCCCAACCGATAGCGGAATCATCGGGGCGCCGCACTGAGCGAAACAGATTGTCCAGAAGTTTCCATAACAACTATCATTACCATTTAATTAAATAATACGTCCCATACCGTATCTCAAACAGTTAAATAGTTATTACAGGCAAAGCATCAAGACAAATATTATGTTCCGACAACTCAGATTTAAACATAACAAATTTATTCGTTGGTTTCTAGGACTCCAGTTCCTAGCTTCGATTTCATCACAGCACAAGAAGCATTTAAGCAACCTAAGCACCTGTCACATACGTTAAAATAAAGTCAATACATAAAATGTAAAGGTGAGCATACAAGTTTGATAATAGCATATAGAGTTCGAATTCGTTTACGCATAACCAGCACGTACACATAGTGAAATGAAGCACGTTAGTTAGCGACATAGATCCATCGATACCAATGACTGCGGGTTGACTGCCCGAGGCAGTTCGCAATACATGATTACCACCGTAATCCATGCAAGTAAAAGATCCTTAACAACCCCCGTGTGAACGGGTGCTGAGTCCAAACTATAGTACTATCGTTGCTAAGGCAGGTAGACAGCATTCCATGTGTAAACATAACAAACAAGCATTCATAAGCCACGTATAACATGCATCAATGGTTTAGCGTTAAAATAGCTTGAGTAGTGTGATAGTTGTGGTTTGAATATTCGTAACGTATGTAACACCCAAAAGTGCTAAAAGCAAAAAGGGTTCGAGTATACTCACAGCGATTATGGATTGAAGGGAGCGCTTTTCGGCGAGTACGGTTAGCCTGAATAGATTCGATAACGCAATGATAAGTGACATGGAAAACAGTACAGAATGAGCGTGGGTAGGTTGACTGATCGTGCGGATTGGTCTTCCGTGCGGATTGGTTATTCGTGCGGACTAGTAGTCCGTGCGAATGGTCATCCGTGCGGACAAGTTACCCGTGCGGACGAGTAATCCGTGCGGACAAGTAATCCGTGCGGATTAGCCA
Organism: Helianthus tuberosus; assembly: GCA_030545235.1. NCBI lineage: Eukaryota > Viridiplantae > Streptophyta > Magnoliopsida > Asterales > Asteraceae > Helianthus > Helianthus tuberosus. Next base: position 5,770,408 of record CM060359.1, read on the forward strand.
TTCGTCCGGACTAGTCACTCGTGCGGATAACTCACTCGTGCGGATAACTTATTCGAGTGGATTGTTTCCTCCTAAGTTATGGATGTGTTTGTGTATGATGGCTTGTGCTTTGGAGTTTTCGTTGTAGCATTTAGAAAACATCTAAGTATCTCTACCCTTCAAGCCGGTCGCGCGGACCACAATCCGTCCGGATGGTAATCCGTGCGGACACGTCTCCAAGGCTGAGTCACTTGATGTAATTGGTGGAATCCGTCCGGATGGTGATCCGTGCGGACAGTGGTAATCCGTCCGGATAGTCTGTCCGTGCGGACCACTTGTCCGTGCGGATGAACATTGTTTGAAGTTGTTTAAGGTCTTAGTATCTCATGATCCGAAGAGTAATCCATTCAGAGGTCGTCCATTCGGATTGTTCATTCGTCGATACTCAAACCTCGTTTTGAATGTGGGTCCCAAGTGTAGCTCGTCCGGGTGACAACCCGTCCGGATCGTCTGTCCGTGCGGGCAGCTTGTTCGTGCGGATAGCTTGTCCGTGCGGACAGCTTGTCCGTGCAGACAACTTGCTCGTGCAGACAACTTATTCGTTCTGGTTGTTCCGTCCGGCTACCCTTGGTCGCCTTTGTCGTCTATCGAGACGTTCTGATTACGCGTCACCCATTTGGAACCGCATCCTTACCCGCATGACCAAGCCGGCCAGGAATCACCCTAACTCGGCCTGTCGGCGGCTTAGAACGGTCATCCCGGTCTAACCCGAAATCAGGTGTCTTGCGGGTAAAATCCAAATCTAGGACTAGTGCATCACTATCATTAAGAAGGAGAAAACTTGTTTGTTTCTTTCAACTCTTTTATCCTTTAGAAAAGTTTAGATTTAGGTGATGTTGTTGTGAAATCTTGTGGAAATTGTTCAGATCCGAGTTATTCTTGGTGGAATGAGGTCACATTTGAAGTTCATGAGAACTTCATGATGACGTCACCCTAGAATACCTCAAATCTTGATGATTTCATTGTTAAAAGTTGAGATTTGAAAGATAGAAAGGTGTAGATGTGTGTATGGATCAAGAATGTACAAGATTTAGAGCAAGATCTTACCTGGGTTGAGAGAAATCGGAGAAAAGGTGAAGAATGCGTGCTGGTCGGACGTCACTTGCCAAAAGTGGAAAGTTAGGAGAGTGACCCGAGTATTTATAGGATGCTAAAAGGGGAAAGGGTGATCCGTGCGGATTGCAGGTCACCCGGATTGTTTATCCGCGCGGACTGGTCACCCGTGCGGATTGGCAATCCGTGCGGATTGGCAATCCGTCCGGATTGGCAATCCGTGCGGATGGACCATCCGTCCGGATGTTGACTGAATGGTGCGTTCGGGTGCGATGACGCTTCGGTTTCGATTGCGAGCGATTCGATAGGGTTTCCTAGTCAAATTATTTTTTTGTCCCAACTACTTCGTACATAACATGGTTCGATTCGGAGTTCGGGTTCGGGTTCGCTTATATTCGAGCTAGACTTCGAGTTCGATCGAGTTCGCTTGATTATCACAACAAAACATAAATAAACATGCACAGGTAACACGTAAGGCACACACACACGTATAAATGACAAGTAAAATACATAGCTTGAGTCACGATTTGATGTCGATTCAACTGGTATAGCTTGATCATTAGTTGGTTAACTTTATCGCATTGTTACTTCCTACGATTCGCAGTCGCGAGTCGATTGATTAACGATTAACACGATTCGATTATTGTTATTAACAACACTTACTCCACATAATATAAATAAAATAAAGACAATTCTACGAGTCAAGTTGCGCGAAATCGGTCGTTGACTTTGACCTTGACTTTGACTTTCACTTATGAAAACACGGGGTGTTACAGCCTCCCCTTGTTTAGGGAATTTCATCCCGAAATTAAGCTGAAGGTCGTAACAAGGTCGTGAATCACGTGTGAGAGTTCTTCGTTTGGACCGATTTTTGACTCGTGTAACGTGCGGAATCCGTGCACGTTCGTGACCAAACACAATCGCAACGGAGTTGAAACCGGGACCTACAAGTGGTATCTAAGCAGGTTCTCGATTGCACATATCAAACGCACTAGATTTGTACAGGAATTGATCAGATTCGGAGCCAGATTCACACAGATTTGTCAAAAATTTCTTTACTTCTCAATTATTTCACGTTTCTAACTGAAAAACGTCAAATTAGACAAGATTTTACGGTTAGAATCGGCTAAAATTTGGATATGTTGTGCGAATATACATGATCTAAAAGCCTACAAATTTTTTCAGACTTGATCCCAAGCCGTTTGAGAGAAATCTGAGTTTTTGTGGTTCGCTTTTCTAATTAAACAACTGCGGGTACTTTGCCTTCATGTCGCTTTTGAGTTCCCAAGTAAACTCCGCGCCTCGTTTACCTTCCCATCGGACTTTCACAATAGGAATGCGTGAGCGCCTGAGCTGCTTGGTTTGGCGATCCATGATTTCGACAGGCTTCTCCACGAAGTGTAATGTTTCGTTCACTTGCAGATCGTCTAAAGAGACATGTAAATCGTGGTCGGCGATGCACTTTCGGAGGTTTGACACGTGGAAAGTCGGGTGAACATTGCTAAGTTCCTCCGGTAATTCGAGTCTGTAGGCGACTTTTCCGATCCTTTCCAGAATCTTAAAAGGTCCAACATATCGAGGCGCGAGTTTTCCCTTTTTGCCGAATCGGACTACACCCTTCCAAGGTGATACCTTTAGGAGTACGTAGTCCCCAACGCCAAATTCCCGGGGCTTGCGCTTTTTATCGGCGTAAACTTTCTGTCGATCCCGAGCTTTCGCTAGGTTGTCTCGAATTTGGAAAATTTTGTCTGTCGTTTCTTGTAGTAGCTCCGGACCGGTTAGTTGCGAGTGACCGATCTCGTGCCACACAATAGGCGACCGACATCTTCTTCCATATAACGCCTCGAAAGGTGCCATCTGGATGCTAGCCTGGTAGCTGTTGTTATACGAGAATTCGACTAACGGCAGGTGTTTATCCCAATTACCACCGAAGTCTAGAACACACGAACGGAGCATGTCTTCAAGAGTACGAATCGTTCTTTCAGTCTGACCGTCGGTTTGTGGGTGGAACGCAGTACTTAGATTAAGCGTTGTACCGAGTGCCGTTTGAAACGTTTCCCACAATCGTGAAGTAAACCGAGCATCACGATCAGAGATGATGTCACGAGGCGTCCCATGTCTACAAATGATCTCGTCGGTGTAGATTCGGGCTAATCGTTCCACCTTGTAGTCTTCTCGTATTGGCAGAAAGTGAGCTGATTTAGTCAAACGGTCAATGACAACCCAAATGCTGTCGTGACCTGATGACGTGGTTGGAAGCTTGGTTACGAAATCCATAGCTATACTCTCCCACTTCCACATGGGAATTGGTGGTTGTTCGAGCAAGCCAGAGGGTCTTTGATGTTCAGCCTTGATTCTAGCACAGGTTAGGCATTTTCCGACGTAGAGAGCGATATCCCGTTTCATGCCCGGCCACCAGTACCTATAGCGAAGATCCTGGTACATTTTGTCGGCACTGGGATGAATAGAGTACCGAGATTTGTGGGCTTCGTCCATGATAATCTGTCGCAAATTGGTTCGCTTGGGAATCCAAATTCGATCTAAGAAGTGGAATATCCCATTTGATTTGCTCACAAGCTGGGCTCCATCGTGGTAGATTCTTTTTTTCTTCAAAGTGCGTTCGTTGAAACACGCATGCTGAGCGTCGCGGATGAGAGTTTCGAGGTTGTGCTGGGCTTGAACATTACGAGTGCTAAGCAGATAGCTCCGTCTGCTAAGGGCATCGGCAACAACATTCTCTTTGCCTGGGTGATAACGAATCTCACAGTCGTAATCGTTGAGAAGTTCTACCCATCGGCGTTGACGCATATTTAGTTCCCTCTGATTAAAGATGTGTTGTAGGCTCCTATGATCGGTGAAGATCGTACACTTTGTACCATACAGGTAGTGTCGCCAAATCTTTAATGCAAAAACAACCGCGCCTAGCTCGAGATCGTGGGTTGTATAGTTCTTCTCGTGGATTTTGAGCTGACGAGATGCGTAAGCTATGACCTTGTCTCGTTGCATAAGGACACAACCAAGACCAAGATTGGAAGCATCACAGTAGACAATGAAATCATTGTTTCCGTCGGGTAGTGTGAGAACAGGAGCATTGCAAAGCATGTGTTTGAGGGTTCGAAAGGCAGACTCTTGTTTGGTTCCCCAGACAAAAGGCTGATCCTTATGCGTGAGAGAGGTAAGTGGTACAGCAATCTTCGAGAATCCTTCGATAAATCGTCGATAATAGCCCGTTAGTCCGAGAAAGGAGTGGACTTCAGACGGGTTCTTAGGCGTAACCCAGCTCTTAACAGCTTCAATCTTCGCAGGATCGACGTGAATACCCTGACTATTTACAATGTGACCCAGAAACTGAACTTCCCCCAACCAAAATTCGCACTTGGAGAATTTGGCGTAGAGTTGGTTCCCCTGGAGTAACTCGAGAACCAAACGTAGATGTTGCGCGTGTTCGGCTCTCAACTTGGAATAGATCAAGACATCGTCGATGTACACGATGACGAAACGGTCGAGATATGGTTTACACATGCGATTCATCAGATCCATGAAAACTGCTGGTGCGTTGGTTAGGCCAAAAGGCATGACAACGAATTCGTAATGGCCATAACGAGTGCGAAACGCGGTTTTGGGTATATCCTCCTCTTGTATACGCAGCTGATGATATCCGGAACGTAGATCGATCTTCGAAAAACACGTAGCGCCTTGTAGCTGATCAAACAAATCGTCGATTCGAGGCAGAGGATAGCGGTTCTTGATAGTCAACTTATTCAATTCCCGGTAGTCAATGTACATCCGGAACGACCCATCCTTCTTTTTGACGAAGAGGACCGGCGCGCCCCAAGGAGAGGTGCTCGGGCGAATGAAGCCTTTTTCAAGCAATTCCTGGAGTTGGGTTGAGAGTTCGCGCATTTCGGACGACGCGAGTCGATAAGGAGCTTTGGCAATAGGATTTGCTCCTGGAATGAGGTCAATACGAAAGTCGATATCACGACTTGGCGGTAGTCCGGGAAGATCCTCTGGAAAAACGTTAGGAAATTCTCGAACCACAGGTACGTCTTTCACTTCCTTCTTCCCTTTCTTTTCCTTCTCCGCTGCTACAACGTTAGCCAAGAAAGCCCTGTATTCCTTGCGGAGATACTTGCTAGCTTGGAGGCATGACATAAGTTTGAGACCCTTCGAAGTAGTATCACCATAAACGCACAATGAATCACCGTTTGCGAGCGAAAAATGAATCATCTTATCGAAGCACACAACTTCGGCATGGTTTTCTCGAAGAAAGTCCATGCCTACTATGACGTCGAAGCTTCCGAGTTGCATCGGAATGAGATCAATTGGGAAGATGTGATTGTTGAGCTCAAGAGTACAATCACGGATAACGGAATTGACAGCGACGGTTCTTCCGGTAGCGACTTCAACATCAAATGCAGAAGAGAGTTGGGAACGTTTACGACTAAGGAGTTTCTCAAATTCGAGCAACACAAAGCAATTATCGGTTCCAGTATCAAACAAACATGAAGCATAAATACCATTCACAAGGAACGTACCATTGACCACGTTGTTATCGGCCTGGGCTTGACGTACGTTGAGATTGAGAGTTCTGGCGCGTGCGGCCTGTTGTTGTTGCTGCTGTGGCTGTTGCTGCTGAGGTTCTTGTTTCACCACCCTGTTTGGGCACACGTTGGCGAAATGGTTCGGGTCGCCACATGAGAAACAGGCTCTGGCTTTGACCGCGGGTGCCGGAGGAGCTTGCTGACCCTGTGGGGCAGTGAGTAGAGCGTGATTGGCAGGAGTTTGGCGGATACGGCAGTTGGCAGTAAAGTGGCCGTATACGTTGCAGTGAGCGCAAAAACGGCATTGAATAGTTGTCGGGTGATGATAGGTGCAAGTAGGGCAGAGCGGGTGCGGCCCAGTATATGCACGCTTCGCAGGCGGTGCATTGGCCACAGGCGCCGCTACTTGACGCTGTTGGGCAGGTACAACTTGAATCGGTGCAGCAGTAATCGCACAGTTCTTGTTGGTGGAGCTGTTCTTTCTCTTGTTCTTTCTCTTGTTGCTTGACGAGGTGGGTTCAGCAGTTGGTGCGGTAGCGGTAGCTTGATGCAGATGCTTGGAGGTCTTATCCCATACCCCAGCCTTAACCCTTTTGTCATTGATTTCAGCGGCTAGCAGATAGGTTTCCTCGATCGTGGTAGTCTTAGCCGCTTGCACGAAATCAGCAACGCAGTCGGGCAAAGCTCGGATGTACTTCTTGATGGTCATATCGGGAGTCTTGACCTGGTCGGGACAGATAATGCTGAGCTGTTTGAAGCGAGCAGTAAGACCAGCATTGTCTCCATCCTTCTGATGTATGTGCCAAAATTCATCTTCAAGCTTTTGACGTTCGTGAGGAGGGCAGAATTCCTCTAGCATGACTTCCTTAAGCTCATCCCATGACAGACCGTAGGCTGCATCATTCCCTCGCTTGTTCCTCTCGGCCGTCCACCAGTCTAGAGCACGGGACTGGAAGACGCCGGTAGCGTTCATAGTTCGAAGGTCATCAGGGCAACCACTTTGTCGCAGAGTAACTTCGATAGAGTCAAACCAGTGGAATAGTGCAGTAGGACCTCCTTCGCCTGTGAATTCTTTTGGCCCACACGACTTGAATTGCTTGAAACTGAAAGGTCTCGTGACAGGTTTAGGACCTTCAGTCCTCGATTCCTCGGATGATTTGCTGGTGTTCTCGTAAACATCACTCACGGCTTTTGCCACACTTTTCGCGATAATAGAAGCAAGACGTCTGTCCCTCTTTTCTTGACGAGAGAGTGTATGACGAGATCCTGACGACATTGTCTGCAATAGACATCGCCACGGAACTCAACACATGTATTCGAATCTCACCTCACACGTCTACTACTACTAAAGCTCAGTAACACGTACCATGTAAACGCATATAGTCACAAATTCACATAACTACACAAAATCACATAAACGCATAGAGCCATAGTCACAACATTCCTAAACACGTAAGCACAATAGCAAGAAACACATACGCCTTAGTCACTAGGGGCATTCAGAAACAGAAACCTAGTATTTAGAGTTTGCGAGTGTTCAAACGTAGTGGAGTGCGAGCGCTTCGTTAATGATGTGTTGTGTGGGTAGCCAAGGCCAAAAACATTAGATTGAAACCGGTAGTACCTCAAAACGTTAACAAATAAGCATAAAACACGCAATTCACATAAAAGCGACGAAAACTTGAAACACATAAAATCGAGAATAGATTGTCTGCGGCTATTTAGACTTCGACTAACCAAAGTGGTTCGACTATTCACAAGGATCCTGTGTGCATAATTACCTTCAGGACTATGCCTTTGCCTCGATTCTTGGGCGTTGGCGCAATTACCATTGGTTATGTTGTGTCTTCAGATCGTTGGAGTCCATCGAAACTTTAGTGGGAGTTTTGTATAAAAGCAGGACAAGTCGTCAAGGTTAGGGTTTCACCCCTATCTTACAACTCCATCCTTGTTATTAATAAAATTGAGGAGATTATTCATCAAAATATGGATTTCACTCCTAATTTGGTATGATTCCCCTCGTTTGTAGCTAAAATTGCAAGTTGGTTAAGCGACTTTAGTCGAGAGTTTGCGGTTTTCACACCTATTCTCGGCCAAATATCGTGCGCAATGATAGAAAAGAGCGAGTGATAGTGGCGAGTTTATGCATACGCGCGAGTTGGTCTGGTGGTTCTTAACTATAGTCTAGGTCTCTAAGACTTTGACCAGGAATAGGTCAAGTCTTGCCTAATTCCCTATAGTTATGGCTCTGATACCAATCTGTCACACCCCAACCGATGCCGGAATCATCGGGGCGCGGCACTGAGCGAAACAGATTGTCCAGAAGTTTCCATAACAACTATCATTACCATTTAATTAAATAATACGTCCCATACCGTATCTCAAACAGTTAAATAGTTATTACAGGCAAAGCATCAAGACAAATATTCTGTTCCGACAACTCAGATTTAAACATAACAAATTTATTCGTTGGTTTCTAGGACTCCAGTTCCTAGCTTCGATTTCATCACAGCACAAGAAGCATTTAAGCAACCTAAGCACCTGTCACATACGTTAAAATAAAGTCAATACATAAAATGTAAAGGTGAGTATACAAGTTTGATAATAGCATATAGAGTTCGAATTCGTTTACGCATAACCAGCACGTACACATAGTGAAATGAAGCACGTTAGTTATCGACATAGAGCCATCGATACCAATGACTGCGGGTTGACTGCCCGAGGCAGTTCGCAATACATGATTACCACCGTAATCCATGCAAGTAAAAGATCCTTAACAACCCCCGTGTGAACGGGTGCTGAGTCCAAACTATAGTACTATCGTTGCTAAGGCAGGTAGACAGCATTCCATGTGTAAACATAACAAACAAGCATTCATAAGCCACGTATAACATGCATCAATGGTTTAGCGTTAAAATAGCTTGAGTAGTGTGATAGTTGTGGTTTGAATATTCGTAACGTATGTAACACCCAAAAGTGCTAAAAGCAAAAAGGGTTCGAGTATACTCACAGCGATTATGGATTGAAGGGAGCGCTTTTCGGCGAGTACGGTTAGCCTGAATAGATTCGATAACGCAATGATAAGTGACATGGAAAACAGTACAGAATGAGCGTGGGTAGGTTGACTGATCGTGCGGATTGGTCTTCCGTGCGGATTGGTTATTCGTGCGGACTAGTAGTCCGTGCGAATGGTCATCCGTGCGGACAAGTTACCCGTGCGGACGAGTAATCCGTGCGGACAAGTAATCCGTGCGGATTAGCCATTCGTCCGGACTAGTCACTCGTGCGGATAACTCACTCGTGCGGATAACTTATTCGAGTGGATTGTTTCCTCCTAAGTTATGGATGTGTTTGTGTATGATGGCTTGTGCTTTGGAGTTTTCGTTGTAGCATTTAGAAAACATCTAAGTATCTCTACCCTTCAAGCCGGTCGCGCGGACCACAATCCGTCCGGATGGTAATCCGTGCGGACACGTCTCCAAGGCTGAGTCACTTGATGTAATTGGTGGAATCCTTCCGGATGGTGATCCGTGCGGACAGTGGTAATCCGTCCGGATAGTGTGTTCGTGCGGACAAAGACATTCCGTCCGGATAGTCTGTCCGTGCGGACCACTTGTCCGTGCGGATGAACATTGTTTGAAGTTGTTTAAGGTCTTAGTATCTCATGATCCGAAGAGTAATCCATTCAGAGGTCATCCGTTCGGATTGTTCATTCGTCGATACTCAAACCTCGTTTTGAATGTGGGTCCCAAGTGTAGCTCGTCCGGGTGACAACCCGTCCGGATCGTCTGTCCGTGCGGGCAGCTTGTTCGTGCGGATAGCTTGTCCGTGCGGACAGCTTGTCCGTGCGGACAACTTGCTCGTGCGGACAACTTATTCGTTCTGGTTGTTCCGTCCGGCTACCCTTGGTCGCCTTTGTCGTCTATCGAGACGTTCTGATTACGCGTCACCCATTTGGAACCGCATCCTTACCCGCATGACCAAGCCGGCCAGGAATCACCCTAACTCGGCCTGTCGGCGGCTTAGAACGGTCATCCCGGTCTAACCCGAAATCAGGTGTCTTGCGGGTAAAATCCAGATCTAGGACTAGTGCATTACTATCATTAAGAAGGAGAAAACTTGTTTGTTTCTTTCAACTCTTTTATCCTTTAGAAAAGTTTAGATTTAGGTGAAGTTGTTGTGAAATCTTGTGGAAATCGTTCAGATCCGAGTTATTCTTGGTGGAATGAGGTCACACTTGAAGTTCATGAGAACTTCATGATGACGTCACCCTAGAATACCTCAATTCTTGATGATTTCATTGTTAAAAGTTGAGATTTGAAAGATAGAAAGGTGTAGATGTGTGTATGGATCAAGAATGTACAAGATTTAGAGCAAGATCCTACCTGGGTTGAGAGAAATCGGAGAAAAGGTGAAGAATGCGTGCTGGTCGGACGTCACTTGCCAAAAGTGGAAAGTTGGGAGAGTAACCCGGGTATTTATAGGATGCTAAAAGGGGAAAGGGTGATCCGTGCGGATTGCAGGTCACCCGGATTGTTTATCCGCGCGGACTGGTCACCCGTGCGGATTGGCAATCCGTGCGGATTGGCAATCCGTGCGGATTGGCAATCCGTGCGGATGGACCATCCGTCCGGATGTTGACTGAATGGTGCGTTCGGGTGCGATGACGCTTCGGTTTCGATTGCGAGCGATTCGATAGGGTTTCCTAGTCAAATTATTTTTTTGTCCCAACTACTTCGTACATAACATGGTTCGATTCGGAGTTCGGGTTCGGGTTCGCTTATATTCGAGCTAGACTTCGAGTTCGATCGAGTTCGCTTGATTATCACAACAAAACATAAATAAACATGCACAGGTAACACGTAAGGCACACACACACGTATAAATGACAAGTAAAATACATAGCTTTAGTCATGATTTGATGTCGATTCAACTGGTATAGCTTGATCATTAGTTGGTTAACTTTATCGCATTGTTACTTCCTACGATTCGCAGTCGCGAGTCGATTGATTAACGATTAACACGATTCGATTATTGTTATTAACAACACTTACTCCACATAATATAAATAAAATAAAGACAATTCTACGAGTCAAGTTGCGCGAAATCGGTCGTTGACTTTGACCTTGACTTTGACTTTCACTTATGAAAACACGGGGTGTTACAGTATAGGCCTATACGATGCGTATTGACACCCTGAATTTTTTAAGCTTATTTTTTGTGTGTTGTGTTGGGATTTTGGTGTTTTGGGTTTGTTATTGGTGTTTATTATTAGTTATTTTTATTTTAATAAGTTTTAAAATCTTTATTATTTTTATATCGTTAAGTATCGTATTATTTTTATATCGTACCGTATCACATTTTTAACTTAATATCGTATTATCGATTGTACGTAACCAAGCATATCAATCTAAACAGTTAAAATAAACAACCACTAATACAAATAAACTGAAACTGCAAATTTAATTACATAATAAGTTTGTACATACATAGACAATTGTTCAAAATACATAAACCGTCAAAATACAACAAAAGTACAACGATCCTAAAGCTATGGATCCTGAGTGGTGCCAGAGGGGCCCGCCCCCGGAGTGCCTGAGGTCCCCGCCCCCCGTAGTGCCTGGATCGCCTCCATGAGAAGACGCTCCATACGGCCGTGAGCAGCCTCCATCCGCGCCTGCATCCGGTCCTCCAACTCAGCCAACGCACGTGCCACAGCTGGATCGAGCTCGTCGTTGAATACGTGCTGGGGGTACTGAGGCACCCCATGTGGCTGCGCCTGCTGTGCCGGAGCACCTAACGGAAATGGAGGCGGCGGTGGAGGTGGTGGTGGCTAAACGTGGTCACCATCGTCATCATCGCCGTCGTCGCCCTCTGCGGCATCACTATCCGCCGGCTGACCCTCACCCTGTGCCGGCTCCGGAAGCAACTCCGGTAGCTTGTCTGGGAGAGCGATGGGCTCGAAGACCTGCCCGTTCCCTCCTATAAGTCGCAGACCAAGCCCCGGGAAGTCACGCGCCATGTGCATGCCGATCGGGGTAGTACGAGTCAACAAGTTCGGCTCCACCACGCCCCCATCCGAGAATAACTGGTCCTGCTGGGGAACAAGGCCCAAGGAGACGGCAATACGTGTGATGTACGCCCCCCCCATACAACACAGACCTGTCCTGCTTGTGGAACGCCGTCGCGAACCACTGGGCTAGGCAGCGATGGAGGGCGCACCTCTCCCCCCATATAAGGCAGTACAGGTAAAAGAGATCCCCCTGAGTGCACTACTCGCGACTCTTCTGGCGTGGTGCTATAGATGTGGCAATAAGCTTGTGCAGGTAGAGGTAGAGGGGATCGGTGATATAGGAAGCCCTCTGCTTCGACTCCGTTCCGAAGTGATGCACGCTGATCACCTGCCAGAACCGCATCAGAGTCGTACGGGGGGCCATCCATATGCCGTCGGTGTAGATGGGGGTGTCTAACTCCTCAACCCTGTAAAGGCCGCAGTGCTCAGCAAACTGTCTGAGTGACATCAAATGCCACTGCCCCGCTAGACGAAAGCTAACCTCTATCCACGGGTCGTCCTCGTCGTCATCCTCCTCTGGACGGTCTGCAGGCCTGGGAGCATAGTCGAAACTCGACAAAAACTCGCACGCCATGACCCTGTAAGACGGCGTGTATGCCATATCAAACAACCTGTCACACAGTGTGGTTAGTATGCATGTCGTATACAAAACAAAGAAAAACGAGTAACAAATAGTATACCTCGACCATGGAGTATCGTCTCCGATGAGCCCTCGGGCTCTCGCCGCCTCCGCGGCCTCTTCTAGAGCAACCTAATCGAGGGCACAGTGGCCGCCGATCTCCATACGACGAAACTTTTCACATCTGTGATAGGCCTCGCTCCCCTCCTCGAACCTCAGATAATCATTCTCCAACAAGGGATCCTCTCCAGGGTCAGCGCCACGCCCGCGCCCACGTCCAGCGTCACGCCCGCGTCCACGACCACCAGGCGCCGCCACCCCGATCAACGCCCCCGCCGCTCCATGTGCGCGGCCACGTCCACGTCTACCTCCACCGCGACCGCCACCTCGACCGCCACCTCCACCGCCATGGCCTCTCCCGCCACCTCGTATCGATCCATCTGATTTGGAAAAAAAATTGAAATTTTGAAACGATACTCATCGTATAGGTCGATACGCATCGTATCGACCCATCTGTTCTTGAAAAATTTTTAAATTTTGAAACGATACGCATCGTATCGACTCAAAAGTTCTTCAAAACCCCCCAGAAAAACCCCGGTTTTCAACCCAAAATTCACAACAAACCTACGGCTAAAATGCAAAATCTAACACGTTAAAATGATGAGGGTGTGGAGATGAATACCGTACTAGTCTTCGATCTTCAAATCTCGAGCGTATGTCGACCGTATGTATACCACCGTATGTGTGTGTATTTGGGTATTTTGTTTGTTTTTGGATCGTATAAACCCCCTGTGTTTTAAGGGGTTATATCGTTTTCTTATTCTATACGAATCGTATAGATCTATACGATGGTTTGTAAATTACCAATATACCCCTGGTTTTCAAATGAATCCAGGGGTTAATACGCATCGTATAGTCCTATACGATGCGTTTTTTAGTGCAATACGATACAACTTTGGCCTATACGATCGTATATGCCATAGTTTGAAAAGTTGGTTTTTCGTGTTTTCGTCAGTTCAACGCGTATACGAGTCGTTTTTTGATGAAATTTCGCATATTTTGTCGTTTTAGGACGTATGACTTCAACATACGTCGTTTCGGTGACGTTCGGTTGCGTGCGAATATCGTATTTTACGATTACGTACAGTTTTGTTTGAAGTCCACTTGTACTCCATAGTGCCATGTTATATGTAGACGTTCGTGTTATATCATTTTCGAACATTTTACCGTATTTTAACGTATGTTAGCGTACTTTAGCAAATTTTAGCATATTTTCTTGTACGTTATGGTATTTTAAGGTATTTTAGCGCATTTTAGCGTATTTCGGCGTATTTTGACGTATTTAATTGTATTTTGACGTATTTTACCGATTTTTCGCACATTTTACCGTATTTTAACGTATGTTAGCGTACTTTAGCATATTTTCTTGTATGTTATGGTATTTTAAGGTATTTTAGCGCATTTTAGCGTATTTCGGCGTATTTTGACGTATTTTATCGTATTTTCGAACATTTTACCGTATTTTCGTATTACATGAAAATCAATATAATGCATTGATTTGGCAATAAACAAACGGAATATATTATACAAATAAATTATTGTTTAAAATTACAAATCAATCAATAACAAGCAATGTAGGGTCAATGTTAGGCTTCATTAGCATATCACTAAAACTATTATTTATTATTATATTTTATACAAAAGGAAACCTTAGTTAAGACCCCTAACTAATCCTACATAAACCCTAAAATTTTTAGAACAATCAGAATCAGGATCAGGGCCCCTAAAACTCAGGGGGGTAAACCCTAGTTGATATTATCCTCACAGTTTTTCATAGAAATCGAATTTTCTCGAACGGTCAACTCAGCTAGGCTACCAAGACACGTGGCAACCCTATGTTAAAACCGACCCGTCGCGCCACGCGACGCAACCACATGGACCCCTCGCGCCACGCGAGGGGGTCAATTTCTCAGTATAAATAGTGGGGTGTGGGACTTGCAGTTTGGCGTTGGAACGACGTAAAAACTCAATTCGTACGCGGAGTTATCGTCTGATTACTACCAAACACACACTAGCTCGAATTCTGCTACGATACCGGGTATTAACTCGATCGCTGCTACGATTCAATGTCCGATCGATTGAAACTATCCGACAAGATGTTTAAGTGTTATCCTTTGTCATTAGTCGTGATTCCGACATGATGTTTGAGTACCACCCGAACTCGGGGAATACTCTGTCATTCGTTGTGAATCCGATGGATGTTTAAGTGATTACACTTTGTCATTTGTCGTGAGGGTATTAATCTCGTGAGTTATCGTAAATGCTGTATTAGTTACTTACCAAGTTCGTGTGCACTGGGTTACAAGATTAATCAATAGGCTAAAGCTCTGCCTATATAAATCTGCAATATCAAGGCTAACCAGTAGGCTAAATTCTGCCCGTATAAATCTGCATGCTTATAAATGTGAGTCATTCTCTTTTTATCAAAGTGTTTTATAAATTCTTAAATATTTTCAAAGTTATAATTACAGTGATTAAGTTTATGTAATCACCAAGTTACAGCCGGTATGTGGGGTTTTATATACATTACTTGATAACCGTCACTATTGGACAACGGGTTAGCCAATGAGTGATATGACCATAGTCACAGACACCATTGGACAATGAGGTTACCGATGGATGGTTGAGTGACAAATATCGTGGGTAGTTGGTTGATATTTAGAAACATTGTAATCTCTCTTAATACTGTAAATTATAACAAACGTGTCATTTTAGTAAATAGAATGAACTCACCAGTATTTCCTGCTGACAAAACCTTTTTAAAAACGCGTTTCAGGTAATTACAGTAGATTGGAGTAAGAGATGGATACGGCACTGAAAGGCTTCAAGAAGTGGCTTATTTTATTAATTAAATTAAATTAAGAAATATTATTTTATGTAATTGGGTTTATCCCTTATTAAAGCTACCATTGTAAAACATGGGTTATCCCATCTATTTAATAAATAAAATCCGGTGTTTTCTAAACTCTGATATTTTTCCTAACTCACGGTCCTGATGAAATTTCCGCTGCAATATTTTTCAAAATAATCACCGGTACCACTTGGCTATTGCGGCTCCCGATTCCGTTCAGGGTGGGTCGGGGGTCGTGACAGAAGGTGGTATCAGAGCCACTGATTTAAGCCTCTAGGTGTTGTGATAATAATACCTAAGCTTATATAAAAGAGTTAGGAGATTGCTATTAACTGGTAGCACACATGATAGCATTTAGACTTGAACTTAAGAAAAGATGCCTTAGTATAAGCTTCGAGATAAGCTAAATACTTGTGCTAATAAAGTGTGATGGATTTTGGTATGCCGTAAGAATGACGATTAGAACATTGCAGGCAATAGCACTTAATTGCTATTAATTCTTGCTTAGTGATATTACTTGGTCTAGAATAAGATATGTTACGGGAATACAAATTTCCCTAATTCTGGATAAAAGCCTAAATAAAAGAGGCACTTTTAAAAATACTATTTATGGGAAATATAAAATTTTCTCCGACAAGATTGGGTATGGTGTAGCAGACTCTCCAGCTTGTCCGGATATACTGGGGTTACCTCTCGGGCGCGAACCGGATAAGACGGGGTATATAATATGTCAAACAAGTGACAAGATTTCCCTAGATAGTATCATGACCTGATAACTGACTTGTTTTTGGAAATATGAATATGTTAAATACATTGACCTTATAGAAGGGTATGTATATTAAAGCATGTGAAATATATGATTATATAGATATGTATATCTATAAGAAATTTCAAAATCCAATTAGGAATAAAGCACAAGCATATGTGTCAATAATAAATTTAGATTTCTTTATCAGGAATCTCTTATCTATAGTTCCGATATCAAACATTATTTCGTTTGATTATTTGTCTCGTAACTCGTGCAACAAAATAAACAATGGAAACCCTTTAAATTGGGACACCATCAAAAGTATAAGAAATTCCAATGCGTTACCATAGACTATTAACGCAAGTAAGAAACCTGTAAAGTTGTGCTAGTGCACAAGAAAACACATGAAACTTAAATTAAACGTCCACAGACGTCGAAGTATATCACACACGACTTCCAAGGCAAGACCTTTGGAAAATATAAATTGGGCACGATGACACCAATGCTAATTCCGTCAGTAGAAGAACTACTAATCAAAAAGCAGCATTTGGTCACGTGATCCTACAAACAACATGAATCTCGCTGAGGTACGTTGTAACAAGATTTCACAACCATCACATCAGAGTCATAATTATTATCACTGCAAAAGGAGTCACATACCTTTGCAAATTCCCTATTTCATTTTATTCGACATTCCCTGGTAATGTCACTTAACAACAGTTATCACACAAAATCCCAGATAAAATTCTTAAATTTCTTTTGTTAAAATTCTGACCTCTGTAAATAGACTTTTGCATTGCTACTTCCCCTAATGGTCATCATACCATGAGGATTTCTTTCATATAGTGAATATTGATCTATTTCATTTCTTGGTAAATCCACACGTTACACATGCACTGTTTGTTACGCATGTGGTTCGTTTGATTTATGATGACCACTGGAGGGCTTCATTCCGATTTGTTATTTTATCCAAACTCAAATATCATTCTGCTTTTTGCACTGTGAACTGCATTATTGCAAAACGATAATTCTTTGATAACGAGTCAATGAATTTTGTTAAACAATTGAGGTGAAGAATTTATATATTTATATATATGTATAAAAAAAAATTATGTTGAGATATACTCTCATTTAAGTTTATGTTTAAATTATTTATTATTAATAATTTTATTATTAGTAATAATATATTAATAATAGTAGTGTTAGTATTATTTTTAGGTACTAAGGTTATTGTCAGGGGCAAGTATTGGATAGCCTAGCCTTAGTTAGGCATGGACTGATCACCTATGCTTAAACAAGGCAGCACTAACCAATATCCAACCATGATAATGACTAGTTAATATATAAATTAAGTCATCATACTTATTTAGTAAATTTTAATTATATATAAAAATATTTTACTTTGTACTGTAAGGAGAAGATATATTTTCATAAAACAATACAAAAACTAGAGGGATGAATAAAATTATATAAATAATTGTCTATCACATGTTTTGTGGTAACTATGTACTGTAACGCTCTGGCAAGAAAATAACCATATAAGAATAATATGGTAGTCATCAACTACGTTGGGTTAGGAGAACATTGTAATATATAAGAATAGTCCCCGTTTTCACTTATTTACAACATTTGTAAATACATTCACAATGTTATATGGTTTCAAAATGAAAATAAATAATCACCTAGAATCGACCCATTAAGTGTTATATATTTACAAAATATTTTACAAATACTTTTGTACAATAAATATTTTTACACCTTTATTTACAACTTTCATTTAACGTTATAAATAATAGTGATTTCTTTTACAAAATAATAATACTAAAATATTTTGTAATGTAATAACTTCATTGCGGTGTTTTGTAATATATATTACATAGTAAATATAAGTTATTTTACATAGTATAGTAAAATACTAAAATAATATTTATTTAAAAATGGTAACCATTTACATATAGTAAAAATACGTAACAAATAAATATATATTACATAATATTTATATTTGATATATAAGATACGGTTCAGACAGGGACACAAATAATATATATTACATTTGCTTTACAAATATAATATAATGGTTCGTCATGCCAAAACAACTTGTTCTTATTATATTTCGATCTCTAGGACATAGTATGAAAAATATGGTCAAAATATGGTCACTAATAGTGTACTATCACATTGTTTCACAATTAAAACAACTTGGAACTCTAAACAATGATACACTAACTCTATTGTATTTTGATGTATCTTTGCAATTTACTCATCTCAACATTTTGATTTTCTCATATCATAAATATTTGACAAATCATTTTTCATGCTTTTATTTCATTTGGAACCTGTCGATTCTAAGTCTTCCTCAGTTGCCAATCAAAGTAAGCTTTCTTTTGACATAATTTTATTAATTCTAAAAGTCCTTCACATTCATTCTAAATATCTATTGATCATATATCTTTTGGCTTAAACCTAGTCGCCTTGGAAATTATATCATTTCATCTCATTCGTTTATCATCGATTTCTTGAATTAATTCAGTTGAACCATTGAGTCCTACTTATTGTACAACTCGTGTTCACAAAATTTGAATATGTTTTGATTCTATATCATTCACCTTAATGTTTTTATTAACTAAGATGTGACATAAGTCTCAAAGAAATATCGTAGCCCAAATCTCGAGGACGAGATTTAAAACAAGGTGGGAAGGATGTAACATTCCTATTTTTATCATATAAGAATTATAGGTTTAACCACTAGTAACTTGTAACTAGTTTATTTTTAATATAAATATTCAACCCAAATAGTTTTAAACACTATTTTATATTGTAAGACCCTAACACGTTTTAACCTAAGATTCGCAGCGGAAAATACATATCTAAAATTTCTTTCATGATATTCTTTCTTTCACTTAAATACATTAATCCCTTTCTATAATTTAATAAAAAACTAACATACATATATCGAATTAAGTGACCACATACACACCCACGTACAATCCATGTCTTGACTCGATCTTCAACCGCGTGCATTTCTTGATGAAACATCCATAACCCTGTACAACCTGCAGTCACCACATTCCATCTCATCATTAGCAACCGGTGACATAATACAAAAATATTAACACATGCATAATAAAGCGTCAACATATCATGCTTTCTCTTATACTAGCCCCTTCATCCATCCATTCGATCACTCGCATCGAATTGCGGAGTCAACCTTTACTTCCATTGTTAACATGCCTATGCTTCACATTAATTCTCAATAGAAAAACGGTTAGTATCATTAGCTTCCTTTCATATGAACATGTCCTCGAATACACATAACTCATCTTATTCATTCAAGCATATAATTAAATACCCACTCAAGCATGTATTCACTTTCTATTCATACATGTACTTACAATTTACATCCTATATGTATAACTCCTTAATTCATCTTATGCATAATTCATTATGTAAGTTCCATTTCTTACCCAAACTTAATCGAATCTCTTTCTTAACCACTTCCGACTTATTTCCACTAAAACTTAACTTAGTAATAACAACGATTCATATCTTCTTACATTACATTCAATAATTACCATATATCATAAATACATTACCAAACAAAAGGGTAAATTGGGAGTTCACTTACCTCGTGCGTCCGAGTTCAAGCATAGCTTCCGTGTTTATCCTTGGCCCGTTGCCTTCCATGCTTGTGTCCATGTTGACATAACTCCTATCCGTACATGTCATCACATTCATCATAACATGATTAGCATACATACCTTTTAAGGAAGGTTTCTTGCCATATCATCTTATCAAACTAATTTCCCACTTGTAATCCATTCAAAACACATTCCTTATACAAATCTATTGTCTAATACATCATCAACACATTCTACAAACATTTATTCATTATTAGCAAACAATCCCACTTATCATTTTCTCCTAAGCATTTCATCAAACACTTGGTGTGCATATCACTTTCTAAGCATAATGTACAAGTGCTTTAAGCATGTTCTTCCCTATTTCATCTTATGAACCATCACATTCAAGCAAAATCTCATAATCATAATTTCCACATCAAGTTTATCTATCTCAGTCTACCATATAACACCTTATACATCACAAGATCACATTATAACATCTACAA
This sequence comes from Helianthus tuberosus, assembly GCA_030545235.1. Taxonomy (NCBI): domain Eukaryota; kingdom Viridiplantae; phylum Streptophyta; class Magnoliopsida; order Asterales; family Asteraceae; genus Helianthus; species Helianthus tuberosus. The sequence goes on from CM060359.1 coordinate 5,790,521, forward strand.
GTTCATCATGATCATCATCTTCACACTCATGCAATGGGTTTCATTCTAAATCACCAAATTACTTGAAATTATTCATAACACAAGTTCTATTTGGTGTTTCTAACACATCTACATGCTTAATTTCATACAATTTCATGGATTGATCATAACCCACTTCAAACAAGATCATCAAATCTAAGTTTTAAGACATACCTTATGATCCCCTTGTGAAGGTGATCGTTAATTCATGTTCGGTTGTGAATTTGGGCTTCGTTTAGCCTTTCAATTTGGAGAATTTGATGAAGTTTAGGGTTTTGGCTCCATGGGAGCCTTCCCTGCTCGATGATGAACACACACACACGATGCGTGTGTATGTGTGTGTGTTGTTTTCTTTTAATAAAACAACTTTCAAGTTGTTTACTTTGGTCCCTCATTTTTCGTTTTATTTAAATAAGGCTACAACCCTTCGTTTAATACCAACGATACTAATATTCAACTAGGTTAATTATTTCTAGTTAATATTCATTTACGGGTTCACTTTTACCCCTAACGGTATTTTTACCCGTTCCTTTATATTAACCGGGTTTAAATTACCAAACCCATTTTTGGGGTGTTACATATATAGTTGGTTGAAATAATATAATTAATTGGCTTGTATATGGGTGACCTTTCTAATAAATAAAAGTATATAAAAACTTATATTATTAGACGGGTAGATTACGGGTAAGTTGACTACTATAAATATGAAGTACCTAGACGGGCCTAGTGACCGTATACTAATTAAAATTATAAAAAAATACAATATATTTGAACCTACTCTGTTTTTAATGAAACTTGGTTCAAAATGTAGACAATAATATACTCGTTCTAAAGACATATTTATTACTTTCTAGAACGCCATATTTTAGAAGTTATACGCGCTAAATAAACTGAAGCAGTTGAATTAATTATAATATATAAATAATAATAAATAATAAATCTTACGAATGAAAATAAAATAATTGAAATTTTATAGACTTAAAATAAAATTAAAATATAAAATAATATTTGAACATTCTTTTGAACTGGACATGTGTCCTCCAAAAAGGAAAAATAAATAAATATAATATATAAAGAATTTAGAGATTTCAATATGTGTACGTGAGTTGGAGTTGTCATGATAAGTGGCATCAAACAAAGTGTATAGGTGTATGGAGATTCGTATCCTTTAAGCAACTCTCCAACTATAAATAGGGATAGTCCCATCCAATTTCTTACAGTCTCTCGATATCACTCTCTACATATATTATACATTCTTATTTTTCACCAATAATAATAATAAAGCCCTGCTCTGTTTTAAGTGTTTTAACTCCCGATCACCGCTACCCTTTCCGATTGATCTGAGCCTCATAACGTATGTCAGGGCTCTGCCCGACTAAGTTGTTGGGATTCGGTCTCAGGACATCGGGACAAGGTTGAATTAGGGGTACTATACTTAACACAAGTGCATTATATAAATATATATATATATATATATATATATTTTAGCTCAGAAGTTATACCCAAAATTCTACCAGGAGGTTTTCTAGTTGAACCCTAAAGTTACAAAATGGGTCTATTTTTTTTTCTCATCGTTTTATTCCCTTTTTGTCCCAAACCATAACAACTCTCACCAAAACTATTATTTATTATTATATTTTATACAAAAGGAAACCTTAGTTAAGACCCCTAAGTAATCCTACATAAACCCTAAAATTTTTAGAACAATCAGAATCAGGATCAGGGCCCCTAAAACTCAGGGGGGGTAAACCCTAGTTGATATTATCCTCACAGTTTTTCATAGAAATCGAATTTTCTCGAACGGTCAACTCAGCTAGGCTACCAAGACACGTGGCAACCCGATGTTAAAACCGACCCGTCGCGCCACGCGACGCAACCACATGGACCCCTCGCGCCACGCGAGGGGGTCAATTTCTCAGTATAAATAGTGGGGTGTGGGACTTGCAGTTTGGCGTTGGAACGACGTAAAAACTCAATTTGTACGCTGAGTTATCGGCTGATTACTACCAAACACACACTAGCTCGAATTCTGCTACGATACCGGGTATTAACTCGATAGCTGCTACAATTCAATGTCCGATCGATTGAAACTATCCGACAGGATGTTTAAGTGTTATCCTTTGTCATTAGTCGTGATTCCGACAGGATGTTTGAGTACCACCCGAACTCGGGGAATACTCTGTCATTCGTTGTGAATCCGATGGATGTTTAAGTGATTAAACTTTGTCATTTGTCGTGAGGGTATTAATCTCGTGAGTTATCGTAAATGCTGTATTAGTTACTTACCAAGTTCGTGTGCACTGGGTTACAAGATTAATCAATAGGCTAAAGCTCTGCCTATATAAATCTGCAATATCAAGGCTAACCAGTAGGCTAAATTCTGCCTGTATAAATCTGCATGCTTATAAATGTGAGTCATTCTCTTTTTATCAAAGTGTTTTATAAATTCTTAAATATTTTCAAAGTTATAATTACAGTGATTAAGTTTATGTAATCACCAAGTTACAGCCGGTATGTGGGGTTTTGTATACATTACTTGATAACCGTCACTATTGGACAATGGGTTAGCCAATGAGTGATATGACCATAGCCACAGACACCATTGGACAATGAGGTTACCGATGGATGGTTGAGTGACAAATATCGTGGGTAGTTGGTTGATATTTAGAAACATTGTAATCTCTCTTAATACTGTAAATTATAACAAACGTGTCATTTTAGTAAATAGAATGAACTCACCAGTATTTCCTGCTGACAAAACCTTTTTAAAAACGCGTTTCAGGTAATTACAGTAGATTGGAGTAAGAGATGGATACGGCACTGAAAGGCTTCAAGAAGTGGCTTATTTTATTAATTAAATTAAATTAAGAAATATTATTTTATGTAATTGGGTTTATCCCTTATTAAAGCTACCATTGTAAAACATGGGTTATCCCATCTATTTAATAAATAAAATCCGGTGTTTTCTAAACTCTGATATTTTTCCTAACTCACGGTCCTGATGAAATTTCCGCTGCAATATTTTTCAAAATAATCACCGGTACCACTTGGCTGTTCGCGGCTCCCGATTCCCTCCAGGGTGGGTCGGGGGTCGTGACATCAAGCATTCCCTCATCAGTGATTAACGGAAAGGCATTGCCCTTGCCAGGCTCTTCTTCACGTGAAGATGTTGAACGACCGCGTCGATTTAATGACCTTTGAGACTTTAGAGACATTGCAGACGTAGACGGTATTATGGAATCTTGCGATGGTACATAAGAGCTAGGTCGAGGAGGGTCACACCTACTTTGTTGTCTGGGAGGCCCAACTGAGCTATCTCTAGCAGCTTGCTCTTTTCTTTGTTGCTGGACCTTGGAAGTTGGCCGCCCACGAGTGTTTTCTTGTACGACATGCGGTTTTTTGTCGCTCATATATGGGTTTACCACCGCCATGATCTTCGATAAGACACTTTTCCTCACTTGCGGGGGTTGGGTAGACAATTTTTGTTTCACATATTCTAATTGTTTGTCTACATCAACATCTTCCTCATCAAAATTTGATGCGTTCAGGTAAAGTTTTCTCCAGAAAATGTCTATTTCTTCGAGCTGAATGACGCAGTCTGCAAAAAAAAACAGCATTAGACAATCATATTAAATGAAGACAACAAAACATTTTTTATAAGTCTATAAGTACCTGTATTCTGCAATCTCTCCAGGCGACATGCACATAACAACCCGGCACCCGAGTACAGCTGGCAGCCACATGTTGATCCGAATGACCGCAACGTGTCTATTCTTCGTGTTAGCTCGTGTTCCAATAGGTTAAGAGCATGGATGGAAACTTTAAGAAGTAGGTTGGAAAACATAGGAATCTGAAGGTGGCTGTTCATTCGCTTGGTGCGGCTTTCTTCCAAGGATTTCTTTATTTGCGCATATTGCTTTAGTACCAAGGTGTCCACCTTTTTCACCAGCGATTCCAGACTGCATCTCGGTGTAGTAAGCTGTTTCTTTAATGCAGTATGTGCGCTTTCAGCTCTGTTTGTTGTACTTTGCAAGAATGTCAGGGTTTGATTGGTCCATGTAGATACGAACAATTGTCTGGAGGTGCTTAACCAGTTATTCCATAGGTAATTAAAAACATCTGAGAAAAATAAAACATATTCAAATTTTATATCAATTTGTATGAATGTATTTACTTAGAGAGAACATACATGTAAGTTGTTGATTGACAAGGTGTCTCTGAAGGTTGAGGAGGTTATATTTGTATAACTCTTCGGTAGCGGAATTACACACTGTTTTCCATTGATTTATAAAGGCTTCCCAATCTTGCGAATTAAACGAACCCTTGCAGTTGTCACACCCTGGTTTCCACGTGTCACCGGTGGGCCCGGTAGGGGAGTATCGTGACGTGGTTGGCAACATAATAGTCAAACAACACAATATATAAATATGCACAACGGAAGCAAATGAGAAATATATTTCAACTTTATTAATATTGTAATATCGTGTATCACAACAGTTGAAGGTTTGTCCACAAAAGGATCAAAAATAAATAGTAGTTCAACAGACGGTAGGCATCTTAAGCTTGCGAGACTTCTAGTGATGCTAAGGAGAAATCCCAGCCAATTACGCTTAGTACCTGCATTTAATCTTTTTGGGAAAATACGTCAGTTTACACTGGTAAATACAATCAACTGACTCATTTTAGAAAATGATTGAAAATTGGTTTGGATGCACATGGCATAAACATTTTATTTAACTTGGGAGAATTATTTAAATATATAATCTTGTGAATGAATTACATGTTCCTTGTGCGTTCAGTAGCCCGGATCGTGTCCGGGTTAAAGATCAATAGACACACCACATTATTCTTTTGTGCACTGACGGGTGTACGCCTACACCCCGCGCTTAAGTCGTGGCCATTTCGTAAAATGATGCCATGGATATCCGGGACATGGTCATTAACCCCCCAAAGGCTTTAAGTAACAAGACTGTTTAAACGAGCCGATTAAATTATTCAATTAACCACCAAACGAAGGAAGATTTAATGCCCGATCAAGCGGTATTTTAAATACCGTAACCCAAGCCCGTATAGGGAAAATAAGTTAAAAGTATTTACCTGAGCAATGTAATAATCACAATAAGCAAAATGCACGTAGCTTTTACTGGTCTCCTATTCTGGAACAAAGGTTTATAATAACCTATTAGAATCCTAACGGGTCTTTAATTAAGCTTTAAGCTTAGACCGGTTAGTTTCAAAGATACGGTTCGTACGCACTATTAAGCGAAGACCGGATAGAATGTGATTTAGACCCTACAAGTTCAGAGACTTGTTTAATATGGGTATTTCATGCACACTCTTGATTTTGAGATAAAACCGATAAGGTTTGACCCGTTTCGGCTAATTTATGTAAACTAGTTACATAAACCGAACCGAACGCGTAATAAGCGTAACGGGTATTCATATGAGCTATTTACAGGTTTCCTAAGTTAATATGCTTCAAATATGTTGTGACATCAGTAAGATGTCTTTCGTTATACCCGAAACGAATATAAACACAAACTATGCCCCGTAGGGGTAGTTTGGTCATTTAAAAGGTTATAAAAGAGTTTAAGTGTTAACCTGAGTTACAGGTCTGATGTAATCAGCAAAAATAATCAATTTGCTAAGTTATATCAGTAGGGTATTGGATATATGTGAAACTTATCAATTATAACCAAACTATGCACCGTAAGGGCATTTTGGTAATTTCACATAAGCCGTAAAGCTCAAAACTGAAGTCTGAGTTAAACAACTTTTGCTTACTGTTAAAATATTATAATTTGCCTCAAATATCAGTAGGTATCAACCCTTGTATGTTTAAAATAATTCTAGTACATACTATGCGTTAAAAACGCTTAATAAGGCGATTAAAGCCATTTCCGGGTTCGATACATAAGGCTGATATTTTTTATTATTCCAAGAGGCTAAAAATAATTTATTTATCATATGTGATCAGTAGCAAAAGGTTTGGAGTTGATTAGATATGTAAAAGTCATTTTATGGCCCGTAAGGGCAAAACCGACAATTACCGGATTAAGCCTACGACTATTAGTTATGCTCAGCCTAAAATTAATTAAAAATCTTCAAAAATCCCAAAATAATATATTACATCAGTGGGTAGTAAATTTGATATCAAAAAGTAGGCTTAACTAGGCTATACGCTAATTACGCCGTTTTATTAACATAAAGCTTTCAATTTACGCTAATGAGCATAACTCTCAATCTACACCTCAAAATGATATCAAACTTTGCATACAAGTTTATATATCAGTAACCATGGTTTCTACACTTTTACATTTTTACAAATCACGTTTTAAGGTAATAAGGGCATAATGGTCCACATATGAGCAATTAACGGAATCATGCGTATTAATCGGTTAACTAATGAACCATGGTGTATAATCACAGAGGGTTATACTAGCATGTAACCTGGTCCAAATGAAGCTCTTAGGTATTTCTAAATCGTACCAAAATGGGTCAGAACTGAAGTCAAAGCAAAAGTCAAAGCTTTGCGACTTTCGGTTCCGAACCGGGTCTAAACAGTAAATTGTCGGGTTGAACATGTTCTTACACTAATTACCAAGTTATATTGATGATCAAACAGGTTGTATGTGTTCTACATTGCTAATCATGCATAAATTAGAATTTAAGTATCCTGTTGACTTTTTATTATCAAGTTTGACCCGACATTTGACATAGTTAGAGTGGGAATCAGGGGGAACCCTTTTGAGGGTTTATTACCCACATAATTACCAACTTATAACTACTTTTAATTCGAGATTTGACTGAGCCATTATTAATTAATCTCGAAGTCAAACCGTAATTACGACGGTTTGACTTTTAGCTAAATAACTAAGCTAAACTCAATTAAAGAAGGTTAAGCAAACTTACAAGAGTCCTATGAACGAATTATGACCACTTGAGTCTGCTTTGGAGCTCCAAGAATGATCAGAAGTGCAAGAGAAGGTGTGATCACAATGGTTGCACATGAAGCCTTTATATAGTGATCAAGAACACCATAAAATGTTGACACATAGGTCTATAACTTACCACAACTGATCCACAAGTGTCCCTAGATGTTTAGGGGTTGTTTAGGGGTCAAGAGAAATGTGGAAATCGGTTAAAGTCGAGCAGAATGCAAAGGCAGACAAGAAACCAAGAAATTCGGAGCTGGTAGTCCCTCGCGTGACGCGAAGGACCCCCCTGGGGCTTCGCGTGGCGCGAGGCCCTTCTGATCAGATCTTCAATTTTTGATTTTTATGCAATGGTCCTAGGCCCTTCAAACTTTGTTTAGACATTTGTTTCTTGCATCTTGAACCCTCCAATTTGATTTATAAGGGCTTTAAAACATATGCCCACTTTGTTAAGTCCTCAGTTAACTTTATTGTTACCCGAAAAGTCCTAACTTTCAACGTTAACGCTTTAACCCCTCGCACATGAATTTGATCATAACTTTCTCATACTATAACGAAACTTTATGAAATTTATATCGTGCATTCTGGTGAGCATAATTAACAGTTACAAAGCTTCGGGTTTGTCAAAAGGTCACTCAGAGGTATAACTTAAACATGTTGACACATTTAACCCCTGTAGTTTGTAATCTCTCACTTTTAGCTTCGCATGATCCATGATTTATTCGTTTGATGCTATAAACATCATGTAGGGTTAATGTACAATATATTTATTCACTGTTGACATTTCAAACACGTAAATTCACATACTTTCGATGTTTGTCAACTTTAGTCCTTCCATAATATTCTTTCACACGTTTTAAACATATGACACGTGTCAACACATTATAGGACGTGAATTTTCGAGGTGTTACATCCTCACCCCCTTAAAATAAATCTTGACCCGAGATTTACTGAAATAAATAAGGGTACTTTTCTTTCATCGTGGACTCAACTTCCCACGTGAATTCGGGACCTCTACGGGCATCCCATTTGACCTTCACAATAGGCACATGCTTCCTTCGAAGCTTCTTAACCTGTCGATCCTCAATCGACAATGGTTTTTCCACAAACTCTAAGCTCTCATCTATATGCACATCTGTATGTGGTATAACCAGTGATTCATCAGCGAAGCACTTCTTCAGATTGCAGATGTGGAACACATTGTGAATTCCACTGAGCTCTTCAGGTAAGTTCAGCTTATAGGCAACTGACCCGACACGTTCGATAACCTCAAAAGGTCCTATGTATCTCGGGCTTAGCTTGCCTTTCTTACCAAATTGCATCACTCCCTTCCAGGGTGATACTTTAAGCAATACTGTGTCACCTACTTCGAAGTGAAAAGCTTTACGCTTTGGATCTGGGTAACTTTTCTGCCTATCACGGGCAGCCTTGAGACGGTCACGAATCTGGACAATCTTGTCCGTTGTTTCAAAGACTATCTCTGGTCCTGATAATTGGACATCTCCAACTTCCGCCCAACAAACAGGCGTTCTACACTTTCTACCGTATAATGCCTCAAAAGGCGCAGCCTTTATGCTGGTGTGGTAGCTATTATTGTAGGAGAACTCAATTAGTGGTAGGTGTTTATCCCAACTACCACCCAAATCAATCACGCATGCGCGCAGCATGTCTTCCAACGTTTGAATAGTACGCTCACTCTGGCCGTCTGTCTGAGGATGGTAAGCCGTACTAAAATTCAAACGCGTGCCCAAAGATTGTTGGAAGCTTTTCCAAAAATGTGACGTGTATCTAGTATCTCTGTCAGAGATAATAGACACAGGTATGCCATGTAAGGCTACAATCTTATCCACGTATAACTGGGCTAACATGTCGGAGCTATAAGTCTCCTTGATGGGTAAGAAATGTGCTGACTTAGACAGTCTATCAACTATAACCCATATCGTATCATTTCATTTCCTTGTCTTTGGCAACTTGGTGATGAAATCCATCGTCACCATTTCCCACTTCCACGTAGGAAGTTCAGGCTGTTGTAGCAAACCTGACGGTTTCTGATACTCGGCTTTGACTTGCGCACATGTCAAGCATTTAGCTACATAGGTGGCTACAGACTTCTTCAAGCCTATCCACCAATAGTTTGCCCTTAGATCCTGGTACATCTTATCAGCTCCAGGATGAACGGAATATTTGGAACTATGGGCTTCCTGGAGGATGACATCTCGAAGTCCTCCATAAACCGGAACCCATATCCGTCCATTCAATCTCAGAATTCCGTCTTTGCCAAGAGATAACTGCTCCTCAGTTACTCCTAGCTTTTCCTTAGGATAGTTAGCTTCCAACACAGCTTCCTTCTGTGCAGCTAACAACCTTTCAATAAAACTGTTCTTTATCTCCATGCGCTTGGCATTGATTCGGATGGGTTTCACCCTTTCCTTTCGACTCAAGGCATCAGCGACTACATTCGCCTTGCCGGGATGGTATCTGATTTCACAATCATAATCATTCAAAGTCTCCATCCAACGGCGTTGCCTCATGTTCAATTCCTTCTGGTTAAACAGATGTTGAAGGCTCTTGTGATCAGAATAGATCACACATTTGATACCATACAAATAATGCCTCCACAGTTTTAGTGCGAATACAACGGCACCCAATTCCAAGTCGTGGGTGGTGTAATTCTTTTCATGCACCTTCAACTGTCTTGAAGCATAGGCAATAACCTTGCCTTTTTGCATAAGCACACACCCCATGCCAGTGTGTGATGCATCGCAGTAAACTACAAATTCTTCGATTCCATCCGGCAACGTCAACACAAGGGCGTTGCTCAACTTCTGTTTAAGGATATCAAAGGATTCTTGTTGTTTAGGGCCCCATACAAACTTAACCTTCTTCTTAGTTAAGGAGGTTAGGGGTGCAGCAATCCTTGAATTTTTTTTGATAAAACGTCTGTAATATCCTGCCAATCCCAGGAAGCTACGAATTTCCGTAGGCGTCTTTGGCTCTTGCCAGTTCATAACTGCTTCAACCTTAGCGGGATCCACTTGGATACCACGCTCACTCACCACATGTCCAAGGAATCGGACTTATCGTAGCCAAAATTCACACTTAGAGAATTTGGCATAGAGTTTCTCACGATGTAGGAGTTTGAGAATACAGCGAAGGTGTTTCTCGTGGTCAGCTTGGTTCTTAGAATAAATGAGAATGTCGTCGATGAAAACGATGACGAATTTATCTAAGTATGGCTTGCAAACGCGATTCATGAGATCCATGAACGCGGCAGGTGCATTAGTGAGCCCAAAAGGCATCACTAGGAACTCGTAGTGACCATAACGAGTCCTAAATGCAGTTTTGTGTACGTCTTCATCTCTAACCTTCAGTTGATGGTAGCCTGACCTCAAGTCAATCTTCGAGAAATAACTTGCCCCTTGTAATTGATCGAACAAATCGTCGATCCTGGGCAAAGGATACCTATTCTTGATCATGACCTTATTAAGCTCACGATAATCGATGCACAGACGCATCGATCCATCCTTCTTCTTGACAAACAAGACTGGTGCTCCCCAAGGAGACGAACTAGGTTTGATGAAACCTTTGGCCAGCAATTCATCCAGTTGCGTTCTTAATTCCTTCATCTCTGTGGGCGCCAACCTATAAGGTGCTCTGGCAACAGGTGCTGCTCCAGGGATGATGTTAATTCTGAATTCCACTTGCCTATCTGGTGGTAAACCAGGTAGTTCTTCAGGAAAAACTTCGGGGTATTCAGAAATGACGGGGATGTCTTCGATCTTGGGTTTTGGTTCATTAATGATCACTTGTGCCATGTAGATGACACAACCCTTCTTTAAGCACTTAGAAGCCTTGAGCATAGTCACTTGCTCAGGCAGCCCATACTGGGTATCTCCCCGAATGGTAAGTGATTCACCAAACGGAGTTTTAATCACCACTTGCTTTCTGTTGCAGACAATTTGGGCCTGGTTATGAGATAACCAATCCATACCCAAAACTATGTCAAAACCGGCCAACTTAAAGGGAAGTAGAGACAGAGGAAAAGAGTGGTTCTTAATGGATATAACACATCCATCTAACACAGTTGAGACGGTTTCTAGGGTGCCATCTGCTAACTCTACCTCATAATTTATACTCAAGGTTTTGACAGGTAAATTTAGCAATTTGCAAAACTTATGATCTACGAAAGACTTATCAGCGCCTGAATCAAAAAGTACTCTTGCAAAGACATCATTTACAAGGAAAGTACCTGTAATAACGTTGTCGTCTAGAACCGCTTCCTTTGCGTCCATTCTGAAGACCCTAGCATTGGTCTTCTTGGCCTCTTCAGGCTTCTTGGCGTATTTAGGGCAGTTGGTTTTAATGTGCCCTTTCTCATTGCAACTGTAGCAAGTTGCATCCTTCATCTTTTTGCAATCCAAGGTTTTGTGGTCCTTGGACTTGCATATACCACAAGCATAGGTTTTTGACTGAGTCTGTGAGTTCGACTCGAGTCTGCACTTTCCAAAGTGTTGTTTCTTGCAAATCTTGCACTTGGGCTTCTCACCAGCATGATGCCCATCTTTCCTTGACTCAGATCCTTTCTTGTTGTCACCGTTCCCACGGTGCTTCTTGTTCGACCTCCGTGAACTATCATCTTCACGTTTTCTCTTCTCAGCCTCCTTATTCCTCAGCGATCTTTGCCTGACCGCATCCAAAGTGAGGGACAAGGATATGTCAGCTACAAATCTAAAAGTAGCTGGCCGAGAAGCCTTCACGCTTGCCTTGATTTCCGGGGCTAAACCACCGATAAAACGAGCTATTCTTTTTGGTTCCGGGGTCACCAGATAAGGAACCAACCGGGACATTGTGTTGAAGCTCGTTAGGTAAGCTTGGCAGTCAAGGTTTGTCATCACCAATGATAGAAAATCAGACTCTATCTTCTCCACCTCATGCTGAGGGCAGTAATTTTCCCTGATAAGGGCAACAAATTATTCCCATGACATATTGTACAATGGGATTTTCCCGGTGGCTTGAATCAGTGATCTCCACCAGGCTAAAGCTTCGCCCTTAAAGGATTGCGACACAAACTTGACTATATCCCTCTCAGCACATCCGCTGATATCCACAACTGTGTCCATCTCGTCTAACCACGTCATGCAGTCAATGGCTCCCTTTTCCCCAGTAAAATCTCTGGGCTTGCACGAAACGAAGTATTTATAGGAGCAACCCTTACTACGGGGTTCTTGATTTTGTATAACCTGCTGAGATGGAGCACTGTGGTGGTTCGAGGAGAGTCTGTCATCATCCTTTTTGGGTTCATCCTTCTTGGAAGGTGGCTTTGAATGCGGGGTAGATAGGGTCCTACTTCGAGTCCCACTATACTCTTCGTACTGCCGCTCCAATGCCTTTGTAACAGCGTCGTCAACCAACGCTTTCAATTCAGCACCCGTTAAATTAATCCGGGCGTTATCAATATTCTCCACTGGATGGCTATTAATTTCGTCTGAGTTAGCCATTTTAATTGAACTGTTACAGAAAACAAGGACAATAGTTTATTTGGGAGTTTATTATGGAATTGCCCCCTTAGGGTAATTCATTAACCATGGTAAACAGGGACCATATTTGGTTAATTTATTTATCATATTTATTTAGGATTTTTTTTATCATAATTTATCCTAATTATAAAACAATAACAGTTTTATTTGTGGCACAAAAAGCCTAGTCACAAGGAAATTTATAAATTATAAGCTATGATTTCAGAGAATCAAAGCTTTTAAGGTTTGAATATAGTTCATCACCTTTTTTCAGACAGGGAGTCATTGCTACTACTGTCTTTTGGCTCATGTAGAAATGAGCAAGGCCCGTAGGCACTATATTACCAACGTATGGTCAAAATATATAATCATCTTAATTGATGATTTAAACCCATGATTCAGAGATCATTAAATTGGGTTAGGAATCTTTGGAAAGATCCTTATAAAAATGACGTGTGTGATTTTAACTAATCACATCTGCCAGGAGTGTTAACATGTTTTCAGATGTTAACTGGGATTTGAATCTTTTGAACAGGTCTTACCATCTTGGCCCGGTCTTATAATGACCCGAAGGCTAGGTTTCACTCTTTAAGATTCTTATTAAAATTTTACATAGGCAGATTATTTCAAAAGGAATGTTTTTAATTTATTTATTTCATATATAAATTATTTACGCACATAAGGCAAACATGAAATTTATAAAACAAACATTCCATTTATTTAAAAATATTACACGCTGCCCTTAAACGTGTCTTTTCAACAAACATTTACCCACGCAGGGGTTTAACAAGCATACCCACGCAGGGGTCAAACTAGAATAATAGTCCACGCAGGGACTTTCCCAAATAACATACCCTCGTAGGGGTTAACAGAAAGATAGACCCACGCAGGGGTAAAAAACAAACAAGCATACCCACGCAGGGGTTTATACAGTAAGATTGGCCCACGCAGGGGCTCAACAACAATTGGAAGGATTCAGTGGTCCTTCTTGCTCTTCCCTTTTATCAAACTTGTCAATCCTTGGAAGAAGCTCTATCTCTCCCTGCGTTCGCGGTGAAAGTCTCGTTCAACCTGATCCAGTCTCTGAAGAATTTCCTCCCGTTATGGGGGAGAAAACCGTGGCGGCTGCGATTGCGTCCGTATAATTGGTCTGGCAGGTATCTGGTACCCACGAGTTGGGTACCCTACTTCCCCAGGAGCGCCATAGGGTCCTTCCGGGTTAAAGGCGTTGTAATTGGCCGCTACCATGTAGGGGTCGGCTTCACCGTAACCGTAATTGGTGTGAGCTGGTTGTTCAAACGGGTTATACGCCATAGAACCCGTGTATGCCGGAATCGGGTTATCAAAACCCATCGGAGGTGGTTGCGGTGCAACTGGTTGCGAAGGTCCACCCATTTGTGGATCTTCTTGATGTGGCGGGTAATGGCTGCCACATGATTGCCGAGGAGAGCTAAAATGGAAATCTCCTCCTCGCGCGGACATCCGCGCTCCGGTTCTCCTACGCCTCGGCGGTTGCGGAACTGCCGGTTGAACTGGTGGCGGTGGAGGTGGTGGCGTGACTGCCACAAACCGTGAATCCACAGAGGGATCCTGCTGCTGCTACTGTTGTTACTGAGGTGGTGAATGGCGAGGAGGTGTATAATACCATTCATGCCTGGTAAACATAGCTTGAAAGCTATCTGGACCAACATAGGGTGATCCGTGGAAAGAAGATCCGTCAGAGATCTCTATCGGGTGGTTTGGTGTACCACTTGCAGGTTCGACGGGGTCCGTATCCTCGTCCATATCATCCGCGTGATCTCCTGAGAAATGATCGTCTGGCCCCAGTGGGTTAAAACCCACTGGTTCCGATATGTAGTTGGCCGGGTTAAACCGGCCCCTGAAGACAGGTGTAGGGTCTCCAAAAGAGTTGTGCGATAAAGATCGCTGTAGAGGTATGAAGGAAGGTTGAGGGTTGTTGGGCTCATTTTCAGAATGTGGCCCATATGAGTTATGAACAGGAGGTGTTGAACTGTGCGAAACCGACCGTCTAGCCGGCTCGAAGAGGTTCCTCCAGTTCTGCCGGGGGTCGTCACTTTCCGTGTTAGAAGGAGCTCGCACATTCGAAGGTCCTGCCTCGTTGTCATTGGGGGCGGTGATTGACCCCTTTCCTCGTCCTCTTCTTCGGAAGAATCTTGGCGGCATTTTTAAATCCTGTCATTATAGTATGAGATAACAACAACAATATATATAAAATAAAATAAAGGACAACAAAATCAAACAAGTTGGAATTTGTCCTACGTTATTTGTCTAGACTCGAAAGTTTAGATTTGTGCAATTGTGTAACTGAGATTAAACACAAAAGGCTAGTGTTTATTTCACTCAGTGTTGGCTCTGATACCAACCTGTCACACCCCGGTTTCCACGTGTTACCGGTGGGCCCGGTAGGGGAGTATCGTGACGTGGTTGGCAACATAATAGTCAAACAACACAATATATAAATATGCACAACGGAAACAAATGAGAAATATATTTCAACTTTATTAATATTGTAATATCGTGTATCACAACAGTTGAAGGTTTGTCCACAAAAGGATAAAAAATAAATAGTAGTTCAACAGACGGTAGGCATCTTAAGCTTGCGAGACTTCTAGTGATGCTAAGGAGAAATCCCAGCCAATTACGCTTAGTACCTGCATTTAATCTTTTTGGGAAAATACGTCAGTTTACACTGGTAAATACAATCAACTGACTCATTTTAGAAAATGATTGAAAATTGGTTTGGATGCACATGGCATAAACATTTTATTTAACTTGGGAGAATTATTTAAATATATAATCTTGTGAATGAATTACATGTTCCTTGTGCGTTCAGTAGCCCGGATCGTGTCCGGGTTAAAGATCAATAGACACACCACATTATTCTTTTGTGCACTGACGGGTGTACGCCTACACCCCGCGCTTAAGTCGTGGCCATTTCGTAAAATGATGCCAGGGATATCCGGGACATGGTCATTAACCCCCCAAAGGCTTTAAGTAACAAGACTGTTTAAACGAGCCGATTAAATTATTCAATTAACCACCAAACGATGGAAGATTTAATGCCCGATCAAGCGGTATTTTAAATACCGTAACCCAAGCCCGTATATGGAAAATAAGTTAAAAGTATTTACCTGAGCAATGTAATAATCACAATAAGCAAAATGCACGTAGCTTTTACTGGTCTCCTATTCTGGAAGAAAGGTTTATAATAACCTATTAGAATCCTAACGGGTCTTTAATTAAGCTTTAAGCTTAGACCGGTTAGTTTCAAAGATACGGTTCGTACGCACTATTAAGCGAAGACCGGATAGAATGTGATTTAGACCCTACAAGTTCAGAGACTTGTTTAATATGGGTATTTCATGCACACTCTTGATTTTGAGATAAAACCGATAAGGTTTAACCCGTTTCGGCTAATTTATGTAAACTAGTTACATAAACCGAACCGAACGCGTAATAAGCGTAACGGGTATTCATATGAGCCATTTACAGGTTTCCTAAGTTAATATGCTTCAAATATGTTGTGACATCAGTAAGATGTCTTTCGTTATACCCGAAACGAATATAAACACAAACTATGCCCCGTAGGGGTAGTTTGGTCATTTAAAAGGTTATAAAAGAGTTTAAGTGTTAACCTGAGTTACAGGTCTGATGTAATCAGCAAAAATAATCAATTTGCTAAGTTATATCAGTAGGGTATTGGATATATGTGAAACTTATCAATTATAACCAAACTATGCACCGTAGGGGCATTTTGGTAATTTCACATAAGCCGTAAAGCTCAAAACTGAAGTCTGAGTTAAACAACTTTTGCTTACTGTTAAAATATTATAATTTGCCTCAAATATCAGTAGGTATCAACCCTTGTATGTTTAAAATAATTCTAGTACATACTATGCGTTAAAAACGCTTAATAAGGCGATTAAAGCCATTTCCGGGTTCGATACATAAGGCTGATATTTTTTATTATTCCAGGAGGCTAAAAATAATTTATTTATCATATGTGATCAGTAGCAAAAGGTTTGGAGTTGATTAGATATGTAAAACTCATTTTATGGCCCGTAAGGGCAAAACCGACAATTACCGGATTAAGCCTACGACTATTAGTTATGCTCAGCCTAAAATTAATTAAAAATCTTCAAAAATCCCAAAATAATATATTACATCAGTGGGTAGTAAATTTGATATCAAAAAGTAGGCTTAACTAGGCTATACGCTAATTACGCCGTTTTATTAACATAAAGCTTTCAATTTACGCTAATGAGCATAACTCTCAATCTACACCTCAAACTGATGTCAAACTTTGCATACAAGTTTATATATCAGTAACCAAGGTTTCTACACTTTCACATTTTTACAAATCACGTTTTAAGGTAATAAGGGCATAATGGTCCACATATGAGCAATTAACGGAATCATGCGTATTAATCGGTTAACTAATGAACCATGGTGTATAATCACAGAGGGTTATACTAGCATCTAACCTGGTCCAAATGAAGCTCTTAGGTATTTCTAAATCGTACCAAAACGGGTCAGAACTGAAGTCAAAGCAAAAGTCAAAGCTTTGCGACTTTCGGTTCCGAACCGGGTCTAAACAGTAAATTGTCGGGTTGAACATGTTTAGACATGTTCTTACACTAATTACCAAGTTATATTGATGATCAAACAGGTTGTATGTGTTCTACATTGCTAATCATGCATAAATTAGAATTTAAGTATCCTGTTGACTTTTTATTATCAAGTTTGACCCGACATTTGACATAGTTAGAGTGGGAATCAGGGGGAACCCTTTTGAGGGTTTATTACCCACATAATTACCAACTTATAACTACTTTTAATTCGAGATTTGACTGAGCCATTATTAATTAATCTCGAAGTCAAACCGTAATTACGACGGTTTGACTTTTAGCTAAATAACTAAGCTAAACTCAATTAAAGAAGGTTAAGCAAACTTACAAGATGTGACAACCCGCACTAAACCAGGTATCCGTACAACTTAATTAATGATTAATTACTACTTGATTACTGTGCTTGATTGAACTAGCTGATAAACTGCTACCTGCATACTGATACATGCACTTACTTGCATCATACTTTATTTGCTGTCACTACATTAATTACATACTGAACCCTAGTGACAAACATGATGCACAAAAAGCACAGTAGCACTAAACGGATACACAGTGAACAAGCTGATATAACCAGCATCAGGCAAATACTGCCTCTAAGGCCTGTTAAGAGCCTCATAAATTTTGACTACACCGGTAGTGAGTGTAGAGATATACGGGTTGTAGTACCACGTCTCTAGGAATAAGATACACTGATTCGGATGTGCCTAAAACGTACTTTAAGTACCAAACACAGCACTTTAAAAATTAAACCAGCTTCTAGCTGACAAGTAAAGTGCCAGAAAATGAGAAAATAACACTAGACACTTTCTAAAGTGTTGGAAACTAATTGTGTCACTAAAAATGTAATAACGACACTTTAAAGCGTTACAAAAGACTTTAACGGATTTCTATCCAACCGGACACCCGGACTTTACCCGGAATATGAAAATATTATTATTTTCACTTTTTATATTTTTCTGAGCCAGTTAGGGTCCCTGATTACCTTAACACCCGTCATAACACGCTTTATATTACTAACTAAGTTAAACACCTAAACTAACTTAGTTAACCTAACTAAACCCTAACTAATCTTGTTTAAACCAAACTAACCCAACCCCCATCCCATAACCGGCCCCTAGCTAGGGGAACACACAAGTACCAAATTTGATTATTATATTGAATTGTGTTGGATATCTAATTAACACATGGACTCTTGGTTAATGCACATTAGAAGTGCCTATAAGTACAAGGAAATACTTAGCATAATCTCACTTCACAAATCACAACACCCTCACTTCTCTCTTGCTCTCTTGGCTCACGGCCGAACCCCAACCCACACACCATCATACTTTCGGTTCTTATTCACCCCATTCCAAGATCATACCAACATCCAAGGTCGCGTATTAGAAGCTTTGGTGCAAGCGGAACACGAAGGACCTCAACCGTTTGCTTTTATCCACGCGTTTTTCATCACGATTCTTCCCTAGCCCCGAGCTAGAGGTATATTGCTTAAAACTCATTCTTGAATGTATTCAAAGTGGTTAAAAGAACTTTCGTCGGTTAAAAATCGAAAACATGCGTTTTGAAACTTTAAAGTCTACTAAAATCACAAAAATGGAGGTTAATAGCATATAACTTGTGTAAAAGTCGTAGGACTTGAAATTTGTGTTTATCTAGACTCGATCTATGATGTGGTAGCTCAAATCTCCGTTTAACCCGACTTTGTAAAATCACGTATCATCACATAAGCTCGTTTTTGAAAGATACAAGGGTTAAAGGTGAAACACTACCACATTTAGAGCATGAACTTGTGTAAAAATATTTTACTTGTGTAAAAGTGGTTTAACCGGTAAAATGGTGTTTAAAACTAGCGGATCTACGTATCCGCAAGTGGTATTTTTGAAAGACCACACTTTAAAGAAATCATATTTTTCTAAAGATGAATCTTACACTAATAAATATGGTTTTATAAACCACAAGTGTGTAAACACTTGTGAAACAAAGAGATCCGACAAAGAAGTAAGTTTGTCACTTGTTACTAGAAGTTGTAAAGGCAGATTTCTCTAAACACGAGGTTTTTATGAGATTAAAGTTACTTTATATAATGATCTACATATATAAAGGTGATTTACATTAAAGATGCGGAAAAACTACAAGTTCATGCGATTATGCAAATTTACATACTTGTCGACTAGTTTGTTGTGTCGGAAATTGTTTGATTGAATAAAGAAGATTGTTGATTGATTTGTTAAAAGAAAATGATACGCTTGAAAGCGTGGCCACCTCCAGTTACAGAGGAAACTCTGGCAAAATTTTCTAAAAACCTAACACTTAGGTTTATTTACACAACAAGCGTTAGAACTATTTTTGAACATACTTTCGAAACATAAAGTTCGCCAGCACTATATTTTACTAAATATTCGGAGGTGGGATTTTCACAAAGATTAACGTGATAACTATATTTGTCACAACACTGTTTATGATTATTTTGTGAAATACATAAATATTATTTTAGAGAGAAAATAATATTTACAAGCGTTGATAATTCCAAAACTTTGCGAACGCTTCCACAAACATATAAGTTACACCGGTAATTACATTACCACAAGATTGATAAAACGCAACTTACGCACATGTATTGTATCCCCCATCCTTGGGAAGAAATATAACTACCTAGTGTATACGGAACATAAACACGAAATAGTTGTCTAACTATTTCCCCAAAGACATAAACTATAAAGCTAAGGCACGGCCGTCCGTCTAATAGAATTAGTACTTGTAGGTCGTTGCACAGCTTACTGTATTGGAGACGCTTGATAGAGATACGCATTCACTGTGAGTTCATGTCCCCCTTTTCTCTAACTGTTTTCAGTTTACTTAACCGCGGGGGTGAAATACATGTTACTTTGTTTACAAGTACTTTATACACGGTATGAATAACGTAAGGAGGTTTAGATCATGTGAATGGGTAGTTAGAACACCGAGGGACTCGAGCGGTAGATCTATCTGGGTGTAGCGAGCCCAGCTCTAGGCCAAACGGACCTCTCTGAGGCCAACAGAACGGACCTGGAGTGACTTGGTTGCCCAACGCAAAAATCGGCTAGGTCGTGTCTTACTATTTGCATTTCACAACATGCTAATGGCTTTGCAAACCATTGGTGATCACAAGTCCTCTTACACTGCTACATACCAGGAAACTTTTATACTTACAAGTGTTTTACTTACTCACTTACACATGAACTCGCTCAACATTATTGTTGATTTTTCAACTCACATGTATTTCAGGAAATTAAATGGATCTGGCACGGTATGGAACGTTTTCCGCTGCACCTTTTCATGAAGTCATCAGGGTTTAGGGTTGTGTCTCTTACCTGGACAAGACACAATCCCTAAACCACGTTTATGTTATGTTTCAGTTTGTAATGTTGTTGAACAAGGTCATGGTTGTTGGTTAAAAACAATGGTACTGTATTTTTGATTTTCAAAACTTAATGGATGACTTGCATGGTTTTTAAATTCATATAGCTTGTTATGATTAAGCTATGGTATTAAGAAGTCACACCATAATTAACCACGCTTCCGCAAAGCCAGGGTGTGACAGCTTGGTATCAGAGCTCTGATCATAGCGAACTAGGATTCTCTCTCGAGTCTAGACTATGATCACTAGGGCTCTCACGAAAACATTTTTCTGCATACCACTTAAGTCCAGATCCACAACTTTTTACAAACAAATGTTGAGCACATTTTATTTATTATTCTAGGCTCAGTCTGGGAGGCTGAGGTAGGAGGCTAGTGGGACTAGAAGTGTTGACTAGTGGGACTAGAAGGGTTGGCTAGTGGGACTAGAAGTGTTGGCTAGTGGGACTAGAAGTGTTGACTAGTGGGACTAGAAGTGTTGGCTAGTGGGACTAGAAGTGTTGGCTAGTGGGACTAGAAGGGTTGGCTAGTGGGACTAGAAGTGTTGGCTAGTGGGACTAGAAGGGTTGGCTAGTGGGACTAGAAGGGTTGGCTAGTGGGACTAGAAGTGTTGGCTAGTGGGACTAGAAGTGTTGGCTAGTGGGACTAGAAGGATAATTTGAATGTTACGTGGTGACTACATGTTTATATGACTATATGATTGATTATTATACGTATATGTGTTGGTGTTACAAACGTCATGCTTTCATCAAGTACTAGAAAGATGGGCACTACGAACCCCATAACCATAGTATCAGACGACATAGTTTCATCGAAGCACGAGGTGTACATTTCTGATACTACCGGCACAGACAACGACGACTCTCAGCCCTCTGTGCGCTGCCTGAAGTCGTAGCAGAGCCTACTAATGGCTACCTTGTTGGGAATTTGCCCCCCCCTGCCGCTTAACTCGTTGTTGATATGCCCCCGACGTTGTCTCTGAAGACGATGTCGAACTACTAAGAGGAGGACCCACTTGAGGGCGAGGCCCTATTGCTGCTGGTATTAGACTACTGCATGCGGACGCTCCTGTAGGGGGGAAACTCATGTCCATTCCCCTATCCCAGACTCATTTGAGTTTCTAACATCCGCATCTTCGCACATACAGGGAATGCAGCACTACTTACACGACGCCGACCCTGATATGGCATCATCAGCTGAACCGGATCCCACACACAGTTTTGAGTTTGATCGCGATTATGAGGACAATTCTGTTTTTCCGCCTGGTGTTGATCCAGACCATGACATTGAGTTCATACACTTAGACCAGCCCTTGGGGGATCCTGTAACCCCTGTGATTGTTGATCCAGCTGATTTTGAGATGGAGTTTTTGATTCGAAGCTAGCCGTGGCCCCTGAGCCAGGCGTTGCTCCTGACCCCGCATTAGAGCATGACCCTGATCATGCCAATGCACCTACTATTGCTCCTTGATTGATCATCTGCTTGGATGAGAGAAAATTTGGGGTAACTGTGCAAGACAATTTATTATTACGGGGGCCCACGTAATAACGATTTGTAGTGCACAGGAATCCTGGTGGACTCTGCAGGCCAAGCTAATGATAACCAATGCAGCAGGAAATAACTTAAACACAAATGACCTAGGCGATGTAGCCTCGAGTTCATTCTATTGCAAGCAACAAGCCAAATAGACAAGCCTATGTGAAGGCTCGGAATTTACTTCCCCACTCATACAGTGAGTATATGTGCGTGTGAAATTGGGTGATTACATGATGGCTTACGTTGCTATATATATACCCCATAGACAATTGAAACATTGTCCAACCCGCTTCACGCTATTTCGACAAAAAGGGAATGTCACCCAGGCATGACACAAACACCAGTACATTGCCAAGGACAGAAGCCGAGCTGCAAGAACGCATCTCACAGATAAATGCACGACATGAAGCCCTCCACTCTAAGTACAACGATGGCATTACTGGAGATAACCCTCCAACTGGCTGCACCTATAAACAGTTCCTGAACTGCAAGCCTTTGAACTTTGTCAGAACCGGAGGCACCGTTGCATTTGTTCGTTGGTCCAAAAGATCGACTCCACTCTAAGAATGAGTAACTGTTCGCCCCAACAGAGTGTTACCTACATCCCAGGGATATTTCTAGATGGCACACTCTCTTAATGGAACCTCCAGGTTCAGACCCTTGGCACAGACGCTGCTTATGCACTGAGCTGGGACGAGCTCAAGGAAACGATTGAGAAGAAATGTTGTTTTAGGACAGAAATTCAGAAACTTGACGTGGAGTCCTGAAATTTGAGAAAGGACGAACCAGAGACTCCTGAACATGACCAGCGATCGCACGACTTGTCTAGGGTCGTCCCCTACTAAGTCATTGATGTAGTATGATATAGTAGTGTACTTGCGAGCTTTACATTGTGGTCTCGAATTGTAGCAATACAATCGCAGTATTCTCATCACATGCGATGTTCAATCAATTGTTTATGTCCTATAACATAAGAGGTTATGTGATTGACTTGTTGATAACATGAAATGTTATGTGTTGGTATTGTTGAATGCATACGTACACTTCACTTACTATGGCCTAACCAACTTAAACCATCTTTTAGAAAGATGCCGCCAAGACGTCAACAACAGCCTATGCCTACCACACAGGAAGAGCTACAACAAATCATTGCTGCTGCCATAGCGCAGTACGCAGCTTCTCAGCCAGGAGGGAGCGGGAGTGTTAACCAAGGCAATAGCAATCCACCTCACGGTAATACCACGCCATTCGAACCTACCATGAACTAGTTGGGGATTTTAGCGGTGATGCTAATGCCAAACACATGTTTTAACATACGTGCAGGATGCACCTACAAGCAGTTCTTAGACTGCAAACCAGTTAACTTCGATGGCATAGGAGGTGCAGTTGCCTTTACCCGCTGGGCTGAGAAAACCGATTCTGTGTTACGCATGAGCAAGTGTGCCGAGGATCAGCAAGTCACGTATATTTCAGGGCTATTTCTAGACGGAGCCCTATCTTAGTGGAACTTACAAGTCCAAACACTAGGCGAAGCTGCCGCCTACGCCCTGACTTGGGCCGAGTTGAAAGAACTGATGCGCAAAAAGTACTGTTCACGCGCAGAAATTCAAAGGTTGGAGACTGAATTTTGGCACTTAAAGATGGATGGTCCGAAAGTAGCAGAGTACGTTCAGAGGTTTCATGACCTATCTCAAGTGGTTCCTTACATGGTTACGCCAGAATACAAGCGAATCGAGCGCTTCATTTGGGGTTTGGTTCCCCAAATAATAAGCATGGTAACCTCCTCCAAACCAGCAACTATCACAGAAGCCATTGATTTGAGCGTGGCTCTCACAGAAGAGGCGATTCGTCTGAACAAGTTTGGTGATGTTAAGGCAAAGGAGAAAGAGACTCATGTTGAGTCGTCAGGAGGTAACAAAAGAAAGTTTTCGAACTTCAAACAAAGTGTTAGCGGTGATGGTAAGAGAGGAGCACCAAGCACGCCAGCTCAGGGTGCAGCTGGCAGTGGAAGGAAAGGAAGAGGATACATGGGTACCCAGCCCAGATGCAATACCTGTCAACGCCACCATTCGGGTCAATGTCGGCTAAAGGTATGCGATGTATGTGGGAAACGTGGTCATTTGAAGGACACCTGTTGGGTTGGTACTGGCCGGGGAGGTCAGGGAGGATCTGAAAATAGGAATAACAACCGTGGTGGTTTTGGAGATCGCCCACAGGGGAATAATCGAGGCTACAATGCCAATCAAGCCGGAAATGCCAATCAGAACAACCCGCCAGTTGGGGATGGTGCAGGAAGTGGTAAAAGACTTGGATGTTTTCATTGCGGTGATATTGGGCACTTCAAGAAGGATTGCCCGGGATTGAACCAAGCCCGTGGAAGGGTGTTCCAGATCGGTGCACGGGAAGCACGCCAGGATCCCAACGTTGTTACGGGTACGTTCCCTATCAATCAACGCTATGCATCTGTTCTGTTTGATACTGGTGCCGACTATAGCTTCGTATCACTAGAATTTAAGAATATACTTGGGCTAGCCGCTAATAAGTTAGACATTCCCTACGCAATTGAATTGGCTAATGGAAAGTTGGTAGAAGCCAATGATGTTATCAGAGGCTGTGTGATTGAATTAGGAGAACGTGAGTTTGTCTTGGATCTACTACCAGTCCAATTAGGAAGTTTCGACGTGGTAGTAGGAATGGATTGGTTATCGGGCAATAAAGCTGAGATAGTTTGCCACGAAAAGGTTGTTCGTATTCCAACCGAGGATGGTGAGACCATTGTTGTTCATGGGGAGAAGCGTGAGACGCCGTTGCGGATTATCAGCTGTTTGAAGGCAAGGAAGTGTTTACAGAAAGGATGTGTTGCTTTTCTGGCACACATCGTAGATAAGAAGGCTGCCGAGCCAAGAATCGAAGACATCCCTGTCGTAAGGGAGTATCCAGAAGTCTTCCCAGAAGACTTACCCGGACTGCCACCTCAGAGACAAGTGGAGTTTCATATCGACTTAGTTCCAGGCGCCGCGCCTGTAGCTAAGGCACCTTACAGACTTGCACCGTCTGAAATGCAGGAATTGTCGACGCAACTTCAAGAGTTGTTAGACAAGGGTTTTATCCGACCAAGCTTCTCGCCTTGGGGAGCTCCGGTCCTGTTTGTCAAGAAGAAGGACGGAAGTTTCCGCATGTGTATTGACTACAGAGAATTGAACAAACTGACGATCAAGAACAGGTATCCTCTGCCAAGAATCGATGATCTGTTCGACCAACTTCAAGGTTCAAGCTGTTACTCTAAGATCGATCTTCGATCTGGATACCATCAGTTGAGGATTCAAGAGGAAAGTATCCCGAAAACAGCCTTCCGAACTCGTTATGGACACTACGAGTTCCTCGTTATGCCATTTGGTTTGACAAACGCACCTGCAGTCTTTATGGACTTGATGAATAGGGTTTGCAAGCCATACTTAGACAAGTTCGTGATTGTATTCATCGACGACATCCTGATTTACTCAAAGACGAAGGCTGCACACGAACAACATCTTAGAACCATTTTGGAGCTGCTAAAGAAGGAGCAACTGTACGCCAAATTCTCTAAGTGCGAGTTTTGGCTACGCGAAGTCCAGTTTCTTGGGCATGTGGTTAATGGGGATGGAATTCATGTTGATCCCGCAAAGATCGAGACAATCAAGAATTGGGAAACGCCTACAACGCCAACCGAGGTTCGACAATTCTTGGGTTTGGCTGGCTACTATCGAAGGTTCATCGAGGATTTCTCAAAAATCGCTCAACCTTTGACGATCCTCACGCAGAAGGACAAGACGTTTGATTGGGGAATCAAACAGGATGAAGCATTTCAGGTATTGAAGGATAAGCTTTGTAACGCGCCAATCTTAGCTCTACCAGAAGGTACTGACGACTTTGTGGTATACTGCGACGCATCGCGTCAAGGTCTGGGTTGTGTGTTGATGCAACGCCAAAAGGTCATTGCTTACGCATCACGCCAACTGAAAGTGCACGAGAAGAACTATACCACACACGATTTAGAGCTTGGCGCAGTGGTTTTCGCTTTAAAGATCTGGAGACACTACCTGTACGGTACGAAATGCACAATCTTCACAGATCACAAAAGCTTACAGCATATATTCAACCAGAAGGAGTTGAATATGAGGCAAAGACGATGGGTTGAATTGTTGAACGATTACGACTGCGAGATAAAGTATCACCCAGGGAAGGCGAATGTAGTCGCCGATGCCCTAAGTCGTAAAGAAAGAATCAAGCCCATAAGGGTTAGAGCTTGGGAAATGATTATACGAACCGATCTTTCCTCGCGCATTCGTGCTGCACAAAAGGAAGCTCTCAAGGAGGGAAACCTTGAGGAAGAATATCTCCGTGGGATGGAGAAGTTACTGGCACCAAACAAGGAAGGCACATTATGTTTTGAGAAAAGGATTTGGGTTCCTTTGTTTGGAGATTTAAGGAAAGTTATCTTCGACGAAGCACACGAGTCACGGTACTCTATCCACCCTGGATCGGATAAGATGTACCAGGATCTCAAAGATTACTATTGGTGGCCTAGGATGAAAGGCGACGTTGCTGTTTACGTGAGCAAATGTTTAACGTGCGCTAAGGTCAAGGCAGAATACCAGAAGCCTTCGGGGCTGCTGCAGCAACCTGAGATTCCCAAGTGGAAGTGGGAACAAATCTCAATGGATTTTGTTACAAAACTGCCAAAAACGCCAAGAGGCCATGATATGATTTGGGTAATAGTTGACCGCCTAACAAAGACAGCACACTTCTTACCTATCAGAGAAAAGGATAACACAAGCAAATTGGCTGAAATTTACATGAGAGAGATCGTCGCACGGCATGGAGTGCCTCTCTCAATCATTTCTGATAGAGACGGAAGGTTTGTGTCAAGAATATGGCAATCCTTCCAAGAAGCTTTTGGCTCTCAATTGAATCTGAGCACTGCGTTTCATCCGCAAACTGATGGCCAGAGCGAGCGCACGATACAAACTTTGGAGGACATGCTGAGAGCATGTGTTATGGATTTGGGAGGTAGCTGGGATAAACACTTACCCTTGGTCGAATTCTCATATAACAACAGCTACCACACCAGTATTGGTGTTGCGCCTTTTGAAGCCCTATACGGACGCAAGTGTCGATCACCACTATGTTGGGCTGACGCAGGTGATAGGCAGCTTGCCGGTCCCGAAATCGTCCAAGAGACGACAGACAAGATTGCGCAGATTCTTAAACACATCGAAGCCGCTCGCCACAGACAAAAGGCCTACGCGGATCCAAACCGGAAGCATGTGGACTTCCAAGTTGGAGAAATGGTTTTACTGAAGGTATCACCCTGGAAAGGGGTAGCGCGCTTTGGGAAGCGAGGAAAGTTAAATCCACGCTACATTGGTCCCTTCAGAATTCTGGAAAGAATTGGGACAGTAGCATACAAGTTGGACCTACCTGCTGAACTGAATGGTGTTCACGATACATTTCATGTATCCAATTTAAAGAAAAGTCCAACTCAAGTTGACGTTGCCATTCCTATCGACGAGATTCATATTGACGACACGCTCCACTTTGTTGAAGAACCTGTTGAGGTCACAGATTGGAAAGTTAACAAGACCCGCCGGAGCAGTGTCAAACTCGTCAAAGTACGTTGGAATGCCAGACATGGTCCTGAATTTACCTGGGAGCGTGAGGACCGGATGAAAGAAAAATACCCCCACCTATTTCCTAAGAACTCTGCTTCTACAAGCAGAACTTAAATTTCGGGACGAAATTTATTTAACGGGGGGAGAATGTGACAACCCGCACTAAACCAGGTATCCGTACAACTTAATTAATGATTAATTACTACTTGATTACTGTGCTTGATTGAACTAGCTGATAAACTGCTACCTGCATACTGATACATGCACTTACTTGCATCATACTTTATTTGCTGTCACTACATTAATTACATACTGAACCCTAGTGACAAACATGATGCACAAAAAGCACAGTAGCACTAAACGAATACACAGTGAACATGCTGATATAACCAGCATCAGGCAAATACTGCCTCTAAGGCCTGTTAAGAGCCTCATAAATTTTGACTACACCGGTAGTGAGTGTAGAGATATACGGGTTGTAGTACCACGTCTCTAGGAATAAGATACACTGATTCGGATGTGCCTAAAACGTACTTTAAGTACCAAACACAGCACTTTAAAAATTAAACCAGCTTCTAGCTGACAAGTAAAGTGCCAGAAAATGAGAAAATAACACTAGACACTTTCTAAAGTGTTGGAAACTAATTGTGTCACTAAAAATGTAATAACGACACTTTAAAGCGTTACAAAAGACTTTAACGGATTTCTATCCAACCGGACACCCGGACTTTACCCGGAATATGAAAATATTATTATTTTCACTTTTTATATTTTTCTGAGCCAGTTAGGGTCCCTGATTACCTTAACACCCGTCATAACACGCTTTATATTACTAACTAAGTTAAACACCTAAACTAACTTAGTTAACCTAACTAAACCCTAACTAATCTTGTTTAAACCAAACTAACCCAACCCCCATCCCATAACCGGCCCCTAGCTAGGGGAACACACAAGTACCAAATTTGATTATTATATTGAATTGTGTTGGATATCTAATTAACACATGGACTCTTGGTTAATGCACATTAGAAGTGCCTATAAGTACAAGGAAATACTTAGCATAATCTCACTTCACAAATCACAACACCCTCACTTCTCTCTTGCTCTCTTGGCTCACGGCCGAACCCCAACCCACACACCATCATACTTTCGGTTCTTATTCACCCCATTCCAAGATCATACCAACATCCAAGGTCGCGTATTAGAAGCTTTGGTGCAAGCGGAACACGAAGGACCTCAACCGTTTGCTTTTATCCACGCGTTTTTCATCACGATTCTTCCCTAGCCCCGAGCTAGAGGTATATTGCTTAAAACTCATTCTTGAATGTATTCAAAGTGGTTAAAAGAACTTTCGTCGGTTAAAAATCGAAAACATGCGTTTTGAAACTTTAAAGTCTACTAAAATCACAAAAATGGAGGTTAATAGCATATAACTTGTGTAAAAGTCGTAGGACTTGAAATTTGTGTTTATCTAGACTCGATCTATGATGTGGTAGCTCAAATCTCCGTTTAACCCGACTTTGTAAAATCACGTATCATCACATAAGCTCGTTTTTGAAAGATACAAGGGTTA
The DNA here is from genome assembly GCA_030545235.1 of Helianthus tuberosus. NCBI lineage: Eukaryota > Viridiplantae > Streptophyta > Magnoliopsida > Asterales > Asteraceae > Helianthus > Helianthus tuberosus. Next base: position 5,819,798 of record CM060359.1, read on the forward strand.
AAGGTGAAACACTACCACATTTAGAGCATGAACTTGTGTAAAAATATTTTACTTGTGTAAAAGTGGTTTAACCGGTAAAATGGTGTTTAAAACTAGCGGATCTACGTATCCGCAAGTGGTATTTTTGAAAGACCACACTTTAAAGAAATCATATTTTTCTAAAGATGAATCTTACACTAATAAATATGGTTTTATAAACCACAAGTGTGTAAACACTTGTGAAACAAAGAGATCCGACAAAGAAGTAAGTTTGTCACTTGTTACTAGAAGTTGTAAAGGCAGATTTCTCTAAACACGAGGTTTTTATGAGATTAAAGTTACTTTATATAATGATCTACATATATAAAGGTGATTTACATTAAAGATGCGGAAAAACTACAAGTTCATGCGATTATGCAAATTTACATACTTGTCGACTAGTTTGTTGTGTCGGAAATTGTTTGATTGAATAAAGAAGATTGTTGATTGATTTGTTAAAAGAAAATGATACGCTTGAAAGCGTGGCCACCTCCAGTTACAGAGGAAACTCTGGCGAAATTTTCTAAAAACCTAACACTTAGGTTTATTTACACAACAAGCGTTAGAACTATTTTTGAACATACTTTCGAAACATAAAGTTCGCTAGCACTATATTTTACTAAATATTCGGAGGTGGGATTTTCACAAAGATTAACGTGATAACTATATTTGTCACAACACTGTTTATGATTATTTTGTGAAATACATAAATATTATTTTAGAGAGAAAATAATATTTACAAGCGTTGATAATTCCAAAACTTTGCGAACGCTTCCACAAACATATAAGTTACACCGGTAATTACATTACCACAAGATTGATAAAACGCAACTTACGCACATGTATTGTATCCCCCATCCTTGGGAAGAAATATAACTACCTAGTGTATACGGAACATAAACACGAAATAGTTGTCTAACTATTTCCCCAAAGACATAAACTATAAAGCTAAGGCACGGCCGTCCGTCTAATAGAATTAGTACTTGTAGGTCGTTGCACAGCTTACTGTATTGGAGACGCTTGATAGAGATACGCATTCACTGTGAGTTCATGTCCCCCTTTTCTCTAACTGTTTTCAGTTTACTTAACCGCGGGGGTGAAATACATGTTACTTTGTTTACAAGTACTTTATACACGGTATGAATAACGTAAGGAGGTTTAGATCATGTGAATGGGTAGTTAGAACACCGAGGGACTCGAGCGGTAGATCTATCTGGGTGTAGCGAGCCCAGCTCTAGGCCAAACGGACCTCTCTGAGGCCAACAGAACGGACCTGGAGTGACTTGGTTGCCCAACGCAAAAATCGGCTAGGTCGTGTCTTACTATTTGCATTTCACAACATGCTAATGGCTTTGCAAACCATTGGTGATCACAAGTCCTCTTACACTGCTACATACCAGGAAACTTTTATACTTACAAGTGTTTTACTTACTCACTTACACATGAACTCGCTCAACATTATTGTTGATTTTTCAACTCACATGTATTTCAGGAAATTAAACGGATCTGGCACGGTATGGAACGTTTTCCGCTGCACCTTTTCATGAAGTCATCAGGGTTTAGGGTTGTGTCTCTTACCTGGACAAGACACAATCCATAAACCACGTTTATGTTATGTTTCAGTTTGTAATGTTGTTGAACAAGGTCATGGTTGTTGGTTAAAAACAATGGTACTGTATTTTTGATTTTCAAAACTTAATGGATGACTTGCATGGTTTTTAAATTCATATAGCTTGTTATGATTAAGCTATGGTATTAAGAAGTCACACCATAATTAACCACGCTTCCGCAAAGCCAGGGTGTGACACAAGAGTCCTATGAACGAATTATGACCACTTGAGTCTGCTTTGGAACTCCAAGAATGATCAGAAGTGCAAGAGAAGGTGTGATCACAATGGTTGCACATGAAGCCTTTATATAGTGATCAAGAACACCATAAAATGTTGACACATAGGTCTATAACTTACCACAACTGATCCACAAGTGTCCCTAGATGTTTAGGGGTTGTTTAGGGGTCAAGAGAAATGTGGAAAATCGGTTAAAGTCGAGCAGAATGCAAAGGCAGACAAGAAACCAAGAAATTCGGAGCTGGTAGTCCCTCGCGTGACGCGAAGGACCCCCCTGGGGCTTCGCGTGGCGCGAGGCCCTTCTGATCAGATCTTCAATTTTTTATTTTTATGCAATGGTCCTTGGCCCTTCAAACTTTGTTTAGACATTTGTTTCTTGCATCTTGAACCCTCCAATTTGATTTATAAGGGCTTTAAAACATATGCCCACTTTGTTAAGTCCTCGGTTAACTTTATTGTTACCCGAAAAGTCCTAACTTTCAACGTTAACGCTTTAACCCCTCGCACACGAATTTGATCATAACTTTCTCATACGATAACGAAACTTTATGAAAATTATATCGTGGATTCTGGTGAGCATAATTAACAGTTACAAAGCTTCGGGTTTGTCAAAAGGTCACTCAGAGGTATAACTTAAACATGTTGACACATTTAACCCCTGTAGTTTGTAATCTCTCACTTTTAGCTTCGCATGATCCATGATTTATTCGTTTGATGCTATAAACATCATGTAGGGTTAATGTACAATATATTTATTCACTGTTGACATTTCAAACACGTAAATTCACATACTTTCCATGTTTGTCAACTTTAGTCCTTCCATAATATTCTTTCACACGTTTTAAACATATGACACGTGTCAACACATTATAGGACGTGAATTTTCGAGGTGTTACAGCAGTGCTTCACAATATTTTGTAAGATGTGGAACCTGCAGAGATATCTGTGTGCGCCAGGGAATATCTTTCTACACGCGTTTATCAGTGCCTGGTCCCTGTCCGTTAGAATTACACGCGGCTCCATGCACTCGTGCAGCATAGACCTGACCCTCTCCAATACCCAGATGTACGTTGCCTCCTGCTCGTTTGAAAGAAATGCATGCGCAACACAGAAGGTGTGGTTTGTCGACGACATACCCACCACTTGCAAAAATGGAAGATTGTACATGTTAGTCTTGTAGGTAGCGTCGATCATAAGCACATGCGGGAATGCCCTCCACATTTCAAAGGACTTATCGTGACAGAAAAATATATGCTAAACGACGTTGGTTGAAGGTTCCGCCTGTATGTAATAGGTCATCTTTTTTTCCTGGAGGATTTATTCTAGTCGCTGCATGGGAGACGGTTTTTTCTCGAACTTCGCGGCCCTAATCTTTTGGCGAGCGTTGTGTATGTCTTTCGGAACACATACGTTCTCAGGGTTCTGTTCGGTTACGGCCTTCCAGATTGTATAGGGCTGTATGTCTTGATCTGTCAGCTCTTGTACCAGCCTATACTCATTAGGAGTAAGCCTCCTGGCATACGCGTAACCCTCCAGATGTTCAGCAGGGCCGTGGTTGTGTGCCTCGTTAAAATTTTTGTTCAGATAATCTATCCGCCAAGACATACAGCCCCAGCCGAGAAAACCTATCACCATAAAAGGGCACGCACATTTTTTGCTGCCGGTTTTCCTAACCTGGGCCTTACTCTCATGCTCGCCGCTACGACAACATTGGAGCCACACCCGGTTATCCTTAGACCGTCTGGTAACAATTATGTATCCGTTGGCTAAACCCCTTCGTTTTACCCAACTTTCCAAATCTTTGCAGGATAAAAAATCCTAAAAACATAACAAGTAATTTAAAAAAATATAACAATTTTGAATGTACTTTTTTAAAAATTCTTAAAAAATATTTGATTAATATTTAAAAAAATATTTTAATGTATTTTTTTATAATATTTAAAAAATATAACAGGTTTAATTAATTTTATAAAAATATTTCATATAACATTTATTAATTAATTTTTATCCTGTTTGAAAAATATAACAATTTTAGTGTATTTTGTATTAACAATTGTATAATAATTTAACAGAAAAAAATATAACATTTAACAAAAAATATATATCGTTCGTACCTGATCAGTTTTGTACGAAACTTCAGGGTAAACGGGTGTCTCGTCACCCAATGACTCTAGCACGGGTGACTCGTCACCCAATGACTCTTGCACGGCTGGATCGTCACCCAATGACTCTTGCACGTAAGAAGGGTGACTAAGGTCTCCTTGTACTCCCGATGGACCACTAACGAAAACGTTATTGCTATATTCTTCCTGTCCGTTGAGGTCGGGCAACGACGATTCATTATGACGGGGACGATAGCCCGACTTGACCTCGTGCGCGTGATCATCATTTCCACCCAAATCGTAAGAATCAGGGACATTAGACCCCGCCTAATACAAACGGTGTGCTAAGTATTTCATAAAAAAAACAGAATAAGTTAAAAAAATGATATACCACACTGCTATCCGGAATAAACGTGCTCGTGTCCGCCTCAGACGGCTCACCGAAAACATACTTGTACCAAGACATGTTTGTTAGTGAATGTGAATATATAACGAAGACGATATATATTTCGTCTTCTTCGTCGCTTAAATAGGGGGAGAAGTATTCAAATTCAGAAAATAATACGAGTCGTATAGCCCTATACGATGCGTATAGGGCATACGTCAATCACTTTACGTCACTCAACAGTGACAGAAAGCTGATCGTACTTTCTAAAAAAGTAATACGCATCGTATAGGCCTATACGATGCGTATAACGTTAACCCCCGTGAGACAATGTCAGTCGTTGACTGACACAGAATTAATTACCAACCTCAATACGCATCGTATAGCCCTATACGATGCGTATTGAGGGTGTCGATTTAATCAGCCAAGGTGTGCCAATAATACGACCCTTTTATTTTGAGCACCCGTACAGGTACTATATAGCTAAAGTCGGCACAAGTACCAATATAGTACTGGCACAAGACCAATACCAAATAGGGAAAATTGGTACGAGTACTAATACGATACATGTACAATATAGGTAAAGTCAATACGAATACCAGAATACCTTAATACGAAATACAACATAATATAAAAAAATTAAAGGTCTATATAAAATTTGGTATCAGTATACGTTTTTACTCGTGCGCGTACCAAAATTGAAAGTATCGAATATCAAAGTCAATAAAATCGGGTACTGATACATGTTTGAAACCGTAGTGGCCCTAACCATCACTAGTGCTCTAGTGCACGGGTATTTAAGTTCCACCTATGATGGACCCGGGTGAGTCCCCCTCCCCCCCCCCCCCCCCCCCTTCGGGCTCAAGTTCGAGTTTGGGTGATAAGAGTTTCTCATTGAGGGTTTTAAATTGAAGATCTATGGTGCGAGGGGGTTATCTAGCGCGGACCCGATTAAGACAACGTATGCTAGCGCTTCCGACATTCGCGAATAATTCACACCTTAAAAAAAAAAACTAGTGGCCTTGATAGCGAGTGCCTCTCAAACCTACGTTTTAGCGCGTGAGGAAACGAGGTGTTATTGTTTTGAGTTAAATGCCATTTTAGTCCATGTGGTTTGATCCATTTTGCCAGTTTAGTCCAAATGTTTCATTTTTAACCTGTGGGTCCAAAAAGGTTTCACAGTTGCCATTTTAGTCCACTTGGTTAACTTCATCCATTTTTTCTGTTAACGAGAAGGCCAATTTGGTCATTTGTATGTAATTTTGTTAACTAAAAGGGCAATTCAGCCATATAAAATGACCGAATTGGCCTTCTCGTTAACAGAAAAAATAGATGAAGTTAACCTAGTGGACTAAAATGGCAACTGTGAAACCTTTTTGGACCCACAGGTTAAAAATGAAACATTTGGACTAAACTGGCAAAATGACCCAAACCACATGGACTAAAATGGCATTTAACTCTATTGTTTTTCTTATCCTACTAATACACGTGTGTGGTCCTGAAATAAATGCAAGTTAAAAAAGAAAAAATCATTATTATATGGGAAAATAGCCAAAATAGCCTTGACCCGGTCAAACTTTCCAAAATAGCCAATCCAGACGTCTTGTGGAGACGGCTGAAACATGCTGAAACGTCTTGGCGGCTGACCAACCAACACCTGCCACGTGTCCGACAGAACAGTCAGACGTCTTGACGTCTTGGCTGAGACGTTTCAAGCGGCTTGAGACGTTTCGTTAGCTGAGCCCATTTTTCCAGACGGCTTGAGACGTTTCCGCCCGGCTTTAGCCGTTTTCGTCCGGCTTGAACCATTTGTCTCTCTTTAGCCGGCTATTTCTGCTTTAGCCGGATTTGTTAAGCCAAGACGTTTTTGTACGATTTGAAGACGTTTTTGTACGATTTTAAGACGTTTTGTGCGTTTTCAAGACGTTTTCCATTTGTTTAAAGTGATCCTTTATTTATAAATACTATACATTGAAAAATTGTATTTAAACATAAGATTGAAAAAGTTTGTTTTTTTTGTAATTATCTCACAACATGAGGGTCAAGTTTGTTGTTTATACTGGGGGGAAGTGGGATGTCATTAACGGAAACATTGAGTATGTTACTGATGGCGATTCAAGGAGACGTGGTTTAGAAATTGAAACAGGTCATTCATATAATAGTTTTTTAAACTATGTTTCTAAGATGTGTGATACTCCAAACATTACACGGTTGTCATACCGGATGTCTACGTTTACTGATCCGATCGATATAATTAATGATCGAGATGTTAGATTTTTTTTTGATTTGGCGATGCAGAATCCTTTTGAAATTTATAAATTATATGTTATTCAAGAGTCTGGTGTTGGTTCCTCTGGTTTTTCTTCTTTAAACAACTTCAAAACTCCAGATCTAAATATTTCAGTAAAAGAAAGTGTTTATGTTTTAAACGATGACTGTCCTATTTTAGAAAATAATTTTGAAAAATCATCCACGTCTAAAAACGAATCAGCTTCTTCATCTATAGTGTTTGAGGCCGGTCATATATTCAATAACAAAGAAGAGATGAAACTTGAATTGGGAAAGAAATGTTTGTTAGAGCATTTCGAGTTTAAAGTTGATAGATCATCTAAGACCCGGTATGAAGTGTCATGCATCGGTGATGGTTGTGAATGGCGATTTAAGGCATATGCTATTCCTGGTGGTAGTTTATTTTTTGTTAAACATATGAATGATAGACACACTTGTTCAAAGACGCAAACACACCCACATTTCCGTCAGGCTAACCCAAAGGTTTTGGGTCACTTTTTAAAGGAACAACTAAAAGACAGTGGTAGGATATATCGAGCGAAAGAGATTGTCAAAGATTTTAGACAAAGGTTCGAGGTTGAGATAACAAACCTTCAAGCTTGGCGTGGTAAAAGTCATGCACTTGAACTTCTACAAGGAACAACCCGAGACTCTTTTGCCGAACTACCAATATACTGTTACAATTTTAAGCTTGCAAATCCTGGAAGCGTTACTCACATCTTGGTTGATGAGCAGAGTCGTTTTGAAATGGTTTTTGTTGCTTTAGGTGCTAGAACTTGGACTGTTGCAGGTATCCGGGCAGACAGTTTTCTCGTTGAAGACGGTGGGAAAAGGGGTTTAGTTGATTTTTTGAATCGTTCGTGCAGTTGCCGTGTCTGGCAAGTTTCTGGTCTACCTTGTGGGCATGTGATTGCTGTTTCAAGATTTTTGGGTGAACCTGACTGCAGTCATTATGCATTCTCTTGTTATTCAAACGAAGTATACAAAAAAACGTATGAAGAATCGATTAATCCTCTGCCTCATAGGTATGAATGGGTGATACCACAAGGCATTGGCAGTGTATTACCGCCGCATATTACAAAACGTCAGTCTGGCCGTCCAAAAGAAAACACCCGAATCTTGTCTCGTGGGGAAGAGCCCGTTCAGGTATATTGTTCGCGGTGTCGAACATACGGCCATCGTCGTGACGTTTGTTTAGATCCAGCGCCATCACAGATTCGTTCACGTAAATCATCAGACAAAGGAAAAGGGAAACAGACAGAAACCCAAAGTCCAACGGATGACATTTGTCCATCTTATAATTTAGCAGAATTTTAATAATAGCTTAGTTTTTATATCTTTTAACTAGGAAAATCATGTAACAAATTCTCGTAACCGCAATAGTAATTAGTACTTTTAATTTACGTAAGAATTAAATTTTACAATGCGTACGTCCAGCCTTCAAAAATTAGTAGGTGTGTAGCGCCCGGCGTAGAGTTCATCAGCCATGTAGCGTCTAAATCTGACACAAGCATCCTGCATGTTTACTTCGTTCCATGTCAATGAACGGTTGTACACCAGATTTTCCAATAGCATACATATGATAACACCTGAGTTTCGGCCAATATGAGCTCTGTGGTCAGGCCACACAACATCCCCGCAATACTCTAAGGCTCTTACACTCTCTATCCCCGAGTGTTTCCAGTACGAAATACGGCCCAGAAACCATACGAATGGAGATTCAAATTCTAAAAGAATTTGATGTATTTTCCTGTGTATGCAAAATCCTTCTCCGCAATTACTTAGGTTACAGTTATCGGGAAAATAAGCATATATTTTAAGCGAACGCATATCTATTTTTAGAAGTAACCAGTGGTTTTCTACATGCGCTACGGGCATGTAAATCTGCAAAAAAATGAAACGTACATAAGCACCGGAAAAGGTATTATTTTTAGGGAATTATTTTTGAAGCTACAAATTATTTAAAAAATCAATATTTGTTTATATAACATAAAATAAAAAAATTGCTAATTTCTTTAAACAGAAAATCTTTTTTTAAATTTATTAAAATGAATGTCTGCAAATTTATAAAAAGCGTACATACCGTATCAACGTCCCAAAATGGAGGAAAATTTTCTTTTGAACCGTCTCCATATCCGTAGGCCTCTCTATTTTGTTCTCTTATCATGTTAAAAAAAGTAGGGGGTACTACTGTCCATCGATAATCCTTTGACGACAACGCCCTTGACCGTCTGTGAAGCTCCCGTTGATACATTAGCTTGTTACACCATGCATTGATATGCTGAGGAAAATATGGTTAAACTTTGACTAAAAAAAACACTATCATTAACAGGAATAGGTATTTCGAAGGTACCGTTTCTTGAATAAATCCGTTTCCACAAAATCCAAGTAATCCGCCCCACCATTCTTTTCCGAGAGGTGTTTTACCCATGTAGGTTGAGTAGCAAGTTGGAGTATCGCCGTCATAGTAAAACTCCAGAATATTTGGCGACCAATGTTCAAACCGATCATTTTGGTTTATCCAGATGGTGCGTTCCACGCAATGGGGAATATTTGAGTAAGACATCTGGTGAGGCATTGCTCACATAGTGAGGGCACACATATATATACACACACGTGTTCACAATAAAATAAAAAATATAATATAACCCTTCACGTGTCCGTTGTAGATGAGTTCTTGAACCCGATCGACCCCGCATAGCACGTGGAAGGGGAAATCCGATCTCATCCCATTAAAATGGGAAAGATCTGTGTCCGTTGTAGATGACTTCTTGACTTCTTTGAACCCGGTTGTTGAATCAGGGGGTCTGCCCATTTTTTTTTTCGAGCTGTGAACACCAATGGCGTATAGCATATGGGGAAGAAGAAAACGTTGTGTATAACAGGGGTTGAAAATTGTGATCCATTTAAAAAGGCTTTAAAACGTCTTAAAAAGATCTTTGGAAAACGGGAAACGTCTTAAACGTCTTAAAAAGATCTTTGGAAAACGGGAAACGTCTTAAAAAGAGCTTTGGAAAACGGGACATGTCTCAAACGTCTCAAGAAATTAAACGTCTTAAAAAAACTTTGGATAACGTGAAACGTCTCAAGGTTTAATGAAACGTCTCAACTTTTTTTAAAATAAGTAATAATTTCGGACGTCTCAAGCCGTGTTGAAACGTCTCAAAGCCGGCTTCAAGCGTCTCAAGCCATGCAAAAGTAGCAGCTTATCGGCTCAGCTAACGAAACGTCTCAAGCCGCTTGAAACGTCTCAGCCAAGACGTCAAGACGTCTGACTGTTCTGTCGGACACGTGGCAGGTGTTGGTTGGGCAGCCGCCAAGACGTTTCAGCATATTTCAGCCGTCTCCACAAGACGTCTGGATTGGCTATTTTGGAAAGTTTGACCGGGTCAAGGCTATTTTGGCTATTTTCCCTTATTATATTGACGGTGTTTGTAAACAATTTTTTTTTCTATTAACATTTTTATTATATTTTGTATTTATATATGAAAGATATGTCACATCCTTGAAACATGTGCCAGATCGAACGTTATGCTCGGGTGTTGAATATTTGTTGTAATCGTGGCAGCTAACTTGTGGTTACTAGAAAAGACTAGTTTAAGAAATTAGGCAAAAGGGTGTCGGGGTCATGGTTGAGACATGATTTATCACCTAGGAACATACTTGGAAAGCTACAACATCCCCTTGCTTGATCCACATGGTTTGCATGGATTAAACCACGGCAATCATGGTCCTTCTTTCCATTTTTCAACAAATCATTTCCTTTTTCTTTAGACAAAGATAAATTAAAATAAATAAGGGGCTAGTGGTTTGGGTCATGACCACACCTTTAGGGTAGTGGTTTTAGATTGTGGATTAGAGGTGGGTTGCATGGCACAGACATGGAGGGTCATGGTGGTCATGAGGGTCATGACCACACTCTATAACCTTAAAACACACTGATCTTGTTGTGTTGCAACGGCTGGAACAAAATTGGGAAAAAGTGTAAAATCATAACACGAATTAATAATAAGAAGGGACTCACGCAACATAAAATGTAGACGAAGTTGAAGTCGAATTTATACCGACACGCATTAGCAAGTCGAGAGGGTCAAATAGATAATTTATAAACTTTTTAAAAAGCTAAAAAGTAAAGGTGACAACTTTAAAATTTGAGAGAAGGAGAAAACTCTTTCATTAAAAGATGAAAATAAAAAAAATTGAAGGAAAAAATGTGACCACCAATCCGAACTTAAAGTTATACCGACATGTAATACAAACTAGAGAGTGTCAAAGTGTAGGACAAAAGTGATTGCTTTGAACCTTGAAGAAAATGAAAAGATCATTTCACTAGAAGACAAAAGAAATGAAAGGACTAAATTTGGTGTCCAAAGTTAAAACTCAATGAAAGACACCAGAGCTAAGGCCATGACAAATCATAGATATATAAATATAAATAGCTAGTAATTCTATTATGTCGGTATAGACACTGTTGTGACATGCTTAGAGCTGTAAACAAGGCGTTGTTCTTGTTCATTCATTATGGAATGAGTCTTTTCATAGACTGTTCACGAACGCTTGCAGAACGAGATTTGTTGTTTGTGTTCATTTACCAAGGAAATGAACATGTTCATGAACTGTTCACGAATACTTACAAAAATGAACTCAAAAAGTGTTCATGAACATAAATGAACAAAAAACGTTTATGAACATATATTCATTTTAGAATAAAATCTATATTTTTCATCACAAAGATTATGAATAATCCACCAAATGAATACATTACCGAACATTCATGAAGAGGTATGGTCCCAAAAAGCCGCGCAATCCTCCTGCAAGGTCGCGCGGGACCATACTCCTTAATCAACAATTTCTTGATCGCCAACCTCGCGCGGCTACAACATACCTGTGTAATGCGGCGCGAGGTCCACATAAGAGTAAACTCCAGCTAACAACACTTAGCATTATTACGTACTCAACAAGGGCCTAGCGCGTTAGCAGCGCAAGGCTGTCCCAAAATAGTACACAAAGTACAAGTGGCAGAAAAAAGAGCCAATAAGCGCCCTTCTGATCCTGCTCAATCGTGCTCCACGATCGTCTGACATGCAGGAGACAAAAAGTACTCAAGGACGCCTACCTGGCACCAATCATAAGGCAGAGACAACTGCCCCACGATCTCCACTAGGACGGAGGCCAGGCCGACAACCATGACACGTGGCTCCAATCATTGTGCGCCAGCACCAAAGAACTCCCAGAAGCCACTAACGGTCGAGACAAGTGAGACAAAGAGCATATCGCCCAAGTTGTCGACTTCCGGCCCAAGGCCCATCAGCCCATATCCTCTTACACTTCTCCGGCTATAAATAGAGACCTCACTCCACAGGTTAAACATTCCATTCCCTCTACTCTCTCTCACTTAATACTTAATTATCTCCTAAGCCCAGTCGCTTATTCTCACGCCAGAGCCCGGTTAAGAGGGAAACCCCCACATTCCCCTCTTAACGAGTAACGGTGTTTTGTTTTGCAGTTAACCACGGTCATTAAGGAGCTCAGGAAACCATAAGAAGATTAACCACTATGCAAGGAACATAAACCAAACTGATTAGTCCCCTTAATTAGTTTCGTGTTTCTTCAATTCATGAACACAACATCTATTCATGTCTGTTCGTCTAACTTAACGAACGAAATTTATTATTTGTGTTCGTTCATCTATTAAACAAACGAATATCAACGAACTTCTCGCTTCACGATTCACGGACTGTTCGTTGAACGTTCGATTCGTTTACAACCCTAGATGTGATTGTTTTTATTTACGTTTGAATGTAAGCTTTATTTAAAACTGAATTATCTGTAATAATGTACAACTAAACGAATCACAAATGTACAAACTGACAAAGTTGCTTAAAGGTTTCCTTCTTACATTTTTTTACTCTTACAACATTTAAAATATGATGTTTTATAAAAATTCAATTATGTTGTTGCGACTTACCTGTATTTAACATTGTCACAACCCCCGACCCTACCCTGGGCGGGAGCCATGAGCAGATACAAGTGGTACCTGTGTTTATTAAAATTATCGCAGCGGAATTTTCATCGGGATCGGGTGCAGGAAAAATATCAGAGTTTTCAAAACACCGTAGTTTTCATTTCATAGACTGTGGGATGAAACCCATATTTACATAAAGTATTTTCACAGTGATGAACCCTTGATTACAAAACACGTTTTATTTAGGTTTACATAGCCACTTATTTAAGCTTTGAGTGCCTCATATCACTTTTTCTTCTCTTCACAGTAAATCACAAACGCGTTTTAAAAACATTTGATCAACGAAAAATACTGTTGAGTTCATTCATTTTGTATAAAAGACAGATTTCTTATAAATACAACATTATGGGTTTTTATATTTTTTTTATCTTACAAAATTACTATTCGCTATCCCGTTTTCCAATAGCAAAGAAACCATTTTAATAGTATTTGTCACTCGGTGGCAGTTCATGTGACTGTGGTTATATCATTCATTGGCTAACCCGTTGTCCAATAGTGATGCATAACAAGTAATGTATACAAAACCCCACATACTGACAGTAGTTTCCCAGTAAGAATACAAAGACTAAATCACTTTAATATAAGTAACAACTGGAAAACATTTAGGGTTTTGAAAGTATTTGATAAAAAGAGAATGACACACTTTGCAGATTTAGGATTTTCGGTAATAACCTTCAAGTCTAAGTCGTGGGTTCCTAATTAAACACATAATGCAACACGTATTAATGTATTAACCTAATTCAAACTTTAACGATAATCACTAGACCAAAACCACAACGTAGATGACAAAGTATAGCCTTATTCAGGCAGCACTTTAACATCCATTGGTTTGGTTTCAGATCAATCGGACAGGGTATCGTACCAGTGATCCAGGTTAGTACGCTGATTACGGAGCAGAGTTTTAGGGGTTTAGGGGCTTCGGGTATTATAACTTTAATTCGAGAGAGAAAGAAAAGAAATGAGCAAGTTTGAATGTCCAATTCTCGTCCAATTTATAACAGGAATTCATCCTCGTCGCGTCACGCGACCACTCTTCACTATCACCGTCGCATAGCGCGACGGAGTAAACTAGGACATAGGTGGCATGAGTCACCACGTAGGCCTGCCACGTGGCGGCACGTGTCTTCTGTCGAAAAATAGAAGCGCCGCGTCACGCGACCGCCTTCTACCATTGTCGTCGCGTAGCGTGACGAGACCCAAAACTGGGTTTTCTCGTTTTCGTGCTGGTTTTCGTCATACGCATTTGGGGTCTCGATTATGAATTGTTATGGGGCCTTTTTGAGGGTTGTTACAAACATCCTTTCCATGTGTTGAATATTAATGTACAAGTTGTCCAAACCGATCCTTAATCTAACGACCCGAACTAATAACGACTGAATTCCTGTCACGTATCACGAAGGAATATCAAAATTATTATTTTTTCATGGTTGTTACTAATCTATAGAAAATATAACAATCTAGCCACTAGTGATATATGTGTCAAAAAAATTCAAGATCTTAACGTTATCCTTCAATATCTACCATAAAGGTGTTAGTGTTCACGATCTCAAAATCTCACACACACAACATTTTCAATGGCTAAATTGTAATTTTTATTTTAAACGAATCACTGCATTCATGGAATTTGTACAATCTCAATGAAATTATCAATATTTTGACAATTAGATTGTTTTAGTAAAAAAAGATTAGTATTGAAAAAAAAAATCCACGTGTTCAAAATGGCATTTTTTAATTTCCTTTACATGATGATGTAAATAAGATCATAGCCAGAACTAAGAAAAGTATACATTTGAGAAAAATCCTAACATAATCAATAAATGGATATGAGTGGAACATTTGATCTCACTATGGGAATTAGAGTTATCTCCAAAAGGTAGTGGTCATCATGGCGAAGTCAACATTTTTTTTCATTAGGCTATAGGGTGTGGTTGGAGCCCATGGGGCTTTATCAAGTCCACGTCAGCGCCACCTAGGATCCACCTCACCTATGGAGCTCCCTTTAATTTACATGGTGTGGATGGAGCCCCTATTAGACAAAATTATAAAAAAAAATTCAATGGTTTAAAACTTGTGGGCCCCACCTGAACCCTTATATTCTGGCGTTACCATGGTGGCGGAGGTTCAATGGCGCCCCGGCATAGCGCCGGGGGTGTGGACGATGGCGGGGGTGGGGCGCTATAGGTGTCCAGCTGGCGAGGATGGCGCCCCCACACCCTCCAGCCTTAGAATTGGTTGCCAAGTGCCCAAATGTCTCTTAATTGGACATCCGAATTCTCGGTGAATTCTCGGTTTGGGCCACGTCATATTAGTAATGATAACTATGTAGCAAGAATAACTGAAGTAATTTTTTTGAACGGCCAACGAATCTTCCAAATGAGCTACTGGCGAAATTCACATCGGGATACACTAATCTTCGAACTGGGGAAAACCCTCACCTATGGCAGAAGCCCGTGAACACTCGCCCAAAGGCACGACAGTGCGGTGAGGTAAAACCCATTCAGCTCAAGGATCGAACTAGCGATCGCCGCCTACTCGCCTAGTCTCCCATCATCACCAGGTGCCGTTGAAAACTAATGGGGAGAAGCAGGATTGAACTTGGGTCTCTTGTAAACCAAAGTCTCTCCTTTACCACTCCACCACAAGCTCATTAGCAATAACTAAAGTAATTGAAACTAGAATTACCACCCGCCGCAATGCGGCGGGGATGCGTTAGTTATATATCATTTTAGATGAAAGGCATATGTTTCTTACATGACCGCGAGCCTGTGTGTAAAACATAGAAAATAATAATTGAGCCGATCTATGACCCACGCATTGCAACAGACCTATCAAACGGAGAAAAATAGACGCGTTGTGACGGACCTGTCAAACAGGATAAAGTAGATGAAAAAATGTTGAACTCCACACGCACGTTGTGGCATATTAACTCGGAAAATCTAGAACGAAACGTTAAACACAAAACTTGCGATATATGAAAAGTATATGGGGTCAAAGTTGCAAAAGTTGAAAAGCTTTAGGTTAAAAGTAAAAAAATTAAAATGGTTAAATCGTAAAAGATGGAAATTTTTGAATTAGAAGTGAGAGTTCAAATTAATCAAAGGGGTTAAATTGTATAAGATGGAAACTTTTGAAGTAAAAGTGAAAAATCAAATTAATCAAGGGGGTTAAATTACCAAAGATTAAAACCTTAAACTAAAATTGTCAAAGATTGATACTTTAGGGTTAAAAAAGGAAAAATTCAATTTTTTTTGAAACACTCCCAAAGCTAAAAGTACAACATATATATGCATATAAAAGTTGCTAATTTATAGCTTTATAATTTAATTCTACACTCATTTTCTTTTTTGTTTACATTGTTTTACAGTTGCAACTTGTATAGATTGGTTTTTTCTAAGTATGTTAAAAGAAAAACCCTAAAAGGACATCAAAAATAAAAAGTGTAGGGTCGATTGACCGACACCCTTTTACTAGATCAATCTATAACAACAGATAAACTTTTTTCTATATCCTTAATTATCATACGCTAGTGAATGTAAAACATCAATACACGCTTACAGATAGGTATGTGTAGTTTCGTGTTCGAATAGATCGAAAGTTATCGCGCGCGTACACACAATATATATATACTAGCAAGATGCTCGCGTGATGCGACGGGAACAATACATCGCAATGCGATACTCGTTTTTTTAGTTTTATTATTCATATAATATTTATTGTAGCATTATATTGTGATAAATATACATCAAAAACGAAGTAATCGGGATTTGAGTGTAATAAGATGAAGGGCTAAAATATAGTTATTGTATAAAAGACCAATTTACCCTCATTTTAAGGGTCTATTTATAAATTAAAAGGAAAAAAGTTCTTATTGTACCTTTTAATCCACACGTCAATACTGATCAAGACAACTATTAAAACGTCGACAAAAATGAGTAGGTCGTCACGGAACTTTTATATTTTTTAAAACATTATAGTTTATAAGACATGACAAGAATACGTAAAAGAATTATGAGTAAGTTGTGGAGGGGGAAAGTGTAACTAATTACCTATAATTATGTTAAAACTTAGGGATTTAAGTGTAATAAGATTGGAGGCTAAAATATAGTTATTGTATAAAAGACCAATTTACCCTCATTTTAAGAGTCTATTTATAAATTAAAAGGAAAAAGTTCTTATGTTTTGGGTATCTTAAAATACACATCCCTCATGCATTATAATATAGTATAGATAGGGTGGTGTTCTATAGTGAACATTAGTGTATTTGTGAACTGAGTGAACAAATCCTGACTATTGATTTACATTATCTATCGTAAAATACACTAGTGTATTTTCATCATCAAATCTTGATCATTGATTTATACTTGTGTATTGATAATAAAAGGCTAGGATTAGTTCACTATCAAGGGAGTTGTTCACAAATGAATCTAACCTTATTTATATATATATATGTTTAAACGATAAATTTGAATCACTGACAAACCAATAAAGTATTATTATGCCATCAGCGAAACCACCCGATCATATCTATCTCCATTAGTCTGAAAGTTATCGCATATATGCTTGGTTAAAATGGCAGGTCAATCTTGACTACTCCAAAAAAGTGAAAAAACTAATTAATATTATTATCATATACATACAATACATACAAATATACAATACATTTATTAATAATATCATACATACACACAAATATCCACTACATTTATTAATAATATATCATTACATACATACATACAAATTTACATTATTACCTTTATAGAGGCATGCATTCATACATACATACCGTGTATTGTAGATAAGAAGCTATGGAGTACATCCATATCTATATCTACTTGATCAAGACCATAACATGTCTATCCTGTATTTGTTTTATTACATCGCATCTTAACCACGTACACCAACCAAAAATGGTAATTTGGAATACCATAATGTCCCTACATTAAATTTTGCCTAAATAAATTGGGCATGGTATAGGATATAGGTGTTTATAAACCGTTTAAACTGGACCGGACTGAAGAATTTTGACCGGTTTAAAATTTGACATTTTGGTTTACAATTTATGTTTTGAAAAATTGGTTGGTTTGGTTTACAGATTGTGTTTTGGACTAGACTATAACAACCCTCCAAAATATTTCTGACACCCCTAATATATTTAAAGTGTCCATATATGTTTTAACACATACCCCGTAAGTGAAAACCGAGCCCGAAATACCTTATATAATTAAAAATAAAATGAAAACAAGAAATTGGTGCCGCTCGCGGGGTGCGAAGCCCCTAGACAGCCCAGTCGAGGGCCGCGACAGCCAGTCACCAGGGCGACACCCTGAGCCGCCACGTGGCAGCGACGTGTTGGAGCTAGGGGGTTGAGTCGGATCAGCTAGGGCCTACCCTAGACACCCTCGCGGGCCGCGTAGCCCTTGGCTACCATCTTCGCGGGGCGCGACGAAGTCAAAATGCAGCCCTATAAATTGAGGGCATTGGCTTCAGTCCCAACTCGCACCACAATTTCTTTCTCTCTCGAATTTCATAAGTGTATAAGCTATTCTCGGGATTAATACCCCCTAAATAACGAAGTTCTAACCCGTTGTAAGTATTATAACCCCGGTTACGTATTAGATACGCTGCCCGATTGATTTAGGATTCCGTAACAGCTGTCGTGGTTCTGCCCGACGTAGCCGTTGGAATGCCGTCTCGGGGAGGGTATTACTAATGTAAATATTGGGTTATGATACTAACGCATGTACATTGTTTAAATTAATAGATAATCATCTGGAAATCCTAAAGGAAAACCTTAAGACAGCAATGTGAGTAATCTCCTTTTTGCAAACTGTTTTTACAAAACCTCACTTAATTAATTAATAATATATTAAACAGTGATTGAGTATTTGTATTCTACAATTATCGTCGGTATGTTGGGGTTTTGTATACAAAATTTGTTACTACATTGTGAGTAGTAACATGACCACAAGTCGGGTTGACAGTGCCGTGGGTGGTAATTAAAGTAGATGGAAACAAATGTAATTGCGTGACCGCCCTCAATGCTGTAGACTGATAAAACCTGTTTAGATTAAACTGGGATTCACTCACCAGTATTTCCCACTGACAAAATATTTTTAAACGCGTTTCAGGTAACAAAATATGAAAGCCAAGTAGAAGCTAGCTGGACAACACTGAAGGCTTGGAAAAGTGGCTATAAAAGTTACCTAAATAAAAAGATGTTTTATTTAAATAAAATAGGGTTTATCCCTATGAAAATGTGTGTATTTGAAACTTGGGATTGTCCCATGTGTTTAATATTATAAAAGCGTGGTATTTTACTCTGATAAAATATTTCCTAACTACGGTCCTGATGAAAATTCCGCTGCCAAACTGATAAATACCGATACCACTAAAAACTGGCCGCGGCCGCTCGTTCCCAGGGTGTTAGGGAACGGGGGTTGTGACAGAATGTGGTATCAGGGCTAAGCCACTGATTCAGCCACAGAAGTGTTCTGCTGACACCAAAATATTAAATGTTAGGAAATAAATTACGAAAAAACGTGCATATTTGTATTTTATTGTTATGTGTTATTTGATAATTTGTTAGTTTACAGTATGAGCGACCAAGGACCTTCCGACGTTTACCGTCAGTTGTCCGGCTCACCTAGTGACGAAGGCACCTCTTCACAGCCTACCCTCTCAGGGTATTATGCTGACAATTAAGATGGGATATTCGTGTTCAAGGCCCAATCTAAAGAACCATTCCCTCCCAAGAAAAGAGGATGGTTCAGCAGAGGAGCGCATGAGCGTAGAAAAAGGATGAAAAAGTTACACCAGCAGCGAGTTTTAGCAGTCGTTAAGAGAGAAACAGATGCTCACATCCAGGATATGCTCAATAGGAGTCTATCAAATTTTCATATCTTAGCAACTACAGCTGCAGACCCTAATCTAGAGCAAATTATAGCACCCCAGCCATTACCACTGTTTCCCCTACAACCCATGGAAATTGAAGCTAACCTAGAAAACCAAATCCCAATGCCTGACATTGACCCAACTGAGATACCTAGAATACCAGCACCCAATCCCTTAGACCTAGACTACGACCCGTGGTTTGATGACCATAGGGATTACCAGCAACGCTACCCAATACCAGAAGACGAACCCATGCCCAACCTAGCAGCTTACCCAAACTTGGATACTCTAGATCCCTACTATGATAATGACCAATACATTAGGGAAATTCTAGAGAACCCTTACCCTTACCAGGAACCTATGCCCCAGTTCCCAAACCCAGTACCAACCCCTGCACCCCCAATGAGTGCAGAAAATGTGCAAGAACTCTGAACCTTTGGTGAGGAGATTTTAGAAGGTAGTGAGAGGATGAGGCAGATCGGAAAACGACTCGTCTGGAAGTATGACCAGCGTAATATGGAGTTCTGGATGAACCCATATCAGTGATGGTGATAGTAGTAATAATAATAAAATAATAATAATATATATAATACGTGTGTATGTTTGAAAAAAATCTAGACAATAGCTACGGATGCCTAATAGTATTATAATTTTATATTTTCGTTTCAGTTTGTATTAGACGCATAATATAAGAGAGAGTAAGTCACAATGTTCGACGATTTTGATCAATATGCGTGTTGTGTGATTAATTGCATTAACTATTATAATGTGATATTAATATGAGGTAATCGTTTATAATTCATATGGCCGACCAAGTGAATCAAGAAAACCTGAATAATAACCCGGAAAACCAAAATAACGATAATCAGAACAACAATAACAATGGTGTAACACCCTTAAAATTTTCTACTTGAATTTAGTAATAATTCATAGGATCTTATACAAAAGATGTCCAAATTAAAACCTTAATTCCAAGAACCAAGTTCTAAGGTAACAAACATTAGTTATCTACTGACTAATTAAAACATTCATAAGTTGTTTAACAAACAGTTTACATCATAACATTGTATAAACAGAGTTAATTTGTGCGGAAGCTTCAAAAGTTCGTGTTCGGTTCTTCAAAAGCATGCTTGACCGTCATCCGTAATCTTTGAATACCTAGAAACTGAAATGTTTATATTAAACATTAGTATTAAAGTACTTAAAAGTAATACATAATCGAAACTACGTTTAAAACGGATTCGATTTAACTATGATATGCAAACATCTACAGACGTTTCAGAACTCTACCATAACTTACGGTACCTACCGTAAGTTACGGTAGACATTTGAAACTTCTGGTCTACCGTAAACCAGTAGACACCCACCGTAAGCATCTTGATCTCTACCGTAAGTTACGGTGACACCGTAACTTACGGTAGTCTCTGTAACATTATGTTTTGCCTTTTTTTTTTTGCTTGTTTTGTCCAAACCCATTTCTCGGATTTCTTATTTTAACCTACCAACATACTGATTTTTCATATTTCAATAGATCTTCTTAAAAATGTTAACGAAGACCGAGTAACCATACTACAATGCTTTACCATGCCTTATTTGGTTATTTGACCCGTTTAGCTCATCTAAGGAATCCTCCATTTTTTATGACTACCAATGAGGTCTAACCAATTTCTTGGCCTATTACTCGAACTAGCGAACATTATCGCTTAATTCCAACTCAACTTTTATTCACAAATCAATTACATATATACTACATATCAAAATTTACTCAATTGTAACTAATCAAGTTAAATACCTTTAAAGCAAGCCCTTCAAACGTGCGTCCACACCGGTTTACCCGCTCGATGCCCCGGCTTCCTTTCCTATAGAGTTCAATCACTTTATGTTTAGAACTCTTTGTTTCACATACATAACGCACATTTTGTCATACATCATAATTATGCGTTTTTAACTTAACAATTCAGTTTCAAGCCTTCTTTGAGGCATTTCAACAAACACTAAAAAGGCAGAATTTTTATATCTTTCATATTCAAGTTCATAGCTTGCTATTTAGCTAACTTAACATCAATAAAGCTTTCATATAACATTTAAACATCATACTTTTCTGAAATCACTTTCTATGATCAAATTACACTAGAATAATCATTCTAAACCCTAATGTTCATCATTATCTTGTAAAACCCATAACCCACCTTCAATGTGTTCATCGAATTTCCTGAATTGGGACATGATTTCACATGTAGTTGTCTAGGTTTTTACCTCTAGACACTATATCATCCCTAAACTAATCAAAACACAAACATGCATCATCAAACTTTGAATCTCCCAATTTCATAAGAATTTCAAACAGAGAATTTTCATAGAATTTTACATACCTTACAACCCCCTTGTGATGGGGATTACTAATCTTAACTCAGATTTCAATTTGGACCAGATTATCACCTTCAATTTATGAGATTTGTGCTTGTTAGGGTTTTGGAGGAGCTTGGTCGCCCTCCCCTGGCTTCTGGTCGATCCCACCAACTCAATTTCTATTGAGTTTGTGTTTTAATAAAATGTTTATTAAAACTAGTTTCAAGTTTGACACTTTAGTCCCTCTAGTTTCTTTTATTTTGTTTTAATGTCTTTAACTACTCATAAGTGTTAAACTAACTAGGTTAGTACCATTACTAATTAGATTACTTTACTTAATTTATTCACAACTTAATTGCAAATTTAAAAATTTGTATTTTCGGGATGTTACAAATGGAAACCAAGTGGATAACAGCGTCATCCAACACATAGTGGCACAAGGGATAATAGATGCGATGCCATATATTATCCAAACAGTTAGGGAAGCTGATAATAAAAGTAATCATAGCAGTAAACGACCCACTGAACCAGAAAACAGCGTAAACAATGGACCCATTCTTCAAGTGCCAATTACAAAAAGAAGAAGAACCATGTCTTATGGTTGTTCTTATAAAGAATTCTGGTCTTGTAAACCAATGAAATTCTCGGGAAATGAAGGGGCCGTTGCATCTCTACGCTGGATAGAAAAGACTATGGGCCTTACGATATAATTCAAGCGATCATCCACTTCAATATCATTGTAGTGAATATAAGTTGTCTCATCCGCTAGACACTTCCGAAGATGTGACACATGAAATGTGCTATGAATTCCACTTAATTCTTCCGGTAGTTCAAGACGGTAAGCCACCTTTCCTACCCGTTCTATGATCGCAAACGGCCCTATAAACCTCGGGCTTAATTTTCCTCCTTTTCTAAACCTGATAACCCCCTTCCATGGGGATACTTTGAGCATGACCTTGTCGCCAACCTGGAATTCGATTGGCCTATTCCTTTTGTCGGCATACGCCTTTTGTCTATCTTGAGCCGCTTTCAAATGTGCCCGAACCACATCAATCTTTTCATTAGTGGCTCGTACTATATCTTGGTGGGCGAGTTCACGTGGGCCTACTTCACCCCAACATACCGGGGTTCGGCATTTCCTACCATAGAGCATTTCGTACGGTGCCATCTTAATACTAGCATGGTAGCTCTTGTTATACGAAAACTCGACCAATGGTAGGTAAACATCCCAACTTCCTCCAAAGTCGATTATACACGCCCGTAGCATGTCTTCCAATGTTTGTATTGTTCTTTCACTCTGTCCATCTGTTTGAGGATGGTACGCAGTGCTAATGAACAATTTGGTTCCCATCTATTCTTGGAAATCTCGCCAGAAGTTTGAAGTGAACCGAGTATCCCTATCAGACACGATGGATACTGGTACTCCATGACGTGCTATTATCTCATTAGTGTAAACTTCTGACATCTTTTCCGATGTATATGTCTCACGAATCGGAATGAAGTGAGCACTTTTCGTCAATCTATCCACCACTACCCATATGGCATCGAAACCGCGGTTTGTCTTTGGTAGTTTGGTTAATAGGTCCATCGTAATATGTTCCCATTTCCAAACCGGAATTTCCAACGGTTGGAGTCTACCGTATGGTTTTTGGTGTTCTGCCTTAACTTGTAAACATGTCAAGCATTTTTCCACGTACTTCACCACATCTCTTTTCATTCCGGGCCACCAATAGTTTTGCTTTAAGTCGTTATACATTTTGGTCGCTCCCGGATGAATGGAATAACGAGACTTATGAGCTTCATCGAGTAGAAGCTTTTTAACTCCACATGTGTTAGGAACCCAAATTCTGTTGAAACGTGTTTTCAAACCATGGTTGCCTACTTCGAGATCCTTAACTTGACCAACGATCCTTTCCTTCTTCCAGTTTTCCGTCTTTACTGCTTCATCTTGTGCTCCTCGGATTCGTTCAAGTAAGCCCGAAGTCACAATGAGCTGCAACGATCGTACTCGTATCGGGGCATAGTCTGCCTTTCGGCTCAACGCATTGGCCACCACATTGGCTTTCCCGGGGTGGTAATGTATTTCACAATCATAATCTTTGACCGTTTCTAGCCATCGCCTTTGTCGCATATTTAACTCCTTCTGATCGAAGAAGTATTTCAAGCTCTTGTGATCGGTGAATATGGTGCACTTTACCCCATATAAGTAGTGCCTCCATATTTTTAATGCAAATACCACCGCAGCCAACTCGAGATCATGCGTGGGATATTTCTTCTCGTGTATCTTTAATTGCCTCGAGGCATAAGCTATAACTTTGCCCCGTTGCATCAAAACGCATCCGAGCCCCGATAGTGAAGCATCCGAATAAACCACCATGTCTTCGACTCCGTCCGGCAATGTCAGTACCGGAGCTTGAGTTAACTTCTCTTTTAGCGTTTGAAACGCTCTTTCTTGATCTACATCCCAAATGAACTTTTCTTCCTTCCGGGTTAGTTTTGTTAGCGGTGACGCAATTTTGGAGAAATCTTGAATGAATCTCCTATAGTATCCCGCAAGCCCCAAAAAGCTTCTAATTTCCGAAGGGTTCTTCGGGGGATTCCATTTTGACACGGCCTCGATCTTTGACGGATCCACCAATACTCCGTCGGCACTTATGATGTGGCCAAGAAATTGTACCTCTCGTAACCAAAAGGCACACTTAGAGAATTTCGCATACAACCTTTCTCGTCTAAGTGTCTCTAACACCTCTTGTAAGTGGTGTGCATGTTCAGCTTCGCTTTTCGAATACACCAAAATATCATCGATAAACACGATGACCGACTTATCCAACATTGGCTTGCAAACCCGGTTCATGAGGTCCATGAAAGCCGCGGGTGCATTTGTTAGCCCAAATGACATCACGAGGAATTCGTAATGTCCGTATCTCGTGCGGAAAGCCGTCTTCGGCACATATTCCTCCTTGACCTTTAGTTGGTGATACCCCGATCTAAGGTCAATCTTTGAAAACCAGTTCGCACCTTGTAATTGGTCGAATAAATCATCTATCCTCGGAAGCGGGTATCGGTTCTTTACCGTGAGTTTGTTTAACTCCCGGTAATCGATACACATGCGCATGCTTCCGTCTTTCTTTTTCACAAACAGTACCGGTGCGCCCCAAGGAGACACACTCGGTCTTATGAATCCTTTGTCAAGCAGGTCTTGGATCTGGGACATCAACTCTTGTAACTCCGACGGCGCAAGTCGGTACGGTGCTCTAGCCATGGGTTTTGCGCCCGGAATCAATTCGATCCCAAACTCTACTTCCCGTTCAGGAGGTATCCCCGGCAAATCCTCCGGAAACACATCTTCATAGTCTCGTACTACCGGTACATCTTCAATCTTTCGTGATTCATTCTTTGGCTCATTTGCGTATATCATGAATGCCTTGCATCCTCTCTTCATAAGCTTGTGAGCTTTCAACATTGAGCATACTATTGGGTTGCCTCCTTTTTCGCCATAGATAGTGACGTGTTTCCCGCTCGGAGATATTAGCTTTATCTCCTTACGAAAACACACGACCTTCGCGCGGTGCTGAGATAGCCAATCCATCCCAACGACTACTTGAAATTCTCCCATTGACATCGGGATTAGATCTATCAAGTATTCTTCATCGTCTATGCTTAATTTGCAGCCTCGACAAACGTCACAAACTATAAAACTTTTGTTGTCCCCTATTTCTACTTCTAAGGGCACAGATAACTTCGTCAATACAAATGAAGGATGTCGAATAAATCCATGTGAAATGAAGGATTTATTCGCACCCGTATCAAACAATATACGTGCTGGAATTGAGTTAATTGTAAATATACCTGAGACCACATCGGGTTCTATCTTTGCTTCAGCCGCAGTAAGTTGGAAAGATCTAGCCTTTGCCTTTGGAGCTTCCGTTGGAGACTCTTTTGTGTCTCTCTTTCCAACCAACTCGGGGCATTCAGACTTCTTGTGGCCGGGTTGATAACATTTGTAACAAACAGAAACTTTTCCGGGACATAACGATGCAGTGTGCCCCGTCTTCCCACATACCGGACACGACTTGTCTTTGAAGCGGCACTCGCCTTTGTGCCCCTTTCCACATACTTTGCAACTTGGCGACCCGCCTTTAGCCTCCACCTTCTTCCCCGATTCAGCAGTTCTAGCTTTCTTTGTAGGGCTTGGATTCACATCTTGTGCCCTTCGCTCACCCCTCTCAACTTGCTTCTTTAACTCGATTTCCCGCTCCCGGGCGGTGTTGATGATTTCTGTGAGAGTTTCATATTTTGAGGGAGTCATAAACTCCTGGTATTCTGCACTCAACATGTTGTAATAATAGTATATCTTCTGCTCTTCAATGGTGACTAACTCGTCACAAAATCTCAGCTTATCCAAGAAGATGCCCGTGATCTTATCAATTGATTCTCCTTTTTGTCTTAGCTGGATAAATTCCTCTTTGATCATGTTGATAACTGCTTTGGGACTATGGTGTTTAAGGAACGGCACCTTAAACTCATCCCAAGTCATGACCCTTGCCGCTTCGGCTCCCATTTCCTTCTTTTTATTGTCCCACCAATCCTTGGCTTGATTTCTCAATTGACCCGTTCCGTAAGCAACAAAGTCACCTACGTCCCAATGGGTTCGTTCAAACACTCCTTCAACATCACTTATCCACCTTTGGCAGATTATCGGGTCAACTTCCCCGTTATAGATTGGCGGTTTGCACGCCATAAATTCTTTATATGAGCACTGTTTTGGTCAAAAATCAAGCAATGATAATGCAACCAAACTTTCTGTTGTGAGGTATGATGCTTGAATCAATGAACAACACTAAGGATCGCTCAGAAATGTAATGAACAAGTGACACAAAGATTTATACGAGGAAAAAGCCCTTGATCAATGGATGATCTCCGGCATAAAAAACCTCGGGTGATGGAAACTACCGATCACCAACTCAAATTAAACAAGAAATGTATTACAACTTCGGATGATAGCGAGCTAATTACAAGGATCACTATAGTGTATTGTGTAAAAAAATGTGTAATCGCCAAGTGAATTATCGAGAGCTGGTGAGAGCAGTTGCAAGAGTGTGTGTGTAGCCAAAAATAGCCAAGTGTTTTTTATTTAGCTCGCTACCCCTTTTAAAAATGGAAAATATCTAAGCTAACAAACATTCCGCATTTGGTGCAAGTCCTCCACGACCTCCACAACGTCCATTTCAGCCATGCACGTGCGGAATAAATATGGAATATTCTCCAGGAATATCGCCAAGACCAAGTCCAAGCTCGTACTCCTGCAAAATAACATTATATTCAAAGTAGACAATCGTTAGTATAAGGATCCTTAAGATGATCCATGATCCTGATCCTGCAACACTTCTGAGGATCACTAATTCTAACAGAAGTGAGGATCACTAAACCCAACAGTAATTGAGGATCACTGATCATTGGAAAATCCTCCCCTAACAATTGCCCCCAAAATATAAGGAGTAATTATGTAAATAAACGAGTTATATTTTCTGTCCTTATCCGTAATGAATCAACGGATAACTAGCCGTTGTAATCGGACTAGCCGTTACGAGCTTGACGTCATTGAGGTGACTATCCTGCAAGACCATCATTATAAATTGGAGTTAGAGATAGGGATCAATTCGCATTTAAATTCAAGAGAAACTCCCTTTAAATCCACATCCGAAGATCAAGCAGGTATCTCTCTTCCTCTTCTCCCTTTACGTTTTATTTCTCTGTTCATCTTTTTCTCTACCCTCATGACCAAGATGATGCTAAGATCCTCTCCGGCTAAGGATCACACAAAAGACAGTCCTCTTAAGAGCCAGGGGATCATCAAAGATTCAGCGAAAGAAAGATGCTGCTTCACTGATCCACAAATAGACAGAATCCGCCACTGTTTTCCGGCAAACACCGATTTCAAACCATTTGATCCCACCGTTCTAAGTGATTATATTTCTGAAACATGGGTAGCTTTCCCGGTCACACCATTCACAATAGGATACTCATACCCTTTCCCTGAATTCACCCAGTCTTTCTTCTCCCTCACCGGCATCTCATACACTCAAGCTATGCCAATGATCTGGAGGGTCTTATATACCCTTGAAAGGATCATTGAGCAAGAAGGAATTACTCTGGGAATGTCGGAGTTGGCAGAGCTGTATGACCTCGTAACATTTGGATCCCACCGATATCTACTCAAGCATAAACCCGGTGAAGAACACCCCATCTTCAAAGTCACTAAGAATGACACCAACTGGAAACGGCGATTCTTCTTTGTCAGAAGGGATTCTATCCCTGATGGAAATGATCTGCCAAGGAAGTGGAGCACTCATGGTAGGATATAGAATCCTGATAAGGATCACCAGATGACCTTGCTTTCGTTTTAGGATCACTAACGTACTTTTGTTCCTTTTTTGCAGCTATTACTGTCGCACACCTCATCACAACACCTGCAACAAAGGAAAAGCTTGCTGCTTTCTGGAGACTTGATCCTGCAAGAAGATCAATTAAAACAAACACCCAGGATTCTCAGGAAGTATCCTCAGGTTCTGTTACTATGTCGAGTAAGTATCCTGTTTTTTGCATAATTAATTGTTTAAATAAATAGTTAAATAGAAATAGGATAAGGATACTTATCTGTTTTGGGTGTGTAGGTGCTGGGAAATCTTCAAAATCTGCCTCCAAATTCAGTGTCACTGATCTTGACACTGTCCGATCCTCAAAGAAAAAGTCTGCTGCTAGCCCTTCCATCATAGTCCCTGTTTTGGTCAAATATCACACAAGGATAATGCAACCAAATCTGATTTTGTGAGGTGTGATGCTTGAATAATTGAACAAAAGTGTGAACGAGTAGTAAATGAAATCAACAATGAACACCGAGATTTATACGAGGAAAAAGCCCTTGATCTTTAGAAGATCTCCGGCATAAAAAACCTCGGGTGATGGAAACTACCGATCACCAAGTGCATTAAACGAGTAAAGGTTTACAACTTCGGAAGTTGATCTAGTGTGGTACAATATTTTCTAAAGTGTGAGTGTGTTTGAGAGCTGATATTAGAGAGAGAGTGTGTGTTTTCTGCTGATTGCATAATGTGTTTTCTAAACTTGATCAACCCCTTAAATTAGAAATAACAAACAATTCCTAAAATTAAGGAAGACCACGTTTTCTCCCCATGACCATCATAAAAATAGCACATGTGGGGCATCTTGAAGGAATATTCCCGAGATTCTAGCTGAGAATTAGTCCACAACGTCCATTACCTGCATATAAACATTAAAAACGTGACAATTGTTAGAAAACATAAGTTCTGTTAAGGATCCTCAGACTCGTGATCCTCAGACTCGTGATCCTCAGACTCTGGATCCTCAGACTCTCTGCATCATCCATTAAGGATCCGTGATCCATGCCCAGTCTCAGGATAGATGATCCTTAGCATAAAATTCATGCCCTAACAATTGCCCCCAATATGGCAGTTGTGATAAGGATTCACAGCTGTCATATTTCCGTCAGAAGTGGACTAGCCGTTGCTGCCGGTAACTAGTCGTTACACTGCCTGTCGTCACTGATAAGACCTGCTATAATCATCATTGCAAAATATAGAGTTAGAGATAACTCCTCAAGTGCCTTTACAGACAAGAAGATCCTTCTGTTTGTGGATAATGAATCCTTCTACACCGTTCGCTATTAACCTTCCTGCAATTTAATTTCTGCATAGACACTTTAACTGTTAGATAGCCATGTCCGGCCTGGATGGATGGTCCACAGTTTTGCTGGTGAAATCCAGGCCAGATGATTTTGATACATAATGAGTGGGTAATAACATTAAACATTTTTAGCTACATCTGTAATTGTTTCTTCCCTTTTTATTTTCCATGTATGCTTTCTATTTCCAAAGATATCATCGCCAAACAACTGGAAAGTTATTGGAAATCTGATGATAATGTTAAACTTTTAACAAAAAACTTGAAGTGTTCATATAAATGTGGATCAATGATCCTTAACCAAAAAGGATAAGAGACAACTTACAGCTTAGAAAAAGTTAGAATATAACATACCAGAGAATCCAAGTTAGGATTCTATATTCTTGTAAATTATTGCTGAATAAGCAAACTATGAAAAGTAAAGCTTCTAGGATCAAGGATCCTTATCGTCAGAACTTGTATAACTTTAGAGCTCCAAGATCCTGTAAGAAAAACAAACTTGGGACCAAGCCAAATAATTGGGAATGAACCCATAATAACTGGGGACAAGCCCAAATAAACTGGGGACAAGCCCAACAAACTGGGGACAAGCCCAAATAAACTGGGGACAAGCCCAACAAACTGGGGACAAGCCCAAATAAACAGATGTAAACTGGGGTCAAGCCCATATAACTTGTGTAAACTGGAGTATGGCCCTCACTGGCGACTATCCAAACTTGAGCGATATGAAAATGCCGAAACCTTAGCTAACGTGAAAACGTTAGAAACCTTTGGAACGGATGTATGGTACGTCTACCATTATACGTAGGATCCTGAATATAGCCAGTACAATGAAATTGTCAGCCCCTAAAGCGTGTACTGGTCCCATTGCCATGAACTATACCAGGATCATCGTGCGCTACTGGCGAAACTGGGGACATGCCCAAACTGGGGACAAGCCCAAAACTGGGGACAAGCCCAAATAACTGGGGACAAGCCCAACAAACTGGGGACAAGCCCAAATAACTGGAGACAAGCCCATAAACTTTGGAGAGTTGGCCAACTACTTTGATCTTCTGTAAAATGATAACAACTCTGCAAAAGCTTAAACTTTGTGAAAATAGATGTTAACTGATTAACATCTTTAACTTATGATAAGTAATAAGTATAAGATGAATGAAAATGAAAGTAATGTGTTACCAAATGTAGAATCATATATCCTTTGAGGATCCAGGATCCTTAATCAGAATACTGGTATCACTGAGGATCCCTGATCCTTCTTACTTAAAGTATTTTTTGAGATGAACAGCATTCCAAGCTCTTGGTAAGAGATCACCATCCATTGTTAATAAACGATATGCCCCCAAATTTATGGATCCTCGAGAACAGTGTTCTACCCCCAGTGTGATTTCCATAGTCTCC
Source organism: Helianthus tuberosus (assembly GCA_030545235.1). Classification (NCBI taxonomy): domain Eukaryota; kingdom Viridiplantae; phylum Streptophyta; class Magnoliopsida; order Asterales; family Asteraceae; genus Helianthus; species Helianthus tuberosus. Next base: position 5,850,827 of record CM060359.1, read on the forward strand.
TTTATGAAAATCCTTTAAAACTTCTCAAATTTATGGATCCTCGATGCATCTTAAATATGGACCTGCAAGAGACCTTTTATATAAGATGTTATTTAATAATGTGAATTGAGATACCTTAGTCTTGAAGGCTCTAGGATTTTCTCCAACAGGAATTTCTCCATTCTGTATATATCTCAAGATTGGAAGGATCCAGGATCCTGAATTTGACTGTGCACCATCATTGGGTACAATTGCAGAATCTTCCACTATCATCATGGCTACGTGATCCTCAATTGCAGGGGCTAAGACATGAATGATGAGTATTTTCACATCCTCTGGAATCTTCAGTGATGATCCAAGATTAGCTAGAGCATCAGCTTCTACATTTTCTTCCCTGGGTACATGTGATAGATTGAAAAAAGCAAAAGAATCTGCCAATTTCTTGACTATTTCTAAGTATTAGGTTAGCTTTTCCCTTTTGACAGCATAAGAACCGTTATAATGGTTAGTAATTAATAGAGAATCTTCATATACTTGAAGATACCTGATCCTCATATTGTTAGCTAATTGCAAACCTGCTATCAAGGCCTCATACTCTGCCTCATGATTAGTGGTTTGGAATGCACATGCAATGGATTGGGGTATAATGTCCCCCTGTGGCGATTTTGGTAGTGTGCTTTGTCTAGTTCCTTTAACATCTGAAGCTCCATCCGTGAGGAGTGTCTAAGGATCCTTGGTCTTCTCAAGTTGTTGAACTTCTAATTCAGCTTCCCTTTGTAGATCACTACTGGAATCAGCCACAAAGTCAGCTAAAGCTTGGGACTTGATGGCAGTCCTGGGTTCATACTTAATGTCATATGCAATAAGCTTGATTGCCCACTTTGCCATTCTACCTGACATTTGAAGTTTCCTGAGAACATTCTTGATAGGAAGGTTAGTTTTCACAATAATGGTGTGAGTTTCTAAATAATGTCTATGTTTAGCAGAAGCCATAATTAAATCAAGAACTAATTTCTCTAAATGAGAATACCTGGCCTCAGCATCAAGTAGAATTTTACTTACATAGTATACCGGATGTTGAGAGCCTTCATGATCCTTAACTAGGATCACACTTACTGCTTTAGCTGAAATAGCTAAGTATAAGGATAACGATTCTCCATTTTCTGGTTTCATCAGGGATGGTGCTGAGGATAGATAATCCTTAAGAACCTTGAGTGCAACTTCATGCTTATCAGTCCACTCAAACTTTCCTTGAGCAATTTGTCTACCTCTTCTTGGATAATGGCATTCCTTTCAAGTGCAAACTTTCTCCTTTTTTGGTGTATTGGCTTGAAAGACCTGTCAATACCAAGTTTGTGAGTAATAACATTCTTAGATATACCTGTCATATCTTCATGTTTCCAAGCAAAGGTAGATTTTCTTCTTTCCAAGAAGGATACTAAATCCTGCTCAATACTGTCTAGGATCCCGGATCCTATAAAAATTTTGGATTCAGGATCCTCTGGGTTCAACAGAATATCCTTGACGTCTTGTTCTCTTGCCTCCATGACGTCTTGCTCCTTGGAGGCTGGCTTCATTGAAGAAGTGTAACAGTTCTTTGCCTCCAGCTGATCACTTTCTATCTTCACCATATCTCACAGAGTTGGGAGCTTGATACATTGATGATATGTTGAGGGGGACTGCCTTCATATCGTGTATCCATGGCCTGCCTAAGATAACATTACAGCAAGATAAGCAATCAATAATGTTAGGGGAGGATTTCTCAATGATCAGTGATCCTCATTTACTGTTGGGATTAGTGATCCTCAATTCTGTCTGAAGTAGTGATCCTCAGAAGTGTTGCAAGATCAGGATCATGGATCATCATAAGGATCCTTGTACTAACGGTTGTCTACTTTGAATTCGAAACTGTTTTGCAGGAGTACCAGCTTGGACTTGGTCTTGGCGATATTTCTGGAGTATATTCTATGTTTATTCCGCACGTTCTTGGCCAAAAGTGGACGTTATGGAGTCGTGGAGGACTTGCACCATTTGCGGAATGTTAGTTAGTGTAGATATTTTCCATTTTTAAAGGGGTAGCGAGCTAATTAGAAAACACTTGGCTATTTTTGGCTACACACACACTCTTACAACTGCTCTCACCAGCTCTCGTTAACTCACTTGGCGATTACACACTTTTTTACACAATACACTATAGTGATCCTTGTACTTAGCTCGCTATCATCCGAAGTTGTATTACATTTCTTGTTTAATTTGAGTTGGTGATCGGTAGTTTCCATCACCCGAGGTTTTTTATGCCGGAGATCATTCATTGATCAAGGGCTTTTTCCTCGTATAAATCTTCGTGTCACTTGTTCATTACATTTCATAGTGATCCTTATTGTTGTTCATCAATTCAAGCATCATACCTCACAACAGAAAGTTTGGTTGCATTATCATTGCTTGATTTTTGACCAAAACAGTTTGGCGCCCACCGTGGGGCAATTGGTGCTTCATTCCTAAGAAGATTCATATATTCGTGATCATTTCGGTTCATAACAACCAGGCAGATGGCTTCTTCAGCAAAGAACACTTCAAACTTGATGCCGTCATTCAGTTCTTCACAAGGCGTTCCTCCTTAGCCTCCACCACCTTCTGGATCCCAGAAGAATGCGGAGAATGCTGCGAAGAAACCAACCCCCATTTTCCAAAAACCACCAACTTCTTCTGTTTCAACTAATCCTACTACTAATGATCTTTACACTATGATTTTTCAGATGAGGAATCATGCACAAGAGCAGGACAAAACCAACGAAAGGATCCTCCGGGAGATCGATGAGATCAAGAAACAGAGGAAATCAGTGGAGGATCATTCTCCTCTGATGCCAAGGTCGCTGAACTTCGACACTCCAGTCATAACTTCCCAACACTTAGCAGTTCCGGACGTGCAATACTTGGGTGAATTACCAGGAAGGCGTTATGGAACAGCAACTATGAGACAGGCATTTGGCTCTCACTTCCAACCATCAGGATCCTCTTCTCAGCATCAGGGATACTTCACGTCAGGAGGATATTTGGGAATGCATGCAGTTCAAGGATCCTCCCAGGTCCAAGGATCCTTCCCGGTCCAAGGATCCTCCCCTGTCCCAGGATCCTCTCTGGTTCCAGGATCCTTTCAGGTTCAAGGATCATCCCAACTTCAAGGATCCAACGTCCTTCAGGATTAAGGATTCCTGAGAAGTATGCAGCCTCAGAGCTCAGACATTCATCAAGGAGACTTCATACCAATGCAGACCATTGCTCCCTCTGGTCCTTCAATCATGCCAGAGTCTCGACAATATGGATTCACATCCGCAATTCCAAACACGAATCCTATGGGAGGTAACATTTTTAATAATTCATATAACACTAACCATGGCTTAATGCAGGATACAGGTATTAATCAGGCTATGGCTAGAGAGCTACAGAAGCTTAAGGATATGATATCCAGTGTACCGGGAGTGGTTAAACCCATTCCTGAAATTGCAGATGGTAGCCATAGGATATCTCGTTTTGCACCACCCTTATGTGATGCTGAGATACCTAAAAGATTCCAGATACCATCCATGAAACTGTATGACGGTTCAACGGATCCAGAGGAGCACGTAACTCAGTACAGGGAGCGGATGGAGATCAATCCAATTCCTGAAAGGTTAAAAGAAGCATGTCTATGCAAGGGATTTGGATCCACACTCACAGGATCTGCTCTTAAATGGCTGCTAAGTCTTCCCCCTTACTCTATTACTTCATTTGCTAATCTAGTTAATTTGTTTAATAGCCAATTCTCTTGTAGTAGGAAATTTGAACGATTAACTAGCGATCTATATAGGGTAACACAAGGTCAAAATGAATCACTTAGAGATTACATCACTAAGTTTAGTAAAGAATCCTTGGATATACCTAACTTGGATATTGCTACGGCTGTAGAAGCCTTTAAAATGGGATTACTTAGGGATTCATTATTCTATGATGATCTTGTCATGACACCTTGCAGGAATCTTGATGAGGTAAGAACCAGGGCCCTTAGGTTCATCCGCCTAGAGGATGACAAAAGGATCCAGGATAGATTAGCAGGATCCTCAAAACAGGAGAAACAAGGATCCTATTTCAGGAACAACAAGTCCAAGTTCTACAATAAGTCTGATAACCAGAATGTGCATTCAGTGGAACAAGACGAGGATGATGAGGATTATCCTCCTATTTCTGAATACTGTTTTTCTGTTGATAACAATGAACTAATCCTTGCAATGCAGAACTTAGGTGAGAAAGCTAGGTGGCCAAGGAAAAGTGATAAACCAGCTGCTACAAAGGATAAGTCCAAATGGTGTGCATACCATGAGGATTTTGGGCATCTCACTGAAGAGTGTATTGCACTAAGAAAGGAAATTGGTTACTTGTTGAGCAAGGGGCATTTGAAGGAACTCTTGGGACGGAAGAAGTCAAGGATCCAGGATCCTGAAAGGATCCCGGAAAAGGCTCCTGCTCCTCCAGCAGATGCACAAGTCATAAACTTCATATCCGGTGGATCAGACGTTTGTGGTACTTCCTTTTCAGCAGCCAAGAGACATGCCAAGGAAACCAAGATGGATAATGGAGATATACCCATTCGGACGTCCACTGTCACCGAGGATAAGATCATAACTTTTGATGAGGACGATCGTCTTGATGTCCAGGATCCTCACCATGATGGTCTTGTTATTACATTGTTTATTTCTAACCACTTTGTTCGCAGGATCCTTATAGATGGAGGAAGCTCTGTGAACATCATTCAGCTTGATGTCCTCAAGAAGATGAATATCCCAGAGTCTGATAGTATCCCAAGATCCTCAGTACTTGTGGGATTCAGTGGAGAAACTAAGAATACATTGGGGGACATCAAACTCCCAATCTATATTGAAGGATTGCATTCTTATCAAAAGTTTTGTGTTATAGATTGCTTATCATGTTGTAATTTTATCCTTGCCAGACCATGGATACACGACATGAAGGCAGTTCCATCCACCTATCATCAATGTGTAAAGCTTCCAAGTCCTTGGGGAGTGGTGAAAATTGAGAGTGATCAACAAGAAGCTAAGAATTGCTATACCTCATCAATGAAGCCAGCTTCAAGATCAAGGGAGCAATAGCAATTAAAGTATCCTTCAAGAGATGTCTTGGAGGCAAGAGAACAGGATTTGAAGGAAATCCTCATGGATCCTGAGGATCCTGAATCCAAGATCTTCATAGGATCAGGGATCCTTAGCGACATCGAACAGGAGCTAGTATCCTTCCTTAAGAGAAGGAAATCCACCTTTGCCTGGAAACATGAAGACATGACAGGTATATCTAAGGATATAATTACTCATAAACTTGGCATTGACAGGTCATTCAAGCCTATACATCAAAAGAGGAGGAAGTTTGCACCTGAAAGGAATGCTATTATCCAGGAAGAGGTAGATAAGCTACTTCGAGCAGGTATGATAAGAGAGGTTAAGTATCCAAGATGGTTAGCCAATGTGGTTGTTGTTCAAAAGAAAAATGGAAAGTGGAGGGTATGTGTCGATTTTACTGATTTAAACAAGGCATGTCCCAAGGATCCTTTCCCATTACCCCACATTAACTCCATGGTGGATGCTACCGCGGGTCATGAGTTGTTAACTTTTATGGATGCTTCATCTGGATTCCATCAAATTCAGATGGAACCATCTGATCAAGAGGATACAGCCTTCATGACCCCAACTGGTATATATTGTTATATTGCTATGCCATTTGGACTAAGGAATGCAGGTGCTACTTACCAAAGGCTTGTCAATATGATGTTCAAGGAACAAATTGGACACACTATGGAAGTCTATATTGATGACATGGTGGTTAAGTCCAAGAAAGCTGAGGATCACCTTAAAGACTTAGAGGAAGCATTCAATATCCTTGATAAATTTAATATGAAACTAAATCCTTCCAAGTGTCATTTTGGTGTTAAGGCAGGTAAATTCTTAGGCTATATTGTCACACCCCCAAATTCCACCTGCGGAGTACCGTCCGCTTGAGGGCGTGACCGACCAGGATCCAGCCACCAATTATACTGAGCATTGGATAATAGTAAGGATGATCACCAACCATAATGGTTAGTAAGCACCATAGTTTAAAGTTCAAATGTTTAGGTTCAAATAACAGTTAAGTAAGTAGCGGAAGCATAGGTAAAATAGTTTAAACAAAGTTCCAAGTTCAAATTAATTAGAACCCAACACGCGGGTTTAGACGACCACTACACTTCCCAAGCAGCAGCTCCTCAGTCACTGGTTACCTGCAAAGCATGCAGTAAGGGGTCAACAATAATGCTGAGTGAGTTCACTAGTTGTCCAGTTTTAATTACCAAAAACTTGTTTCACCAGTTAATTTATCCGTTTATACATGCCATGGGGAGCTACCCCAAAAGTTAGCGACTAAACTGTTTTTCCAATACCGAACACTAGGTGACCGTTGCGTATCCGCAAGAGTGCCCCGATGTCAATGTTCTATCATCATTGACGGATGCCTGAGTACATTAGTTCACGACCGATCCCATACCTTGGCACGGTGTGAGGTTGGTAAGACCTAAATAGCGCTATCAACTAATAACCCGTTCGCCTGGCCCCGGCGACTAATCGGTATTATGTAGTAGGGACTTTAAGTGATAGAGTTTCGTTTAGTGCCGTTTGTTGCAATCCGTATAAACAGTAATTAACTAAAAGGTTCCCAAATACAAGGGAAGAAAAGTAAGTTGTATCCCTCATAAGGGGATAGTGTTGTTTTTAGTTCCGTTTCCCAAACCACCGGGAATACATGCTTTAGGTTGTGAACTCACCTTGGGTTGCTCGGTAGATTAATTACCCGGTTGATCACGTTGGTCACCACGTCCTAGCATGGTTACCGAATATGGGTCAAGTTGGGGTACAAGTAAGCACGTATAATCTACACATAACTAACACATAGCATGCACAGCATATAATTACCCAATAAGTCATTGGGCCCGTCTAAGTTCTTTACAGCAACAGTTAACAGTTAACACGTAGCCCACTTAAACAGTAACAAGCATGCACAGTTATTACACTTGGGCCCAATAACTAACAGCCCAGTCGAGAACACACAGTTGCGAGTCGCAACCGGAGGTTGCGGCTTGGCATGTCTTGGTTGCGAGTCGCAACCGGTGTTTCGACTTGTCACGTTTTGGTTACGAGTCGCAACCGGAGGTCTCGAGTTGTCATGATCTGATTACGAGTCGCAACCGGAGGTTTCGAGTTGTCATGTTTTGGTTGCGAGTCGCAACCGGGGGTTGCGAGTCGCAACCTCGGATACGTGCACAAGAATCCTTCTAGAACCTCTGATGTACTAGCCAATGAGATTGCAATTTCATGTAAATTGTGTACTATCTCCACTAACATGTTTTATTGTCTAATATCCCACTAAATCAGATCAAACAAGGCATATTTCAAATATTTTCATGATCTTCAAACTGTTCTTCATATATTCAAGTCATCCATTATACACATTCATTCAAAACAGATCCAAATATTCGACTAAATCAAGCACACTTGTGTCACATATCATGAATATCACCAAATCCTACACTATCTAACATGCATTATCTAGTCATGAACACACTAAGCTATCCATATCAATGTCTCTCGGTTTACATCTTTTAATCAAAGAGAAGCATAGTTAAATTTATAAACAAGTTGCACATCATCATTTACTCAAACAAATAAACACTCATCATGCATTTTGTCATCAAGCAAGCACCTTTATCTAATGTTTTCATCTATTAGCAAGGAAACAACTAACCGGTTAGTAGTCAAAAGTGTGAGGGTATGGAGGATTGGTGAAGGAAGCTTTCGAGTGATGACAATGAGCTTGAACCGAGATGATCCGAGATGATCCGAGAGTTCCTTTTGTTGTAGCCGGTTTGATCCGAGAGAGGGAGAGGAGAGGAGGTGAGTTTGATGTTAGAACCTTAGGGTTTTAGGGTTTTTAGAGAGAGAGAGGGAGAGTGTGTGAGATGAGGGAGTGTGAGGGTGATGTTGCAAAAATGGTGAAAGTTGTGAGGGTTGGTCATATATATATCGAGTGGGTTAGGGGGTTTCCGGGTGGGCTAAGGTTACGGCCCAACCGGCCCAAGTGTTTACGGTTCACTCGAGACCGAGGGTGGTCTCGAGTCGGGTCCTTTGGGGTCTCGGCCCACTCATATAACATACATACATATATAATATACACCCATTCATCACACTTAGCACAAGGATCACATAAAATCATCGAGATAACACGCACTGTCATTTAATAACGTATATACACATAATGTTAATACAAGATGTTTGCTCGGGAAAACCTAGAGTGTCACATTATCCCCAAGTTTTAAGAACTTTCGTCCCGAAAGTTAAAGCAGCCACTAACAAGCTAGTAAAAGTGAGAGCGTTTCAACGGGGTGTCACATCATCCCCCCGTTAGTTTGGAATTTCGTCCCGAAATTCAGTTGTAGCTTCAGTGCTGGGGGTTTCATTTGGGAACAGCTGGGGATACTTGTGCTTCATCTGGTCTTCCCGCTCCCAGGTAAACTCTGGGCCACGGCGTGAGTTCCAACGAACTTGCACGAGAGGTATCTGGCTACGTTTGAGGGTTTTGATCTCACGATCCGTGATCTCAACCGGTTCCTCAGTAAAGTGTAGCTGTTCGTCAATAGTAAGTTCCTTGTAAGGAATGACGAGTGTTTCATCTGACAGGCACTTCTTCAGATTAGAGACGTGGAAGACGTTGTGCACAGCACTCAGTTCTTCAGGCAGATTCAATCTGTAAGCGGCCGTGCCGATCTTTTCGGTAACTTCAAAGGGTCCGACATATCTTGGATTAAGCTTGCCCCGTTTTCCAAAACGAACCACACCCTTCCAGGGTGAGACCTTAAGTAGAGCCCGTTCACCAACCTGGAACTCTTGTGGTTTCCTACCTTTATCGGCGTAGTACTTTTGACGGTCACGAGCTGCCGCCATGCGTTGCCTAATCTGGGCAATCTTTTCTGTGGTGTCGACTACATGTTCCGGGCCTGTGATCTGGCTGTCACCAACCTCCGCCCAGCAGAGAGGCGATCGGCATTTACGGCCGTACAATGCCTCAAAGGGTGCTGCCTGAATGCTGGTGTGGTAGCTGTTGTTGTAGGAGAATTCTACTAACGGTAGGTGCTTCTCCCAATTCTTGCCAAAATCGATCACACATGCCCTAAGCATGTCTTCGAGGGTTTGGATGGTGCGTTCAGACTGCCCATCCGTTTGCGGGTGATAAGCGGTGCTCATGTCTAGACGTGAGCCAAAAGATTTGTGCATGGCTTGCCACAACTCAGAAGTAAAACGCGCGTCCCGATCAGAAATAATAGAGGTAGGCACTCCGTGCTTCGAGACCACTTCTTTTAAGTATACCTCTGCTAGGGTAGAGAACTTGTCTGTTTCTTTAATAGCCAAGAAGTGTGCAGACTTAGTTAAGCGATCCACTATTACCCAAATGGTGTCATTTCCGCGTTGAGACCTGGGCAGGCCAGTAACAAAATCCATGGAAATCTGCTCCCATTTCCATTGCGGGATCTCTGGCTGTTGGAGTAGGCCTGATGGTTTCTGATACTCGGCCTTGACTCTTGCGCAGGTTAAGCATTTTCTGACATACGTTGCTATGTGGGCTTTCATGCCAGGCCACCAATAGGTAGCCCTCAAGTCGTGGTACATCTTATCTGAACCCGGATGTACTGAGTAACGGGACTTATGAGCTTCATCCATCACAAGGTCACGTAAATTTCCATAAAGCGGAACCCATATGCGTCCGGCTACGTAGTAAGCACCGTCTTCTTTTTGTTCCAATCGTTGTCTCGATCCTCGCAGGGACTCAGCCCTGATGTTCTCAGCTTTCAATGCTTCCACCTGAGCATTTCGAATCTGATTAGGGAGGTTTGAGTGGATAGTGAGCTGTAAAGCACGAACACGCTTGGGTTTGGTCTCCTTTCTGCTGAGGGCATCGGCTACCACATTAGCCTTGCCTGGGTGATATTTGATTGCACACTCGTAGTCATTTAGGAGTTCGACCCATCGGCGTTGCCGCATATTCAACTCCTTTTGTCCCATTATGTGCTGGAGACTCTTGTGATCAGTGTAAATCGTGCACTTGGTGCCGTACAAGTAGTGTCTCCAAAGCTTGAGCGCGAAGACCACAGCTCCAAATTCCAAGTCATGCGTCGTGTAGTTTCGTTCGTGGACCTTGAGTTGTCGCGAGGCGTAAGCAATAACCTTCTCGCGTTGCATCAATACGCAGCCAAGTCCTTGAATAGAAGCGTCGCAGTAAACGACGAAGTCATCGGTACCTTCGGGTAAGGAGAGGATAGGAGCACTACAAAGGTTCTTCTTTAGTTCCTGGAAGGCAGATTCCTGAGCACTACTCCATTTGTAAGCAACACCCTTCTGAGTGAGTGTCGTAAGTGGCTGAGCGATCTTAGAGAATCCCTTGATAAATCTTCGATAGTATCCCGCCAACCCCAAGAATTGGCGAACTTCGGTCGGAGTCTTAGGCACGGGCCAATTCTTAATGGACTCAATCTTAGCGGGGTCAACATGAATCCCTTCCTGATTGACGATGTGTCCAAGGAAATGGACTTCTCTAAGCCAGAAATCACATTTCGAGAATTTGGCGTACAGTTGTTCATTGCGAAGGAGTTCGAGAATAAGACGTAGGTGTTGTTCATGTTCCTCTTGGTTCTTCGAGTAGATTAGGATGTCGTCGATGAATACGATTACGAACTTATCGAGGTAGGGTTTGCATACTCGGTTCATGAGATCCATGAAGATTGCAGGTGCATTGGTCATCCCAAAAGGCATAACAAGGAATTCGTAGTGACCATAGCGGGTTCTGAAAGCAGTCTTAGAGATGTCCTCATCGCGGACTCTCAGCTGGTGATAACCCGATCGCAGATCGATCTTGGAATAATAGCTCGACCCTTGCAGCTGGTCGAACAGGTCGTCGATACGGGGAAGTGGATAACGATTCTTGATGGTAACCTTGTTAAGTTCGCGGTAGTCAATGCACATTCGGAATGAGCCATCTTTCTTTTTGACGAAGAGCACTGGGGCTCCCCAGGGTGATGAACTAGGACGGATAAAACCTTTGTCCAAAAGTTCTTGTAGCTGAGTAGAAAGCTCCTTGAGCTCCGCGGGGGCTAATCGATAAGGTGCACGAGCTATAGGCGCTGCTCCGGGAGCTAGCTCGATTTGAAATTCGACCTGACGGTGAGGAGGGAGTCCAGGTAGTTCCTCCGGGAATACCTCGGGATAGTCACGTACAACTGGAAAATCTTCAATCCTGTTTTCCATTTTCTGTGTGTCGGTAATGAGTGCTAAGATAGCGGTGTGCCCCTTTCGTAGGTACTTCTGGGCCTTTAAGAATGAAATGATGCCTGTGACTTCTCCGCTCTTGTCGCCTTGAACTATAAGAGGTTTACCAGGGGGACGGGGAATACGAATAGCTTTCTCTTGGCAGAGGATTTCAGCTCGATGTTTGGATAACCAATCCATACCAATGATGACGTCGAAGCTTCCAAGAACGATGGGGAAAAGATCGATACAGAAGGTCTGACCAGACAACTCTATTTTGCAGTTACGAATTATGTGTGAGGCCTCGAGGTTTCTACCATTAGCTATTTCAACGGTGTGCTTAGAGCTCAGCGGCGTAAGAGTGAGCTTAAGTTTCTTACTAATACGTAGGGATACATAACTAGCATCTGCTCCGGAATCAAATAGCATGGAAACATAACGATCATTAAGTAGGAACTTACCCGCTACAACGTTGGGGTCATTCCTTGCTTCTCCGGCTCCAATCACAAAAGCTTTTCCTCTAGCACCATTTCCAGCATTGTTGTTATTGTTCCCAGCACCCTGATTGTTGTTGTTTTGATTCAGTTCAGGGCAATCCTTTCGCATGTGCCCCATTGCTCCACACTTGAAGCATCCACGGTTGTTTCCTTGTTGCTGCTGTTGCTGTGGTTGTTGCTGATTCTGCCTAGCGGGGAACTGGCTTCGGCAGTCTTTGGCTTCATGCCCCATCTTGTTGCATCGCTGACACTGACCTTTTCCACATGGCCCACTGTGATGGCGGTTACATTTGTTACACTTAGGGTGGTTTCCTCGATAGCCACCCTGTTGCTGAGGGCCCTTGTGGCTTTCAGTCTTCCTTTGTTGAACTGGGGCCTGAGTGGGGTTAGCATCCTTTCCCTGACTTCCATCCCACTTTCGCTTGTTATCGCCAGAAGTTCCAGCAGTAGCACCGATCCTCTTGGGCAGCTTGCCCTCTTCCACAGCCTGATTGGTGAGTTTGTGAGCAAGGCGAACCACAGGCTGTACGGTATTGAGGTTGGCTGAGGTCACATGACTTCTGATTTCTGGGACCAAGCCTTTGATGTACAATTCGATCCTTCGATACATAGGTTGGGACATGTTTGGGCAAAGTGCAGCATAGTCGTTGGACTGCTTGGTGTAGGTCTCAATCTCTGATCCGACCATCTTGAGCGCATAGTACTCGTTCTCGAGTTTGTGGATGTCATCCCTGTGACAGTACTCCTCTTTGATCATGTCCTTGAAATCTTCCCATGCCGTAGCATTAGCAGTTTCCAGACCAAGCATCTGAATCTGTGCTTTCCACCATGAAAGCGCGTTTCCTTCAAGCGTACCAGTTGCGTACTTAACCCAGTTAGCAGGGGGACACTCGCAGACAGCGAAGACAGCTTCGGCCTTTTCAATCCAGTGCAGAAGGCCTATGGCGCCCTCAGTGCCGTTGAAAGGGAGAGGCTTGCCATCCATGAAGGTTTTGAAAGTACAAACACGTGGTTGCGCAGGCGCAGGCTGACCTGTTGTGAGAAATGGAGCGAATAGGTTTTAGAGGTGAAAAGACGATGTGGGGGTAGGATCTAAACATCCTATAGCAACGAGTTTACCTCCAGGGTGAGCTGCGAAAGCTGCAGCCACCGTGTTGAGCAAGTTGGCGAATTGAGCCTGAGTCATGTTAACGCTTCCTCTTCCGCGTCCACTCATTGTCTTCATAGCCAGAAAACACAGTATGAGTGTAATGTTGTAACGTAGCGAGAATGAGGTAGAAGAGGAATGTGTATCTATCTAATTAGGCACACTAGTATGTATAGTAGAGCAGTCAATATAAGGTAAACAAGCAAGTAAACACAAGTCCGAGCTACGAGGTCTAGTATGTCGAGTCCTGCCCTTGGAGTGTAGTGTCGTCACGAGTCACGGGTTATAGTCTGGTTTTTCTCAAAAAGACTCTTCTTTTTAAAACCAAGTTCACTATAACTAATGGCTCTGATACCAATCTGTCACACCCCCAAATTCCACCTGCGGAGTACCGTCCGCTTGAGGGCGTGACCGACCAGGATCCAGCCACCAATTATACTGAGCATTGGATAATAGTAAGGATGATCACCAACCATAATGGTTAGTAAGCACCATAGTTTAAAGTTCAAATGTTTAGGTTCAAATAACAGTTAAGTAAGTAGCGGAAGCATAGGTAAAATAGTTTAAACAAAGTTCCAAGTTCAAATTAATTGGAACCCAACACGCGGGTTTAGACGACCACTACACTTCCCAAGCAGCAGCTCCTCAGTCACTGGTTACCTGCAAAGCATGCAGTAAGGGGTCAACAATAATGCTGAGTGAGTTCACTAGTTGTCCAGTTTTAATTACCAAAAACTTGTTTCACCAGTTAATTTATCCGTTTATACATGCCATGGGGAGCTACCCCAAAAGTTAGCGACTAAACTGTTTTTCCAATACCGAACACTAGGTGACCGTTTCGTATCCGCAAGAGTGCCCCGATGTCAATGTTCTATCATCATTGACGGATGCCTGAGTACATTAGTTCACGACCGATCCCATACCTTGGCACGGTGTGAGGTTGGTAAGACCTAAATAGCGCTATCAACTAATAACCCGTTCGCCTGGCCCCGGCGACTAATCGGTATTATGTAGTAGGGACTTTAAGTGATAGAGTTTCGTTTAGTGCCGTTTGTTGCAATCCGTATAAATAGTAATTAACTAAAAGGTTCCCAAATACAAGGGAAGAAAAGTAAGTTGTATCCCTCATAAGGGGATAGTGTTGTTTTTAGTTCCGTTTCCCAAACCACCGGGAATACATGCTTTAGGTTGTGAACTCACCTTGGGTTGCTCGGTAGATTAATTACCCGGTTGATCACGTTGGTCACCACGTCCTAGCATGGTTACCGAATATGGGTCAAGTTGGGGTACAAGTAAGCACGTATAATCTACACATAACTAACACATAGCATGCACAGCATATAATTACCCAATAAGTCATTGGGCCCGTCTAAGTTCTTTACAGCAACAGTTAACAGTTAACACGTAGCCCACTTAAACAGTAACAAGCATGCACAGTTATTACACTTGGGCCCAATAACTAACAGCCCAGTCGAGAACACACAGTTGCGAGTCGCAACCGGAGGTTGCGGCTTGGCATGTCTTGGTTGCGAGTCGCAACCGGTGTTTCGACTTGTCACGTTTTGGTTACGAGTCGCAACCGGAGGTCTCGAGTTGTCATGATCTGATTACGAGTCGCAACCGGAGGTTTCGAGTTGTCATGTTTTGGTTGCGAGTCGCAACCGGGGGTTGCGAGTCGCAACCTCGGATACGTGCACAAGAATCCTTCTAGAACCTCTGATGTACTAGCCAATGAGATTGCAATTTCATGTAAATTGTGTACTATCTCCACTAACATGTTTTATTGTCTAATATCCCACTAAATCAGATCAAACAAGGCATATTTCAAATATTTTCATGATCTTCAAACTGTTCTTCATATATTCAAGTCATCCATTATACACATTCATTCAAAACAGATCCAAATATTCGACTAAATCAAGCACACTTGTGTCACATATCATGAATATCACCAAATCCTACACTATCTAACATGCATTATCTAGTCATGAACACACTAAGCTATCCATATCAATGTCTCTCGGTTTACATCTTTTAATCAAAGAGAAGCATAGTTAAATTTATAAACAAGTTGCACATCATCATTTACTCAAACAAATAAACACTCATCATGCATTTTGTCATCAAGCAAGCACCTTTATCTAATGTTTTCATCTATTAGCAAGGAAACAACTAACCGGTTAGTAGTCAAAAGTGTGAGGGTATGGAGGATTGGTGAAGGAAGCTTTCGAGTGATGACAATGAGCTTGAACCGAGATGATCCGAGATGATCCGAGAGTTCCTTTTGTTGTAGCCGGTTTGATCCGAGAGAGGGAGAGGAGGTGAGTTTGATGTTAGAACCTTAGGGTTTTAGGGTTTTTAGAGAGAGAGAGGGAGAGTGTGTGAGATGAGGGAGTGTGAGGGTGATGTTGCAAAAATGGTGAAAGTTGTGAGGGTTGGTCATATATATATCGAGTGGGTTAGGGGGTTTCCGGGTGGGCTAAGGTTACGGCCCAACCGGCCCAAGTGTTTACGGTTCACTCGAGACCGAGGGTGGTCTCGAGTCGGGTCCTTTGGGGTCTCGGCCCACTCATATAACATACATACATATATAATATACACCCATTCATCACACTTAGCACAAGGATCACATAAAATCATCGAGATAACACGCACTGTCATTTAATAACGTATATACACATAATGTTAATACAAGATGTTTGCTCGGGAAAACCTAGAGTGTCACATTATCCCCAAGTTTTAAGAACTTTCGTCCCGAAAGTTAAAGCAGCCACTGACAAGCTAGTAAAAGTGAGAGCGTTTCAACGGGGTGTCACATCATCCCCCCGTTAGTTTGGAATTTCGTCCCGAAATTCAGTTGTAGCTTCAGTGCTGGGGGTTTCATTTGGGAACAGCTGGGGATACTTGTGCTTCATCTGGTCTTCCCGCTCCCAGGTAAACTCTGGGCCACGGCGTGAGTTCCAACGAACTCGCACGAGAGGTATCTGGCTACGTTTGAGGGTTTTGATCTCACGATCCGTGATCTCAACCGGTTCCTCAGTAAAGTGTAGCTGTTCGTCAATAGTAAGTTCCTTGTAAGGAATGACGAGTGTTTCATCTGACAGGCACTTCTTCAGATTAGAGACGTGGAAGACGTTGTGCACAGCACTCAGTTCTTCAGGCAGATTCAATCTGTAAGCGGCCGTGCCGATCTTTTCGGTAACTTCAAAGGGTCCGACATATCTTGGATTAAGCTTGCCCCGTTTTCCAAAACGAACCACACCCTTCCAGGGTGAGACCTTAAGTAGAGCCCGTTCACCAACCTGGAACTCTTGTGGTTTCCTACCTTTATCGGCGTAGTACTTTTGACGGTCACGAGCTGCCGTCATGCGTTGCCTAATCTGGGCAATCTTTTCTGTGGTGTCGACTACATGTTCCGGGCCTGTGATCTGGCTGTCACCAACCTCCGCCCAGCAGAGAGGCGATCGGCATTTACGGCCGTACAATGCCTCAAAGGGTGCTGCCTGAATGCTGGTGTGGTAGCTGTTGTTGTAGGAGAATTCTACTAACGGTAGGTGCTTCTCCCAATTCTTGCCAAAATCGATCACACATGCCCTAAGCATGTCTTCGAGGGTTTGGATGGTGCGTTCAGACTGCCCATCCGTTTGCGGGTGATAAGCGGTGCTCATGTCTAGACGTGAGCCAAAAGATTTGTGCATGGCTTGCCACAACTCAGAAGTAAAACGCGCGTCCCGATCAGAAATAATAGAGGTAGGCACTCCGTGCTTCGAGACCACTTTTTTTAAGTATACCTCTGCTAGGGTAGAGAACTTGTCTGTTTCTTTAATAGCCAAGAAGTGTGCAGACTTAGTTAAGCGATCCACTATTACCCAAATGGTGTCATTTCCGCGTTGAGACCTGGGCAGGCCAGTAACAAAATCCATGGAAATCTGCTCCCATTTCCATTGCGGGATCTCTGGCTGTTGGAGTAGGCCTGATGGTTTCTGATACTCGGCCTTGACTCTTGCGCAGGTTAAGCATTTTCTGACATACGTTGCTATGTGGGCTTTCATGCCAGGCCACCAATAGGTAGCCCTCAAGTCGTGGTACATCTTATCTGAACCCGGATGTACTGAGTAACGGGACTTATGAGCTTCATCCATCACAAGGTCACGTAAATTTCCATAAAGCGGAACCCATATGCGTCCGGCTACGTAGTAAGCACCGTCTTCTTTTTGTTCCAATCGTTGTCTCGATCCTCGCAGGGACTCAGCCCTGATGTTCTCAGCTTTCAATGCTTCCACCTGAGCATTCCGAATCTGATTAGGGAGGTTTGAGTGGATAGTGAGCTGTAAAGCACGAACACGCTTGGGTTTGGTCTCCTTTCTGCTGAGGGCATCGGCTACCACATTAGCCTTTCCTGGGTGATATTTGATTGCACACTCGTAGTCATTTAGGAGTTCGACCCATCGGCGTTGCCGCATATTCAACTCCTTTTGTCCCATTATGTGCTGGAGACTCTTGTGATCAGTGTAAATCGTGCACTTGGTGCCGTACAAGTAGTGTCTCCAAAGCTTGAGCGCGAAGACCACAGCTCCAAATTCCAAGTCATGCGTCGTGTAGTTTCGTTCGTGGACCTTGAGTTGTCGCGAGGCGTAAGCAATAACCTTCTCGCGTTGCATCAATACGCAGCCAAGTCCTTGAATAGAAGCGTCGCAGTAAACGACGAAGTCATCGGTACCTTCGGGTAAGGAGAGGATAGGAGCACTACAAAGGTTCTTCTTTAGTTCCTGGAAGGCAGATTCCTGAGCACTACTCCATTTGTAAGCAACACCCTTCTGAGTGAGTGTCGTAAGTGGCTGAGCGATCTTAGAGAATCCCTTGATAAATCTTCGATAGTATCCCGCCAACCCCAAGAATTGGCGAACTTCGGTCGGAGTCTTAGGCACGGGCCAATTCTTAATGGACTCAATCTTAGCGGGGTCAACATGAATCCCTTCCTGATTGACGATGTGTCCAAGGAAATGGACTTCTCTAAGCCAGAAATCACATTTCGAGAATTTGGCGTACAGTTGTTCATTGCGAAGGAGTTCGAGAATAAGACGTAGGTGTTGTTCATGTTCCTCTTGGTTCTTCGAGTAGATTAGGATGTCGTCGATGAATACGATTACGAACTTATCGAGGTAGGGTTTGCATACTCGGTTCATGAGATCCATGAAGATTGCAGGTGCATTGGTCATCCCAAAAGGCATAACAAGGAATTCGTAGTGACCATAGCGGGTTCTGAAAGCAGTCTTAGAGATGTCCTCATCGCGGACTCTCAGCTGGTGATAACCCGATCGCAGATCGATCTTGGAATAATAGCTCGACCCTTGCAGCTGGTCGAACAGGTCGTCGATACGGGGAAGTGGATAACGATTCTTGATGGTAACCTTGTTAAGTTCGCGGTAGTCAATGCACATTCAGAATGAGCCATCTTTCTTTTTGACGAAGAGCACTGGGGCTCCCCAGGGTGATGAACTAGGACGGATAAAACCTTTGTCCAAAAGTTCTTGTAGCTGAGTAGAAAGCTCCTTGAGCTCCGCGGGGGCTAATCGATAAGGTGCACGAGCTATAGGCGCTGCTCCGGGAGCTAGCTCGATTTGAAATTCGACCTGACGGTGAGGAGGGAGTCCAGGTAGTTCCTCCGGGAATACCTCGGGATAGTCACGTACAACTGGAAAATCTTCAATCCTGTTTTCCATTTTCTGTGTGTCGGTAATGAGTGCTAAGATAGCGGTGTGCCCCTTTCGTAGGTACTTCTGGGCCTTTAAGAATGAAATGATGCCTGTGACTTCTCCGCTCTTGTCGCCTTGAACTATAAGAGGTTTACCAGGGGGACGGGGAATACGAATAGCTTTCTCTTGGCAGAGGATTTCAGCTCGATGTTTGGATAACCAATCCATACCAATGATGACGTCGAAGCTTCCAAGAACGATGGGGAAAAGATCGATACAGAAGGTCTGACCAGACAACTCTATTTTGCAGTTACGAATTATGTGTGAGGCCTCGAGGTTTCTACCATTAGCTATTTCAACGGTGTGCTTAGAGCTCAGCGGCGTAAGAGTGAGCTTAAGTTTCTTACTAATACGTAGGGATACATAACTAGCATCTGCTCCGGAATCAAATAGCATGGAAACATAACGATCATTAAGTAGGAACTTACCCGCTACAACGTTGGGGTCATTCCTTGCTTCTCCGGCTCCAATCACAAAAGCTTTTCCTCTAGCACCATTTCCAGCATTGTTGTTATTGTTCCCAGCACCCTGATTGTTGTTGTTTTGATTCAGTTCAGGGCAATCCTTTCGCATGTGCCCCATTGCTCCACACTTGAAGCATCCACGGTTGTTTCCTTGTTGCTGCTGTTGCTGTGGTTGTTGCTGATTCTGCCTAGCGGGGAACTGGCTTCGGCAGTCTTTGGCTTCATGCCCCATCTTGTTGCATCGCTGACACTGACCTTTTCCACATGGCCCACTGTGATGGCGGTTACATTTGTTACACTTAGGGTGGTTTCCTCGATAGCCACCCTGTTGCTGAGGGCCCTTGTGGCTTTCAGTCTTCCTTTGTTGAACTGGGGCCTGAGTGGGGTTAGCATCCTTTCCCTGACTTCCATCCCACTTTCGCTTGTTATCGCCAGAAGTTCCAGCAGTAGCACCGATCCTCTTGGGCAGCTTGCCCTCTTCCACAGCCTGATTGGTGAGTTTGTGAGCAAGGCGAACCACAGGCTGTACGGTATTGAGGTTGGCTGAGGTCACATGACTTCTGATTTCTGGGACCAAGCCTTTGATGTACAATTCGATCCTTCGATACATAGGTTGGGACATGTTTGGGCAAAGTGCAGCATAGTCGTTGGACTGCTTGGTGTAGGTCTCAATCTCTGATCCGACCATCTTGAGCGCATAGTACTCGTTCTCGAGTTTGTGGATGTCATCCCTGTGACAGTACTCCTCTTTGATCATGTCCTTGAAATCTTCCCATGCCGTAGCATTAGCAGTTTCCAGACCAAGCATCTGAATCTGTGCTTTCCACCATGAAAGCGCGTTTCCTTCAAGCGTACCAGTTGCGTACTTAACCCAGTTAGCAGGGGGACACTCGCAGACAGTGAAGACAGCTTCGGCCTTTTCAATCCAGTGCAGAAGGCCTATGGCGCCCTCAGTGCCGTTGAAAGGGAGAGGCTTGCCATCCATGAAGGTTTTGAAAGTACAAACACGTGGTTGCGCAGGCGCAGGCTGACCTGTTGTGAGAAATGGAGCGAATAGGTTTTAGAGGTGAAAAGACGATGTGGGGGTAGGATCTAAACATCCTATAGCAACGAGTTTACCTCCAGGGTGAGCTGCGAAAGCTGCAGCCACCGTGTTGAGCAAGTTGGCGAATTGAGCCTGAGTCATGTTAACGCTTCCTCTTCCGCGTCCACTCATTGTCTTCATAGCCAGAAAACACAGTATGAGTGTAATGTTGTAACGTAGCGAGAATGAGGTAGAAGAGGAATGTGTATCTATCTAATTAGGCACACTAGTATGTATAGTAGAGCAGTCAATATAAGGTAAACAAGCAAGTAAACACAAGTCCGAGCTACGAGGTCTAGTATGTCGAGTCCTGCCCTTGGAGTGTAGTGTCGTCACGAGTCACGGGTTATAGTCTGGTTTTTCTCAAAAAGACTCTTCTTTTTAAAACCAAGTTCACTATAACCAATGGCTCTGATACCAATCTGTCACACCCCCAAATTCCACCTGCGGAGTACCGTCCGCTTGAGGGCGTGACCGACCAGGATCCAGCCACCAATTATACTGAGCATTGGATAATAGTAAGGATGATCACCAACCATAATGGTTAGTAAGCACCATAGTTTAAAGTTCAAATGTTTAGGTTCAAATAACAGTTAAGTAAGTAGCGGAAGCATAGGTAAAATAGTTTAAACAAAGTTCCAAGTTCAAATTAATTAGAACCCAACACGCGGGTTTAGACGACCACTACACTTCCCAAGCAGCAGCTCCTCAGTCACTGGTTACCTGCAAAGCATGCAGTAAGGGGTCAACAATAATGCTGAGTGAGTTCACTAGTTGTCCAGTTTTAATTACCAAAAACTTGTTTCACCAGTTAATTTATCCGTTTGAGGTTGGTAAGACCTAAATAGCGCTATCAACTAATAACCCGTTCGCCTGGCCCCGGCGACTAATCGGTATTATGTAGTAGGGACTTTAAGTGATAGAGTTTCGTTTAGTGCCGTTTGTTGCAATCCGTATAAACAGTAATTAACTAAAAGGTTCCCAAATACAAGGGAAGAAAAGTAAGTTGTATCCCTCATAAGGGGATAGTGTTGTTTTTAGTTCCGTTTCCCAAACCACCGGGAATACATGCTTTAGGTTGTGAACTCACCTTGGGTTGCTCGGTAGATTAATTACCCGGTTGATCACGTTGGTCACCACGTCCTAGCATGGTTACCGAATATGGGTCAAGTTGGGGTACAAGTAAGCACGTATAATCTACACATAACTAACACATAGCATGCACAGCATATAATTACCCAATAAGTCATTGGGCCCGTCTAAGTTCTTTACAGCAACAGTTAACAGTTAACACGTAGCCCACTTAAACAGTAACAAGCATGCACAGTTATTACACTTGGGCCCAATAACTAACAGCCCAGTCGAGAACACACAGTTGCGAGTCGCAACCGGAGGTTGCGGCTTGGCATGTCTTGGTTGCGAGTCGCAACCGGTGTTTCGACTTGTCACGTTTTGGTTACGAGTCGCAACCGGAGGTCTCGAGTTGTCATGATCTGATTACGAGTCGCAACCGGAGGTTTCGAGTTGTCATGTTTTGGTTGCGAGTCGCAACCGGGGGTTGCGAGTCGCAACCTCGGATACGTGCACAAGAATCCTTCTAGAACCTCTGATGTACTAGCCAATGAGATTGCAATTTCATGTAAATTGTGTACTATCTCCACTAACATGTTTTATTGTCTAATATCCCACTAAATCAGATCAAACAAGGCATATTTCAAATATTTTCATGATCTTCAAACTGTTCTTCATATATTCAAGTCATCCATTATACACATTCATTCAAAACAGATCCAAATATTCGACTAAATCAAGCACACTTGTGTCACATATCATGAATATCACCAAATCCTACACTATCTAACATGCATTATCTAGTCATGAACACACTAAGCTATCCATATCAATGTCTCTCGGTTTACATCTTTTAATCAAAGAGAAGCATAGTTAAATTTATAAACAAGTTGCACATCATCATTTACTCAAACAAATAAACACTCATCATGCATTTTGTCATCAAGCAAGCACCTTTATCTAATGTTTTCATCTATTAGCAAGGAAACAACTAACCGGTTAGTAGTCAAAAGTGTGAGGGTATGGAGGATTGGTGAAGGAAGCTTTCGAGTGATGACAATGAGCTTGAACCGAGATGATCCGAGATGATCCGAGAGTTCCTTTTGTTGTAGCCGGTTTGATCCGAGAGAGGGAGAGGAGAGGAGGTGAGTTTGATGTTAGAACCTTAGGGTTTTAGGGTTTTTAGAGAGAGAGAGGGAGAGTGTGTGAGATGAGGGAGTGTGAGGGTGATGTTGCAAAAATGGTGAAAGTTGTGAGGGTTGGTCATATATATATCGAGTGGGTTAGGGGGTTTCCGGGTGGGCTAAGGTTACGGCCCAACCGGCCCAAGTGTTTACGGTTCACTCGAGACCGAGGGTGGTCTCGAGTCGGGTCCTTTGGGGTCTCGGCCCACTCATATAACATACATACATATATAATATACACCCATTCATCACACTTAGCACAAGGATCACATAAAATCATCGAGATAACACGCACTGTCATTTAATAACGTATATACACATAATGTTAATACAAGATGTTTGCTCGGGAAAACCTAGAGTGTCACATATATGGTGACAAATAGGGGCATTGAAGCAAGTCCAGAGCAAATCAAGGCTATTGTGAATATCAAATCTCCTGCCAATGCTAAGGATGTGCAAAGATTGACGGGAAGGATCGCAGCCTTGAACATATTCATATCCAAATCCTCAGAAAAGTGTAAGGAATTCTATGACATCCTGAGGAAGAACAAGAAATTTGAGTGGACTGAGAAGCATGAGAATGCCCTTAAGGCTCTTAAGGATTACCTATCCTCAACCCCAGCCTTGATGAAACCAGAAAAAGGGGATGTGTTATCCTTGTACCTAGCAGTATCCTCAAAAGCAGTAAGTGCAGTTCTTGTTAAGGATCACCAAGGTACACAACATCCTGTTTATTATGTAAGTAAGAGTTTACTTGATGCTGAACCCAGGTATTCACACTTAGAAAAACTTATCCTTGAAGTAATTATGGCATCTACTAAATTGAGACATTATTTTGAGACTCATGCCATTATTGTTAAGACTAATTTTCCAATTAAGAATGTTCTCAGGAAGCCTGAAATGTCAGGAAGGATGGCTAAGTGGGCAGTGAAGCTGAGTGCATATGATATAAGATACGAACCAAGGACTGCCATCAAATCCCAAGCCTTAGCTGACTTTGTGGCAGATTTTAGTAGTGACTTGCAAAAGGAAGCTGAGTTAGAAGTCCAACAACTTGAAGAGACTAAGGATCCTTGGATTCTCTTCACTGATGGAGCCTCCAATGTAAAAGGAACAGGACTTGGTATACTACTAAAATCGCCACAGGGGGACATAATACCCCACTCCATAGCTTGTGAATTTCAAACTACCAACAATGAGGCTGAGTATGAAGCCTTGATAGCTGGTTGCAAATTGCAAAGCATATGAGGATCAGGTATCTTGAGGTACATGTAGATTCTTTACTGATCACTAATCACTTTAATGGATCCTATGCTGTTAAAGGTGAAAAGCTAATCAAATATTTGGAGATAGTCAAAGAATTGGCACTCTCTTTTGTATCCTTTAGTTTGACACAGGTACCAAGGGAAGAGAATGCAGAGGCAGATGCATTAGCTAATTTAGGATCATCCTTGAAGATCCCGAAGGATATCAAGATCCCTATTATCCATATCCTGACCCCGGCTATCGAGGATCATGTAGCTATGGAGATAGGAGAGGATTCTGCAATCATCCCTAGTGATGATACTCAATCTCATTCAGGATCATGGATCCTCCCAATCATGAGATATATTCAACATGGAGAGATTCCTACAGGAGAAAACCCAAGGGCTTTCAAAATTAAGGTATCTCAATTTACAATATTAAATAATATGTTGTATAAACGATCTCTTGCAGGACCGTATTTAAGATGCATTGAGGATCCTGAAATCCAAGAAGTTCTAAAGGATTTCCATGAAGGAGATTGTGGAAACCACACTGGGGGCAGGGCATTATTCTAAAGGATCCTGAGGACAGGATACTACTGGCCCACTATGAAGAAGGATGCTGTGGAGTATGCCAAGAAGTGTGATCCTTGTCAGAGGCATAGTAATATCCTTCACCAACCAGCAGAACTCTTGCATCCTATATCCTCTTCCTGGCCATTCATGAGATGGGGAATGGATATAGTTGGAAAGCTTCCTAAGGCACCTGGTGGAAAAGTATTCATGCTTGCTGTTTTGGTCAGAAAATCTGATGAGGATATTGCAACCAAACTCTTTGTTTAGGGGAATGATGCTTAAAATATGTAACAGCGATGAGGATCACTTCAAGGTAAAGTGCACAAACAACACAAGGATTTATACGGGGAAAAAGCCCTTGATCAAGAGTTGATCTCCGGCACAAAAAACCCCGGGTGATGGAAACTACCGATCACCAAGCTAAAATAAATAATTAAACGTTTACAACTTCGGATAGTAACGAGCCAGGTACAAGGATCACTACAGTGGAGTGTGTAAAAAGTGTGAAAAGTGTATGTAATTGCTTGGTGTTTGAGCGAGACTAAGAAATGACTAAGTGTTTTCTACTAGCTCGTTACTTCCTTTTTAAAATAGAAATAACCACCTAAACTAACTTTCCGACTTTCGTGCCAAGCCTCCACGTTCTCCATAACGTCTATTTTTGGTCAAGCACGTGCAGCATAGTTTAGGAATATTCTCCAGGAATGTCGCCTAGACTTGGTCCAACCTGCTACTCCTGCAAAATAATACGAAACACGAGTGAACAATTGTTAGTATGAGGATCCTTAAGGTGATCCATGATCCTGATCCTGAAGCTCTTCTGAGGATCACTATCTGTCACAGAAGTAAGGATCACTAAAGAGGATAATAATTAAGGATCACGGGTCATTTAGAAATCCACCCCTAACAATTGCCCCCAAAATATAAGGAGTTAAGATGTAAATATAGCGAGTTATGTTTTCTTGATCTTATCCGTAACAAACCAACGGATATATAGCCGTTAAAATAGAACTAGCCGTTGCGATGATGATGTCACGGAAGTGACAATCCTGCAGAATCATAATTATAAATAGAGATATAGATAGGATCATTATGCATTTAAATTCGAAAGAAACTCCCTTTATAATCTCAGTTGAAGATCAATCAGGTATCTCTTTCTCTTCTCTCTTCCCTTCTTACTCTGTTCTTCTTTCTTTATCTTCATCACTTCGAAAATGTTGCTCCGAAGTTCTCCGGCCAAGGATCATAAAAAGGATAGCCCTTTGAAGAGTCAAAAGATCATCAAAGACTCAGCGAATGAGAGGTGCTGCTTTAACGATGCACAAGTAGATAAAATCCGTCACTGTTTTCCGGCGAATGCCTTCTTCAAACCCTTCGATCCCACTGTTCTTAGTGATTATGTTTCTGATACATGGGTTGCCTTTCCAGCCACTCCATTTGCTATAGGGTACACCTATCCTTTCCCGGAGTTCACAAAATCCTTCTTTTCCCTTACCGGCATATCTTTCATTCAAGCCATGCCGATGATCTGGAGGGTTTTATACACCCTAGAGAGGATCATTAAGCAGGAGGGTCTTGATTTAGGAATGTCAGAACTGGCGGAGTTGTATGATCTTACTACCTTCGGTTCCCACCGTTATTTGCTCAAACGTAAACCCAGTGCAGATCACCCTCTTCTCAAAGTCACCAAAAACGACAAAGATTGAAAGCGTCGCTTCTTCTTTGTAAGAAGGGATACCATTTCAGATGGAAAGCACTTACCAAGAACATGGTCCACCCATGGTAGGCTGGAGGATCCTGGGAAGGATCACCAGATGGTCATGTTTTTGTAATAGGATCACTAACCCCTTCTTTATCTTGTGTCATGCAGCCATCTCTGTTTCACATCTCATCACAACACCCGCAACCAGGGAAAGGCTTGCTGCTTTCTGGGGACTCGATCCTGAAACTAGAACCTTCAAGACAACAACCCAAGATTCACAGGAGGTATCCTCAGGTTCTGTCACAATGTCAAGTAAGTATCCTTGTTTAAGATCTAAATAAATAGTCAAATGTATATTAAGAAAAGACACTTATCTTGTTTTGGTTGTGTAGGTGCTGGAAAATCTGCCAAAGCTGCTTCAAGGTTCAGTGTTACCGATCTCACCACTGTTAAATCCTCCAAGAGAAAGGTCCCTAGTAGCCCGACAGCCTCAATCCCCAAGGCACCCCTCAAAGGGAAGGGAATCAAGAAGAGAAAGACTTCCGAGGCTGAGGATTTGCAGGGCCTGCCCTTAATTCGCCACCAGTTCCTCGAGTACTTCAATGATGTAAGGATCACTATCTCTGCTTGCATATCCTGCTGATCTAAGGATCACTTGCTCTTGAACCGATTTATCCTTTTCTTTTGCAGAAATTTGCTGAGATCGAGGATTACGTCGGCCATGTTGAGGATCAAGATCAGAAGATTGCCGACCTCCAGCAGGTTGCTGTGCTCAAGGATCTTGCAATTGCTGATCTTCAGAAGGAACTCAAGGATACCAAACAGAAGATGGCCAAGGTACTGGTTAACTTTGACTATGAAAGGCAGGAGATCACAGATGATGCCAAAGTCTCTGCCGCCATAGCAATGTACAAAACCAAGCTGCAAATGGCCTTGGAGGCTCAGGATCCTGCCTTCGACAAAAGCAACTGGGAGATTGAAGAATGGAAGGCAAGGCTGGCTGAATTGGGTGATGAAGAGGAGGCTGAGGAGATTCTGGCAATCGAGGCTAGTGGCAGCGGGTTGAAGGATAAAGCTGAGGATGCAGCGGCTGGTGATGATGATAATGCAGCAAAGGTGTAGGCTGCACAATTGGGCGATGATGGATATATGTGCTAAGGCCGGAGCCCAATTTTTAGTTTGATGGTTGTGATGTTTAAAACAATTTCATGGTTTGTAATAACTCTAAACGATAGTTCTTAGGTTTAAGGATCATGTATGATCCTTTGGACAATGGGCAGGATTGCAATTGGTGGAGGGATCCTCTGTTTGGGGGATGAAGCCATTGTGATCCTGCCGCCTTTATATTCCTGCACTACTTTTGAACTCATTATCATGGACACCCTTTACCTACCCCAGCGGACGGGCCACGTTTTGCTGGTAGATGCTTGGGTAGGTAATTTTGACAACCTTTAAAGGGTTAACCTTATGTTAATAAATAAAAACTTAACCTTTTGTCGCTTATCATGTGTTGTTATCCTTTTTAATATGTTACTTTCCAACTGTTGTAATGTTCATTCTGTTTATACTTATCAAGCCTTGACAAATTAGAAAAGATATCCAAAAAGTTTAGGATACGAACAAGGATCACATATCCCATATCCGATAGGTTTTAAAGAGTGATATGATTTAAGAAATACAAGTTCAGTTGTCAAGTATAAGGGTTATTTAAAAGAATAATGAATAAAATCAAAAGAGTTAAGGATCATACCTGAGGATTCAAGTTAGAATCCTAACTATAATAAGGATAACTATAAGATAAACCTTAGAATGAAATAAGGATCAAGGATCCCTAGCTGCTCGCCTTCAAGGACCTGAAATAGAGCATAACTTGGGACTAAGCCAATATAGGAAAAGAGTTAGCAACTGGGGACAAGCCCAAGGATAACTGGGGACAAGCCCAAGGATAACTGGGGACATGCCCAAGGATAACTGGGGACAAGCCCAAGGATAACTGGGGACAAGCCCAAGGATAACTGGGGACAAGCCCAAGGATCGTGTGTAAACTGGAGTATGGCCCTAACTGGCATCTATCCAAACTTAGTGACATGAAGATGCCAAAACCTTAGCTAACGTGAAAACGTTAGAAACCTTAGCTAACGTGAAAACGTTAGAAACCTTATGAACGGATGTATGGTACGTCTACCATTATACGTAGGATCCTAAGCATAGCCAGAACAATGGAATTATCAGCCCCTATAACGAGTACTGGTCCCAAAGCCTTGAACTATACCAGGATCATCGTGCGCTACAGGCGGAATCGGAATCTGGGGACAAGCCCAAGGATAACTGGGGACAAGCCCAAAAAGGCGGATTGCTTCTGTGGATAACCAACGTTGTGCTAAAGATACCTGAACTTTCAAAACTTGAACTCACGTGAGAGATGGATAAAGGATACATGATCCTTATCCTTATATGAGAAAATAAAGAAACGAAATAGTTCAAGATTAGGATATTACCTGAGTAAGGATCACCGATACTTTGAGGATCCTTTAAGGATATCCCTATCGTGAGGATCACCTATACCACAAGGATCCTGCTTACATGAAATATTTCTTCAAGTGGACAGCATTCCAAGCTCTTGGTAGCAAATCACCTTCCATGGTTAGCAATCTATATGCCCCCTTTCCTGCTTCAGCTTCAATCAAATAGGGGCCTTCCCATTTTGGAGCCAATTTTCCATCAGCAGGATTGGTGGTATTCTGAAATGCTTTCCTTAACACCATATCTCCAACTTGAAACCTCCTAATCCTGACATTTTTGTTGTAAGCACCAGCCATTCTTTGTTGATAACTGGCCATCCTAATCCTAGCCATATCCCTGATTTCTTCAATAGTATCCAGGTCTTGAGCCAAGTTTTCATCATTTTCCTCAGGATCACGGGTACTTGTTCTAGCAGTAGGAACCACCATTTCTGTTGGGATCACTGATTCTGCCCCAAACACCAAAGAGAATGGTGTTTGACCAGTAGCATTCTTAGGGGTTGTCCTGTCAGCCCAGAGCACATAGGGTAGTTCTTCTGCCCATTTTCCTTTCTTGGATCCAAGCTTCTTCTTCAAGTTGTTGATGATGATCTTGTTAGATGATTCTGCTTGACCATTAGCTTGTGGGTGGACTGGTGTTGATGTTATCATCCTAATCCCCCAACTGTCACAAAAGTTAGTGGTTCTGCCCCCAATAAATTGGGAACCATTATCACATATAATCTCAGAAGGAATTCCAAATCTAGTTATAATATTTCTTTTAATGAAGGATATAACTTCCTTTTCTCTGACTTGGGCAAAAGCTTCAGCCTCTATCCACTTGGAGAAGTAATCAGTCATAGCTAACATAAATACTTTTCCACCAGGTGCCTTAGGGAGCTTTCCAACTATATCCATACCCCATCTCATAAATGGCCAAGAGGAGGATATAGGATGCAATAGTTCAGCCGGTTGATGAAGGATATTGCTGTGTCTCTGGCAAGGATCACATCTTCTGGCATACTCCACAGCATCTTTCTTCATAGTTGGCCAGTAATATCCTGTCCTCAGGATCCTTGAGAATAACGCCCTGCCCCCAGTGTGGTTTCCACAATCTCCTTCATGGAAGTCTTTTAAAACTTCTTGAACTTCAGGATCCTCAATGCATCTCAAGTATGGTCCTGCAAGAGATCGCCTGTATAACATATTATTCATAATTGTGAATTGAGATACCTTAGATTTGAAAGCCCTAGGGTTTTCTCCTGTAGGAATCTCTCCATGTTGTAAGTATCTCATGATTGGTGAGATCCATGATCCGGATCCTGAATAGGATTGAATATCCTCACTAGGAATCACTGCAGAATCATCTCCTATCTCCATAGTCTGGTGATCCTCGATAGCCGGGGTCAGGATATGGATAATGGGAATCCTGATATCCTCTGGGATCTTCAAAGATGATCCTAAGTTAGCCAATGCATCAGCTTCTGTATTTTCTTCCCTTGGTACCTGTGACAAACTAAAGGAAACAAAAGAGAGTGCCAAACTTTTGACTATCTCCAAATATTTGGTTAGCTTTTCACCTTTAACAGCATATGATCCATTGAAGTGGTTTGTAATTAACAAAGAATCTACATGTACCTCAAGATACCTGATTCCCATATGCTTAGCGATTTGCAAACCAGCAATTAAGGCTTCATACTCAGCCTCATTGTTAGTGGTTTGGAACTCACAAGCTATAGAATGGGGTATTATGTCCCCCTGTGGCGATTTTAGTAGTATTCCAAGCCCTGTGCCTTTGACATTTGAGGATCCATCAGTATGAAGTATCCAAGGATCCTTGGTCTCTTCTAGTTGTTTGACTTCTAGCTCAGCTTCTTCTTGTAAATCACTACTGAAATCAGCCACAAAGTCAGCTAATGCTTGGGATTTGATGGCTGTCCTAGGCTCATATCTTATATCGTATGCACTTAGCTTCACTGCCCACTTAGCCATCCTTCCTGACATCTCTGGTTTCCTGAGGACATTCTTAATTGGGAAATTAGTTTTAACAATGATAACATGAGTTTCAAAATAATGTCTTAGCTTTGTAGATGCCATAATTAATGCAAGAATAAGTTTTTCAAGGTGTGAGTACCTGGATTCGGCATCAAGTAAACTTTTACTTACATAATAGACAGGATGTTGTGTACCTTGATGATCCTTAACAAGGACCGCACTTACTGCTTTTGAGGATACTGCAAGATACAAGGATAACACATCACCTTTTTTCTGGTTTCATCAAAACCGGGGCCGAGGATAGGTAATCTTTGAGGGCTTTTAAAGCGTTTTCATGCTTCTCCGTCCACTCAAATTTCTTGTTCTTCCTTAGGATATCATAGAATTCTTTACACCTCTCGGAGGACCTGGATATAAATCTGTTCAAGGCTGCTATCCTTCCTGTTAGCCTTTGAACATCCTTAGCGTTGACCGGAGATTTGATATTCACTATTGCTTTGATTTGCTCCGGGCTAGCTTCAATGCCTCTCTTTGTCACCATATATCCTAAGAATTTACCTGCTTTAACACCAAAGTGACATTTTGAAGGATTAAGTTTCATGTTATATTTGTCAAGGATATCGAATGCTTCCTCCAAGTCTCTTAGGTGATCCTCAGCTTTTAAGGATTTTACCACCATATCATCTATGTAAACCTCCATAGTTTGTCCAATCTGGTCCTTGAACATCATATTCACCAGCCTTTGGTATGTTGCACCTGCATTTCTCAATCCGAACGGCATAGCAATATAGCAATATATACCAGTTGGAGTCATGAAGGCTGTATCCTCTTGGTCGGACGGTTCCATTTGGATTTGTTGAAATCCAGATGAAGCATCCATAAAAGTTAACAGTTCATGACCCGCGGTTGCATCCACCATGGAGTCAATGTGGGGTAAAGGGAAAGGATCCTTGGGACATGCCTTATTTAAATCGGTAAAATCGACGCATACCCTCCACTTTCCGTTTTTCTTTTGAACAACAACCACATTGGCCAACCATCTTGGATACTTGACCTCTCTAATCATACCTGCCCGGAGCAATTTCTCTACCTCTTCTTGGATAATGGCATTCCTTTCTGGTGCAAACTTCCTTCTCCTTTGATGGATTGGTTTGAAGGATCTGTCGATGCCAAGTTTATGGGTGATAACCTCTTTGGATATACCAGTCATGTCTTCGTGTTTCCATGCAAAGGTAGTCTTTCTCCTTTTGAGGAAGGATATGAGGTCTTCTTTCATTTCGCCAAGGATCCCTGATCCAATATAGATTTTGGATTCAGGATCATCAGGATCCATGAGGATTTCTACCACATCCTGCTCTTTTGCCTCCAAGACATCCCTTGGAGGATACTTTGATTGCTATCGCTCCCTGGATTTCGAGGCTGGTTTCATCGATGAAGTATAGCAATTCTTAGCCTCCTGCTGATCACTATCAATCTTTACTATTCCCCAAGGACTAGGGAGCTTCACACATTGATGGTAAGTAGACGGGACTGCTTTCATATCGTGTATCCAGGGCCTGCCAAGGATAACATTACAACAAGATAAACAGTCAATAACACAAAATTTTTTATAAGAGTGTAAGCCTTCAATATATATTGGGAGTTTAATGTCCCCCAGAGTGTTCTTAGTTTCGCCACTAAATCCCACGAGCACGGAGGATCTTGGTATGATCTCTGATTCAGGGATACCCATCTTCTT
Organism: Helianthus tuberosus; assembly: GCA_030545235.1. Classification (NCBI taxonomy): domain Eukaryota; kingdom Viridiplantae; phylum Streptophyta; class Magnoliopsida; order Asterales; family Asteraceae; genus Helianthus; species Helianthus tuberosus. The sequence continues at coordinate 5,883,134 of CM060359.1, forward strand.
TAGAACATCAAGCTGGATAATGTTCACTGAACTTCCTCCGTCTATTAGGATCCTGCGGACAAAATGGTTAGATATGAAAAGAGTAATAACTAAACCATCGTGATGAGGATCCTGGATATCAACACGATCCTCTTCATCAAAGGTTATGACTTTTCCTTCGGAGACACTTGATGTTCGAACTGGTCTTTCTCCATTATCCATCTTAGCTTCCTTCGCATGCCTTTTAGCTGCTGAGAAGGATGTGCCACAAATATCGGATCCTCCAGAAATAAAGTTTATCACTTGTGCGTCTGCTGGAGGAGCTGGAGCCTTCTCAGGGATCCTTTCAGGATCCTGAGTCCTTGACTTTTTTCTTCCCAACAACTCTTTTAGATGCCCTTTGCTCAACAAGTATCCAATTTCCTTTCTTAATGCAATGCATTCTTCTGTGAGGTGCCCAAAATCTTCATGATATGCACACCACTTTGATTTATCCTTAGTTGCAGCTGGCCTGTCATTCTTTCTTGGCCATCTAGCCTTATCACCTAGGTTCTGCATGGCAAGGATTAGTTCATTGTTATCAACACTAAAGCAATATTCAGAAATTGGAGGATAGTCCTCATCATCATCTTCTTGATCAATAGAATGCACGTTCTGATTATCAGATTTGTTGTAGGATCTGAACTTGTTGTTTCTAAATGAGGATCCTTGCTTATCCTGCTTTGAGGATCCTGTTATCCTCTCCTGAATCCTCTTGTCATCCTCTAGCCGAATGAACCTGAGGGCCCGGGTTCTTACCTCATCTAGGTTCCTGCATGGTGTCATAACAAGATCATCATAAAATAACGAATCCCTAAGCAGTCCCATTTTGAAGGCCTCAACAGCCGTGGCTATATCTAAGTTGGGAATGTCTAAGGATTCTTTACTGAATTTAGTAATGTAATCCCTTAGTGATTCATTATGACCCTGGGTTATCCTATATAAGTCACTAGTTAATCGTTCAAATTTTCTACTACAAGAAAACTGAGTATTAAACAAGTTAACTAGGTTTGCAAATGAGGTAATAGAATAGGGAGGAAGACTTAGCAGCCATTTGAGAGCTGATCCAGTAAGAGTGGATCCGAATCCTTTGCATAGGCATGCTTCCTTCAACTTTTCTGGGATTGGATTGATCTCCATCCTCTCCCTGTATTGTGCTATGTGTTCTTCAGGATCCGTCGAACCATCATACAGTTTCATTGTAGGCACATGGAACCTCTTGGGTATCTCAGCATCACAGATTGGTGGTGCAAAACGAGATATCTTGTGGCTCCCATCTGCAATCTCTGGAATAGGTTTGACTACTCCCGGAACACTCGAGATCATATCCTTTAGCTTTTGCAATTCTCTGGCCATGGCATGATTGATACCTGGATCCTGCATAAGACCATGGTTAGTAGTATGAGAATTATTAAAAGTGTTACCTCCCATTGGATTCAAGTTAGGTAGAATGGAGGTTAATCCATATTGTTGAGACTCTGGAATGATCGAGGGACCGGTAGAGGCATTGGTCTGCATTGGAATAAAATCTCCTTGATGGACATCTGAACTTCCTGTTTGCAGACTCCTCAAGGATCCTGGCATCTGGAAGGATCCCTGAAACTGGGATGATCCTGGAAAGAAGGAGGATCCTTGAACCTGGGACGATCCTGGAACAAAGGAGGATCCTTGAACCTGGGATGATCCTGGGACGAAGGAGGATCCTTGAACCTGGATGATCCTGGAACAAAGGAGGATCCTTGAACCTGGGATGATCCTGGGACGAAGGAGGATCCTTGAACCTGGGATGATCCTGGAACAAAGGAGGATCCTTGAACCTGGGATGATCCTGGGACGAAGGAGGATCCTTGAACCTGGGATGATCCTGGAACAAAGGAGGATCCTTGAACCTGGGATGATCCTGGAACAAAGGAGGATCCTTGAACCTGGGATGATCCTGGAACAAAGGAGGATCCTTGAACCTGCTGCATTCCTGAACATCCTCCTGTACTCGTGAGGGATCCCATATGCTGGGGATAGGATCCTGCTGGCTGGAAATATGAACCTAGTGCCTGGGTCATAGCTGTTGTTCCGTAGTGCACTCCTTTTGGTCCACCCGCATATTGAATGTCTGGAACCACTGACGGCTGAGAAGCAACCACCGGAGTATCAAAATTCAAAGATCTGGGCATCAGTGGGGAACGATCCTCTGCCGTTTTCTTCTGTTTCTTAATTTCGTCAATCTCCCGGAGGATCCTTTCGTTGGTCTTATCCTGCTCTTGTGCATGATTCCTCATCTGCAAAATCAAAGCATAGAGATCATTAGTAGTAGGATTAGTTGAAACAGAAGAAGCAGGTGGTTTTGAGAAAATGGGAGTCGGTTTCTTCGCAGCATTCTCTGTATTCTTCTGGGATCCAGAAGGTGGTGGAGGCAAAGGAGGAACGCCTTGTGAGGAAGTGAATGAGGGCATCAAGTTTGAAGAATTCTTCGATGAGGAAGCCATCTGCTTGGTTGTAGTGAGCCGAATTAAGCACAGAAATGCGTATTTTCTTAAGGACGAAGCACCAATTGCCCCACGGTGGGCGCCAAACTGTTTTGGTCAGAAAATCTGATGAGGATATTGCAACCAAACTCTTTGTTTAGGGGAATGATGCTTAAAATATGTAACAGCGATGAGGATCACTTCAAGGTAAAGTGCACAAACAACACAAGGATTTATACGGGGAAAAAGCCCTTGATCAAGAGTTGATCTCCGGCACAAAAAACCCCGGGTGATGGAAACTACCGATCACCAAGCTAAAATAAATAATTAAACGTTTACAACTTCGGATAGTAACGAGCCAGGTACAAGGATCACTACAGTGAAGTGTGTAAAAAGTGTGAAAAGTGTATGTAATTGCTTGGTGTTTGAGCGAGAGCTTGTATGAGAGCTTGTACGAGTGTGTGTAACTAAGAAATGACTAAGTGTTTTCTACTAGCTCGTTACTCCCTTTTTAAAATAGAAATAACCACCTAAACTAACTTTCCGACTTTCGTGCCAAGCCTCCACGTTCTCCATAACGTCTATTTTTGGTCAAGCACGTGCAGCATAGTTTAGGAATATTCTCCAGGAATGTCGCCTAGACTTGGTCCAACCTGCTACTCCTGCAAAATAATACGAAACACGAGTGAACAATTGTTAGTATGAGGATCCTTAAGGTGATCCATGATCCTGATCCTGAAGCTCTTCTGAGGATCACTATCTGTCACAGAAGTAAGGATCACTAAAGAGGATAATAATTAAGGATCACGGGTCATTTAGAAATCCACCCCTAACACTTGCTATGACTGATTACTTCTCTAAGTGGATAGAGGCCGAAGCCTTTGCTCAAGTCAGAGAAAAGGAAGTTATATCCTTTATTAAAAGAAACATTATTACTAGATTTGGTATCCCTTCTGAAATTGTTTGTGATAATGGATCCCAATTTATTGGGAATAGAACTACTAACTTTTGTGACAGCTGGGGGATTAAGATGATAACATCAACACCAGTCCACCCACAAGCTAATGCTCAGGCAGAATCATCCAACAAGATCATCATCAACAATTTGAAGAAGAAGCCTGGATCCAAGAAAGGAAAATGGGCAGAAGAACTACCTTATGTGCTTTGGGCTGATAGGACAACTCCCAAGAATGCTACAGGCCAAACTCCATTTTCTTTGGTATTTGGGGCAGAATCAGTGATCCCTACAGAGATGGTGGTTCCAACTGCAAGAACAAGCATTCGTGATCCTGAAGAAAATGCTGAAAACTTGGTTCAAGACTTGGATACTATAGAAGAAATCGGGGATTTGGCAAGGATAAGGATGGCCAGTTATCAACAAAGGATGGCTGGAGCCTACAACAAAAATGTCAGGATCAGGAAATTCCAAGTTGGTGATATGGTATTAAGGAAAGCATTTCAGAATACTACCAATCCTGCTGATGGAAAATTGGCACCAAAATGGGAAGGCCCCTATTTGATTGAAGCTGAGGCAGGAAAGGGGGCATATCGATTGCTAACAATGGAAGGTGATTTGCTACCAAGAGCTTGGAATGCTGTCCATTTGAAGAAATATTTCATGTGATAAGGATCCATGATCCTCACTTAATAAGTATCCTTGAAGGATCCTTACAGACAGATGATCCTCTTTCGGGTAACATTCTAATCTCAAACTATTTCATTCTTTTATTCTCTTATAAGGATAAGGATCCTGCATCCTTTATCCTCCTTTCACTTGATTCTGAGTTTTGAAGGTTCAGGTATCCTTAACTAAGGATTGAGTATCCACAGAAGTATCCAGTTATTTGGGCTTGACCCCAGTTATTTGGGCTTGACCCCAGTTATTTGGGCTAGTCCCCAGTTTGGGCTTGTCCCCAGTTTCGCCAGTAGCGCACGATGATCCTGGTATAGTTCATGGCAATGGGACCAGTACTCGCTTTAGGGGCTGACAATTTCATTGTACTGGCTATATTCAGGATCCTACGTATAATGGTAGACGTACCATACATCTGTTCCTAAGGTTTCTAACGTTTTCACGTTAGCTAAGGTTTTGGCATTTTCATGTCACTAAGTTTGGATAGTCGCCAGTGAGGGCCATACTCCAGTTTACATACGATCCTTTGGGCTTGTCCCCAGTTATCCTTTGGGCTTGTCCCCAGTTATCCTTTGGGCGTGTCCCCAGTTATCCATTGGGCTTGTCCCCAGTATATTGGGCTTGTCCCCAGAATTGTTGGGCTTGTCCCCAGTTACTAACTCTTATCCTATGTTGGCTTAGTCCCAAGTTGTACCTTATTTCAGGTTTTTGGAGATAAATGACCAAGGATCCTTGATCCTTACTTTTTACTAAGGTTTGTCTTTTGGATTATCCTGTTTATAACTGTTAAAGGTTAGGATCCTAACTTGGATTCTCAGGTATGATCCTTAACTATTTTGATTCTATTCATTATTTAGTTGAGTAACCCTTATCTTTTGACAACTGAACCTGTGATCCTTAAACTATATAACTTTTCAAAACTAATCGGCTATGGAATATGTGATCCTTGATCATATCCTAAACTTTTTGGGGATGTTTCTTAAATTTTTCTTTACTTGATAAGTTTAAACAAAATGAACATCACAACAGTTGGAAAGTAAAATATTAACAAGGATATCGACACAGGATAAGCCAAAAAGTTAAAGTTATTTTATTCACAAAAGATTAAACCCTTTTAAGGTTGTCAAAATTGCCAACCCACGTTTCTACCAGCAAAACGTGGCCTGTCCACTTGGGTTGGCAAAGGGTGTCCATTGTTCATTGGTCTAGAAAGTGCAGGAATCAAAAGATAGCAGGATCACAATGGCTTCATCCCCCAAACAGAGGATCCCTCCACCATATGTAATCCTGCCTATTGTTCAAAGGATCCATGATCCTTAGCCCAAATTACTATTGTTCAAGATACAACCCATCATTGTTCAACGAAAACACCATAACCAAAACAAACTATCAAACTTAAAAAATGGGCTTCGGCTACGTCTAGAAATATCCTTCATCGCCCATTCATGCAGCCTACACCTTCACTGCATCTTCATCTCCTCCAGCTCCCGTATCCTTCACTTGATCCTTGCCACTACCACTAGCCTCAATTGCCAGAACCTCTTCAGCCTCATCCTCATCCTCCAACTCAGCTAGCCTGGCCTTCCAGCCTTCCATGTCCCAGTTGCTCCTATCAAAGGCGGGATCCTGAGCTTCTTGAGCCATCTGTAGCTTGGTCTTGTACATGGGAATGACAGCGGAGACCTTAGCATCCTCCGTGATCTCGCTCTTCTCATAATCAAAATTGATCAGAATTGAAGCTATCTGAGTTTTGGCATCTTTGAGATTCTTTTCAAGGGAGGCAATCTTGTGATCCTTGAGCACCGTCACTTTTTGGAGGTCAGAGTATTTCTCCTCGAGCTCTTCAACACTTCCAACGTAGTCCTCAATTTCAGCAAATTTCTGTAAACAAGACAATGCAAAGTTAGGATCATATGATCCTCAAGTGGATAGGATAACTAAGCTAAGTCAGTGATCCTTACATCATTAAAGTACTCGAGGAATTGATGGCGGATCAAAGGCAAGCCTTGAAGGTTGTCAGCTTCAGAGGTTTTTCTCTTCTTTCCACCTCTTCCCTTTGAAGTGGTCGCCTTGGGGATAACAATGGAAGGGCTAGCAGCAGACTTTTTCTTTGAGGATCTGACAGTGTCAAGATCAGTTACACTGAATTTGGAGGCAGATTTCGAGGATTTCCCAGCGCCTACACATTCAAAACAGATAAGTATCCTTATCCTATTTCTATTCAACTATTTATTTAAATATTTGACTATACAAAATACAGGATACTTACTTGACATAGTGACAGAACCTGAGGATACTTCTTGTGAATCCTGGGTGTTTGTTTTGAATGACCTTGTTGCAGGATCAAGTCTTCTGAAAGCATCGAGCCTTTCCTTGGTGGCAGGTGATGGTATAAGGTGTGAAACAGAGATAGCTGCACAATGGAAACAAAAGGGTGTTAGTGATCCTTATACAAAAACAAGGTTATCTGGTGATCCTTCTCAGGATCCTCTATCCTACCATGGGTGGTCCACTTCCTTGGCAGATTCTTTCCATCAGAGAGAGAATCCCTTCTGACAAAGAAGAATCTCCGTTTCCAGTTAGTATCATTCTTAGTGGCTTTGAAGATGGGATGTTCTTCACCGGGTTTACGCTTGAATAAGTATCGGTGGGATCCAAATGTTGTGAGATCATACATCTCTGCCAAATCCGACATTCCTAGAGCAATTCCTTCTTGCTCAATGATCCTTTCCAGGGTATATAAGACCCTCCAGATCATTGGCATAGCCTGAATGTAGGAAATGCCGGTGAGGGAGAAGAAAGATTGGGTGAATTCAGGGAAAGGATACGAGTATCTTATTGTGAATGGTGTGACCGGGAAAGCTACCCATGTTTCAGAAACGTAATCACTAAGAACGGTGGGATCAAATGGTTTGAAAACAGTATTTGCCGGAAAACAGTGGCGGATTCTGTCTATTTGTGGATCAGAGAAGCAGCATCTTTCATTCGCCAGATCTTTGATGATCCCCTGGCTCTTAAGAGGACTGTCCTTCTTGTGATCCTTCGCCGGTGAGGATCTTAGCATCATCTTGACTATGAAGAAGGTGAAGAAAGAAGATGAACAGAGAAAGAAAACGTAAAGGAAGAAGAGGAAGAGAGATACCTGTTTGATCTTCGGATATGAATTTAAAGGGAGGTTCTCTTGAATTTAAATGCAGATTGATCCCTATCTCTAACTCCTATTTATAATGATGATTTTGCAGGATAGTCACCTTAGTGACGTCATCTTCGTAACGGCTAGTCCGACTCCAACGGCTAGTTATCCGTTGATTTGATTGCGGATAAGAACAAAATACAACTCGTTTATTTACATAATCACTCCTTATATTTTGGGGGCAATTGTTAGGGGAGGATTTCTCAATGATCAGTGATCCTCATTTACTGTTGGGATTAGTGATCCTCAATTCTGTCTGAAGTAGTGATCCTCAGAAGTGTTGCAGGATCAGGATCATGGATCATCATAAGGATCCTTGTACTAACGGTTGTCTACTTTGAATTCGAAACTGTTTTGCAGGAGTACCAGCTTGGACTTGGTCTTGGCGATATTTCTGGAGTATATTCTATGTTTATTCCGCACGTGCCTGGCCAAAAGTGGACGTTATGGAGTCGTGGAGGACTTGCACCATTTGCGGAATGTTAGTTAGTGTAGATATTTTCCATTTTTAAAGGGGTAGCGAGCTAATTAGAAAACACTTGGCTATTTTTGGCTACACACACACTCTTACAACTGCTCTCACCAGCTCTCGTTAACTCACTTGGCGATTACACACTTTTTTACACAATACACTTGTTTTGGTCAAAAATTACCTAAGCAATTTAGTGATCAAATTAGTTAAGTGAGGTAGTGTGCTAGAAATATGTATGAAAAATGTGTTAACAAAATTAGATATGAAAACAGTTTCAGGATACGGCTCAGGATATAGAGCTGTATCTATGATCAAACAATGAGCAAAAAAGTAAAGTAAACGAAACGAGATGTACGAGGAAAGCCCTTGATCAATCTAGATCGCCGGCATAAAACCTCGGGAGCTGACAATCGCAGCTGCCTTGTTCTTCTATTGCTTCAAATATCAGGATACAGTGCAGGATGTGGTACGGATCGACTAAGTGTTACAACGAAATTTGAATACAAGTACGGTGTTTGCAATGAGCTAGAAAGTGAAAGTATGCGAGAGTGTAAGTGGAGATTGTGTGACTTAAACTGATCCGCCCCCATCTATTTATAGTAAAGATAAGCCAACAAACTATCCTAAACTTTCGGGATCCACCGAATATTCCTTAATCGAACGTTGCAGACCTGGTCTTTTGGGTTCAACGTCTCTCTTTCAACAAACTCGTCCGAGTCTTGAGGAGAAGAAGTCCTCTTGACCGTTAGCAAGTCTCAGCCTTTAACCTGCACGTGGTTAATTCAATAAACTTCAGGATATCACCCAAGATGTTGGTAATATCCTCTTCCAGCATCCTGGTCACAAAGAAACAAATAAAGGCAGAATATTGGTCAGGATACGTGTGTTAAGAAAATGACCCCTAACAATTGTCCCCAAATATATCAGTTGGTATACCAATCCAACGAATATATTTCAAAAATCTTATCCCATAACTCAAGGCATTTAAAACGAAGCGATGGTCAAGATCACATCGTAACTTCCAACGCGTTTTTTACTCAATGGAGATCCACGATGCCCCTATATCTTCTCTTTTCTTGTTTGAAAAGCAGATATCTTCAACAGAACCTTCAGGTAATTCTCCATTTCTGATTTTATTCCTGTCAATTTACTTCACCTTACTTGCAATGGACGCCGAGACCTTCACCCAGCAGAATCTTCTTAAAAATCCCGAAAAGGAGATCTGCGCTTTTGACAACGCAGACATTGCAGCTTTAAGAGCCTCCGGTGCTTTCCCTGACAGCACGGTCTTTAGACCATTCGATCGGTCAATCCGATCGGACGTTTCTTCCACCGAATGGGTCTGTTTTCCAGCATATCCTTTTTCATTAGGTCTTCGATACCCTTTTCCTGAATTCATGATGCAATTCTTTCGAATTACCGGCATCTCTTTTGCTCAAACCATGCCCATGGTTTGGAGAGTACTAATTGTACTCAACCAAATCAAAAACCTCCATTGCTCCGACCTCTGCATCGAGGATTTACCTATTGCTTATCGCCTCCGATCCCATGGCTCTAGCCGGTTCTTGCTCTTCTCGACCTCCAGCAAACCCCTGATTCTCAAAGCCACCAAAAACGAAGACGGATGGCAACGCAAATTCTTCTTTGTCAAACGAGATTCCATTGCTGAGGGTGCCAACCTTCCGGTGGAGTGGTTAACCACCGGTAGGATCATAAATATCCTCATAGACCATTTGATTGTTATCTTCTATTAATACTCTTCTTTTTTGATCTTTATGCAGTGAACTTCAAGGAAGTTGCTCCCCCTACCGCTTAGTCAGAATAGAGAATCAATACTGTTTACCGGTTACCTGCAATAGACATGACTTTTACCACACACGTCCCGAGTTCCAGTCAATACTCATCATCCGAGATGTCTGGTAAGAATTTCTTTCAAAATAATTAGTCACAACAGCATAATGATAAGATAAAGAGTAAAGCTTTTCCCTTTACGCAGCACCAGCTAAGATCCCTGAAGTCTTTGATCTTGACGAATTGGACAGCTATTCTGACCAGATCCATGTCAAGAAAGAACCTAGCCCCAAGACCACAGCTACATCCAAACCCAGCAGCTCCAAAGCCATCATCATTCCTAAACCTTCGCCGGCTACCAAGCCCCGGAGTTCTAGTTCCCGCAAAAGGAAAGAACCCGATTCCCCTGTCATTTCTAACACCTTTCCTTATGAGAAGCACGGGTTTATTGAAGCCAGCGGGTTTATGACTTCTTTTCTTAACCAGGTTAGTATCCTCATATCATATCCTGCAATTTAGATTATTTTCAAAGATTTAACAATATTAATCCCTGTCTTCTTACCTTTGTAGGGTCTTGAGCGTTTAGTTCATTTATATCAAGAATCCTGCAAGCTTAACAAAACACTTGAATCTAAGCTAAAGGAAGCAGAAATCACAATCTCCGACCAAGGTATGATTGCGGCCGCCAAATCTCGTCATTACGAGGAGAAATACAAAGCTATGACCTAAGAACACCAAGTTGCTCTCAACAAAGCTACTCTTCAAGCCCAAGCCGATCTAGAAGCCGCCCACGTGCAATACGAACGGGATATGGTCAGCTATCGGGAAAGCCTCAAAAGTTCCATCGTCATTTTTCTCCTCCAAGCCAGGTTGAAGATGGCTCATGAAGCCAAAACATTAGGTTTCGAATGCCCTTCTTGGGATGTTGGTGCTTGGGAGACCAAGCTGAAGAACCTCGGCGGCACCTCTTCCAAATCAACTGTCGAAGAACCTCCCAAAGTAGTGGAGAAAGCAACCGATGCTGAGAAGGATGTTCAGGCGGATCCCAAGACGGATGTTGCTGAAATCACTATGAACCAAGAAGGCACTACCCCCTAGAGCTTATTTCCTTTAAATCATTCGAACAATTTTATGTTTTTATGAACAATTTATATTTCTGTATCGAAACAATTTGATAGCCGAAGGTGGATGGGTCCTGGGTTTCAGGATGAAACCTTCGGTTATCAACCAGTATTGATTGCTTACGAATAATTCCATCTTTTTGTTTTTCTAAGTGTAAATCTTAGCTTTACAAAAAATTTCATACTGTTATCCTATAAAATATCCTGATCAGTATGCTCAGCGGTATACTGTAAAAACCTTTTAATAGATAGAACTTCCAAACGTTCCTTCAACTTTGTACAAAAAATTTTTTTTAGAAAGTGAAAAACAGTCTATCTTCTCAAAACTAAGTTTTGATAATATTTAAATGATCAGAGTTCCAAACTAATACTAGTTTCAAACACCTTAATCAAATATTAGAAAATATATCAGGATACTTAACCTTTTATAAAACATATTGTTACCAAAAACTTAGATGATGTTGACAAAGGAAAGATCATACCCGGAGTAGTATATAAAGTTATTATCAAACCTCAATCTCCTTGCTACTTTTCCAATGAAGATGTCCCCTGTGTGAGATATTTAGCATACTAGTTCCGAGCTTTAACTTTATGTCACTGCCTTGGTAGAAATGTCCCCTGTGTACAGTGTCTTCAAATACTTAGAAATCATCTGAATGTCAGTTTCCACTGTATAGGCAATTTTTTAGGTCCCAAGGGTAAAACCCAAGGATGTACTGGAGATAAATCCCTTGTATCCTGGGGAAAATCCCAAATTTTCGTGCGCTACAGGCGGGAGTGTATAAACTCCAAGACTTAGAAAGGTGAAAACCTTTAAACCTTAGAGAGTATGAAAATACCCTTTCGTGAGAGAGGGTGATCAATCCTCATATACCTTTAGGATTCAGGATATAGCCAACAGTAACGAAATTGTCAGCCACTTTTACATGGACTGGTCCCGCCACCTTGAACTATCCCTGAATAACTTGCGCTCCAGGCGGGGTGTTTAAACCCAATTCGGAAGAAAGGTGAATACCTTTAAACCTGTGAAGGGATCAGTATCCCTTAAACGTGAGAGAGGGGGCCAATCCTCTAATCTTTCGAGTTATCTTGAGTACATATCCTGGATCTATATCCTGAAACATATCTTGCAAAACAATTGTAAACTAAGGTGGGTGTTAGCTTAGCTAACACCCCTCCGATGCTTAAGTCAGTATTGGGTTACAAAGAACAAATTAAACCAAACATATTTAAAAAAGGTAGAATTCATACCATCCTGAGTTAGAAATTAAATTCTAAACTCACTTGAAATAGAGCTTAAGGTGTATAGCATTCCAAGATCTCGGTAGCATATCCCCCTCCATATTCTTGAGTCTGTATGCTCCTTTCCCTGCTTCTGATTCAACTTCGTATGGCCCTTCCCATTTTGGAGCTAGCTTGCCATCGGCAGGATTAGTAGTATTTTGAAAAGCCTTTCTTAGCACCCAATCACCAACTCGAAATCTTCTAGTCCTTATGTTCTTGTTATATGCTCTGGATATTCTTTGTTGATATGCTGCCATCCTTAGCCTTGCTGCATCTCTTTTTTCATCTATAGTATCCAAATCTTGACATAAGGCTTCAGGATTCTGTTCAGGATCCTGTAGGATAGATCTCGCAGTAGGTATTGTCATTTTCGGTGGAATCATTGCTTCTGCTCCAAATACCAAGGAAAACGGGGTTTGGCCGGTTGCATTTTTTACCGTTGTCCTATCAGCCCATAAAACAAATGGTAGTTCTTCTGCCCATCTTCCTTTTTTAGCTCCAAGCCTTTTCTTTAAGTTATTGACAATTATCTTGTTTGAGGATTCTGCTTGTCCATTTGCTTGAGGATGTACCGAAGTAGACGTAATCATTTTGATTCCCCAACTCTTGCAAAAGTCAGTAGTCCTCTTACTTATGAACTGAGAACCATTGTCGCAAATTATCTCGGCTGGTACTCCGAATCTGGTCAGGATATTTCTCTTGATGAAGGATACTACTTCTTGGTCTCTAACTTGAACAAATGCTTCTGCTTCAACCCACTTAGAGAAATAATCCGTCATTGCTAGCATAAAGACTTTTCCTCCCGGAGCTTTTGGTAGCTTTCCCACTATATCCATACCCCACTTCATAAATGGCCAAGGGGAAACAATAGGATATAATGGTTCAGCCGGCTGATGCAGTATGTTACTATGTCTCTGACATGCGTCACATCTTCGAACATATTATGCGGCATCTTTTCTCATTGTTGGCCAATAATATCCTGTCCTTAACACTTTTGAGAATAACGACCTGCCCCCAGCATGGTTACCACAATCCCCTTCATGTATATCCTGAAGTACTTCTTTGGCTTCAGGATCCTCCAAGCATCTCAAATACGGTCCTGCAAGAGATTTCTTGTATAAAATATTATTTATAATAGTGAATCGTGATACCTTCATCCTAAATGCCTTAGGATTTTCATTTCCAGGGATGTGTCCTTCTTTGAGATATCTCATGATTGGAGCCGTCCAGGATTTAGGATCCTCTTCAGGATGTTCTGCTCCAGGATCCTGAATACCAGCTACTTCTTTATCCTGAGGATTCGTTGCAGGATATAAGACATGTAATATTGGTATTTGCGTCCCTTCAGGTATCCTGATCGATGATCCCAAATTTGCTAAGGCATCCGCTTCAGCATTATCCTCCCTTGGTACCTGTTCAAGTATAAAAACATCGAAATATCCTGCTAATTTTTTGAGAATATCGAGATATTCGATTAGTTTCTCACCCTTAACTGCATAGGATCCATTAAAATGGTTAGTAATTAACAAAGAGTCAACATATACTTGCAATTTTTTGATACTCATGCTCTTAGCCAATTCTAATCCTGCAATTAAAGCCTCATACTCTGCTTCATTATTAGTAGCAGGAAATTCACACCTAATAGCCTGGGGTAATATGTCCCCCTGTGGCGAGTTTAGTAGTATTCCTAATCCTACTCCTCTTACATTAGATGCACCGTCAGTATATAATGTCCAGAATCCTGAGGATTCTCCTAACTGTTGAACTTCTAGGTCTACCTCGTCCTGAATGTCACTACTAAAGTCAGCCACAAAGTCAGCTAAAGCCTGAGATTTTATGGCACTTCTAGGTTCATATACTAAATCATAAGCACTTAACTTTACTGACCACTTGGCCATCCTGCCTGACATCTCTGGTTTCCTAAGCACATTTTTGACAGGATAATTTGTTTTAACATGTATCCTATGTGTCTCGAAATAATGCCTAAGTTTCGTTGATGCCATGACTAATGCTAGTATCAATTTTTCTAAATGAGAATACCTAGTTTCAGCATCTAGCAAACTTTTACTAACATAATAAACAGGATATTGCTGACCTTCATGATCCTTTATGAGAACGGCACTTACAGCATTCCCTGATACAGCAAGGTATAGGGATAGTGGTTCACCATTTTCAGGCTTCATCAATAGAGGTGCGGTTGATAGATATCGTTTCAAATCCTGCAATGCTGCTTCATGCTTCTCCCCCCATTCGAATCTTTTGTTCTTCTTTAGGATATCATAAAAGTCTTTGCATTTCTCTGAGGATCTCGAGATAAACCTGTTTAAAGCTGCTACTCGGCCTGTCAATCTTTGTACGTCCTTCATATTTGAGGGTGATTTTATATCCAGGATAGCTTTGATCTGCTCTGGGCTTGCTTCTATCCCCCTTTTTGTCACCATATATCCAAGAAACTTTCCTGCCCCCACTCCAAAATGGCATTGAGCAGGATTCAGCTTCATGTTGTATTGATCCAGGATATCAAATGCTCCCTTGATATCCTGGAGGTGATCCTCAGCCTTTTTAGATTTCACTACCATATCATCGATATATACCTCCATGGTGTCCCTCAGTTTGTCTTTGAACATCATGTTTACCAATCTTTTGTATGTTGCACCTGCATTTTTCAAACCAAAAGGCATAGCTGTATAACAATAAATACCTGTTGGTGTCATGAAGGCAGTATCCTCCTGGTCAGAAGGCTCCATTTGGATCTGTTGAAATCCTGAAGATGCGTCCATGAAGGTCAGCATTTCATGCCCGACAGTGGCATCTACCATTGCATCAATATGGGGAAGAGGAAATGGGTCTTTAGGACAGGCTTTGTTCAAGTCTGTGTAGTCTACACAAACTCTCCATTTCCCATTTTTCTTTTGTACTACAACCACGTTTGCTAGCCATCTTGGGAACTTAACCTCTCTGATCATTCTGGATTTTAATAGTCTTTCAACTTCCTCCTGGATAATAGTGTTCCGCTCGGGAGCAAACTTCCTTCTTTTTTGTTGCACAGGCTTGAATGATTTATCAATTCCAAGATTGTGAGTGATAATATCTTTGGATATGCCTGTCATATCCTCATGCTTCCATGCAAACGTTGACATCCTGCATTTCAAAAAGTTAATTAACTGTTCTTCAATATCCTGAGGGATATTGGTCCCTACGAGCACCGAAATATCGGGATTATCCTGGTCCAGGATAATTTTCTTCACATCCTGCTCCGGATCCTCCACGATATCCTGGGCCCGCGTCTTTAATTGCTATGCTGCACTAGGTTTGGTTGAGGATTTCATCGAGGATGAGTAGCATTCTTTCGCTTCCTGCTGATCACTATCAACTTTGACCACTCCCCAAGGGGTAGGTATCTTGATGCATTGGTGATATGTTGATGGCACGGCCTTCATATCGTGAATCCACGGTCTTCCCAGTATGATGTTATAGCAGGATAGAGAATCCATCACACAGAAACGTTGTATCGAGTTGACTCCTTCAACGTATACTGGCAACTTTATCTCCCCCACTGTATTTCTAGCCTCTCCACTGAATCCAACAAGCACGGTAGACTTCGAAGTGATATCCATTGGAGATACATTCATTCTCTTCAGAGTTTCTAGTTAGATTATGTTGACGGAGCTGCCATTATCAACCAGTATCCTGCGTACAAAATGGTTAGCCACATATAACGTTATTACCAGAGCATCATGGTGAGGATCCTGGACAGTATCCCTGTCATCAGCATCAAAAGTGATCACTTTGTCAGTTGTGAGGGTAGTCATTCTGACAGGTTTGTCTCCCCTTTCGGCCTTAGCTTCCTTTGCATGTCTCTTTGCTGCCGAATACGAAGTTCCACAAATGTCGGATCCTCCCGAAATGAAGTTGATTATCTTGGCATCCGCAGGAGGTGATGCTGCTCGCTCAGGATCCTTCTCAGTATCCTGACCCTTATTCTTCTTTCTTCCTAAGAGATCTTTCAGATATCCCTTACTTAGTAGATAGCTTATTTCTTTCCTTAGAGCAATGCAATCCTCAGTTACATGTCCGAAATCTTCGTGGAAAGCACACCATTTTGACTTATCTTTCCAGTCAGCCTTTTGTTGATTCTTTCGAGGCCACCTAGCCTTGTCTCCTAGACCCTGCATAGCATACATCAATTCAGGAATATTAACAGAAAAGCAATATTCAGACAACTCAGGATACTCTTCAGGATCCTCATCTTCGACAGCATTCACTCTCTTGTTTTCATTTCTACCATATGGCTTAGGCCGATATGACTTGAATGAGGATTCTGACTTCCTGTTAGTTGACTCATAAGTGTTAGACGAGTTCATCCTTTCTTGCATTTTCCTGTCATCTTCCAGACGGATATATCTCAAAGCCCTGTTACGAGCTTCATCGAGATTCCTGCAGGGATTCATTACAAGATCCTGATAGAACTGAGAATCCTTTTGTAATCCCATCTTAAAAGCTTGCACAGCTGTTGCAACATCAAGATGTGGGATATCCAAGGATTCTCGACTGAATTTGTTCACATAATCCCTCAAGGATTCCTGAGGCCCTTGAGTTATCCTGTAAAGATCACTGGTTAGTTTCTCAAAACTCCGACTACAAGAAAATTGACTGTTAAATAAATTAACCAAATGAGCAAACGAAGTAATTGAGTGAGGAGGAACGTTTAACAGCCATTTCAAGGCTGATCCTGTTAAGGTAGAACCAAATCCCTTGCATAAGCATGCTTCCTTGAGCTCCGGAGGGATAGGGTTAATCTCCATTCTTTCCGTATATTGAGCAATATGCTCCTCAGGATCCGTAGTTCCGTCGTAAAGCTTCATGTTGGGGGTTTGAAATCTCTTTGGGATCTCAGCATCACAGATAGGATGTGCAAAACAAGATATCTTATGGCTGTCTTGGGACACTTCCGGGATCGGTTGGACCACCCCAGGTACACTGGATATCATGTCCTTCAACTTTTGAAGTTCCCTAGTAAGTGTTGATGTCACACCTGTATCCTGCAAAGATCCACTATTGTTAGTAGCATGAGTATTATTATTATTTGACACGTTACCCGTTGGAGGATTTTGCCCATATCCTGAAGCATATCCTGAGCTCCTCATGGTTGACATCCTGACCGAGGAGGGTATTTCAGGAGTATGACTCTGAGGAAGACTGGGCATAATATTCCCCCGGTTATCCTCAGTATACACAGCTGAACTGAAGTTCAACGCTCTGGGGTGTACGGGAGTGACATTATCCTCAGCAGATCTGCTCGAGCCAGACTTCAGGAGTTGTATTTCCCTTAAAAGCATTTGGTTTGTTTCCTGTTGCTGCCTCATTTGTTCCTGCACACTTCCAAATAAAGTCAAAATTTCATCATTAGAGGCTAAAACAGGAGCAGATCCCTGGACACTCCGAGTAGGGATAACATCTTGAGGTTGTGAAGAAAACGGCATCCTTGGAGGAAGTGGCGGAAGCACCGAACCAGTGGTAGCAGAGGTTGTAGCAGACATAGTGGAAGAGCTCATGTTTGATCTTGAGGCCATTGCAAACAATGTGGCAAAAAGTTTAGAAAATAGAAAACCGATTAATGATTTTGCAAAGATTTTTAGTAAAAGTAGCACCACTTGCCCCACGGTGGGCGCCAAATTGTTTTGGTCAAAAATTACCTAAGCAATTTAGTGATCAAATTAGTTAAGTGAGGTAGTGTGCTAGAAATATGTATGAAAAATGTGTTAACAAAATTAGATATGAAAACAGTTTCAGGATACGGCTCAGGATATAGAGCTGTATCTATGATCAAACAATGAGCATAAAAGTAAAGTAAACGACACGAGATGTACGAGGAAAGCCCTTGATCAATCTAGATCGCCGGCATAAAACCTCGGGAGCTGACAATCGCAGCTGCCTTGTTCTTCTATTGCTTCAAATATCAGGATACAGTGCAGGATGTGGTACGGATCGACTAAGTGTTACAACGAAATTTGAATACAAGTACGGTGTTTGCAATGAGCTAGAAAGTGAAAGTATGCGAGAGTGTAAGTGGAGATTATGTGACTTAAACTGATCCGCCCCCATCTATTTATAGTAAAGATAAGCCAACAAACTATCCTAAACTTCCGGGATCCACCGAATATTCCTTAATCGAACGTTGCAGACCTGGTCTTTCGGGTTCAACGTCTCTCTTTCAACAAACTCGTCCGAGTCTTGAGGAGAAGAAGTCCTCTTGACCGTTAGCAAGTCTCAGCCTTTAACCTGCACGTGGTTAATTCAATAAACTTCAGGATATCACCCAAGATGTTGGTAATATCCTCTTCCAGCATCCTGGTCACAAAGAAACAAATAAAGGCAGAATATTGGTCAGGATACGTATGTTAAGAAAATGACCCCTAACAACACTATAGTGATCCTTGTACTTAGCTCGCTATCATCCGAAGTTGTGTTACATTTCTTGTTTAATTTGAGTTGGTGATCGGTAGTTTCCATCACCCGAGGTTTTTTATGCCGGAGATAATTCATTGATCAAGGGTTTTTTCCTCGTATAAATCTTCGTGTCACTTGTTCATTACATTTCATAGTGATCCTTATTGTTGTTCATCAATTCAAGCATTATACCTCACAACAGAAAGTTTGGTTGCATTATCATTGCTTGATTTTTGACCAAAACAAATAACATAGAATTTTTTAACATAATTCACTCCCTCTATATAGATAGGAAGTTTGATGTCCCCCAATGTAATCTTTGCCTCTCCACTGAATCCCACAAGGACAGATGATCTTTGGACAATATCGGATTCTAGGATGTCCATTCTATTGAGGACATCCAACTGGATTATGTTCACTGAGCTTTTCCCATCAATGAGAATCCTGCGAACAAAATGGTTAGATATAAATAATGTAATAACCAAACCGTCATGATGAGGATCATGTATGTCGACATGGTCATCCCCATCAAAGTATATGACTTTTTCCTGGGTAAGAATGGAAGTTCGAACAGGTATGTCCCTATTCTCCATCTTTGTTTCCTTTGCATGTCTCTTAGCTGCTGAGAACCTCCGGAGATGAAATGGATGATTTGAGCATCAGCTGGTGGAGGAGGAGCTTTTTCAGGAACTTTCTCAGGATCCTTGATCCTTGACTTTTTCCTTCCAAGCAATTCCTTCAAGTATCCTTTGCTCAAAAGATAACCTATCTCCTTCCTTAATGCTATGCACTCATCTATGAGATGACCAGAATCCCCATGGTAAGCACACCATTTCGATTCGTCTTTGGTGGCAGGCGATTTGTCATTCTTCCTTGGCCACCTAACCTTGTCACCTAAACTCTGCATAGAAAGGATTAGTTCATTATTATCAGCAGAAAAACAATATTCTGAAATAGGAGGATAATCCTCATCATCTTCCTCTTGTTCCACAGCATGCACATTCTGGTTGTCATGCTTGGAGTATTGCTTGGATCAGTTATTCTTGAAATAGGATCCTTGTTTGTCTTGCTTGGAGGATCCTGATAACCTCTCATGGATCCTTTTGTCATCCTCTAAACGGATGAACCTAAGGGCCCTGTTCCTTACCTCATCTAGGTTCCTGCAAGGTGTCATAACAAGATCATCATAGAACATTGAATCCCTAAGTAAACCCATTTTAAAGACTTCTACAGCCGTAGCTATATCCAGGTTAGGGATATCTAAGGATTCTTTACTAAACTTAGTGATGTAATCTCTAAGTGATTCATTTTGACCTTGTGTTACCCTATATAGATCACTAGTTAATCGTTCAAATTTTCTACTACAAGAGAATTGACTATTAAACAAATTAACTAGATTAGTAAATGAAGTAATAGAGTAAGGGGGAAGACTTAGCAGCCATTTAAGAGCAGATCCTGTAAGTGTGGATCCAAACCCCTTGCATAGACATGCTTCTTTTAACCTCTCCGGGATTGGATTGATCTCCATCCTCTCCCTGTATTGAGCTACATGCTCCTCTGGATCCGTTGAACCATCGTATAGCTTCATGGATGGTATCTGGAATCTTTTGGGTATCTCAGCATCACATAAGGGCGGTGCAAAACGAGATATCCTATGGCTACCATCTGCAATTTCAGGAATGGGTTTAACCACTCCTGGAACACTGGATATCATATCCTTGAGCTTCTGTAACTCCCTGGCCATAGCCTGATTGATACCTGTATCCTGCATTAAGCCATGGTTAGTGTTATATGAATTATTAAAAGTGTTACCTCCCACAGGATTCGTGTTTTGAATTCCAGATGTGAATCCATATTGACGAGATTCTGGTATGATCGAAGGACCAGATGAAGCAATGGTTTGCATCGGTATGAAGTCTCCTTGATGAACATCCGAGCTTTGAGGCTGCATACTTCTTAAGAATCCTTGATTCTGAAAGACGTTGGATCCTTGAAGTTGAGATGATCCTTGAACCTAAAAGGATCCTGGAACCAGAGAGGATCCTGGGACAAGGGAGGATCCTTGGACCGGGAAGGATCCTTGGACCTGAGAGGATCCTTAGACCTGGGAGGATCCTTGGACCTGGGAGGATCCTTGGATCTGGGAGGATCCTTGGACCTGGGAGGATCCTTGGACCTGGGAGGATCCTTGAACTGCATGCATTCCCAAATATCCTCCTGGCGTGAAGTATCCATGATGCTGAAAAGAGGATCCCGATGGTTGAGAAGAGGATCCTTGGGGTTGGAAGTGAGAGCCAAATGCCTGACTCATAGTTGTTGTTCCGTAACGCCTTCCTGGTAATTCACACAAGTATTGCACGTCCGGAGCTGCTGAGTGCTAGGAAGTTATGACTGGAGTGTCGAAGTTCAGCGACCTTGGCATCAGAGGAGAATGATCCTCCACTGATTTCTTCTGTTTCTTGATCTCAGTGATCTCCCGGAGGATCCTTTCGTTGGTTTTGTCCTGCTCTTGTGCGTGATTCCTCATCTGCAAAATCAGAGCGTAAAGATCATTAGTAGTAGGATTAGAAGAAACAGAAGAGGTTGGTGGTTTTGTGAAAATGGGGGTTTGTCTCTTCGCGGCATTCTCAGCATTCTTCTGGGATACAGAAGGTGGTGGAGGCAAAGGTGGAACGCCTTGTGAAGAACTAATTGTCGGCATAGAACTTGATGTATTCTTTGTTGAGGAAGCCATGTGGTTGAAGGTGATGAACCGAAATGACCGAAATGAACAAAATTTCTCAGAAATGAAGCACCATTTGCCCCACGGTGGGCGCCAAACTGTTTTGGTCAAAAATCACACAATGATAATGCAACCAAATCTGATTTTGTGAGGTGTGATGCTTGAATAATTGAACAAATGTGTGAACGAGTAGTAAATGAAATCAACGATGAACACCGAGATTTATACGAGGAAAAAGCCCTTGATCTTTAGAAGATCTCCGGCATAAAAAACCTCGGGTGATGGAAACTACCGATCACCAAGTGCATTAAACGAGTAAAGGTTTACAACTTCGGAAGTTGATCAAGTGTTGTACAATATTTTCTAAAGTGTGAGTGTGTTTGAGAGCTGATATTAGAGAGAGAGTGTGTGTTTTCTGCTGATTGCATAATGTGTTTTCTAAACTTGATCAACCCCTTAAATTAGAAATAACAAACAAGTCCTAAAATTAAGGAAGACCACGTTTTCTCCCCATGACCATCATAAAAATAGCACATGTGGGGCATCTTGAAGGAATATTCCCGAGATTCTAGCTGAGAATTAGTCCACAACGTCCATTACCTGCATATAAACATTAAAAACGTGACAATTGTTAGAAAACATAAGTTCTGTTAAGGATCCTCAGACTCGTGATCCTCAGACTCTGGATCCTCATACTCTCTGCATCATCCATTAAGGATCCGTGATCCATGCCCAGTCTCAAGATAGATGATCCTTAGCATAAAATTCATGCCCTAACAGTCCCCAAGGCAACCACTTCAAAGGGAAGAGGTGGAAAGAAAAGGAAGACCTCTGAAGCTGACAACCTACAAGGCTTGCCTCTGATCCGCCATCAGTTCCTCGAGTACTTTGCTGATGTAAGGATCACTGACTTAGCTTAGTTATCCTGCTCATTTGAGGATCACATGATCCTGAACTTTGCATTGTCTTGTTTGCAGAAATTTGCTGAAATCGAGGACTATGTTGGGAATGTTGAAGAGCTTGAGGAGAAATACTCTGATCTCCAAAAAGTGGCGGTGCTCAAGGATCACAAGATTGCCTCCCTCGAAAAGGACCTCAATGATGCCAAAACTCAGATGGTTGCAGCTCAGATCAATGCCGATTATGAGAAGCACGAGATCACGGAGGATGCTAAAGTCTCTGCTGCCATTGCCATGTACAAGACCAAGTTGCTGATGGCCCAAGAAGCTCAGGATCCTGCCTTTGACAGGAGCAACTGGTACATGGAGGGCTGGAAGGCTAGGCTGGCTGAGTTGGAGGATGAAGATGAGGCTGATGAGGTTCTGGCAATCGAGGCTGGTGGTAGTGGCAAGGATCAGGTGAAGGATACTGGAGCTGGAGGAGATGGTGATGCAGCGAAGGTGTAGGCTGCATGAATGGGCGATGAAGGACATTTCTAGACGTAGCCGGAGCCCATTTTTTTAGAATTTGGTAGTTTATTTTGGTTATGGTGTTTTTGTTGAACAATGATGGGCTGTATGTTGAACAATAGTAATTAGGTTAAAGGATCATGGATCCTTAAACAATAGGCAGGATAATGGGTGGTGGATGGATCCTCTGTTTGGGGGATGAAGCCACCCGTTATCCTTCCGTCTTTTATTTCCTGCACTACCAAGACCCTTAAACAATGGACACCCTTTTCCAACCCATGTGGACGGGCCACGTTTTGCTGGTAGAAACATGGGTTGGCAATTTTGACAACCTTAAAGGGTTTAATCTTTTGTGAATAAAATAACTTTAACTTTTTGGCTATCTCCCGTGTTGCTATCCTTGTTAGTATTTTACTTTCCAACTGTTGTGATGTTCATTTTGTCCAAATTTATCAAGTAAAGGAAAAATTTAATAAATATCCCCAAAAATTTTAGGATATGATCAAGGATCACATATCCTATAGTTGATAAGTTTTGAAAAGTTATATAATTTAAGGATCACAAGTTCAGTTGTCAAAGGATAAGGGCTATTCAAATAAATAATGAATAAAATCAAAATAGTTAAGGATCATACCTGAGAATCCAAGTTAGGATCCTAACCTTTAACACTTATTATCAGGATAACCCAAAAGACAAACCTTAGTAGAAGGTAAGGATCAAGGATCCTTGGTCACTTATCTCCAAAAACCTGAAACAGGATACAACTTGGGACTAAGCCAATATAAGATATGAGTTAGCAACTGGGGACAAGCCCAACAATTCTGGG
The DNA here is from genome assembly GCA_030545235.1 of Helianthus tuberosus. Classification (NCBI taxonomy): domain Eukaryota; kingdom Viridiplantae; phylum Streptophyta; class Magnoliopsida; order Asterales; family Asteraceae; genus Helianthus; species Helianthus tuberosus. Next base: position 5,906,515 of record CM060359.1, read on the forward strand.
GACAAGCCCAAAGGATAACTGGGGACAAGCCCAAAGGATAACTGGGGACAAGCCCAAAGGATAACTGGGGATAAGCCCAAAGGATCGTATATAAACTGGAGTATGGCCCTCACTGGCGACTATCCAAACTTAGTGACATGAAAATGCCAAAACCTTAGCTAACGTGAAAACGTTAGAAACCTTAGGAACGGATGTATGGTACGTCTACCATTATACGTAGGATCCTTAATATAGCCAGTACAATGAAATTGTCAGCCCCTAAAACGAGTACTGGTCCCATTGCCATGAACTATACCAGGATCATCGTGCGCTACTGGCGAATCTGGGGACAAGCCCAAATAACTGGATACTTCTGTGGATACTCAATCCTTAGTTAAGGATACCTGTACCTTCAAAACTCAGAATCAAGTGAAAGGAGGATAAAGGATACAGGATCCTTATCCTTATATAAGAGAATAAAAGAATGAAATAGTTTGAGATTAGAATGTTACCAAAATGAGGATCGTCTACTCTGTAAGGATCCTTCAAGGATACTTGTTAAGTGAGGATCATGGATCCTTGTCACATAAAATATTTCTTCAAATGGAGAGCATTCCAAGCTCTTGGTAGCAAATCACCTTCCATTGTTAGCAATCGATATGCCCCCTTTCCTGTTTCAGCTTCAATCAAATAGGGGCCTTCCCATTTTGGTGCCAACTTTCCATCAGCAGGATTGGTGGTATTCTAAAATGTTTTCCTTAATACCATATCACCAACTTGGAATTTCCTGATCCTGACAATTTTGTTGTAGGCTCCAGCCATCCTTTGTTGATAACTAGCCATCCTTATCCTTGCCAAATCCCTGATTTCTTCTATAGTATCCAAGTCTTGAACCAAGTTTTCAGCATTTTCTTTAGGATCACGAATGCTTGTTCTTGCAGTTGGAACCACCATCTCTGTAGGGATCACTGATTCTGCCCCAAACACCAAAGAAAATGGAGTTTGGCCAGTAGCATTCTTGGGAGTTGCCTTATCAGCCCAAAGCACATAAGGTAGTTCTTCTGCCCATTTTCCTTTCTTGGATCCAAGCTTCTTCTTCAAATTGTTGATGATGATCTTGTTGGATGATTCTGCCTGACCATTAGCTTGTGGGTGGACTGGTGTTGATGTTATCATCTTAATCCCCCAGCTGTCACAAAAGTTAGTGGTTCCATTCCCAATAAATTGGGATCCATTATCACAAACAATTTCAGAAGGGATACCAAATCTAGTAATAATGTTTCTTTTGATAAAGGATATTGTTATGGGCGAAATTCTGAGCCCATATCCTGAGAAATATCTTGGGTCATATATTGGTTATATGATATCTGTTCACATCCGGGATGCTGATTCAGGATATTGGTAACATCCTGAATGGTATCCTCAGGATAACTAACGGATTATGTGTAGGTACGTGGGTAGGAAGCTAGCAACGTTCACAAGGAATTATTTCGCGGAAGACTCGGTCCAAGCCGTTCGAATATAGACGTTGGTCCCGTATTACTCGGTTTACAACGTTTACAATAGAATATTCGGAGTATCCCATATTTATAGGAATTATCGTTTGTAATTTGTTACTATAAATAGTTGGGTATACCAGATCGAATAGGACATCACATTGGCACTCACTACACTCTTACACTCGCTCTCTAGCAAATTTTCACTCTCGCACAAAGCATTGTAACACATAGTGATCTGGTCCATATCATGCACTGTATCCTGACGTTTAAAGCAATAAGAAGAACAAGGCAGCTGCGATTGTCAGCTCCCGAGGTTTTATGTCAGCGATCTAGATTGATCAAGGGCTTTCCTCGTATATCTTGTGTCACCCCCTTTACTTTTTGCTCATTGTTTGATCGTAGATACAGCTCAATATCCTGAGCCGTATCCTGAATACTGTTTTTCCAAACAACTTAACCAGCATATTTTTAACACACTTTTTAGCACACTACCTCACTTAACTAATTTGATCACTTAATTGCTTCGGTAATTTTTGACCAAAACAATTTGGCGCCCACCGTGGGGCAAGTGGTGCTCTCTTTACTAAATTTTTTTGTGAAATCGCTAATCGGTTTTCTATTTTCAAAACTTTTTGCCACGTTGTCTATAATGGCCTCAAGATCAAACATGAGCTCCTCTACTGTGTCTGCTATGACTTCTGCTACTACCGGTTCGGTGCTTCCACCACCTCCTCCAAGAATGCCAACCTCTTCACAACCTCAGGATATTATCCCTACTCGGAGTGTTCATGGATCTGCTCCCATTTTAGCTTCTAATGATGAAATTTTAACCTTATTTGGAAGTGTTCAGGAACAAATGAGGCAGCAACAGGAAACAAACCAAATGCTGTTGAGGGAAATACAACTCTTGAAGTCTGGTTCGAGCAGATCTGCTGAGGATATTGTCACTCCACTACAACCCAGAACTCTAAACTTTAGTTCAGCCGTGTATACCGAGGATAATAGGGGGAATATTGTGCCCAACCTTCCTCAGAATCATACTCCTGAAATACCCTCCTCTATCAGGATGTCAACCATGAGGAGTTCAGGATATGCTTCAGGATATGTGCAAAATCCTCCGACGGGTAACGTATCGAATAATAATAATATTCATGCTACTAACAATGGTGGATCTTTGCAGGATACAGGTGTAACATCAGCATTTACTAGGGAGCTTCAGAAGTTAAAGGACATGATATCCAGTGTACCTGGAGTGGTCCAGTCGATCCCGGAGGTGTCCCAGGACAGCCACAGGATATCCCGCTTCGCATATCCTATCTGTGCTGCTGAGATTCCAAAGAGATTTCAAACCCCCAACATGAAGCTTTATGACGGAACTACGGATCCTGAGGAGCATATTGCCCAGTATAGGGAAAGGATGGAGATTAACCCTATCCCTCCAGAGCTCAAGGAAGCATGCTTGTGCAAGGGTTTTGGCTCTACCTTAACAGGATCAGCCTTGAAATGGCTCTTAAACGTTCATCCTCATTCGATTACATCATTTGCTCACTTAGTGAATTTGTTTAATAGTCAGTTTTCTTGTAGTAGAAGCTTTGAAAAACTAACAAGTGACCTCTACAGGATAACACAGGGGCCTCAAGAATCCCTAAGGGATTACGTGAACAAGTTCAGTCGGGAATCCTTAGACATTCCGCATCTTGATATTGCAACAGCCGTGCAAGCTTTCAAGATGGGGCTACAAAAAGATTCTCAATTCTACCAAGACCTTGTAATGAACCCATGCAGGAACTTGGATGAAGCTCGGAACAGGGCCCTAAGATATATTTGGTTCGAGGATGACAGAAAGATGCAAGAGAGGATGAACTCATCCAACACCTATGAGACAACTAACAGGAAGTCAGAATCCTCGTTTAAGCCATATCGCCCTAGGCCATATGGTAGAAATGAAAATAAGAAAGTGAATGTTGTCGAAGACGAGGATCCTGAAGAATATCCTGAATTATCTGAATGCTTTTCTGCTAACATTCCTGAATTGATGTATGCCATGCAGGGTTTGGGAGACAAAGCTAGGTGGCCTCGAAAGAATCAACAAAAGGTTGATTAGAAAGATAAGTCAAAATGGTGTGCCTTCCACGAAGATTTCGGACATGTAACCGAGGATTGCATTGCCCTAAGAAAAGAAATAAGCTATCTTCTGAGCAAGGGGTATCTGAAAGATCTCTTAGGAAGAAAGAAGAATAAGGGTCAGGATACTGAGAAGGATCCTGAACGAGTGGCCTCACCTCCCGCGGATGCTAAAATAATCAACTTCATTTCGGGAGGATCCGATATTTGTGGGACTTCGTATTCGGCAGCAAAGAGACATGCAAAGGAAGCTAAAGCTGAAAGAGGGGACAAGCCTGTCAGGATGACTAGCCTTACAACTGACAAAGTGATCACATTTGATGCTGATGACAGGGATACTGTCCAGGATCCTCATCATGATGCTCTGGTAATAACATTATATGTGGCTAACCATTTTGTTCGCAGGATACTGGTTGATAATGGCAGCTCTGTCAACATAATCCAACTAGAAACTCTGAAGAGAATGAATGTATCACCAATGGATATCACTTCAAAGTCTACCGTGCTTGTTGGGTTCAGTGGAGAGGCTAGAAACACAGTGGGAGAGATAAAGCTACCAGTATATGTTGAAGGAGTTAACTCGATACAACGTTTTTGTGTGATGGATTCTCTATCCTGTTATAACATTATACTGGGAAGACCATGGATTCATGATATGAAGGCTGTGCCATCAACATATCACCAATGCATCAAGATCCCTACCCCTTGGGGAGTTGTTAAGGTTGAAAGCGATCAGCAGGAGGCGAAAGAATGCTACTCATCTGACGGGTGGTCCGTTGGACAACCCTTAAATGGTTTAAAAAGATTAAAATTCCATGCTTTACTTGGTTATTTGCTTGAACTTAGTAACTACGAGTGTTCGTGTGTTTTACAGGTAAATCGCTTAATTCGGTTAAATTGGCAACGCATATTTTGGACTATAAGACATCATCACGCATCATCAGTATTGTTTCTTTGGGTTTCGAGAGGCACATGCTGACTTTTGGAGGCCATTATTGTTTTAATAAAAATCAAGTCACATCACAAAGAAACATGTTGGCTTCAACATTAAAGAAAAATCACGTGAGAAGGCACCATGATGATTTTTATTATTCTCACAAAAATTCGAAACCCAAGAGAAGGGACTTGGATAGCAGCCATAATGGAAAAGGTGGAATTATTTGATATTCAAATGGGTACTATTATTTTATTGGAGAAGTCAACAACATTAAGCATCATCACAAATATGATCATAGTTTGGCGGCACACATCACAAAAATGGAGGAAAGCTGAGTTCTTTTGGGGAGCCACGAAATAAAAGAGGAATCATACATCATCATATTGAACGGTTTTGGAGGAGTGGAGGGGCGATTTTTGGCTCTCCTCTTGTGTTCTTGAGTGGTCAAAACATGAATACTTTGTTTTTGATTCCAATGGACAAAGGTTCGATTGTGATGATGGTTCATAACACTATGAGCGGCTAGGTTTGCTTGGTGATCGTCTCGGATGTAAGGTTTTATTTGTGACAATTATGCTTGTTCTTTAATTTCTGGAATATTAGACTGTGCATGTGTTGTTATTTTATTATGGTGTTTGATTGGTTGTTTGTAAATTGTTGATGTATGTTTGATCATAGTTCTAAACCATACGTTCTTGGTGCCGTTGGCAATCGAGATATCATGGGAGGGATTAGGGTTGGATATGTGTTGATTGGTCATCGGGTAACAACCTCGCGTTCTAGGAATCCGAGTACTTAGTTCCCTTTCATCACAAACAATTGATCTTACATGAGCCATGTCTATGTGGTTCTTTCCAGTTGAACATGAACGTTAGTTGTCACTTAAAATTTGAAACTCGGGATGATCACTATCCTCTTATCTGTTACAAAACTTGACTTTGATTTGTATTCTAATTTAGTAATTCTAGATAATTAAAACCAATCAACCCAAACATTGAAATTTACATTTCTTGCAATTTAGATTAATCTAGTTAGTTAGACATACATTGAGATAACACATATTCCACAAACTCCCTGTGTTCGATACCCATTTACCACTATCTATAGTTGTTATTGGGATTAAATTTGATTGTGACCACGACATCACGTCAAATTTTGGCGCCGTTGCCGGGGAGTAGTGCGCAACGTGTGTTATCTTGTGTATTAGTTTGAAAAAAAAAATTAAAAGAAAAAAAATTTAAAAAAAAAAACCAAAAAGATTTCTTTTATGTTCATGATTTACACTTGGTAGTTGAGTTGTGTTGTGCAGGATGACAGGGCATTACACAAATTTCAGCTTATTTACGTGTAGATTGTGCGGAGGTCCACGACATCCATGTATTGGTTGCCACGAGGCTCACTACAGGAGGGCACATGGAAAACCGGTGTCTTATGTTTCACAGCTTCCACCTCCATCATACGTTGATGATTATGAATCAGAAATGGAGGATGACTATTATTCATATGGATACGATCGGGATAAGGAAGTTTATTATGAGGCAAGGATGGATGATCTATGTTTTTGTTGCGGTCGCGATCACACTTATGATTATGATGTGTGCCCGGTGTATTCGGAAAACCTGAAGTATTGGAATAAAAAGATGATGGAAGCGCGCATCTATAGACCGTATCAGGGATATCGACAATATCATCCCGAAGAATATTCTGAGCCCGAGGGTGTTTATGTTTATGAGACCGAGGAGGAAAAAGAGCTTGCTGTATTGGAAGTAACTTTGTCCAAACTCGAGCAATATTTAGCAACACCCAACCTGTCCGATGTAGACCGAATCAGCTGCTTGGTTTCTAAGTGTCATTCTTTAAAATTGAAGATAGAGATAGAAGAACGCCTCTCACCATTACCTGACGATATTAGAGATTATTCTCACATGAAGGAGGAGGTTGTGGAGGATAATACCACACCAATGAGTCCTTTATTTGATGAAGAGTCACTTGTAGATCAGATGATGTGTGCAGATTATGAGGTAAAGCAGGCTGATGGGATGGATATGTGTACCGAACCTCTTCCCATAATTCAAATTAACAAGTGTGGGGAAGAGGGTTCGAGAAACAAGATGAGAAGGGTGAAACTACCAGACATTAAGGTATATGTCATGAAGTGGACTAGCAAAGCCCGCAGGAGCAGCTTTAACATGCCAAATAGACTGACAAATCTATGGAGATGGCATGTAAATTTCCGGGCATTTGTTGGAAATGCTGCGGGTAAGTGTGCATTAAGACCACCATAACGCATATCAGGTATGGTCTGGCTGAAGACCTTTAAACTTAGCGCTCTCGGGAGGCAGCCCGAGGATGTAAAGTATTGTATTTGTGTTTTGTTTTGTTTTGTTTTGCTTTGTTTGGTTTTGTTTTGGTGTTGTGTTTGTGTTTTGGCAGGTTATTACGTTTCAACCCTCGCGGATGCAATGATTCAAGTGTGGGGATGTTTGGCAACATCCCTGTTGAGATATCGGCGAATCTAAGAGATGTTTTTGAACCGGTTCGATCACCGCAGCTGCATCACTACCAACACTGCTGATTTACTAATCAGGTCGTGTCTTGTTCTCATCTTGTGCCCCTTTGTATATATTCATGTTTAAGTTTTTGGTTGGGCGGTTGGGTGGTGTTTTGATGTGTTTAGTTTATGGGTTGTGAAGGAATTGGTGGTGTTTTTAATAATTAAAAAAAAAAATTTGGGGTTTGAGAGTATAAGCAATTGTTGATGTTCTTGGTTAAAGCGATCTTTTCCTCAAAGCCATACATTGGGACAATGTATCCCAAGTGTGGGGATGGGGGAAATTTTTGAGAATTTTAAAAATTTTGTAAATCCGAGCGAAAATTGTTAAAATTTGAAAGCTTGATATTATACCATTTGACACACCGACACCCATTCCTAGTCTTTTCTTGGTGAGGATTTGAGCCACACATGATTGTTATTGATATTTCTTTGTTTGAGTGGCGGTGTGTTTATTGTGTTAATAGAACTTGTATATGAATTCTTGTTAAATCCTAGAGTTAGCATGCTTTTGGAAATGATATGGGACTTTTAGGAATCCTCGTCTAGATGTGTGAAGAGTGCGGGATTGGTGGGTTGGACCTCATACGTTACATATATGAGCTTGGTATTGTGAGGGGTGGGGGTTTGGTCTTTAGAAAGCCATGTTTGAGCCTTATACCATTCGGTTGTGACCCAAACCTACTTCCTACAAAAATTTTACCTTTTGAGATGACCCGGTTGAGGAGATTTAGTTTGTAGTATTGATGTTCTTGTATATATTGTTGAGTTTGAGTTAAAAAAAAAAGAAAAAAAAGAAAAAAAAGAAGAAAAATATGAGAAAAATATAAAAAGAAGTGATTGGTTGCAATAGTAGTTGAGAATGTTGAAGAAGTTGTGTATATATTTGATGGTTGCTTTGTTTAGTGGTAGAAATAAAAACCGGGTCAAATCAATTAGCTCTCGCATATATATTCCACCATTTTCCTACATTTACACCTAGCCCCGTTGCAACCCGCAAGTCCCTTTGATTCTAAAGCATGTTAGATATTTGTTAGGAGGAAACTTGATTTGTATACAAGCTTATTGTCGCGCACACACACACGCATTGAGTGGTTTAGCATTATGCTAATAATTCTTGTAACCGAGAGATTTTTGTGAGGGGTGTGTCTTGTGGTATGTTTGAAGGTTAGTAGAAGGACGATATATTTTAGCTTGGTTTGCATGTTGATCGCTTGTGGTTTTGAAATAATTTTCGAATGGGTTGCTTGGGACAAGCAACGGGTAAGTGTGGGGATGTGACGGGTGGTCCGTTGGACAACCCTTAAATGGTTTAAAAAGATTAAAATTCCATGCTTTACTTGGTTATTTGCTTGAACTTAGTAACTACGAGTGTTCGTGTGTTTTACAGGTAAATCGCTTAATTCGGTTAAATTGGCAACGCACATTTTGGACTATAAGACATCATCACGCATCATCAGTATTGTTTCTTTGGGTTTCGAGAGGCACATGCTGACTTTTGGAGGCCATTATTGTTTTAATAAAAATCAAGTCACATCACAAAGAAACATGTTGGCTTCAACATTAAAGAAAAATCACGTGAGAAGGCACCATGATGATTTTTATTATTCTCACAAAAATTCGAAACCCAAGAGAAGGGACTTGGATAGCAGCCATAATGGAAAAGGTGGAATTATTTGATATTCAAATGGGTACTATTATTTTATTGGAGAAGTCAACAACATTAAGCATCATCACAAATATGATCATAGTTTGGCGGCACACATCACAAAAATGGAGGAAAGCTGAGTTCTTTTGGGGAGCCACGAAATAAAAGAGGAATCATACATCATCATATTGAACGGTTTTGGAGGAGTGGAGGGGCGATTTTTGGCTCTCCTCTTGTGTTCTTGAGTGGTCAAAACATGAATACTTTGTTTTTGATTCCAATGGACAAAGGTTCGATTGTGATGATGGTTCATAACACTATGAGCGGCTAGGTTTGCTTGGTGATCGTCTCGGATGTAAGGTTTTATTTGTGACAATTATGCTTGTTCTTTAATTTCTGGAATATTAGACTGTGCATGTGTTGTTAGTTTATTATGGTGTTTGATTGGTTGTTTGTAAATTGTTGATGTATGTTTGATCATAGTTCTAAACCATACGTTCTTGGTGCCGTTGGCAATCGAGATATCATGGGAGGGATTAGGGTTGGATATATGTTGATTGGTCATCGGGTAACAACCTCGCGTTCTAGGAATCCGAGTACTTAGTTCCCTTTCATCACAAACAATTGATCTTACATGAGCCATGTCTATGTGGTTCTTTCCAGTTGAACATGAACGTTAGTTGTCACTTAAAATTTGAAACTCGGGATGATCACTATCCTCTTATCTGTTACAAAACTTGACTTTGATTTGTATTCTAATTTAGTAATTCTAGATAATTAAAACCAATCAACCCAAACATTGAAATTTACATTTCTTGCAATTTAGATTAATCTAGTTAGTTAGACATACATTGAGATAACACATATTCCACAAACTCCCTGTGTTCGATACCCATTTACCACTATCTATAGTTGTTATTGGGATTAAATTTGATTGTGACCACGACATCACGTCAAATTTTGGCGCCGTTGCCGGGGAGTAGTGCGCAACGTGTGTTATATTGTGTATTAGTTTGAAATCCTCAACCAAGCCTAGTACAGCATAGCAATTAAAGACGCGGGCCCAGGATATCGTGGAAGATTCGGAACAGGATGTGAAGAAAGTTATCCTAGACCAGGATAATCCTGATATCTCGGTGCTCGTAGGAACAAATATCCCTCAGGATATTGAAGAGCAGTTAACTAACTTTTTGAAATGCAGGATGTCAACGTTTGCATGGAAGCATGAGGATATGATAGGCATATCCAAAGATATTATCACTCACAAGCTTGGAATCGACAGATCATTCAAGCCTGTGCAGCAAAAGAGAAGAAAATTTGCTCCTGAGCGGAACACGATTATCCAAGAGGAAGTTGAGAGATTGTTGAAGTCTAGGATGATCAGAGAGGTCAAGTTTCCAAGATGGCTAGCAAACGTAGTCGTGGTACAGAAGAAAAATGGGAAATGGAAAGTCTGTGTAGACTACACGGACTTGAATAAGGCTTGTCCTAAAGACCCATTTCCTCTTCCTCACATTGATGCAATGGTGGATGCTACTGCCGGGCATGAAATGTTGACCTTCATGGATGCATCCTCAGGATTTCAGCAGATTCAAATGGAACCTTCTGACCAGGAGGATACTGCCTTCATGACACCAACAGGTATTTATTGTTATACAGCTATGCCTTTTGGTTTGAAAAATGCAGGTGCAACATATCAGAGATTGGTAAATATGATGTTCAAAGACAAGCTGGGGGACACCATGGAGGTATATATTGATGATATGGTGGTAAAATCAAAGAAAGCCCCGGATCACCTTCAGGATATTAAAGGAGCATTTGATATCCTGGATCAATATAACATGAAGCTTAATCCTGCTAAGTGTCATTTCGGAGTGGGGGCAGGAAAATTTCTAGGATATATGGTGACCAAGAGAGGAATAGAGGCGAGCCCGGAGCAGATTAAAGCCATCTTGGATATTAAGTCACCCTCAAATATGAAAGATGTTCAATGATTAACAGGGAGAGTGGCAGCATTAAACAGATTTATTTCAAGATCTTCAGAGAAATGCAAAGAGTTTTATGATATCCTGAAGAAGAATAAGAAATTTGAATGGGGTGAGAAGCATGAAGTAGCCCTGCAGGATTTGAAGCAATATCTTACAACTGCACCTCTGCTGATGAAGCCTGAGAATGGTGAACCACTATCTCTATACCTCGCAGTTTCAGGAAATGCTGTAAGTGCCGTCCTTGTAAAGGATCATGAAGGTCAGCAATATCCTGTTTATTATGTTAGTAAAAGTTTGCTAAATGCTGAAACTAGATATTCTCATTTAGAAAAATTGATACTAGCATTAGTTATGGCATCAACGAAGCTTAGACATTATTTTGAAACCCATAGGATTCATGTTAAAACTAATTATCCTGTCAAAAATGTGCTTAGGAAACCAGAGATGTCAGGCAGGATGGCCAAGTGGTCGGTAAAGTTAAGTGCTTATGATTTAGTATATGAACCTAGAAATGCCATAAAGTCTCAGGCTTTAGCTGACTTTGTGGCTGATTTCAGTAGTGACATCCAGGATGAGGTAGACCTAGAAGTACAACAGTTAGGAGAATCCTCAGGATCCTGGACATTATATACTGATGGTGCATCTAATGTAAGAGGAGTAGGATTGGGAATACTACTAAAATCGCCACAGGGGGACATGTTACCCCAGGCTATTAGATGTGAATTTCCTGCTACTAATAACGAAGCCGAATATGAGGCTTTAATTGCAGGATTAGAATTGGCTAAGAATATGAGTATCAAGAATTTGCAAGTATATGTTGACTCTTTGTTAATTACTAACCATTTTAATGGATCCTATGCAGTTAACGGCGAGAAATTAATCGAATATCTCGATATTCTCAAAAAATTAGCAGGATATTTCGATGTTTTTACACTTGAACAGGTACCAAGGGAGGATAATGCTGAAGCAGATGCCTTAGCAAATTTGGGATCGTCGATCAGGATACCTGAAGGGACCCAAATACCAATATTACATGTCTTATATCCTGCAACGAATCCTTAGGATAAAGGAGTAGCGGGTATTCGGGATCCTGGAGCAGAATATCCTGAACAGGATCCTAAATCCTGGACGGCTCCAATTGTGAGATATCTCAACGAAGGACACATCCCCGGAGATGAAAATCCTAAGGCGTTTAGGATGAAGGTATCACGATTCACTATTATAAATAATGTTTTATACAAGAAATCTCTTGCAGGACCCTATTTGAGGTGCTTGGAGGATCCTGAAGCCAAAGAAGTACTTCAGGATATACATGAAGGGGATTGTGGTAACCACACTGGGGGCAGGTCATTGTTCTCGAAAGTATTAAGGACAGGATATTATTGGCCAACGATGAGGAAAGATGCTGCAGAATATGCTTGAAGATGTGATGCATGTCAAAGGCATAGCAACATACTACATCAACCAGCTGAACCACTATATCCTGTAGTTTCCCCTTGGCCATTCATGAAATGGGGGATGGACATAATAGGGAAGTTACCAAAAGCTCCGGGAGGAAAAGTCTTTATGCTAGCAATGACAGACTATTTCTCAAAATGGGTTGAAGCCGAAGCATTTATTCAAGTTAGAGACCAAGAAGTAGTATCCTTCATAAAGAGGAATATCCTGACTAGGTTTGGGGTACCGGATGAAATCATTTGCGATAACGGGTCCCAGTTTATAAGCAAGCGGACTACTGACTTTTGCAAGAGTTGGGGGATCAAAATGATCACGTCTACGCCGGTACATCCTCAAGGGAATGGACAAGCTGAATCTTCGAACAAGATAATTGTTAATAACTTAAAGAAGAGACTTGGAGCCAAAAAAGGAAGATAGGCAGAGGAATTACCCTTCGTTCTGTGGGCTGATAAGACAACGGTAAAGAATGCAACCGGCCAAACACCATTTTCCTTGGTATTTAGAGCAGAAGCAGTGATTCCAACCGAAATGGTGATACCTACTGCAAGATCTATCCTACAGGATCCTGAACAGAATCCTGAAGCCTTATGTCAAGATTTGGATACTATAGATGAAAAAAGAGATGCAGCAAGGCTAAGGATGGCAGCATATCAACAAAGAATATCCCGGGCATACAACAAGAATATAAGGACTAGGAGATTTCGAGTTGGTGATTGGGTGCTAAGGAAGGCTTTTCAAAATACTATTAATCCTGCCGATGGCAAGCTAGCTCCGAAATGGGAAGGACCATATGAAGTTGAGTCAGAAGCAGGGAAAGGAGCATATAGACTCAAGAATATGGAAGGGGATATGCTACCGAGATCCTGGAATGCAATACACTTAAAGCTCTATTTCAAGTAAGGATAGAATTTAATTTCTATCCCTATATGGTATGTATTCTATTCCTTTTAAGTATATTTGTGTATTATCTTGAACCCAATACTGACTTAAGCATCGGAGGGGTGTTAGCCAAGCTAACACCCACCTTAGTTTATAGTTGTTTTGCAGCATATGTTTCAGGATATAGCTCCAGGATAGGCACTTAGGATAACTCGAAAGACTAGAGGATTGGCCCCCTCTCTCACGTTTAAGGGATCCTGATCCCTTCAAAGGTTTAAAGGTATTCACCTTTCTCTCGAACTGGGTTTAAACACCTCGCCTGGAGCGCAAGTTATCTAGGTATAGTTCAAGGTAGCGGGACCAGTTCATGTAAAAGTGGCTGACAATTTCGTTACTGTTGGCTATATCCTGGATCCTGAAGGTATATGAGGATTGATCACCCTCTCTCACGAAAGGGTATTTTCATACTCTCTAAGGTTTAAAGGTTTTCACCTTTCTAAGTCTTGGAGTTTATACACTCTCGCCTGTAGCGCACGAAAATCAGGGTTTATCCCCAGGATATCAGGGTTTATCCCCAGGATATCAAGATTCATCTCAGGATATTAAGGGTTTACCCCAGAATATTCAAGGTTTATGCAGTAAAGTGTGACTATGTTTACATTCCTATGTAAAACACAGGGGACACATATCATATAATTTGAAGAATGGATTCAAACTAATAAGGGTGTACTGGGGACATCCCTAAGGTGGAAGATTGGAATTGACTCTCTAAAAGTCTTTGGTATGATCTCTCCTTTTTTCAAAAGACTTAAGTTTTCTAAGTTGTATATATGGCGGTATCCTGACCAGGATATCTCTTAGGATATTTGTCAGGATATTCAAGGAATATGTTCCCATAATATTCCTAGGGATGTTCAAATAAAACGGTTTTCACAAATAAAATTTGTATACTAACAACACCAATAGTAAAGTCAAAAGAGAAGTTATATTATTGACATACCAAAAGATGTGCTCTTAGTTTCACCTCAAAACGAGGCCCATCCACTAAGAGCACTAATAGTTCCTTATCATATTTACCCAACAGTTGAAGGTTTCGTCTCAAACCGAGACCCATCCACCTCCAACTGTTGTGTTGTTCAAAAAGCATGCAGGAAATGTAAATTGTTCAGGTGCAGAAAAGTAAAGTACGGAAAAAGTAAATTGTTTAAGGGATTACAGACCAACAATCAAGTTTAAAAAGGTGGGCTCCGGCCTTGGCACGTGTATCCATCATTGCCCACCTGAATGCCCTCACACAGCGGCATCTTCTCCAACCTTCTCTGCCTTCTCACCAGCATCCTGAGCAGCATCCTCACCAGCATCCATTCCAGCATCCGCTCCAGCGTCCTTCTTGTCTCCAGCCTGGTTCACCACCTCCGCTGACTTGGAAGACTCGCCGGCTTCAGCAGGGAGTGGCACAGCTTTGCCTCCGAGCTCCTTTAGCTTGGCCACCCAGGATTCAACTGGCCAGGATGGACATACAAGGCCTGTCTCCTTGGCCTCGTAGGCCATCTTGATGCGTGCTTGTAGCAAGGAGACGATAGCAGAAGCCTTGATTCCCTCCCGGAAAGAGACCATGGCTTGTTCATGATCCATTTGAACGGTGGCAAGTTTGAGCTCAGCATCTTGGGTGACCTTCTTCAGCATGCCCTCGTAGTGCCGGGTCTTCGCTTCGGCAATGGCACCTTGGTCAGCAACGGTGCTTTCAAGCTGTTTGATCCTGGCCTCATGGAGTGCAGCGGTACCACAAGCATCATTGTATAGGTGGAGCAAATGCTGGAGGCCCTGCATATCAATTTCAGGTATGAGCCAGAATATATTAACCAGGATATCCTGTCAGGATATCCTATCAGGATATATGTGCAGGATATATGTAAGGATATTACCTTGTTGAGGAAGGATGTCATCGGTTCTAAGGAGTCAGAGAAGCTGAGTTCATCATAGGAGAACCCTTCTGAACCTGGAGCACTGACTTCGAGACCTTTCCTCTTTTTTGCTGTGGAAGCACGAGTTCTTTGATTAGCCTTGGGAGCCGGAAGCGGCTTGGAGCTGGTGGCAGCAGGAGTTTCTTTTTTGACCGTGGCTGGAGTTGGGTAGCTGTCGAGTTCGTCGAGATCTAGATAGACTGGAACCTTGCTGGAGTCTGCACATAGGGAGTAAACTTTTCTCCTAAGAATATCAAATAAAAACATGTATGTACAGGATATCTTGCAGGATCCTTACCAGACATGTTTGCACTTAAAAGAGGGCTTGGAGTTGATGGAGATGGGTTGAAGCTTCTCTCTGCCTCTGGAAGGAGTCTGATGGCGTCTATTCTTTTTTGAGAATCAGCAAGAGGAGGTGCAATCTTCCTGAAATCAGCTGCATGCACAACAGAGAAAATAAAATTGGTCAGTTCAGGGTATGAAGCAGGATAAGAGGCAGGATCATCCTTAAACCCTAAATCCTACCCTTCTTCAACCATTTCATCGGATAATCCGTTCCACCAGGGATTGAGTCCCTTTTTACAAAGAAAAACTTGGATTGCCAACCATCCTCGTTCCTGGTGGCACGAAGTATCAATGGGTCACCGGAAGTAGAATAAAACAGAAATCTACATGATCCATGGCATCTAAGCTTGTAAGCTAGGGGGAGATCATGGACGGAAAGATCAGGAATGTGGTTTCTCTTGATCTGGTCAAGAACAGACAAAACACGCCAGAGCATTGGCATGGTTTGGCTGAAAGAGATTTTTGTGATATTAAAGAATTCGGTGATGAAGTCCGGAAAGGGGAATTGTAGCCCTAGGGTAAAAGGGAAAGCACTGAAGCATATCCACTCGCTGGAGACCATATCCGACCGGATTTCCCGGTCAAACGGTCTAAATACGGTTCCTTCCGGGAAGATACCGGATGATTTTAAGGCCGACAGGTGGGCACTATCGAAAGTACATATTTCCTTCTCCGGTTCTTGGAGAAGGTTCTGTTGGATGAATGTGGGAGCCGAGTCACCTGAACTAGATCTCGTTTGTCTCGGCATTTGGTCACCTGAATTTTTCGTCGGAGAAAGAGGATGAAGATGAGTATGAAAATTAGAGAGAGAATGTTACCTTTTCCTTGTCGATTATGATTAAAAAAGGGATGAGGATGAGAAGATATAGGGTATAATGAGTAAATATAGGCTGAGTAGTTGCAAACGGTCACATCATTGGTCTTATCTCTTAATTGCCTCGATCTTCGTGAAAAATGTAACCGTTAGTAGTGAGGATACTAAACGGTAACATTTTTGGGGACAATTGTTATGGGCGAAATTCTGAGCCCATATCCTGAGAAATATCGTGGGTCATATATTGGTTATATGATATATGTTCACATTCGGGATGCTGATTCAGGATATTGGTAACATCCTGAATGGTATCCTCAGGATAACTAACGGAATATGTGTAGGTACGTGGGTTGGAAGCTAGCAACGTTCACAAGGAATTATTTCGCGGAAGACTCGGTCCAAGCCGTTCGAATATAGACGTTGGTCCCGTATTACTCGGTCTACAACGTTTACAATAGAATATTCGGAGTATCCCGTATTTATAGGAATTATCGTTTGTAAATTGTTACTATAAATAGCTGGGTATACCAGATCGAATAGGACATCACATTGGCACTCACTACACTCTTACACTCGCTCTCTAGCAAATTTTCACTCTCGCACAAAGCATTGTAACACATAGTGATCTGGTCCATATCCTGCACTGTATCCTGACGTTTAAAGCAATAAGAAGAACAAGGCAGCTGCGATTGTCAGCTCCCGAGGTTTTATGCCGGCGATCTAGATTGATCAAGGGCTTTCCTCGTATATCTTGTGTCACCCCCTTTACTTTTTGCTCATTGTTTGATCGTAGATATAGCTCAATATCCTGAGCCGTATCCTGAATACTGTTTTTCCAAACAACTTAACCAGCATATTTTTAACACACTTTTTAGCACACTACCTCACTTAACTAATTTGATCACTTAATTGCTTCGGTAATTTTTGACCAAAACAGATATAACTTCCTTTTCTCTGACTTGAGCAAAGGCTTCAGCCTCTATCCACTTAAAGAAGTAATCAGTCATAGCAAGCATGAATACTTTTCCACCAGGTGCCTTAGGAAGCTTTCCAACTATATCCATTCCCCATCTCATGAATGGCCAGGAAGAGGATATAGGATGCAAGAGCTCTGCTGGTTGGTGAAGGATATTACTATGCCTCTGACAAGGATCATACTTCTTGGCATACTCCACAACATCCTTCTTCATAGTGGGCCAATAGTATCCTGTCCTCAGGATCCTTGAGAATAATGCCCTGCCCCAGTGTGGTTTCCACAATCTCCTTCATGGAAATCCTTTAGGACTTCTTGGATTTCAGGATCCTCAATGCATCTTAGATATGGTCCTGCAAGAGATCGTTTATACAACATATTATTCAATATTGTAAATTGAGATACCTTAATTTTGAAAGCCCTAGGGTTTTCTCCTGTAGGAATCTCTCCATGTTGTATGTAACTCATGATTGGGAGGATCCATGATCCTGAATGAGATTGAGTATCATCACTAGGGATGACTGCAGAATCTTCTCCTATCTCCATAGCTACATGATCCTCGATAGCAGGGGTCAGGATATGGATAATAGGGATCCTTATATCCTCCGGGATCTTCAAGGATGATCCTAGATTGGCTAATGCATCAACCTCTGCATTCTCTTCCCTTGGTACCTGTGTCAAACTAAAGGAAACAAAAGAGAGTGCCAATTCTTTGACTATCTCTAAGTATTTGATTAGCTTTTCACCTTTAACAGCATAGGATCCATTAAAGTGATTAGTGATTAATAATGAATCTACATGTACCTCAAGATACCTGATCCTCATATGCTTAGCAATTTGCAAACCAGCTATCAAGGCTTCATACTCAGCCTCATTGTTGGTAGTTTGAAATTCACAAGCTATAGAGTGGGGTATTATGTCCCCTGTGGCGATTTTAGTAGCATTCCCAACCCTGTTCCTTTTACATTGGAGGATCCATCAGTGAAGAGTATCCAATGATCCTTAGTTTCTTCAAGCTGTTGGACTTCTAACTCAGCCTCCTTTTGCAAATCACTACTAAAATCTGCCACAAAGTCAGCTAAGGCTTGGGATTTGATGGCAGTCCTTGGTTCATATCTTATATCATATGCACTCAGCTTCACTGCCCACTTAGCCATCCTTCCTGACATCTCAGGTTTCCTGAGAACATTCGTAATTGGAAAGTTAGTGTTAGGGCATGAATTTTATGCTAAGGATCATCTATCCTGAGACTAGGCATGGATCACGGATGCTTAATGGCTGATGCAGAGAGTTTGAGGATCCAGAGTCTGAGGATCACGAGTCTGAGGATCCAGGATCCTTAACAGAACTTATGTTTTGCACGTTTTTAATGTGTAAATGTAGGTAATGGACGTAGTGGACCACTTCTTTGCTGGAATCTCGTGGAATATGCTTTTAGGCACGTGCATATTGAAGAAATAACCGTTAGTGGTGGTCATGGGTGACTTCCACCTTTTTCGGGAAGTTAGTTAGTTGATTTTTCTTATCATTTTAAGGGGAAAACGAGCTCAAAAAAGGCATAAGTCGTGCACACCACAGAAAATACACACAAAACACGAATTCTCTGCAAACACTTAGCAAAAAACACACACTTACACTAGAAATTCATTGTATTGAGCTTGTTTTCTTCTGAAGTTGTACAAGGATCACTATTGTTTTTGCAATATAGTTGGTGATCGGTAGTTTCCATCACCCGAGGTTTTTTATGCCGGAGATCTTCTAAAGATCAAGGGCTTTTTCCTCGTATAAATCTCGGTGTTCATCGTTGATTTCATATACTTGTCGTTCATACAATTAACCAAGCATCATACCTCACAAAATCAGATTTGGTTGCATTATCCTTGTGTGATTTTTGACCAAAACAGTTAGTCTTAACAATAATGGCATGAGTCTCAAAATAATGTCTTAATTTAGTAGATGCCATAATTAATGCAAGGATAAGTTTTTCTAAATGTGAATACCTGGATTCAGCATCAAGCAAACTCTTACTTACATAATAGACAGGATGTTGTGTACCTTGGTCATCCTTAACAAGGACCGCACTTACTGCTTTTGAGGATAATGCTAAGTATAAGGATAATATATCCCCTTTTTCTTGTTTCATCAAGGCCGGGGCTGAGGATAGGTAATCCTTAAGAGCTTTGAGGGCACTTTCATGCTTCTCAGTCCTTTCATATTTCTTGTTCTTCCTCAGGATGTCATAGAATTCCTTGCACTTTTCTGAGGATTTGGATATGAATCTGTTTAAGGTTGTGATCCTGCCTATCAATCTTTGCACATCCTTAGCATTGGCAGGAGATTTGATATTCACAATAGCCTTGATTTGCTCTGGACTTGCTTCAATGCCCCTCTTTGTCACCATATAGCCTAAGAATTTACCTGCCTTAACACCAAAATGACACTTGGAAGGATTTAGTTTCATATTAAATTTATCAAGGATATTGAATGCTTCCTCCAAGTCTTTGAGGTGATCCTCAGCTTTCTTGGACTTAACCACCATGTCATCAATATAAACTTCCATAGTGTGACCAATTTGTTCCTTGAACATCATATTGACAAGCCTTTGGTAAGTAGCACCTGCATTCCTTAGTCCAAATGGCATAGCAATATAACAATATATACCAGTTGGGGTCATAAAGGCTGTATCCTCTTGATCAGATGGTTCCATCTGAATTTGTTGAAATCCAGATGAAGCATCCATAAAAGTCAACAACTCATGACCCGCGGTAGCATCCACCATGGAGTCAATGTGGGGTAATGGGAAAGGATCCTTGGGACATGCCTTGTTTAAATCAGTAAAATCGACACATACCCTCCACTTTCCATTTTTCTTTTGAACGACAACCACATTGGCTAACCATCTTGGATACTTAACCTCTCTTATCATACCTGCCCGAAGTAGTTTATCTACCTCTTCCTGGATAATAGCATTTCTTTCAGGTGCAAACTTCCTCCTCTTTTGATGTATAGGCTTGAATGACCTGTCAATTCCAAGTTTATGAGTAACTATATCCTTAGATACCTGTCATGTCTTCATGTTTCCAGGCAAAGGTGGATTTCCTCCTTTTAAGGAAGGATACTAGCTCCTGTTCAATGTCGCTAAGGATCCCTGATCCTATGAAGACTATGGATTCAGGATCATCAGGATCCATGAGGATTTCTTTCAAATCCTGTTCTCTTGCCACCAAGATATCTCTTGAAGGATACTTTAATTGCTATTGCTCCCTTGGTCTTGAGGCTGGCTTCATTGATGATGTATAACAATTCTTAGCCTCTTGTTTATCACTCTCAATTTTCACCACTCCCCATGGACTTGGAAGCTTTACACATTGATGATAGGTGGATGGGACTGCCTTCATATCATGTATCCATGGCCTGCCAAGGATAACATTACAACAAGATAAACAATCTATAACACAAATTTTTTGATAAGAATGCAATCCTTCAATATAAATAGGGAGTTTGATGTCCCCCAATGTGTTTTTGGTTTCCCCACTAAATCCCACAAGTACTGAGGATCTTGGGACAATATCAGACTCCGGTATATTCATCTTCTTGAGGACATCAAGCTGAATGATGTTCACAGAGCTTCCTCCATCTATAAGGATCCTGCGAACAAAGTGGTTAGAAATAAACAATGTAATTACAAGACCATCATGATGAGGATCCTGGACATCAACACGATCATCCTCATCAAAGGTTATGACTTTATCCTGGGTGACAATGGAGGTCCGGACGGGTCTGTCTCCATTATCCATCTTGGTTTCCTTAGCATGTCTTTTTGCTGCTGAAAAGGAGGTACCACAAATGTCTGATCCACCGGATATGAAGTTTATAACTTGTGCATCTGCTGGAGGAGCAGGGGCCCTCTCCGGGATCCTTTCAGGATCCTGGATCCTTGACTTCTTTCGTCCCAAAAGTTCCTTCAAATGCCCCTTGCTCAACAAGTAACCAATCTCCTTTCTTAGTGCAATACACTCTTCAGTGAGATGCCCGAAATCCTCATGATATGCACACCACTTGGACTTATCCTTTGTAGCAGTTGGTTTATCACTTTTCCTTGGCCACCTAGCTTTCTCACCTAGATTCTGCATTGCAAGGATTAGTTCATTGTTATCAACAGAAAAACAGTATTCGGAAATAGGAGGATAATCCTCATCATCCTCTTCTTGTTCCACCGCATGCACATTCTGGTTATCAGACTTGTTGTAGAACTTTGATTTGTTGTTCCTGAAGTAGGATCCTTGTTTCTCTTGTTTTGAGGATCCTGTCAATCTATCCTGGATCCTTTTGTCATCCTCTAGGCGGATGAACCTAAGGGCCCTGGTTCTTACTTTATCAAGATTCCTGCAAGGTGTCATAACAAGATCATCATAGAATGGTGAATCCCTAAGCAATCCCATTTTAAAGGCTTCTACAGCCGTAGCAATATCCAAGTTAGGAATATCTAAGGATTCTTTACTAAACTTAGTGATATAATCTCTAAGTGATTCATTTTGACCTTGTGTTACCCTATATAGATCACTAGTTAATCGTTCAAATTTTCTACTACAAGAGAATTGACTATTAAACAAATTAACTAGATTAGCAAATGAAGTAATAGAGTAAGGGGGAAGACTTAGCAGCCATTTAAGAGCAGATCCTGTAAGTGTGGATCCAAATCCCTTGCATAGACATGCTTCTTTTAACCTTTCAGGAATTGGATTGATCTCCATCCTCTCCCTGTATTGAGCTACATGCTCCTCTGGATCCGTTGAACCATCATACAGCTTCATAGATGGTATCTGGAACCTTTTAGGTATCTCAGCATCACACAAGGGTGGTGCAAAACGTGATATCCTATGGCTACCATCTGCAATTTCAGGAATGGGTTTAACCACTCCTGGTACACTGGATATCATATCCTTGAGCTTCTGTAGCTCCCTAGCCATAGCCTGATTGATACCCGTATCCTGCATTAAGCCATGGTTAGTGTTATATGAATTATTAAAAGTGTTACCTCCCGGAGGATTCATGTTTGGAATTGCGGATGTGAATCCATGTTGATGAGACTCTGGCATGATTGAAGGACCAGATGAAGCAATGGTCTGCATTGGTATGAAGTCTCCTTGATGAACGTCCGAGCTTTGAGGTTGCATACTTCTCAAGAATCCTTGATTCTGAAGGACATTGGATCCTTGAAGTTGAGATGATCCTTGAACCTGAAAGGATCCTGGAACCAGAGAGGATCCTGGGACAAGGGAGGATCCTTGGACCGGGAAGGATCCTTGGAGCTGGGAGGATCCTTGGACCGGGAAGGATCCTTGGACCTGGGAGGATCCTTGGACCTGGGAGGATCCCTGAACTGCATGCATTCCCAAATATCCTCCTGACGTGAAGAATCCCTGATGCTGAAAAGAGGATCCCGATGGTTGAGAAGAGGATCCTTGGGGCTGGAAGTGAGAGCCAAATGCCTGACTCATAGTTGCTGTTCCGTAACGCCTTCCTGGTAATTCACCCAAGTATTGCACGTCCGGAGCTGCTGGGTGCTGGGAAGTTATGACTGGAGTGTCGAAGTTCAGCGACCTTGGCATCAGAGAGGAGTGATCCTCCACTGATTTCTTCTGTTTCTTGATCTCATCTATCTCCCGGAGGATCCTTTCGTTGGTTTTGTCCTGCTCTTGTGCGTGATTCCTCATCTGCAAAATCAGAGTGTAAAGGTCATTAGTAGTAGGATTAGAAGAAACAGAAGATGTTGGTGGTTTTGTGAAAATGGGGGTTTGTTTCTTCGCAGCATTCTCAGCATTCTTCTGGGATCCAAAAGGTGGTGGAGGCAAAGGAGGAACGCCTTGTGAAGAACTGAATGACGGCATTAGGTTTGAAGTGTTCTTCGCTGAGGAGGCCATCTGCCTGGTTGTTATGAACCGAAATGACCACAAAGGTATGAATCTTCTTGGGAATGAAGCACCAATTGCCCCACGGTGGGCGCCAAACTGTTTTGGTCAAAAATCAAGCAATGATAATGCAACCAAACTTTCTGTTGTGAGGTATGATGCTTGAATCAATGAACAACACTAAGGATCGCTCAGAAATGTAATGAACAAGTGACACAAAGATTTATACGAGGAAAAAGCCCTTGATTAATGGATGATCTCCGGCATAAAAAACCTCGGGTGATGGAAACTACCGATCACCAACTCAAATTAAATAAGAAATGTATTACAACTTCGGATGATAGCGAGCTAATTACAAGGATCACTATAGTGTATTGTGTAAAAAAGTGTGTAATCGCCAAGTGAATTATCGAGAGCTGGTGAGAGCAGTTGCAAGAGTGTGTGTGTAGCCAAAAATAGCCAAGTGTTTTTTATTTAGCTCGCTACCCCTTTTAAAAATGGAAAATATCTAAGCTAACAAACATTCCGCATTTGGTGCAAGTCCTCCACGACCTCCACAACGTCCATTTCAGCCATGCACGTGCGGAATAAATATGGAATATTCTCCAGGAATATCGCCAAGACCAAGTCCAACCTCGTACTCCTGCAAAACAACATTATATTCAAAGTAGACAATCGTTAGTATAAGGATCCTTAAGATGATCCATGATCCTGATCCTGCAACACTTCTGAGGATCACTAATTCTAACAGAAGTGAGGATCACTAAATCCAACAGTAATTGAGGATCACTGATCATTGGAAAATCCTCCCCTAACAAGCACCCTTTACGATCTCCCGTTTTCTCCTTCATAAGGTTGACAATATCCTCCAACCTTTTGACTCGCTCTTCAACAAGCGACAACACCGTGTTTTGAATTTTGTCTATAAACCCGGATAGACTACCTTCAATTGCCTTCCCTACTTCTTCGGCAATTATCTCTTTCATTTGTTCGGTGCTTGTTTGCACCGGATTATCATCATTTCCATCAGACATCTTGAAACTGAAATGTTTACATTTAAATATTAAACATTTCATTCATAACATTGCTTCATTTGTTTTGGTTTAGTCAAGTTCTTAACTTGTTTTAACCGTTCACATTTAATGCACTTTCCGGGTTTGAGTGTGTTAACACACTCTTCCCATGCATATCAATTCCTTTCTCATTCTTACATAAGACATAATTTGTTAACATAATAAGTCAATTCTTACCGGACGATCGATCAAGCTTGAACCGAACACTTGTTGACAACCTTAAGCTCTGATTACCAACTTATGACACCCTTAAAAATTTCTACTTGAATTTAGTAATAATTCATAGGATCTTATACAAAAGATGTCCAAATTAAAACCTTAATTCCAAGAACCAAGTTCTAAGGTAACAAACATTAGTTATCTACTGACTAATTAAAACATTCATAACTTGTTTAACAAACAGTTTACACCATAACATTGTATAAACAGAGTTAATTTGTGCGGAAGCTTCAAAAGTTCGTGTTCGGTTCTTCAAAAGCATGCTTGACCATCATCCGTAATCTTTGAATACCTAAAAACTGAAATGTTTATATTAAACATTAGTATTAAAGTACTTAAAAGTAATACATAATCGAAACTACGTTTAAAACGGATTCGATTTAACTATGATATGCAAACATCTACAGACGTTTCAGAACTCTACCGTAACTTACGGTACCTACCGTAAGTTACGGTAGACATTTGAAACTTCTGGTCTACCGTAAACCAGTAGACACCCACCGAAAGCATCCTGATCTCTACCGTAAGTTACGGTGACACCGTAACTTACGGTAGTCTCTGTAACATTATGTTTTGCCTTTTTTTTGCTTGTTTTGTCCAAACCCATTTCTCGGATTTCTTATTTTAACCTACCAACATACTGATTTTTCATATTTCAATAGATCTTCTTAAAAATGTTAACGAAGACCGAGTAACCATACTACAATGCTTTACCATGCCTTATTTGGTTATTTGACCCGTTTAGCTCATCTAAGGAATCCTCCATTTTTGATGACTACCAATGAGGTCTAACCAATTTCTTGGCCTATTACTCGAACTAGCGAACATTATCGCTTAATTCCAACTCAACTTTTATTCACAAATCAATTACATATATACTACATATCAAAATTTACTCAATTGTAACTAATCAAGTTACATACCTTTAAAGCAAGCCCTTCAAATGTGCGTCCACACCGGTTTGCCCGCTCGATGCCCCGGCTTCCTTTCCTATAGAGTTCAATCACTTTATGTTTAGAACTCTTTGTTTCACATACATAACGCACATTTTGTCATACATCATAATTATGCGTTTTTAACTTAACAATTCAGTTTCAAGCCTTCTTTGAGGCATTTCAACAAACACTAAAAAGGCAGAATTTTTATATCTTTCATATTCAAGTTCATAGCTTGCTATTTAGCTAACTTAACATCAATAACGCTTTCATATAGCATTTAAACATCATACTTTTCTGAAATCACTTTCTATGATCAAATTACACTAGAATAATCATTCTAAACCCTAATGTTCATCATTATCTTGTAAAACCCATAACCCACCTTCAATGTGTTCATGGAATTTCCTGAATTGGGACATGATTTCACATGTAGTTGTCTAGGTTTTTACCTCTAGACACTATATCATCTCTAAACTAATCAAAACACAAACATGCATCATCAAACTTTGAATCTCCCAATTTCATAAGAATTTCAAACTGAGAATTTTCATAGAATTTCACATACCTTACAACCCCCTTGTGATGGGGATTACTAATCTTAACTCATATTTCAATTTGGACCAGATTATCACCTTCAATTTCTGAGATTTGTGCTTGTTAGGGTTTTGGAGGAGCTTGGTCGCCCTCCCCTGGCTTCTGGTCGATCCCACCAACTCAATTTCTATTGAGTTTGTGTTTTAATAAAATGTTTATTAAAACTCGTTTCAAGTTTGACACTTTAGTCCCTCTAGTTTCTTTTATTTTGTTTTAATGTCTTTAACTACTCATAAGTGTTAAACTAACTAGGTTAGTACCATTACTAATTAGATTACTTTACTTAATTTATTCACAACTTAATTGCAAATTTAAAAATTTGTATTTCCGGGATGTTACAAATGGAAACCAAGTGGATAACAGTGCCATCCAACACATAGTGGCACAAGGGATAATAGATGCGATGCCATATATTATCCAAACAGTTAGGGAAGCTGATAATAAAAGTAATCATAGCAGTAAACGACCCACTGAACTAGAAAACAGCGTAAACAATGGACCCATTCTTCAAGTGCCAATTACAAAAAGAAGAAGAACCATGTCTTATGGTTGTTCTTATAAAGAATTCTGGTCTTGTAAACCAATGGAATTCTCGGGAAATGAAGGGGCCGTTGCATCTCTACGCTGGATAGAAAAGACTGAGGCAGTCTTAAAAATAAGCAAGTGCGTAGAAGAGGATAAGATAATGTTTGCCTCCAATTTGTTTAAGAACTCAGCTTTAGAATGGTGGAACACTATCCTCCAGTCTAGGGGAAGTGACATAATTTACAATCTGGAATGAGAGGAATTTAAGAATATGGTAGAAAGGAAATTCTGCCCTCCTAATGAAAAGGAACAAATAGCAAATAAATTCCTAAACCTTAGGATGACTGGAGTGGATAGTAAGGGATACACTACATTATTCTTTGAATATGCTAGAATAGTGCCAACCCTTGCATCACTTGAACCAGTCTTAATCTCCCGTTACATCTGGGGATTAATCGGTGAGATTAGGCATATAGTCAAGGCGGCTAGACCCCAAACTATAGAAGAAGCTGTAGAACTAGCAAACACATTGACTGATGAATTAGTGCGTACACGAGAAGAAGACCAGAGGAGAAACCTAGCTCAAAGGCTTACCCAAGAATTTCGTTATGGAAATTCCAACCGTGGGAAAAATGTAGGTTCTACCTCTGCACCCTACTGTAAAGCCTGCAAGAAGAAGCATTCAGGAAAATGCTCCACCTACTGCAATTTCTGCAAGATACCAGGACACAAGGAAGAAAACTGTAGGAAGAAACCTAATAATGGATTATGCTTCAACTGTGGAGAAAAAGGTCACATCAAACTGAACTGTCCGAAACTAGCTCCAGCCATGAACAACAAGAATACTAAAAATGCTAGAGCATTTGTTCTGACTGCAGATGAAGCCAAGATGATTCCGAACGTGATAGCCGGTACATTTTTAGTTAATGATATTTTTGCTAAAGTATTATTTGACTCTAGTGCGAACCAAAGTTTTATTAATACTTCATTTTACAAACTTCTTAATCGACCATTAACTAAACTCCCACAAGAATGTCTAGTAGAGACAGGAAATGGGGAAACCATTAAAATTTCTGAAATCTTTCAGGGAGCAAGGATAGAAATTTTAAATCAAAAGTTTATTGCAAACCTTTATCCAATGAATCTGGCAGGATTTGATATTGTATTAGGAATGGATTAGCTAATAACCAATAAAGCCAATATTTTATGTCATCAAAAGTCAATCCAAGTAAATTCACCAAACGGTGAAAAGATCACTATTAAAGTAGATAAGCCTTCTAGGTCCACAAAATTCATCTCTGTGATGAAAACAACAAATTATATAAAAAAATGATCCTTAGTGTATTTGATTTCCATAATCACTAACACTAAAGAAAAAGAATATCCCTGTAGTATCTCAGTTTCCAGACGTGTTTCCCAAGAATTACCAGGACTACCGCCAGACAGGGAAGTTGAATTCAGAATCCACCTGCTACCAGGAACAGTACCAATTGCCAAAGCACCTTATCGTTTGGCACCCGCAAAAATGCAGGAACTGAAGAAGCAGTTAGACGAATTATTGGAGAAAGGATTCATACAACCAAGTTCATCACCATGGGGAGCGCCAATCTTATTCGTCAAGAAGAAAGACGGGTCGATGCGAATGTGCATTGATTACCGTGAATTGAACAAGGTCACGATTAAAAATCGATATCCATTACCAAGAATCGATGATCTGTTCGATCAGTTGCAAGGAGCTCGATTTTTCTCTAAAATCGATTTACGGTCAGGATATCATCAATTAAAGGTACAGGATGAGGACATTCCTAAAACCGCATTTAGAACAAGGTATGGCCATTATGAATTTACTGTCATGCCATTTGGTTTAACCAATGACCCAGCTGCATTCATGAACATGATGAACCGAATATGTAAACCATATTTGGATAAATTCATATTGTCTTCATAGATGATATTCTCATTTACTCTAAGAGTAAAGAGGAACATGCAAAGCATCTGCATGCACTTCTAAGTTTATTGAGAAAAGAAAAGCTTTATGCAAAGTTTTCGAAGTGTGAATTTTGGTTACAACAAGTACAGTTTCTTGGGCATTTAGTAAATCATGAAGGAATTCATGTGGATCCCACCAAGATTGAGGCAATTACTAAATGGAAACCCCCTGAATCACCAACAGAGGTTAGAAGTTTCTTAGGATTGGCCAGATATTATAGAAGATTTATTCGAGATTTTTCTAGAATAGCCATTCCCTTAACTAAGCTCACCTGTAAATCTATTAAGTTTGAATGGGGATTAAAACAAGAAGAAGCCTTTAGAATTCTTAAGCAAAGATTAACCAACGCACCCATACTAGCGTTACCAGAAGGAACTGAAGACTTTGTAGTCTATTGTGACACTTCTAAGTTAGGTTATGGATGTGTATTGATGCAACGCCAAAATGTTATAGCTTATGCATCTAGATAACTTAAGAATCATGAAGATAATTATTTAACCCATGATTTAGAATTAGGAGCTATAATTTTTGCTTTGAAAATTTGGAGACATTACCTTTACGGTAGTAAGTTTACCATTTTCACTTATCATAAGAGTTTAAGGTATGTCTTCGGGCAAAAGGAGTTGAATATGAGGCAAAGACGCTGGATAGAGATACTTAGTGATTATGATTGTAATATCCAGTATCATGCAAAAAAAACTAATGTAGTAGCCGATGCTTTAAGCCGAAAGTATCATGAAAAGCCAAAAAGAGTACATTCACTTAAATTAAATCTACAAGTAGATTTAAATGAATAGATTATAAAAGCCCAAGAATCAGTAATCAATGATGATACTGAGAAATTGAAAGGAATGATTAAGGAACTAGAACAAGGGACAGATGGAATTTGGAGATTCCATAAGAAGAGAATGTGGATACCAAAAATAGGAAACCTACGCCACCGTATATTAGAGGAAGCCCATAAGTCTAAGTATACGATGCATCCTGGAAGTGATAAGATGTATCTGGATTTAAGAAAGAATTTCTGGTGGATAGGAATGAAGAAGGATATAGCAGCCTATGTTTCTAAGTGTTTAACATGTTCCCAAGTTAAAGCTGAACATCATAAACCCTTAGGTTTACTACAACAGTTAGAGATGCCAGTGTGGAAGTGGGAATTAATAACAATGGATTTTGTTACCAAATTACCCAAAATAAGAAAAGGTAATGATACAATCTGGGTGATTGTAGACAGACTAACTAAGTCATCTCATTTCCTACCAATGAAGGAAACTTTCAGTATGGAACAGTTAGCTAAATTATATGTAAATGAAATAGTTTCATTACATGGAATTCCTTTATCAATTGTTTCTGATAGAGATAGCCGTTTTACCTCTCAGTTTTGGACAAGTTTCCAAAAAGCTATGGGAACCAAGCTAAATCTATTCACAGCTTATCATCCTCAAACGTATGGACAAAGTGAAAGGACAATTCAGATGATGGAGGATATGCTTAGAGCTTGTGTAATTGATTTCAGAGGTAATTGGGGTGACCACTTACCATTAATCGAATTTTCTTACAATAACAGTTATCATACCAGTATCAATGCTGCACCATTCGAAGCATTTTATGGATGAAAGTGTCGAACCCCAGTCTGTTGGGCAGAAATTGGAGAAAAGCAACTATCTGGACCTGAGATAGTGCAAGAAACAACTGACAAAATCATTCAAGTCAAGGAACGACTGAAAGCAGCACATGATCGACTAAAGAGCTATGCTGATAACAGGCGAAAACCATTGGAATTTCAGGTAGGAGACAAGGTGTTGTTAAAAGTCTCACCTTGGAAAGGAGTTGTCAGATTCATTAAAAGGGGAAAGCTAAGCCCCAGGTATGTTGGACCTTTTGAGATTATTAGAAGAATAGGACCTATAGCCTATCAGCTACAACTGCCAAAGGAAATGGCAGGAATACATAATGTATTTCATGTATGTAATCTCAAGAAATGCTTAGCCGATGAATCACTGGTAGTACCTCTTAAGGACATAGAGGTAAACGAGCAGTTAAAATTTGTAGAAAGGCCTCTACAAATTGAAGACAGGAAAGTCAAGAATCTCAAACACAAAAGATTAGTTCTAGTCAAAGTGAAATGGGACTCCAAAAGAGGACCAGAGTACACATGGGAGCTTGAATCAGAGATGCAAAGGAAATATCCACACTTATTCCAGTAGATCTCGAGGACGAGCTCTAAAACAAGGTGATGAGGATATAACAACCTTCCAAAATATTTCTGACATGCCTAATATATTTAAAGTGTCCCTATATGTTTTAACACCTACCCCGTAAGTGAAAACCGAGCCCGAAATACCTTATATAATTAAAAATAAAATGAAAACAAGAAATTGGTGCCGCTCGCGGGGAGCGAAGCCCCTAGGCAGCCTAGTCGCGGGCCGCGACAGCCAGTCACCAGGGCGACACCCTGAGCCTCCATGTGGCAGCGACGTGTTGGAGCTAGGGGGTTGAGTCGGATCAGCTAGGGCCTACCCTAGCCACCCTCGAGGGCAGCGTAGCCCTTGGCTACCATCTTCGCGGGGCGCGACGAAGTCAAAATGCAGCCCTATAAATTGAGGGCATTGGCTTCAGTCCCAACTCGCACCATAATTTCTTTCTCTCTCGAATGTCAGAAGTGTATAAGCTATTCTCGGACATAATACCCCTTAAATAACGAAGTTCTGCCCCGTTGTAAGTATTATAACTCCGGTTACATATTAGATACGTTGCCCGATTGATTTAGGGTTCCGTAACGGCTGTCGTGGTTCTGCCCGACGTAGCCGTTGGAATGCCGTCTCGGGGGGGGGGGGGGGTATTACTAATGTAAATATTGGGTTATGATACTAACGCATGTACATTGTTTAAATTAATAGATAATCACCAGGAAATCCTAAAGGAAAACCCTAAGACATCAATGTGAGTAATCTACTTTTTGCAAACTGTTTTTACAAAACCTCACTTATTTAATTAATAATATATTAAATAGTGATTGAGTATTTGTATTCTACAATTATCGTAGGTATGTTAGGGTTTTGTATACAAAATTTGTTACTACATTGTGAGTAGTAACATGACCACAAGTCGGGTTGACAGTGCCGTGGGTGGTAATTAAAGTAGATGGAAACAAATGTAATTGGGCGACCGCCCTCAATGCTGTAGACTGATAAAACCTGTTTAGATTAAACTGGGATTCACTCACCAGTATTTCCCACTGACAAAATGTTTTTAAACGCGTTTCAGGTAACAAAATATGAAAGCCAAGTAGAAGCCAGCTGGACAGCACTGTAGGCTTGGAAAAGTGGCTATAAAAGTTACCTAAATAAAGAGATGTTTTATTTAAATAAAATAGGGTTTATCCCTATGAAAATGTGTGTATTTGAAACTTGGGATTGCCCCATGTGTTTAATATTATAAAAGCGTAATATTTTACTCTGATAAAATATTTCCTAACTACGATCCTGATGAAACGGGGGTTGTGACATAGACTGTATAAATTAGACTGGTCGTATATTTGTCATCGAAGATCCACCATGAACCGACAACAATCTGTGTTCACAAGGAGGGTAAAAATCATTGGCGGAATCAAGATTTTTTTTGAGAGGTAATCAAGGAACTTAACCGATATTTAGTGGGAATCAGTATAGATAGGGGGTTTAAGCAAAATTTTAAGGGATCAATCATAAGCTTTGTTTAAAAACTATACTAATTTTTTTCAAGGTGGACAAGTTATTATCTCGGTTCGAACTGATACAATTTTTTTTTTTTCATTTCATTGAAGTTTCGCTAGGCTACGTTTCTTCCAATTATACTTTATGCAAATAGCATGTTGTTGGTTTTCCGTTTTCGAAAACTATCAAACCATCAAAACCGAATTGGCAAACCATTTGCCAATTTGATCTATATTTACACAAACCGCTATACCTTCCAAAAATCCATGTCAAACCGTACCGTAAACACCCCTCATGCACGTTGTTACCACTTTCTTATATTAATTGTAAGTTAGGAAAAGTACATGTTAGGTGACTCACCTACCTCTCACTTTATCTTACTTCTCTTCACAAAACCACTTTATAAATAATAACCGGTTCCTTGCATCAAATATCCTCATTTCTTACACGTTTCCCTAATTTTTTTAGACCTTGTAAATTTAGGGAAACGTGTAAGATATGAATCAGTCACATACTTTACACATGGTAAAATATGAATCGGTCACATGACCGCTGTTCGGCTAAATTGTATCATTCTCATCATCCACATCAGCGTCATATCAGTACCATCCCCCTTATATCCATTTTGGCACAAGCTAAAATTAATATTTAACTTATTAATAATGTCACATTGATTAAGATGTATATTAAACTATTTTTTATGATTTTTCTATATTAAAGTAGTTGTTAGGTGACTCACTTGCATGTGACTTTAAACCCCTTCTCTTCACAAACCACTTTATAAATATTAATAACCGATCATCCCTGCATCAAACATCCTCACACGTTTCACCAAATTTTCTGGAATTTGTAGTCAAGAAACACAATAGTCATCATTGATTTCTCCACACACACCCAATTCCCAAATCCCCAAAATACCCTCATCAATTTTCACTCTTAAAACCTCAATAAAAATCTCATTTTTTTTCAAGATTTTGTATGATTTGATTCCACAATCACCCACCCTTTTGTTGATACTCAAAAGGGTTTTTAACTTTTTAATGAAACTGAAATAGAAATCTGTATTTTATCGGTTGTTTTTGTTTGCACGCCAAGTGTTTGATAAATTGCGTGAGTGAATTGTTTTGTGTTTTTTTGGAAAAATTAACTAGTGGGTCAAGTGGTCAACGTTATCTGTTTGATTTAGATGACGATTGAATCGTTTCCTGGGAGTTCTGGGTATATAGATGCTGGTGTTGATAAGAAGATTACATATTTTAGTAACACTTATGTGTTGGGTTTGACTGTTGTTGCTGGAATTGGTGGGCTTCTTTTTGGATATGATACTGGTATTTTGTTCAATCTTTTTCATGGATCTTGTTTGTTTAATCTTGTTTGATGATCATGGTATCATATTTGCAAGATCTGATGTAAATAAAAAGTTGTTTTGAGCATAATAATATTTTCATATGCAGATTTCTAATTGTGCATATGAGTTTGTCTACATCAGTTAGGTTCTAATTGGGTAAATTGTTTCTGAATTTATTTTTATTTGATGCTCATAATATCATATTTGCAAGATCTGATAAAAAGTTGTTGTTTTGAGCATGTTATAGTTGGGCAGATTGTGTACATGAATTAAGCTATAATTGTGTAAATTGTTTCTTACTTAGTTGATAAGTCTTTCTGTATATTGTGTTAGTGGTAGAACTTTTTTTTATTATTTATTATTTTTTTTATTTTGATTATTATTATTAGGAAGATTAAGAGGATTTTATTAAATAATAATTTTTCATCTTATATTTTCTTTCATTTGAGTTAATTACTATTTTCGTCCCTGTGGTTTGTTAAAAATCACTATTTCAGTCCATTACTTTAAAAATTGCGATTTCAGTCCTTGTGGTTTCACTTTCGTAACCATTTCAGTCCATCTCGTAACCATTTCAGTCCCTGTACTTACAGAATAAATATTGAAATGGTTACGAAAGTGAAACCACAGGGACTGAAATGGTTACGAAAGTAAAACCACAGGGACTGAAATCGCAATTGTTAAACTAATGGACTGAAATAGTGATTTTTGACAAACCAAACGAAAACAGTAATTAACTCCTTTCATTTAAACACTTTGTCAGTTTGTCTGGGCCATTTGTGATTTGTCAAGCACTTTTCTTTGGGATTTTGTTCCTGTAACTACACAATGATTTTAGTTGATTTTGATGTTTAGATTGTCTTATTGGGGGTAGCACTACTTGCAACTTGTTTGTTACAAAAATAGTGTTAGAGCTTTTTTTTTCTTTGTAAGGTGGTTTGGACTAGTTAATAAACTTGTTTAGAAATTTTATCTAAAAAATTTTAGTACAAAAATTATTGATAATTTTTCCCAAAAAAAAAAAGAAAGTTGTAAAAATTTTGGATGCTTGTAACTAATAAATTTTTATCTTGGTAGTGACTGATTCGAATGTTACTTGGCTAATCGGCTCATAGACATATCGACTAAACATTTTCATTCATATAAACATATAGTTCTACTTAAGAATCATGGTCTTCAATATATTAAGCTGAAATATATGTTTCAGGAGTCATATCCGGTGCGCTTTTGTACATCCGAGATGAATTCGAGGCCGTTGATCAAAGTAGTTTCTTACAGGTACAAGTTTAATTATTGATAACTTAAGACTTGGAAAGTTTCATTAATTTGGGAGTGTTTGGATGTGTGTTTTTGAAAGTAAATGTAGGGTATTGACTAATTACAACAAAATAATGAACTGTGATAAAAATTAAAACATGCTGCAGGATATGGTGTTTGATTGTAATTTTGAGGATGTGATAGTGAGATTATTAGTTGTTTAGTGTTTGGTGTTTGGTAAATTATGATTATTTTTGAAACTAAAAGATAAGATGACCAAAACATACATTATTATATTTTATTGAAGTGCTCAATATTGGTAAATTATGATATTTTTAGAAACTAAAAGATAGGATGACCAAAACATACATTATTATATTTTATTGAAGTGCTCAACAAAAAAAATGAAAATATGTCTCTTATCAACAATAATAGTGCATGTTAAAACTAGAGTAAAGTAAATGGATGGTCCCTGTCGTTTACCAAACTTTTGGATTTGGTCCTTAGCTTTCCAAAAGTACACGGGCGGTCCCTGTACTTTGCATATTGTAACTCATTTAGTCCACAACTTTTTCAAAAGGACATGGATTGTCCCTATGGATTGTACTTGTAACGTATTTTGTCCCTAACTTGGACCTATTAAAACCTTTTGGTCCTTAGCTTTCCAAAAGTACATGGGTGGTCCCTGTGGTTTGCATATTGTAACTCATTTAGTTCACAACTTTTTCAAAAGGACATGGATGGTCCCTGTAGATTGTACTTTGTAACGCATTTAGTCCCTAACTTGGACCTGCTAAAACCTTTAGATTTGTTGGCTGGGACTAAATGCGTTACGAATTGCAAACCCCAGGGACCATCCGTGTACTTTTGGAAATCTAGGGACTAAATCCAAAATTTTGGTAAACCACAAGGACCATCCATGTACTTTACTCTTAAAACTATTTGTGGGCCAATATTTTTACCCCGTAAAATTAGTATATGTTATTTCGTTTATCATGTTTTTGAAGGGTTATCGACAATCGGTTAAAAGAAGGGTAAAATGTGTACTCAGATAATCAAATAATCATAATAAAAATAAAAAATCAGTTTATCAAATCTTTAAAGACTAAGGGGTGTTTGGTGTTGCGCTTTCAAAATAGATTTTGCGTTTTCAAAACTGCGTTTTGAAAAAGCATGTAGGTACATGCTTCTCCAAAACTGCGTTTTGGAGGCAAATAATAACTTTTTCATCCAAACACTTTTTTAGATTATTTATGTTTTACAAACGCAATAATCAAATAATCACTTCAAAACGTAATCCCAAACACCCTCTAATTATCATTGCTCAAAAATCTGTTTTATAACGCACATCCAAACACCTCCTTTTTGTCAAATAGTATCCTCTTCTTTTGGTCTTTCTACTTATCTGATTATACTATTTTTTAAACAATCTTTATTAATATGTTTATAATTATAATGCACTTTTAAAGCTCTAACAACCCCCTTTTTTCCGTTATATTTTTATTTTCTATATACAGGAGACAATTGTTAGCATGGCTTTAGTGGGCGCAATGATAGGAGCTGCTGGTGGTGGTTGGATAAACGATGCATACGGGCGTAAACGTGCAACACTTCTTGCCGATGTAGTTTTCGCACTCGGGTCTTTTGTGATGGCTCTAGCACCTGACCCGTATGTACTTATATTTGGTCGGTTCTTGGTTGGATTAGGTGTCGGTGTAGCGTCAGTTACTGCACCAATGTATATTGCGGAAGCAGCCCCATCTGAAATACGGGGCGGTCTTGTGAGCACCAACGTGCTTATGATCACTGGTGGACAATTTCTTTCGTACCTTGTTAATCTTGCTTTCACTGAGGTTAGATTCTTTTTGCTTTTACATACTCGTTTTCTTAGTTTAGAGTAAAGTACACGGATGGTACCTGTGGTTAATCAAAATTTTGGATTTAGTCCACTACTTTTTCAAAAGTACACGCATGGTCCCTGTGGTTTGCACTTTGTAACACATTTAGTCCCCAACTTTTACCAAAAGTACACGGATGGTCCCTGTGGTATGCTATGATCAAGTATAACAGATTATTGACAACGCTTTTGGAGTAATATAATTATATGAAGACTACTAAAATGCTAATGGTTGATAATAATCATTTATTCTACTCGTCCACTAAAGGCATATGCTTAATATACTATTTACGATCCGCGATACATAAACTAGTAAAAAAGTTAGTTATAGTAACTATTAATCTGAAATTTAGTGATATTTTGTATGAACACGTCAGAAATTTAGTGTACAAATATGCACTTTAAATTGTGTTTTGATAAACATGTAAGATTCTGGTTGTGCAGCCTCAACTTTCAAGGAAGCAGCTTCAAGTTTGAGTTAGGGGCCCGCATAATAAGTTTGTTTAAAGAGGCAAAATCACTCTCTAATTTCTCACCTGATAGTTTTTGCAATCAAATGTCTCCCTTCAATCTCAAGATAAAAATCAACCTTGATAAAATGAAAGTGTTTTACTCGCTTACTTTTTAAATCAAATATTTTTTGATAATTAGTGATATGCAAAGAGGTAGTTTAAGACTGAAACTTTGCCAAAACGGTAAAAAAAATGGATCATTTATTTTGAGATGATGGGGGACATTTTTTTTTACTAATGAGCATTGCATAATAAGATTTTGAATTTTTTTTTTAATATTATTTAGAGCACGGAGCACCAATATGTATTTTCCATAATATTTTCATGTAATATACTTTTATAATGTTAATGATCATATGACTTCCTATCTTATTCCACAAACGACATGATACATTTTTTAGATAATATTTTGGTAATACTTTTTGATAATGTTTTTGATCATATGACTTCATATCTTCCACAAACAAGATGACGATGCATTTTTATATAATATATATTTTTATCTTATTTTATAAATGTTTTTGAAACAGGTTCCTGGGACATGGAGATGGATGCTCGGAGTTGCCGCTGTGCCAGCTATTGTTCAGTTTTTATTAATGTTGTTGCTTCCCGAGTCTCCACGCTGGCTTTACATGAAGGTAAATGTTAAAAAAAATTACGTTGAAACTTAAAAATAGTAGTCGGCTAAGGCTTATTTTTTCGATTTTAGCAATCAACCTCATTTTACGTCATTTTACTTGTAAAATGAGTTTGCTCCATTGGTTTTGCCATGCTAGCCACATACAAACATTGCTTATGACAATAATTATAAATTAAATTTATTTACAAGCGTGGGAAGTTGATCTTTTTTTAAGTTTATATATATATTAAGTACCACCTATGCAGTTATAGCGGTCCAAAATCAAATATTGGTCAAGGGCCGATATTTGAGATATAGGTTATAGCGATGGGATATGGGTAATTTTAATATCATGCAGAATTTATTTATACACATATATAAAACGTAAAACATATATAATATTAATAGTAATGTCAAAAGTAAAAACTCGAAAGTGCCAATATTTAAAACATGATCTAATCATAAGCCATGAAATCTTCCATCGAGTTCGCATCAACCAAGGCATCCAAAATAGCGGTCAATATCGGTCAAATATCCATCAATATTGCCGATAATATCGGAACCGGTATTCCTGACTGATATTTGACACTGATATTTTGGTGATAAAGTGTGAGTCGGTTGTATATTTTCGCCTAATCTTAAGTTGCTAAAATCAAGAAGTGCAAACTTCGTATGTACTTGTATATTATTCATATATGTAATAGTGCTTGTTAATCTATTATGTTGTATAGAAGAGCAAATCGGAGGCCATTGTCGTGTTGTCGAAAATTTACGATCCGTTTCGGTTAGAGGAAGAACTTGATCAGCTTTCTTCTGCGTTGGAAGAAGAAAAGCAGAGAAAGAATGCCATCAGTTACTTGGATGTATTCAGAATCAAGGAAATCAGGCTTGCGTTTTTTGCTGGAGCCGGACTTCAGGTATGTCGGCTGGTCGGTCAACGGGCCAAATTTGGGTCGGTTCAAAATGGGCCATCTTTTGGCACCTGTCAAAACAGGCCAGGTTGGGCTGACCTGAAATGTGTTGGGTTTTTTTTTTTAAATAAATAAGAGTAAAGTACACGAATGGTCCCTGTAGTTTACCAAAATTTTGAATTTGGTCCCCAATTTTTCAAAAGTACACGGATGATCCTTGTGGTTTGCACTTTGTAACATATTTAGTCCCCCCAGCCAATAAATCCATGTGACTTTTGGCAAAGTTTGAGACTAAATGTATAAAGTGTAAACCACCGGGACGATCCTTGTAGTTTTGGAAAAGCTAGGGACTAAATCTAAAAAATGTTGATGTATAAAAACTACAATAATAAATAATTTACAAGTTATTTTCTAATATGGCCTTTGGTTATTTAAATGTCGCTAAAATTGGGAAAATTCATAAAATGTGTTTCTTATTCCTGTAATTTGCGCTTTAAGCGACTTTCGAATCATTAACGTTCCATTTGACCTGTTTGACAAACCAGAGAAAATATAACCCGAATCAACCCATTCATAAATAAACGGGTTAATACTATTACCTATCGGGTATGATTAATAATTCTTAAACCACTTGTTGATTTGCAGGCGTTCCAACAATTCACCGGGATCAACACCGTAATGTACTACAGTCCAACCATAGTCCAAATGGCCGGTTTCCGTTCAAACCAATTAGCCCTTTTACTATCTCTAATAGTCGCATTAATGAACGCCGCCGGTACCGTCGTCGGAATCCACCTCATCAACCATTCTGGCCGCCGCAAGTTAGCCTTAAGCAGCTTATTCGGCGTAATCCTCTCGTTAATCCTCCTCTCAGTTTCCTTCTTCCTCACATCATCCGGTTTCACTAACGTCGGCTGGATCGCGGTTCTCGGGCTAACCCTTTATATCGCGTTTTTCGCACCCGGTATGGGCCCAGTTCCATGGACCGTGAACTCCGAAATATATCCGGAATCGTATAGGGGAACGTGTAGCGGAATGTCCGCTACCGTCAACTGGATTTCGAACTTGATCGTAGCGCAAAGTTTCCTTTCGGTTGCTGACGCTGTCGGGACTGATTGGACGTTTTTGATACTGGCCGGTATCGCTGTCGCTGCGTTTGTGTTCGTGTATGTGTATATACCGGAGACCAAAGGGTTGACGTTCGATGAAGTTGAGAGGATTTGGAAGGAGAGAGCGTGGGGTAGTAACTATGGATCGGAATCACTTCTTGAAAAGGGGGTCGAGCCGTGATGTGTGAAATGTGACCGTGGTGGACTGTGGGTTTGCCGGCTGGTGTCGTGTGTAGCCGATTTTAGTGGCTAAGGTTCAACCCAGTTTGTAGTAATAGATTTGGTTGAAAAGATGTACAGGTGTGGTTTTATAAGTTTTTAATAAGTGAAGACTGATTTTACCGATAATTGCATACAACTTGTATTATTAAGTGTGATACACAATACGCCTATGTAATATATTTTTCTCTTGCACTTCACATGAATAATTTACATTTAGAGTTAATTACATAGTTAGTCCATGTGGTTTGCACAAAATTACATACTTAGGTACTAATAGTTTAAAATCACCTTCTAGGGTATTAACTTTTCATTTTGTAACGTTTGGAGGTATTAACTTCTAAGGTATTAACATAGTTAGTCTCTGTGATTTGCACAAAATAACATACTTAGGTACTAATAAAATATGATTTTAAACCTACAAATAACGTTAATACCTCAGAACGTTACAAAATGAAAAGTTAATACCATAGAATGTGATTTTAAACTTTTAGTACCTAAGTATGTTACTTTGTGCAAACCACCGGGACTAACTATGTAATTAACTCTTACATTTATGTAATATATATTTTTGTCTTGCACTTCACATGAATAATTTACATTTATGTAATTTTTTTTTTCTCTTGCACTTCATGGTTATTTTGGGTAAGAAAAAGTGTATCGTATATGGATTAGCGTACGCAATATCAAATTCGCACGTTATGTTAAAAAAATGAAAATCGCATTTTAAGAAAAACTGAATCGCATGTTTAAATCAAAATGAAAATCGCATGTTTATAAAAAAAACAAACTTTGTATGTTAGTAAAAAAAAAAACAAAACTCGCATGATGTTAAAAAAATACCAAAATCGCATGTTATAAACCAATTTTCGCATGTTGATACTGAATCTCGTATGCTTCGTACGTTAAGCCATATTATACAATAACCGGCCTCTTTTGGGTAAAACCAATTTTCATGCTTATTTTGTTGAAAGCAATACTTGGACCTTTTTGTAGTGCACGATTCCAAAAACACTCAAAAAGGCGTTTAGTCACTTGATAACAGCAAAACACCACAAACTTTTTTTTTCATATAATGCATCCATCCAAAAAAACAATTCTACCTTTTTCTCAAATCTTTTCTACATTATTAAATTATTTATTGTAATAAAGTATTTAGCTTTTTTATAAGTATAAATAAAGAGTAAACTGCCATTTTGGTCCCTGTGGTTTGGCCAGTTTTGCCACTTTAGTCCAAATCTCAAACTTATTACATCCAGGGCCCTGTGGTTTGCATTTTGTTGCCATTTTAGTCCAAAATCCAAAAACCCTAGTTTTTTTAGTGTTGCAACCTCCTATTTTGTCCTGTAGTGCAGGGGTATTTTGGTCATTTATGTTTTATTTAAAGCAATTCAACAACAACAACAACAAAACCCAGAAAATCAAGAACATCTTCTTCAACAACAACAAAACCCAGAAAATCAAGAACATCTTCAAAGTTCATCATCAAAACCCAGAAAATCAAGAACATCTTCAAGAAAAAACGAGGCTCAGATCTGTATCTTCAAGAACATCATCAAACATCATCATCAAAACCCAGAAAATCCACCAAATCAAGAACATAATCTTCAAGAAAATCAAAAACCGATTTGTAAAAAGAAACGAGGCCCAGATCTGTAACAAACCCAGAAACCATCACAAAAATCAAAATACAGACAACAAATCAAAACAAAAACCGATTTTTAAAAAGAAACGAGGCTCAGATCTGTAAGAACATAATCAAACATCATCCGATTTGTAAAAACGCCATGGCTGCAAACAGAGGTTGCAAGCGCACTTGCCCTCCTCCGATTCTGCCACGCCAAGCTCGGATTAGGTGAAATCATCACAGCCTCATGGTGAACAAGCATAACAGAACAAGTAACAACACACACCACGAAAGTGCCATTTCGACAAGCATAACAGAACAAGTAACAAGCATAACAACACACACCATAGAGTAAACTGCCATTTCGATCCAGATCTGCAGTGCCACCACCGTCAATCCACCCACCACCTGCCACACCACCGCCCCACCATCTGCTTCATTCTTTCACCGCCACCACCATAACCACCGCCACCACCAATCTCTCCGATCTCTAACCCCCACAAACAATCAGATCAAAATATTTCTGATTTCGATTTAGATCTGAAACTCAAAGCTTTTCTCTCCAATACACACGAATGAGAGAGAAACATGAGAGAGAGAGAGAGAGAGAGAGAGAGGAACGCAGAGATGACGATGACGATGGTGGATCTGAGTTTCGGTAGGGACGACGCCGGAGTGGTGCTCAGGTGGGACGATGATGATGATTTATTTGGGGATTATGTTGATCGATTCAGGTTCTTAACTGATCGATTGAGAGAAGAGAGATTGAGAGAAGAGAGAGAGAAGAGAGAGAGTCTGTTAATGTTTTATGAAGATGATGATGATTTTATTTGGGGATGAAGTTAATTAAGAAAATATTAAATGAAAAGCAAAATGACCAAAATGCCCCTGCACTACAGGACAAAATAGGAGGTTGCAACAGTAAAAAAAACTAGGGTTTTTGGATTTTGGACTAAAATGGCAACAAAATGCAAACCACAGGGCCCTGGATGTAATAAGTTTGAGATTTGGACTAAAGTGGCAAAACTGGCCAAACCACAGGGACCAAAATGGCAGTTTACTCATAAATAAAAGATAACTAGTAGAATTAAACTTGCGCGCTGCGGTAGGTACATGTGAAAATTTGGTCGGTATTGGAAACTATGACAACGGATAAAGAAAACACAAAAAATATAATCATACATTTAACTAAAATCATTTTAGTAAAATGATATCTACACATGTTCACCGCATAAACCTTCTTTGATTTAATATAAAGTGTGTATATCATTTAACTAAAAATAAAAAAAAAATAAGAAAGTAATAATGTTTGCTTTATCTTCTTTGAAACCACAAATTGAACTAATAATAAAAAATAGGGTGAATTGCAAAAATCAACCTTTATGTTATATCTAAACTCCACTTCATACCTTTCACTGTGAAATCGGTCAAACCCAACCTTTATGTTCATAGTTTGTTACATTCTATAACCTCTACAACTAACGTCGTCCAAAAACTCAGTTAAGTTCATGCTTTGTATGTAAGGGTACTATGGTCTTTTATAACATATAGGTTGATGTGTGCAAAAATATTATTTCTAACATAAAATTTGATTTGTGCAAAAATATTATTATATATATGGTAGAATATTTTTTTTTTGTAAAAAAATATTATTTGTAATAACCATATATTTATATATATAAACATATATAAAAGATTAGTTTTAAATTTATTTTATAAAAATTCTGATTTTAATATTTTTATACAGTAAATAATAATGAAAATATAAATTACATTTTATATAAAATATAAATAAAAAACAAACTCTTTTAAAAGAAAGTTATTGTAATATCCGCAATATTTTTATAATTATATATAATTATAACGGATGTTTTAAAACTACTGAAACTCAAAAATATTTTTTATGTATACGTAAGTATGTGTTTATAAAAAAATTATTAGACAAAATTATATCAATAAAAGAAACTAATAGATTAATTTGACGTTTTAAAAATCGTCCGTTATAATTATATATATATATATATATATTTATAAAAATTATCCTTATATTACAGTAACTTTATTTAAAAGAATTTGTGTTTATTTATACTTTATATAAAAAGTAACTTATTTTGATTATTATTTATTTATAAAAATATTAAATTCATAATTTTTATAAAATAAATTTTAAAAATAATTTTTATATATATTTATATATTATATGACTATTAACAAATAATAATGTTTTTGCAAAAAAAAATATTCTACTATATATAATAATAATATTTTTGCACAAATCAACATTTATGTTTATAAATAATATTTTTTCACAAATCAACCTTTATGTTATAAAAGACCATAGTACCTTCACATGCAAAGCATGTGAGGTAACTTAACTGAGCTTTTGGATGACGTTAATTGTAAATGTTATAGAATGTAAAAAAAAATGTGAACATAAAGGTTGAGTTTAGTCGATTTCATAGTGAAAGGGATGAAGTGTAGTTTAGGTAAAACATAAAGGTTGATTTGTGCAATTTTGTCTAAAAAATATAACAAATGTTTTATCCCTTCTTAAAAAAATAAATAAATGTTTTCTTTTTCTTGGAGTTGTGTATACAAAACCTGAAATTGTTTAAAAAAAACATAATTTAGACCTTTTAGTCATAGCCAGTAGTGAATGGAGCCTTATGATGGCTCTTAGATAAAGTACTTTTGGTCCTGTCATTGGCCGTTGTGAAACTGAATAACTTATCATATTCTACAACCTGCCAAATCGATATGAAAATACCAACCAAAGTTCA
This sequence comes from Helianthus tuberosus, assembly GCA_030545235.1. Lineage (NCBI taxonomy): Eukaryota > Viridiplantae > Streptophyta > Magnoliopsida > Asterales > Asteraceae > Helianthus > Helianthus tuberosus. Next base: position 5,950,899 of record CM060359.1, read on the forward strand.
ATACTCATACATGTTCGTGGTGGTCGTGGTTTTTATGAAAATCAAGAACATGATTATGGAACAAGGTCCAATCGTGGTCGTGGCCAGTGCAATGGCAATTTTTTCAGCATCTCACACCCGCCTAAACAATGCTAACTAAAGCTAGTTGCCACACACCTCTCGCAAACTTGCGGTTGCCAATGTTGTCTGGGATGCTCCATCCACTAACCTCAGTCGCAATCCTATCTACATATCGTTGGGTCAAGAGATCTGAGCAACCCACCAGTCGGATGAACCGCATGGTGTCTCTGGCAGCGCCCCACAAATGGTCTAATAGCAAGCCCAATCATCACAACCTTACATTGACAACGCACTTGACATCTTTTTTTAACGGTGAGACTTATATATATAGAAAAAGTATATCGTACAATATGCCTTAACGTACGATGCGTACGCGATGGTGAAACCGCACGTTATATTACAAAAAAATTGAAAATCGCATGTGTGTATATATATGAAAGTCGCATGTTATATATATGATAGTGGTTTCATTTTTAATGAAATCACATGTGTATATATACTAATGAAATCGCATGTGTATATATGTGAAAATCGCATGTGTATATAAATGAAAGTCACACGTTGTAAACCAAATTTCGTATGTTGATGCTGAATTGCGTAAGTGTCATACGTTAAGGCATTTTGTATGTTAACCGGCCTCTATATATGTGTGTGTATAGAGAGAAAACGGACCAACAAAAACTGAGACCTGAAAAGACATTACATAATTACATCACAAATGTTAAAGTTTACCCATCTAGCATTTGAGATATCTTATTAACATTTCACAGGCCTAATAGCCCAAACTCATATTTTCCTAGATCAAGCCTTTTGTTACTTTTAGGGTTCCAACCACCTGCAATAGTGGACTTCCAGTAGTCAGGGTCCCATTTTGGGCTAACAACTGATTTTTCATATACTTAACCAAATCCTCATTGAATTTTTATTTATTTTACTAAGATTTCGAATAGTGGTCTCAAAAGGTTAGTTAACTTAGGGATTTAAATTTCCGGTGTCACAGCTCATATGCCATCAAACCTTGGCATAGTTTGAGATGTGACACCATATCTAGGTTCAAGGAGCGCGATTGTTGGCAATGGTATGACTCTTGACATTATTCATATCAGTTATTTTGTCTTTCCTTGCCACATCGCATCGTAAAACATAATAATATACTTGTTCATGGTCTAACTAAAAAGCTTTATCTATTACTCAATTTTTATTGATTATTATGTTATTGCTTTGTCATACTTTTGGTACATGTTCATTTCCTAATTTTAATACAAATCATTGTATTGTTTGTAATATTATAACTAAAAACCTTTAAATGTGTATTAGAAGGGATGTCTTTTCTGTTTGTTAGATTTAGTTAGGTGTAAGAATCCTAACAAACCTAAAAAGAAACCTAACAAATCTTTTATTCAAATTTTATGAATTTAGAAAAAAACTAAACCAAGATTTATGAAGTAATTAACAAACATAATTGAAATCCCATATCACTAAGGGTGGAAGGGGCGTAAGCGGGTTCGAGGCTTGGGTTGAGTTGGTTCGAGTGGGTTGGCCAAGGAACACCGCTGCAACCCATGCAGGTTCCCTTGGTGGGTTGAAGTGTTGGTTCGTGAACATGTGAAGAAAAGAATTTAGGGTTGTGGGTTCAACTAGGAGTGTCCCCTCCCTTAAAGCTTCAAATGAGTTGGGTTGGGTTGGGTTAAAATGAGGTGGCTGTAAACGAATCAAATGTTCAACAAACAGTCATTTATGTTTGTTAGTTTAATAAATGAATAACAAGAATAAGAAATTTCGTTCAGTAAGTTGCACAAACGAACATGAACAAAGACTGTGTTCGTTAGTTTATGTTCGTGAACGTTCGACAATGTATTCATTTATGTTCATTTGTGTTCGTTCATTTAAAAAAATTTGTATATTGTATTTTTTATTTTATTGGCTTTAGTTTTTAAAATTTGAAACCATAGTTATACTATACGTCTCCCTCAACATCCAGAGGCGGAGCTAGTATATATATTAGAAGGGGTAGCATGGGCTACCCTTCAACCCCGTCTCCGTGCCGTTTCCGTAGCGTAAAAAAATAAAAAATAATTCTGGTTTTATACAAAGGATACCCCTGATCCAGTGATCCCCTAGAAAAATAAACTGGGATGCCCCTAAAGTTTTGGGCTAGCTCCGCCACTGCCAACATCCCTCCTCTAGTCATTTCAATTTCAGTTTGTGTTAGAGCTTGACAAACTTCTTAATTTGTGTGTTAATTATGTTTTGTATTTATTTATTTTGATGGATTCTTCGTAATCATTTTGATAAAAAAATGTAGATCGTATTTTTAAATGAATATTGAACGTTCGTTTGTGTTTATTTATGTTTATGAACACTTGTTTGTGTTCGTCTACGTTTGGTAAATGTTCATGAACATGCTCATTTCCTTAATGAACAAACACGAATACGAAATCTTGTTCGGTAAGCATTCGTGAACCGTTCATAAACATGTCCATTCCTTAATTCCTTAAAGAACGAATGTTCGTTCGGTTCGTTTCAACCCTAGAGGCAGCAACATATTATTGGACGGTGAAGAGAGTAGTTGTGGGTTCAATTAAGGACACACCTTCCACCCTAAGGCCTAAACCATTTGATCACATTTAACATTCACACATGTTCAAACCTAAATATGCAAAACTATCATTAAACCATTCAAACACATTTAAAATGTGTGGACACACATTCAAGCCTAAATATGAAAAGGGAGAGTAGGTATAAGGCAGACCACTACAAATTCATATGATGTTTTTAAATCCGGACCGGAAATCAAACACCTCGCTGGTTGGGTACGCATCGGTTGGACCGCCATAGGGTGAACCAACCTGTTTTTTTTTTTTTTTTTTTTTTTTCCGGTTGAACAGACAAACCGTAGGACCAAGCCAAACCAAAAATTATAAACGTAAGTCCCAAATTTCGAACTTGTGACTAATGATACGAGCTACAATGACAAAAATAGTTGTTATATGCATGTGGAAATATTTATATTTTAGATAACTCTTGCAATTTAATTCGTGATATACTAATAACAAAAGTCTATCTAGTTTCAACTTAACTATAGAGTATATTTGGTTATTAAGTTATTTGATTCTTGAGACCAGTTCAACCAGTGAGTTTTCATAAAATAGAAAATTAATACATATCTTGGTGACAAGATTGTATTATTTACTCTTAGCCGTTTATCTTCTTAAAAAATATGAAATATGGACCCCTTTTGATGAGCCGTCATACTCGTGCGACTATAGTCTCTTACGCTAGATCTAACATATAAACCAAAACCAAATAAAGAAACACAGTGATCTAAACAAAAATTCTAAAATCTACAAGCTAAAAATTCAAAAGCGGAAACCTAAAATCTGAGATCGTAGAGTTCGACGAGATGATTACAATGTCGCTAAAATGAGTTCAATCGAAAACTGTTTGATACCCTTCCTATGAATTCATATTTTTGGGAGACTATATATTTTAACTTTTCCCGTAATGACAAAAGTCTATCTACTTTCAACTTAATTATAGCATATTTTCTTTTTGTTTTTTTAATTATTTAGTTATTTATTACGTTATTTGATTCTTGAGACCAGTTCAACTTGTGATATCTTAAAATATAGAAAATTAATACATCACCTAAATGATAATATTATACTATTTAGTTTATCTTCATGGAAAATACGAAATATGGACCCCTTTAGATGAGTTGTCATACTCGTTCGACTATTGTCTCTTTCGCTACATCTAGCATACAAACCGATATCAAAATCGATAACCAAACAAAGCCAAATCGATTATGGATGACGAATTGACGAGTCCTCCACAAGTTAAACCAAACCACCAATAACCAAAGGAGTATTAAGTGGTGTGTATTGGTGATGGGTGCAATGAATATGTGGTTTGGTGTAGTGGGGACATTAGGGAAAAACATGGTTCACCCGAGTGCTTGTGACTAACCGGTGTTTGATGGTGACCCTCCACATGATATGTTGGATCTTCAATTGTCTTTTCTTCTTTTATAGCCCATTAGCCCCCACCCATTTTCTATGGTCTCTTGCTCTAGTCAATTACCATCACCACATCTTTTCTTCTATATCAAACAAAACATTGATTATTAATTTCATTTTGTTTTATTCTTTTTTTTTTAATGGTTAACGTTACTCTCCCAAACTATTATATTTACAAATAACTCACCCTTGCTTGGGATTGAACCCAAGACCTCCCACTAAGAGGCAAGAGCCTCTACCAAGTGAGCTAGCCCCACATTTTTATCCGATAAAATTGGAACGATACAGAGAACATTAGCATGGCCCCTGCGCAAGGATGACACGCACAAATCGAGAAATGGTCCAAATTTTGTTTTATTCACTATATACAAATACAAATTGAATGTAGTTTTCAGGGTTTATCTTATCAAATGATGATTTTGGTTATAGAAAAAAATATTAAAAAAAAAAAAATTAGACGCAACACGTGTTTTAGAGAGTGATAAAAAGAGGAGGCCCCTACCTCTATACGGACAAAGAACGTAAATGCTATATGAAACGAGTATGGTGAAACGAGAAAGTGTACTTGAAAGTCTTTTGAGAGGAAAAAATATTTTAAAAAAGTTTAAATTAGACGCAACACGCGTTTTAGATAGTGATAAGAAGAGGAGGCCCCTCCCCCTATACGGACAAAGAACGTAAATGCTATATGAAGGAGTATGATGAATCGAGAAAGTGTACTTGAAAGTCTTGTAAAAAGAATCCAATGTGATCGATTATGCTAACCATTAAACGATATCAAATAAAAACATGCCATTGTTGCTTTTTAATCAAGCACCATAATTTTATGAGGGTGTTAGTATTCACACACCCCTCTCGTGTATCTCTCTATACATATGCATAGATATATACAGAGACAGATAGATTGAGAAAAAGTGTGAGCATAACATATAGATGTGTGAGAATAAAATGACCCTTTTATGATTATCGGTTGGTTTTGGGATTGTTGCGTATTTCGTAGAGGTTTCATTAATAATTTTCTTTTTTTAATGATTAGTTAACAATGAAATTATTATTTTTGTTTGTACATGAAAAATGGAGATCAGGTATTCAGATCATTTTACAATGCACAATCTTTCAAAAGTAACTTTAACCTTGGATTGTTTGATTTAATGTAAAGGAGCATCATGAAATTGTATAGGGTTGAATATGATCTGTCGTAATAGTGGTTTCTTATAGTAAATGTTGGATATAATAACTAACTAATGTGACATACGTTTAGGAACCAGTAAAAAGCGATCCCACCACATAAACAATGTTTCAAATAAAACAACAACCAGTAAAAAACGATCCCACCACCGTGTGACATAGCGCCCTTGCCATATGTCGTCACCAAAATCGTTCCTAATGTTTGTAGGGTTTTGGCCACTTGTAGCTAAACCCAACATTATAATGCACAATTGCACATAACATCACAAACACCGGGATCCCATCTCAAAACCTCGTTTAAACACTTATGTCAACACATGTCAAAACCGTTTAATACATATATATTTCATCCGAAAATAATATATTTATTCCGTACCATATAAGCCAAACACGGCCAAGTACTTATATTTATTTTTAAAATAAATATATACTTTCGAAACTCAATAAATAGTTGGCGATATAATATGTCATATATGTGTGAGGTTCATTGGGGAACACTAAAAAAGTGGGGAACAATGGAGAACCGACTCAAAATAACTCCGATTGGACTCATTCTTGCGGCGTTGGAACCGTCTCGTCGAACCCTAACTAGGATCTCTTAACCCTAAACCCTAAATCATAACCCCTAAACCCTAAATATATTAGGGTTTGGCTAATAGGGTTTAACTTTAGGGTTTATCCTTAGGGTTTAGCTTTATGGTTTAGAGTTTAGCTTTAGGGTTTAGGGTTTAGGTTTAGCCTTTAGGATTTAGCTTTTAGGGTTTATAGTTTAGATTTTACGGTTTAGCTTAGCTTTTAGCTTTATTTTTTAACTTTACGGTTTAGAGTTTAGAAGTTAGGGTTTAGGGTTAAGAGATCTTAGTTAGTGTTCGACGAGCCGGTTCCAACGCCGCTGGAATGAGTCCAATCGAAGTTCGTTTGAGCCGGTTCCCCGCTGTTCCCCACTTTTTTAGTGTTCTCCAATGAACCTTCCCTTGTCATATATTATGTTATATATTTATCAAAACCGTTTGTTAACGCAAGCACCACCATACATTTACTTATATATACACACGTATAAATATATATACACACACGTATAAATATATGTACATCAAACACGTAACACTTAAGATATATATACCATACATATCACATACATTTTGAAATCCATAAGTTATGAAAAACACCGTTTTCATCCATAAATTCATCAAGTTTGTTTTTAACATTAAATTAAAATAACCATTAAAACCGATGGTGATGTATTTATAAGGATTTCTTTTATATAAATATAAAATCTGATATTTTTTAATTTTTATGACACGGATCAAGATCTTAAAAAATGTAGTTTAAGTAGAAAAAACCGGGTAAAATATTAATTTATGAAAAAATAATTACTAGTAGAAAAAAAACCCGGGTAAAATATTAATTATGAAAAAATAATTTCTATTTTCATAATATATTATGTGTGCTCTTCCATCTAATCATGCATCATGATATGCATACATACATGATATATGTGGATCCACATACATGATAATGTATGGCATCAACATCAATCCAGTATGTGATGAGTTGTCATTATGGACCACTTCAAATGACCCGACCCGTTTGCAAAAGGGTAAAACAGGACACGTATCACCTACACCGACAGGTAACCTCTGTTGGGCCACTTATATATATTTTACTAAATTCAACTTTCAGGTGTGAAAAAAGCCCCATATTCGGCGCTTTGATCCCTTTTCTTATTAGAAAATCAAAAAGAATATTCTTTTTATGTCATGTATATATTAATATTAATATTAATATTAATATATTACACCGCTTGCGGTGTGCACCTATAATGTAGATATGTGTGGGCGCTCGGAGAGCAAAAGTGAAATAGTACTAACTTTAACGTTATTTTACTAAATTAGTGAAAATAACGTTAAAAGCGGCGGATGGTTAATCATGTATCATGTGGTGACGTTGATAGCTGTAAGAAACGGGGTACATGCACCAATCGGTCTCTGTCCCGATTGTTTGAGTGTTATGTGTCTTAGGTCCAAGACTTGATACAAAACTACAATCGAGCCGGGGGTCTCACTGGAAGCAACTTCTCTATTCCTACGGGATAGAGGTAATGCTGTCTACATAGAGGTGTACAAATTGGTTTTTTTAAAAACCGGTTTCGGTTATTAACTGAACCGGTTTTTTTCATCCAAAATGAAAACCGGTTTTTTTAATAACCGGTTTCGGTTACTAACCGGTTTTTCAAGTCCAAAACAATAACCGGTGTAACCGGTTGGGATCGGTTTTTAACCCGTTTTTCCCAAAAAACCGGTTTTTAACCCGTTTTTTTTTAACCGGTTTCGGTTATTAATCGGTTTTTCATACCAAGAATCCTAACCGGTCTATAACCGGCGGTTCGATTATAAAACCGGTTCGGTTATAAAAAAAACGGTTAAAAAAAACCGGTTTCGGTTCTAAAACCGGTTTTTTTGTACACCTCTGTGTCTACATCTACACTACTCAGACTCTAATTTCGCTTTGCTATTAGTGGGATTTATTGAATATGATGATGTGGATATTAATATTAATATATTACTTGTTAAAGTATAACACTTTTGGGAGGTTTTATAAAGATAATATTGCTTTATAAGCACTTGACTTTTTTATACACTAGTTTAGATTTACAACTTTCAAATTAGTTCAAAAAGCTAAACTTTTTCTTTTTGGTTGTATATTGTTATTAAAGATGTTTCAAAGTTTTATTGAAAGTAAACCTACTCGTAAAACTAGTATACTACCATATGAATTTAACAAGAAATGTAATATCAACTACGTCGTTTTCATCGACTATAAAATTTATTGGGTCTTCTTTGTCATCTTTCGTTGTTAGGTTCTTGGTTCTTAGTCGAGCGGTTCATTGTGTGTCTACTTGTGAAGAAGGCGACCTTGATTCAGAAAAAAAATTATAAATGGCGGATTTTTGTTTTCGATTGTTTAGAGGCTGTTTGTTTAGCTCTTAATGGTTCAGACCTTTTACTGATTCAGCACTTAATGGTTCAGACTATTTATTTTGCGAGCAGATGTTTGAATGGTTCAGACATTTGCCTCTGAATGGTTAAGCATTATATTGAGTCTGAATGGTTAAGCCATCTAATCTGAATTGGTCAAACATTTGACTCTGAACGGTTAAGCATATACTGGCTCTTAATGATTCAGTCCTCTTACTGGTTTAGCACTTAATGGTTGAGATCTTTTACTAATTAAACACTTAACCATTTAGAAGTTGTCAAATAGCCCCTAAGACTAACAATTAAATTTATGAAAAGATTCCATTATTGAACAGAAGATTTGAAATCAAATTTGAACATAAAACATTATATACATGATTCTATCATAAGATTTGAAATCAAACATGACTATATTTATGAAAAAAAAAATGAAAATTTATTGGTGAAATAACTATATCAAGTGGATGAAGAAGGACAGCACAAGTTTGCTGGCATGGCAGTTGGCCTTAAATCTATTATTTCCATTATTATGTATTTTGCAATTAATAATACAATATATAGTGAAATAAATAAGTTGATAACTTAAAACTACTTATATTTGAGTTACTGACTTTATACTTTATTCATATTGTATGTTTTGTAATATTAAAATTCAAGATGTGTTTGATGCTATATATTTTCCCTTGGATATTGGATCAAAAGATTCCATGATCAATAATGTATATACAAAGATAAAATAAAATATTAATCCAATCATTTTTATTTTTAGATTAGTAGGTGAACAAAAATCACATTTGGTAGGGATATATTCAGTATTTAGAAAAAAAAAATCATAAATACAACGGACAACGGTTGTATTTCTATTTAAGTTCTGTGTGAAATAAATTTTTGTATTTAATTGATGAAATTTAATGTTTTGAAAAATCATAACAACGGTTGTTTTTCTATTTAAGTTCTGTGTGAAATAAATTTTATTTTTTAAGTGATGAAATTTATGGAACAAATTCATCAAATCATTTTTATTCTGAGAATTGTTGAAATTTTCATTCAAAATACAATTCCCGACACTCAATTTTTTTTTATAGAAAAGGTTATTTTCACAACACAACCCTTACAAATGGCTAGATGTTATTATATTATATATATTTAAACTAGGTTATCACCCGGGATTGCTTCCCGGGTTGTTTATTTTTATTAGTTAATAAACATGTAATTTTTATTAAAATGTAACATATTATTTCATTAAACTTTTACACAACATTGATTAATTGTTAATACAATAATAAATTAAAAAATGTCTTAATATATGCTAACAATAACAACTTAAGTAAATACCCTCATTCATAAATGCATACACGGACCAGTAATTTTATAACATTAAAGGCCCAATTTTCATTACTAATAACATAAGAAACCACATGAATATAAGATATACTTGACCAAATAGAAAATAAATGAACATCTAAGAAACATACTATAACACCAGTGAATTTAGTGCAAAATATGAAGAAAAAGAACAGTTTCAGTTTACCTTCTAAATTTTATATATATTACCATGGAAGCTTGTAACACCCCCACAATTCCACCTGCGGAAACTCCGCGAGGCGTGTTACTCATCAGAGTTCGAGCCACCAATCACATTGAACAAATGATAAATACTTTAATAAAACACGTTATGAATTACCAATAGAAAATGTCAAACATAAAGTTAATCCCAAAGAGTTGAGTAGCGGAAGCATATAGTAAGTCGTTTAACAATTGTTTCATAAGAAATGTTCAAAACCAATGTTTCACTTATGAATTAATCCAAGAGCCTCGATCCATGACCACTCCAGCACTCCCAGATAGCAAGTCCACGTCACGAATCCTAATGACCTGCAAGCATGCAGACAAGTGTGTCAGACGACGCTGGTGAGTTCAAGGTTTTGTTAATGTGTGTAGTTACCAGATATCTGTTAAGTCAACTCATCGTTTTATTTTGAAGTTGTTATTAACGTAGGAGAGTCTTATATATTGGAAGTGTGTCCAATATATACCATGGGAGTGTGCCCAATATATACCATGGGAGTGTGCCCAATATAACCTGGGAGTGTGCCCGATATAACCTGGGAGTGTGCCTAACCCCAATGCCCCTAAACAAGCATTGGTAATGATATTCCAAAACCACCGGGACGCATGCTTAAAGAAGTGCAATGAACTCACCTTGGTTTGCTCGGAATGCTAAGTATGTGCTCGCAAATAATCAATCACGTCCTATAGTATGCACGTATGTGAGATCAGTTTGTGTTCACGTATAGACACACAGTTGATAAGCAAGTAGCACGTATTTGAGATCATACACAAGATGATTACGATAAACAGCAGTTAAATATTCCAGTTAACACTTAACAGCAGTTAACTAACCAGGTTAACCTTTAACAGAATTCAACTAAGTTACTGTGCAATGTATTCAAGTCGGCGAAACACAAGTTTGGCGAAACACTTTATTGGCGAAACACATTCTGTTTCGTCGTTCCATTCGTTGACGAAACATAATTCTGTTTCGTCAACTACCCTTGGCGAAACACCCTATCTGTTTCGTCAACAATTCCGATTCGTAAGCTAGATTCAGTTACGTCAAGCATCAGTTACGTCAATCATGCCGATCAGTTACAGTGTAACACAGAACCCTAATGATCATGAATAGCCGTTACCACATCAATCCGTAATCATACAGAAATCGCTCACTATACAATCATCCTCTAGTTAATACTTGGATCGTAGATTATTTAAACATATATCGATTCACGACGGTAACACGTATTCGGTTGGTAACAAATCATCAAGATATCATTATCAATATTCACGTATATCATGCACAGATCTGATCTTAACAGCTTACCAATTCCTGATTCGGTTTCATGAGAAATTCGTATATATATATTTATCAATTGAATCAACGGATTGTATTACGATATCAAACCCTACTCGACATCCTGACATGAACCCTAACATTCAACATGTAGTGTCGGTTACAAACATACATCATCATAACAGAATCACAGTACAAATAAACACGTATACAGATGAAAGATCGATCAACAACACATGGATTTACTAACCGAGATGATGGTTTGATCACACAAGGATTTCCGGTGAGTGCTCGTTTGCCGTCACACAATAGAGGGTTCTCTAGGGTTTTCTCGTTTTGTTAAAATGCAAAACTGAACCCTTTGTACGTGAATATACGCGAATTAACGAAATGGGCCCTTAATGGGCTTCGGCGAATCGTGGGCCGGCGAATCAGCTGGTCTCGTCGAAATGGAAATGACGAAACAGGCATCTGTTTCGTCGTGTCTGGTCTTGGCGAAACACTTTTGTTTCGTCGAGTTCATTCATGTGTTAACAGTTTAAGTTTTTCAAGTTGTACAACCAAACACATAATCGTGCAAACACACCATGTTTCATCATATCACCATGCATATATATTACAAGTCAACCAATTAAACAACTAAACAGTCAAAGTCAACGTGTATTTAAGTACAAAGGTCAAAGTCGGAAACTCGAGTTGTCACATTATCCCCAACTTGAAAGAAATTTCGTCCCGAAATTTGATAAGCTATCCGCAACACGATGCGATGCTAATCAGGACGACTGTGCATTTTCCGCGGGTGTCACATCATCCCCAACTTGAATGGGAATTTCGTCCCGAAATTCACCAGTCACACGAGATCTAGAATTTCTAGGCTTGGTCTTGTCCTTGGGGAACAAATGTGGATACTTAAGTTCCATTTGGTCCTCGCGTTCCCACGTGAACTCCGGACCACGTCTTGAGTTCCAACGAACTCTCACAATAGGTATACGGCTGTGCTTACAAACTTTAACTTCCCGATCCATAATCTCAATTGGTTCTTCGACAAACTGCAACTTGTCGTCTATTTTCAGCTCTTGATATGGTACTACTAATGGGTCGTCAGCATAACACTTCTTTAACTGCGATACATGAAATACGTCGTGAACATTGCCCAGCTCAGTGGGTAGCTCCAACCTATAAGCCACCTTACCGATACGCTCAAGAACTTTAAACGGCCCAACATAACGTGGATTCAGCTTGCCACGCTTCCCAAAGCGTACAACCCCTTTCCACGGTGAGACTTTCAGCATGACGCGGTCGTTTACTTCAAACACTACTTCCTTGGCACGCTCGTCAGCATAGGCCTTCTGGCGGTCACGAGCAGTTGCCATGCGTTCCCTGATTTTCACAATCATATCTGAAGTTTCGAGTACCATCTCAGGACCTGTGATCTGACTATCACCCACTTCAGCCCAGCAGAGAGGTGAACGGCACTTCCTCCCGTACAGTGCCTCAAATGGTGCCGCTTTGATACTGGTGTGGTAGCTGTTGTTGTAGGAAAACTCTACCAACGGCAAGTGCTTCTCCCATCCTTTCCCAAAATCAATAACACATGCCCGCAGCATGTCCTCTAATGTCTGAATAGTACGCTCACTCTGACCATCTGTCTGTGGATGATAAGCCGTGCTCATATCGAGACGTGAGCCGAACATCTTATGCATAGCCTGCCATAGCTCCGAAGTAAAACGAGGATCTCGATCAGAAATAATAGAAGTCGGCACCCCATGCCTAGAAACTACCTCTTTAAGATACACTGCTGCGAGCTGCGAATACTTATCTGTCTCCTTGATTGCTAGGAAATGTGCTGACTTTGTGAGACGGTCGACAATCACCCATATAGTGTCGTTCCCAGCCTGTGTTCTAGGTAACCCCGTAACAAAATCCATAGCGATCTGTTCCCATTTCCACATGGGTATCTCTGGTTGCTGGAGTAGACCCGAAGGCTTCTGGTACTCGGCCTTGACCCTGGCACAGGTCAAACACTTACCCACGTAGGTGGCAATAATAGCTTTCATGTTCGGCCACCAATACCAAACCTTGAGGTCCTGGTACATCTTATCAGACCCTGGATGAATAGAATATCGTGACTTGTGTGCTTCGTCCATCACAAGTTCTCGAAGATTACCAAATGAATGAACCCATATCCGTTCCATGAAGTAGTAGATATCGTCAGACCGTTGCTCGAACTTCTTCTTGTGTAGACCTCGTAATCCTTCGGCTTCGATATTTTCTTCCTTTAACGCTTCAATCTGAGCTGAACGAATCCGGGCAGGTAAATTAGAGTGAATAGTAAGCTGTAGGGCACGAACACGCTTCTGTTTCGGTTCCTTGCGACTAAGAGCATCGGCTACAACATTAGCTTTACCCGGATGATACTTGATAGCACACTCATAATCATTAAAAAGCTCAACCCAACGCCGTTGACGCATATTCAGTTCCTTCTGGTCGAAAATATGTTGAAGACTCATGTGATCGGTATAGATGGTACACTTGGTACCGTACAGGTAATGCCTCCAAATTTTCAACGCGAAGACTACGGCTCCTAACTCCAGGTCGTGTGTCGTGTAGTTCTTCTCGTGTACCTTCAGCTGTCGAGAAGCATAAGCTATCACCTTGTCTCGCTGCATCAGCACACAGCCGAGACCCTGAATAGACGCGTCGCAATAACCCACAAAATCTTCAGTACCCTCTGGTAGAGATAAAATCGGTGCGCTGCACAACTTCTGCTTTAAGAGCTGAAAAGCTTCCTCCTGATTCGATCCCCAAGAATAAACAACTTTCTTTTGAGTCAAGGCGGTGAGAGGCTGTGCAATCTTCGAAAAATCCCGAATAAAACGGCGATAATACCTCGCGAGACCAAGAAATTGACGCACCTCCGAAGGATTCTTTGGTGCCGCCCAATTTCAAATAGCATCGATCTTGGCAGGATCCACATGAATACCCATTTCGTTAACGATGTGCCCAAGGAAATGCACTTCCCGAATCCAGAAGTCACACTTAGAAAGCTTCGCGTACAATTGCTCCTTCCTCAGGAGCTCCAAAATGAGACGAAGATGGCGCTCGTGGTCTTCCTTGTTCTTGGAGTAGATCAAGATGTCGTCAATGAAAACGATAACGAAATCGTCAAGGTAAGGTTTGCACACGCGGTTCATGAGATCCATGAAGACTGCTGGTGCGTTGGTCATCCCAAATGGCATAACCAAGAACTCATAGTGACCATACCGCGTTCGAAAAGCCGTTCGAGGCACATCCTCCTCTCTAACCCGTACCTGATGATACTCCGACCTCAAATCAATCTTGGAGTAAAAACTGGATCCCTGTAGCTGGTCAAACAAGTCGTCGATGCGAGGCAGAGGATAACGATTCTTGATTGTCACCTTGTTGAGCTCACGGTAGTCTATACACATACGAAAAGACCCGTCCTTCTTCTTTACAAATAATACAGGGGCTCCCCAAGGAGATGAACTAGGACGAATGAAACCTCGGTCCAATAACTCCTGAAGTTGGTTCGACAATTCTTGCAACTCTCCTGGTGCTAGACGATACGGAGCACGAGCAATCGGCGCTGCTCCTGGCTGAAGATCAATCTGAAATTCCACCTGACGATGTGGAGGTAAACCGGGGAGTTCTTCAGGAAAGACATCAGGAAACTCTTGAACAATAGGAAGGTCTTCGAGTTTCCTTTCGTTAGTCTGAGAATTAGTAACCAGGGCGAGAATGGAAGGATAGCCCTTTCGTAGAAAACTTAGGGTCTTCATGGCCGAGATAATACCTACTGTAGCGCCGCTACGATGACCCTGGACCGATAGAGATTCACCACTGGCAAGGGGAATACGAACGACCTTCTCCTTGCAAAGAATTTCCGCCTGATATTTGGATAACCAATCCATTCCAACAACTACATCGAAGCTCCCAAGAGTGACAGGAAGTAGGTCAATGTCAAATACTTGACCTAAGAGGTCTAATTTGCAACCCATGAGAACATGTGACGCTTCGATAGTTTTACCATTCGCTATTTCTACTATATGCTTAACAACAAGAGGCGTAGGACTCAATCCTAGTAGTCTACTAAATTCCAAAGACACATAACTCCAGTCGGCACCTGAATCGAATAAAATAGAAGCATAAACACCATTTACTGAAAACGTACCAGTAACCACATTGCCGTCGTTTCGAGCTTCACCAGCTCCAATAGTAAATCCGCGACCACGCGCCACGTTGCCCCCGTTGTTGCCATTGTTGTTGTTGTTCCCAGCATTATTGTTATTCGGGCGGTTGTTGTCGTTAGCGTTTTGATTCAACTGAGGGCAATCCCGCTTAAAGTGACCCTCGTCACCACACTGATAGCACCCCTTTCTGAAGCCCTGATTCTGCTGGGGTGGTTGTCCCTGCTGTCTCTGGTTCTGCTGGTTCTGTTGCTGCTGGTGTTTGGGCTGTGGGGCCCTACAATCCTTGGCCTCGTGGCCCGCTTTACCGCACCTGTTACATACCCGTCCACACTGCCCGAAATGATGATATCCACACTTGTTACACCGTGGCTTCCTCCCCCCATATGAACTCTGACTTTGGCTACCTCCCTGGCCTTGATTGACAGAAGACGACTGACTGATGCTGCGATTGTTATTGTTGTCTGGCCTTTTCTGAGTCTGACCCGCACTGGATGCTTTGTCGTAATCGTTCCACTTCCGCTTGTTATCATTAGCGGATGCAGTGGCAGTGGGTGCAGCAGCAGTAGTGGCTGAAACACGCGGCGGTAACGAGTTACTCTCTACCTCTTGATCCACAATCTTGTGGGTCAACCGGACAATCTGTGTTAAATCATTGAGATGGGCTGCAGTGACCAAATTCTTCACACGCGGAGGCAACCCCTTGATGAATAACTCAATCCTCCGAGACATAGGCCGGGACAAGTTCGGGCACATGTCGGCCAGTTCATACGATCGCTTCACATACGCTTCGACTTCAGATCCTACCATCTTCAAGTCATAATACTCGTTTTCCAACTTCTGGATCTCATCCCGAGGACAATACTCCTCCCTGATCAGTTCTTTGAAATCATCCCAAGTTGTGGCATTCGCTGCCTCGATGCCCAGCAACTGCACTTGGGCATTCCACCACGTTAGGGCACCATCCGCCAAGGTACCCGCAGCATATTTCACTCTGTCCCCAGCGGGACAGTTACATATAGCAAACACGGACTCTGCTTTCTCGAACCATCTCAAGAGTCCCACAGCCCCTTCAGTCCCGGTGAAGGTCTGTGGCTTACAGTCCATAAACGCTTTAAACGTACAGACGGGCTGATTGTTCTGGGGTTGCGCTTGCTGACCTAAAGGATGAAAGGAAACACATTACAGGGGTGAAAAGACGTGTACGCGATATAAGAGTACTTGGTACATTCCGTACCAGCTTGATAGGCTGCTAAAGCCTCAGCTACACGGGTGTTGATTAGGTCAGTCAACTCAGCTTGAGTCATGTTAATGTTGCCACGTCCGTGTCCTCGTCCACTCATGATTCTATAGATAGAGATGAACCGATTTAGGAAATTGAAACGAGATAGAAATCAAGGATCATGTTGATATCTATGCACTACCAAGTTCACACATAATAAGGCAGAACCCTTCTCACACTTGATAAGCCTCACTGGGACTTGCATGCACCCCACGTTATTATTAAGTGTGCACCCATAATAATAAGGCAATTTGCATGCTTATCTCAGTGCCTCTTAGCTTGCGCTCGAAGTTTCCCCCCGTTCACACAACACAACGATTGATATCACAAGTTTACAATGCACATGAGTCGAAGAGTAATGTCACACTATCAAGTCACCATAATATCAAGTGTATCGTTTCATGCAAGTTATGAGTGTGTGACTACTAAGGAAGTAATGCATAAACTAAACAGAAGACGAACCTTGCGATCTGGAGCTGAGTGTCATGATCGATTATACAACGGTTGTTTTTCCATTTAAGTTCTGTGTGAAATAAATTTTAATTTTTAAGTGATGAAATTTATGGAACAGATTCATCAATTCATTTTTATTCTGAGAATTGTTGAAATTTTCATTCAAAATACAATTCCCGACACTCAATTTTTTTTTTATAGAAAAAGTTATTTTCACAACACAACCCTTACAAATGGCTAGATGTTATTATATTATATATATTTAAACTAGGTTATCACCCGGGATTGCTTCCCGGGTTGTTTATTTTTATTAGTTAATAAATATGTAATTTTTATTAAAATGTAACATATTATTTCATTAAACTTTTACACGACATTGATTAATTGTTAATACAATAATAAATTAAAAAATGTCTTAATATATGCTAACAATAACAACTTAAGTAAATACCCTCATTCATAAATGCATACACGGCCCAATAATTTTATAACATTAAAGGCCCAATTTTCATTACTAATAACATAAGAAACCACATGAATATAAGATATACTTGACCAAATAGAAAATAAATGAACATCTAAGAAACATACTATAACACCAGTGAATTTAGTGCAAAATATGAAGAAAAAGAACAGTTTCAGTTTACCTTCTAAATTTTATATATATTACCATGGAAGCTTGTAACACCCCCACAATTCCACCTGCGGAAACTCCGCGAGGCGTGTTACTCATCAGAGTTCGAGCCACCAATCACATTGAACAAATGATAAATACTTTAATAAAACACGTTATGAATTACCAATAGAAAATGTCAAACATAAAGTTAATCCCAAAGAGTTGAGTAGCGGAAGCATATAGTAAGTCGTTTAACAATTGTTTCATAAGAAATGTTCAAAACCAATGTTTCACTTATGAATTAATCCAAGAGCCTCGATCCATGACCACTCCAGCACTCCCAGATAGCAAGTCCACGTCACGAATCCTAATGACCTGCAAGCATGCAGACAAGTGTGTCAGACGACGCTGGTGAGTTCAAGGTTTTGTTAATGTGTGTAGTTACCAGATATTTGTTAAGTCAACTCATCGTTTTATTTTGAAGTTGTTATTAACGTAGGAGAGTCTTATATATTGGAAGTGTGTCCAATATATACCATGGGAGTGTGCCCAATATATACCATGGGAGTGTGCCCAATATAACCTGGGAGTGTGCCCGATATAACCTGGGAGTGTGCCCAACCCCAAATGCCCCTAAACAAGCATTGGTAATGATATTCCAAAACCACCGGGACGCATGCTTAAAGAAGTGCAATGAACTCACCTTGGTTTGCTCGGAATGCTAAGTATGTGCTCGCAAATAATCAATCACGTCCTATAGTATGCACGTATGTGAGATCAGTTTGTGTTCACGTATAGACACACAGTTGATAAGCAAGTAGCACGTATTTGAGATCATACACAAGATGATTACGATAAACAGCAGTTAAATATTCCAGTTAACACTTAACAGCAGTTAACTAACCAGGTTAACCTTTAACAGAATTCAACTAAGTTACTGTGCAATGTATTCAAGTCGGCGAAACACAAGTTTGGCGAAACACTTTATTGGCGAAACACATTCTGTTTCGTCGTTCCATTCGTTGACGAAACATAATTCTGTTTCGTCAACTACCCTTGGCGAAACACCCTATCTGTTTCGTCAACAATTCCGATTCGTAAGCTAGATTCAGTTACGTCAAGCATCAGTTACGTCAATCATGCCGATCAGTTACAGTGTAACACAGAACCCTAATGATCATGAATAGCCGTTACCACATCAATCCGTAATCATACAGAAATCGCTCACCATACAATCATCATCTAGTTAATACTTGGATCGTAGATTATTTAAACATATATCGATTCACGACGGTAACACGTATTCGGTTGGTAACAAATCATCAAGATATCATTATCAATATTCACGTATATCATGCACAGATCTGATCTTAACAGCTTACCAATTCCTGATTTGGTTTCATGAGAAATTCGTATATATATATTTATCAATTGAATCAACGGATTGTATTACGATATCAAACCCTACTCGACATCCTGACATGAACCCTAACATTCAACATGTAGTGTCGGTTACAAACATACATCATCATAACAGAATCACAGTACAAATAAACACGTATACAGATGAAAGATCGATCAACAACACATGGATTTACTAACCGAGATGATGGTTTGATCACACAAGGATTTCCGGTGAGTGCTCGTTTGCCGTCACACAATAGAGGGTTCTCTAGGGTTTTCTCGTTTTGTTAAAATGCAAAACTGAACCCTTTGTACGTGAATATACGCGAATTAACGAAATGGGCCCTTAATGGGCTTCGGCGAATCGTGGGCCGGCGAATCAGCTGGTCTCGTCGAAATGGAAATGACGAAACAGGCATCTGTTTCGTCGTGTCTGGTCTTGGCGAAACACTTTTGTTTCGTCGAGTTCATTCATGTGTTAACAGTTTAAGTTTTTCAAGTTGTACAACCAAACACATAATCGTGCAAACACACCATGTTTCATCATATCACCATGCATATATATTACAAGTCAACCAATTAAACAACTAAACAGTCAAAGTCAACGTGTATTTAAGTACAAAGGTCAAAGTCGGAAACTCGAGTTGTCACAAAGCTCATAATGTAATTATACTTACCAGATGTAATAGGTGGTTCGACTAATGGTTCAAAACTATAACGTCAGCTGGGAGTGGGCCCGATCGCGTAGTGGACTTGAAAAACTTCATTGTCCAGCTATTTTTTTTTAAATATGTTAAATTTGATTAAGAGGTAGTATTATTACGATAATAATCTTTTTTACGCAAAGATATTTAGAAAAAATATAGCAAACTTAACCCATTTTTATATAGATGGGTCAACCACCTGAACATACTTGGATACCAGCAACATATATTTTAGACCATGCAATTTCATTCAATTTACTTGTGGTTTGAGTTGTAATAAATATAAGTTTAATTAATAATCAAATCTAATCACTAACTACTAACCGATGGATTTGGATTGCTTATGTTAACAGTTACTGAATGGGTCTACCCGATTATCTTAATTACTAAGACTAATGGGCTAGAAGGGTAAAAAAGTAAACAAAAAAGAAACGGGTCAAACGAACTGCAAGCCGCCAAAAGTGTAATAAACATAAGTTTAATCAATAATCACGGGGTGGATGTAAGTATGATTTATTACTACCTATGTCTGGAACTCTTTCTCGCCTGGTTTGGAATCAATTTCAAGAACTTCATAACAGGAACTTCTTCGCTAGTGACTATATGAGCTTTACAATTTATAGGTTGCAATCGGTTTCTTTGCCGTTCGAAGGGTGTTCCCACGGAAATGCCTGTCAAGGACTTCAATAGTTAGTTCTATTCCCAATTCGTAGATTACTTAGTTTAACTATAATTATAAATAGATTATTCGCTGATAAATTTGTAAGTGTCATTCCAATTGCTAATGGTTTAACCATCTTTATAGATAAGCCAAACATGAATTAAATAACAAGTATATTATAAATCGTCAAATTTCCCAATGAACATTTTGAGAAAAATAAAAGTATAGATAAAACGGGAACGGGTCCGGAGACTTTTATAGAATTACGTACCTTCTCAGTTATTACGGTGCTAACACGTTAAATATGGATGAGCTCGGTACCGGTAACGGCACCGAAAGTACCGATCCGGAAAATCATCGAAATTAGGTACCGGCACCGAAAATGCTCGGTACAATACGGTATGGTATTTGAAGGTAAAAATCAATAAATATAGGTATGGTGCTAGACTGGTGTCGAACCGAAAGTAACGATTCTGAAAACGCCAAAAGGTGGGTACTAAATTGGTATCGAAAATAATTTGGTATAGTAAATTTGGTACCGATACGATACCGGTTTGATTACAGGATTTGATACAATTTGCTCATCAATAATCTAAATATCCAAGTTAATTTTAGAAGCTACAATTCATTCATTACGTAAAAAGACAAAAAAATAAAGCAAAATAAGTTGTTTTGTATATAAAACCTCATTCAAACGAAATACAGTTTACTTACTGTGTGTATGAAAAGTAATCTAAACTGTGCAATTACTTGCATTGCTACGTTGCTACAGAATTTGATGAGCTCGGTACCAACCGGTACCGAAAATACCGTTACCGAAATCCCCAAAAGTGGGTATCGGTACCGAATATACCTGGTACGGTACGGCTTGATACGGTCGGTACTGGTATGGCACCGGTATTTGAGGGTAAAACCCGATGAATACCGGTGCCGAACGGATACCGAGAATACACTCAGTTTAGTAAATTTGATACCGGTACCCGATACTATTCATTGATTTCTATTTTTATTATTATTATTATTATTCATTCATTTCTACTGTTCATTTACTTGGCTTTTTAATATATAGGTAAATTTTAGGCTTTTTTTTTAAATGTTGTGTGTATTTTTTAATTTTAGATTTTTTTTTATTTTAATACACCTGGCCAAGCCACGCCGGGCTAGCCACGCCCCGCCATACCCCACGGACACGTCACTCACCAGCTGGGGAGCTCGAACTCCACGTGTCAACCCATGCCCCAAACCCTCGTCCCACCATACCCCACATTCTAAGGCCAGAGGGTGTGGGGGGCGCCATACCCGCCACGTCACCGCCTATAGCGCCCCGGGCGCTATACACCCACACCTTCCGAATTAAGAAGGGGCGCTATAGAGGGGGCTCCATGGTGGTAACGAGAGAGAAGGGGCTTTATCAGGTGGGACCCTCTTTTTTCACCAATCAAAATTTTTTTTTTTTTATTTTGATTAATAGGGGGCTCCATCCCACACCGTGCAAATTAAAGGGGGCGTTATGGCCGACGTGGATTCTACGTGGCGCCTACGTGTCTTGATAAAGCCCCTAGGGGCTCCATCCCACACCCTCCAGCCTAAAGGGAAGGCTGGGGCGTTACAGAGGGGTCCAACCATTCCTAGGTGGCAGTGCTTGTTACTCGTTAACACGTGGCCTAAAGGACAATAAAGTATCATAAATGATAAGAATAGAACCTCACATATCACTTGCTACTGGACCATATCATTCAATTATTACTACCTCCGTCCCATTAAAATTGTTCTATTTTGAATTTTCAAAGTCTTTATTTATAAACTTTGACTTTGATTATATATTTTTTGTGTTATATAAAACTTGATGAAAATTAATCCGATAAAAACACTTGTAAAACACACTCAAATCATATAACTTTCATCAAGTATTATCTAACACAAACAAATTTATTTAAGGTCAAAGTTTATAAATAAAGACTTTGAAAATTCAAAATATGACACTTTTAATGGGACGGAGGGAGTAACTTTTTTTTTTTGGAAAGGTGTGAATTATTCACGAATGTCGGGAGGTCTAGCATACGTTGTCTTAACCGGGTCCGCGCTAGAGAGCCCCCTCGCACAATAGATCCCCAATTTAAACCCCTCAATGAGAAACCCCTATCACCAAGACTCGAACTTGAGACCTTGAGGGGAAAACTCACCCGGGCCCACCATAAGTGGAACTTAAATGCCCGTGGCTACCACTAGAGCACTAGTGATGGTTATTCAATTATTAACTTGATCGTCGGAGATTACACCTTTTTTTTTTAAAAGTGAACTTTATTAGAAAGAGAACCGACCCAAAACCAGCTGACATACAACACAACAACATATTACATAATTACAAATTTACGCCAACTCTCCCAGGTGACATCCTTATACTACGACCTATTTGAGTACCAAATGAAACCTAACGTCTTAACCTCGCTAATAATATTCTCAATTTTAATCGGCTTGTTCGAGAATTTTAACACATTTCTAGGCTTCCAAATACTCCAGCACTCAATTACTACAATAATAACAAATTAGAGTTCCGTAACAAATTAAATTAAATAAGTAGGTATTTGCCTTTGACCAAATTGTTTGGTTTGTCATTGACAATTTACTTGACCAACCACCTCTTTCAAATCGTGCCTATATATTAGGGTGAACGGGGCACTCGCGGTAACCCCCTTCGGTGACCCAAGTCACCGCTCGGGAACACCGCCGCCGTCCCTGCGGTAAGGCAAATCGGGGACCAAGCTCGGTGTATGTTCACCGCATAAAGAAGGAGAGAGATGGTGGGGCCACCCTAATTTTCAACCAATCAATTGTTTTTTTTTTTTTTTTTTTGAATAAAAAAACAAGTCACCTAAGAGGGGGAGTGCCGCCATCAAATTGGGGTGTGAGGGGAGTTTAAGAGGGGAGTTGACGTGGCACACGAGGATTGGTTATGCGTAAGAGAGGGGACTCCCCTCTTAGGGGAGTGCCCCGGATACCCTTACTCATGTTCACATTGATTGGAAACGGTCAAGATACATTGATTAAATTGTTTTGGTACGAATGAAATCATATTTTACATATGATTTCTAGAACATTCACAACTTTTGACTGACACCTTGTATTAGTTTTGTAAAATGTAATGTTACAAAAAACAATTATTCAATAGGGGGGGGGGGGGGGGGGGGGGGGGGGGGACGCTACACGTCTAGAAGAAGACTGACACCTTGTATTAGTTTTGTAAAATGTAATGTTACAAAAAACAATTATTCAATAGGGGGGGGGGGGGGGGGACGCTACACGTCTAGAAGAAAAAATTTACACAAACCCAATTTTAATGATTCAAATTAACGCATCTAATATTCACTAAAGAAATTAACAATCTTGTGTAATATACTTGATAACTAATAATATACCACGTAATGTTTAATTTCTGATCGTTTTAACTCTTATTTTTTTCTTTAGATAAACTAATGCATTTATCTTCAAATAAAAACATTCACATCATAACAATAGTAAAAAATGCATGTGTTAAAACCCAAAAAGAATCAAAACATCATAAAAACTTATGTACTTAACATTATAGTTTGAGTTCATAGATGATACTAATCTATTATACATTTTGTAGGATTTAAAATTTTAAACCCGCACTACATTGACCACTGTTGTTACTAGACCAAGAGGTTATCGATATTATATATATAGGATGAAGATCAAGGGAAAACCCTTCCAAGTTGTGAGAACTTAGAAAACTCGATCTTCACGTGCGAGTTTTGTCCCCATTTTTTTCATAACCCCGATTAAAATGTTAGAAAAAACTGCCGTAAAAAAATAAAAAAAAAATTCGAATTAGTGTTTTTCGGCCTCTTACAGCAGCTAGGGCTGTAAACGAACCGAACGAACACGAACATGGCCTTGTTTGTGTTCGTTCGTTAAGGAAATAAATGTGTTCATGAACGGTTCATGAACACTTGCCGAACGAGATTTTATGTTCGTGTTCGTTCATTAAGGAAATGAGCGTGTTCGCGAACGGTTCACGAACACAAATAAATTTGGCGAACACGACGAAGGATAAAGATAGACGACCCAATGAGTAGCACTCGAACTTGAATCCCTTATTGTGGAACGGAGGTCGATCGTATTCGACGATGTAAATAATGAGAAATGAAAGGGAAATGATGCATAAACAAGGTGAAAGTGGGTTTCTTAGTTTAATTGTTAGGGTAATAAAATAAATAAAAGTTTAATAATTTAAAAAGTACAAATAAAATATAAGAAAGTACAAAGATCTTGAATTAAAACACGAACATACGAACATAAACGAACGCATATCAACAAATGTTCACGAACACCTTACCGAACGTTCACGAACACAATCGAACGAACGATACCACTGTTCATGTTCGTTCATTTAACTAATCGAACGAAATTTCTTGTTCATGTTCGTTTGTTTATTAAACGAACGAACATAGACGAACTTTCCGCCGAACGGTTCATGAACTGTTCGCTGAACGTTCGGTTCGTTTACAGCCCTAACAACAGCTGTAAAAAGCTGATGACATAAGCATGACATCACTTTTTACAGCATTTACGGCTGCCGTAAATTAAAAAAAAACTAGTTTTTATTTTCTTTGGAAAAGTTGATTTTTTAGGATTTTTGGTATTTTTTTTTTTTGAAAAAAACTTTCGTAAAGCCGAGTTTTCTAAATTCTCACAACTTGTATAAGTTTTCACTTAGAGAACTCGGCCGTCTCGTGCGAGTTTTGTCCTCATTTTTTTCATAACCCCAGATTAAAATGTTAGAAAAGACTGCCGTACAAAAAATTAAAAAAAAATCGAATTAGTGTTTTCGGCCACTTATAGCAGCTGTGAAAAACTGATGACATAAGCATGACATAACTTTTTACATCATTTACGGCTGTCGTAAATGAAAAAAAAAAAACTAGTTTAAATTTTTTTTTGGAAAAGTTGATTTTTTAGGATTTTTGGTTTAATTTTTTTTTGAAAAAAAAACTTTTGTAAGGCCGAGTTTTCAAAATTCTCACAACTCATATAAGTTTTTATTTTATCCTAACCCGATATATATTACAACTTGAAGTTACAAAAATATTAGAATCTTTGAGACTCATATTAACCACAAAAGTTTTTAAAACTCTCATTTTGATAACATATTGCAAATGAAGAAATGTTGCCCTCATCCGATGAGGGTTTTAGTTTTCAATTTATTTATTTGATTATTTCAATTTATATAATTGATTTAAAGATACTTTGTTTTTTTTATAACTTTAAACATATAATGTTTTATAAAATTTCAATAAACCGTTACGACATGTTTATTTTCAGCTACGCTTCGATATAAATTTTATTCGAAAGCAAGTCAGGTCACATTTATTTTTTTTATAGTGAGGGGGGTCTCTTTCGATTTCTATACAAATGTCGGTATCATAACAAGCCGAAACAAAACCAACCAAATTCTTAACGAGTCAAAATGAAATCAACCAAATCGCCGTCGCGTAGCGCAGGGAACTCCACTTGTTACTTACATAAACCACTATTAGGCCATGTGTAGTCATAACGCCCCTTTGTGGGCGTTATGCGACACGTGGCGCGCCACGTCAGCGTGGGGCGTTATGGGGCCTTATGCATTTTAAGCCCGTAGTCATAAAGCCCCTGTCTAATCATTACTCAATTATTAATTTCTAATTTTTTATAATTATTTTCTAACTTTATAAAATTAAAATTCATTTCATTAAATTAAAAAACATTACACTAAAATAAAAATAAAAATAAAAACATTACACTTAAAAAAAAAAAAAACGGTTCCACTAAAAAAAAAAAGTTTGACTAAAAAAATAAAAAAACAACACTTCAAAGATTATATTTTTTTTCGATCCTTTCCTTTTGGGCCAACGCCATCTTCAAAGCTTTTCCGGTAAGGTGGTCGTGCGGTTTCGAGTAGAACTCAAAGTCCCGTTCCCATTGTCTATCCCGCATAATCTCCGTAACTTCGTGGTTCTCCTCCAAACGTTTATTACCGAGTTCGTGTAAATCATGAAGTCGCATGTTTATCTCCGAAAATGCGTTACTCATATCCGTTCCCATAGACATCGACGACGACTCGGGTTTTTTCGCCCGGCTTTTTCTTTCGGGCGGTCTTGGTAACTCCTCCGCCGGCTCGTCATCCGGTATATCCTCGTTCAAGTCGGTGTTTCGAGCGTCGGAGGTTGGCGTTTCGGGTTCACCCGACTCGTTTGTTTTGGACCTCTTTGATGGCCGTGTATTTTCCGAACGACCACTCGGAGTAGATACGGTGGCCCATTTGGGGCTATGGCGAAGGATTTGCCAACACCTCATGTATGGGAAATGGCCATTACCCTTCGTATACTCGACCAATGCCGCTTGCGTAATATCTTCATCGTTACTTCCACTTTTCCATCCGGCAAACGTGCGTTGGTACACGGTTTGAAAGTTTGTGCATTTCTTGTTTATATCGGTCCACTTCCCCGATATAGAGTCCGGTAGCCGGTATTCGTCTCCTCTACCCATGAGATCGAAAAAAAGGTCTCGTATTCGTTGCCAAAAAACGCTTCTACTTTGATTGTTTGCTACAAAAAAACAAAATATAATGTTTAAAAACAGAAAATAAATATAAAACAGAAAATAAAAAATAAACAGAAAAAAAAAAAAACAGAAAAAAAACATACATATAACCGGGTCCTCCGAAACATCGATGAAAGCGCGGGTTAACGCATACTCCTCTTCGGGCTCCCACGTTATCACAGTTTTTTTCGCTCGGGTAGTGGTTTCCACTTTCTTTTTATGTGGCCGTTTTGCTTTTTCTTTTCCTTTTTGCGTCTCCGGTTGCGTATCCGGTACCTCGGGTTGCGTCTCCGGAACAACATCGGGTTCGTGTAGTGGGGAGGCGAAAGCATTAGCCGACCCAAACGCTTGAGACGACCCCATCCCATCCGTGTTTTGATTCGGGTTCCACCCGTAGAGATTAGGGTCCCATGATAGCGGTTGGTTCAAAAGATTCATGAACCCGGGACTTTGTTGATTGTAATCGAGAAAACCGGAGCCGAAAGGGTTGGGTCTAGTGGGAACCGGCAACACGGGGCGAGTAGGATTACCACTTTGGTTTGGGTCCGCACTTGATCGGGGAGGAATGAAACCACGGTTGTATGGATGCATTGTATAAAATATCAAGATTTGTAAAAAAAATGGAAGAGATGAGAGTTTTTGAGTGTTTGTGGTAAAAAAAATAGGAGAGGAGGTAATGATTTAAAGGAAAGTTTGAAAAATAAATTGATTTTTTTTTATTAAATGACCGTTTACAAACGGTCAAAAAAATCAATTCACCAATTCAAAACGCCGCGATAATTATAGCGCCTTCAAAATTTTTTTGGGCATAGCGCCCTTTGTTTTGGTGTTCTCGGCGCCATCTCGGCGCTATGTGGGGTTATACCGCCCCAGTACGCAAGGTCTTAATACTTTACAAGAACCAACTTTGATCAAAAGTTAAAGTATAGGGGTGACTTAAGAAAACATCACATTTCCACCACATCCATCATCATACATACATACATTACACATGACATCATACATACAAACACCTTTAAAACCCAACTCTTTCCTCTCACATACCCACTTTCACCACCCCAAAATCCCATAAAAAAAATTCAGGGTCACAATACCCAACACCCAACACCCAACAATCACCAATGGGCAGTTGTTCATACGAATCAATGTCACAAATTTCCGAAAGAATCTTCCAAGAAAACCAATACCCACAACCCAAATTCTCAACCAACCAACAAACTCCATCTGGGTCTTTGAATTCACGCTCCAAAACCATCAAAAACGCCTTTAAAAAGAAGAAAAATCAAGTCTTTCTTGAAGGGTATGTAGAGGCAACAGATGAAGATGATCTTGTGAGGGCTAAAAGTTTGACTGATGAAGATCTTGATGAGCTTAAAGGGTGCTTTGATCTGGGGTTTGGGTTTAGTTATGATGAGATTCCGGAGCTTTGTAACACTTTGCCGGCCTTGGAGTTGTGTTATTCTATGAGTCAGAAGTT
Source organism: Helianthus tuberosus (assembly GCA_030545235.1). NCBI lineage: Eukaryota > Viridiplantae > Streptophyta > Magnoliopsida > Asterales > Asteraceae > Helianthus > Helianthus tuberosus. The sequence continues at coordinate 5,979,400 of CM060359.1, forward strand.
TCTTGATGACCAGAAGTCGCCGGAGGTGTCGCCGGCGACGGAGGTGGCGGAGGAGATGGTGTCTCCGCCGCCTGCTCCGATTGCTAGTTGGAAGATCTCTAGTCCTGGTGAGTTTTTTTTTTCTATTTATTATTTTTAATGTTTGTTGGGATGCGCGTTTGATGCGAGCCAAACGCGCATCACAGCACCGAAGATATCTAGTCCTGGTGAGAGGTTTTTTTTTTCTAATTATTATTTTTAATGTTTGTTGGATGCGCGTTTGATACGAGCCAAACGCGCATCCCAACACCGAGGATCTCTAGTCCTGGTGAGATTTTTTTTTTAATTATTATTTTTAATGTCTAAAAGGGTGTTGGGATGAACGTTTGTTTGATGCGACTAAAACGTGCATCCCAACACCGGGAATGTTTATGATTTGGGAGCGTATCTTTTATTTATTTGATTTTTTATATTATTGGGTTTGGGATTTTATATTTATTTGAAGTGTATAAGATCTGGTTTTTAATGTGTTTGGATTTAATTTTTGTAGGTGATCATCCTGAGGAAGTAAAAGCAAGGCTCAAGTATTGGGCACAAGCAGTAGCTTGCACAGTTAAATTATGCAATTAACAAGTTTTCTTGATTTATGGATCAATTTGAGGCATAAATTTTGAATCTTTATCATGAATCTTGGAGAAGTGGGATGAGATCTGATTGATTGCAACCGGTGGTGGTGGCGGCGGCTGGTTTTCGAATTCTTGATCTGGAGATGGATAATCAATGAGGGGTTGAGATTTGAAGAAAAGAATGTGGATGAAGAAGATTAATTGTAATGAGTTTTGATAAACCAAATTGATAGTTGTATTGTATGATGAATTCATTTGTAGTTTGGAGTAATAAATTCTTGAAATAAAAGGTTCCATCTTGTTATCTTTCTTTGAGTTTAATAATCTTTACATTTTTTTTTGAACGGCCAACAAATTTTATTAAATAATTGCTAAGCAGAAACTTTATTAAATAGTTAACTATTTTTTTTACTTTAATTAAAAAAGTTTAGTTTGGTAAAACCAACATTGTCTTAAATTAAAAAAAAAAATGCATCAATCGAATATTGGTATAGGTTAATCATTTGTTGCAAATGATTGCATGTTGTTTTTGTAGAGACCATGTGAAGGGTATCTTCATGGGCTTTAGATTTCTGGTTTGGTTATAATGGCAAAGAAAAAAAAGGCAATAAACATTTTTTAGAAAATAACTAGGTTATAACCCGTGGTACCCACGGGTCGCTCTATTTTTAAGGATATTAATATTTTATTAATTTTATTACAATGGTCCGTTTTATAAAATTTGCGGGGATATATATAATATGATTCAATGTTAATGGTATATAATAATATATGCAAACAATGTGATTTATCAATGGTAACAATTACCATTTAATTTTCAACATATTACCAGATAATGTTCTACGTATGTAGAATGATTCAGACCAAGATGAAATGATGATAGCCCGTCTCGCCATTCTCTGGATACACATTTGAAGCGATGAATTGATATAGCATTTAGGTTGGTTAAAATCTCAAAAAGTAGCATTTCAAAAGGAATATAAAGGATTGTATAAAGGAATGAAACATATAATGGATTACTGAGTATAACATATAGATTAATAACCTAATTTATAAAAGTAAAATGAAAATGGGCTTGAAACATAAATTCAATTTAGACCATATCTATCGATTGAAATGGTGATTACTATTTAATATAATTAAGTAACCCATTGAAATATTATTGAAATATTAGTTCAAAGTTATTGCAAATATTCCACTTTTTTAAAATGTTGAACCATCTATATCTTAGCAATAATATACAGATGTGATTTTTATATTTTGAATTATTTACTTACGAATAAGTCGATTGCAAATATAACGTTACTTGTAGTCTTTAATTTAGAACCAATATTTCAGTGACTTTTACAAAGACTAATGAAATTCTCTGAATGAAATTATTATGGAACCCTCAGGTTCATAAAGTAAATAAAACAACAAATGTACTATTGATATAACTAAACGGAAAAAATAGATGATGAAATTACGTTTCTGTAGTATATATCAATAGAAAGCCTATTAATCTAATACTTTTGCCTTTTGGATCTTCGTAACCAATAACCTCGCACTCGTTAAATAATTGAAGAAACAATCATCACTTAACGAAATATGTTCGACTTGAATCATATCATACCATCCAATAACACAAAACCTATTGTAAATACTTTATATGAAAAAAAAATATTATTAAAAAATTGAAAAATATAGTAAAAACTAAAATAAAATTAATCAATATTATGAGTAATTGATTGTTTGACCATCAATATTCTCTTTACGTAGCTTCACAAGCCAAGTATTTCTATCAACAACTTTAATCTTCATTTTAGAAAACCAAACAAAATTGAACAAAATGTGAAACCTTTAAACCCTTAACTCATGGAGTCGGCAATACACACAAAAGAACCATATTTAAAAAAATATATATATTAAAGTTGCACCCAATGTGCAATACAATACATAAAGAATATTTAAATAACACCCCCTTTAAACATGATGTTGAAAAGAAATCCACTTCTCTTGTCAATGAAAAAAAGAGATGCTAACTTATGGAAAACCATATAAAAGATCAAAGGCCACGAAAAAGAGGGTTACACACATACATAGATAAACACATACATATATTGGTTTTAACAAATTACCACCCACATTTTTTAGTATTAAAGAACGCAATGGAGAAAAAAAATTATCAAGTCTGAAGATGAAATGAAAAAACATTTAGGTATACTTTCTTAGAGACATTTGTTAAGCAAATATGAACCTTTAAATACCATGCGTTGACCAAATAAAGTCAAACTAAAAGTTTGCAATCACCAACATAAATTCTCTATATTTTAAACAACTGAGTAATATTTAAGTTGAATAAACTACGACAATGATACAACCCCTTGTCTTGCACACTGATTGTTCTCATCTCTTACTCGATTAAGAGTGTCAAGCCCTATTAATATCTCTTATACGGGTATAGAAATAAATGACTCGAAATTAGAATAAACCTTTAAATTATATTGCATTGCAATGAAACTCATTAATTTTATTAACACTATTATGATTAAATAAACAACCCAGATCATTGGTACTAAATAGATATCTAAACAAATTAGAAATCAACTTGTTCAGGTTCAGTTTGTACGAAACACTGCAACTTTAAAAAACAAAATTAAATCTCAATAAGTATAGTGTGCTAACAATGGGACATATATAGGTAATCCCATGTTCTTACTCGATCGTAAAACAATTTCCAATAAGCGGCCTAATACCCGTTAGTTTGCTATAGTTACTCGTTAAGATTCCAAAAATTAGTAACTTTGTGTTACGGGTCAAAATAAGTCGAGTTGGGTCAATTAGACAAAAACATATAGTCTATCTTTTAAACACACTTACGCATAAGGTTGCTTAAGGTTAACGGGTCAAATGAGTAAATCTTAAAATTTGATCAAAATGAAAACAGGTTGAGTTGGTCAAACCATAAAGAACCTAAGCATGTTCACAGTTGATAAAAATCTTTTAAATAGTTTTATTTTAACAATATAAGTTTCTAATCATATCTAGAACATTAAACATCATTTATAAAGTTTAAAAAATTATAAGAGAAACAATTTTGAGGGTCGGATCAACACGACCGGTTCCGTACTAAAGTCCCTCTTTTTGCCCAACTATAATCTATTATGCTCAATCCATGTATCAAAATAGTATCCTATCCAATTAATAATGTACATGAAATGAAAGAAAATATATGAAAAAACCATTATGAAGCCACTGATGCACAAAGTAGAATTAAATTAAAATGAAAACCTCACATACAATCATACAATTGCAAGGTAAATCAAACTAAAAATAGTAGCGTACCCCTGATCGATTTTGATTGCAACACATAAAAATCCAACACATAAACCTTGGAAGCCTGAGAAGGAATCAGACAAAGACAAATACGAATAAACAATTAGATCAATTAAAAACAACAACATTTGCAAAATGATATGCACTAAATTAAGAGCAGATCGAACTATTGCCAACTCTAGCACACTAAGCCTCGAATGGAATGCAGCAAAATCACGTCTCAACGCCGAAACAAAGCAAATGACAATCAAAATGCAAGACGAATACATATAGCTTGAAAATGATTCACTAAACATTAGTCATGTTAATCAACAATAACTTTACATACTCACAAAAACATCATGACTACAAAGATTATTTCATTGTATTGTAACCTAATAATCAAAAACTAAATGTTAATTAGCTTTTTAGGTATCCTCTTCACAGTAATGCCGCAACCCAAAATATTAATCAAATTCATTTTATAAAGATTCAACAATCACAAAATAAAACCTTGTAATGAGGTCATCTTAAAATACAACAAAAATTCAACTTGTGAAATATTCTGATTGCTAGAGGTCAAAGTAAAAAAAAAGAAAGTCGACGAAAATTACAAAAGATACCTCGAATTCCATCATAGCCACATATTTGTGCAAGGGAACTTCATAAGTGGCGAATATGTTGCATCAATTTCTTCTCCTGTTGCGTCATAAATACAAAATATCTTATATTAATAAAATTACAATTTTAACCTAAATTGCTTCATGGAGATTTAGGGATAAATGCAAACCTTAAGCTCCCGCGTCGCAATAGCCAGAGGTAACTGACCACCCATAAAACACCTAACTGTTCAATCATAAAAGTTACCAAAAATTTGTGTGAAAGATCCTATACTGGTAGTTACATATAACAATTACCTGATAGGAAGACCTTACTTGGTTATTTAGAAGGTAACTTTAGCCAAATGGTCTGTTTATGATAATTAAGAAACCTCAAGAACGCTGCAAAGTAAAACCGCAAAACCGTATTAACCTTAGCTGACGAAAAAATACTATAAAAGAGTACGTAATTATGATGATGCAAAGCATAAGAGGATGAGGCATGATAAAGCCACAAAAAAATGAATAACGCCATGTAAAGACCAATGAAATTCCGAAAAAGCCCCTTCTACCATTCATCAGGTTGGTCTTTAAAGCATGTTAAGTCTTTTACTGTGCTGCAACACAGTTAAACAACATACATGTTAAATGATACAAAACACATATCCAATGAAATTATATCAAGTACATGCTCAAGCATTGCCTTCTCATTAACAAAATCATGCCTGTTGAAAAACTTTTCAAACTCATTGACCTCATCTGGCCACTTAAAGTCGATATATACTCTGGAACAGGTAACTTACACCCACACATCAGCTGGCTATTTGGAAGACTGAAATGTGTAGTCATGTGAATATAGTTAGTCTCAAATTAGAAAGGATTTACGATTATCTAATAAAGGGTTTAAGCTATAGTTAGTCTCAAATTTAAAAAAAAAATGATGAATAGTCAGGTGGCCTCCTCATACATTGTCACAAGTTAGAAAATAACTTTCAAATTTCATAGTAAGGTGGCCTCCTCATACGATTACCTAACCCATTTGAGGTGTAGACGTGTGCGTAATTAGGGCTAAACTTATACGAACAGTTTTTTAAGTTGCGGAGTAAAATAATTTAAACGATTACCCGTTTTGACCCATTACTTAACCTGTACATTGTTGGATAAGTTTTAATTTTGACCTCAATCAGTTTGAATTTTAACCAACTAAAACAATTTTTACCCATTGTGACCCATTACCTAAACCGTCCAATTTGCCTCTTGTGTTCAGGTTGAAACCGACAATCGTATTCGTTAGAAAAACTTTGACCTGAGATTGGTTTTGACTTTGACATGGTTATTTTCAACCGAGGTTAATTAGAGAAAGTGTACAAAACCAGGAGCACACCAACCCTTTCATCGATCCACACTAATGAGCTCAGTTGTGTGTTAAGGACCCGAGCAACAACATCCTTCGGGAACATACCATAAGTTGCTTCAAGTTCTCCACCCTAAATATGACACATACATACCAACATCAACGCAAATACATATTACAAAAAAAAAAAAAATAATACAATGGTTCATGTTGCCATTCTGTACATATTATAGAAGGGTAAACGCAAATACTACCGGTCAAAGCAATTTATCTGATCTTTCCATTATTTTGAGATGGTTCAAGTAAACGAAACTACAACTCAGTCACGTGTCAATGAGATTTGGTTCTAATATATTATTTTTGGCTAAATTAAAACCTCAATAGAAGATCACCTGATTGGCATTAAGTTTCTGAATTAGAGATTTTATCTGTTCATGCATCTGTTCCATTTCTCTCATACTTCAGCCTGCTCATACCTAGAAATTAGAGGGAAACAAATAAGAAATTCAGTAGTGAGTTCATACAGTTTGGTTATGTAAAACACACACATGTATTCAGATTTCTAACAAAGACTAACTATTGTTCCCACTTCATATACTTAAAAAACCTAATAGTTCATGTTCGATAAAAAAATTCAATAGGTAAGCTATTGATTCATTTTTGTTTCAACTGTTATAAATTTCTCAGTGTTCTCTTTTATAAAAGTTGTTTGTTTTTTAGATATTTACATTGCATCTCTAGTTGAAGTTGCTTCATCATCAAGAAGCACACCATGCTCGTATTTATATATTCGCTGAGCTTCTTCTTCCACACTTTGTAACGACTTGTCAACCTAAAAAGTTTATGAAATAACAACTATGTCAGTACCTGATTCTCAAATAGTAAAACAAAACTCTAAAAAGTGTATGAAGTAATAACTATAATTTACCCTAAGATAACACGCCTAATTTACCCAGGGTAAATAACAAAATTAAGCTTCTTTAAAGAGTCTGATCCATTCAACTTATAACTTATTTTTCCATCAGTACATGCTATAATTTATTTTTCCATTAACCTCTCTTTCAGTTTGAGATCTTCAACAGCAGCCAACTCCTCTATCTTCGCTTTTGACTTTTTCTTTGTGAACCCTTTTACTCTTGCCACACCATTCTTTAGAGTAACTTTCACTTTCTCGGCTTTTGCTTATTTTTCTGCTTGTATTCGTGTCATTTCTTTTGCTTTTGCCACGTCAGCAGACTGCTAAATTTGTGGAAGAGCGATCTCCTTTTCAATCTTGACATAGCTGTCCCAATCTAGTTGTTGCTGACCACACTCACCTTTCTTAGCATCATTTTCTATGCTATCAGCCCATTTAAATAGGAAACACTCAGTTAACCTTTTCCACTTACAACGCTCTCTCTATTGTCGTGTTACTGTCATGCGTAACTTTTCCTTCCTTTGCTTGCTGCATGGAAATGGGTCAATGCATAACAACATCTAGATAGATTAAAACTACCATTAACATCAAGTAGACAAATTGAGTTGTCTCTAAGCCCTTTAAATCTCAACAAAACAAATCAACAAATAAAATATGTTCGTAAGATGCCTATGAATTTTAGCATGCTCATCATAAAACAAAACTCGATATGGATCTGGTTCATCGTCTTCATCCTATTGCAAAACTGGTTGCGGAGATAACAGCGAATCATCACCTCTTCTGATGTCATCCTTCACCTCCTTGGTAGTATTCGAACCTATGTCAATTTTAAAAGATGGATATTCAAATCAAACTCGGTCCCTTTCAAGAATTAACCCAACTTGCGAACTTGGCAGGCCAAATGAATAAAATCATAGCTGAATGTTGTTATGAACTAAAAAAAATCTAAACCCTAATATTACGAGAGTTAAGAAAAAACTAAATGGCATTACACATATCAGATGCATAATTTTAATAGGATTAAATCCTTCATAGACTATCTTCATAACATTCCATCTAGTCAAGATAGAAATTACTAATCACACGCGAATTGAAAAAAAAACATATCAAATTGAAAAAAAAAACAGTAATCAGAGATTGCTAACCTGATTGCATCTAACCTGATAAATAAACATATCTAAATTGAAAAAAATAACAGTAATCAGAGATTGCTAACCTGATTGCATCTGGATCGTAGAATAATCAAGAAGAAGGAATATGATTTTGATAGCCAGGGTTTAGGAAATACGTGTGGGTTGTGAAGATTCCTTTTATCACTTGGTGAAGAACGGAAGGAGCAAATTTGGGATTTAGGGTTTTAGAAAAGTGAGGTTACGAAGAACATGAAGAATCGCCACGAATAGGAGAGGAACAATCTGTGAGGCCAATCTAGGGTTTAATGTATGCGCGTACAAATAAGGTTTTACCAATCTGTGAGGTTACGAAGAACATGAAGAATCAAAGAATCGAAGCGGCTTCAATGGAGAGGAGAAAACACAAAGATAGATGAAAAGAATGAAAGTGGCGTTTGTAGTTTAGGGTTTTCAGAGAAAATGTTCTGATGTATTGCCTTTTATACAGATCCGAATTCAAGGTAACGGATGACCCGTATTCCATCGGATCCCGTGTCCAAACGAAAAAACAAAGTGGACGTGATTTTCCCGCCAAAAAGCAAAATTTAGAGGTCTGAGAAGCTGACACATCAGCAAAAATTAACACATTTATTATATATAATAGATTTGAGCCTAAGATCGTTCGTTGTATTAGACTCTAGGGTGTGTGGTCATGATCCTCATGGTCACCATGACCCTCCATATCAGCACCATGTCATCTACTTCTAATCCATCATCTAAAACCACTACCCTAAGGGTGTGGTCATGACTCAAACCACTATTAATTTATTTTTGTGAAAAGGAAAAGAAAATATTGAAAAAGGAAAGGAGGCTCATGGTTTACATGGTTTAATCCACGCTAACCATGATGGATGAGGCAATGGGGTGGTATAGGAATTCATTAATGGTCCTATGTGGTGACTGATGACCCAACCCATGTCTCCCACACCCTTTAGCCTTATGTTTCGGACTTTCAGGTTGAAATGAGTCATTTATTTATTGGTCGAAAATATTGAAAAAGGAAACGAATTTGTGAAGATAAAGTACGTTTGAATTTATTTTTCGAAAGCGGTTATGTTATATCTAATATCAGATGTATTGATGTGTTTAACAAAATTGATTACACAAGCAAATTATCATATAAGTTTTATGAAATGGGATTGTTAATTAAAAGTCAAATAGGCATTATTGCCTAGTGGATATAGATGTGATTAGGTGGTTCCGCTTATGACACAATGATACTCTAGTGGTCTGTTAGTGATCCAAATTTACCGTTACACAAAATCAGAGGCAAATCGTTACTTTTTATTTACTTGCGTAATAAGTTTTGTTAAAGCCTCTATGGAACTTATTATTTAGAAGTCCTAAATAATCACTTAAAGCCAAAAAAACAAAAAATAAATAATTAACGATTTCATGTTACAATTATCGGATAATGCACACAACACATTGTTGTGTGTACATTTCGAAAATAGTGATACAAATCTGAACAACGTAGAACACAAGCCACCACAAGTATACCACGTGACCAAATTGGCCTATTGGTGATCCACCAATACAAAATAATGCACATAGCACATGGTTGTGTGTAAATTTCAAGCGAACAAATATATTCATAGCACATGACTTTAATCAAACAATGTCCAATATACAATTTATAAAGATGTTAAAAATATAGATCTACAAATCTGTTTATATATAGTTCACAACATGTGTAGGCAATCATGTCCAGATTTTCGGTTGCGATTTTTTTTTTCTTTTAACAAACAATAGAATCAATCCCGAGCACTCTCGAGGCACCCACTGGACCAAACGGTGTACTCCGAGAGTAACCCGAGTCCACCACCAATTCCGGGGAAAAAACCGGTAACCCCACCCGCCCGTAAGCACGACGGTGAAATAACCAGTAAAACCCGTTTGACTCAAAGATCCAACGCAGGTTTCCCTGGGTATCTTATCATTGCCCACCAGTGTCTCACTCTACACCAAATGAGAGTTGAACCTGCATCTCCAAGAGAAATGCAAACCTTCCACCACTTGATCTAGGATTATGGCTTTCGGTTGCGATTGAAAGAGGCCAAGACAAGCTATATATTTCGGATTACATTATAGGTTATAATAATAACAATCTATTATAAAATTTTAGGAGTTTTAATACATGTGTTTTAATACATGTTTTAACCTATTCAAGCATTTTGAACTGTCAAAAAGGTTCTAATCTAAACAATCTTATAATAAAAAAATGTTTGAAATAAACCTATAGATGAAATAGGGTTACAAAATAAGAACAAAGACACTCAACCTATACAACATAACTAGATATCGTTGCTAACATGAACAATAAATAGACATGTGAAGATAATCAAGATCTCGAGCATAAAAACCACATAAGAAGCAAACTTAACAGACCATTATAACTGTTATACGGGGAGAAGCCAAATAGACACTTAAAAAGATCGTAGAGAATGTATAAACCATATAAGAGGAAACCCAACAAAGCGTTATAATAATTATATAGAGAGAAGCTAAATAAACAAATAAAGATAAACAAGATCGTACAAAACCCATAAATCATATAAGAAGAAATCAAAACAGACCATTGCAACTGTTATATATAGAAGCAAGAGCAACGTGTGATGAAGAGATTAAGATGTAGACAACTGTTGCAACTGTTTAAAAGTGAACGATGCATGTTAAAATTATAAGATCATTTTTCAATTAGTCAAATTAATTTTGGACCGTATAGTTCTTTTCTTGCGCTTCATTTTGTAATGGGTCAGCTCTTTTTGGACCGCTAGCAGCCCACCAACATCCCATTAGTCCAATAACATATTAAAACCTCTAAGTTGTAATGAACAGGAAGATGGATTAGTCATGGCTTTATAGCCTAGTGGTATTTTAGGGGTGAGATAAGTCTTTGAGATCAATAGGTCCTGAGTTCGATTCCCACAAGGGGGTTTTCCCATATTTATTGGATTTCCTTCTGAATTTGTGTATAGGCATTATGCCTAGTGGAGATGGATATGATCGGGGTGGTTTCGCTAGTGGCATGATGACACTCCGATGGTCCATCAGTGATCCAAATTTGCCGTTCAAAAAAAAAAAAAAAAAAAAAAAAAACAAAGTTTAGCGCTAAAGAAAAAAAGGTAACATTTGGCGTGTTGAGGTGACAGGTGTGAGACCAAACCCACCTTTAGTGTTGGAGATGCTCTAAAAGATTATAGCTTCAAGTAATTATAAGGTAATGGCGGGTAGCCAGAGAAATATGGGTCGGTTTGGTTCATAGATCCTTTTTGGAAGGAATTAAGGATTGTTTGGTTCATGGATTTTAAAGGAATTGAAATTGCAATTGAAAAATATTCAATAAAAATAATGTTTGGTTGGTTTTTATAAAAATGGAATTGAAAATCAATCCATCAATCAAAGAAATTTGACAATTCTTCCTATTTGAAAAAGAATTCTAAACTTTCCATTGAAATGTTTTTTTTTAGGAAAATTGGTTTTTAATAAATCAACCTTTGTCCCGTTGGTAAATAATAATTTTACATGCATAAATGTTATACAATAATCATACCTATCAACATGTTGGTACTCAATGAACTTCCGTTAATTTTTTTTAACCGAAGTTAGTTTTTAAGTTTTATTTATTACACAAACAGTCCCTGTAGTTGTAATTTACTAGTTTTAACTATTTTAAAACTAGTAAATTACTGTCCCTTGAGGTTTTTTTGTTTTATAAAATAGTTAAAACTACTAAATTACAACTACAGGGACTTTTTGTGTAATAAATAAAACTTAAAAATTAACTTCAGTTAAAAAAAATTAACGGAAGTTCATTGAGTACCAACATGTTGATAGGTATGATTATTGTATACCAATTACGTAGGTAAGATTATTATTTACCAACGGGACAAAGGTTGGTTTATTAAAAACCAATTTTCCTTTTTTTTATTACCAAAATATCTTCATATTCCCATATTCTTCACTGCTTCAAATAAAAGAAATGAAGACAAGTTTGTCTTCTTAGTTTTTAAAAATTACAATTCCATTTACCAATTTATAAACCAAACACAATTCAAAATTCTATTGGAATTAATTCCAATTCCAATTCCGTTTATGAATTCCAATTCCTTTAAAGAAATTATGTGAACCAAATGGGCCATTAGAATCTTGAATGAAATTGGAATTTGATGGAATTGAAATTAATTTCAATCAAGTTTTGTATTTTGTTAGGTTTGGTAAATTTTAAAAATGGAATTAAATGAATTTTGTGTTTGGTTTGGTAAATTTAAAAATGGAATTAAATGAATTACAACATGAAAATGATGAAATATAAGTTATTTTTTTTGGTAATTAGTTAACATTCCATTGAAAAGTTGGAGGATTCTTATATTTCAATAGAATCTATTCAAATTAGAATTCTAACATGTGCCAATCAAACATTAAATTTTAAGGGAATTAATTCCAATTTCATCCCAATTCCAAAGGATTCTGCAAACCAAACAACCCCTATATGTAAGACATGTAAAAAGACATTAAAAAATTATTTTTGCATGTAAAAAACTCATTGGGCCCTCGAGGCTACAAAGATTGGGCCCTCGAGGCCACAAAGGCATAGGATGAAGCCTCTACTATCGAATACAACCCAAACCAAACCCCAAAACTCAATAGGTAAGGAAACAAGTCACCAATGGAAGTCTCCAAAGAAAGGACCTTCACAAACCACCGATTCCTCAATCGCCTCACGCAAACCTTTGTCAAAGAATAGCGCTGCATCTTCCATGTGTACAGGTTGACATGTCTTCAAGCCAAAGAAAAGTTTCGCAATTGCCATACATGATCAAAGCAAGAGTAGTTCACTCCGCGGGTCACCTAGTTTAGGTAGAAGAATCATCAAATCTATAACATTGGCAGCTCTTTTCTTTGCCAACCCGCAAATAATGCTTGCGTCTCTACTAACGCCCCCCTCCCCCCACCCCAAGAAGCTTCACCCCCAAAAATGGCCTCCTGATTTCCAAAGGAAATAAACACTCACGAAACTTGATACCATCACAAGAACACCAAAATAGTTCAGTTTTCTTAATATTTAGTTCAAGACCCATTATTAGACCCACAACCTTAATGATGTCCAACACTCTAGCCACCTCTTCTGAATTTCTAATGATAGTCCTATTGTCAATATACCAAACATGAAGAACAAAGCTTACATTTGTCTCTAATTTGATGTACAAGACGGTGCAAAATAAGTGCAAAATGAAGTGGACCCAATGGGCCCTTGTTGAACTCTAGTGGTGGACCCTTTAGATTTTTTCTGGTTCTATTATAAGTAGATTTTTTTTTTCGGTTCTATAAATAGATTACAACTAGTATTAAGTCCCCCCGCGTTGCGGCGGGGGGCATAAACCGTGCCAAGTAGCACTAATGCTACACAACTACCAGCGACCAACAACACCGAAAAACTCGTAAAAACAAAATAAACAGAAAGGAAAAAATAACACCGAACGAAAAGCATATGTAAAATCGTTGAATCACGCATGCCAATTGCGGCATGATAATGCGAAGAAATTAGACTAAAACATAAAAATAGAAAAGAATAACTAAGTCGATCTAATACCACGCGCGTTGCGATGAACCTGTCAAACATGGAAAAATAGACGTGTTGTGACAGACCTGTAAAACGGGAAAAAAATAGATGAAAAAAATGTTGAAACCCACATGCATGTTGCGGTGTGTTCAGTCGGAAAATTAGAATGAAAAGTAAAACGGAAAATTTGCAAAAGATGAAAAATACGGGGATCAAAGTTGAAAATAAGAATGTGTTGGGTTTAAATTGGAAAAGATGAAAACATTTGTGTTAAAAGTAAAAAAACAAAACCAAAGATCTAAAAATGCAAAAAATGAAAACATTAGGATTAAAAGTGAAAAGTCAATTTTTTTTTGGAAAACTCCCTAACCTTGAAGTACAACTCACTAAAGCACATACATGTATGGTAATTTATAGTATGGTATTTTTTTTGGAAAACTCCCTAACCTTGAAGTACAACTCACTAAAACACATACATGTATGGTAATTTATAGTATGGTAATTTACAATTTTATTTTTAGTTCTAGTTACATTTAATATTTAAAAGGGGAAAGTGAATATGGGGCTGTTATGCATCTAACTTAGATGCGAAACCCATCAAAACGACGTCGTTTTGATTAAAATTAATTAAATCCCTCATATCCAAATTAATCCCCAACTAGATATAACACCCGCGCGCGTTGCGGCGCGGTACATCACAAACATTGAATGGATTGTTCCAAACGTTATGTGATGCGTTAACCATATGAAAACACACGTTTCGACGTATCTTATTGAACTCAATGTAACATATATAAGTATTGCAATTGGATCAAATATAAAGTAAATCAAATTTATACCGTACAATCATAACGTATTATATGTGACCCGAGTCATACATAGAAAATGTAACGGGTATAATGGAAAAGCTGACACGTAAAATTAAAAGAGATGAATTAGAGCTTTTGAAAAAATGAAAAAAACAAAGCACAATTTGACTCCACTCGGTTGGAAACAAAATTTACAAAACATCACCTGACTCGTTTCCTAAAAAAACTTACGCCGAAACATACACCAACTCAAATATATATCGAAACGTACATAAAAATATGCACATAAAAATGTTTTTTAAACGAAAACGTATTATATTTGACTTGACTCGCTTCAAGAAAAAGTTTATGTCGACAAATAGAGCAAATCGAATTTATACTGGTACGTACATAAAAATAAACACGTGAAAAAATTTGTTTTTCTTAAGTAAAGGAGGTATAACGGTAAACTCGAAACAAATTATTAGTAACAAACTTAATAAGTTAAATACGTTCGTAAAATTGTGCCAAGTAACACTAATGCCAAACCACTGCCAGCGAACACCAACATTAGAAGAGCTTGTAAAAATAAATTAAATAAAAAAGTAAAACATAACACCAAACAGAAAAATACGTAAAATCGTTGAACTACGCACGCCTGTTGTGGCGTGTTAATGCGAAACAATTAGACAAAAAACGTAAAACGTAGAAAAGAATAACTAAGTCGATCTAGGATCCGCGCGTTGCGACGAACTTGTCAAATGGAGAAAAATAGACGCGTTGCGACTTGCCTATCAAACGGAAAAAAACAGGCAAAAAATGTTGAACCCCACACGCATGTTGCTGCATGTTGACTCGCAACCAAAGTTGAAAATAAAATAGTATTGGGGTTAAATTGAAAAGTTGAAAAGCTTTGGGTTAAATTTAAAAAAGCCAAAAGGGTTAAAATATAAAAGATAAACACAATTGGATTGAAAGTGAAAAATACAATTTTTTAAAGGCTCCCAATGCACATGTTACAAGTATATAATGCAAAAACATGTTTCTAATTTATAGTTTGGAAATAGGGATGGCAATGGGTCGGGTTTGGGACGGGTTTAGGTAATCCCAAACCCAAACCCAATTAGATAAGCTTGTCCCAAACCCGTCCCAAACCCCGTCGGGTTTCTAACGGGTAAATACCCATTGGGTATCGGGTATACCCGCGGGTTTCGGGTAAACCCGTTAATTTAAAAAGATTACTCCTTAGGTATACTCATCTCAAAACTCATTGGGTATCTATCGGGTAACTACTAACCGGTTACATTTTGTATTGTTATTATAAAAACATATATCAAATAACTACATTGTATATGGAATAGAATATTAGAATACCTATATGTGTAAAAATGGATGTATCATATATATACATACTAATAATATAAAATAAATTATATCGGGTATACAATCTGGTAAACGGGTACACTTTATTCGGTAATTGGGTCGGGTAAACGGGTATATCACTAAATCCCAAAACCGTCCCAAACCCGCGAAAAAATAACTATTCCCAAACCCGTCTCAAACCCGATTAACCGACCCCAAACCCGTCCCAAATGTGTCGGGTTTCGGGTTTGATTGCCATCCCTATTTGGAAATTACAAAACTAACAACCAACAATACAACCAATTTAGACATGAAACACCATTTATGCAAAATGTACAACTTACAATGCAACATTATGTTGCAAATTTATAATATATAATTCTCAGTGAAGATCGTACATGCTATTCTTCTTTCTCCAAAGTGATCGATCGTTGTCGGCGGTTGTTATTCGTCATTCTCCATACGCTGTTCACTTTTCTAATTGATCGAAACATGTTCTTCGTTCCTATTATTTATGCAATATCAAGTTAGTTGATTTAATCGTAGATTGTTTATTACCCCCATGTCGGTCAACAGCTTTCTAATTGGTATTCTGTGTTTTTTTTTGTTCTAGCATTGATTATTTATTCCCCGATATTGATCATCACTTTATGGAATATATATGGTTGTTGTTCTTCGATTATTTCCCATTAAATCATCAGCTTTGTAGAATAAAATAATCTTCTTTATGCTGAATTGGGGAACGATGATTTCACTTTTGGAGAAAGAAGAATAGCGGTACGATCTGAAGTCATTTGGGATATAAGGGATTTAATTAATTTTAATCAAAATTACATCGTTTTGATAGGTTTTGCATCTAAGTTAGATGCATAATAGCCCCATATTCACTTTCCCCTATTTAAAAAGATGCATATAAAACTCCTTTAAATTTCTTTTGGGAACGACCCTTTAGATTACAGTTTACAACTTTATTTTCTAGCTCTGGTTAATAAAAAGATGCATATAACTTCTTTACATTTAAACCATTTTTTGGGAAAAATAAAAATAGTTACTTTCCTTAGAAGTAAAGTATCTTTAATAATGGGTCACATCTTCGTGTAAATTGATATGGAAAGCGTATAACCATTGAATTTACTTAATCGGTTACTCCATATATATGGCTATACTAGTTAGGTGCCCGCGCGATGCGGCGGGAGCGACATTTTGCATTGTAGTACTCGTTTTTGGTAGTTTTCTTAATGTGGTGGATGTCCGTCATAAGCGTTACTTTATCATTTTCTTATTGTTATGGTTATGGGTGTATGTCATAAGAATTACTTTTTCATAACATCAGAAGTCGTAGAAGGGTACCGGTGTTGATGATGGTTTAAGTGGCGGGCCCACATGATCCGTTCCCACAGGCCACATGTTGCAAAGCTTTTTGAGGCATAAACTGATGAGAGCACGAGGTAAAACCTCAATAATTCCGATGACCACAAAATCAATTCAACTTTACAATCAAAGTGTAAGAAATTACTCGCTACAAAGAGTTGCTACAAAATTGAGTAAACAAAATAAAATGATTGAAAACTTTGTTTATTAAAGATAAAATATATCTTTTTTTTGGATAAGATCAAGTTTATTTAAAGTAGTTATCTAAGTTCTTATTTCCACTACAATTCATTAAAGCACATGTATGTAATCGATCTAAATGGAAAATTAACAATTTATACATGAAAATCAACTCAAGTGTTTAATAGAAACATCACAAAATAGAATTTTGAATCTTGATGCATGAAACATTGCCCCCATAGCGTACATTGTCATCAGTATTGTAGTAGCGAGCTTTAAATTTCATGATATGATGAACAACAATGTTCTTATTTTTTAGTCTGTAATAAGGACTAACAGCTACATCATCACAATTTCCTGCACATTTCAATAGTAATCTCTTTGTCAATTTTACAAAATCAAAGCTACCAGAAATATTTCTGAAATGAAAAAGAATACCATTTCAATCCATGATCCTTTTTTTTTCTTTTAGAGCGCACTTCAGGAACGCGACAATACCTCTTTTGAGCTATAGCATATGTTCTTTTGTAGTTTCTGTTTTTTATTTTGTAACACAACTTTAATGAACAACAATATTGTTTGTCTATATTGAAAAAAGGCACAAACGTCCTTAGAAAAGTATACATTTCAGATATATGTATGAGAACTAACCTAGGGATAGTGCCATGTCACCGTCGGTCGTATTCTATCGCTTGTCTAAGAGCTCTTGCAAAATCTTTGAATGTGGCCTCAATTATATGGTGATAACTTTTCACAGCAAGCTGCATTCATATGTTAAAGAAAATATGCTTTAGAAAAGATGATAAAAAGTTTGCTTAGACAAGTAGCAGTTCCAAACCATTTATTTATAGAAGCGTAAATCTTTGTTGTGTTTAGATCGAAAATGGGTTAAACCAAACACTCAGTCAAACAAGAAATTTTATTCATACGACCTCCTAAATCATTTTACTCAACGATTTACCTGTTACCACAGTAATGGCCACCACCACCTACAAGAAGATAAATATCCGACATAGAAAAACAATATAATCGTTATATCTTTACTACCCAAAATTTATAGATAATAATAACTTACTCAAGCTCATTTGGATCAGCGAGATCAATGGTGTTTGGTTCATAGCTGTAAATAACACTAACTTTACATCAATCAAGAGCAAAAGTAAACTACTTCCATTTTGAATATTAAATCATTTTAAGGATACACGTAATTAGCTTACATTTTATTGTCAGCCAACAAGAGAAAAGCTTATAATGAATGAGGGAACCAAATGAAGAACACCAACATTTAAATGACTTTCATCACAACAAACAGATACCACATAGTCACATATAGTTCAATAGTTCAATTGCAGAAGAAAACTATTGCAGCGATAAGAAGCATGGTAGTTGTTCAGGTGTTGGTGTTTAGAGAACTCTACAAAGTAATTCTTGTGAGTTAAAGTCGCAATAATCAAATAATCTGTTCCAAATGCGAATCCAAACACCTCCTCGTATTCGTCATGCATATGCATTTTTTTAAGAATAAATATGGGTAAAAGTGCATAAAAGTCATGTACATGTATTCATAAGAGTCTCAAGAAGTCTATTTTGTTCAAAGATTTAGAAATGATGTCCTAACCAAAAATGATGCTTGCTATTAGTGACCTGATCAGCTGCAAAACACATATGTGGTTGTTGGTCAGATTACTCTCCATGAAGACCATATGGTCAATGTCAATGAACAGTTCAGGATTCACCATAGCTAGTTTCATTGATAAAACCTGTAGGCAAAGAGAAGTTATAAAAACTAAAGTTTAAAATTCAAGCATTTAGTCATATCAACAAAACAAACATGAAATGATTAATCATATGACATACGCCATAATCTACTTTTAAATCCAACTTAGACTAATAAACAAACCCGTTAATAGTGATACATAGTTTGATGGTTTCAAAGTAACCGAACAAATTAATATCATACAAAAGTTCCTTTAGCAAAAATATATACCAGCTATTAGTGAAATCCAATCCAACTACAAAAGTCAAACAAAGAACCTTCATTAAAGAAAAAGTATAATGTTCATAATAACTAAATATATATACACATACAAACAGTAACCTAAAAAAGTGTTCATCAATCATCATAATGCATAATTCATATCTCAACTGCAATAGATATACTATGTTTGGTAATTACAACTAAATTAAACAGGCTCTAATTACAACTTCAATACCTGAGAATTCTTGTGATGATTGGCTAGGCGAGAATGGCATTAATAGTGGCTGCACCTTAGAAAAATCCATAAAAAATCAAACTGTAAAACACATAGTACATGAAACAGTAACTTCAAGCCCCGTTTCATGCCCCGGTTTCATCTATTCCGGTTGTTGAATATGCTCCGTCCTGACCCATTCTGACCCGTGCTCCGTTGGTACATCTCCATGAATTAGGTTTTCAACCTCCTATTTACAAAATCATGAAACAAATTCAACGAATTCTTAACAAATCAAGTCAAACAACACGTGTAACGATTAGTGCACGCTGATTTGTTCAACCAATAAAAAAAATTAGGGCTCGATCGAACGATAAATTTGGGTGTGTGTACTCTCACTAATCGAGATAGAGAACTAAGGAAGAGAAAGTATGTTTGAATTCTGATATGGGATTAGGGTTTACTGCATGTTTTGAATAGGGGATGGGAGATTTAAAAGCTTTATTAGTTGTACCTTATGGTGATGGTGGTGGGGTTTCGATCGGTAGAGGGGTCTTGGAGAGAGAGAGAAAAAAAAAAGTAGAAAACATACCTGATGGTTGCATTGAATGACCGGAGGTGTTGAGAGAAAAGATGATGGAGGGGGATTTAGGAGGCGCGGGTCTTTAGGGGATGAAATGTCGGGGGTTTAAGTTGAGAGAATAATGGTTTTGAATTTTAAATTAGAGATAGGAATAATTGGAATATATTGTTTCAAATGGTAGGGGAAATTCATGCCGATAGAGTTATTAATTGGAATTTTGTTAAAAAAAGGTATTGTTTATGATGGGTACGATGATTATATGCCGTTCAAAACAAAAAAAAAACTTGTACAGAGTCAGTTTGTTAATACACGGTAGCTAGGTAATGGTCAAAGTGGGCTTGGGTAAAAAACAAATGTTGGCTTTAATCAATTGTACATTTACGCATCGGCTATTTGTACTTTATGAACGCACGGCAAAACTAAAAAAGACAACTATCGAAACGTTTAAAAAAATGTGCCGATCGTCATGGTACCTTCGGATTTTTTTAAAACATTACAGGTTGTAAGATATCGCAGGAATACGTTAAAGAATTAAAGAGGGGGGGGGGGGAGTGTAACTAATTACCCATAATTATGTTAAATGTCAAGGATTTAAATGTAATAGATTGAGGGACTAAAAAATAATTATGGTTTAAAAGACCACTTTACCCTCATTTTAGGGGTTTATTTATAAATAAGGGGGGAAGAAGTTCTTAACTTTTGGGAATCCTTCCCTCCTGCATTATATAATAGTATAGATATATATTTATTCTGTTTTCCGGTTCACTATTAGGGTTTCAACTTTCAATACATGGCAGAGTTTGGTTATGGCGATTTGGTTGAGGTGATACTCTTAAGATTGGACGTGAAGGATCTGATCCGTTTCAAGAGCGTGTGTAAGTCATGGCATTCTTTAATCGCAAGTCCTTGTTTCTTTTTGAAAGTAAAGTTCGTTCGTGCTGATGTGGTTGAGCAGATACTCGTAAGATCAGATGTGAAGGATGTGATCCGTTTCAAGAGCGTGTGTAAGTCATTGCATTCTTTAATCACAAGTCCTCATTTTTGGTTCATCGGCATCTTGCAACCAAGATCACTGCAACAATGAGTCTTTTAATTTGTTTTTATTATTTAGATGAGGTTTTGTTAATGGTGGGACGTACCTGAGTGTTTTAAACTTTAATTTTTTTACAGTAAGAGTATTTTTGTAATTTCACATCAGTTTAACACAAAAAACTAACCTTCATTCAAGTAAGGGACTATTCGAGTAACAAGTCGTCAAGAGCATACATGTAATTTTGAAAAGTTGGGGACTAAAGGTGAAATTTCACCATACCAGAGGGACTATCCACGCATTCTACTCAAATTCTTTATTAGAAAGAATCTAACTGGTGTAGAATTTTGAATTTTTATATTAGAAAAAAATCTAACTCGGTAGAGAATTCGAGGATTCCTAGTTTTGAATTTATGAGATAATTACAAATAATTGAGGGCCTCCTTGAGAAATCAAGAGCCAATCACGCCAGTACGAGTAGAAAAAAAATTTCTTATCCATCACCTATTGGTCTAGTTGTATGATATCTTCATTTACAAATGTAAGTTGTGGGTTCAAATCTTGACACGTGAAAGGTAAAGATGAAATTAAGATGTGAAAAATTTGCTGTTCAAAAAATAAAATAAAAAATGGGCCCTATAATTTACATAAAAAATATGGGTAGACGAAATGTGAGCCAAACAAAATTGGCTATTGTTATACTATTTTATTAATTGGGTTTTAAATTTAATCATGGGATTTTAGACCCGGAAGAGTGGGCCATGTGTGATCGGTCGCCCACCTTACCTTACACATTTACACATGACCTAGGCCGACCTAAAATAATCGATGTATAGTGGTTTTGTTATTTGGGGAGAGAATATATCATTGTTAACATGAAAGGTATATTTTGTTAACAAAAGGAAATTATTACAACAAGAGAAATTTAGTAATAAAGTATTTACAATAACGTTCTCATACAATTTACACCACCATTCACTAGGAATTGATTAACCCTCTCCTAATATGTGTGGTTCTGCATTTAACCCTCTCCTATAGGGGTAATCCAAATCTCCAGTAAGCCTCTCCTATATGGGTAACCCAAATTTCGAGTAATTAGAGATATGTATTTTAGATAGAGGGGTTCCTGGGTATTAGCGGACCAGATCCTATCACTTTAGGAAATAGTCCATCTCCATAACTGCAGGAGATTTGTTAGGAACCCCTTAGGAAAGTTGTTATGTTGTATTGCTATTTATATGGTTCTCCTATTCATTGTAAATCATCAATTGATACCACAAGATTAATATGGTATCAGAGCTATAGTTAAACCCCCATTCCGATCCATTCCCCTTTTATTTCCGGCGACATCATGACCGGAAAAGACACTTCCTCTTCCTCGGTTACGACCGACAACAAACATCTCCATCCCGTTTACTCTGTAACCAACATTCAGAACAAAGTCAGAATTCTCGATGGTGAAAAGGTCACCTACACGGCATGGGTAAAACTCTTCAAACTCCACGCAAAAGGCTACGAGGTGTTGAAGCATATCGATGGAACCAAGCCGCCAGCCGAGACGGACGAAGACTATGAATCATGGGCTAAAATAGACTCTATTGTCTTACAGTGGATCTACGGAACACTCTCAGACGACCTTCTGGTTCGTATCTTAGACGATCAGTCAACCGCTCAACAAGCTTGGAATAAACTCCAGTCGATCTTTCAGAATAACAAGAACTCGCGTGCATCCTCTCTTCTACAGGCCTTCACCAACACAACGTTGGCTTCCTGCTCATCTTTGAATGAGTATTTCCAAAAGTTAAAAGACATTGCTGAACAGTTGAAAGACGTCGACCAGCCCGTTACCGAATCCCGATTGGTCTTGCAGATGGTTCAAGGTCTTCCACCAGAGTACGACACTACCGCCTCTTTTATCAATCAATCGAACACCTCCTGGGATGATGCTAGAGACATGATCGAAAGAGAGCAGCGACGCCAAGCAGCCAGATAGCAACACTCAGCCCTCGCCGCCCCTCGCACAACCACACCACCGTCCGTCCCACCCACTGGCGTCAACACAAACCCCACCGGCGGACCGGCTCCACCTCCCTCTGCTCACCCTAATCAGACCTTTGACTATTATCAGCCCCGACCATATACACGTGGCCGGGGTCGCGGTCGAAACTCTCGAGGAGGTCGTGGCCGTGGAAGAAGCTCTTATGGTTACTATTCTCAGCAGTGGAATAATGGAGGATATTCTCAACAACCCAATTTTTCTCAGCAGCCAACTGGTCAACATTGGTACCCTACCCCACCTCCATGCCCTCATCCGGCCCAGTCCCATTGGACGGCCCAGTGGTCTTGGCCCACTTCCCCTACACCACCACAACATGCGGCTCCACCCCCACAAGCATACTACGGCCATGGTCCTCAACCCGCATCAGGGTATGGGCTTTCGGCCCAAACTCCACAGGCCCCACCCGGTTTTCCTCCTACACCAAGCCTATCCAATGTTGACCCTCTTAATCCTACAGAACTTGGTGCCGCCCTGAGCTCTTTATCCTTCAATCAACCGGACCCACAATGGTACATGGATACAGGTGCGTCTTCTCACATTACTTCGGATGATAATAAAATTCAAACTCCATTATCTAAGTTTACTAATGCTAATATATTTGTCGGTAATGGCCAAATGTTGCCAATCACGGGTACCGGTAGCGGTGTTCACACCACACTATCAAAAACCTTTAAACTAAACAATATTCTTTATGCACCTACCGTTGTTAAAAATCTTCTTTCTGTACGAAAATTTACCCGTGATAACCAAGTTTCTGTGGAATTTGACCCTAACGGTTTTACTTTGAAGGATCTCAAGACGGGGCACCACCTTTCACGCCATGAGAGCACCGGCGAACTCTATCCTTTCACTTCCCCAGTTCAAGCTTTTTTGGCATCCTCGACTTCAACAAATAAGTGGCATGATCGCCTTGGCCACCCGGGGTCGAACATTTTGCATTTTCTTTCTAGTCGTTGTTTGATTGATTGCACCAAGAACTCGTTTGAATTTTGTGATTCGTGTCATTTAGCTAATAGTAAAAGACTTCCTTTCGTTATTTCAAATTCATTTACTTATGCACCGTTCGACATCATACATTGCGACCTTTGGACGTCACCAATTTTAAGCAAAACGTCTTACAAATACTACTTGGTTCTAATTGACAACTATTCACACTATGTTTGGGTGTATCCATTAAAGTTCAAATCAGAAGCATTTACAAAAATTGCAAAAATTTCATCATTTTGTCAAAACCCAATTTCAAAAAAATATTAAATCCATTCAATGTGATTTAGGGGGAGAATTCGATAATCACGCTTTTCATAACTTTGCATCCTCCAATGGCCTTATCATACGCTTCTCGTGTCCCCAAACATCGTCTCAAAATGGCCGTTCCGAACGCATGATACGGCGACTGAACGACATAATCCGTGCTTTACTTGTTCATGCTCATCTTCCTCCCGTTTACTGGGTGGAGGCCCTTCACACAGCCGCCTATCTTCATAACATCACCCCCACTACACGTCTCAATTTTAATACACCTACGTTTGCTTTGTACCATTGCCACCTGACTTATGAACATCTTCGGGTGTTCGGGTGCGCTTGCTACCCAAATCTATCCGCAACTCAACCACATAAGATTCATCCTCGTTCCATCCGGTGCATCTTTCTCGGGTACCCCGAAAATTTTCGGGGTTACCGGTGCCTCGATCCTTCAACTGGCCGTGTCCACATTTCCCGTCACGTTACTTTTGATGAGAACACGTTTCCCTTTACCAACCCATCCAACCCGACAACATACCGGTTCCTTGATGACGACTCACCTGACCCAGCCCACTTCCGATTTCCCACAGTCCCCCCAACCCGTACCCCAACCTCATCCCACTACCACCCATCCTTCCTCCCATCACCCACTTACCAGCCAACACACCCTACCTCCTCACGTCGCTACCCAACCAACCCCACCGTCCCCACCCTCGCCACTACCACAGTCCCCTCCCTCGACATCACCACTGTCCCCACCGACCACCACATCACCTCCTACCACCACACATCCGCCCGCCAACACTCACTCCATGACTACTCGGAGGAAGGACGGAATTTTCAAACCCAACCCCAAATACAACCTTCACACATCCAATAAACCTACCATATCTCCCATACCCACCTCATACCTTAAAGCCCTTACCGACCCGTATTGGCAACAGGCTATGCTTAATGAATATAATGCATTAATAACTAATGGTACATGGGAGTTGGTTCCGAAACCGGAATCTCATCCTGTCATTCGGTGTATGTGGTTGTTTCGCCATAAGTTCCACTCTGATGGAACTCTTGCTCGCTATAAAGCTCGGCTTGTCGTCAATGGTAAATCTCAAACAGTGGGTCTCGATTGTATGGATACATTCAGCCCCGTGGTCAAACCGGCCACTATTCGGACCGTGTTATCGGTTGCCTTATCAAGGAATTGGCCCATACATCAACTAGACGTCAAAAACACGTTCTTACATGGGGATTTAAATGAAACGATTTTTATGCATCAACCTCCCGGCTTTGTTGACCAGTCTAGACCTCACCACGTGTGCCGCTTACGTAAATCGTTATACGGACTGAAACAAGCGCCGAGAGCATGGTTTTACAGATTTGCTAACTTTATTACTTCCAAAGGATTTAAGGGCAGCTTATGTGATAGTTCTCTATTTGTGTATCGTCACGGCGATAACATGGCTTTTCTTCTTTTATATGTTGACGACATCATCTTAACGGCATCTTCAAATACTTTTCTACAGCATGTTATTCAGCTTCTTTCAGGTGAATTTGCCATGACCGACTTGGGCACCCTACATCACTTTCTAGGCATCTCGGTTACACGGAATTCGAAAGGCATGTTTCTATCTCAAACACAGTATGCTCGGGACATTCTTCACCGTGCCAACATGACATCATGCAAACCTTGTGCCACACCTGTGGATACGTCCTCTAAGCTCAGTGCCACTGACGGTCCCTTTTTGCAAGATGGGACTCTATATCGTAGTCTCGCCGGGGCATTACAGTATCTCACCTTCACTCTGCCAGATATATCATACGCGGTTCAGCAGGTCTGCTTATTCATGCATGCCCCTCGGGAACCGCACCTTGTTTTCTTAAAACAGATTCTTCGCTATGTAAAAGGTACAATTGATCACGGAATACACATGTCTGTATCCACGAGCTCTACTCTAACAGCATACTCTGATGCCGATTGGGGCGGATGCCCGGATACCCGTCGTTCCACCTCGGGCTATTGCGTATACTTGGGGTACAACCTTATCTCTTGGTCCTCCAAACGCCAGCCGACCGTTTCACGCTCTAGTGCCGAAGCCGAGTACCGCGGGGTTGCCAATGCCGTTGCCGAGACAAGTTGGCTTCGAAACCTGCTTCTAGAACTTCACATCCCCATACGACAAGCAACCATTGTTTATTGTGACAACGTCTCGGCTGTCTACCTGTCCGAGAACCCGGTACAGCACCAACGGACCAAGCACGTGGAGCTCTGTCACACCCCGATTTTTCCACGTGTCACCGGTGGGCCCGGTGGGGGAGTATCGTGACGTGGTTGGCAACATCATGGTCAAACAACACAATATAATAATGCACAGCGGAAGCAAAAGATAAATATATTACATTTCGAATATAAGTAATGTCAAAGTATTACAACGGAAGGTAAAGGATCCACAGGCGGATCAATAAAAGAAAAACTGTTCAACAGACTTTAGGCATCTAGAATTTGCAAGATTCCCTAGTGACGCCCTGAGCTCTCAGCCAATTACGCATAGTACCTGTCACTTAACCTTTTTGGAAAATACGTCAGTTTACACTGGTAAATACAATTAACTGACTCATTTTGGAAAAAGAGTTTGAAAAGTGATTCGAGTGCAAACGACACAAAATATCTTGACACATTGATTAAAATGCACAGAGGCAAAATTAATCTTTTATACTTGGGACAATTTTATTAATAAAAATCTTGTATCCGATTTACATGGTTGTCCAACATTTAGGGCCGGTGATTATACAATACAAGCCGGACAAGATTAATCGACACACCACAAATATAATCTCACAAGAAGATACCCTTACGAGTGAGTATACGTTATACATATGCAACAGGAGGTGTTTTGCCTACACCTTGTGCTTACGTCGTGGCCATTCACTTTTTAAAATGAGCCAAGGATATCCAGGACACGGTCATTAACCCCCAATGTTATTTGTTATCAATCAATACAGATTAAAACGGGATTATGCAATTTAATCATCTCCGATTAAAAGGTTTCTACACCCTACCAAGCGGTATTTTTATAATACCGTATCCCAAGCCCGTATAAGGGAAAATAAGTTAAAAGTATTTACTTGAGCTAGCAATGCAAATTACACTCAGCCGTATATCTTAATCAGCAAGCACAAGTACTTCTACTGGGCTCTCAATCTGGAACGAAGGTTTTATTAACCTATTAGATTCCTAACGGGTCTTTTTTAAGTCGTAACTTAGACCGGTTAGTTTTAAGGAAGGTTTACGGTTCAAACGCATGATTAAGCGAAGACCGGAATAGAATGTGGTTTAGACCCGACAAGTTTGAAGACTTGTATAATATGGGTAAACTAAACACATTCTGGATTTTGAGATAAAACGGATAAGGTTTGACCCGTTTCGGCTAATTTATGCAAACTAGTTACATAAACCGAACCGAACGCGCCAGAGGCGTAACGGGTAACCATATGGGTCCTAAACAGGTTTCCTAAGTTAATTATGCTTCCAATATGTTGTGACATCAGTAGGATGTCTTTCATTATGCCCCGAACTAATTTAAACACAAACTATGCCCCGTAGGGGTAGTTTGGTCATTTTAAAGGTTGTAAAAGAGTTTAAATGTTTAACTGAGTTACAGGTCTGATATAAACAGCAAACATACTCAATTTGATGAGTTATAACAGTAGGGTAAAGTATATATGTGAAATATATCATTTATAACCAAACTATGCACCGAAGGGCATTTTGGTAATTTCACATAAGCCGAAAAGCTCAAAAACGAAGTCTGAGTTAATCAACCTTTGCTTACTGTTAAAATATTATAATTTGCCTCTTATATCAGTAGGTATCAACCCGGGTATGTCCAATATGATTTTAAAACGTACTATGCGCTAAAAACGCTAAATAAGGCGATTAAAGGCCATTACCGGGTTCGATACTTAAATATGATATTTTTATATTTCCAGAAGGCTTAAAATAATTTATTTATCATAACTATTCAGTGGCAAAAGGTTTGAGGTCGTTCAGATATGTAAAACTCATTTTATGGCCCGTAAGGGCAAAACCGACAATTACCGAATTAAGCCTACGAGTATGAGTTATGCTCAGCCTAAAATTAATTAAAAATCTTTAAAAATCCCAAAAGAATATATCACATCAGTGGGTATTAAGTTTGATACCTAAAAGTCGGCTTAACTAGGCTATACGCTAATTACGCCGTTTTATTAACATAAAGCATTAGTTTTGCGATAATGAGCATAACTCTTAATCTACAAGTCAAACTGATGTCAAACTTTGCATACAAGTTTATATATCAGTAATTAAGGTTTCTACACTTTTACATTTTCATAAATCACGTTTTAAGGTAATAAGGGCATAATGGTCAACATATGAGCAATTAACGGAACCGCGTAAACGAATGGGTCAATCAACGAACCAACCACAGAGGGTTATGCTAACATGTAGCCTGGTCCTAAGGAAACTCTAAGGCACTTCCAAATCATACTAAAGCGGGTCAGAACTGAAGTCAAAGCAAAAGTCAAAGCTTTGCGACTTTCGGTTCCGAATCGGTTCACAATGGAAAGTTGTCGAATCAAACAAGCTTAGACAAGTTCTTAAGCTTATTATCAAGTTATATGAATGATAAAATAGGTTACACGCCTTTTACCTTGTTAATTATGCGTTAAACGAAAGATTACTTTTCTGTTGACTTTTTCTAATCATCTTTGACTCGACAAACGACCTAGTTAGAGTGGAAATCAGGGGGAACCCTTTTGAGGGTTTATTACCCACATAATTACCAACTCATAACAACCTTCAATTTGAGATATGACTGAGCCGTTTATAACTAATCTCAAAGTCAAACGTTAACTACGATATTTTGACTTTTAAGCTAAATACTAAGCTAAACATAATAAGAGAAGGTTAGGCATACTTACAAGTGCTTAATGGATGATTAGGAAGGCTTGGGATTAGCTTGGAAGCTCCACACTTGATCAAAAATGCAGATGAAGATGTGAGGTGTGTTGTGACTTGAAGGTGGCCTTTTATAGTGAATCAAGCACCACAATTGATTGACAAACAAGTCTAGCACACACCACAACAATCCCACAAGTGTCCTACATGTTCTAGGGGTGTTTTAGGGGCCAAATGAAGGGGCAAGATCGAGCTAAGTTGCATCCAAGTTCAATGGTTAGACAAAGAATCAAGAAAATCTAAGTTCTGTCCAGATATGGCAGTGGCGTAGCGCCACTGCTTGCCCATCATGTGCTCGCGCTACGCGAGCCCTCAGGGTTCTCCAACATATTTTTTGTTAATTGCAGTTTCAGTCCCTGTCTCTTCAAACTTTGTACAGACACTTGTTTATTGCGATATGGACCCTCAATATTGATCTATAAGGGCCTCAAGATATATACCCACTTCGTTAAGTCCCCGGGTAACTTTATTGTTACCCGAAAAGGCCTAATTTTCAACGTTGACGCTTTAACCCCTCGCACACGAATTCGATCATAACTTTCTCATACGTTAACGAAACTTTACGAAATTTAAATCGTGCATTCTAGTGAGCATAATTAACATTTACAAAGCTTCGGGTTTGTCAAAAGGTCACCCAGAGGTATACCTTTAAACATGTTGACACATTTAACCCCTGTAGTTTGTAATCTCTCACTTTTAGCTTTGTATGATCCATGATTTATTCGTTTGAAGGTATGAGCATCGTGTAGGGTTAATGTACATTATATTTATTCACAGTTGACACTTAGAATACGTAATTTCACATACTTTCCATGTTTGTCAACTTTAGTCCTTCTATAATATTCTTTCACACGTTCAGACTTTATGACACGTGTCAACACATTATAGGACGTGAATTTTCGAGGTGTTACATCCTCACCCCCTTAAAATAAATCTCGACCCGAGATTTACTGAAATAAGTAAGGGTACTTTTCTTTCATCGTGGATTCAAACTCTCACGTGAATTTGGGACCTCTATGGGCATCCCATTTGACCTTTACAATAGGTACATGCTTCTTACGAAGCTTCTTTACCTATTGATCTTCAATCGACAAAGGTTCTTCCTCAAATTTTAAGCTCTCATCTTTATGCACATCCGTATGCGGTATAACCAGTGATTCATCAGCGAAAACACTTCTTCAGATTGTAGATGTGGAACACATTGTAAATTCCACTGAGCTTTTCAGGTAGGTTTAGCTTATAGGCAACTGAACCGACACATTCGATAACCTCGAAAGGCCCTATGTATCTCGGGTTTAGTTTGCCTTTCTTACCAAACCCCATCACTCCTTTCTAGGGTGATATCTATTGTTGAATCTTATTCTTTAATAAGAATTTAGGAGGTTTGCTATTTCATAATTCTAAATTTTCTGCCGAATACTGGCATCTTACTGATGATTATGAATTTGCGTGATCTTATTGATTGTCTATAATGCAACATTCAGATCTTAATGTTTGGACTTACCAAACTACTGTCCTATCAATGGACGTTTAACATTCTATCTATACAAGGTTTTCAAGGGAGTAGCCTTGATACTTATATATCAACTATTATAGAGAAGCTTATCTTAAGGCGAGATGGTTATTCCAACCAGTACTTAACTAATATTAAGGAATAGCTAATCCTTGTCGTTAGTCGAACAATTCGACGATCCTGGTTAGCTAATGGCAAATTCTTAATCGTTGCCTATTTAGGGTTGCGGCATGTATGCATAAGCAATATGAACCGTCTTTCTTATCTAACAATATCAACTCTCGGAGTATCGAGTTAGGCTATTTTAGCCTATGTCTTAAAATCTACTTAATCAAGGTTTCGTTTATTCCATAATCAATATGGAGTTTTCACAACACTCTAACCCAAAGCGGGATGTTAATCTTAACTCTACTTGCCTCTAGGGAGGTAAACAGGGTAAACTTAGGAGAAGATAATTAAGATACAAGGAGGCTACAGAGATTTTTCCATATCTCAGGCTCCAGTTCATCCATCATTGTCCGTGTCAAATGAGTGACACCTTTATGTTATAAGTCCTCGAATTTCTTACTCGGGAACATTTACTTGGAAAAAAAAAAGAATTCCATTTTTTTTTTGGATATCTTCCTTGAATACTACTAGTCGACTTTAGTACAATATGATCGTTGGGATATCTTAGGGGTTCCATGTATTAAACCTCCATGCTGATCAGACATGGAAATAATCTATGGGACACACTAGGATACGCCAATCCTCATATGACACTTTTATCAAACATAGTTTGGCATTCGCAGGCGATAGAAAACAATGAGAAAAGAAAAATAATTAAAATAACATATGTTGTCGTACTCTATGCAAAGAAAGAATGCTCTTAGATTTTCGGAAGGATTCCTTGCCGATACGAGAAGAATCGGTTACTAAGGTTTCCTTGGTAATTATACTTTGTGGGTATAATAAAAATTTTGCTAAGTTTATGGTTCATGAAGATTTATTATTGCCCGTATTAAAACAGGACACTTAGCAGAAATTATCATTTATAAATGATAAGGAAGTTTATTGTACAAGTGCTTATATTTAATCAATAATGGAAGTTTCACAAACTAGGCACCTAGCTCAGTTGGCTAGGCGCTCGAAAGGGTGCGGCCTAGACCCAGGTTCGATTCCGGGGACGACCAATATCACCATTTTTGCGACTTATCGATTTCTTAAGGGAACAGAAACTAGTTCTGGTAAATTTTCTACTTGTAAATTTTTCCTTACACTATATATATATAGGGTCCTTATGAAAAGTTTTAAAAACTTGATATACTTATAGTTATGAAGGATTTACTGGTATCCGAACCAAAATAAAAACTCTTAGCATCTAAATTATTGATAAAATGCCAATGGATGTACCTGATGTCATTATTTATGGGCTAGCTTAGGCATTTTAGGCGCTTTCAATTTTAGGCTTTACTTCCTCCGCCGCATTTCCTTTGACATATATAGGGCACGTAGTCTTGATGTGGCCTTTCTCCTTACAGCCGAAACAGACTGCATTCTTCATGTCCTTACAGTCCAACGTTTTATGTCCCTTAGACTTGCAGATCCCACAAGCTCTGGGCTGCGATTTGGATTTTGGTTCGAACCTGCATTTCCCATAATGGCGCTTCTTGCAGGTCTCACATACTGGTTTCTGGTCGGACTTTCGTTTGTTCTTCTTCTTAGAACTCTGGGAGTTATCTACCTCCCTTTTCCTTTTTAGTTCATCCCTTGCATCAGAGGCATGAACGAGATCCTTCTTACAAGTGAGGAAATGTGGTCCTAGATAAAATTTGGACCGAGCAGCATGGGGCTCTTTTAACTTTTTCACAGCTCTCTTCACAGCTTTTCCAATGGCTGCGTCTATCATAGTTTGAAGAACATCTTTGGAAATTCTAAGGTTTACAATTTCAGCATCATTAGCATGCGTCGCGTCATTAATGGCCCGATTGACTGTTGTCTTATCCGAGTTTTCCATACTCGATATTGGTTCCTAATACCAATAAAACAATTTCTTAGTTGAAATCCAACAACTACTATTTTTATTCTGATGGCCTTAATATATACTAACCATGGTGTCAATAACCTATACAGGCTATTATAGCACTAACATTCTTAATGAACGTTATTTAAAATATATTAATATTACTTAGCCTAGGTCGTAAAAGACCATCAATGGCATTAAAGATTTGGACCTAGTCCGTCATTTTTCTGACAGAGGATCAAAACGTCACATCTGTCTTTATTATATTAAAGAATTTAGGTAGCTTGAAAGCTTGCCATAGGAATATCAGAAAGGAGTGATTCCTATTTAGATATAAAATATCCATCTAAGGTTTGTTGGAGCATTTTCTAAAGTATCATCGGCCAATTCTACTTCGTATAAAATGACCGAAGTCCTACTAAGACGGAGACAACAGTTCTCAACAGTGATCATTCATTATTGAATCACATGTGTCAGTATCAGGTAAATTTCTGCCTAAACCGCTTGATAAGGAAAGGTACCTGTTATATAGTTATCCTTCTGCACCATCTCCTGGCGTTCACCCGGAAGACTCATGCGCTTATTTCCCTAGCCTTTCCCGGCTTCTTTATAAGCTTTGGGCAGTTGGTTTTGATGTGCCCTTCCTCGTTACAATTGTAACATGTGGCGTTCTTTAACCCCTTGCAATCTAAGGTTTTGTGACCCTTGGTCTTGCAAATTCCACACAATTTAGCGCGTGGGTCTATTGTACATTTTCCAAAATGTTGCTTTTTGCAGTTACTGCATTTGGGTCTGTTATCAGATTGACTCGAGTTCTTCCTAAACTCGGAATCCTTTCCGCGCTCCGAGCTTCCCTTCTTTTTCTTGTTAGTTTGATGAGAGTTTTCCTCCTCTCTTTCACTTCTTCTCTCGCCAGAAGCCTTAACAGACTTAATTCTGATTGCGTCCAAGGTGAGAGATAAGGATAAGTCCACCGCGGACCTATATGTGGTTGGCCTAGATGCTTTAACATTCCCTTTTATCTCTGGTGCTAGGCCTCCAATGAAACGCGCTATGCGTTTAGGTTCAGGGGTGACTAAATAAGGAACTAGGCGGGACATAGTGTTGAAACTTGTCACATATGCCTGACAATCCAAATTCTTCATGACCAGAGTCAAGAAGTCTGATTCTATCTTTTCTACCTCGTGCTGGGGGCAATAGCTTTCCTTGACTAATGCAACGAATTGCTCCCAAGATAAGTTGTAGAGTAGAACCTTTCCCGTGGCTTGGAGCAATGATCTCCACCATGCCAACGCTTCTCCTTTGAATGATTATGAAACAAATTTCACAACATCTTGCTTCGCACAACCGCTGACGTCAACAACAGCGTCCATCTCATCGAGCCATGTCATGCAATCGATGGCTCCTTCTTCTCCTGTAAAGTCTCTGGGCTTGCAGGAGACGAAATATTTATATGAACAGGTCTTAACTGGTGCCTCTTGATGAAACACAACCTGTCTAGGCGGAATACTCCTTTGATTTGACAAGTCATGAACATCGTCCTCCCTCAACTCATGTGTGTTAGAAGGGGGCTTACAACGAGCCACATATAGAGTCTTAGAGTGGGTATCATTCGACTCATCATACTGCCGATCAAGTGCTCGAGCAACAACATAATCTATTATTGCCTGTAGTTCTGCTCCAGTTACATTAATTCTGGTAGTATCATTGCTCTCCTTCAAGTGACTGTTAACTTCATCTAATCCAGCCATGTAGCTTGATTGCTACATAAATAATAACAATGATTTATTCAGAGATCATTATGGAATCATCATCTTTGACGATTTATCAACCATGGTAATATAAACCATATTGGTTAACTTGTTAGTTATATTAAATTAGTATTTTCCATTATAATTTATCCTAGTTATAAAACATTAAGGATATTAAAGTGGCGCATAAGGCCTAGTCACAAGGACAGTTCTAAATTTTATAAGCCATGATTTCAGAGAATCGAGGCATTAAGGTTTGAATCACGTTCATTACCTTCTCTTGACAGGGAGTTGTAGACTTCAACTGTCTTTTGTCTTTTAGGACAATAGATATAGCCCGTGGGCATTTCCTTTCTGAGGGATGGTTATAATATGTTCATCTTCTCAGATGCTATTAGTCGAGATCGTATGGATCCTACCGACTATTATGCTTGGATCTGGTCCAACATTTTTGGACAGGAGGTCAAAGACTACCACTGTCGTTGCCTTTTCGGACAACAAGTTTAGCCCGTAGGCACTTCATCACTACTGGATGTTTATAATGTGATCATCTTATAGGATGACACAAGCCATGATTTCTAACTCACTAGGCTAGATAAGGAAATTGGAAGAATCTAATATAAGGATGACTGTTGTGATTTTATCGAATCACATTTGTCAGGAGTGCTAACACGTTCTTAGGTGTTAACAAGGATTTGAATCTCTTGGGTAGGTTTCACCATCTTGGCCGCGTAGGCTAGGTTTCACCTTTAAGATTCTCTTTAGAATGCCTACTGGCAGGAAAAGAAGGATATTTATTTTATTCAGGATTTTTATCATAAATCCTAATTTATAATTTAATAATAGCACAAATGGCCTAGTCGCGTAGACAAGTTTAATTTATAAGCCAAGATTTCAGAGAATCAGGGCAATTTATGAATTTGTAATGGCACAAAAGGCCTAGTCACGTGGACAAGTTTAATTTATAAGCCATGATCGTCTGGGATCGAGGCATTTAGTAATAGCACAAAAGGCTTAGTCACATGGACAAGTTTAATTTATAAGCCATGATCGTCTGGGATCGAGGCATTTAGTAATAGCACAAAAGGCTTAGTCACATAGACAAGTTTAATTTATAAGCCATGATCGTCTGGGATCGAGGCATTTAGGTGTGAATCAAAGTTCATTACCTTTTCTTGACAGGGAGCTGTAGGCTACCACCGTCTTTAGTCTCAGAGGACGTTAATTATAGCCCGTAGGCACTTCCCTTCTAAGGGATGTTATTTTCCATTCATTTCATATTTCATGTTTAGAATGAAAACTTAATTTAATAAATCCATTATATGAAAATAGAAGTACAGAGTTGCCCTAAGCGGGTCTTTGAAGGGATAATGTGTCCTTAAAGGGACTTGAAAGATAAATATGTCCTTATAAGGACTAATAAGGAAACGATCTTCAGTAAAAGGAGTTTCTTCTTCATTTTATTTCTGAATGCATTCTCCTTGGATGCTCGTTTCATTCTAGCCGCGGTACGAAGCTCAGCATCTCAGGGCTCTGGGTGTGGAGAACTCCTTATTACGGCTTCTTCGCTTGGCGACGTATCCAATAAAAATTTGGAAGTAAAATTTTTTCCAGATTAGGATTGAGAATATTCCTATGTTAAGTCTAGACTCAGAAGATTTAGGAATGTGCAATTGTGTCATTGAGATTAAACACATAAAGCTAGTGTTTAATTCACTCAATGTTGGCTCTGATACCAACCTGTCACACCCCGATTTTTCCACGTGTCACCGGTGGGCCCGGTGGGGGAGTATCGTGACGTGGTTGGCAACATCATGGTCAAACAACACAATATAATAATGCACAGCGGAAGCAAAAGATAAATATATTACATTTCGAATATAAGTAATGTCAAAGTATTACAACGGAAGGTAAAGGATCCACAGGCGGATCAATAAAAGAAAAACTGTTCAACAGACTTTAGGCATCTAGAATTTGCAAGATTCCCTAGTGACGCCCTGAGCTCTCAGCCAATTACGCATAGTACCTGTCACTTAACCTTTTTGGAAAATACGTCAGTTTACACTAGTAAATACAATTAACTGACTCATTTTGGAAAAAGAGTTTGAAAAGTGATTCGAGTGCAAACGACACAAAATATCTTGACACATTGATTAAAATGCACAGAGGCAAAATTAATCTTTTATACTTGGGACAATTTTATTAATAAAAATCTTGTATCCGATTTACATGGTTGTCCAACATTTAGGGCCGGTGATTATACAATACAAGCCGGACAAGATTAATCGACACACCACAAATATAATCTCACAAGAAGATACCCTTACGAGTGAGTATACGTTATACATATGCAACAGGAGGTGTTTTGCCTACACCTTGTGCTTACGTCGTGGCCATTCACTTTTTAAAATGAGCCAAGGATATCCAGGACACGGTCATTAACCCCCAATGTTATTTGTTATCAATCAATACAGATTAAAACGTGATTATGCAATTTAATCATCTCCGATTAAAAGGTTTCTACACCCGACCAAGCGGTATTTTTATAATACCGTATCCCAAGCCCGTATAAGGGAAAATAAGTTAAAAGTATTTACCTGAGCTAGCAATGCAAATTACACTCAGCCGTATATCTTAATCAGCAAGCACAAGTACTTCTACTGGGCTCTCAATCTGGAACGAAGGTTTTATTAACCTATTAGATTCCTAACGGGTCTTTTTTAAGTCGTAACTTAGACCGGTTAGTTTTAAGGAAGGTTTACGGTTCAAACGCATGATTAAGCGAAGACCGGAATAGAATGTGGTTTAGACCCGACAAGTTTGAAGACTTGTATAATATGGGTAAACTAAACACATTCTGGATTTTGAGATAAAACGGATAAGGTTTGACCCGTTTCGGCTAATTTATGCAAACTAGTTACATAAACCGAACCGAACACGCCAGAGGCGTAACGGGTAACCATATGGGTCCTAAACAGGTTTCCTAAGTTAATTATGCTTCCAATATGTTGTGACATCAGTAGGATGTCTTTCATTATGCCCCGAACTAATTTAAACACAAACTATGCCCCGTAGGGGTAGTTTGGTCATTTTAAAGGTTGTAAAAGAGTTTAAATGTTTAACTGAGTTACAGGTCTGATGTAATCAGCAAACATACTCAATTTGATGAGTTATAACAGTAGGGTAAAGTATATATGTGAAATATATCATTTATAACCAAACTATGCACCGAAGGGCATTTTGGTAATTTCACATAAGCCGAAAAGCTCAAAAACGAAGTCTGAGTTAATCAACCTTTGCTTACTGTTAAAATATTATAATTTGCCTCTTATATCAGTAGGTATCAACCCGGGTATGTCCAATATGATTTTAAAACGTACTATGCGCTAAAAACGCTAAATAAGGCGATTAAAGGCCATTACCGGGTTCGATACTTAAATATGATATTTTTATATTTCCAGAAGGCTTAAAATAATTTATTTATCATAACTATTCAGTGGCAAAAGGTTTGAGGTCGTTCAGATATGTAAAACTCATTTTATGGCCCGTAAGGGCAAAACCGACAATTACCGAATTAAGCCTACGAGTATGAGTTATGCTCAGCCTAAAATTAATTAAAAATCTTTAAAAATCCCAAAAGAATATATCACATCAGTGGGTATTAAGTTTGATACCTAAAAGTCGGCTTAACTAGGCTATACGCTAATTACGCCGTTTTATTAACATAAAGCATTAGTTTTGCGATAATGAGCATAACTCTTAATCTACAAGTCAAACTGATGTCAAACTTTGCATACAAGTTTATATATCAGTAATTAAGGTTTCTACACTTTTACATTTTCATAAATCACGTTTTAAGGTAATAAGGGCATAATGGTCAACATATGAGCAATTAACGGAACCGCGTAAACGAATGGGTCAATCAACGAACCAACCACAGAGGGTTATGCTAACATGTAGCCTGGTCCTAAGGAAACTCTAAGG
Organism: Helianthus tuberosus; assembly: GCA_030545235.1. Taxonomy (NCBI): domain Eukaryota; kingdom Viridiplantae; phylum Streptophyta; class Magnoliopsida; order Asterales; family Asteraceae; genus Helianthus; species Helianthus tuberosus. The sequence goes on from CM060359.1 coordinate 6,017,959, forward strand.
CACTTCCAAATCATACTAAAGCGGGTCAGAACTGAAGTCAAAGCAAAAGTCAAAGCTTTGCGACTTTCGGTTCCGAATCGGTTCACAATGGAAAGTTGTCGAATCAAACAAGCTTAGACAAGTTCTTAAGCTTATTATCAAGTTATATGAATGATAAAATAGGTTACACGCCTTTTACCTTGTTAATTATGCGTTAAACGAAAGATTACTTTTCTGTTGACTTTTTCTAATCATCTTTGACTCGACAAACGACCTAGTTAGAGTGGAAATCAGGGGGAACCCTTTTGAGGGTTTATTACCCACATAATTACCAACTCATAACAACCTTCAATTTGAGATATGACTGAGCCGTTTATAACTAATCTCAAAGTCAAACGTTAACTACGATATTTTGACTTTTAAGCTAAATACTAAGCTAAACATAATAAGAGAAGGTTAGGCATACTTACAAGTGCTTAATGGATGATTAGGAAGGCTTGGGATTAGCTTGGAAGCTCCACACTTGATCAAAAATGCAGATGAAGATGTGAGGTGTGTTGTGACTTGAAGGTGGCCTTTTATAGTGAATCAAGCACCACAATTGATTGACAAACAAGTCTAGCACACACCACAACAATCCCACAAGTGTCCTACATGTTCTAGGGGTGTTTTAGGGGCCAAATGAAGGGGCAAGATCGAGCTAAGTTGCATCCAAGTTCAATGGTTAGACAAAGAATCAAGAAAATCTAAGTTCTGTCCAGATATGGCAGTGGCGTAGCGCCACTGCTTGCCCATCATGTGCTCGCGCTACGCGAGCCCTCAGGGTTCTCCAACATATTTTTTGTTAATTGCAGTTTCAGTCCCTGTCTCTTCAAACTTTGTACAGACACTTGTTTATTGCGATATGGACCCTCAATATTGATCTATAAGGGCCTCAAGATATATACCCACTTCGTTAAGTCCCCGGGTAACTTTATTGTTACCCGAAAAGGCCTAATTTTCAACGTTGACGCTTTAACCCCTCGCACACGAATTCGATCATAACTTTCTCATACGTTAACAAAACTTTACGAAATTTAAATCGTGCATTCTAGTGAGCATAATTAACATTTACAAAGCTTCGGGTTTGTCAAAAGGTCACCCAGAGGTATACCTTTAAACATGTTGACACATTTAACCCCTGTAGTTTGTAATCTCTCACTTTTAGCTTTGTATGATCCATGATTTATTCGTTTGAAGGTATGAGCATCGTGTAGGGTTAATGTACATTATATTTATTCACAGTTGACACTTAGAATACGTAATTTCACATACTTTCCATGTTTGTCAACTTTAGTCCTTCTATAATATTCTTTCACACGTTCAGACTTTATGACACGTGTCAACACATTATAGGACGTGAATTTTCGAGGTGTCAACACATTATATGTCGAAACACACGTTTTCGTATGGTTGACGCATCACCTAACACTTAATCAAATCCATTCGATGTTTGCGATCTACTCGCGCCGTAAAGCGCGCGAGCCTTATTATTGTAGTATAACTATGAAAGCATAACTTCTTTAAATTTCTCTTTGAACAAACTACAAAATAAATATTTCCTTATATCCTCTTTAACTTACTTGCTCCATATATATCGTCTACCTCTGGCTATTCTGTTTTATCTGATTTCTGTTAGGGTTTTGAGTTTCAATGGCAGAGGTCGTTCATGACGATATAGTTGAGCATATACTGATAGGATTAGACGTGGAAGATCTGATCAGTTGCATGAGAGTGTGCAAGTCATGGTATTCTTTAATCACGAGTCCTCGTTTCGTTACTCGTCATCTGAACCATAGTTACAACAAAGATCGCTACACCAATGAATTAGTCCATAGAAGAATTGTTTTAATCACACATCCTGGTTTCTATAGACATAGTCATCATCTTGTTGGTTCTTGTAATGGCCTGGTTTGCATATCTTCATTACAAGATCGTAAAGTTTTTGTAGGCAATCCGTTGACTAGAGAGGTAAGACAACTGAGATCACTCCCTCCTTGTTGTCCACCATGTTGGGGTTTTGGTTATGATTCATCCAAGGATGACTACATGGTTGTCGCAGTGGCCAACAAAGGCGAGAACCGTTCATGTGTTCAAGTGTTGAGTTTGAAATCAAATGTTTGGAGAGCTATTGGAGAAGTGAAGTATGTGTTTATTAGTTGGGTTGGTTTCTTATACAATGGTGCACTTCACTGGATAGTAGAAAATCAAAATCGGAAGCTGTTAATTCTTTCTTATGATTTATCTAAAGAAGAATTTAAAGAAATCCCCAAACCTGATGATGCAAGATATGAATGTACTTATACTAGCCGCCTAGGAATTGTCAAAGAATGTCTATGCATATTTCGTGGATATGGTTATTCTTCTAGCGATGTATGGTTGATGAAAAACTACAATGTAAAAGAGTCGTGGGAACTACTACCACGAGATCGTGATCATGACAAGAAGTATGATAGTGTACACTTCTTTAATTTGGGATTACCCAAGGTTGTTGATGCATCATGGTTTTGTAGTGCTATGGAACATAAATATTGGCTGCATATGGATCTCCATTACTATTATATTCATGCTCCTATTTTTGTGAAGAGCCTTGTATCTCCCTATGTTAATGGGAGGCCGAAGCGGGGCCAGAGGAGTGCCAAGATTGGTGAATTAGATTCGCCTGGCCTTCGTTCTCTTCTCCCTTGGAATGATAAAGATGCACCTATATTTGTGCGGAGCCTTGTATCTCTGCATGTTAATATGGAGAGACCAAAACGGGCAAGTAACAACAAGAGGATTGCCAAGGTGGGTTCTATATATATTATGTATAGATTCTAGATTTGCATTTGATTTCTTATCATTCATACTTCACTTCTTGTCTTGTTATGTCATGTCCTGCAATTGTAACTATTTTTACTTGCTCACAACTCTAATTTCTTTGCAGGTGATTAATCAAGGGAAGTCCTTCTCCTGGATCAAATGCCTGATTTCGATGTTGTTGAAGCAGTCAAGAAGACAAGTGTCGCGCTATGAATCTATCTTTCAGTAGTGTCTGGTATGAATCTATCTTCTAGTAGCTTCTGGTTCTTTCTATTTTCAAGTATCTTTGTGTTTGATGGAGCTAGTTTGTTTAATACTTCTATCTTAATTCTTAGTCCTAAATATTATGTAGTTTATGTTGAATTCTGATGATTATTATGTTTACACACAGCAGTTTCTAGTATCTTGCCACCGGTGATTACCTAACGCACAAGGCAAACATTTAAACCCACCGCGGTTCCACTCTAGAACCAACTGACAATAGATGGAAACTATTGTTTTGGTGATGAGTGCCACATTTTGATGCTGTTAAGATTTTATTATTGATCTGTCTATTAATTCTTTATACTTTCAATTATATCGTGTTTATGGATTTAGTTTGTTTAATACTAATCTTCTAACCATTTGATAGTTTATGTTGAATTCTGGTGATTATTACATTTACATAGAGCAGTTTATCTCTGTGCCTTTCACAAAAAGCTTCTTATGTATATGTTACATATCTTGTTACAGTTGGTGAACAAAGTAGATGATAGTTGTTAACTAAGTGTTTAACCTACACATTTATATGGTTTCAAATAGTTAATACACTTCACTATTGTTTCTAACCACCTAACATGTGCATGACAAATGACACATAACTTAGGAGAACCTACACATGTATGTGTAAATTAAAATTTTTATATTAGAAAGAATCTAACTGATCTGTAGAATTTTGAATTTATATTAGAAAAAATCTAACTTGGTAGAGAATTCGAGGATTGGCCTACTCATGACCTACTAGTCTAGTTGTATGGTGTCTCCATTTACAAATGTAAGTTGTGGTTTCAAATCTTTACACGTGAAAGGTAAAGGTGAAATTAAGGTGTTGAAAAATTTGCCATTAAAAAAATTGGCCCGGTAAATTTTCATATAAAAGATGGATAGACGATAAGCGAGCCAAACAAAATAGGCTATTGTTATACTATTTTTTTAATTGGGTTTTAAATTTAATCATGGGTTTTTGGACCTGGAAGAGTGGGCCATGGGTGATCGGTCGCCCACCTTACATAGTTACACATGGCCTAGGCCGACCTAAAATAATCGAGTATAGTGGTAAATTATTACAACCAGAGAAATTTAGTAATAAAGTATTTACAATAACGCTGTCGTTAAAAAAAGGAAATTATTACAAGCAGAGAAATTTAATAATAAAGCATTTACAATAACGTTGTCATTGTTATGAATGTTTCATTTATATGGTGACTCTCTGTAGGTCCGTTTTTCTCGGAGGATCCGATACGTAACCTATCCTTGTTTATATCAAACACTATCACGGGTGCGGAATCCCCGTAACGATGCAAACCAAACAATGTAAAACGAGTAACACGAACAGATAATCAAAGATTCACTTGGATTAAAAGGACGAGAACAATATCAAACATATACACACAATGTTTGACGATAAACTCTCTAGTTTCACTATGCTCTCATAAACTAAACTGTGAAACATGCTTCGCTATTTATACAGAACCTTGAACGAAATCACTATGGACCATACATGTCTCACGAAATCACAAGGGATTTCGGTATTATCTCTGTTTCATCATTTGTTATATGGAGCCCAAATTAAGTCAAAGCCCAACATAAGTCTTCAGCCCAAATGTTGAGAAACGGCCCAAAGCATGAATCTGCTTATAATCTTTGCACAAATTCATGCATAGGACAAATATTTGACATCATCATGACATCACAATGATGATGTCATGGTGATGTGTAAACGGGAATGGCTTGCGGCGTTCCGTGCTTCGCGTGTCGAACTCTGGGGCGCACGACGGAGGAATATCGTGTCTTCGGGCTTGAGCCGGACCTAACCGAGTCGACCCGAACCGAATCGAACCGAGTCGAGTCGCGTCCACATAAAGTGTACCAACAAACTCCCCCTTGGACGCTACTCGTGATGGTTCGTCTTCCGTGTCTTTCATGTCTTTCATGTCGGAGGATCTTCAAAGGTCTTCACGTGTCTCAAATAGGGAGTGTATCAACAAACTCCCCCTTGAATGATGCTCGTGAATCTTTTGAACTTCAAAACTTTAGATCCTTGTGGTGTTGATGAGGGATCAACTGCAACGCGATCATCTTGATCTTCTGATTGCATCAACGTCGTGTCTTCACTTTACGGCTTGTCATCTGACACGTTCTCTTCGCCTTTAGCTGATTCTGATGTCTTATCTGCACATACAAGAAAGCTAAACAACGTAATGAGAAAAAACCGTTTGGAATTTAGACAATTTAAACAAATGACACATATGAGATCAAATCTCAATCAATCACCGACCGACAATGGTTTGAAAGTTTAGAAAATGACCAGTTTTAATCCTTTAACTTTCACAACTTGTTTACTTCGACTATTTATGAAGGTTTAATTGTTTTCCGGCTTAGAATCAGGATTTTGGGTATGGTAGACTCGAGTTCCAACATCGGCTAACCAAAACAAGTTTTACGAATTACACTACAACATAAATTAAAAAGCGGTTAACTACGAAAGACAATAAGATAAAGAAATTTGTACAAGAAACAACTTTTTGCGAGTTTCAAGGTAAGAGAATCATTACAAGCTTACAGTCTTTGTCAAAACGGTTTCTGATTTCTGTTTAAAGCTTTAGATAAGTATTCTACCACAATTATCGGTATTGTTGTCCACCTAAGCTCAACTTATCAGATGTAATCATAATTAGGAGATATGATTTACGGTAATAATTATACTTACTTGTCGGTGTTCATCCACTCACGACACATTCCCGTATCAAGGTATACACGAGAGTTCATCTTACCGGTGAGTATACTGCTTATCATCCGTTTGACTGTATAAAAGATGTGAGAAACTCACTTATTTTGATTGAAAACAAGCCCTATGTGATAGAATCACTTATTGACGAGGAACTTGATTTTCGATGCATGAGGGCACAAGAGCAAGTCCGTGAACAGGTCAGTACTTTCGTACAGCAGAGAGACGAACTTGACTCCCGGATAAATGTGATATATTATCACTTATTTTGTTTGGACATGTGATTGTTGATCACTTATTGAGGTCGAATGCAATATGTACACGTATGTATAGTATCATGGAAGATCTAGACTTCGTCTTCGTTATTTTTACGGTTTGATACAACCATGATACCCAGATGATAAGACAGCATAAAGACCGAATATCTCAGAACCTCGGCAATCAATCAAACAAAATTTCGGTACCAAGACCATATGCCAATGAATGGTTCCCACCTGACTTGAAGTCTGTTAGGTTTACATCATCCTGCACATTTTAGTCTGATTGTGAGCCTACCGATACATCGTTAGTAAAGCTACTTATCATTTTTCAATTTTTCTTTTTCTTTTGACCATATTGACAGACCACACCAGTGTATATCATCACTTTCCCTTCTTTTCTCCAAGAAACTCATTTTTGGTTTTCTATTGTTTTTGAATTTTTGATTTTTCAAACTTAAAGATAGAAAGTAAACGACATATTTTTGGATTTTTGAATTTTTCACATGTTTTTGTATTTTCTGAAATTTCTCCCCCTAAAATGCGAAAAGATAAGTAAACTGAAAATCTTTTTGGATTTTTGACGCTTAAGAAAATATTTACAAAAACGATCAGCCGACAGAAGTTTACTCTTGTTTCACCTTAATACCATTGACCAACAAAAGATAGTCAAAACGAGATTTGTCAAAAGCTTTTGTAAACAGGTCAGCACGCTGTTCATCAGTGTGGATTTTAACAACATCAATTAATCTTTTGTCAAAACAATCACGTATGAAGTGATACTTAATTTCGATGTGCTTGGTTTTGGAGTGTTGGACAGGATTTCTAGTGATAGATAAAGCAGCATTATTATCAACAAAAATAGAGGTAGATAGGAATTCAAAACCGTAGTCGCGCATTTGTTGCTGAATCCACAGAACTTGAGAGCAACAACTTGAGGCAGCAATGTATTCAGCTTCACAAGTTGATGTAGCGACACAAGTTTGCTTCTTGCACTGCCACGTGACTAAGCGACTTCCTAAGAATTGACATCCAGCCGTTGTGGATTTCCCATCTATTTTGCATCCGCTAAAATCTGAATCACTAAAAGCAACCAAGTCAAAACCATCATCCCTAGGGTACCAAAGACCGGTGTCCGGGGAACCCTTCAGATAGCGAAAAATCCTTTTAACAGCTCCAAGATGAGATGCTTTTGGGTTGGCTTGATATCTTGCAAGCAGGCACGTTGGATACATGATATCAGGCCTCGATGCTGTGAGATACATGAGAGATCCGATCATAGCGCGATAATAAGAAGAGTTGACACTTTCTCCCTTCAAGTCCGGAGTAATCCCGTGATTAGTCGGAAGTGGGGTACCAATGGGCGTTGCATCAGACATCTGGAATCGGCTCAAGATGTCTCCAACATATATAGTCTGATGGATGAATATCCCAGACTCAGTTTGTTGAACTTGTAGGCCCAAAAAGAAATTCATCTCTCCCATTGCGCTCATTTCAAACTTCTCCTGCATAACACGTTCAAATTGCCTGCACAAAGTATCGTTAGTAGAACCAAATATTATATCATCAACGTATACCTGCACCAACAAAATATCTCCATCCTGTTCCTTGATGAAAAGAGTACAGTCGATAAGACCCCGGCGAAAACCGTTCTCCAGCAGATAAGTAGATAAGGTTGCATACCAAGCCCTCGGTGCTTGATGTAATCCGTAGAGATCTTTGTTGAGCAAGCAAACCCGATCGGGATGGATAGGATCTTCGAAACCTGAAGGTTGTTCGACATACACCTCTTCTTCAACAATACCATGTAAGAATGCGCTTTTGACGTCCATCTGATAGACTTTGAATCCTTTAAAAGAAGCATAAGCTAGAAAGATCCGAATAGCCTCCAGACGAGCAACTGGTGCATAAACCTCGTTGTAATCAATGCCTTCAATTTGACGAAAGCCCTGAACAACCAATCTCGCCTTGTTGCGAATGACCACTCCACGATCATCCTTTTTGCACTTGTATTCCCAACGGGTGCCAATTTTCTTGTAGTTGTCGGGTTTTTCAACAAGTCTCCAAACTCCCAGCTTCTGGAACTGTTGTAGTTCCTCTTGCATTGCTTCAACCCAAGAATTATCCTTTAACGCTTCTTTCCAAGATTTCGGTTCTCCTTGAGAAACATAACAAGCGAAGGACCAATCATTTTGAAGACCAGATTCTCTAATGGCTGAATACAAACCAGCACTTTGGTTGTTTCTCAGCTGATTACGCGTCTGCACTCCTTGTTGGACATCTCCTATGATATTCTGCTGTGGATGGGTATCGTGTATCCTCATTTCAGGATTTTCAGGAACACGAGCATTAACACCCAAATTGTTAATATTAAGATCAACAACCAATTCCACACCTGGAATATGCTTAGAAGTGGATGCATTCCCTTCAGCAGTATCATCAACCTGCACATGAGGAGTTTCAACAGAAGTGCCCTGAACAGGAGCAACTGGAGCTGAAGTGCCTTCAGTCGCATCAAGATTTTCATCATTTTCCGATGACTCATTGTACTCAGTAGCTTCTTCTAATACCTCATTTTGAACTGTGTTGTTAACCGAATTAGAACCTTGTGGGTTAACAATAACAGGTCTAACCAATGGCGAGTTAGCAACGTTGTCACTATCAAATAACATTCTAGCAACTGCAGAATCTTCGTCAAAGGTTGGCAGATCAAAGGAGTTGAAAAGCCCATCGTAGTCGAACATCCAAGGATCACCCGGAGCCCTAACAGGACTTGTATACCTTTGAACCCTTACTTCGCTCCATAGCTCAATCTTTTTGGTAGCCAGATTCCATACACGAAAATTCGGAGTAGCATATCCAAGGAAGAAGCCCTCGATAGCTTTCGCGCCAAACTTTCCATCTGGCTCAATCATAGTGCATGGACCGCCAAAAGGTTCTAGAAATGAAAGATCCGGTTTCCTTTTCTGTAGAAGTTCGAAACAAGTCTTGCCATGTCTCTTAACTGTAAGAACTCGGTTTAATGTGTAACAAGCAGTCGACACAGCCTCTGCCCAGAACTGAACAGGAAGCTCCGACTCTACCAACATTGTTCTTGCAGTTTCAATTATCGTCCGATTCTTCCTCTCCGCGACACCGTTTTGTTGTGGAGTGTATCGAGAACTGTATTCATGAAGAATGCCCTTAGAAGTACAGAACTCATCCATCACACGGTTCTTGAACTCAGTTCCATTGTCGCTTCTGATCCTCTTAACTTTCAACGTATAGAGATTTTCCAACATTGTAAGAAGATCCATGAGGATGCCAGGAGTATCACTCTTGTGTGCCATAAAAGCTACCCAAGAAAATCTAGAGTAATCATCAGTAACTACTAAACAATAAGCATCTCCGAACGTTGTCTTGTGTCTCATAGGCCCAAAGAGGTCCATATGAAGACGTTCGAGAGGCATGCTAACAGTGTTGATTTTCTTCAGAGGGTGAGACTTCTTCGTTTGTTTCCCTTTCTGGCACGAAACACAGATATCTTGTAGATGAAAACTTCTCACGGGCACGCCATTTACAAGATTGTTTTTCACCAAATGGTTCATTTTTCTTAAGTGAATGTGTCCCATTCTTCTGTGACAAGATATAGACTCCTTCTCCATGGCTTTTGAGACAAAACATGTGACTTGTGCAGAAGTAGTAATCGCTTGGCTCATATCAAGAATATAAAGATCATTAACTCTTGGAGCCGATAAGAGAATCCATTCTTCTGGAATCTTGAAGCCAGGTATCAGCACATAACAACCGGCATCATCAAAATGCACGGTGAACTTCTTATCGCAGATTTGCGAAACACTGAGAAGATTATGATCAATTTGATGAACATAATTGATCTTATCGAAACATACAACACCATTGGAGATCATTCCCTCTCCAGTGATGTACCCGCCTTTGTCTCCAGCGAAAGCGACATAGCCTCCTCTGATATTTCTCACATCATATAGAAGCCGTAAGTCGCCTGTCATGTGCCTAGATGCTCCACTATCAACAATCCAATGACTATTAATAGTTCCTCCTGGAACACCCTGCACATATCATCAATGATAAGTTAAGGATGGGGACCCAAGCCTTAGTGGTCTTGGGTCGTCCCTGAGCATCACGAAGGATGATCTCGATTTCTTGATGATTTTGTAATAAAACAGCTCCCCCTGAACTTTCACCCGTCTTTGGTTTCCAAGTTTGATTTGTTTTACCAGATGTAGTTTTATGAAAAGATTATGAAACTTCTGGTTTTAAAAAATGTGAAGAACTTGGTTCCTTGTTAACTGTTTTGATTTCAGATTTTAAAGCCTTTTCAACAGCTTTGACGTTTTGACGTCGTTGCTTCGTTTCTTGTTCCTTAACAGTTCGTTTATCATGTTTTGGTGAAACGGGACGACGTTGAGGGTGAATCTTTTCAGGTGGTGATTTCTCAACAAATTTATCTTTTGGAGTGTTTGGACAATTTTTAATGATGTGTCCAAACTTCCCACACTTAAAGCATGTTCTCCTTTCAACAAATTTTGGAGAATCTGATCGACGAGCAGATGTCGAACCCGTAGAACCTGAGGTACTTGTCTTTTCATCACACCCGTTTGTATGTTGAGTGTAATTGTTTTGATTGTCACGTTTTAAAATCTTGACTTGTTGGACAAAATCAGTGTTTGATTTATTTTCAAAAGTCTCAATTTTATCAGTACCCTCAGATGCCACGAATCTGACATCATTGCTTTTTCTTCTGATAACGAGCTCCTTTTGTTTCAAATTTTGATTTAGAAACATTAGGCCTTTGAGCTCGTTGAACTGGTTGTTTACCCTTAGGAGCAATAGGTTGTTGCTTTGTTAGTGATTTTTGATTTCCAAATTGTTTCTTGATTGTAGCTTTTGGAATTTGGTCACATTGAGTTACAATGATACCTGGAATTGTCTTTCCCAAAAACTTGTTTGTATTATTTTCAAAAACTTGATCAATCGAAGGTGGATTGACATCCTTAATTGGAAAATCGTGATTTGAATAGATTTTAGAATCACCAACCAAAGTGTACAACACGTTATTACTCTTAATGGTAGACACAGATTTCTTGTCATTCTTGACAGGATCTATCACTTGTTTGGCAACTTGTTGCACAGCAGGAATAGGAGGATCACAAAGAATATGATTCTCAATTGGAATTTCTATTCCCTTTTTCTTATCAAGTGATTCATCCTGGTCATTCATATCTGATTCTGATTCATCATCATACGAATCATAGTCCTCAATGATTGGAGGACTTAGTTTCGCAGATGTTGAAGTTTCCTTTTGATCAGATGATGTACTCGAAGAATTGTCCGATTTGAACCCTAGGCCAGTGGTAACTTCCTCATAATCAAGAGGCACACTGGGTTCAAATCGAGGCATATCCTCTTCATCAGGCATATAGGTATAATTATGTCTTAAAGGAGGCGGACACTTCTTATACCCAACACCTTTCTTGTTTCCCTTCAGTTGTTGAACGTCAATATTGTGATCGAGCACAAATCGGGAGTTAGAATAACTCTCCAACTTTTGCTTGATTGCATCATGTTCGCATGTGGCAATGGCTAATTCCTTTTTAGTTTCCTCAACAATGTTAATGTAATCATTTATACTAACTTGTTTATGATAAACAATTTTTGTTACTTCGGAAACATTTTTCTTTAGAGTTTCAATTACAGATTTAAACTCCTTTTCGTTTCTAACCAGAGCCATATTTGCTTCTTTGCACTTGGACATTTCAGCAACCAAACTTTGATCATGACTATGAAGCTTTTCAGATTCAAGCTTCAAATCAGCACAATCATTACAAACACTAGGAGCAGGAGTTTCAGAATTTACCTGACTCGTAGAGGCTGAGACATTTGCCATAAAGGCAGTTTGAAAAGAAAAAGATCCATCTTCAGAGAAGAACTTCTCCATTTCTTGAGATGCTACAGCAGCCTTCTTGATCAGAATTGATTTCTGACATTTCAACTCCTCCGCTTCATTCAACAAGTCATTAAGATCAGAACTTGCTACTTCCCTCACATCAGATTAAGAATGATAATCGCCCGAAGTAGAACTTTCTTCATCAGAACTCCCGGTATAACCCGAACTGTCGTCACTTTCAGAAAATTCTTCCTTATGAACGTGCTTGATGTGATTGATGATCTTTGCATAACACGCTGTTCCTCCTTTATCTTGATCACCTCCCCCAAGTTGTAAAGACTAATTAAACCCTTCATCAGCTTGAACGGTCAATGCTCGATTTGTGTTTGAAGGACCAGACTGGTTCTGGTTGTTATTCACCGCTACTACCCCTTTTTCACGGTTATCTTGATTGGCATTGGAAGTACTTGTCTGATTTCTGAATGGATTTTGGTTGCCTTGTTTACTTGGTCTGGTGCACTCACGTTTGAAGTGCCCCTTTTCGCCACAATTGAAGCATGTAACTGCTTCTTTATCGAATCCGTACTTTGTATCCTGCTTACTTTCCAAAGAACTTCTCCCTGTTCGAACCATAAAGTCCTTCGCCCTTCTAACAGCACTTGCGAACGCCCACTTTATATCCATCAACTCCATTTCATCACGGTTGATTTGTAGATAATCTTCGTTGGTCAAACTGATGTTTCCAATTTGACCTGCGACCAAACCGCAGTAAGCACTGACCATTGTATTAACGAGTTCCATATGTTCCTTTGCTACTTCAATGCTAACATTTGAGAGGTTTGATGTATCAACTTTGACTGTGTTAGGGTTTGTGGGTGGAGGATTGTTGGTATAATGAGCTTGCTGTTGTTGTGGTTGGGCTTGTGGTTGTGGTTGGGCTGGAATATAAGCACTCGGATTGAACTGAGGTTGAGTAGTGGCAACTGGAGGTGTATAAGGAATAAAAGGACTTCCAAATAGAGGACTAGAATAAGCCTGAGCTTGAGCACTCAAATGCGCTGGCGGAAGATAGGCACTCGGATCGAAGACCTTTGGTGGAGCTGATTGTGGAAACGGATAAGAGTTTGTATTTGATACAAACGCCGTTTTTAACTTTGGTTGCTGAGCTGAACTGGAACTAGCTGACGGGATAAAACCTCCTCCATAATACATTTCGGTATTTTGAGGAGCAACAATTCGTTTAGCTTTCCGAATTTCTTCATCATTCTTGTGTTCCAGCTTCTGTATGATTTCATAGATATTGACATTTTCAGCATCTAGAACACCGGTATGCTTTAAAAGCTCAATGTATGGGCTCCACTTCGGAGGTAGAGAGTCAGCAAACCGTGCAACGATTTCCTGTTGAGTTGCAGTAACACCATAAGCAAACATTTCACTAATCAAATGATAAAAACATGTAGTTATATCATTTAGAGTTTCATTTTCCAAGAATTGAAATGATTCAAACTCTTTCTTCAACAGATCATGATGTGTCTTTCTAGTAGCTGCATTTCCTCCTCCTCTTGCTACCAAAGCATCCCATAATGTTTTCGTGTCCTTACAATAAGAGAATTGATGATAGATTTCTTTGTGAAGCGCTTGTGTAAGAATAGCAAATGACTTTTTCTTGAATTCATAGGCTTTCTTGTCTTGTTCTTGCATATTCGTATAACCCGCTGCCGTTGATGCTGCTACTTCGAGGGCATTGTTGCGTGGAGTAATGAAACACCTCCAAAGATCGGTGCTTTGCTCTTGAACGTATGTATGGAAACGACCTTTCCATGATGGAAAATCGTTCATATGGTTCAACTTTGGTGGGCGATTGTTGCTGCCCGTTTCGCTCTCGCTGAGCAAAAGATTTTGAATATTTTGATTTTGATTTGATACAAGTGCCCATTGTCCTGCACTTACAGAAGGTTGACCAAAGACATTTTTCACCCATGCTTCTGCAGAGGTCTGATCTTGACTTGGTCTCGAGTCCATACTCCAATCCCATGGATTTGTGCAGCTCATTTTTGATGTGTGAAGTGGAATACCTGATCAAACAATTTAAAACACAAAGTTAGAACAGTTTTGCAAGCTCTCTGTATAAAATTTACAACAGATCAGGATGTTTGACGAAATCAGAATGTGGACAAGTTTGGCGAAATCAGAAAGTGTTTTCGTTGAGCTGATGTTGGTGATTTCGTTGACTGATATTTGATGAAAACCAAGAGGTGATTTCGACCAGATGTCAAAGGTTGTTGGTGATTTCGTCTAGAGAAAACAAAGGTGACAAGGATGTGATTTCGGCCCAGACAAAGAATTGGCCCAGACTTGGATTTCGGCCAAAACAAATGTCAAATGTGTTTTCGTTGATACTTGATAGAATGATGTGGAGCTTGATATTATTGACTGAGGTGAGATTTCGTTGACTATTGAACAAGGGGTTTCGGCTACAAGTGACAAGGTGTTTTCGGCTGAGTTTTGATGAAGAAGTGTTTTCGGCTGAGATGTTTTTCAGCTTGATATTGTTGACTTGAATCAAGAAACAGGTGATTTCGTTGATTTGTGTTTTCGGCTGGAGAGGTGTTTGTGGATACCAGCTATTAGATATTTTTCAAACCTTATCCTCTGACAATATCACAAGTTGGTGACAACAAATTCAACAAAGCATGGTTCTCTGTTTTCGATACTTCTTTTTCTTACCCACTAATGATCACAGATACACAAATTTCAAACACACTTGTAATATTATATTAATAAACACAATCACTTAAACTCATCAAACCTCAAATACATAAATATGCAGATAGCAGTTTGAATATTTCAAGAACACAGTCAAGAACACATTGAAGATATGAAGATTCCGAAAATGATTTTGCCTATATTTTCAACAAAAACCCAAATATCAACATGTATAGATGCAATATAACAGGTTTTCAATAAAACTATAGCAAAATAACACTAGTAAACATAGATTTTCAGCAATATTTCCAGCAAAAAAAATAAAATATTTCAAGAACAAAGTTTCAGCAATATTTCCAGCAGGAAAAATAAAATATTTCAAGAACAACAATCTGAAAATAACAAGAACACACTTGTTTCAAACAACACAATGTTTGGTTTTAAACAAGGAAAAGAGCCATAGCTCTGATACCACTTGTAGGTCCGTTTTTCTCGGAGGATCCGATACGTAACCTATCCTTGTTTATATCAAACACTATCACGGGTGCGGAATCCCCGTAACGATGCAAACCAAACAATGTAAAACGAGTAACACGAACAGATAATCAAAGATTCACTTGGATTAAAAGGACGAGAACAATATCAAACATATACACACAATGTTTGACGATAAACTCTCTGGTTTCACTATGCTCTCATAAACTAAACTGTGAAACATGCTTCGCTATTTATACAGAACCTTGAACGAAATCACTATGGACGAAATCACTAGTGATTTCGCCATACATGTCTCACGAAATCACAAGGGATTTCGGTATTATCTCTGTTTCATCATTTGTTATATGGAGCCCAAATTAAGTCAAAGCCCAACATAAGTCTTCAGCCCAAATGTTGAGAAACGGCCCAAAGCATGAATCTGCTTATAATCTTTGCACAAATTCATGCATAGGACAAATATTTGACATCATCATGACATCACAATGATGATGTCATGGTGATGTGTAAATGGGAATGGCTTGCGGCGTTCCGTGCTTCGCGTGTCGAACTCTGGGGCGCACGACGGAGGAATGTCGTGTCTTCGGGCTTGAGCCGGACCTAACCGAGTCGACCCGAACCGAATCGAACCGAGTCGAGTCGCGTCTACATAAAGTGTACCAACACTCTCCACATATGTAACCTCCATCTATTGATTACCCTTGTATTAATGTTAAGCCTCTATAAATAGTGATTTCATGTAATTGGTATTATACACTCTATGAATAAGAATTCTCTCATTCTCTATACTTCTCACTGTCTCTATATTCTTTATATTATACTTTACATATAAGATGTTGCTATTAGGCCGTTGTTTCACAACACGTTATGAGCACGAGTTGCTGCAAGATGTTCATATCCATGATTTGGTTTTTCTTGATCCATTCAGGTAACGATACACAAACCTCATATCTCAACTTAATATTTTTTTTACACATCTTGAATAAGGTTACAAAGTTTTGTTGCGACTAATGGGAACAAATTTTTATTGGACTATAAATAAATCTGAATTTGTAGAATTAGTCGTACCCATAAAAAGTGAAATTAATAGTAGAAACAATTGACATGTCTCTCACCTTGGACGTCTTCATGGTTTCATCTTTTGTCCTCATATTATTGTTTTTTAGATCTAGCTTTGTGAATTATTTTGACGGCATGAAAGTAACTAAGGAGAAAATAACCAAAAAAATAAAAATAAATTATGTTTTATTTGTTTTTAGAATTAAAAAAAAATAACAATAACTGTAGGTCCACTTGGAGGATCAAGATTAAACCTACTTCCTTGTTTTGTAACACACTAGCGAGTGCGGAATCCACGTAAGTATGCAAACCAAAGCAAAAAGGAACAAACACAAAGTAACCAAAGATTCACAACTTTGATTAAGTGAAGAGAATCAGTACACACATACAAACAATGTTTACAACTTTCACAGGGACTCTCTTGACTGAACTGTGAAACAAATGTGTCCTTATATAGGCCCCAATACCCAGTAACACTACGAAGAGTGTTACTGGGCCACGAATAGTATACAACACCACGAAGACTAGGAGTCTTCTTGGACTGACCGGCGAACACTCAAAAGCTACGAACCCTTATCAATTCTTCTTGGTGAACCTTTAAAGGCCACGAACCCTTGAGGGTTCGTGGTGAACACTCCTTACAACACTGCTCAGTGTTCATGAACAGTGTTTCCAAAGAATTCACTAAGTCTTCGTTGAGGTACAATATATGCATGGAAGAATGATTTCATTACATGACATCATCATGATGATGTCATGGTGATGTGTCTTTGACAACGGTTCGCGGTTATTCGTGCTTCTCGTGACGATCTCTGGGGCGTTGTAGGTCCCGATACGGATCGTCGGACAACGATGATTTCTTGTTTCGGGTGCCGAACGAGTGCGGAATCCCCGTTACGACACAAACCGAGCGAGAGAGTAAACACAATAAAAGGATTCAACGTTTAGCACGATGTATATTGATTTAGACAAAGTTTCGGTTCAAGATTCGACAAAATACAAGGCACACCGGAACTTTCTCTCACTACTCTCTCTCTAAGCTCATTCAAGCTCTCTGTTCTATTCTGTTCGTCTTCAGTGCTGCATATATATAGGACAGGGCGACGAAACATGTGCAGGTCGACGAAACACTACGACGAAACATCATCAGCCGACGAAAGACCAGAGACGACGAAACATGCAGGTCTTTCACCACAGAGATATGTGGCAATGTTTCGTCATGAGCAGTCTTCGCTGAATTGAATGCATGGAACATTTAGGCATTATAACCCATATTAATTCATCACATGACATCATCATGATGTCATGGTGATGTGGCGACGAATAACGGTTCGCGGCTCTTCGTGCTTCGCGTGTCGATCTCTGGGGCGCACGACGGAGGAGTGTCGTGACGTCGGGCTCGAACCGAACCTAACCAAGTTGAACCAAACCGAGTCAAACCGAACCGAGTCGCGTCCACATAAAGTGTATCAACAAACTCCCCCTTGGACGCTGCTCGTGAGGGTTCATCTTCCATGTCTATCATGTTGGAGGATCTTCAAAGTCTTCACGCGTCGTAAGTAGAAAGCGTATCAACAAGCTCCCCTTTTTATTTAGGAAGTGTGTTAACAAACTCCCCCTTAAAATAAACTCTCCCTTGAGTTATGCTCGTGAATCTTTTGATCTTTAATTCTTTAGATCTTTGTGGTGTTGATGAGTGGTCAGCAACAACTCGATCTTCTTGATTCTTTGAATTCATTCTTGTCGTGTCTTCATTCCAAAGCTTGTCATCTAACACGTTCTCTTTGCCTTTAGCTAGTTTGGATGCCCAATCTGTACACACAACAGAGCTAAACGCGTAATGAGAACAACCGCTTGGAATATAGTTAACATAAACAAACGACACACATGTGACCATTTTTCAATCAACTACCGTCCGACAGTTTGAAAGTTTAACAAATTGTTCATTTTTAGGTTTTTTTAACTTTCAAAGCTTGCAAATTTCGACCGTTTATGAAGATTCAGTTGTTTTGGTTTTTGATCAGGTTTCAGGTAACGAAGACTTGAGTTCCAACATCGGGTAATCAAAAGAAATTAGAAATAAAATCTTTTTGGCTTTTTATAAAGTTTATATTAAAACACACCTAAAATCTTTTTGGAATTTTGAATATTTCAAATGTAAAGACTGAAAGCAGTAAATAAATATATACAGAGATGCAGAAACTGAAAGCATTAAATAAATATTTACAGACAATCTTTTTGCGAGTTTCGAGGGTAAGAGAATCATATCAGTGTACGGTCACGCCAAAACGCTCTTGTTGTTCAATTAGTTAACATTTAGATAAGCGTCCTATAACGATTATCGGTATTGTTGTCCATATAAGCTCAACTTATCCGATGTAATCATGGCGAGGGGATACGATTAGGTATGATTTATACTTACCGACCAGTGTTCATCCACACACGACACATTCCCGTATCAAGGTATGCACGAGAGTTCATCTTACTGGTGAGTATACCATTTATCATCTGTTTTCAATGTATATGATGTGAGATACTCACTTATTTTTGGATGAATACAAGCCCTATGTGATTAAATCACTTATTGATGAGGAACTTGATATTCGATGCATGAAGGGCACAAGAGCAAGTCCGTGAATAGGTTAGTACCATCGTACCGACAAAGAGACGAACTTGACTCCCAGATAAACTGTGATATTTTATCACTTATTGATTGGGACATGTGATTGTTTATCACTTATTGAGGTCGAATGCATCATGTATTATATACATGTTTGTATGATATTTACACGTATGTATGGTATCATGGAAGATCTAGACTTCGGTAAAAGAAACAACCATGATACCCAGATGATAAACAACATAAAGACCACGTATCTCAGAACCTCGGCAATTTATCAAACGAAATTTCGGTACCAAGACCATATGCCAATGAGTGGTTCCCACACGGTCTTCAGTCAATTTAGGTCACCCTGCACACTTTAAAATGATTGTGAGCCTACCGATACATCTTATATAGAGCTGCCTATCGTTTTTCATTTTAAGGTTTAAAGAGATTTGGACAGACCACTGATGTACTATCATTTTCTCTTTTGCTCGCCAGGAAACTCATTTTTGTTTTTCTATTGTTTTTGTGTTTTTAAATTTTTTCGATGTTTTTGGATTTTTAAAATTTTTCAATGTTTTTGTATTTTTCGTTTTTACTCCCCCTAAAATGCAAAAAGTATGAGAAATTAAGAAAACACAAATTAATATTTACATAAATGATTTTCCGATGTTGGTTTTACTCGTGCTTGACCTTGATGCCATCTACCAAAATTAATTTAATCAAAAATGATTTATCGAATTTTGGAAAAATCAGTTGGCATGTCGGTAATCGGTGTGGACCAAAACACATTGACAAGTTTCATATTGAAACGATCACGTGTGAGGTGATATTCGAGATGAACATGTTTGGTCAAGGAGTGCTGTACGAGATGTTAGAAAATCATAAAGCAGCTTAAATATCGACAAAGATAGGAGAAATTAGAAATTCAAAACCGTAATCCTGCAACTTCTTCGTGCATTGGCAGGAATCTGAGTGCTCTCCTAAACTGGATATCCACCCGGTGTGGATTTCAAGATCGATTTTGCAGCTAGTTCAATGAACCGAGAATTCTCGTCACAGCAACAAGATCAAAAACCTCCGGGTCCGTCTGGTAAGTGACAAGGGAGCATGTGGGAAAGCTTGTACACATCATCATGGGACGGTCCATACATGATATCTTCCACGTGCTTTTGCACCAGCAAAGGTCTTCGTCTTTCTCCTTTAGAAGTAGTGTGTGGTTGTTCAACCCATGCCAAGGTATCCGCACACCCGGTTGGTTTGTTCAACAAACACATTTTCTTCAATCACACCATAGAGAAAAGTACCCTACACATTCATCTTGTAGACTTTGAACTTCTTGTGAAGATATAAGACATGAATCTTTGAAAAGCTTCAGACGTGCTGCAGGCGCGTACATTTCAATTTGATTTATCCTCTTGACCCGATCAAAAACCATAACAACCAAATTTTGGCATATTTTTTTTATCTTGTCGAATTTTTCAACTTCATCCAACCACATTCTTTCACCATCATTCCATCATTTGACATCTTTGTCTTCTTTTCTCCTCTCTCCATCAAAGGCAACAATATTCTCCATGGATATAACAATGTTTCGGAGCCTTATGTCGCCGATCTAGTGCATGGACGCTCCACTATCAACAATCCTAAGACTATCAGTAGTTCCTCCTGGAACATCCTGCACACTCATTCAGAGATTAGTTGGAATGGGGGACCCAAGCCTTCACAGACTTGGGTCGTCCGTCATCATCGAGAATTGTGACATCCAATTCCCGATGATTCGGAATTGATGTAGCTCCCCCTGAAATAGTTACTGGTTTTGGTTTCCAAATATGTTTTTGTTTTTCATTTTTAACTTCTAACTTAACATACTGTGTTTGGACAACCTCTGGTTTTAAAGCCTTTTCAACTTCTTTTCTTTGTTTCTTTTTCTGTTTCATTTCTCGTTGTTTAACAAGACGAGGGTCCTGTTTTTGTGAAACAGATCTTTTATGGTAACAGTTACTACGGGGGGCATCAACTTTTGCCTTTCCTTTTGTGAGATATGGACAGTTTCTAACAATGTGCCCATACTCACCGCATTCAAAACATGATCTCCACTCAACAAACCTCAGAGTATCATAACTGTAACAACTTGATGATGAACTTCGTGATCTTGAGGTACTTGGTCCTACATCACAACAATTGGTGTGTTGTGTATAGTTGTTTTGACTGTTTCTTTTCAAAATTTTCTTTTGCATAACAAACTCCGTGTTGGATTTGTTTTCAAAAGATTCAATTTTATCCGTCCCTCGGGATTTCACGAAGTTCACCTTCTTCTTGTTTTGGCTTTGTTTGCCTTTTCCCTTTCCTTGGTGAACGTGACTTCGCTTTCGTTGATTGTTTTGTGGTTGCAATATTTGATTCCCATATTTCTTTCTAACTTCAGATTTTGGGATAGGAGCACACTGAGTTACTACAACTCCTGGGCTCGACTTTCCCAAAAACTTACTAGTAGAATCTTCAAAAACTTTATCAATCAAGGAATGATTGACATTCTTGATTGGGAAATCCTTGTCTGAATATATTTTATCAGATCTAATCAACGTGTAAAGAAAATTCACGCTTTCACAACTCTCAGCAGAAAGTTCATTTGGTTTGGTTGTAGCAGTCACAAACGGTTTTGCAGGTGGATCATAAAGAATGGGATTCTCGAGAGGTATGTCCTCTTCTTTGATTACCGCATCAGACTGTGCTGAGTCAGTATCATCGGATTCATCATCTGAAGAATCAACATCCTCAACAATGACTGGAGGATCCTGATTTTGTTCAGCAGTTGATACTTTCGTATCTGCTGACACATCTGAATCTGATGATACTTCCTTTTTGTAACCGAGCCCAGCTGCAAATTCCTCAACATTTAAAGGAACAGATGGCTCAAATTGGGGTTTATCTTCCTCATCAGGCATGGCAGTGTAATTGTGTCTAACAGGTGGAGGACACTTCTTATAGCCAATGCACGTGACATCCCTTTTCTCCTTCTGTATGTCAATGATGTGATCCAGCACATACCTAGAGGTTGAGTAACTATTTAACCTAAGCTGGATCGCCTCATTTTCACACTTGACACAGGCCAACTCCTTTTGTGCTTCCTCGAGCCTAGTGATGTAATTATTTATAGCAGTTTGTTTTCTTGAAACTGTTTTTACTAGCTCGGTTTTATCTTCCCTTAATGTGTCAATTACTTTCTTAAATTCTTTTTCATGATTTTTATGGAACAGGTTGGCCTCTGTGCATTTTGCGAGATCCACAATCAAACTTTGATTGTGGATAAATGTCACGTCATATTTGCTTTGCAAATCATCATATTTTCTTTGCAAGTCAGACAATTTCCCACCCAAATCAACACAATTATCACATTTGTCAGACTTAGATTCATCGACATATACCTGACTTGACGAACTGCCAACATTAGCCATAAAGGCTGAATGATGAGAAGACAAAGAAGAAGAATGAGCAGCTTGATCCACCAGAATAGATCTTCTGTCATTTCCTGCTTTAGCTTCCCTTAAGAGCTCCTCAACATCTGCATCAATGGACTCATGTGACACTTCATTCATCCCGTCTTCTTCTGAACTTGAGGTTTCCTCATCTGAGCTTCCACTATAACCAGAACTGTCTTCATCAGAAGATTCTCCACCACACGCGTGCTTTAGATCTTTGACAACTTCAGCAAAACAAGCTGTTCCACCCTGATCACCGTTACCCAACTGAATCGACAAGTCACAACCTTCATCAACTTGCACCACGAGAGCTTGGTTGTTGTTTGATGGACCTTCTTGATGAGTATTGTTTGCAGGCATCAAGGCACGCTCATTATTCCTGGTCTGATTCTGATTCTGTTGATTGCCTTGATTTCTGAACGGATTCTGATTTCCATGCTGAGCTGGCTTCGTACATTCACGTTTGAAATAACCCCGTTCACCATAGTTGAAACACTTGACTGCTTGCTTATCAAAACTATACTTGGTATCTTTCTTGCTTTCCAAGTTGGTTCTACTAGTTCTTTCCATGAAGTCTTTTGCTCGCTTCGCAACACTAGCAAATGCCCACTTGATATCCATCAAATCCATTTCATCCTTATCTATCTGCTGATAATCTTCCTAAGTCAAATTAATGTTCCAAATTTGCCCTGTTACCAACCCACAGTAGGCGCTCACCAAAGTGTTTAACAGCTCCATATGTTCCTTTGCCACCTCAACACTCACTTTCGAGAAACTTGAAGTGTCTAGCCGAACTGTGTTTGAATTAGTTGGTTGACCAGCGTTGACTGTTGATGAAGTGTTTCCATAAAAGGCTTGTTGTTGACCTTTGTAGTTTGGATCAAGAAATGATGGTACTCCAGTAGACTGACAACTTTGCTCTAAGTGTAACTCCCTAACACGTTTTAACCAAATGTCGCAGCGGAAATACGTACTAAAAATTTTCTTTCATTATATTCATTCTAACATACTTAGCAGTACATTAAATCACTCTTTCACATTAATACATTAATGCTTTCTATAAATGTATAAAATCTGACATACTTATATTAAATTACGTGACCACGCACCCACACGTACAATCCATGTCTTGACTCGATCTTCAACCTCTTACACTCCATGATTAGAATCTACAGTTCTGTACAACCTGCAGACACCACGTACAATCACATCATTAGCAACCGGTGTCATCATACATAAAATTAAACATGCATAATTAGGCGTCAACATATCATGCTTCCGTTTATGTTAGTCCATTCATCCATCCATTCAAATCACCCGCATTGGATTCCGGTGTCTACCTTCAACTTCCATCACTAGTATACCTGCATTCCCATTTCACTCTAAATAGGAAAACGGTTGGCATCATTAGATATCATTCATACGAACATATCCATGTATACACATAACAAGACTCATTCATTTGTGCATATAACTAAATTCCAATTCATGCATACATGCCCTTTCTATTCGTACATGTACTTACAATTTACATTCTACACAATATTACTTACAAGTCCTAAACACACACGTCTATACACGTAGATCGTATACACATAATTCTCCATACTTACGTGTTCATAGTCATACTCTCTTATGAGTTCCAATTACTTACTTACAATCAAACCCATACCTACGTGTATAACTACTTATTTCATCTTTATGCATAATATCATCATGTAAGCTTCTTTCTTACCTATACTTAATAGAAACTATTTCTTAACCACTTTCGACTCATTTACCGTAAACTTACCTTATTACTTCCATTGTTTCATACTTTCTCACATGATTCACAGTAATCATCATACTACAATACATTTTACATCTAAAGTGTAAGTCCGGGATTCACTTACCTCGTGCGTCCGAGTTCAAGCATAGCTTCCGTGTTTATCCTTGGCCTGTTGCCCTTCCATGCTTGTGTCCGCGTTGACATGACTCCTATCCGTACATGTCATTACATTCACATTCTTGTTAGCATATATGATTGTACGTATGAACGATCATATCAATTTCATATCTCACGTATGACTTTCTTTAGTCAATTCAAACAAGCATAAAGCATACTCAACATCAACCTAACATAATCTTCACATGAACTATATCTAAAATGCATTCCTCATGTTAGTTTACTATCAATTTCATTATTACCACATTCTATACATGTTTACCCATTAATTGCATACAATTTCACATATTATTGTCATTTAGACATTTCATCAAACACTTGGTGTGCGTACTACTTCCTAAGCATAAAGTACAAGTATTTCATGTGTTTCTTCCTAATTATCACTTTCATTTATCAACACAAGTAAACATCATACAAATTCCATACCATAATCAGTCTATATACAAATACCCATCACATACTACACATATTTCTAATCAAGTTCATACCATTTCATGGATTAAACATGAACCCACGTAACTAAGTGTGGTAATTCATCCAAACACCTAGATTCTAGCAATTTACTCAGAGTCTTCACTTAGGGTTTGTTCCTAAACGTGCATACATCACTAATTTGGCCATAACCTTCATGATTCATACATAAATCACCACTAGTGATGATTATCAAGATTTCTCAACTTCATTAAACATCAAAATTCGACATACCTTATAATCCCCTAGCTTGGGTGATCATTAATTCACGTTCGGTTGTGAATTTAGACTTCATTTGGCCCTTTAACTTGAAGATTCTTCAAGAACTAGGGTTTGAACCCTTGGTTCTTTCTCCTGGACATCGATCCAGAACACACGCAAGTGTGTGTGTGTGTTTGTGTGTGTTTTCTTTTAATTAAACATCTTTTAAGTTGTCCCACTTTGGTCCCTCATGTTTCTTTTTAATTAAATAAGGCTACAACCCTTCATTTTTAATTCCAACGATATAAGAAAATCAACTAGGTTAATTATTCCTAGTTAATATTCATTTACGGGTTCACTTTTATCCCCTAACGGTATTTTACCCGTTTCCTTTATATTAACCGGGTTTAGATTACCAAACCCATTTTTGGGGTGTTACACTAAGGCAGCTGGTTTTGGTGTTCCATACATATCGGTGCTCGAGACGAAAGCCGTTTGAAGCTGAGCATGTTGAGCAGGTTTTGTAACTGTGCTGGTCCCTCCACAGTTTCCATAGTACATCTCGGGATTTTGTGGAACCGGCACTCTTTTTGCCTTCCTGATTTCCTCTTGATCTTTGTTTCCAAGAGTTGAATGAAATCATGGATGTTGGTTGTAGCCAGCGTGCCATTATACTTCAGAATCTCCAAGAAACCATTCCATTGAACTGGTAATGCATCGGCAAACTTTGTGACAACCTCTTCCGGAGTTACCACTACCCCAAAATTACCCATTTCACTCAGCAGATGATAATATCGACTTGTAAGATCTCCCAGCGACTCCCTTTCCATACACATGAAGTCGTCGAATTCCTTTTTGAGCAGATCATGTCTCAGTTTGCTTGACGATGCATTTTCGTGACCTCTCGCCTTCAATGCATCCCATAGACCTTTTGTCGTTTTGAATCTCACAAACTGATGATAAATATCTTTGTTTAAGGCTTGAGTTAGAATTGAATATGCTTTCTTTTCTAAATCATATGCCTTTTTATCTTCGGCAGAAAGATCTCCAAACGTTGCAGCATTTGAACCGGCTTCTTCAAGTGCTTGATCGAATTCCGTGGTAAAAGATAACCATAACTCCGTGTTTTGCCCAAGAACATACGTGTGGAACCTTTCTTCCAACCGGGATACTCATTCATATGCATCAGTTTCGGTGGACGGTTGTTACTACCGGTTTCATTTTCGCTCAAAAGAAGACTTTGTATACTTTGATTTTGGTTAGCAACAAAAGCCCACTGGTTTGCCGTAATAGGATTCGTTTGTGCTGATGACGAGGTTGTGGGCGACTGAGCCCATGAAGGTACTAAACCTTTACCCGTATACATATCCGCATTAGGGTCTGGTTTCCAACCCCACCAATCTAAACTCATGATGGATTGAAAAACAAACAACTAAAAGCAAGTTACACCCTTATTGTGAAACAATTGTAATAGAACTAAAGTGCTTGACCCCACTAAATATGTCTACGAAACAAAGACTTGGATGATGTCTTCGTGGCCCAATGAACACAATCCACCACGAAGACTTTGACAAAGATGAGGCCCAAGTTTACTATGGCCCAATGAAAAATTAATTTAAATCCCAAACAAATATAACCGACAACGAAGACTTGGGCTCTTCGTCAACTGTGTGGTTGGTGAGATTCCACCTTTTATAGCAAGTCACTTTTTCTGAATTACGAAAGATAGTAGGTGAAAACCCAAAGATAGTTAAAAACAAACACTTTGAAATCTTCCTTTTTCACAGGCAATCTTATCTTTTCTTATCTACTTTTTCACAACAAAAATAAGATTTAACAATTAAAAATTTAGGAAGACAACATACAGTTTTAAAACCCAGAAAATATGAAGATTCACATGAAATTTATGAGTTTTCCGACCAAAGGTTCACCGGAAATTTTTTTCCGAAACAAGTTTGCCAAGAATTTCAACAAAAACCTAATCCTTTTAGAAGCTTAAAAAGGTTTTCATGAAAATTTGTAACAACACTACACAAGTTCTTAAGATCTTTAACCCATAAGATTTTCAACCCACACAAACTTTCTGAGAATTTTTTCAATAACGGGGTTCGAAAACAGGACACAAAGCTCGGTTTTAACAAAGATGAGAGCCTCGGCTCTGATACCACTTGTAGGTCCCGATACGGATCGTCGGACAACGATGATTTCTTGTTTCGGGTGCCGAACGAGTGCGGAATCCCCATTACGACACAAACCGAGCGAGAGAGTAGACACAATAAAAGGATTCAACGTTTAACACGATGTATATTGATTTAGACAAAGTTTCGGTACAAGATTCGACAAAATACAAAGCACACCGGAACTTTCTCTCACTACTCTCTCTCTAAGCTCATTCAAGCTCTCTGTTCTATTCTGTTCGTCTTCAGTGCTGCATATATATAGGACAGGGCGACGAAACATGTGCAGGTCGACGAAACACTACGACGAAACATCATCAGCCGACGAAAAAACACCGGCGAAAGACCAGAGACGACAAAACATGCAGGTCTTTCGCCACAGAGATATGTGGCAATGTTTCGTCATGAGCAGTCTTCGTTGAATTGAATGCTTGAAACATTTAGGCATTATAAGCCATATTAATTCATCACATGACATCATCATGATGTCATGGTGATGTGGCGACGAATAACGGTTCGCGGCTCTTCGTGCTTCGCGTGCCGATCTCTGGGGCGCACGACGGAGGAATGTCGTGACGTCGGGCTCGAACCGAACCTAACCGAGTTGAACCGAACCGAGTCAAACCGAACCGAGTCGCGTCCACATAAAGTGTATCAACAGGCGTACGACAGAGGAATGTCGCGACGTCGGTCTTGAGCCGAACCGAACTGAGCTGCATCCACAAAGTGCATCAACAATAACTGACACTTCATTCACTAGTTATGTAATCCGATCCATTCATACAACTTGGGTATTCAAATTGAAATGGATGGGGATTTTCTGCACTAATTTTTATATTATAAACAAATGTTGTGATTTGTTTTCATCAATTATGTTTAGATTTAATCTACTTATTATTTCTATTCATCACATATATGTTGTTTTTTTATTAAAATCGAAGGTTAATTTAACATGAAAATTTTAATAGTATTTGAATTGATCATTACTACACATGTTATTTTGTTTTAGTAATGCAAATAAGTGTTTAATCATAGTTTAGTGATGCAAATAAGTGTTTAATCATAAAAATATATAGATTGAATTATGTATGCGTGTGTTTTATTCCCAGCGATTTTATTATGCTATTAATAAGTATGATTAATGTGATCTTTTGAGATATTTTATTAAGTTACTGTTTTGGCATACATAAGGTTTATATTTATTGTTTTAGTTTGAAAACAGTATGGTTAATGTGATTTTTATGAGATATTTTATTAAGTTACTGTTTTGGCATACATAAAGTTTATATTCTTTGTTTTATTTAGAAAACAAGTATTTATGGAATATGTGGTGAATGTTGATGATAAACTAACCATCTGAATATTTGATATAATTAATTTGTTATGAAGTTATTTACTAAATTTTTTTACTAAAAAATATATGGTTCAGATTTAATTGTTATTTCTATTCATATATATTTTACTTGAACTGAATATATTAAATAAATTAAGGTTAGAAAATTGGTTTTAAGATTACTTTATGGCTTATATAATTGGCTGGTACATAGAAAATTATTCTTAATCTATATGTCTTGTTTGTACATCAATAACACATGCCTCAAATGATAAGAATGATCAAACCATATAAACATATTCTAAGTCGATATTAGCTTTTATTATACGTAAAGTGCATTATTTAAATTGTTGATTCATGAACAAAAACTATTTTTTTAACATGTGTTAACTGAATTGCATAATATTTCAATATCAACTAAATCAACTAAGAAGTTGATAATTATGCATGATATTATCACATATTATTTGGTGTAAGTAATAGGGTTCTTTATTTCTTATTGAATATATTTTATAGATGTTTCTATTTTTTTATGTGAGAGCAACACATATTTTATATAAGATATGCATGTGATTTGTTATGCCATGATAGGTTAATACATAATTTATATATTTTGCTTGAATGTGATGACATATTATTATTTTATAAGGTTTTATTATAACCTTGTTTTATTTGATAACATGTTATATTATTATGTATTGCTTGATTTAACTTTGTAGTATATGTCATATATAAGCTATACATTGTTTGTATGTGGCTATTTTTGGATAAATTAAGCAAATAAAAATTGTCATTATTCTCATAAAATATTATAAATATATTCACGTATGACATTCAAAGTGTGTCATACTCTCTGAAAGGTCGCCATATGTTAACCAATAAATCTTATACGAGTCGGTCATGTAAGTTTTTCTCAAATTATATATTAGTGAGAAAAGAAGATTGTTTTTAAGGAAAAAACAAGATAAAGTTTTCCATTGGTCACACCTGAGACATAATCTTGAAGTAGCAATATCAAATGAAAAGTTTGAAATGATTTCATATAATAAAAAAGCTATGAAACATTTTTTGGATTTCCTTCATTCTTCGAAGTGAATGTGACTATATATTGATTATTGTGGTCATGGACATAACTAAAAAATTGGTATGATGATCAGATTTATAATGAAATCGATTATAAAAACATGTAATGATGGTTATGCTAATAACGAGATAGACCACGAAAAGAGGCAAATAGAGAGAGTAATCATATGAGAATAAAGTGTTGAAAGTTTGAGTTACTAATATGATGTTGTCTCGTATTTTATATGTTTAGTATACAAGCAATGTGCACATAAAACATAGTGCAAGTAATACATATATGATCTTAAAGTAGAAATATAATTAAAGAATATTCAAGTTTATTACCAGAATAAAAGTTGTGTGGAGTTATCCATTCCCTAAAGTGAATGTGATGATATAACAATCAGTGAAAGGTCACAATCATAACTAAGGAAATTGTAATGATGCCACCATGAATGGTGTATGACTATTCCTTGAATAAAATGTGATGATATAATAATTAGTGCAAAGATCGTGATCATGGTAATTGAGGAAATGATGCTCATATAATGAGATCAACCATGTTTATATTGCGATGACTATAAAACGATTGTTATAAAGGTAATGATCATGGTAAATGAGGAAAGTGTAATGATCCTCAACCACGTTTATATTGAAATCGACCACAAGAAGTGGCAATATAAGGGAATGATTATACGAGAATAAAATATGAGAAACATGTTATAATATGAATGATTGAAATAATAATTGTTATTCTCTTGGATTTTCTATTTGTGTATTGAACAAACACGAGTGCAACTAAAAGCATATATGATGATCACAAACCCAAAGTTTATGGTTCATAATCATTTAATGATTGACATGACCGGTTAGACCATACCGAGTCTAGATGATGTGAAAAATATGAAAGAACTAGAAGATTCTTCATGGTACTTACACATGCAATATATGCTCTCAAGGGAAATTATATATTTGCAAAATAAATGAGGGTGTGTATCCCTAAATATTCTGGAAGCGATTAAAGGATATGCATATCCCAACACGATACCATTTAGTGTTTTAAATCGATGCATCGTCTAAATGATTATCAAATCCACAACCTGAAGCTTGTGTGATTGTAGCTTAGCTAATGTGATAGCAATCATATTAATCCAGATTAGTATATTTATTTGATAATAGTGAATTTGATTCCCAAGTTATTAACGATCATTGGAATAAGTGTTATCGTTGAGATGATCACTAAACGTCTACTATTGGTTACAAAGCCAATGATCATGAGAGGAGCAAAAGTTCATTTAGGTACATGTGATTTTATATATAGTACCATCAATTCACATCAAGCCAATAAGTTATAGTTCTCCCCATACAGTTGGTTTTTGGTCAGGAACCAAAGATGTCTCATCAAAGATTTTGGTTGTGCGACATATATTGAAACTCATCCACCACACCGCACAAAGATGAGATTTCTAAAAAGTTTGAGAATATGTTGGATATAAATAATCGTCTATGATTGAATATTTAAAGCCATTAGTGAGAAATTTGTTTATGGCTCATTGGTTTTCACTTTAGTGAATGAATGTTCCCAACATTAGGGGGAGATAACAAGTAGTTGGAAAGTGAAAAGTGAAATGAATTATCATGTCATCTTGATCCTCAGACTATAAACTATGAACTAGAATTTTAAAGTATAATTCATTTACCAATATTAAAGAACAAATTAACAGACAAGTTCACTGACCTAAATAGAATGACTAAGTAAGTCACATAATCAACTGCTTATGCTCCAATTATATTTGTGTCCCAAGAGGACAACCACATATTTTTGTAATGAGTCTATTGCATGCCTAAAGCGTGGTAGACTAGTTGATTCCAATAATAAAATTCCTCAAAAATTGGAGCAAGTAACTAAAATGGTTAAGTCGAGGTTATTGTAATAAGATCTCCTGAAGAGACAATAGACATGATGGTTCAAGAAGAATCTCAGGTATCTGAAAATAAAGAGATCTTGATAAGTTGTATCACGTCGAAGATATGTATGGAATCGAAATAAAAATCGACGTCGTTATACTTCTGTATATAATGTAGCGCTTAAAATGATTAAATGATGAGGATCAAGATTTAAGATCTGTCTATGAATGAATATTAAGAAATGATTGGCCAAAATGGAAAGAGGCAAATAAACCAAAGCTGAATTCTCTAATGACATGGAAAGTATCTGGACCAACAGTACATACAACTGAAGTTGTAAAATATGTTGGATATAAACGGGTCTTTGATGTCTGTCGTTAGTGACATGCAAAAACCGAAATAAACTAGTAGCTAGAGCAAGTTGGATATCGAACCAGAGGAGGATTGTGGAAAATGTTGTAATGAAAAGTTTTAATTAACTACTACAGAATTGGAAAATCAGTGTGATTGATTATAAGAATTATCTAAATTAACGAATAAAAATTGAGAAAAAGATTGAGTTGTAATAAACAATGATGAGAAAAGGTGATCACTCCGGGATTCAGATTCTGTAATTACTAATAACCTAGTTCTGATTTTATTGGATGCTATTGATTGAATAGTAAATCTGTCACATCTACCAATTACCTATGCAGTTCAAAATCTTAATATTAATTGATCAGAGAAATATTAAAACAAACATTCATAGGAATCATTCAATCAACAAAAGCATAATTGGATTCAACACATAGTTATAACTCTGACTGTCACTCAGGATTTGTCTGTCACACAAATTATATAACCATGCAAATAGTCGGCTGTCACCTGACTACAAATCCAAATCTCAATACAAAACAGAAACTAGAATTAAAAGTGACTCACAAGAATCATTCACCCGAAGTGTCCACCAGAGATTTAGCCGCTCATCCCGGTTGAATGATCTTCACTGCTTGATACCCCCCGGTTGAAAAAACCCTTTAGCTGCCGTCTGCCGTCAAGATATAAGTCAACGTGTCTTTTCCTATGATAATTTTCGGCCCACTATCTCTATTGTTATGATGTTGTGTGTTGGCTGCCCCAAAAGTCAAGCCCAATACTCAAGTCTGCACCTGTGATATTATCGGCCCAATCAAAATTCCTCTCACCCAAGATATGCATGTGCACCCCATTTAGTGATGATGTTGGATTGATGTTTTATGTCTTGAAAATAATGATCCTAATTAATGTTCACCAATGTTTTTGTACATCCCCAAAAGGTCCACGTGATATTCCTTTAGGGTTTTGCCAAATAACCTTTTTTTTCCTTTGAACATTATTCACACGCTGCCATCTTTTGTCTTTTAACCGTAGCCTACGGTTTAATACCGTAGGTTACGTTATCAATCTGCTATGTTCTTTTACTCAACCTCAATCAACACCTAGACTTCATTCTTGTGCATCTCTTGTATATTCAAGCAACCTTTTCGATCCGAACAAGTCCCGAATAACGCCTTTCGCTATGTTTGTCATCCACGTGTGTTTCGTATCATCTTTAAACTCTCCAACATTACCGAATTAAGTGATTTACCTGTAAAACCACGAACACTCGTAGTTAACACATTCAACACATATAATCAAATTCATGATAATAAAACACTTGTTAAAATACACTTTAGCATCCGGTTTTCACACACTCCATCACATCCCCACACTTATCATTGATTGTCCTCAAGCAACCATTACAAACATTACTCACCTTATTAACAAATCACCATTGAATCCCTTACCGAATTAGCAATTTAAGTTCCCAAGTCATACCCGTCCCATAGACTGACACAATCGAGATTGACAATCTGAAAAATAAGTGATACGCATTTAAAACAACTCAAGACTTTCCTAACTAAAACTAACATGCTTATACTACTACACACATGCTACACGCCCCTCACAATAGTCACTGCTCTCGGCTTAATCAAGACTAGCGTGTAATGTGCTAGCATATGTATCGCTCAAAACCAAATATGTTAATTTGCAATCATAAGCTTGTATAGCAATCACACCTCCATTGTATCAAGTAATGTAGCACATATCAAAAGGACTTTTGGGTTTTGGGTTAAGGGTAATGGTAGGGAAATGTTTTTCGGTTTTTATGTTTAGCTGGTGAACACAATGAATATACCAAACCATGACAATTTTATTCACAATAATTACTAACACTTTGGGTGATTTTCAACCCATTTATTTAACACGAACATAACAATGATCTTTGTTTTTCTTTTTCTTTCTTTCTTTTTGTTTTTTCTTTCTCTTTTTTCTTTTAGTAACATACTAACACAGTTGTCATTCATGGTTGGTAATCAAACGGATCAAACAAGGTGTAACAAACGAAGGGTAAAAGGCTCAACATGGTTTACTAAGGTGGGTGGATAAACAATCAACAAATAACACAATGGAAGGGATCCTATTGCCTTTATCATTTATGTGCATACGTTAAACCACAATTTCGGCACGTATCAAACCACACAAGTTCTAACACAAAGCAACATATGGCCTACACTCAACAATTGAACAGTTATTGTAATTCAACTAACAATCTAGTAGGCTCAAATCTCTAACCGAATAAAAGGAAAATGGGTTGCCGACACGTAGCATGTGTAATTCCTAAAGCATGTTACCCATAGTTAGGCATCTTTTCTCACTATTTTATAAAAAAACATGTCAGAAATACTCTCATGAAACTTAAAGGGACAACCATGACTAAGGATCTAAGTTAGCTTTAATATCAGTAGGAACCCTTTAGCGATTGAAAATGTTGGTTTTCATGTAGTTCAAGCATACTTGAGATAAAAATTTTCAAAATTTTTCAATTTTTTTCAATTTCAACCAATCCAAGCATTTAAGATCATGAATGACAATTGTGTTAGATATTTGTTGAAAAAGAAGAAAAAATAAAGAAAAAATAAAGAAAAAATAAAGAAAAAAAATGAAAAAAAAGAGAAAAGAAAGAAAAGAAAAAAAAAATCATTGTTATGTTCGTATTAAATAAATGGGCTGAAAATCACCCAAAGTGTTAGTATTATTGTGAATAAGTTGCCATGGTTTGGTATTCTTTTGTGTTCGCCAAATAAATATAAAAAGCCAAAAACATTTCCCTACCTTTACCCTTTAACCCAAAACCCAAAAGTCCTTTTGATATGTGCTACGTTACTTGATACAGTGGAAGTGTGATTGCTATACAAGCTTATGATTGCAAAGTAGCGTATTTGGTTTTGAGTGAATTACATACTAGCACATTACACGCTAGTCTTGATTAAGCCGAGAATAGTGATTATTGTGAGGGACGTGTGGCATGTGTGTAGTATCATAAGCATGTTAGTTTTAGTTAAGTAAGTCTTAAGCTGTTTTAAATGCGTATCACTTATCTGTCAGATTGTCAATCTCGATTGTGTCAGTCTATGGGACGGGTATGACTTGTGACCTTAAATTGCTAATTCGGTAAGGGATTTAATGGTGATTTATTAATAAGGTGAGTAATGTGTATGATGGTTGCTTGTGGACAATCAATGATAAGTGTGGGGATGTGATGGAGTGTGTGAAAACTGGGTGCTAAAGTGTATTATAACAAGTGTTTTATTGCCGTAAACTTGATTATACGTGTCGAATGTGATATCTACGAGTGTTTGTGGTGTTACAGGTTAATCGTGTTAAATCGGCGAAGTTAGAGGGTTCAATGATGAAACGGGACAAGCACGGAGGATTATGATAAAGATATCAAGTTAAACGGGAGTTGTGCCGGTCAAAAGATAGCTCAAGAGAACAAGAAACATGGAATATTGAAGTTGAGGAGCCTGGATGTCATTAGTTGAAAGTTGATATGTATTTACAAGGGACCAAGGATAGCGACCGTAAGCTACGGTATTCAAACCATAGCCTACGGTGGAGTGATGCCAGAAAACAGAATGAACAAAATATTAAAACCGTAACCTACGGTAATAAAACCGTAGGCTACGGTTGCTTACAAAAGGCAGCCATATACATCATCAAGGCACACGAAGTCAACATAAGATATCATCTTTGATAGTGGGCCAATCATTGGGTTGGACATCTTGGGCTATGTGAAAGACACCATCTTGAGAAGGAGTTGGGCCGAGTAGAAGAGAGGACTTGTGAGGCACTTTTGGCGGCATCATCACACAAAAAGTCAACAACATACATCATCCTAAAGTTGGACGTGACTTGGAGGGTTTCTCAACAACAACATCATCACAAATAGATCATTAAAGTTGGCAGCCATAATCACCACATGCGATTTGTTGGGATTTCAAAGCTTATAACACTCACAAGACTCTCAAAGATAAACTCACGAACAGACTTTTGTTTACTATTTCAAAACCCACACTTTATTCATTCACAAATTTAATATATTTATACAGACTCATGCAAACGTAAATAATGGAAAACACTAACCAACTATGACCACTTCTCCATTATTTTACTCCACTAACAAACACTAACCCATGTTCTATTTAAAACAATAAACATGTGACTAATTAACTAACATTATCCAACCCATTTGACCTCGGAAGCTCCATTTCTGACCCGTATCCATGACCCGAACCCGAAACTTCAAGATTAATCCTACACTCACCCCCTTAATCTTGACCCGTTACTTTCTCTTTTTTCTTGCTAACTTTCTTGAACCACCCATGCACCTTCTTCACTTGAAATCGCTGAACCACACAGGTTCCGTTAACCACACCACACGTCTCCACATAATTTGTTTTCCTGGCTGATCAAGAAAATCACACATATTTCATTCTTGAATAGATTACCACAAGTGTAATTCTGACCAGATCAGTCCACACATACACCTTCATTTAGTTCACACAAAATCACCCTTTGCACTCACCTATTCGTTTCGAGCTTTATACTAGTGGCTAGTTTGTCTCACACAGATCACTCCGGTTTTGTACATGTACAAATACAAATCACGTTCTTTTCCTTTAATCGACTTCACATGATCGAACTTCACATAGCTCTCGGCTGTCTTAAGCTACTGTCACCGTCAAGGCGGCTGTCCCGGTTGATCACCGGTCACCGTTGATCGTCTAACGTCTCTAACAACCCTGTACAAATGCCTTCCGGTCACCGAAAGATCGCCATCATCATCCGCTACTCTTGCTTTTTAGATTCACAAAGAATCACGCTTCTTGCTAC
This sequence comes from Helianthus tuberosus, assembly GCA_030545235.1. NCBI lineage: Eukaryota > Viridiplantae > Streptophyta > Magnoliopsida > Asterales > Asteraceae > Helianthus > Helianthus tuberosus. The sequence goes on from CM060359.1 coordinate 6,054,606, forward strand.
ATTATCACCATGAATCAGAAAGATTCATCTCCTCTTTTTGTTCACACAGAAAATGTTTACATTCACGCAGAACACCACTCTTTTTTTTGGTATCCTCTTATCGAATGATTCACACAGAATTCTTCTTCTCAATCGATTCACGCATAACCTTTGCACCACTCACAAAGATTTCTTCCTGATCATACAGATCACCACTCCTACCGGTTCACCCAGAACACTTTCTGGCTCGATTTCTTTTCCTCTCCGATCACACACATCTCGCTAATCTCGGTTCACATAGAACAATCTTGATCACACAGATCATCTTCTTCGTTTTTCTCGTCTTCTACCGGCTCACTAAGAACCGATCGGTTCACTCAGAACTCTTCTTCATACGGCTCACTCAGAACCGTATTCAGTTCACTAAGAACTTCTCTTCTTCTATCTGTCGACAGTAATCACCGCCACAAAACCCGCTGCTCTCTTGCGAACTTCTTATTCTTTTCTTCTCGTTCTTGCTAACTTCTAACCCTGCAGTTTAGAGGGACTGCTCCCCTCTCCTCGGAATGACGACTCTCAAACCCACGGTACGAGCCCTAGGCTCTGATACCAATTATTGGGATTTCAAAGCTTATAACACTCACAAGACTCTCAAAGATAAACTCACGAACAGACTTTTGTTTACTGTTTCAAAACCCACACTTTATTCATTCACAAATTTAATATATATATATATATATATATATACAGACTCATGCAAACGTAAATAATGGAAAACACTAACCAACTATGACCACTTCTCCATTATTTTACTCCACTAACAAACACTAACCCATGTTCTATTTAAAACAATAAACATGTGACTAATTAACGAACATTATCCAACCCATTTGACCTCTGAAGCTCCATTTCCGACCCGTATCCATGACCCGAACCCGAAACTTCAAGATTAATCCTACACGATTCATGATTGTTATTATATAATAACTCGTCAGGTGATTCCCAAAGAAAAGAAGCAAGACATGTGGGAGGGCATTACTTCCAATCACATCAATTTAATATCACATGGACCAAGATACATCACGTGAATGCAAGCTCATGGGCCGACATCATCATGGGCTTTAGGATCAAATCATGTGGGCCGACTATTTGAGATAGTGGACGGCAAGGAGAAATAGGAGAGCACAAGTGGATTGGGGTTTGGTTTTGGGTCAAGATCCATCATTTATCATATATAACATCAACACATCTTTGGACGGCAGAGAAGGGGGGTTCGTATCAAGTCTTTGAAGATCAACCAATCGAGATGAGCGGCTAATCTCTCGTGGACACTTCGGATGAATGATTCTTGTGAGACACTTTTAATTCTAGTTTCTGTTTTGTATTGAGATTTGGATTTGTAGTCGGGTGACAGCCGACTATTTGCGTGATTATATAATTTGTGTGACAGACAAATCCTGAGTGACAGTCAGAGTTATAATTATGTTTTGAATCCAATTATGCTTTAGTTGATTGAATGATTCCTATGTATGCTTGTTTTAATATTTCTCTGATCAATTAATATTAAGATTTTGAACTGCATAGGTAATTGGTAGATGTGACAGATTTACTATTGAATCAATAGCATCCAATAAAATCAGAACTAGGTTATTAGTAATTACAGAATCTGAATCCCGGAGTGATCACGTTTTCTCATCATTGTTTATTACAACTCAATCTTTTTCTTAATTGCAACTTGTTTCGTGTGTTTTTAATTTCATATCAGTTTTACAATCATCTGTTTATTTTTTTTATAGTTGTTTACACACTTTCCACAATCCTCCTCTGGTTCGATACCCGACTTACTCTAGCTACCTAGTTTATTTCGGTTTTTGCATGACACTAACGACAGTCATCAAGTTTTCACACACTCCATCAGTCTTTTATGCGAATTATGTGAAAATCAAATTGAGTAATATAAGAAAAAATTGGTGGCACAATAATTTTCGCAAAGACCTATGATTGATTATGAGGAGATGTATTCTCCAGTGGTGGATGCATTGACTTTCCAATATTTATTAGTCTGGTAATATAAAGAGAGAATTGATATTCGTCTTATGAATGTTATGTATCATTTGATACTGAGAGTTTACATGAAAATCCCGAAGGATTAAATTATGTAGGTCATGTAAAGTAAGTTATCGAGAACAATGTGATTATTCTATACATATTCGGATTTTGAATAGGTTTTGATTATTTTACATGTTGGATATAATTGGAACTCCTGATGAGTTTCTAAAGCAATTGAGTGCTTAAAAGGTTAATTGACACATCTTAACGATGTAATATTTGTGCACCAAGAAACATACATAGAAAACTTGTACCAGGTGATTGAGATATCTCAATAAATAGTGTACATGCATGGTACAATATGGATTTTGGAGATAAAAGCAAGTGTTCATGACACTTTTGCATATGATATATATATCTATGTGTTAAATGGGAAAATTTATGTAGCAAAACTTCTAAAGAGTGAAAGCACATGCATATTTGGATAAGATGGAAAGAATTCACTCATGGATTGATAACGCTAGAAGCATTAATGATGTCAAAACCTCAAGAACGTATTATATGAAGTTGACAAAATACGTATGGACTAAATAGTCGAAACGAGTGTTGTACAACTCGAGATATTCGCATAAAGAGGAATATAAGTTTGATTAAACTAGCCATGTTCTATGAACATTCTACTTTTAAAAGTTCATTATAATCGCAATTTACAGTAATGATGTCTAGACATCATTGAGAGAAATTGTCGAGCTTTTAGAGGTTTGAATGACCTTGGCACGGTCTAATTATTACTCAGACTGCAGTTCGAGTATATATGTAATTATAATTTACCAATCCCTCAAGTACATCTGGAAGGTGATCTTTGGATATTTTAGTATGTACATAGTTGAACCTTAAAGTATGTTAAAGGTTGTTAAGTCATTTGTTATAAGAAATGCCTATTATCATCTCCTACCAAAGTAGAGATTCTCATTCTAGAAGTACAATCGTTAAATGCATAAGTGCATTAATATGTTTTGCTAGCTATGTATGGTTATAATATCTTTCACTTGAGCTTATTGTCATGATATAACCTTTGTCAAGCGAAGAGACATTGGAATGAGTTCAAAGAAATATTTCAGGTATAAACGATATTTGATTATATTTTACTAACCCATCAAAACAAGTTTGGTTAGTCTTGTAGATGCAGGAATGTAACAAAACACAGTCGTGCACATTAAGGGATCAAGCTACAAATCATTGGCTACAAAATCTTTGTTCGACTTTCAAGGAAGATGGACACACGTCACTTAAAGGATACATGTTAAAATGAGGGGGAGACTTATTCAAGTTGCACTCTTTTCCCTTGACTAAGTTTTGTCCCATTGGATTTTCTTTGTAAGGTTTTAATGAGGGAACATACCTGATCCAAAAGTATCAGGAGGAGAAAATACGCGCTGCACTATTTTTCCCTTAGCTAAGATTTTGTCCCCCTGGGTTTTCCTAGCAAGGTTTTTAACGAGGCAGCATCACCAAGCATATTAAAGGTATGTGGATAGTCAAGGAGGAGTGTTATGAATGTTTCATTTATATGGTGACTCTCCACATATGTAACCTCCATCTATTGATTACCCTTGTATTAATGTTAAGCCTCTATAAATAGTGGTTTCATGTAATTGGTATTACACACTCAATGAATAAGAATTCTCTCATTCTCTATACTTCTCATTGTCTCTATATTCTTTATATTATACTTTACATATTAGATGTTGCTATTAGGCCGTTGTTTCACAACAGTCATACAATTTACACCATTGTTCACTGGGTTTTCAAGTTCTCATAATATGCGTGGTTCTACATTAAACCCTCTCCTATATGGGTAACCCAAATTTAAAGTACACACATACACACATAAGGTCTAGTCTTAGTACATAGCGGATTTTGTCAAAAGAGTTGTAAACTATGAGAGGGCGATACGCGTATTTGTGTGAGTTTTGAAGTTGAATTGTTTCTAAACACTTTATATTAAACTTATGGAACAATCGTTAATGCTTTCGCTGAACATGTTTGATTTCAAAACCAATGTTTGAAATATATAATTCTCGTTTAATGGAAATTTCTATTTTTACTTATGGTTCAATGTGATTAGTGGCTAGATCCTGGTATGTCACACGCCTCGCGGGGGTTCCCGTTTGTGGTATTTTTTGGGGGTGTGACAGGAATTAACTGGGTTTATAGGGACGACATGTCGTCTCTATATGCGAACAACTTTTTTTGTATTTTTAATTATTTATTAACCAAAACTAAAAAACAAAACAAAATTATGTTTCCATATAGAGACGAAGTTAAATTTATTTTTAGTTTTTTTTTTTAATTTTCATACATATTGATCATTAATAAAATATAATTAATAGAAAAATATTTATAATTATAGAGATAACATGTCGTCTCTATAAGTTAAAACGTTTTTTAAAGTTTCCAATTCAACAAACTAGAGAATAAAAAAATATTTTCACCTTAGGGGACTGGGGGTGGTCCGTGATGACACCCCCATCACGCGTGAAAGAAGATTGCACACCGCCGCCACCACTCCCATAACGCGTGAAGAATTCAACACGTGAAAAAAATGAAATGACCGTTTGCTTTTTTGACCGTTTGGGCAATATGAACGTTGGGGATTTTATTTATTTGAAGGTTTTTATATAAATCTACAAACCATTCCCCCCACTCACTTCAAAAAATCAAAATATTCTCCATGTCATTTAAAAAAATTCTCCCACTCAATCTAAATATTTTTACAACACACATGGAAGGTTCAAGCAAGAGAGGTGCGGGTTCTAAAAAAGAGGTTCGGGTACGAAGAAAAATCCCGTAAGACCCAAGGTTCGAGCGAATCTTGGAGAGCCGACGCGCTTTAGGTTGCAAGACGAACCCGACCAAGTCCCACATTTTCAAACCCAACAATATGAACCCTTTCAATCTCAAACGTATCAAAACCAACCGTTCGTTCCACCGTTTCAAAAACAGAAAACAGTAATTAAAAAAAAAACAGAAACAGTAATTAAAAAAAAACAGAAACAGTTTAAAAAAACAGAAAACTTTTATAAAAAAAAAACAGAAAACAGTAATTAAAAAAAAAAAAACAGAAACAATTTTAAAAAATAACAGAAAACTGTTATTAAAAAAAAAACAGAAAACAGTAATTTTTTTTTAAAAACAGGAACAATTAAAAAAAAATAGAAAACTGTTATTTAAAAAAAAAAGAAAACAGTAATTAAAAAAAAAAACAGAAACATTTAAAAAAACAGAAAACAGTTATTTTTTTTTGAAAACAGAAAACAGTAATTTAAAAAAAAATACATAACTTTTTATATTTTTTGTAGAACCGAAATCCACCCATTTAATTTAAGTTTTTTTTCCAATGTTTAGTTGTTTTTTATTTTGCTATGTAATTTATTTTTTAATTTTAATGAAATTTATATTTTAGTGTTTTATTGTTAATTTCTAATTTAAAATATATAAAAAAAAGTTGTGAGTGATGGAATTCCATCACTAGTAATGACCACCGCCACTAAAAAAAGGCTTGTGAGTGATAGAATAGTGATTGATGACATGACGGAGCTTGATTGGATGTTTGTGAGTAATAGAATTCCATCACTTGTGACCACCCCCACTCCCCTTATAGAGAGGATATGTCGTCCTATAAGATAACCTCTCTTAAAAGGCACGAAAATCCTATTGAAACGACATGTCGTCTCTATAGGGTGATCTATAGAGAAGACCTGTGTTGTCCCTATAGGTGTCGTCCCTATAGGGGTTTTTGTCTAACGGTCAAGTTAAAATGTACTTCAATGTTATGGACAATTTTACTAAAAGAGCACTCACTAATGCATGTTGGGCTGGGGGGGGGGGGGGGGTGTCCTTATTAGTGAAACCAATGAAGTCGAAGCTTGGAATCGTATCATGAAGACAAGCCAAAGCATAAACACAATCAGAATCCATACCACATATGCCACTGTCTCCTAAGATGTGGTCCTGGAGCACCCAAGATTGGGCCCTCGAGTCCACAAAGGCATAGGATGAAGCCTCTACTATCGAATACAACCAAAACCCCAAAACTTAATAGGTAAGGAAACAAGTCACCAATGGAAGTCTCCAAAGAAAGGACATCCACAAACTACCAATTCCTCAATCGCCTCACATAAACCTTTGTCAAAGAATAGCGCTGCATCTTCCATGTGTATAGGTTGACATTTCTTCAAGCCAAAGATAAGATTCGCAATTCCCATACATGATCAAAGCAAGAGTAGTTCACTTTGTGGGTCACATATTTTGGGTAGAAGACGCATCAAATCTATAACATTAACAGTTCTTTTCATTGCCAACCTGATAATAAAGCTTGCGTCTCTACTAACGCCACCACCCCAAGAAGCTTTACCCTCAAAAATGGCCCCCCGATGTCCATAGGAAATAAACCCTCACGAAACTTGCTACCATCACAAGAAGGCCAAAATAGCTCCGTTTTCATAATATTTAGTTCAAGACCCAATATTACACCCACAACCTTAATGTTGTCCAATATTCTAGCCACCTCTTCTTAATTTCTAATGATAGTCCTATCGTCAAGATAAGATTCGCAATTCCCATACATGATCAAAGCAAGAGTAGTTCACTTTGTGGGTCACCTATTTTGGGTAGAAGACGCATCAAATCTATAACATTAACAGCTCTTTTCATTGCCAACTTGATAATAAAGCTTGCGTCTCTACTAACGCCCTCACCCCAAGAAGCTTCACCCTCAAAAATGGCCCCCCGATGTCCATAGGAAATAAACCCTCACGAAACTTGCTACCATCACAAGAAGGCCAAAATAGCCCCGTTTTCATAATATTTAGTTCAAGACCCAATATTAGACCCACAACCTTAATGTTGTCCAATATTCTAGCCACCTCTTCTGAATTTCTAATGATAGTCCTATCGTCAAGGTATCATGCATGAAGAACAAAGCTTACATTGATGCACAAGTGGGTGCAAAATAAGAGCAAAATGAAGTGGACCCAATGGGCCCTTGTTGAACTCTAGTGGTGGACCCTTTAGATTTTTTTTCCGGTTCTATTATAAATAGATTTTTTTCTGGTTCTATAAATAGATTACAATTTACAATTTTATACCCTTTAGATTTGATGCAGGCCCAAGTGTGGAGGAACGGGCTATTTTGTATTTGGAGGCCCAAGACCGCGTAACAAAAGGGGCTTCACTAAAATGGCTCTAACTTGGGCTACGAGGGTCCGTTTTGGGCGTGCGACCAGGCGCAACGAACGTGAGAACGAGCTCCATCTTGCTGCAAATGCCTATGGCAGTTTGGGTCATTGTCTGGGCCAAAAAACGCTTATTTCTATTACTTATTTTCATTTTTATGTTTTTTTTTTATCTATTTTGGGCATTTTGTTTTAGGCCGTGTGTTTGGCCCGTTATCTTTTTTAGGCCCATTTCAAATTTCGGTTTCTATTTATATATCCCTCTAGTAATATGAATGATCAGAATTGAATTTTGAAACTACTGAATTTTTCACTTCAAATTCCGTGGCCTTTGGGTTGCAATTTGGGGGTTGGGGAAGAACACACGGGTATTCTTTGAATCAACGTGTTTGATCTTCGTTTCCGTATCACGCGCTACATCAGTTGGTATCAGAGCCGAATTCCTGGCTCAAAATGCCTCCGAGGAGAAACAACAACAGGCCTCTCGATGAAGTTTATGAACGGGAGTTGGAGCAGCGACTTATGGTGAGAATGGATCAACGGCTGGATCAGGTGGTCGATCAGTTGACTGACCGGATGGCCGACTTGGCCAATCGTAGAAGGCAGAGACCCAATGACGGGTATATGGTTCTGATTTTAGTAACCCATTTGGTGATGGTTCGACTTCCGAAGACGAACAGGAAGGGCAACCAAGGGGTGAACGTGGAGGGGGTAACAGGCGTTGGGATTCTGGGATAAGGATTGATATTCCAGAATTTGATGGGTCTAGTTTGAATCCGGAGGGGTTCATCGATTGGTTGGCTATCGTGGAGGAGGTGTTTGAATACAAGGAGGTGCCCGAAAATAAGCGGGTGGCCTTGATCGCTACCAGGTTACGTGGTAGGGCCTCTGCGTGGTGGCAACAATTGAAGTTAACAAGGAACAGGCTTGGAAAGTCAAGGATCGTGACATGGACCAAGATGAAGAAGTGCTTGCGGTTCAACTTTTTGCCTCATAACTTTCAAAGGTTGATGTACCAGCGTCTGCAGAATTTAAAACAGGGGGCTAAATCGGTTGATGATTATACCACAGAGTTTTACCAGTTGATTGCGAGGAATGATATTCAAGAACCGGAGGAACAACTTGTTTCTCGGTATATTGGGGGTCTGAGGGTTCAAATCATGGAGTCTGTGAACCTCTTTGATCCGTTAACCATTCCAGAGGCACATCAACGGGCGTTGGCCTTTGAGAAGCAAAACCGTCGGGTGGGCGGTTCATTTACCCCTGCTGGAGGAAACGTTGGGTCAGGCAGTGGGGCACCTCGTGGCGGGCAGTAGAAGCCGGGGGGTAGCAATACCGGGCCTACTTCTAAGGGGGCTAGCAGTAGTGGTCCGAGATGTTTCAATTGTGGTGAAACAGGCCATCGTCAAGCTGAGTGCAAAAAGGCTGGTAAAAGACACTTGTTTGTTGAGTCTGAGGATGACCAGTATGAAGAGTATGAGAATAACCCAGTGTACGATGAAGAAACTGAATATGAAGAGGAGGTTGTGACCGGTGATGTTGGGGTGAACTTGGTGGTCAGACGCTCTTGCTATACACCAAAGGCAGATGGGGATGACTGGCTGAAGCACAACATCTTCCACTCAACATGTACAATTTTGGGGAAGGTTTGCACGTTTGTTATTGATTCGGGGAGTTGTGACAATATGATTTCTAAAGAGGCAGTTCAAAAGTTGGCGTTGAAGACAGAGAGTCACCCGAAGCCTTATAAGCTTCAATGGCTTAAAAAGGGAGGTGAAGTTACGATATCTAAAAGGGCACTCGTTTCTATTTCTATTGGGTCAACGTATAAAGATGATGTTGTGTGTGATGTGGTCCCTATGGATGCGTGTCACTTATTGTTGGGTAGACCTTGGGAATATGAGCGTAATATAGAGCATAATGGGCGGTCGAATACTTATAGCTTTCTGTTTGGCGGTGTGAAGATCACTCTTGTTCCTAGCAAACCTAAGCAGTTGGCCACAAAACAGTCGGGTACTTTGTTGACCATCAGTCAGTTTCAAGAAGAGTTGGAGTAGACAGACAATGTTTTTATTTTGATAGGGAAGACAGTGCCCGAGGAAGTCGAAATTCCCGATGCTATGGTCCCTTTGCTAGAAGAATTTTCTGATGTTTTCCCTGATGAATTGCCCGATGGATTGCCACCTTTGCGTGACATCCAACATCATATTGATTTGGAGCCTGGGTCACAGTTACCCAATAGACCACATTACAGGATGAGCCCTGGTGAGCATGAAGAGTTGCGAAGACAGGTTGAGGAATTGATTTCTAAGGGCCATGTTCGTAAAAGTATGAGCCCTTGTGATGTTCTGGCTTTATTGACTCCAAAAAAGGATGGCACTTGGCGTATGTGTGTTGACAGTCGAGCAATCAACAAGATTACTATGAGGTACAGGTTTCCTATTCCTCGACTTGATGATTTGCTTGATCAAATTAGAGGTGCTACTATTTTTACGAAGTTAGATTTGAAGAGTGGTTATTACCAGATTCGTCTTAGACCGGGTGACGAGTGGAAGACTGCCTTCAAGACTCGTGAAGGGTTGTATGAGTGGTTGGTGATGCCATTTGGTTTATCAAACGCACCTAGTACTTTTATGCGTGTGATGAATCAGTTTCTTAGACCTTTTATTGGGAAGTTTGTGGTTGTGTATTTTGATGACATTCTCATTTATAGTGCTTCTTTCAGCGACCATGTTGTGCATGTGAGGCAGGTTTTGGCCTTACTTCGCAGGGACCGTTTTTATGCAGCCACCAAGAAGTGTGTGTTCATGACCCCTAAAGTGTTATTCTTGGGGTATGTTATTTCTGGTGATGGGATACAGGTTGATGAATCCAAAGTGGCGGCTGTTCAAAATTGGCCAACTCCTACTACCATTACTGAAGTTCGTAGTTTCCATGGGCTTGCTTCTTTCTATAGACGGTTTATTCCACACTTCAGTTCTATTATGGCCCCAGTGACAGATTGTATGAAGGGGAAGACGTTTGTTTGGACAGAGGCGGCCGAGTTGGCTTTTCAAGTTATGAAAGAGAAGCTCACTACAGCACCAATTCTGGTATTGCCTGATTTTTCTCAAGTTTTTAAACTTCATACTGATGCCTCAAAGGTTGGAATTGGTGGGGTTCTTAGTCAGGGTGGTCGACCTGTTGCTTATTTTAGTGAGAAGTTAACTGGGCCTAAGTTGAGGTACAGTACTTATGATCTAGAGTTTTATGCAGTGGTCCAAGCTGTAAAGCATTGGCGTCATTACTTGTTTCAAAAGGAGTTTGTTTTATTCACTGATCATGATTCCCTAAGGCACATTCGTACTCAAGACAAGGTATCTCATAAGCATGGGCGATGGTTGGCCTTTCTTGAGAAGTTTACTTTTGTGGTCAAACACAAGACTGATGTTTCAAATAGGGTTGCTGATGCCTTAAGCAGGAGGAGTAATCTGCTTGTATCTATGAGGGTTGATGTGCCGGGTCTGGAGGTCATTCGTGAGCAGTTAGCCATTGACCCTTATTTCTCAGTTATTTTGCTGGATGTGGAAACTGGGAAAAAGTCAGATTTTCTTTTGCATGATGGTTTTTTGTTCAAGGGAAATCAGCTATGTATTCCTGATTCTAGTCTTCGTTTACAGATTATTAAGGAGTTACATGGTGAAGGACATGTTAGTCGTGACCGTACTTTACAGCTGGTGCAAGCTTCTTATTATTGGCCTACTATGAGGAAGGAGGTGGATCGTTATGTGAAGAGGTGCTGTATCTGTCAGGTGTCAAAGGGCACGGCTACCAATGCGGGTCTCTATATGCCTTTGCCAATTCCCTCACAGCCATGGGTTGATATTAGTATGGATTTCGTGTTGGGGTTACCTCGTACTCAGAGAGGTAATGATTCTATCTTTGTTGTTGTGGATCGGTTTTCTAAGATGGTCCATTTTATTCCCTGCAAGAAGACGACTGATGCTGTTAACGTGGCCCAACTCTTTTTTCGTGGCGTGTACCGTTTGCATGGGCTACCTTCTTCTATTGTGTCTGATCGGGATACCCGATTTCTGAGTCATTTTTGGCGTAGCTTGTGGAAGATGGTGAATACTCAACTCAACTTCAGTAGTGCTTATCACCCACAAACTGATGGGCAAACTGAGGTTGTTAATCGGTCACTTGGGAATTTGCTGAGATGTTTGGTTGGTGATCATGTGAAGGCATGGGATCAAAAGTTATGCCAAGCTGAGTTTGCTCATAATCATGCTGTTAATCGGAGCACCGGATATAACCCATTTCAGATAGTGTATTCAGCTCAGCCTCGGGGACCACTTGATTTGATGTCTCTCCCTCTTTCAGGATCTGTTCCTAAGAAAGTTCAAGATTTTGTGGAGGGCTTACATGAAGTTCATAATGCTGTGTATGATCATTTGACCCGAGCTAATCAGAAGTATAAGCAAGCTGCTGATCAGAAGCGTAGGCATGTTGAGTTCGAGGAAGGTGATTTTGTTTGGGCAGTTTTGACTAGAGATCGTTTTACAGTTAGGGAATACAACAAGTTATCAGCAAAGAAGATTGGCCCAGTTGAAATCCTGGAGAAGATCAATTCGAATGCATATCGTCTAAAGCTGCCTAGTCACATTCGTTGTTCTGATGTGTTTAACGTGAAGCATCTGTTGCCTTATTATGGAGATTCTTCTGATGATGAACCTGTTGGTAATTCGAGGGAAAATTTTGTCTATCCAGGGGGGGAATGATGCAGGCCCAAGTGTGGAGGAACGGACTATTTTGTAATTGGAGGCCCAAGACCGCGTAACAAAAGGGGCTTCACTAAAATGTCTCTAACTTAGGCTACGAGGGTCCGTTTTGGGCGTGCAACCAGGCGCAACGAACGTGAGAACGAGCTCCATCTTGCTGCAAACGCTTATTTCTATTACTTATTTTCATTTTTATGTTTTTTTTTTATCTATTTTGGGCATTTTGTTTTAGGCCGTGTGTTTGACCCGTTATCTTTTTTAGGCCCATTTCAAATTTCGGTTTCTATTTATATGTCCCTCTAGTAATATGAATGATCAGAATTGAATTTTGAAACTATTGAATTTTTCACTTCAAATTCCGTGGTCTTTGGGTTGCAATTTGGGGGTTGGGGAAGAACACACGGATATTCTTTGAATCAACGTGTTTGATATTCGTTTCCGTATCACGCGCTACATCAAGATTTTTTTCCGGTTCTATTATAAATAGATTTTTTTTCCAGTTCTATAAATAGATTACAATTTACAATTTTATTTTTAGTTCTAGTTACATTTAATATTTAAAAAGATGCATATAAAACTCCTTTAAATTTCTTTTTGGAACGACCCTTCAGATTACAATTTTCAACTTTATTTTCTAGTTCCGGTTACATTTAATATTTAAAAAGATGCATATATAACTTCTTTAAATTTAAATTTCTTTTTGGGAAAAATAAAATAGTTACTTTCCTTAGAAGTAAAGTATCTTTAATAATGGGTCATATCTTCGTTTAAATTGATATGGAAAGCGTATAACCGTTGAATTTACTTACTTGGTTACTCCATATATATGGCTATATATATATATGTATATATATATATGTATATATATATATGTATATATATATATATATATATATATGTATTCTGTTTTCCTGTTCACTATTAGGGTTTCAACATTCAATATATGGCAGAGCTTGGTTATGGCGATTTGGTTGAGCTGATACTCGTAAGATTGGACGTGAAGGATCTGATCCGTTTCAAGAGCGTGAGTAAGTCATGGCATTCTTTAATCGCAAGTCCTCGTTTCTTTTTGAAAGTAAAGTTCGTTCGTGCTGATGTGGTTGAGCAGATACTCGTAAGATCAGATGTGAAGGATCTGATACGTTTCAAGAGAGTGTGTAAGTCATGGCATTCTTTAATCACAAGTCCTCGTTTCGTTAATCGGCATCTGAACCTTAGTTGCAACAAAGATCGCTGCAACAATGAACTTGTCCATAGAAGAATTACTTGTGATCATCTTGTTATTTGTGATCAACTTGTCCATCTTGTTGGTTCTTCCAATGGCTTAGTTTGTATGACTCCTGAAAATTATTCCAAAGTTATAGTAGTCAATCCGTTGACCAAAGAGGCAAGACAACTGAGTTCACTCCCCTCTCGTTTACAAGCATGTTGGGGTTTTGGTTATGACGCATTCAGTGACGACTACAAGGTTATCGCAGGGGCCGAGAAAGGCTATAATCAAACATGTCTTCAAGTGCTGAGTTTGAAATCAAATGTTTGGAGATCAATTGGAGAAGTGAAGTATAGATTTTATACTAAGATTGGTATCTTATGCAATGGTGCACTTCACTGGCTTGTAGTTGATCAAAATTTCAAGATGTTCATTCTGTCTTATGATTTATCTAAAGAAGAATTTAAAGAAATCCCCCAACCTGATGATCCAACATGTATATGTTGTTCTTGTATATGCTATCTTGGAATTGTCAAAGAATGCCTGTGCATATTTAATCGGGATGATCCTTATCACGACGCATGGTTGATGAAAAAGTACAATGTAAAAGAGTCGTGGGAAATGCTACCACATTGGCGTGATCTGGAGACGAAGCGTGATATTGTACACATCTTGAGATGGGGATTAACCAAGAAAGATGATGAGTCATGGTTTTTCCGTGCTTCGGAACATCACTATAGGGAGTATATGGATGCCCCTATATTTGTGCAGAGCCTTGTATCTCCCTATCTTAATGTGAGGCCAAAACAGGCAAGTAACAACAAGAGGATTGCCAAGGTGGGTTTTATTTTTATATATTATGTACAGATTATTGATTTTTCCTTGACATTTGTTATCTTATCATTCATACATTTGGCCTCTATTTACTTCTCATCTTGGTATGTCTTTCAAGTTGTAACTATTCTTACTTGCTCACAACAATAATTTCTTTGCAGTTGATTAATCAAGGGAAGTCCTTCTTCTCCTGGATCAAATGCCTGATTTCGATGTTGTTGAAGCCGTCAAGAAGACAAGTGTCGCGCTATGAATCTATCTTCCAATAGTGTCTAGTATGAATGTATCTTTAAGTAGCTTCTGGTTCTTTCTATTTTCAAGTATCTTGTGTTTGATGGAGTTAGTTTGTTTAATACTTTTATCTAATTAATTCTTAGTCCTAACCATTTTGTAGTTTATGTTGAATTCTGATTTTTTATGTTGAATTCTGATGATTACTTATAGCGGGTTTTCAAGTTCTCATAATATGTGTGGTTCAACATTTAACCCTCTCCTATATGGGTAACCCAAATTTCGAGTAATTATGCACGCATACACACATAAGGTCTAGTCTTAGTACATAGCGGATTCTGTCATAAGCGTTGTAAACTATGAGAGGGCGATACGCATATTCGTGTGGGTTTTATGGGCGAGGTACCTACATCCATTTTAATATAATTTTAAATCTCGATTTCTAGCACACCTAGGCTGAAAGAAGCTGAAAATCTAATTAGTTTCAAAACTTTCCATGATAATGGGCCTAAACACACGATTCCTTTTTTTTTTCTTTAACACACGATTCTAAAATCTGTTAATTTTTTTCTTTAACACACGATTCTAAAATCTGTTAATCAAATTGTGTTGGTACACTTTATGTGGACGCAACTCGGTTCGTTTCAACTCAGTTCGACTCGGTTGGTTTCGGCTCAAATCCGACGTTGCGACATTCCTCCGTCATGCGCCCCAGAGTTCGACACGCGAAGCACGGAGAGCCGCGAACCATTTCCCGCCGACACATCACCATGACATCACTATGATGATGTCACATTACACCATGCATGGAATTTGTTTTGTTAATGAAGTCTACGAAGACTGATCATTATTTGGACAAAGAATGCCTTTTGTGACAAACTCTCATATATATATATCATCAAAGATTGCAAAGATTGCATGTGACGAAGAACATCTCAGATGACGAAGAATCCATGCAAGACATGTTTCGTCACAAATGGAGGTCGACGAAGAACCAACTAGTTTTTCGTGGTAACTGTGTTGACGAAGAACCATCTATTCTTCGTCGCCTCCTGTCCTTCGTCGATCTGCAGAGGCACCAGGCTATATAAACAGAATAGAGCACACAAACACGCAGAGAGCTTGAATGAGCTTAGAGAGAGAGAGTAGTGAGAGAAAGTTCCGGTGTGCTTTGTTTTTGTCGAATCTTGTACCGAAACTTTGTCAAAATCAATATACATCGTGTTAAACGTTGAATCCTTTTGTTGTGTTTACTCTCTCGCTCGGTTTGTGTCGTAACGAGGATTCCGCACTCGATTAGGCACCCGAAACAAGAAATCATCGTTGTCCGACGATCTGTATCGGAACCTACAATTGGTATCAGAGCCATGGTACCCGATTTAGTAAATCTAACCGTTTACTAAGTCATATGTGCTCTAGATCTGTGATTTTTGTGGTTTTTTGTTCAAGATGTAAAAATGGTGAAATGAAGAAAACCCAGATTTGGAACTAAATCTACAGGTCTGAGATGAATCAGACCGTACAAAACAGTTGGGTTTCATGTTTCACACCAAGTTTAACAAGTTTTCATCATCCGTTATCATTTTTGAGGCGTGTTTGGTCAGATCTGCAAGTGAACAGTGGCTATGTTCTTGAAGAAGTGGTGGCGCTGTTAAGAAAGAAGTAGGGTTTCCCCAAAAGTGAAACATTGAAAAACCACATGTGACGAAACCCCCCCTCCTGATGAAGAACCTTCATCGTCATAATGTGTCCGACGAAAAACTACTGGATATGCAAATGACGAAGAACCTCATGTATTATATGTCACTATGAAGAACCATTCACAATCATCAACGAAAAACCTGTTGTTTACACAAAAAAAAGGAGAAAAAAAATGTAGGTCCGGCTAGGAGGATCTAGTCGCCTAATCCTTGTGTACAAACCAACCCGGTTGTGCGGAATCCAACCGGGAAAGCAAACCGAGATAGAACACGCAAGTACACGACACGCAATATTCACCGATTAACACCTCTGTATTAATACGTATGAAAGGTTCGGTTACAAGCACAATGTTTACAAATGTATTCTGTAAACTCTCAAAGTGTGTGTGTGTGTTCTGTGTGCTCTACTAAAGAAACAGAAGGATAACCTTCTATTTATATACACAGACACACAGTACATGACGAATCAAACTAAGACTCGGCGAAACACATAAACATTTGACGAAACAAGAGGCAGTCAATGAATCACATTCAAGGTCGACGAAACTGAGCTGTTTCGTCGACATGATTCCTGTTTCGCCATCTTTGGGCTTTGGCCCAGCAGTGAAGGCCCATGTCATAGTGTTCATGCCATGCACGTACAGTTTCACCATTTGCATGTATTTACTTCTACATGACATCATTATGATGATGTCATGGTGATGTGGCTCCTCGGGAAGGCTCGCGGCTCTCCGTGCTTCGCGTGTCGAACTCTGGGGCGCACGACGGAGGAATGTCGTGACGTCGGGCTTGAGCCGAACCTAACCGGGTTGAACCGAACCAAGTCGAACTGAGCCGAGTCGCGTCCACAAAATATGTATCAACAAACTCCCCCTTGGACGCTACTCGTGAGGTTCATCTTCCATGTCTTCCATGTCGGAGGATCTTCAAATTCTTCACGTCTTGAAAGCAGAAAGTGTATCAACAAACTCCCCGTTTCATGTAGGAAGTGTGTTGACAAACTCCCCCTTAACATAAGCTCCCCCTTGAGTTATGCTCGTGAATGACTTGATCTTCAGTACTTGAGATCCTTGTGGTGTTGATGATGGCCAGCGGCAACTCGATCATCTTCATCATTTGAGTGCCTTCACGTCGTGTCTTCATTCCGAAGCTTGTCATCGACCATGTTCTCCTTGCCTTTAGAATCTGCACATGCAAGAAATCTAAACGCGTAATGAGAACAACTGCTTGGAATATAGTTAGCATAACAAACAACACACGTATGACCATATCTCAATCAACTACCGTCCGACAGTTTGAAAGTTTATGAAATTTGTCAATTTTAGGTTTTAACTTTCAAAACTTGCAAATTTCGACCGTTTATGAAGATTTAGTCGTTTTGGTTTTCGTTCAGATTTCAGGCAACGAAGACTCGATATCCAACATCGTACGATCGAAAATAAGATAGAAATAAAATCTTTTTGGCTTTTAGAAAGTTTATATTAAAACACACCTAAAATCTTTTTGGAATTTTTGAATATTTCAAATGTAAAGACAGAAAGCAGTAAATAAATATATACAAAGATGCAGAAACTGAAAGCATTAAATAAATATTTACAGACATTCTTTTAGCGAGTTTCGAGGGTAAGAGAATCATATCAGTGTACGGTCATGCCAAAACGCTCTTGTTGTTCAATTAGTTAACATTAAGATAAACATCCTATAACAATTATCGGTATTGTTGTCCACTTAAGCTCAACTTATCAGATGTAATCATGGCGAGGGGATACGTTAAGGTATGATTTATACTTACCGACCGGTGTTCATCCACATCACGACACATTCCCGTATCAAGGTATGCACGAGGGTTCATCTTACCGGTAAGTATACCGATTATCATCTGTTTGACCGTATATGATGTGAGATTCTCACTTATTTTGATTGAAAACAAGCCCTATGTGATAGAATCACTTATTGATGAGGAACTTGATTTTCGATGCATGAAGGCACAGGAGCAAGTCCGTGAACAGGTCAGTACTTTCGTACAGCAGAGAGACGAACTTAACTCCCGGAAGAATGTGATATATTATCACTTATTTTGAGGGACATGTGATTGTTTATCACTTATTGAGGTCGAATGCAATATGTACACGTATGTATGGTATCATGGAAGATCTAGACTTGCGTCCCCGTTATTTTTCGGTAAAAGATACAACCATGATACCCAGATGATAAGCAGCAGAAAGACCGAATATCTCAGAACCTCGGCAATCTCTCAAACGAAATTTCGGTACTAAGACCATATGCCAATGAATGGTTCCCACCTGGTCTTCAGTCGATTTAAGTTTATATCACCCTGCACACTTTAAAATGATTGTGAGCCTACCGATACATCTTATATAGAGCTGCTTATCATTTTTCATTTAAGGTTTAAAGAGGTTTGGACAGACCACTGATGTACTATCATTTTCTCTTTTGCTCGCCAGGAAACTCATTTTTGTTTTTCTATTGTTTTTGTGTTTTTGAAATTTTTTGATGTTTTTGAATTTTCAAATTTGGATTTACTCTCCCTAAAATCAACAAACTAAGATAAAATTTAAAAACGCAAAGGTATTTACAAAAATGATTTTCCGATGTTGGTTTTACTCTTGCTTGACCTTAATGCCGTTTACCAATAATAAAAAGTCAAATCTTGATTTGTCAAATGCTTTGGTAAAAAGGTCGGCACGTTGGTCATCGGTGTGGACCATGACAACATTGATGAGTTTCATAGTGAAACAATCACTTGTGAAGTGATATTCGAGATCAATGTGTCTGGCCAAAGAGTGCTGTACGAGATGAAAATAATTCATAAAGCAGCTTAAATATCGACAAGTATAGGAGAGATTAGAAATTTAAAACCGTATCCTGCAATTGCTTCTTGCATTGCAAGGAATCTGAACGCTCTCCCAAACTGGATATCCACCCGTTGTGGACTTCAAAGTCGATTTTTTGTAGCTACTGAGAAATCTCTTCACAGCAACAAGATCATAGACCTCTGGGTCCGGCTGGTCTTCCACATTGCACCAGCGAAGGTCTTTGTTTTTCTCTTGAGAAGTAGTGTGCGGTTGTTCAATCCACGCCAAGGCATCCGCACACCCGGTTGGTTTGTTCAACAAACACATTTTCTTCAATCACACCGTAGAGAAAAGTACCCTACACGTTCATCTTGTGGACTTTGAACCTCTTGTGGAAGAAAAATCCATAAATCTTCGAAAAGCTTCAGACGTGCTACAGGCGCGTACTTTTCATTGGAACCTTTCCTGAGGACCCGATCAAAAACCATAACAACCAAACTTTGGAACATATTTCATCTGGTCGAATTTTTCAACTTCATTCAACAACATTCTTTCACCATCATTCCTTCATCGGAATGTTTGTCTTCTTATCTTTTTCCTTTCTTTTCTCATTTCTCTCCATCAAAGGCAACAACTCCTAGATATAACAATATTTCGTAGCCTTTTGTCGCCAATCTTGTGCATGGACGCTCCACTATCAACAATCCTAAGACTATTAATAGTTCCTCCTGGAACATCCTACACACTCATTCAGAGATTAGTTGGAGAGGGGGACCCAAGCCTTCACAGACTTGGGTCGTCCGTCATCATCGAGAATTGTGACATCCATTTCCTGATGATTCGGAATTGATGTAGCTCCCTGTTGGTGCACTTGTGTCTGTACTTTGTCTGTATTTTGTCTTTATATCAAACGATGTCTTGTTAGTCTTGTAAGTTTGACCAAGTCAACCATCCTCCTGGTTTGACTTGGCCAAACAGTCAACATTATGTTTGTAATATGGTAGGGTCGAAGGATAAGTCATCGAAGGATTGTCTTATATCCTTCGATGATCAGCTCGAAACATGAACCTTCGATGGATGGACCACGAAAGATCACATCTTTCGAGGTACATCTGGATCCTTCGAGCTGTTTCTGGTCGATAGATGATCCTTCGATCATCCTATCTGATCCTTCGACCAGACCTGCTGTGTTCGGGTATATATACCCATGCAGTGTGTTCATTTTAGATAGGTTCGAAAGTTAGACACACACTTAGAGAGATACTGCTGTGAGCACACACACATACTTGGAGAGTTTGCAAAACTGATTTGTAAACATTGAGCTTGTAACCGGAACCTTTTATCGTATTAATACAAGTGGTGTTAATCGGTGAAGACTTGTGTTTGTGTTTGTGCTTGTTCTTTCTCGGTTTGCATGCTAGCTTGGATTCCGCACTCGCTAGTGTGTTAGATATAACAAGGAATAGGTTAAACCTCAACCTCCGAGGGACCTACAAGTGGTATCAGAGCCGTGGCTCTTTTCCTTGTTAAAAACCGAGTTTTTACAAGCTTTGGAGTGTTTTGGACAAAACTCACTTGGTTTTTGAACCCGTTTTTACTGTTTTTCTCGCCTTTTCAGTCGTTAAAACGTGTTCTAAACTTACCGGGTTTGTTGCATGACGGGTTGGGTAACTTAAAAACTTATTTTTGAGAAATTTGGTTATTTCCGGCCAAAATTCCGGCTTCTCCGGTGACCGGTTTTTTGGATAAGTTTATTATATTTTATGTTTCAAATCATGGTTTTGGCAGAAAGCATGGTCTGACCATATCTTCTGCAGAAAGTTTCTACCAACCCATCACCTTTTTCACCAACCTGTCAGTCTTTGTCAACTGTGTCAGAACCGATCGAAGGATATCCTTCGAAGTCGAAAGATCATCTTTCGACCAAAGGAGGTTCGACAGATAGTCATCCTTTGAGGATCCTTCGAAGTGTGAGACTTATCTTTCGGTCCAAGGAATATTTTCGAAACATACATCTTTCGGTCTACTGCTCTTTCTCGAAAGACAAGGATCCTTCGATAGGGGAGTCTTTCGAAAACAATTGTTCGGAACTCAACAGTGATCTTTCGAACACTGTTGATCCTTCGAACAAGCTTTGATCTTTCGATCCTTAGTCTGTTTATGCTTAACAGTTTGTGTTTCTTGTCTTTCGATCTCAGATCCTTCGAACAGATCCTTCGGCTGGTGTAATATTATTTTTCTTGATCAAAAATGAATTCGATGTGGGGTGTTCCGGTAAATTCCGAGATGTATTTTGGTACTCCAGCTCCGGATTCGGGTTCGCAAGCTAATGCTACATCTACCGGTCAATGGGCATTCGTATCAAATCAAGCTCCAAGTGTTCAAAGCATTTTACTAAGCGAAAGTGAAACCGGAAGTTTGAATAGGCCTCCAAAGTTGATGCATTTAAGTGAATATCCGGGATGGTTTGACAGATTTCATACATATGTCCTTGGTCAAAATACAGAACTGTGGTTGCGCTTCATCACAGATTTTGATCAAACGATAGAGGTTGCCGCTTCATCTGCTGCTACGTTTGCTGATCTTACGGAAGATCAGAAGAAGGTCTATGACTTAGAAAAGAAAGCATATGCCATTCTTACTCAGGCGTTAAGCAAAGACATTTATCATCAATTTGTCAATTTCAAGACAACGAAGAAGTTGTGGGACGCATTGAAGATAAGGGGCATAGGAAATGAAGCAACACGTCAATTAAGAAAAGATCTGCTAAAGAAAGAGTTTGATGGTTTTGTTTGTATGAAGAATGAATCTCTGGGAGATTTGACAAGTCGATTTACTCATTTGCTGACTGAATTGGCAAATACTGGGGTTGTGACAACTTCTGCAGAGATAGTGAAGAAATTTGCAGATGCACTGCCACCTCAATGGAGTAATTTCTTAGAAATCATGAAGTACAATGGCACTTTGGATACAACAAGCTTCAGTGATTTTGCTCAACTCCTGGAAAACAAGAATCAGGAAGAAACTCTCAAGGCAAAAAGAGTTGCAGTGCCACAAAATCCTGAGATTTATTATGGAACTTCTAGCACTTCTACAAAACCTTCTTCACACGCTCCAATTCAAACAGCATTTGTGTCTAGCACGAGCTTGTATGGCACTCCTCCTCCAACAACATATATGTTTGGAAATCCGCTTAATCCAGCTCCTCAACCAGCACCACAACAGCAACAGCAAATCAGAACAACTGATATGTTCGGGAATCCACTTCCTCCTCAACAGCAAGCGTGTTATGGAAGCACATCATCTGCTGGTCAACAATCAAAGCCAAATACAGTACGGCTCGACACCTCAAGCTTTTCTAAAGTCAGTGTGGAAGTAGCTAAGGAACACATGGAGCTACTAAACACTGTGGTGAGCGCATACTGTGGATTAGTGGAAGGTCAGATTGGTAATATTAATCTGACACAAGAAGACTATCAGCAGATTGACAAAGAGGAGATGGAGATGATGGATATCAAATGGGCCTTTGCAAGTGCTGTTAGGCGAGCAAAGGATTTCATGGAGAGAACTGGCAGAACCAGCTTGGAGAGCAAGAAAGACACCAAGTATGGGTTTGATAAACAGGCTGTTAAGTGTTTCAATTGTGGTGAACGTGGTCATTTCAAGCGTGAATGTACAAGACCATCTCAGCATGGAAACCAGAATCCCTTCAGAGGTCAAGGCAACCAGCAGAACCAGAATAGGAACAATGTTCGCACATTGGTGCCTGTTAACAACCAGACTCAAGCAGGACCATCAAATGCCAACCAGGCACTTGTGGTTCAAGTAGATGAAGGTTGTGATTGGTCTATTCAGTTGGGAAACGATGCTCCAGATGGAACAGCGTGTTTTGCTGAGATTGTCAAGGATCTTAATCACACCAGTGGTGGAGAATCTTCCGCCAATGGTGGTGACTCTTCTGAGGATGAAGACTCTTCTGGTTACAGCAGAAGTTCGGATGAAGAATCCTCGAGCTCAGGTGATGATCATGTGGATGAGACATCAAATGCGTTAATCGATGCAGATATTGATGAACTCTTGGAAGAAACTGCAGCAGGAATTCAAAGAAGATCTATTTTGGTGGATCAAGCTGCTTATTCTTTGTCTTCTCTCCATTCAGCCTTTATGGCGAATGTCGACAGTTCATCAAGTCAGGTATGTGTCGATGAACCCACTTCTGTTAGCTGTGATAACTGTGATAGTTTGCGTGTTAAATGTGCTGATTTAGAGGCAAACATGTCTAAGTTGCAAGGCAAACATGATGCTTTACAAGCTAGTTTGTTTGACTTGCAAGACAAACATGTTTCTATGAATGATAGGTGGTGTGAATTGCAAAGCAAACACGAGGCTTTGCAAGAGAAATATGATGTGACATTCATTCACAATCAGAAATTGACCGTTGATCTTTCAAAGTGCACTGAAGCCAACATGTTTTATGAAAACCATGAAAAGGAATTTAAGTCAATGATTGAAACGTTAAAGAAAGATAAAACAGAGCTGACAAAAATGGTTTCCAGAAAACAAACTGACATTAACCTGTATATAACTCGTCTTGAGGTAATGCAAAAAGAGATGGGTTGTGTTAAAACTGAAAGTGAGGCGATCCGACTTAAGTTAGACAGTTATTTGAGCTCTAGCTATGTGTTGGATCACATCATTGACGTTCAGAAAGAAAAACGAGATGTCACATGCATAGGCTATAAGAAATGTCCACCACCCGTAAGAAACAATTTTGATGCACTGCCTGATGAGGAGTTTAGAACTCATTTTGAACCATCTGTTCCTTTGGACGTTGAGGAATTTGCAACAGGGCTCGGATACAAGAAAGAAGTATCATCCGATTCAGATGTGTCAGCGAATACATTTGTAACTGCTGAACAGAATCAGGATCCTCCAGTTGTGATTGAGGATGCTGATTCTTCTGATGATGAGTCTGATGATACCGATTCAGCAAAGTCTGATGCGGTGATAAACGAAGAGGACATACCTCTTGAGAATCATATTCTGTGTGATCCTCCTGCAAAACCCGCTAAGACTGTTGCAATCGAGTCCTCGTCTGCACAAGAGTCGGAGAGTGTGGATTTGCTGTACACTCTAGTTGGTGATGATAAAATCTATTCTGACAAAGATTTTCCTATTAAGAATGTTAATCAATCATTAATCAGTAAAGTCTTTGAAAATTCAACAACTAAGTTTTTGGGAAAGACAGGATCACGTGTTGCAGTAACACAGTGCCCTCCTATCCCTAAGGCTGAAGTTAGAAAACAGTTTGGCAATCAGAAATTACCAACAGTGCAAAAACAGCAAAATCATGCCAAACCAAAAGGTAAAACACCGGCTCAAGGTCAAAAGAAGCCGAATCAGAAGAAGAATGTGAACTTTGTGAAATCTAAGGGAACGGACAAAATTGCAACATTTGAAAATCAATCTAACTTAGATTTTGTCAAGAAAGCAACTGTGATGAAAAGGAATGAACCAAGTAGTTCAAAACCTAGTACCTCGGGATCACAAAGTTCATCATCGGCAAGACGACCAC
The DNA here is from genome assembly GCA_030545235.1 of Helianthus tuberosus. NCBI lineage: Eukaryota > Viridiplantae > Streptophyta > Magnoliopsida > Asterales > Asteraceae > Helianthus > Helianthus tuberosus. Next base: position 6,078,997 of record CM060359.1, read on the forward strand.
ATGATACTTCGGGGTTTGTTGAACGAAGATCATGTTTTGAATGTGGTACAATTGGGCACATTGTCAGAAATTGCCCGTATCTTCATAAACAAAAAGGCATAGTTGATGATCCCCGTCAACACAATCGCCAAAAGCGATCTGTTTCTGTAAAACAAGATCCCCGCCTTGTAAAAGAAAGGGAAAAGAAACAGAAACGCCAACAGGTGAAGAAAATTGAAAAAGCAATTAAAATTGATGCGGTTAACAAACCATCTGTTTCTGTCAAACCAGAAAATTCAAAAACTTCTGACAACCATGAAGTTAAAATTTTAAAGAATAACACTGGTATAACAAAACAGACCTGGAAACCAAAAACGGTTAAAGAATCAGGGGGGCCATCACAATTTTCAAATCATCAAAGAATAGAGGTTATTGTTATTGATGAAAATGGAAGACCCAAGACCACAATGGCTTGGGTCCCCATCTCCAACTAATTATGTGAGTTCATGTGCAGGGTGTTCCAGGAGGAACTGTCAGTAGTCATTGGATTGTTGATAGTAGGGCATCCAGGCACATGACAGGCGACATGAAGCTTCTCTACGACGTCAAATCTATTAGAGGAGGTTATGTTGCTTTTGCTGGAGATAAAGGCGGATATATTACGGGTGAAGGAATGATTTCCAACGGGGTTGTTAGCTTTGATAAGATCAACTTTGTACAACAACTTGATCACAATCTTCTTAGTGTTTCTCAAATTTGTGATAAGCAGTTCTCAGTACACTTTGATGCAAATGGATGTTATGTGCTGAAACCCGGCTTCAAAATTCCAAAAGAATGGATTCTCTTGTCGGCTCCAAGGATAAATGATTTGTATGTCCTTGATATGAGCCAAGCTATCACAACGTCTGCACAAGCAACTTGTTTCGTTTCCAAAGCCACAGAAAAAGACACAATCTCTTGGCACAGACGAATGGGTCACATTCACTTACGCAAAATGAATCATTTGGTATCAAATGAATTGGTGAATGGTGTTCCTCTTAAAAACTTCCATCTTCAAGACGTCTGTGTGTCGTGCCAGAAAGGAAAACAAACGAAGAAGCGACACCCTACAAAGAAAGTCAACACGGTGGCTGTTCCTCTTGAACGTTTGCACATGGATTTGTTCGGTCCTGTCAAGCACAAAAGCATTAGGAATGATCAATATTGCCTCGTGATAACTGATGATTATTCAAGATTTTCTTGGGTGGCGTTCATGGCACATAAGAGTGAAACCTTCGGTATTATCAAAAACTTGATCATTCAGATTGAGAATCTATATAACTTGAAGGTTAGGCGGATACGCAGCGACAATGGTACTGAATTTAAAAATCATGCCATGGCGGATTTTTGCACTTCAAAAGGTATTCTTCACGAATTTAGTGCAGCTTATACTCCTCAACAAAATGGCGTCGCTGAACGTAAGAACCGCACATTGATCGAGACTGCTAGGACTATGTTGGTAGAGTCACAATTGCCAATTCCCTTCTGGACTGAAGCTGTGTCCTCTGCATGTTACACGTTGAACCGAGTCCTTACAGTCAAAAGGCACAACAAGACCTGTTTTGAGCTTATTAACAAACGGAAACCAGATTTGTCATATCTTGAACCGTTTGGAGCTCCATGCACAATAATCGATCCTAATGGAAAGTTTGGGGCAAGAGCAATTGAGGGATACTTTCTTGGGTATTCCACCCCTAACTTAAGAGTCTGGAATCTAGAGACTAAAAGGGTCGAGGAATGGTCTGAAGTCAGAGTACAAAGGCATACTTTACCAGTTAGAAATCCGGGTCAGCCTTGGATGTTTGAGTACGATGACTTTTTCAATTCGATCAATGTTGAAGCAGTTGAAGAAAATGCTGCGGCTATGATGTTTTTCGAGAGTGACAATGCTTCAGATACACCGTTGGTTCGTCCCATTATTGTCAATCAAGAACCATCTTCGGTGAACAATAATGCTCTCGACAATGAGGATTTTCACGATGCTTCCGAATTGAACGAATCTTCAGAGGATGATGAATTTCTAGATGCAGATCAAGAAGCTCCAACAGCAGTTCATGGTATTTCAGAGGGTACTCCTCCAGTGGATGTCCCTAGAACAGCTGAAGCTACTGCATCATCCTCTTCGTCAATTCCGGGCCTTGAATTGATTGTTGATCTCAATCTCAACAATCTGGGTACAAATATTCCAGTTCAAGATAATCCAGAGACAAGGATTCACAATACCCATCCTCAACAAAACATCATCGGAAATGTACAAAGTGGCGTTCAAACAAGAAACATGTTGCGAAACAACAACAATGCAGGCTTGTATACGGCGATTAGAGAATCTGGTCAACAAAATGATTGGTCTTTCGCGTGTTATGTCTCACAGGAAGAGCCAAGAACTTGGAAAGATGCTTTGAAAGATAGCTCTTGGGTTGAAGCAATGCAGGAAGAACTGCAACAATTCCAGAAGCTTGGTGTCTGGAAACTCGTAGAGAAACCTGCTGGTTATAAGAAGATTGGTACCCGTTGGGTGTTTAAATGCAAAAGGGATGACCGTGGAATCGTTATTCGAAACAAAGCAAGGCTAGTCGTTCAAGGTTTTCGTCAGATAGAAGGGATCGACTACAACGAAGTGTATGCACCTGTTGCACGTCTGGAAGCAATTCGGATTTTTCTGGCTTATGCCTCATTCAAAGGTTTCAAGGTATACTAGATGGACGTGAAAAGTGCATTCTTACATGGTGTGGTAGAAGAAGAGGTGTATGTCGAACAGCCTCCAGTTTTTGAAGATCCTATCCATCCCGATCGGGTTTGGTTGCTCAACAAAGCTCTCTATGGTCTTCATCAAGCACCTCGAGCTTGGTACGCAACCTTATCTAATTATCTGCTGGAGATTGGATTTCGCAGAGGTCTTATCGATTGTACTCTTTTCATCAAAGAACAAGATGGAGATCTTCTACTGGTACAGGTATACGTTGATGATATTATTTTTGGTTCTACTAATGATGTTTTGTGTAGGGATTTCGAGCGTGTAATGCAGGATAAATTCGAGATGAGTGCTATGGGGGAAATGACTTTCTTTTTGGGCCTACAAGTACAACAAACCGAGTCTGGGATTTTCATCCATCAGACTAAATATGTTGGTGACATCTTGAGCCGATTCCAGATGTCTGATGCAACGCCCATCGGTACCCCATTGCCACAAAATCACGGAATTACTCCAGACTTGAAAGGTGAAGCTGTTAGCCTCTCATACTACCGCGCGATGATCGGATCTCTTATGTACCTCACAGCATCAAGACCAGATATAATGTACCCAACGTGCCTACTTGCCAGATATCAAGTCAACCCGAAGGCCTCACATCTTGCAGCTGTAAAGAGGATTTTTCGTTATTTGAAGGGTTACCCTGACACCGGTCTATGGTACCCTAGGGATAATAACTTTGACTTGATCGCATTCAGTGATTCTGATTTTGGCGGATGCAAAATCGACGGCAAATCCACAACGGCTGGATGTCAGTTTTTGGGAAATCGCCTAGTCACATGGCAGTGCAAGAAGCAGACGTGCGTCGCTACATCAACATGCGAAGCTGAATACATTGCTGCCTCAAGTTGTTGCTCCCAAGTCCTATGGATCCAACAACAAATGCGTGATTACGGTTTTGAATTCCTAACTACTCCTATTTATGTTGATAATTCTGCTGCCTTACAGATCACTAAAAATCCTGTGCAGCATTCAAAGACTAAGCACATCGACATTAAGTATCACTTCATACGTGATTGCTTTGAGAAAAGGCTAATCGATGTTGCTTACGTCCACACCGATGACCAACGTGCCGACCTTTTTACCAAAGCATTTGACAAATCAAGATTTGACTTTTTATTATTGGTAAACGGCATTAAGGTCAAGCAAGAGTAATCCACATCGGAAAATCATTTTTGTAAATACCTTTGTGTTTTAAATTTGTCTTAGTTTATTGATTTTAGGGGGAGTAAATCCAAAATTTGAAAATCCAAAAACATTGAAAAATTTCAAAAACACAAAAACTATAGAAAAACAAAAATGAGTTTCCTGGCGAGCAAAAGAGAAAATGATAGTACATCAGTGGTCTGTCCAAACCTCTTTAAACCTTAAATGAAAAACGATACGCAGCTCTCTATAAGATGTATCGGTAGGCTCACAATCATTTTAAAGTGTGCAGGGTGATATAAACTTAAATCGACTGAAGACCAGGTGGGAACCATTCATTGGCATATGGTCTTAGTACCGAAATTTCGTTTGATAGATTGCCGAGGTTCTGAGATATTCGGTCTTTATGCTGCTTATCATCTGGGTATCATGGTTGTATCTTTTACCGAAAAATAACGGGGACGCAAGTCTAGATCTTCCATGATACTATACATACGTGTACATATTGCATACGACCTCAATAAGTGATCAACAATCACATGTCCCCTCAAAATAAGTGATAAAATATCACAAATTCTTTCCGGGAGTCAAGTTCGTCTCTCTGCTGTACGAAAGTACTGACCTGTTCACGGACTTGCTCCTGTGCCCTCATGCATATGAAAATCAAGTTCCTCATCAATAAGTGATTCTATCACATAGGGCTTGTTTTCAAACAAAATAAGTGAGAATCTCACATCATATACGGTCAAACAGATGATAATCGGTATACTCACCGGTAAGATGAACTCTCGTGCATACCTTGATACGGGAATGTGTCGTGATGTGGATGAACACCGGTCGGTAAGTATAAATCATACCTTAACGTATCCCCTCGCCATGATTACATCTGATAAGTTGAGCTTATGTGGACAACAATACCGATAATTGTTATAGGATGCTTATCTTAATGTTAACTAATTGAACAACAAGAGCGTTTTGGCATGACCGTACACTGATATGATTCTCTTACCCTCGAAACTCGCAAAAAGAATGTCTGTAAATATTTATTTAATGCTTTCATTTTTCGCATCTTTGTATATATTTATTTACTGCTTTCTGTCCTTACATTTGAAAAATTCAAAATACCAAAAAGATTTTATCTCTATTTTATTTTCGATCGTACGATGTTGGAGCTCAAGTCTTCGTTACCTGAAACCTGATTGAAAACCGAAACGACTGAATCTTCATAAACAGTCGAAATTTGCAAAGTTTTGAAAGTTAAAAATTAAAATTGACAAATTTGCTAAACTTTCAAACTGTCGGACGGTGTTTGATTGAACAATGGTCACATGTGTGTCGGTTGCTTATGATATTCCAGGCAGTTGTTCTCATTACGCGTTTAGATTTCTTGCATGTGCAGTTTCTAAAGGCAAGGAGAACATGGTCGATGACAAGCTTCGGAATGAAGACACGACGTGAAGGCACTCAAGTGATGAAAATGATCGAGTTGCCGCTGACCATCATCAACACCACAAGGATCTCACTTCATAAAGATCAAGACTTTCACGAGCATAACTCAAGGGGGAGCTTATGTTAAGGGGGAGTTTGTCAACACACTTCCTACATGAAACGGGGAGTTTGTTGGTACACTTTCTGCTTTCAAGACGTGAAGACTTTGAAGATCCTCCGACATTGAAGACTTGAATAGACGTCAAAGACTTGAAGTCACAAAGATCGAGACAAAGCTACAGCCAGACAAAGCTACAGCCAAGGGGGAGTTTGTTGGTGCACTTGTGTCTGTACTTTGTCTGTATTTTGTCTTTATATCAAACGATGTCTTGTTAGTCTTGTAAGTTTGACCAAGTCAACCATCCTCCTGGTTTGACTTGGCCAAACAGTCAACATTATGTTTGTAATATGGTAGGGTCGAAGGATAAGTCATCGAAGGATTGTCTTATATCCTTCGATGATCAGCTCGAAACATGAACCTTCGATGGATGGACCACGAAAGATCACATCTTTCGAGGTACATCTGGATCCTTCGAGCTGTTTCTGGTCGATAGATGATCCTTCGATCATCCTATCTGATCCTTCGACCAGACCTGCTGTGTTCGGGTATATATACCCATGCAGTGTGTTCATTTTAGATAGGTTCGAAAGTTAGACACACACTTAGAGAGATACTGCTGTGAGCACACACACATACTTAGAGAGTTTGCAAAACTGATTTGTAAACATTGAGCTTGTAACCGGAACCTTTTATCGTATTAATACAAGTGGTGTTAATCGGTGAAGACTTGTGTTTGTGTTTGTGCTTGTTCTTTCTCGGTTTGCATGCTAGCTTGGATTCCGCACTCGCTAGTGTGTTAGATATAACAAGGAATAGGTTAAACCTCAACCTCCGAGGGACCTACACTCCCCCTGAAACAGTTTCCGTTTTTGGTTTCCAAATCTGTTTTTGTTTTTCATTTTTAACTTCTAACTTAACAGACTGTGTTTGGACAACCTCTGGTTTTAAAACCTTTTCAACCTCTTGTCGTTGTTTCTTTTTCTGTTTCATTTCCCGTTGTTTAACAAGACGAGGGTCCTGTCTTGGTGAAACAAATCTTTTATGGTAATTGTTACCATGGGGGACATCAACTTTTGCTTTCAATTTATGAAGATACGGACAGTTTCGAATTATGTGTCCAATTGTACCACATTCAAAACATGATCTTCGTTCAACAATCCCCGAAGCATCATGTGATCGTCTTGCCGATGATGAACTTTGTGATCCCGAGGTACTAGGTTTTGAACTATTTGGTTCATTCTTTTTCATCACTGTTGCTTTCTTGACAAAATCTAAGTTAGATTGATTTTCAAACGTTTCAATTTTGTCCGTTCCCTTAGATTTCACAAAGTTCACATTCTTGTTCTTCTTTTGATTTGGCTTCTTTTGACTTTGAGCCGGCAATTTTCCTTTTTGTTTGTTATGATTTTGCTGCCTTTTCTCTGTTGGTAATTTCTGATTGCCAAATTGTTTTCTAACTTCAGCCTTTGGGATAGGAGGGCACTGTGTTACTGTAACACGTGATCCTGTTTTTCCCAGAAACTTACTTGTCGAATTTTCAAAGACTTTACTGATTAAAGATTGATTAACATTCTTAATAGGAAAATCTTTGTCAGAATAAATTTTATCATCACCAACAAGAGTGTACAGCAAATCCACACTCTTCGACTCTTGTGCAGACGAGGACTTGATTGCAACAGTCTTAGCGGGTTTTGCAGGAGGATCACATAGAATATGATTCTCAAGAGGTATGTCCTCTTCTTTGATCACCGCATCAGACTTTGCTGAATCAGTATCATCAGATTCATCATCAGAAGAATCAGCATCCTCAACAACAACTAGAGGATCCTGATTCTGTTCAGTAGAAGACACACATGTATCTACTGACACATCCGAATCTGACGATTCTTCCTTCTTGTATCCGAGTCCTGTTGCAAATTCCTCAACGTCCAAAGGAACAGATGGTTCAAAGTGAGTTCTATACTCCTCATCAGGCAGTGCATCATAATTGTTTCTCACGGGTGGTGGACATTTCTTATATCCGATGCATGTGATATCCCTTTTCTCTTTCTGAACATCAATGATGTGATCCAACACATAGCTAGAGCTTAAATAGCTGTCTAACTTGAGTCGGATCGCCTCACTTTCAGTTTTAACACAAGCCATCTCTTTTTGCATTATCTCAAGCCTACTGATGTAAAGGTTTATTTCCGTTTGTTTTCTTGAAACCATTTTCGTTAGCTCAGTCTTATCTTTTCTTAAAGTTTCAATCATCGTTTTAAATTCCTTTTCATGGTTTTCATAAAACATGTTGGCTTCTGTGCACTTAGAAAGATCCACGGTCAACTTTTGGTTGTGAATGAATGTCACATCATACTTGTCTTGCAAAGCCTCGTGTTTGCTTTGCAACTCACACCACTTAGCATTCAACGAAACATGTTTGTCTTGCAAGTCAAACAATTTAGCTTTTAAAGCATCATGTTTGCCTTGCAACTCAGACATATTTGCATCTAATCCAACACACTTATCACATCTATCACAACTATCAAATTTTGATTCATCGACACGTACCTGACTGGAATCACTTTCAGATGTTGACCTTTCTGCATCAGAATCAACAACCTCCCTTGATGATTCACATTCAGATCCATCCTCGCTTGAACTTGAAGTTGTATCATCCTCAACTGAAGTTGAAACATCTTCATCTGAACTACTGTCATGTTCAGAACTGTCATTATTTCCCGAGGATTCACCATTGCTGACATCTTTGACAATTTCAGCATACAACGCCGTTTTTGTCTGACTACAGTTCCTTGTATCGAGAGATAATGGTGCTTCAGTAGAAAGATGGCACTGTAAAGCAACTGGTGGAGGAACTGGTTGAAGCGGATTTCCGTACAAGTCTGTTGGTCCGGTAGAAATTTTATTAGCTTGCGAAGATACCGGTACGGGAGATTCGACCCACGAAGGAGACAAACTCGTGTTTCTATACTTTCCGCTATCCGGAGACGGAGTACCATAATACATATCTGTATTTACCGGAGTACCCCAAATCGGATTCATTTTTGATCAAGAAAAATGAATACCTGAAAATCACACTTAAATCAAAACGTTAAATCACTTTCTGAAACCTTCTGTTAAAAATTCACAAATTTGTCGACGAAACAGTTTGTTGACGAAACTGAATTTTAAACACTTGGTTGTCGAAACAGAAATTTGTAAACTCCTTTGGCGAAATAAAAGGTAGTCAACGAATCACATTCAAGGTCGACGAAACTGAGCTGTTTCGTCGACATGATTCCTGTTTCGCCATCTTTGGGCTTTGGCCCAGCAGTGAAGGCCCATGTCATAGTGTTCATGCCATGCACGTACAGTTTCACCATTTGCATGTATTTACTTCTACATGACATCAGCATGACATCATTATGATGATGTCATGGTGATGTGGCTCCTCGGGAAGGCTTGCGGCTCTCCGTGCTTCGCGTGTCGAACTCTGGGGCGCACGACGGAGGAATGTCGTGACGTCGGGCTTGAGCCGAACCTAACCGGGTTGAACCGAACCAAGTCGAACCGAGCCGAGTCGCGTCCACAAAATATGTATCAACAAAAAAATATATATACATCGACGAAGAACATCTGCGACGAACCTCCACACCTTATTAAAGATCCGACATGATATCTTTTATGAAGACAAGGACGCGCATCAAGCGTTACGATTTCAGCGCGTCGCTTGCTTTTGTTACTATCGTGGGATCCACCCCGGAAGCACCTGGTCATTGAAGCACTGAAGATTGGAGACTAAAGACCGAAGACCAAGTAACAGACAAGGGGGAGTTTGTTGATGCATATTTTGGTGTCTGTAAATTGTTCTTTATTAGCGTTGTAATTTTACGGTCTTTTACTTATCGAGTCTGTATTCGTCAGTCGACCAAGTTGGATATCCTCCTATCTAACTTTGGTCCGACAGCGGTCTCTTTGGTATGTATGTTATAAACTGATGCATGTTGCATTTGGTCGGTAGTTTATGTCTGTGTGTGTGTTTTTACATGTTCTGCTGCAAACTGTCAAACAGTTTGCAGCTGATCTGTTTTGCAACCCTCGACGAAAGACATGTTTCGTCATAGATGTGTATGACGAAAAACCTCTTTATTCGTCATACCATGTTTCGTCGCAACAGTGACGAATAACCTGGTCTTTCGTCGACCACGGTTTTTCGTAGGCCCATTATGTTTTTCGTCATGTTTGGGTTTGGCTGCCTATATAAACCACACTTGATCTTCTGTGTGAAGCCATGAGAGCATATCCTACTGTGAGGTTTACCTTCAAGCATTGTGTGTATGTGTTTGATGATTGTTCTCATCCGTTTAATCAATAGACTGTGAATCTTTGGTTACGTCGTGTTCTTGCTATTTCTGTGTTTGGTTTTGCATCGTCACGGGGATTCCGCACTCGTGACCGTGTTTGTTATAAACAAGGATTTGGTTTCGTGATCGATCCTCAGAAGGCGGACCTACAAATTGTCCTGAATAAGTAAAAGAACATATAAATGAATGGACTTAAATAAATCAACATGACAAAATATCAAATAAAAATAAATTTAACGTACAAAACGTACGAATTGAAGGTTTTGCTGAAAAAAAAAGGTGACATTTTCGTAATTATCAATAATTATCAAAATTACTCTATAAATGATCCTGTAGAGTAATTTTGATCTTTGTAGAGTAATTTTGTAAAATGTTCATGTAGAGTAATTTTGATCTTGTAGGGTAATTACCAAAATTACTCTACAAGTGTTTCAAAACTACTCTGCATCAAAAATACTTTACAAGTGAATCAAAATTACTCTGCAAGTTTATCAAACAACATACAATTCAAAATTACTCTACAAATGATCCTGTAGAGTAATTTTGATCTTGTAGAGTAATTTTGATCTTGTGAAGTAATTTTGTAATTTTTTTTAGTATTTAGTTATGGGGTTTAGCTTTATGGTTTAGTTTTTAACATTTAGTTTGGGTGTGTGCGGGGGGGGGGGGGGGGGGGGTTAGGTTTTTTGAAGGTTTTTTTGGTATGGTATAGTTTTTTGATCAAACATTTTACAAAATTACTCTACAGTATCATTTGTAGAGTAATTTTGAAAATTACCCTATAAGCAGACAATTAGGGGGGGATAGTGCACGGTCCTCCCAACCGCCGGAGTAATCTCACTCCGGGAGCCGCTACCCGACCAAGCTAGCTCCGCGGTGACTTCCCCATGCTGAGTTCTTACCCTGGGCGACATATGCCACTCCCAAGACTCGAACCCGGTACCTCTGGAAAGAGGTGGGTGTCGGTGGCCAACTGGGCTACCCCAGTTGGTTATAAGCAGACAATTACAAAAATGCCACCGCGTGTTTTTGTTTTTTTTCATACTATTCGTACGTTTAGTACATTAAAGTTATTTGTACGGGAACTTTACTCAAATCAACATTCACTTCAATGAATAAGACCGGTATTCATGTGTGGTCATTTTAGTTTTCTTTTTGAACGGCGTACCGTTAGGGGATCGGATATCGCTAACCGGGTTAGTAGTCAGTCTGTTAGTATCACCAAGTTAGTATTAAAACACCCTTTGCTTGGACTTGAACTCAGGACATCGAAGAGAAGCAAAACTTCCCACCTCCCCTTTAACCACTAGGCAAAGAGACTATTGGTTATGCTCATTTTAGTTAAGCTAACAAAATTTTTTATTCACATTATTCTATTCATTTTATATTTCACATGAGTCAAACACCATTGTCTGTATACTATTGTATACTATGTAGTCTTTATGTTTTTAATAATCCAAAATTTTTTATTCACATTATTCGATTCATTTTCTATTTGTCCCATGAGTCAAAGACCATTTTCTCATATAAAGTGTATACTATGTAGTCTTTATGTTTTATAATAATCCAACTTTTATTAAAAATGTCATTTGGAATTGCACTTACAATAAAATATAGTGAACTTATATAGAATAAATGTTTGCTGTTTTTTTCCGGTCCTTTTATAAATATGTATCTATACATTTAATATTTAAAAATTCCGGTTCTTTTAAAAATACGTCTCTTTACATTTAACATTTAAAAATTAAAAAAGATGTATATATAACTATGAAAACATAACTTCTTATGAATTTCTTTTTAAACAAAATACAAAATAATTATTGGCTCCCACTATCTACACACTCACTTTGCCTATCTGCACACTTAGGGTTTAAATACGCTGCGTATTGGTCAATACGCAGCGTATTTAAACCATAGATCTCAGTGGCTGTAACCAATCATTGCACAGAAAACAAGGTACACATACGATGCGTATTGAGCAATACGTAGCGTATAACCAGGGACCATTTTTGTAAATTTATGAAACTTCAGGGACCATATTTGTCAGTTTTCGAAACTCTAGGGACCTTTTTGTAAATTTTCGAAAAACCAGGGACCATTTGTGTAAATTAACGAAATCTCAGGGACCATTTTTATAAAAATATCAAAAAAGGGGAAAAAGGGGGTCTTCATTTAAGAACCGGCCCTTGCAAGACTCGAACTCGTGACCTCTCGTTTAGAACCGCAACGCCTTAACCAGTTTATCCTCTGTCCAGAGCTGTTAGAATATGAAACTTAATTCCTTATATACAATCGTTAGGTAATACGCTGCGTATTGCTCACTACGCAGCGTATGTTAGTGGTTGGTACACTCCCAGCGTATTAAGTTTCATATTCTAACAGCTCTGGACAGAGGATAAACTGGTTAAGGCGTTGCGGTTCTAAACGAGAGGTCAAGAGTTCGAGTCTTGCAAGGGCCGGTTCTTAAATGAAGACCCCCTTTTTCCCCTTTGTACTAATTTTTTTACAAAAATGGTCCCTGAGATTTCGTAAATTTACACAAATGGTCCCTGGTTTTTCGAAAATTTACAAAAAGGTCCCTAAAGTTTCGAAAACTGACAAATATGGTCCCTTAAGTTTCATAAATTTACAAAAATGGTCCCTGATTATACGCTACGTATTGCTCAATACGGAGCGTATACAGCATATACAAACCTGGCAAAAAATTGACTCTTGAAACCTACCAAAATGACCCCAAATTTGCATCAGTTTTATATACGCTGCGTATTGACCACTACGCAGCGTATAGGAACCTTGTTTTCTGTGCAATGATTGGTAATCAGGCACTGAGATCTATGGTCTATCTACGTTGCGTATTGGTCAATACGCATCGTATAAGGGTAACCCTATATGCTGCGTATTGACCAATACGCAGCATAGATAAACCCTAATTTTGCTAGGGTTTGGTGTGCCAATAGGCACACTCTAATTATTTCCTTATAAGATGAAATCTGCGTTAAAATCCATCTGAATATACCGTCTACCTTTGGCTACTAGGGTTTTAAGTTTCAATGGCAGAGGTCGTTCATGACGATATAGTTGAGCATATACTGATAGGATTAGACGTGGAGGATCTGATCAGTTGTATGAGAGTGTGTAAGTCATGGCACTCATTAATCAAGAGTCCTCGTTTCGTTACTCGTCATCTGAACCATAGTTACAACAAAGATCGCTACAACAATGAATTTGTCCATAGAAGAATTGTTTTAATCACGCATCCTGGTTTCTATAGACATAGTCATCATCTTGTTGGTTCTTGTAATGGCCTGGTTTGCATATCTTCATTACAAGATCGTAAAGTTTTTGTAGGCAATCCGTTGACTAGAGAGGTAAGACAACTGAGATCACTCCCTCCTTGTTATCCAGTATGTCGGGGTTTTGGTTATGATTCATCCAAGGATGACTACACCGTTGTCGCAGTGGCCAACAAAGGCGAGAATCGTTCATGTGTTCAAGTGTTGAGTTTGAAATCAAATGTTTGGAGAGCTATTGGAGAAGTGAAGTATGTGTTTATTAGTTGGGTTGGTTTCTTATACAATGGTGCACTTCACTGGATCGTAGAAGATCAAAATCGGAAGCTGTTAATTCTTTCTTACGATTTATCTAAAGAAGAATTTAAAGAAATCCCCAAACCTGACGATGCAAGATATGAATGTACTTATACTAGCCGCCTAGGAATTGTCAAAGAATGTCTATGCATATTTCGTGGATATGGTTATTCTTCTAACGATGTATGGTTGATGAAAAACTACAATGTAAAAGAGTCGTGGGAACTTCTACCACGAGATCGTGATCATGACAAGAAGTATGATAGTGTACACTTCTTTAATTTGGGATTACCCAAGGATGTTGATGCATCATGGTTTTGTGCTCTGCAACATAACTATTGGCTGCATATGGATCTCCATTATTATTATATTCATGCTCCTATTTTTGTGAAGAGCCTTGTATCTCCCTATGTTAATGGGAGGCCGAAGCGGGGCCAAAGGAGTGCCATGATTGGTGAATTAGATTCGCCTGGCCTTCGTTCTCTTCTCCCTTGGAATGATATAGATGCACCTATATTTGTGCGGAGCCTTGTATCTCTGCATGTTAATATTGAGAGACCAAAACAGGCAAGTAACAACAAGAGGATTGCCAAGGTGGGTTCTATATATATTATGTATAGATTATAGATTTGCATTTGATATCTTATAATTCATACTTCACTTCTTGTCTTGTTATGTCATGTCCTGCAATTGTAACTATTTTTACTTGCTCACAACTCTAATTTCTTTGCAGGTGATTAATCAAGGGAAGTCCTTCTCCTGGATCAAATGCCTGATTTCGATGTTGTTGAAGCAGTCAAGAAGACAATTGTCGCGCTATGAATCTATCTTCCAATAGTGTCTAGTATGAATCTATCTTTCAGTAGCTTCTGGTTCTTTCTATTTTCAAGTATCTTGTGTTTGATGGAGTTAGTTTGTTTAATACTTTTATCTAATTAATTCTTAGTCCTAACCATTTTGTAGTTTATGTTGAATTCTGATGATTATTATGTTTACACACAGCAGTTTCTAGTATCTTGCCACAGGTGATTACCTAACCCACAAGGCAAACATATAAACCCACCGCGGTTTATGTTGAATAGTTTATGTTGAATTCTGGTGATTATTACATTTACACAGAGCAGTTTATCTCTGTGCCTTTTTGACAAAAAGCTTCTATGTATATGTTACATATCTTGTTACAGTTGGTGAACAAAGTAGATGATAGTTGTTAACTAAGTGTTTAACCTACATATTTATATGATTTCAAATAGTTAATACACTTCACTACTGTTTCTAACCACCTACACATGTGCATGACTAATGACACATAACTTAGGAGAACCTACACATGTATGTGTAAATTAAAATTTTTATATTATATAACTGATGTGTAGAATTTTGAATTTTTATATTAGAAAAAAATCTAACTTGGTAGAGAATTCGAGGATTTCTAATTTCGAATTTATGAGAGAGAATTACAAATAATTGAGGGCCATCCTTGAGAATTTAGGGATCTATCAGACGAATGCGAGTAGAACGATGGACCCTACTCATGACCTACTAGTCTAGTTGTATGGTGTCTCCATTTACAAATGTGAGTTGTGGGTTCAAATCTTTACACGTGAAAGGTAAAGGTGAAATTAAGGTTTTGAAAAATTTGCCTTTAAAAAAAATAAAAATTGGCCTTGTAAATTTTCATATAAAAGATGCGTAGACGATAAGCGAGCCAAACAAAATAGGCTATTGTTATACTATTTTTTTAATTAGGTTTTAATTTTTTTTGAACGACAAGGAACGACGTGCCAACCACCGTGACACCGGGCGCTATGGCCAAGGTCGACTGCTCGACCGCCGCCAGCCCCTTGGCTCTCTCAGATGAGCAAAAACCCGACCTCAACCCGCCCGAAGGCACGACAGTGGAATAATCGGTAAAACCTCGCCTCCCATCCAACACGAACTGGCGCCACCCGTATTCGCCCTTCACCTGGATGTCGCAGAAAATAATGGGAAAAGTGGGAGTCGAACTTGGGTCACAATGAACACCAAATTTTCCCCCAACCACTCCA
Organism: Helianthus tuberosus; assembly: GCA_030545235.1. Lineage (NCBI taxonomy): Eukaryota > Viridiplantae > Streptophyta > Magnoliopsida > Asterales > Asteraceae > Helianthus > Helianthus tuberosus. The sequence goes on from CM060359.1 coordinate 6,094,437, forward strand.
CTACTAACTCATTGGCAATTGGGTTTTAAATTTAATCATGGGTTTTTGGACCTGGAATAGTAGGCCATGGGTGATCTGTCAGACGACCGGTCACCTACCTTACATAGTTAGTTACACATGGCCTAGGCCGACCTAAAATAATCGAGTATACTGGTAAATTGTTACAACCAGAGAAATTTAGTAATAAAGTATTTACAATAACGTCGTCGTTAACAAAAGGAAATTATTACAAGCAGAGAAATTTAATAATAAAGCATTTACAATAACGTCGTCATACAATTTACACCACTGTTCACTAGTAATCGTAATTGATTACTTATAGCGGGTTTCGAGTAATTATGCACACATACACACATAAGGTCTAGTCTTAGTTAGCGGATTTGTCAAAAGCGTTGTAAACCATGAGAGGGCGATACGCATATTCGTGTGGGTTTTATGGGCGAGCGTACCTACATCCATTTTTAATATAATTTTAAATCTCAGTTTCTGGCACAACTGGGCTGAAAGAAGCTGAAAATCTAATTAGTTTCAAAACTTTCCATGATAATGGGCCTAAACACATGATTCCTTTTTTTTTCTCTTTTACACACGATTCTAAAATTTGTTAATTTTTTTCTTCAACACACGATTCTAAAACCTGTTAATCAAATTGTCCTGAATAGGGGTGTTTGGTGTTACGTTTTCAAAATAGATTATGCGTTTTGAAAAAGCATGTAGGTACATGCTTCTCCAAAACTGCGTTTTGGAGGCACATAATCACATTTTCAGCCAAACATTTTTTTAGATTATTTATGTTTTACAAACACAATAATCAAATAATCACTTCAAAACGTAATCCCAAACACCCTCTAAGTAAAAGAAAATATAAGTGAATGGAATTAAATAAATCAACATGACAAAAGATCAAATACAAATAAATTTAACGTACAAAACGTACGAATTGAAGGTTTTATTGAAAAACGCGGTGGCATATTTGTAATTATCAGTAATTATCAAAATCACTCTACAAATGATCCTGTAGAGTAATTTTGATCTTTGTAGAGTAATTTGTAAAATTTTCTTGTAGAGTAATTTTGATCTTGTTGGGTAATTACCAAAATTACTCTACAAGTGTATCAAAATTTCTCTGTATCAAAATGACTTTACAAGTGAATCAAAATTACCCTGCAAGTTTATCAAACAACATACAATTCAAAATTACTCTATGATTTTGTGGGGTAATTTTGTAAAATGACCCTGTAGAGTAATTTTGTAATTTTTTTTAGCATTTAGTTATGGGGTTTAACTTTATGGTTTAGATTTTAGCATTTAGTTTGGGTGTGTGCCGGGAGGGGGGGGGGGGGGGGTTAGGTTTTTTGGTGAGGTATAGTTTTTTGATTTAACATTTTACAAAATTACTATACAAGATCAAAATTACTCTATAAGAATAATTTACAAAATTACTCCACAAGATCAAAATTACTCTACAAAATTTTGAAAATTACCCTACAAGCAGATAATTACAAAATGCCACCGCGTGTTTTTGTCTTTTTCATACTATTCGTACGTTTAGTACGTTAAAGTTATTTGTACGGGAACTTTACTCAAATCAACATTCACTTCAATGAATAAGACCGGTATTCATGTCTGTTCATTTTAGTTTTTTTTTTTGAACGGCGCGGTTAAGATATCGCTAACCAGGTTAGTAGTTGGTCTGTTAGTATCACCAAGTTAGTACTAAAACACCTTTTGCCTGAACTTAAACTCAGGACATTCAAGAGAAACAAAACTTCCTAACTTAAGCTAACAAAATTTTTTATTGACATTATTCTATTCATTTTATATTTTATATTTCACATGAGTCAAACACCATTTTCTCATATAAGGCGTACACTATGTAGTCTTTATGTTTTTAATAATCCAATTTTTTTTATTCACATTATTCGATTCATTTTCTATTTGTCACATGAGTCAAAGACCATTTTCTCATATAAAGTGTATACTATGTAGTCTTTATGTTTTATAATAATCCAATTTTTATTAATGTCATTTGGAATTGCACTTACAATAAAATATGGTGAACTTATCTAATCTAACTACTGTAATAAAAGAAACCAACTTTTGGACACGTGTCATTCATTGAAGGTATCCTCAAATTTATATTTATCTAAATAAATAAATAATAAATTAGTATTAAATCTTATCATACTTTAATAAAATATTATCCTCAAATCTAAATTGTTAATTTAATATATTTTTGAAACAAATACCTCTATTATCTACTTATCTTATATTAAATATATAAATAATAAATTAATATTAAATGTTATCCTAATTTATTAAAAACATAACTTTTTTTTTTTATTATTTGGTATACAAAATTATGTTTATTCAACTCGAGTAAAACGCGAGGTTTTTACTATTATAATAAAAGAAACCAACTTTTGGACACGTGTCATTCATTGAAAGTATCCTCAAATTTATATTGAGTAAACTGCCATTTTGGTCCCTGTGGTTTGGCCAGTTTTGCCACTTTAGTCCAAATCTCAAACTTATTACATCCAGGGCCTTGTGGTTTGCATTTTGTTGCCATTTTAGTCCAAAATCCAAAAACCCTAGTTTTTTGACTGTTGCAACCTCCTATTTTGTCCTGTAGTGCAGGGGTATTTTGGTCATTTATGTTTTATTTAAAGCAATTCAACAACAACAACAACAAAACCCAGAAAAACCCAGAAAATCAAGAACATCTTCTTCAACAACAACAAAACCCAGAAAATCAAGAACATTTTCAAAGTTCATCATCAAAACCCAGAAAATCAAGAACATCTTCAAGAAAAAACGAGGCTCAGATCTGTATCTTCAAGAACATCATCAAACATCATCATTAAAACAACAACAACAACAACAAAACCCAGAAAACCAAGAACATCTTCTTCAACAACAACAAAACCCAGAAAATCAAGAACATCTTCAAAGTTCATCATCAAAACCCAGAAAATCAAGAACATCTTCAAGAAAAAACGAGGCTCAGATCTGTAAAACCGCCATGGCTGCAAACAGAGGTTGCAAGCGCACTTGCCCTCCTCCGATTCTGCCACGCCAAGCTCGGATTAGGTGAAATCATCACAGCCTCATGGTGAACAAGCATAAAAATCATCACAGCCTCATGGTGAACAAGCATAACAGAACAAGTAACAACACACACCACGAAAGTGCCATTTCGACAAGCATAACAGAACAAGTAACAAGCATAACAACACACACCATAGAGTAAACTGCCATTTCGATCCAGATCTGCAGTGCCACCACCGTCAATCCACCCACCACCTGCCACACCACCGCCCCACCATCTGCTTCATTCTTTCACCGCCACCACCATAACCACCGCCCCACCATCTGCTTCATTCTTTCACCGTCAATCCACCCACCACCATAACCACCGCCCCACCATCTGCTTCATTCTTTCACCACCACCCCCTCTCGCCGCCAAGCACCACCACCACCGCCGCCGTTCTTGGCGTTGTCTGCCGCCGCTGGGTGTGAGATCTTCATCTGGATCGGTACTGTGAGGATTATCGATGGATCTGGGTTGCAACAATCGATTTAGAGAGAGAAGAGAGAGTGTCAGTTGCTGAACTTTGAAGGCGTTTGGGATTTGTTTTGTCTTCAAACAAGATCTATATTTTCTGGATCCAGATGAAGAAGATGAAGATCTCACACCCAGTTGCTGAACTTTAGAGAAGAGAGAGAGAAGAGAGAGAGAGTCAGTTGCTGAACTTGAAGATTTTCGTTGATTAAAAGTGATTAATATTGTTTTGAGTTTATTTGGTCAAAGAACATCTTCAAAGTTTAACAACAATCGATCTGTATATGTATATATATAATTAATATTGTTTTAATTAATTAAAAGAATAAATTAAAATGACCAAACTACCCCTGCACTACAGGACAAAAAAAGGACCTTAAAACAGTCAAAAAAGAGATATTTTGAGATTTGGACTAAAATGGCAACAAAATGCAAACCACAGGGCCCTGGATGTAATAAGTTTGAGATTTGGACTAAAGTGGCAAAACTGGCCAAACCACAGGGACCAAAATGGCAGTTTACTCATTTATATTTATCTAAATAAATAAAGAGTTAAATGCCATTTTAGTCCCTGTGGTTTGGGCCATTTTGCCAGTTTAGTCCAAATGTTTCATTTTTAACCTGTGGGTCCAAAAAGGTTTCACAGTTGCCATTTTAGTCCACTGGGTTAACTTCATCCATTTTTTCTGTTAACGAGAAGGCCAATTCGGTCATTTTATATGGCTGAATTGCCCTTTTAGTTAACAGAATTACATACAAAAGGACCAAATTAGCCTTCTCGTTAACAGAAAAAATGGATGAAGTTAACCAAGTGGACTAAAATGGCAACTGTGAAACCTTTTTGGACCCACAGGTTAAAAATGAAACCTTTGGACTAAACTGGCAAAATGGTCCAAACCACAGGGACTAAAATGGCATTTAACTCACTCATAAATAAATTATAAATTAATATTAAATCTTATCATACTTTAATAAAATATTATCCTAAAATCTAAATTGTTAATTTAATATATTTTTAAAACAAATACCTCTATTATCTACTTATCTGATATTAAATATATAAATAATAAATTAATATTAAATGTTATCCTAATTTATTAAAAACATAACTTTTTTTATTATTTTTTATACAAAATTATGTTTATTCAACTCGAGTAAAACGCGAGGTTTTTAAGGATATAATTTTTTTTTATTATTTGGTAGATTTTTCAACCCGACTATACACGGGTTTTTTAAAGATACGACGTTTTTAGTATTTGATATACAAAATTACATTTATTTAGGATATAATTTTTTTTGTTATTTGGTAGATTTTTCAACCCGACTATACACGGGTTTTTTAAAGATTCGACGTTTTTAGTATTTAATATACAAAAATACATTTATTTAATCTGTGTAATACACATGTTTTTAAAGATATAACTCTTTTTTATATCTATTCAACACGTGTATATACGGGGTTTTTAAGGATGTTATTTTTTATTATTTGGTAGATTTATTCAACCCGATTATACACGGGTTTTTTAAAGATACGGCGTTTTTAGTATTTAGTATACAAGATTACATTTATTTAATCTGTGTAATACACATGGTTTTTAAAGATATAACTTTTTTATTATTTGATATATAAAATTACATTTATTTAACCCGTACAATATACAAGGTTCATAAAGATATAAGTTTTTATTATTTAATAGTATATAAAATTACATTTATTTAACCCGTGTAATACACGGGGTTCTAACCTAGTATAGAATAAATGTTTGCTATTTTTTCCGGTTCTTTTATAAATATGTCTCTTTACATTTAATATTTAAAATTCCGGTTCTTTTATAAATATGTCTCTTTACATTTAACATTTAAAAATTAAAAAAAGATGTATATATAACTATGAAAACATAACTTCTTTAAATTTCTTTTTAAACAAAATACAAAATAATTATTTCCTTATAAGATCAAATCTGCGTTAAAATCCATCTGAATATATCGTCTACCTCTAGCTAGCTACTAGGGTTTTAAGTTTCAATGGCAGAGGTTGTTCATGACGATATAGTTGAGCATATACTGATAAGATTAGACGTGGAGGATCTGATCAGTTGCATGAGAGTGTGTAAGTCGTGGCACTCATTAATCACGAGTCCAGGCTTCGTTACTCGTCATCTGAACCATAGTTATAACAAAGATCGCTACAACAATGAATTTGTCCATAGAAGAATTGTTTTAATCACACATCCTGGTTTCGATAGTCATCATCTTGTTGGTTCATGTAATGGCCTGGTTTGCATATCTTCATTACAAGATCGTAAAGTTTTTGTAGGCAATCCATTGACTAGAGAGGTAAGACAACTGAGATCACTCCCCCCTTGTTATCCAGTATGTTGGGGTTTTGGTTATGATTCATCCAAGGATGACTACACGGTTGTCGCAGTGGCCAACAAAGGCGAGAACCGTTCATGTGTTCAAGCGTTGAGTTTGAAATCAAATGTTTGGAGAGCTATTGGAGAAGTGAAGTATAGTTTTTATACTACGATTGGTATCTTATGCAATGGTGCACTTCACTGGATCGTAGAAGATCAAAATCGGAAGCTGTTAATTCTTTCTTATAATTTATCTAAAGAAGAATTTAAAGAAATCCCCAAACCTGACGATGCAAGATATGAATGTACTTATACTAGCTTCGTAGGAATTGTCAAAGAATGTCTATGCATATTTCGTGGATATGGTTATTCTTCTAACGATGTATGGTTGATGAAAAACTACAATGTAAAAGAGTCGTGGGAACTACTACCACGACGAGATCGTGATCATGACAAGAAGTATGATAGTGCACACTTCTTTAAATCGGGATTACCCAAGGATGGTGATGCATCATGGTTTTGTAGTGCTATGGAACATAAATATTGGCTGCATACGGATCTCCATTACTATTATATTGATGCTCCTATTTTTGTGAAGAGCCTTGTATCTCCCTATGTTAATGGGAGGCCGAAGCTGGGCCAAAGGGGTGCCATGATTGGTGAATTAGATTCGCCTGGCCTTCGTTCTCTTCTCCCTTGGAATGATACAGATGCACCTATATTTGTGCGGAGCCTTGTATCTCTGCATGTTAATATGGAGAGACCAAAACAGGCAAGTAACAACAACAGGATTGCCAAGGTGGGTTCTATATATATTATCTATAGATTATAGATTTGCATTTGATTTCTTATAATTCATACTTCACTTCTTGTCTTGTTATGTCATGTCCTGCAATTGTAACTATTTTTACTTGCTCACAACTCTAATTTCTTTGCAGGTGATTAATCAAGGGAAGTCCCTCTCCTGGATCAAATGCCTGATTTCGATGTTGTTGAAGCAGTCAAGAAGACAAGTGTCGCGCTATGAATCTATCTTTCAGTAGTGTCTGGTATGAATCTATCTTCCAATAGCTCCTGGTTCTTTCTATTTTCAAGTATCTTGTGTTTGATGGAGCTAGTTTGTTTAATACTTTTATCTTAATTCTTAGTCCTAAATATTATGTAGTTTATGTTGAATTCTGATGATTATTATGTTTACACACAGCAGTTTCTAGTATCTTGCCACCAGTGATTACCTAACGCACAAGGCAAACATTTAAACCCACCGCGGTTCCACTCTAGAACCAACTGACAATAGATGGAAACTGTTGTTTTGATGATGAGTGCCACATTTTGATGCTGTTAAGATTTTATTATTGATCTGCCTATTAATTCTTTCTACTTTCAATTATATCGTGTTTATGGATTTAGTTTGTTTAATACCAATCTTCTAACCATTTGATAGTTTATGTTAAATTCTGGTGATTATTACATTTACATAGAGCAGTTTATCTCTGTGCCTTTGACAAAAAGCTTCTTAGGGTGTAAGGAGTGGTTAAACACTTTGGAGTGGCAAACCAAAAAACCGACCAATCAGAGCGCGCCATGTCAATCAATCAAAAGTGTTTAAACTTTGGTGAAAAGTGTTGGCAATGGTTTAGACACTTGGTGAACTGGTAAACTATTTAAAAAAAAAAGGAAAAAATTGTGATTGGTTGAGATAGGAATGGACCCCACCCACATTACCCTCTTTCTCTCTCAATCACCTTCCCCGCATCGGCAAGCCATCCCCGCACCACAACCTTCGCCGCGTCGTCAAAACCTCGGCGGCGGTGTTTGCCGCTCGGCAAAGAGGTTTGCCGACGTTTGCCGTATCCCGCTCCGCACACCCTTATGTATATGTTACATATCTTGCTACAGTTGGTGAACAAAGTAGATGATAGTTATTAACTAAGTGTTTAACCTACACATCTATATATAATAATAAAATGAAAAAATGAAAAGTGAATGAACAGTAGATCTATATATAATTTAAAATTAAAATTAGAATTAGAATAGATTAGAATTGTAACATCATTAAGAGATGAGTAAATGGTATCGGGTATAGGTATCGGTCTTAAATTAACCAAACCGGTGTATTTTCGGTACCGGTTCTGCACAGGTATTCACCGGTTTTTACCTTCAAATACCGGTGCCGTACCAGTACCGACCGGTACCGAACTGTACCATACTAGGTATATTCGGTACCGGTACCCACGTTTGGAGATTTCGGTAACGATATTTTCGGTACGGTTGGTACCGAGCTCATCAAATCCTGTAGCAACGCAAGTAACTGCACCGTTTATATTACTTTTCATACACACAGTAAGTAAACTGTATTTTGTTTGAATGAGGTTTTATATACACAACAACTTATTTTGCTTTCTTTTTTGTCTTTTTCTGTAATAAATGAATTGTGGCATGTAAAATTAACTTAGATATTTAGATTATTGATGAGCAAATCGTATCAAATCCTGTAATCAAACTGGTATCGTATCGGTACCAAATTTACTATACCAAATCATTCTCGATACCAATTTGGTACCCACCTTTTGGCGTTTTCAGAATCGTTACTTTCGGTTCGACACCGGTCTAGCACCATACCTGTATTTATTGATTTTTACCTTCAAATACCATACCGTATTGTACCGAGCATTTTCGGTGCCGGTAGCTAATTTCGATGATTTTCCGGATTGGTACTTTCGGTGCCGTTACCGGTACCGAGCTCATCCATATTTTAACGTGATAGCACCGTAATAACTGAGCTCCTCCATAATTTAACGTGATAGCACTGTAATAACTGAATTGAAAACATTCGAATTTCCAACGTGTAGGACGTGTGGGTCCTATACTTACCACGTCATTTTATTTATGTTTTGATATTCGGTATCTGCTTGCTGTTGTTGACACGCGTTTTGCAGTCATTGGGTCCCCGCCGCAACGCGCGGGTGGAAAATAACTAGTTTATATGATTTCAAATAGTTAATACACTTCACTATTGTTTCTAACCACCTACACATGTGCATGACTAATGACACATTACTTAGGAGAACCTACACATGTATGTGTAAATTAAAAATTTTATATTAGAAAGAATCTAACTGATGTGTAGAATTTTGAATTTATATTAGAAAAAATCTAACTTGGTAGAGAATTCGAGGATTTCTAATTTCGAATTTATGAAAGAGAATTACAAATAATTGAGGGTCTTCCTTAAGAATTTAGGGGTCTATTGGGACAATGCGAGTAGAAAGATGGGCCTACTCATGACCTACTAGTCTAGTTGTATGGTGTCTTCATTTACAAATGTGAGTTGTGGGTTCAAATCTTTACACGTGAAAGGTAAAGGTGAAATTAAGGTGTTGAAAAATTTGCCGTTAAAAAAAAATTGGCCCTGTAAATTTTCATATAAAAGATGGGTAGACGATAAGCGAGCCAAACAAAATAGGCTATTGTTATACTATTTTTTTAATTGGGTTTTAAATTTAATCATGGGTTTTTGGACCTGGAAGAGTGGGCCATGGGTGATCGGTCGCCCACCTTACATAGTTACACATGGCCTAGGCCGACCTAAAATAATTGAGTATAGTGGTAAATTATTACAACCAGAGTAATAAAATATTTACAATAACGCCATCGTTAAAAAAGAAAATTATTACAAGCAGAGAAATTTTATAATAATGCATTTACAATAACGTCGTCATTGTTATGAATGTTTCATTTATATGGTGACTCTCCACATATGTAACCTCCATCTATTGATTACCCTTGTATTAATGTTAAGCCTCTATAAATAGTGGTTTCATGTAATTGATATTACACACTCAATGAATAAGAATTCTCTCATTCTCTATACTTCTCGTTGTCTATATATTCTTTATATTATACTTTACATATTAAATGTTGCTATTAGGCCGTTGATTCACAACACGTTATCAGCACGAGTTGCTGCAAGATGTTCATATCCATGATTTGGTTTTCCTTCATCCATTCAGGTAACGATACACAAACCTCATATCTCAACTTAATATTTTTTTTCACATCTTGAATAAAGTTACAAAGTTTTGTTGCGACTAATGGGAACAAATTTTTATTGGACTATAAATAAATCTGAATTTGTAGAATTAGTCGTACCCATAAAAGTGAAATTAATAGTAGAAACAATTGACATGCCTCTCACCTTGGATGCCTTCATGGTTTCATCTTTTGTCCTCATATTATTGTTTTTTTAAGATCTAGTTTTGTGAATTATTTTGACGGCATGAAAGTAACTAAGGAGAAAATAACCAAAAAAATAAATTATGTTTGATTTGTTTTTAGAAATAAAAAAAAATAACAATAACTGTAGGTCCACTTGGAGGATCAAGATTAAACCTACTTCCTTGTTTTGTAACACACTAACGAGTGCGGAATCCACGTAAGTATGCAAACCAAAGCAAAAAGAAACAAACACAAAGTAACCAAAGATTCACAACTTTGATTAAGTGAAGAGAATCAGTACACATATACACACAGTGTTTACAACTTTCACAGGGACTCTCTTGACTGAACTGTGAAACAAATGTGTCCTTATATAGGCCCCAATACCCGGTAACACTACGAAGAGTGTTACTGGGCCACAAACAGTATACAACCCCACGAAGACTAGGAGTCTTCGTGGACTGACCGGCGAACACTCAAAAGCTACGAACCCTTATCAATTCTTCTTGGTGAACCTTTAAAGGCCACGAACCCTTGAGAGTTCGTGGTGAACACTCCTTACAACACTGCTTAGTGTTCGAGAATAGTGATTCCAAAGAATTCACTAAGTCTTCGTTGAGGTACAATATATGCATGGAAGAATGATTTCATCACATGACATCATCGCGATGATGTGTCGTTGATGACGGTTCGCGGCTATTCGTGCTTCTCGTGACGATCTCTGGGGCGTACGACGGTGGAATGTCGCGACGTCGGTCTTGAGCCGAACCTAACCGAGTCGAACCGAACCGAGCTGCATCCACAAAGTGCATCAACTATAACTGACATTTCATTCACTAGTTATGTAATTCGATCCATTCATAGAACTTGGGTATTCAAATTGAAATGGATGGGGATTTTCTGCACTAATTTTTATAATATAAACAAATGTTGTGATTTGTTTTCATCATTTATGTTTTTAGATTTAATCTACTTATTATTTCTATTCATCACATATATGTTGTTTTTTTTAATTAAAATCGAAGGTTAATTTAACATGAAAATTTTAATAGTATTTGAATTGATCATTGTTAGGGCTCATTTTCTTAACATACGTATCCTGACCAATATCCTGCCTTTGTTTGTTTATTTGTGACCAGGATGCTGGAAGAGGATATTGCTAACATCTTGGGTGATATCCGGAGGCTTATTGAATTAACCACGTGCAGGTTAAAGGCTGAGACTTGCTAACGGTCAAGAGGACTTCTTCTCCTCAAGACTCGGACGAATTTGTTGAATGAGAGACGTTGAGCCCGAAAGACCAGGTCTACAACGTTCGAAGAAGGAATATTCGGTGGATCCCGCAAGTTTAGGATAGTTTGTTATTTTATCTTTACTATAAATAGATGGGGGCGGATCAGTTTAAGGCACACAATTTTTCACTAACACTCTCGTACACTTTCACTCTCTAGCTCATTGCAAACACCACACTTGTATTCAAATTTCGTTGTAACACTTAGTCGATCCGTACCACATCCTGCACTGTATCCTGATTTTTGAAGCAATTGAAGAACAAGGCAGCTGCGATTGTCAGCTCCCGAGGTTTTATGCCGGCGATCTAGATTGATCAAGGGCTTTCCTCGTACATCTCGTGTCGTTTACTTTACTTTTGCTCATTGTTTGATCATAGATACAACTCAATATCCTGAGCCGTATCCTGAATACTGATTTTCTAAATAACTTAACAAGCATATTTTCAACACACTTTCTAGCACACTACCTCACTTTACTAATTTGATCACTAAGTTACTTCGGTAATTTTTGACCAAAACAATTTGGCGCCCACCGTGGGGCAAGTGGTGCTCTCTTTACTAAATTTTTTTGTGAAATCGCTAATCGGCTTTCTATTTTCAAAACTTTTTGCAACATTGTCCATAATGGCCTCAAGATCAAACATGAGTTCCTCTACTGTGTCTGCTATGACTTCTGCTACTACCGGTTCGGTGCTTCCACCACCTCCTCCAAGGATGCCATCCTCTACACAATCTCAAGATGTTATCCCTACTCGGAGTGTCCAGGGATCTGCTCCCGTTTTAGCTTCTAATGATGAAATTTTAACCTTATTTGGAAGTGTGCAGGAACAAATGAGGCAGCAACAGGAAACAAACCAAATGCTTTTAAGGGAAATACAACTCCTGAAGTCTGGCTCGAGCAGATCTGCTGAGGATATTGTCACTCCATTACATCCCAGAACGTTGAACTTCAGTTCAGCTGTGTATACTGAGGATAACATGGGGAATATTGTGCCCAGCCTTCCTCAGAATCATACTCCTGAAATACCCTCCTCGGTCAGGATGTCGACCATAAGGAGCTCAGGATATGCTTCAGGATATGGGCAAAATCCTCCAACGGGTAACGTGTCAAATAATAATAATACTCATGCTACTAACAATAGTGGATCTTTGCAGGATACAGGTGTGACATCAGCGCTTACTAGGGAACTTCAGAAGTTGAAGGACATGATATCTAGTGTACCCGGGGTGGTCCAGCCGATCCTGGAAGTGTCCCAAGACAGCCACAAGATATCTCGTTTTGCATATCCTATCTGTGATGCTGAGATCCCAAAGAGATTCCAAACCCCCAACATGAAGCTTTACGACGGAACAACGGATCCTGAGGAGCATATTGCTCAGTATAGGGAAAGGATGGAGATTAACCCTATCCCTCCGGAGCTCAAGGAAGCGTGCTTGTGCAAGGGATTTGGTTCCACTCTAACAGGATCAGCCTTAAAATGGCTGTTAAACGTTCCTCCTCACTCAATTACTTCGTTTGCTCATTTGGTTAATTTATTTAACAGTCAATTTTCTTGTAGTCGGAGTTTTGAGAAACTAACCAGTGATCTTTACAGGATAACTCAAGGGCCTCAGGAATCCTTGAGGGATTATGTAAACAAATTCAGTCGGGAATCCTTGGATATCCCACATCTTGATGTTGCAACAGCTGTGCAAGCTTTTAAGATGGGATTACAAAAGGATTCTCAGTTTTATCAGGATCTTGTAATGAATCCCTGCAGGAATCTCGACGAAGCTCGTAACAGGGCTTTGAGATATATCCGTTTGGAAGATGACAGGAAGATGCAAGAAAGGATGAACTCATCTAACACTTATGAGTCAACTAACAGGAAGTCAGAATCCTCATTTAAGTCATATCGGCCTAAGCCATATGGTAGAAATGAAAACAAGAGAGTGAATGCTGTCGAAGATGAGGATCCTGAAGAGTATCCTGAGTTGTCTGAATATTGCTTTTCTGTTAACATTCCTGAATTGATGTATGCCATGCAGGGTCTAGGGGACAAGGCTAGGTGGCCTCGAAAGAATCAACAAAAGGCTGACTGGAAAGATAAGTCAAAATGGTGTGCTTTCCACGAAGATTTCGGACATGTAACTGAGGATTGCATTGCTCTAAGGAAAGAAATAAGCTATCTTCTAAGCAAGGGATATCTGAAAGATCTCTTAGGAAGAAAGAAGAATAAGGGTCAGGATACTGAGAAGGATCCTGAACGAGCAGCATCACCTCCTGCGGATGCCAAGATAATCAACTTCATTTCGGAAGGATCCGACATTTGTGGAACTTCGTATTCAGCAGCAAAGAGACATGCAAAAGAAGCTAAGGCCGAAAGGGGAGACAAACCTGTCAGGATGACTACCCTCACAACTGACAAAGTGATTACTTTTGATGCTAATGATAGGGATACTGTCCAGGATCCTCACCATGATGCTCTGGTAATAACGTTATATGTGGCTAACCATTTTGTACGCAGGATATTAGTTGATAATGGCAGCTCCGTCAACATAATCCAACTAGAAACTCTGAAGAGAATGAATGTATCTCCAATGGATATCACTTCAAAGTCTACCGTGCTTGTTGGATTCAGTGGAGAGGCTAGAAACACAGTGGGAGAGATTAAGTTGCCAGTATACGTTGAAGGAGTCAACTCGATACAACGTTTCTGTGTAATGGATTCTCTATCCTGCTATAACATCATACTGGGAAGACCGTGGATTCACGATATGAAGGCTGTGCCATCAACATATCACCAATGCATCAAGATTCCTACCCCTTGGGGAGTGGTCAAAGTTGATAGTGATCAGCAGGAGGCAAAAGAATGCTACTCATCCTCGATGAAATCCTCAACCAAACCTAGTGCAGCATAGCAATTAAAGACGCGGGCCCAGGATATGGTGGAGGATCCGGAGCAGGATGTGAAGAAAATTATCTTGGATCAGGATAATCCTGATATCTCGGTGCTCGTAGGAACCAATATCCCTCAGGATATTGAAGAACAGTTAACTAACTTTTTGAAATGCAGGATGTCAACGTTTGCATGGAAGCATGAGGATATGACAGGCATATCCAAAGATATTATCACTCACAAGCTTGGGATTGATAAGTCATTCAAGCCTGTGCAACAAAAAAGAAGGAAGTTTGCTCCTGAGCGGAACACTATTATCCAGGAGGAAGTTGAAAGACTATTAAAGTCCAGAATGATCAGAGAGGTTAAGTTCCCAAGATGGCTAGCAAACGTGGTTGTAGTACAAAAGAAAAATGGGAAATGGAGAGTTTGTGTAGACTACACAGACTTGAACAAAGCCTGTCCTAAAGACCCATTTCCTCTTCCCCACATCGATGCAATGGTAGATGCCACTGCCGGGCATGAAATGCTGACCTTCATGGACGCATCTTCAGGATTTCAACAGATCCAAATGGAGCCTTCTGACCAGGAGGATACTGCCTTCATGACACCAACAGGTATTTATTGTTATACGGCTATGCCTTTTGGTTTGAAAAATGCAGGTGCAACGTACCAAAGATTGGTAAACATGATGTTCAAAGACAAACTGGGGGACACCATGGAGGTATATATCGATGATATGGTGGTGAAATCTAAAAAGGCTGAGGATCACCTCCGGGATATCAAGGGAGCATTTGATATTCTGGACCAATACAACATGAAGCTGAATCCTGCTAAATGCCATTTCGGAGTGGGGGCAGGAAAGTTTCTTGGATATATGGTGACAAAAAGGGGGATAGAAGCAAGCCCAGAGCAGATCAAAGCTATCCTGGATATAAAATCACCTTCAAATATGAAGGACGTACAAAGATTGACAGGGCGAGTAGCAGCTTTAAACAGGTTTATCTCGAGATCCTCAGAGAAGTGCAAAGATTTTTATGATATTCTGAAGAAGAATAAAAGATTCGAATGGGGGGAGAAGCATGAAGCAGCCTTGCAGGATTTGAAACGATATCTCTCAAACGCACCTCTACTGATGAAGCCTGAAAATGGTGAACCACTATCCCTATACCTCGCTGTATCAGGGAATGCTGTAAGTGCCGTTCTTATAAAAGACCATGAAGGTCAGCAATATCCTGTTTATTATGTTAGTAAAAGTTTGTTAGATGCTGAAACTAGGTATTCTCATTTAGAAAAATTAATATTAGCTCTAGTAATGGCATCGACAAAACTTAGGCATTATTTCGAGACACATAGGATACATGTTAAAACAAATTATCCTGTCAAAAATGTGCTTAGGAAACCAGAGATGTCAGGCAGGATGGCCAAGTGGTCAGTAAAGTTAAGTGCTTATGATTTGGTATATGAACCTAGAAATGCCATAAAATCTCAGGCTTTAGCTGACTTTGTGGCTGACTTTAGTAGTGACATTCAGGACGAGGTAGACCTAGAAGTTCAACAGTTAGGAGAATCCTCAGTATCCTGGACATTATATACTGACGGTGCTATTAGGTGTGAATTTCCTGCTACTAATAATGAAGTAGAGTATGAGGCTTTAATTGCAGGATTAGAGTTGGCTAAGAGCATGAGTGTCAAAAATTTGCAAGTATATGTTGACTCTTTGTTAATTACTAACCATTTTAATGGATCCTATGCAGTTAAGGGTGAGAAATTAATCGAATATCTCGATATTCTCAAAAAATTAGCAGGATATTTCGATGTTTTTATACTTGAACAGGTACCGAGGGAGGATAATGCTGAAGCGGATGCCTTAGCAAATTTGGGATCATCGATCAGGATACCTGAAGGAATATTACATGTCTTATATCCTGCAACGAATCCTCAGGATAAAGAAGTAGCGGGTATTCAGGATCCTAGAGCAGAACATCCTGAGAAGGATCTTAAATCCTGGACGGCTCCAATCATGAGATATCTCAAAGAAGGACACATCCCTGGAAATGAGAATCCTAAGGCATTTAGGATGAAGGTATCATGATTCACTATTATAAATAATATTTTATACAAGAAATCTCTTGCAGGACCGTATTTGAGGTGCTTGGAGGATCCTGAAGCCAAAGAAGTACTTCAGGATATACATGAAGGGGATTGTGGTAACCATGCTGGGGGCAGGTCGTTATTCTCAAAAGTGTTAAGGACAGGATATTATTGGCCAACAATGAGAAAGGATGCAGCAGAATATGCTCGAAGATGTGACGCATGTCAAAGACATAGTAACATACTGCATCAACCTGCTGAACCATTATATCCTATTGTTTCCCCTTGGCCGTTTATGAAGTGGGGTATGGATATAGTGGGAAAGCTACCAAAAGCTCCGGGAGGAAAAGTCTTTATGCTAGCAATGACGGATTATTTCTCTAAGTGGGTTGAAGCAGAAGCATTTGTTCAAGTGAGAGACCAAGAAGTAGTATCCTTCATAAAGAGGAATATCCTAACCAGATTCGGAGTACCAGCCGAGATAATCTGTGACAATGGTTCTCAATTTATAAGCAAGAGAACTACTGACTTTTGCAAAAGTTGGGGAATCAAAATGATTACATCTACTCCGGTACATCCTCAAGCAAATGGACAAGCAGAATCCTCAAACAAGATAATTGTCAATAACTTAAAGAAGAGACTTGGAGCCAAAAAAGGAAGATGGGCAGAAGAATTACCCTTTGTTTTATGGGCTGATAGGACAACGGTAAAGAGTGCAACAGGCCAAACTCCATTTTCTTTGGTATTTGGAGCAGAAGCAATGATTCCAACAGAAATGACAATACCTACTGCAAGATCTACCCTAAGTGATCCTGAACAGAATCCTGAAGCCTTGAGTCAGGATTTAGACACTATAGATGAGAAGAGAGATGCGGCAAGGCTAAGAATGGCAGCATATCAACAGAGAATATCCAGGGCATATAACAAGAATATTAGGACCAGAAGATTTAAGGTTGGAGATTGGGTGCTAAGAAAGGCTTTTCAGAATACTACTAATCCTGCCGATGGCAAGTTAGCTCCAAAATGGGAAGGACCATATGAAGTTGAATCAGAAGCAGGAAAAGGAGCATACAGACTCAAGAATATGGAGGGAGATATGCTACCGAGGTCTTGGAATGCTATACACCTTAAGCTCTATTTCAAGTGAGTTTAGAATTCAATTTCTAACTCAGAATGGTGTGAATTCTATCTTTTTTAAATATGTTTTGGTTTAATTTATTCTTTGAAACTCAATACTAACTTAAGCATCGGAGGGGTGTTAGCCAAGCTAACACCCACCTTAGTTTACAATTGTTTTGCAAGATATGTTTCAGGATATAGCTCCAGGATATGTACTCAGGATAACTCGAAAGATTAGAGGATTGGCCCCCTCTCTCACGTTTAAGGGATACTGATCCCTTCACAGGTTTAAAGGTATTCACCTTTCTTCTGAATTGGGTTTAAACACCCCGCCTGGAGTGCAAGTTATTCGGGGATAGTTTAAGGTGGCGGGACCAGTCCATGTAAAAGTGGCTGACAATTTCGTTACTGTTGGCTATATCCTGAATCCTAAAGGTATATGAGGATTGATCACCCTCTCTCACGAAAGGGTATTTTCATACTCTCTAAGGTTTAAAGGTTTTCACCTTTCTAAGTCTTGGAGTTTATACACTCCCGCCTGTAGCGCATGAAAATTTGGGATTTTCCCCAGGATACAAGGGATTTATCTCCAGTACATCCTTGGGTTTTACCCTTGGGACCTAAAAAATTGCCTATACAATGGAAGCTGACATTCAGAAGATTTCTAAGTGTTTGAAGACATTGTACACAGGGGACATTCCTACCAGGGCAGTGATGAAAAGCTCAAAGGCTAAAGTTCGGAACTAGTATGCTAAATATCTCACACAGGGGACATCTTCATTGGAAGAGTTGCAAGAAGATTGAGGTTTGATAAAAGGGTTATATGCTACTCCGGGTATGATCTTTCCTTTGTAAGCCTCGTTTAAGTTTTTAGTAACATTATGTTAAGTATCCTGATATATATCCTCAAAGTCCTTTTAAGGATATTTGATTAGGGTGTTTGAAACTAGTATTAGTTTGGAACTTTGATCATTTAAATATTATCAAAACTTGGTTTTGAAAAGATAGACTGTTTTTCACTTTCTAAAGAAATTTCTACAAAGTTGAAGGAACGTTTGGAAATTCTATCTAATAAAAGGTTTTTACAGTATATCGCTGAGCATACTGATCAGGATATTTTCATAAGATAGTAATACAAAATTTTTACAAAGCTAAGAGTTACACTAAGTAATGCGAGGCAATAACAAACAAATAAAAAGATGAAATTATTCTTGAAACAATCAATACTGGTTGATAACCGAGGGTTTCATCCTGAAACCCAGGACCCATCCACCTTCGGCTATCAAATTGTTTCAACACAGAAATAAATTGTTCATAAAAACATAAAATTGTTCGAATGATTTAAAGGAAATAAGCTCTAGGGGGTAGTGCCTTCTTGGTCCATAATGGTTTCAGCAACATCCGCCTTGGGATCCGCCTCAGCATCCTTCTCAACATCGGCTGCTTTTTCAACTGCTTTGGAAGGTTCTTCGACAGTTGATTTGGAAGACGTGCCGCCGAGGTTCTTCAGCTTGGTCTCCCAAGCACCAACATCCCAAGAAGGGCATTCGAAACCCAATGTTTTGGCTTCATGAGCCATCTTCAACCTGGCTTGAAGGAGAGAAATGATGACGGAACTTTTGAGGCTTTCCCGGTAGCTGACCGTATCCCGTTCGTACTGCATATGGGCGGCTTCCAGATCGGCCTGGGCTTGAAGAGTAACTTTGTTGAGAGCGGTTTGGTGTTCTTGAGTCATGGCTTTAAATTTCTGCTCATAATGACGAGATTTGGCGGCTGCAATCATGCCTTGATCGGAGATTGTGATTTCAGCTTCCTTTAGCTTGGTTTCAAGCGTCTTGTTGAGCTTGCAGGATTCTTGATATAAGTTAACCAAACGCTCAAGACCCAACAAAGGTAAGACGATAGGTATTAATATTGATAAATCTTTGATAATAATGTGAATTGCAGGATATGATATGAGAATATTAACCTGGTTGAGAAAAGAAGTCATAAACCCGCTAGCTTCAATGAACCCGTGCTTCTCATAAGGAAATGTGTCAGAGGAATCAGGTTCTTTCCTTTTGCGGGAACTTGAACTCCGGGGCTTGGTAGCCGGTGAAGGTTTAGGAATAATGATGGCTTTGGAGCTGCTGGGTTTAGATGTAGCCGTGGTCTTGGGGCTAGGTTCTTTCTTGACCTGGATCTGGTCAGAGTAGCTGTCCAATTCGTCAAGGTCAAAGACTTCAGGGATCTTAGCTGGTGCTGCATAAAGGGAAAAGTTTTACTCTTTATCTTATCATTATACTGTTTTGACTAATTATTTTGAAAGTAATTCTTACCAGACATCTCGGATGATGAGTATTGACTGGAACTCGGGACGTGTGTGGTGAAAGTCCTGTCTATTGCAGGTAACCGGTAAACAGTATTGATTCTCTCTTCTGACTCAGCGGTAGGGGGAGCAACTTCCTTGAAGTTCACTGCATAAAGATAAAAAAGAAGAGTATTAATAGAAAGATAACAATTAAATGGTCTATGAGGATATTTATGGTCCTACCGGTGGTTAACCACTCCACCGGAAGGCTGGCACCCTCAGCAATGGAGTCTCGTTTGACAAAGAAAAATTTGCGTTGCCATCCGTCTTCGTTTTTGGTGGCCTTGAGAATCAGGGGTTTGCTGGAGGTCGAGAAGAGCAAGAACTGGCTAGAGCCGTGGGATCGGAGGCGATAAGCGATAGGCAAATCCTCGATGCGAAGGTCGGAACAATGGAGATTTTTGATTTGGTTAAGTACAATTAGTACTCTCCAAACCATGGGCATGGTTTGTGCGAAAGAGATGCCGGTAATTCGAAAGAATTGCATCATGAATTCAGGAAAAGGGTATCGAAGACCTAATGAAAAAGGATATGCTGGAAAACAAACCCATTCGGTGGAAGAAACATCCGATCGGATTGACCGATCGAATGGTCTAAAGACCGTGTTATCGGGGAAAGCGCCGGATGCTCTTAAAGCTGCAATGTCTTCGTTGTCAAAAGCACAGATCTCCTTTTCGGGATTTTTAAGGAGATTCTGCTGGGTGAAGGTTTCGGCGTCCATTGCAAGTAAGGTGATGTAAATTGACAAAAAGTAAATCGGAAGTGGAGGATTACCTGAATGTTCTGTTGAAGATATCTGCTTTTCAAACAAGAAAAGAGAAGATATAGGGGCGTTGTGGATCTCCATTGAGTAAAAAACGCGTTGGAGGTTACAATGTGATCTTGACCGTCGCTTTGTTTTAAATGTCTTGAGTTATGGGATAAGATTTTTGAAATATATCCTTTGGATTGGTATACCAACTGATATATTTGGGGACAATTGTTAGGGCTCATTTTCTTAACATACGTATCCTGACCAATATCCTGCCTTTGTTTGTTTATTTGTGACCAGGATGCTGGAAGAGGATATTGCTAACATCTTGGGTGATATCCTGAGGCTTATTGAATTAACCACGTGCGAGTTAAAGGCTGAGACTTGCTAACGGTCAAGAGGACTTCTTCTCCTCAAGACTCGGACAAATTTGTTGAAGGAGAGACGTTGAGCCCGAAAGACCAGGTCTACAACGTTCGAAGAAGGAATATTCGGTGGATCCCGCAAGTTTAGGATAGTATGTTATTTTATCTTTACTATAAATAGATGGGGGCGGATCAGTTTAAGGCACACAATTTTTCACTAACACTCTCGTACACTTTCACTCTCTAGCTCATTGCAAACACCACACTTGTATTCAAATTTCGTTGTAACACTTAGTCGATCCGTACCACATCCTGCACTGTATCCTGATTTTTGAAGCAATTGAAGAACAAGGCAGCTGTGATTGTCAGCTCCCGAGGTTTTATGCCGGCGATCTAGATTGATCAAGGGCTTTCCTCGTACATCTCGTGTCGTTTACTTTGCTTTTGCTCATTGTTTGATCATAGATACAACTCAATATCCTGAGCCGTATCCTGAATACTGATTTTCTAAATAACTTAACAAGCATATTTTCAACACACTTTCTAGCACACTACCTCACTTTACTAATTTGATCACTAAGTTACTTCGGTAATTTTTGACCAAAACAATCATTACTACAATTTTTGTTTTAGTAATGCAAATAAGTGTTTAATCATAATTTAGTGATGCAAATAAATGTTTAATCATAAAAATATATAGATTGAATTATGTATGCGTGTGTTTTATTCCCAGGGATTTTATTATACTATTAAGAGTAAACTGCCATTTTGGTCCCTGTGGTTTGGCCAGTTTTGCCACTTTAGTCCAAATCTCAAACTTATTACATCTGGGTCCCTGTGGTTTGCATTTTGTTGCCATTTTAGTCCAAATTTTAAATTTGACCAGATTTCCCATTAATGACCTGCTATTTTGTCTTTACCCTCAGGGGCATTATGGTCATTTTAGATTTATTATCTTTTTATTATATTTTTTCTTTTGTCTTATCATACTTTGTCTTTACTCTCTCTCAACATACAGCTGTGCGCCTCTCTCTCTCAAATGGGAGAAACCAAATCATCATCGGAGAACAGATTGAAGCAATCAGCAAAGTACTCCGATGAAAATCGAGTGCCGTTAAGGGCTAAAAACAACAATGCACAGTCGAATTTAAAACCCATATCGATCTGGGGTTCTAACATCGTCAAAGGTTTTGCAGCTGAAAAGAAAACCAGATCTGGCGTCCACCACGAATTCCAGAAACCCTCTTGTTCCTAATCGAGCCAAACGGTCACTTATTGGGGATTTATCGTGTTCTGCCACTGCTACACAAGTTCATCCTCAAGGTGGTGGTGGTGGGCAAGAACGGCGGCGGTGGTGGTGGAGCTTGACGGAGGAGAGAGATGGGCAAGAACGGCCACTGCTACACAAGTTCATCCTCAAGGTGGTGGTGGTGGGCAAGAACTGCTACACAAGTTTAATAGATCGTCTTCTTCGGAGGAGGAGAGAGATGGGCAAGAACGGCGGCGGTGGTGGTGGTGCTTGGCGGCGAGAGGGGGGTGGTGGTGGTGGCAGGTGGTGGTGCTTGGCGAGATGGTGATGAGGGTACTTGAATCGGATTTGATTTCTGAACAATAACACCAGAAATCCTGAACAATAACACCAGAAATCCGATTTGATTTCTGAGGGTACTTGAATCCGATTTGTGTTCTGCCACTGCTACACAAGTTCATCCTCAATGGATGTTCAGAAATCGGATTTGTAATCGTTTGTTGATTTTTGTAATTTTTCTGGGTTTTGTTGATTTGTACTGAACTAGTTGGTTTGTTGATTTTGTTCAGTAATCGAATCGGATTTTGTTGATTTGTACTGAACCAGGTGGTGGTGTGGTGGTGGTAATTTAGAGAGAGAGAGAGAGAGCAGAGTTGAAAAGAGAGAGGATGTGTTGTAGATCTGCAAATAGATAGAGAGAAGAGAGACAAGGTTTTTTTTTTGTCCAATTATGGGTTTAATTGGTTTAATTATTTTTATTTAGAGGTTAGTTATAATAATTTCAAAATGACGAAAATGCCCCTGAGAATAAAGACAAAATAGAAGGGTTTAAGTAGGAGAATCTGGCCAAATTTGAAATTTGGACCAAAATGGCAACAAAGTGCAAACCACAGGGCCCTAGATGTAATAAGTTTGAGATTTGGACTAAAGTGGCAAAACTTGCAAAACCACAGGGACCAAAATGGCAGTTTACTCTACTATTAATAAGTATGATTAATGTGATCTTTTGAGATATTTTATTAAGTTACTATTTTGGCATACATAAGGTTTATATTTATTGTTTTAGTTTGAAAACAATATGGTTAATGTGATTTTTATGAGATATTTTATTAAGTTACTGTTTTGGCACACATAACGTTTATATTCTTTGTTTTATTTAGAAAACAAGTATTTATGGAATATGTGGTGAATGTTGATGATAAACTAACTATCTGAATATTTGATATAATTAATTTGTTATGAAGTTATTCACTAAAATTTTTTACTAAAGAATATATGGTTCAGATTTAATTGTTATTTCAATTCATATATATTTTACTTGAACTGAATATATTAAATATATTTAAGGTTAGAAAATTGGTTTTAAGATTACTTTATGGCTTATATAATTGGCTGGTACATAGAAAATTATTCTTAATCTATATGTCTTGTTTGTACATCAATAACACATGCCTCAAATGATAAGAATGATCAAACCTTATAAACATATTCCAAGTCGATATTAGCTTTTATTATACGTAAAGTGCATTATTTAAATTGTTGATTCATGAACAAACACTATTTTGTAACATGTGTTAACTGAATTGCATAATATTTCAATATCAACTAAATCAACTAAGAAGTTGATAATTGTGCATGATATTATCACATATTATTTGGTGTAAGTAATAGGGTTCTTTATTTCGTATAGAATATATTTTATAGATGTTTCTATTTTTTTATGTGAGAGCAATAAATATTTTATATAAGATATGCATGTGATTTGTTATGCCATGATATGTTAATACATAATTTATATATTTTACTTGAATGTGATGACATATTATTATTTCATAAGGTTTTATTATAACCTTGTTTTATTTGATAACATATTATAAATTATGTATTGTTTGATTTAACTTTGTAGTATATGTCATCTATATGCTATACATTGTTTGTATGTAGCTATTTTTGGATAAATTAAGCAAATAAAAAACCAAAATTTGTGATTTATCATTGTTCTCATAAAATATTATAAATATATTCACGTATGACATTCAAAGTGTGTCATACTCTCTGAAAGGTCGCCATATGTTGACCAATAAATCTTATACAAGTCGGTCATGTAAGTTTTTCTCAAATTATATATTAGTGAGAAAAGAAGATTGTTTTTAAGGAAAAACAAGATAAAGTTTTCCATTAGTCACACCTGAGACATAATCTTGAAGTAGCAATATCAAATGAAAAGTTTGAAATGATTTCATATAATGAAAAGCTGTGAAACATTTTTTTGGCTTTCCTTCATTCTTCGAAGTGAATGTGACTATATATTGATTATTGTGATCATGGACATAACTAAAAAATTGGTATGATGATCAGATTTATAATGAAATCGATTATAAAAACGTGTAATGATGGTCATGCTAATAACGAGATAGACCACCAAAAGAGGCAAATAAAGAGAGTAATCATATGAGAATAAAGTGTTGAAAGTTTGAGTTGCTAATACGACGTTGTCTCGTATTTTATATGTTTAGTATACAAACAATGTGCACATAAAACATAGTGCAAGTAATACATATATGATCATATGCTCATAAAGTAGGAATATAATTAAAGAATATTCACGGTTATTACCAGAATAAAAGTTGTGTGGAGCTATCCATTCCCTAAAGTGAATGTGATGATATAACAATCAGTGAAAGGTCACAATCATAACTAAGGAAATTGTAATGATGCCACCATGAATGGTGTATGATTATTCCTTGAATAAAATGTGATGATATAATAATTAGTGCAAAGATCGTGATCATGGTAATTGAGGAAATGATGCTCATATAATGAGATCAACCATGTTTATACTGAGATGACTATAAAACGATTGTTATAAAGGTAACGATCATGGTAAATGAGGAAAGTGTAATGATCCTCAACCACGTATATATTGAAATCGACCACAAGAAATGGCAATATAAGAGAATGATTATACGAGAATAAAATATGGGAAACATGTTATAATATGAATGATTGAAATAATAATTGTTATTCTTTTGGATTTTCTATTTGTGTATTGAACAAACATGAGTGCAACTAAAAGCATATATGATGATCACAAACCCGAAGTTTATGGTTCATAATCATTTAGTGATTGGCATGACCGGTTAGACCATACCGAGTCTAGATGATGTGAAAAATATGAAAGAACTAGAAGATTCTTCATGGTACTTACACATACAATATTTTCTCTCAAGGGAAATTATATATTTGCAAAATAAATGAGGTTGTGTATCCCTAAATATTCTGGAAGTGATTAAAGGATATGCATATCCCAACATGATACTATTTAGTGTTTTAAATCGATGCATCGTCTAAATGGTTATCAAATCCACAACCTGAAGCTTGTGTGATTGTAGCTTAGCTAATGTGATAGCAATCATATTAATCCAGATTAGTATATTTATTTGATAATAGTGAATTTGATTCCCAAGTTATTAACGATCATTGGGATAAGTGTTATTGTTGAGATGATCACTAAACGTCTACTATTGGTTACAAAGCCAATGATCATGAGAGGAGCAAAAGTTCATTTAGGTACATGTGATTTTATATATAGTACCATCAATTCACATCAAGCCAATAAGTTATAGTTCTCCTCATACAGTTGGTTTTTGGTCATGAACCAAAGATGTTTCATCAAAGATTTTGGTTGTGCGGCATATATTGAAACTCATCCACCACACCGCACAAAGATGAGATTTCTAAAAAGTTTGAGAATATGTTGGGTATAAATAACCGTCTATGATTGAATATTTAAAGCCATTAGTGAGAAATTTGTTTATGGCTCATTGGTTTTCACTTTAGTGAATGAATGTTCCCAACATTAGGGGGAGATAACAAGCAGTTGCAAAGTGAAAAGTGAAATGAATTATCATGTCATCTTGATCCTCAGACTATAAACTATGAACTAGAAGTCTAAAGTATAATTCATTTACCAATATTAAAGAACAAATTACCAGACAAGTTCACTGACCTAAATAGAGTGACTAAGTAAGTCACATAATCAACTGCTTATGCTCCAATTATATTAGTGTCCCAAGAGGACAACCACATATTTTTGTAATGAGTCTATTGCATGCCTAAAGCGTGGTAGACTAGTTGATTCCAATAATAAAATTCCTCAAAAATTGGAGCAAGTAACTAAGATGGTCAAGTCGAGGTTATTGTAATAAGATCTCCTGAAGAGACAATAGACATGATGGTTCAAGAAGAACCTCAGGTACCTGAAAATAAAGAAACCTCGATAAGTTGTATCATGTCTAAGATATGTATGGAATCGAAATAAAAATCGACGTCGTTATACTTTTATATATAATGTAGCGCTTAAAATGATTAAATGATGAGGATCAAGATTTAAGATCTGTCTATGAATGAATATTAAGAAATGATTGGCCAAAATGGAAAGAGGCAAGTAAGCCAAAGCTGAATTCTCTAATGATATGGAAAGTATCTGGACCAACAGTACATACAACTGAAGTTGTAAAATATATTGGATATAAACGGGTCTTTTATGCGAATTATGTGAAAATCAAATTGAGTAATATAAGGAAAAATTGGTGGCACAATAATTTTCGCAAAGACCTATGATTGATTATGAGGAGACGTATTCTCCAGTGGTGGATGCATTGACTTTCCAATATTTATTAGTCTGGTAATATAAAGAGAGAATTGATATTCGTCTTATGAATGTTATGTATCATTTGATACTGAGAGTTTACATGAAAATCCCGATGGATTAAATTATGTAGGTCATGTAAAGTAAGTTCTCGAGAACAATGTGATTACTCTATACATATTTGGATTTTGAATAACTTATGATTATTTTACATGTTGGATATAATTGGAACTCCTGATGAGTTTCTAAAGCAATTGAGTGCTTAAAAGGTTAATTGACACATCTTAACGATGTAATACTTGTGCACCAAGAAACATACATAGAAAGCTTGTACCAGGTGAATGAGATATCTCAATAAATAGTGTACATGCATGGTACAATATGGATTTTGGAGATAAAAACAAGTGTTCATGACACTTTTGCATATGATATATAATATCTATGTGTTAAATGGGAAAATTTATGTAGCAAAACTTCTAAAGAGTGAAAGCACATGCATATTTGGATAAGATGGAAAGAATTCCCTCATGGATTGATAATGCTAGAAGCATTAATGATGTCAAAACCTCAAGAACGTATTATATGAAGTTGACAAAATACGTATGGACTAAATAGTCGAAACGAGTGTTGTACAACTCGAGATATTCGCATAAAGAGGAATATAAGTTTGATTAAACTAGCCATGTTCTATGAACATTATACTTTTAAAAGTTCATTATAATCGTAATTTATAGTAATGATGTCTAGGCATTATTGAGAGAAATTGTCGAGCTTTTAGAGGTTTGAATGACCTTGGCACGGTCTAATTATTACTCGGACGGCAGTTCGAGTATATATGTAATTATATTTTACCAATCCCTCAAGTACATCTGGAAGATGATGTTTGGATATTTTAGTATGGACATAGTTGAACCTTAAAGTATGTTAAAGGTTGTTAAGTCATTTGTAATAAGAAATGTGTCACACCCCGATATTTCCACGTATTACCGGTGGGCCCGGTGGGGAGTATCGTGACGTAGTTGATATCGTCATAGTCAAACAACACAATTTTTAAATGCACAGTTGAAGCAAAAGATGAATCACATTACAAACCGAATATAAAATAATATCAAAGTATTACAAACGGATCGTAAAGGATCCACAGGCGGATCAATATAAAAAGGAAACATAGTTCATCAGATTAAAAATGCATCCAAGCTTGCAAGACTCTTATTGATGCTAAGGAGAGTCAAACCTATTTCGATTAGTACTTGCACTTAGCCTTTTTGGGAAAATACGCCAGTTTACACTGGTAAATACAATTAACTGACTCATTTTGAAAAGGTTTAGAAAAATTGATTTGAATGCACAAGGCACAAAAACATTTTATAACTTGGGATAATTATGTATATATAAACTTGTAAAAGAATTACATGTTCGTTATACGTTCAGTAGCCTGGGTTGACACCGGGTTAAAGATTAATAGACACACCACATGATATAGTCCCACGGCGAGTTATTCTCGAAACCGGCGGTTATACCTTATTATTTATATATGCACTGGCGGGTGTATGCCTACACCCTGTGCTTAGGTCGTGGCCATTTCTATGAATGATACCAAGGATATCCGGGACATGGTCATTAACCCCCCAAAGGCTTTAAGCAAACAAAACCGTTTAAACGGGTCATCTCAATAAATTAACCTTTATATGATTAAAAATTCAATGCCCGACCAAGCGGTATTTTATATACCGTACCCCAAGCCCGTATAAGGGAAAATAAGTTAAAAGTATTTACCTGTGCAAGTATAATTCACAAACAGCAATTACGAGTAGCTTTTACCGGGTCTCCAAATCTGGAACGAAGGTTTTTAATAACCTATTAGATTCCTAACGGGTCTTTAATTAAGCCTTAACTTAGACCGGTTAGTTTTAAAGGAATATACGATTCAAACGCACGATTAAGCGAAGACCGGAATAGAATGTGATTTAGACCCGACAAGTTTGGAGACTTGTGTAATATGGGTAAACTAAACACATTCTGGATTTTGAGACAAAAATGATAAGGTTTGACCCGTTTCGGTCAATTTATGCAAACTAGTTACATAAACCGAACCGAATGCGAAAAATGCGTAACGGGTAACCATATGAGTCATATACAGGTATCCTAAGTTAATATTTCTTAAATATGTTGTGACATCAGTAAGATATCTTCTATTATGCCCAAAACGAATTTAAACTCAAATTATGCCCCGTAGGGGTATTTTGGTCATTTAAAAGGTTATAAAAGAGATTTACTATAAATCTGAGTTTTAGGTCTGATATAATCAGTAAATATACTTAATTTAATAGGTTTTATCTGTAGGGTATTTCATATAAGTGAAATTTGTCATTTATAACCAAACTATGCACCGAAGGGGTATTTTGGAAATTTCACATAAGGTTTAAAGGTCAAATCTGGAAATCTGAGTTTAAAACTTTTGCTTACTGTTAAAGTGTAATAATTTACTTAAAATATCAGTAGGTATCAAGTCTTATATATTTAAAATAGTTTTAATACATACTATGCGTTTAAAACGCGTAAAAAAAGCGGTTTAAGCGATTT
This sequence comes from Helianthus tuberosus, assembly GCA_030545235.1. Classification (NCBI taxonomy): domain Eukaryota; kingdom Viridiplantae; phylum Streptophyta; class Magnoliopsida; order Asterales; family Asteraceae; genus Helianthus; species Helianthus tuberosus. Next base: position 6,123,910 of record CM060359.1, read on the forward strand.
TCGGGTTTTATAATGAAAGCTGATATTTTTATTATTCCAAAAGGCTCAAAATATTTTATTTATCATATAAGATCAGTAGAAAAAGGTTTGGTATCAAAATAATTTGTAAAACACATTTTATAGGCCATAAGGGCAAAACCGACAATTACCGGATCAAATCTATAACCCTATGTTATGCTCAGCCTAAAAATAAATAAAAATCTTCAAAAATCTCAAAATATTATATTACATCAGTGGGTAAAAAGTTTGGTATAAAAAATTGGGTTTAGATAGGCTATATGCTAATTATGTCGTTTAATTAATAAAAAGCTTTTCTTTTACGCTAATGAGCATAACTCCTAATCTAGACCTCAAACTGATGTCAAATTTTAGGGACAAGTTTATAATTCAGTAACTAAGGTTTCTATTCTTTTACATTTTCAAAAATCACATTTTAAGGTCATATGGGCATAATAGTCAACAATTAAGCATTTAACGGAAACATGCATATGAATCGGTTGACTAATGAACCAAGTTGTATAATCACAGAGGGTTGTACTAACATGTAACCTGGTCCAAATAGAGTTCTAAGGCAGTTCTAAAACATGCTACATTGGGTAAGAACTGAAAGTCAAAGCAAAAGTCAAATTATGCGACTTTCGGTTCCGAACCGAGCCTAAACTGAAAATTGTCGGGTTAAACATGTTTAGACATGTTCTTACATTAATTACCAAGTTATATTAGTGATAAAACAGGTTGCATGGGTTCTACATTGTTAATTATGTGTTTATTTGAAAATAAGCTTTCTGTTGACTTTTTAAGATTAACTTTGACCCGACAATTGACCTAGTTAGAGTGGGAATCAGAGGGTGCCCTTTTAAGGGTTTATTACCCACATAATTACCAACTCAAAGGTACTTTCAATTCGAGATTTGACTGGACAAATTTTAATTAATCATGAAGTCAAACTCTAATTACGACGGTTTGACTTTAAGCTAATTAACTAAGCAAAACTAAATTAAGGAGTGTTAAGGAAGCTTAAAATAGTCCTATGCACAACTAATGACTTCTAGAAACAGGTCTTGAGCACCAGGAATCTTCAGAATTCAAGTTGTGAGAATTTTGAAATGCAAGTGTCCAATGTTGCAACAATAGAGCTCCTTATATACACATTTTGATCACCTAGGATCATGCCAAGGAAGTCTACAAGTGTTATGAGATGCTTACAGGTGCCCCCTATGCATGAAATACCATTGGGGCAGCCCCTGGTATGTAAAACAAGCGTTTGAAGTCGGTTACACAGGCTGAACTGGCAGCTGTGCGCATTTTCTGATGCTGGCAGGCTTAGGCGGCACGCGTAAGGGTCCTTAAGGACCTTACGCGGCCGGTATGAGTGCCGGGGTCAGGTTACACAAGTTTCAGCTAATTACATTTTTGGCCCCTGGTCCTTTTTAAAGTGGTTTTAAGCTCCCATTTTGCACTTTTAACCTTCTAAATTGATTTCTTAGGACCCCAAGGCATAACCAAACTTTGTTAAGTCCTTGGTTAACTTTTTGATCACCCGAAAAGTCATAAATTTCAACGTTGACGCTTTTAACCCCTCATATACGAATGTTATCATAACTTTCTCATATTCTATCGAAACCTTGTGAAATTTTTATCACTTATTCTAGTGAACAAAATTTAGCGTTACAAAGCTTCGGGTTTGCTAAAAGGTCACTCGGAGGTATACTTTCAACATGTTGACACATTTAACCCCTGTAGTTTGTAATTTCTCACTTCCTTCCACAATTAGCTTCGAATGATCCATAATTCATTCGTTTAAGGGTATAAACATCGTGTAGGGTTACTGAAAAGTATATTTATCCATTGTTGACACTTTGAAACATTATATTCACATACTTTCTTTGTTTGTCAACTTTAGTTCTTCATAAGTAATCTTTTACACGTTTAAAGCTCATGATACGTGTCGATACATTATTGGACATAAATTTACGAGGTGTTACATCCTCACCCCCTTAAAAGAAATCTCGACCTCGAGATTTACTGAAATAAATAAGGGTACTTTTCTTTCATTGTGGATTCTACCTCCCAAGTGTACTCGGGACCTCTACGGGCATCCCATTTGACCTTCACAATTGGCACTTGTTTCCTACGAAGCTTCTTAACCTGTCGATCCTCGATCGACAAAGGTTTTTCAACAAACTTTAAGCTCTCATCTATGTGCACATCCTTATGTGACATGACTAGTGATTCATCAGCTAGACATTTCTTCAGATTGCAGATGTGGAATACATTATGAATACCACTGAGCTCTTCAGGTAAGTTTAACTTATAAGCCACTGATCTGACACATTCGATGATCTCGAATGGTCCTATATACCTTGGGCTTAACTTGCCTTTCTTACCAAAACGCATTACCCCTTTCCAGGGTGATACCTTTAGTTGCACTTTGTCACTAACCTCAAACTTTAGAGGTTTACGCCTTTTATCTGCGTAACTTTTCTGCCTATCCCTTGCAGCTTTGAGACGATCTCGTATCTGAACAATCTTATCTGTCGTCTCCAGGACTATATCGGGTCCTGTCAGTTGGACATCTCCAACTTCTGCCCAGCAAACGGGCGTTCTGCACTTCCTTCCATATAAAGCTTCAAATGGTGCAACTTGAATACTGGAATGATAACTATTATTATAAGAAAATTCGATCAATGGAAGATGTTCATCCCAACTTCCACCTAGGTCAATAACACAAGCCCTTAACATATCTTCCAGTGTTTGAATCGTTCGCTCACTTTGACCATCCATTTGCGGATGATATGCGGTGCTGAAGTTCAGTCGGGTGCCTTGGGATTGCTGAAAGCTTTTCCAGAAATGCGAGGGATACCTTGTATCCCTATCTGAGATAATAGACATTGGCACCCCATGGAGAGATACAATTTCATCCACGTACAGCTGAGCTAACTTATCTGAGCTATGTGTTTCCTTAATAGGTAGGAAGTGGGCTGAGTTAGTCAGTCTATCCACTATAACCCAAATAGTATCATTTCCTTTCTTTATCTTTGGTAACTTGGTGATAAAATCCATTGTCACCATTTCCCACTTCCAGGTGGGAAGTTCAGGCTATTGTAGCAAACCTGACGGCTTTTGGTGTTCAGCTTTAACTTGCGCGCACGTCAAACATTTGGCTACATAGGTAGCTATAGACTTCTTTAAGCCTATCCACCAAAAATTTTCCTTCAAATCCTGGTACATCTTGTCTGCTCCAGGATGAACGGAGTACTTAGAACTGTGGGCTTCCTAGAGGATCACATCCCGAAGTCCTCCATAAATTGGAACCCATATTCGTCCATTTAATCTCAGGATTTCGTCTTTGCCATAGGATAAATGTTCAGCAGTTACTCCTAGCTTCTCATCAGGATAGTTAGCTTCTAGTACAGCTTCCTTCTTTGCAGCTAACAACCTTTCATTCAAACTATTCTTTAATTCAATGCTCTTGGCATTGATTCTTATAGGCTTTACCCTTTCCTTTCTACTTAAGGCATCGGCAACCACATTTGCCTTGCCTGGATGGTATCGTATTTCACAGTCATAATCATTTAAAGTTTCCATCCATTGTCGTTGTCTCATGTTCAAGTCCTTCTGATTGAACAAATGTTGAAGGCTCTTGTGATCAGAATAGATCACACATTTGGTACCCTACAAATAATGTCTCCACAGTTTTAGTGCAAATACAACGGCACCCAACTCCAAGTCATGGGTGGTGTATTTCTTCTCGTGCACCTTTAGCTGTCGAGAGGCATAGGCAATAACTTTGCCTTTCTGCATAAGCACACATCCCATACCTGTGTGTGATGCATCACAATAAACCACAAACTCTTCGATTCCTTCAGGCAATGTCAATACAGGTGCATTGCTCAACTTCTGCTTGAGAATGTCGAAGGATTCTTGCTTCTTAGGCCCCCAGTCAAACTTGATATTCTTGCGGGTTAATGAAGTTAGGGGTGCTGCAATCCTTGAGAAGTTTTCAATAAATCACCTATAGTATCCTGCCAAACCCAAAAAGCTATGAATTTCCATGGGCGTCTTTGGCTCTTGCCAATTCATGACAACTTCAACTTTAGCGGGATCCACCTAGATACCACACTCACTAACTACATGTCCAAGAAACTGGACTTCGCGAAGCCAAAATTCACACTTTGAAAACTTGGCGTAAAGCTTCTTCTGCTGAAGTAGTTCCAGAATACATCGAAGGTGCTTCTCATGGTCGGCCTGATTCTTTGAATAAATCAAAATATCATCAATGAATACGATAACAAATTTGTCCAAGTATGGCTTGCAGACACGGTTCATGAGATCCATGAATGCTGCTGGTGCATTAGTGAGTCCAAAAGGCATCACTAGGAACTCGTAGTGACCATAACGAGTCCTAAATGTAGTTTTGTGCACAACTTCATCTCTAACCTTCAATTGATGGTAGCCTGACCTCAAATCGATCTTGGAGAAATAACTCGCCCCTTGAAGTTGATTGAACAAATCGTCGATCCTGGGCAATGGATATCTATTCTTGATAGTGACCCTGTTAAGCTCGTGGTAATCGATGCATAGAGACATCGATCCATCCTTCTTCTTTACAAACAGGATTGGTGCTCCCCATGGAGATGAACTAGGACGAATAAAACCTTTCGCCAACAAATCATCTAGTTGAGTCCTTAATTCTTTCATCTCAGTTGGTGCCAACCTGTAAGGTGCTTTTGCAACAGGTGCCAACTTGTAAGGTGCTTTTGCAACAGGTGCTGCACCAGGAATAATGTCAACTTTGAATTCCACTTGCCTATCTGGTGGCAAACCAGGTAGTTCTTCAGGAAATACTTCGGGGTATTCAGAAATGACGGGGATGTCTTCAATCTTAGGCTTTGGCTCATCAATAGTCACTTGTGCCATGTAGATGACACAACCCTTCTTCATACATCTTGATGCGTTAAGCATAGACACTTGCTTAGGCAGTCCATACTGAGTATCTCCTTGTATGGTAAGTGGCTCACCATACGGAGTCTTGATCACTACTTGCTTCTTGTCACACACAATCTGAGCTTGGTTATGGGATAACCAATCCATGCCTATTACTATGTCGAAACCGGCTAATTTCAAAGGAAGTAAGGACAATGGAAAAGAGTGGTTCCTAATGGATATGAAACATCCATCTAACATGGTTGATGCGATTTCTATGGTGCCATTGGCTAATTCCACCTCATATTTTATGCTTAGGGTTCTAACATGTAGATTTAACAACTTACAAAACTTATTGTCAACAAATGACTTATCTGTTCCAGAATCAAATAACACCCTTGCATAAACATCATTAATAAGGAAGGTACCTGTTATCACATTGTCGTTTTGGATTGCCTCCTGCGCGTTCATCTGGAAGACCCTCGCATTGGTCTTTTTCACATCCTCAGCCTTCTTAGCAAACTTTGGGCAGTTGGACTTGATATGCCCTTTTTCATTGCAGTTATAGCACGTAGTGTAACACCTCGAAAATTTACGTCCAATAATGTATTGACACGTGTCATAGGCTTTGAATATGTGAAAAAGTACTTTAGAAGGACTAAAGTTGACAAACAGTGAAACTATGTGAATATAAGGGTCCAAAGTGTCAACAATGGATAAATAGGCACTACAATAACCCTACATGGTGTTTATAATCCTAAACGAATAAATCATGGATCATACGAAGAAGAAAATGAAAGAAAGTGAGGAATTACAAACTACAGGGGCTAAATATGTCAACATGTTGAAAGTATACCTCTGAGTGACCTTTTAGCAAACCCGAAGCTTTGTAACGATAAAATATACTCACTAGAATATGTGATAAAAATTTCATAAAGTTTCGTTATCGTATGAGAAAGTTATGATCAAAACCGCGCACGAAGGGTTAAATGCGTCAACGTTGAAATTTGTGACTTTTCGGGTAAGCACAAAGTTAACCAAGGACTTAACCAATTTTGTAAATGTCCTAAGGTCCTTAAAAATCAGGTTTGAGGGTCAAATGTGCAAGAAAAATAGCCAAAACCACGTAACAAAGGACCAGGGACTGAAATGTAAAAGATTGAAACTTGTTAACCTGATGCGCCACTTTTAGACGCCCCGCGAGAAGGAGTTCGCGGCCCGCGAACAAGTGACCAGCGACAGAAAAGCACAGATGCCAGTTATCAGCCTCTGAACCGACTTTAATCAGTTGTTTTCTTATACCAGGGCTCCCTCCAATGGTTTTTCATGCATAGGGGCACCTGTAAACATCTGGTAACATGTGTAGGCTATCTTGGCATCATCTTGAAGGATCAAAATTGATATATAAGAACACCCAATGTTGCAACAATTTCACATTCACTTGCATTCTCAATTCTGGAGCTCTCTGGTCAGCAACAAGGATTCATTAGGCTTCCTAGTCGTGATTAGGACTCTTGTAAGTATTCTTAACCCTTTCTAATTCGTTTTAGCTTAGTTAATTAGCTTATAGTCAAACCGTCGTAATATAAGTTTGACTTCGCGATTAAATGAAATCCGCTCAGTTATTTCTCGAATTGAAAGTACCTATAAGTAGGTATTTATGTGGGTAACAAACCCTTAAAAGGGTACTTTCAGATTCCCACTCTAACTATGTTAATTGTCGAGTCAAAGCTTACTTTAAAAAGTCAACAGAATGTTTATTTTCAAATTTAAGCATAATTAGCAATGTAGGATACATGCAACATGTTTGATCATTAAAATAACTTGGTAACTAATGTAAGAACATGTCCCAACATGTTCAACTCGACAATTTTCAGTTTAAACCCGGATCGGAACCGAAAGTCGCATAATTTGACTTTTGCTTTGACTTCCAGTTCTGACCCGTTTATGCATGTTTTAGATATGCCTTAGAGCTTATTTTGGACCAGGTTTCACATAAGTATAATTCTCTGAGATTATACAACTTGGTTCATTATTTATCCGATTCATATGCATGTTTCCGATTAATGCTTAAATGTTGACTATTATGCCCTTTTGATTATAAAACGTGATTTTTGAAAAAGTAAAAGAGTAGAAACCTTAGTTACTGATTTATAAACTTGCACCAAAAATTTGACATCAGTTTGAGGTCTAGATTAAGAGTTATGCTTATTAGCGTAATTTGAAAGCTTTATGTTACTTAAACGGCGTAATTAGCGTATAGCCTATTTAAACCCACTTTTTGATATCAAACTTTTTACCCACTGATGTAATATAATATTTTGGGATTTTTGAAGATTTTTATTTAATTTTTGGCTGAGCATAACATAGGTCTCTAAGTTTAATTCGGTTAATGCCGGTTTTGCCCTTTTAAGCCATAAAATGAGTTTTACAAACCCTTTTGACCCCAAACCTTTTTCTACTGATTTTATTTGATAAATAAAATATTTTGAGCCTTCTGGAATTATAAAAATATCAGCTTTCCTTTGAAAACTCGGAAATGGCTCCAAATCGCCTTTTTAAGCGTTTTTAACGCATAGTATGTACTAAAAACTATATTAAACATATAAAGTTGATACCTACTGATATTTTTTTAGTATATTTTTATATAATAACAGTAAGTAAAAGTTTTTAAACTCAGGTTTCCAGTTTTGACCTTTTAAGCCTAAGTGAAATTACCAAAATACCCCTAAGGTGCATAGTTTGGTTTTAAGTGATAAATTTCACACATAGGTCATACCCTACTGTTATAACTTATTAAATTAAGTGTATTTACTGAATAAACCAGACCTGTAACTCAGATGACTAATTAAACTCTTTTATAAACCTTTAAATGACCAAAATGCCCTTATGAGGCATAAGTTGAGTTTAAATTCGGTTGGGGCATAATAGGAGATATCTTATTGATATTACAACATGTTTAAGGCATATTAACTCAGGGAACTTTAATATGACTCTTATGGTTACCCGTGACACCCTTTTCGCGTTCGGTTCGTTTATGTAACTAGTTTGCATAAATTGACCGAAACGGGTCAAACCTTATCATCTTTGTCTCAAAATCCAGAATGTATTTAGTATACCCATATTATACAAGTCTTCAAACTTGTCGGGTCTAAATCACATTCTATCCGGTCTTCGCTTAATCGTGCGTTTGAACCGTATCTTCCTTAAAAACTAACCGGTCTAAGCTTCGGCTTAAATAGAGGCCCGTTAGAAATCTAATAGGTTATTATAAACCTTTGTTCCAGAATAGAAGAACCAGTAAAAGCTACCTTCACTCGCTAATTGTGATTTATACTACAAAGGTAAATACTTTTAACTTATTTTCCCTATACGGGCTTGGGGTACGGTATATAATATATCGCTTGGTCCGGCATTGAATCTTTAATCGAATAGAGGTTAAATCATTGATATGCTACGTTTTGAAATGTTTTGCTTGCTTAAAGCCTTTGGGGGGTTAATGACCATGTCCCGGATATCCTTGGCATCATCTTACGAGATGGCCACGACCTAAGCACGGGGTGTAGGCGTACACCCGTCAGTGCCTAACCAAATAATGTGGTGTGTCTATTAATCTTTTACCCGGTCTACGGATCGGGATACTGAACGCATAAGTAACATGTAATTCACTTACAAGTTTATATTCACATAATTATCCCAAGTTATAAAATGTTTTGTGCCACGTGCATTCAAATCAATTTTCAAACCTTTTCAAAATGAGTCAGTTAAATTGTATTTACCAGTGTAAACTGACGTATTTTCCAAAAGGTTAAGTGCAGGTACTACTCGTACTAGGCTGGCTGTCTTCTAGCATCCTCAATAAGTCTCGCAAGCTTGGATGTCAATAAAACTGTTGAACAATATCTCCTTTTATTTTAATCCGCCCGTTTCAACTATTTCGTGATATTTAATATTACAATTTATTAAAGTTGAAATGAATCTATCTTTGCTTCCGCTGTGCATTTATATATTGTGTTGTTTGACTTATGATGATATCAACTACGTCACGTTACTCCCCACCGGGCCCACCGGTAATACGTGGAAATATCGGGGTGTGACAGGTTGGTATCAGAGGCAACACTGAGTGAATTAAACACTAGCCTTTTGTGTTTAATCTCAGTTACACAATTGCACATTCCTCGATTCTCGAGTCTAGACAAGGAACTTAGGAATTATCCAAATTTTTGTCTTATTTCTAACTTTGTCTTATATATTGTTCTTGTTGTATCACTTGTTTGTTTTTGACAGATTGACAAAATGCCACCAAGGATGAGGGTAAGAGGCAGAGGAAAAGGAGCACTTGTCGCCCCAAACGACCATGAAGCCGGACCGTCACACCGGCGAACACCATCTGATCCCAACAACTCGGGTCCTCAAGAACCATGGAGGACCTACATTGAGCCCGCTAGGCGCTCAGTTTCACTGAGTACCTCCCCTTCTATCCCACACTCTTTCGGGCCTCATTCTGAGAATGAGCCCCACTACTCCCACCAGTCCTACATTCCTCTTCAAGGACATAACTCACCCTTCAACCACCTATCACCTGTTTTCCAGGGCCAGTTCAACCCTGCCGACTACCTTGGCGAACCAGTGGGTTTTAACCCACTTGGACCCGAAGATCACTTTTCCGGTGGCAACGCGATGGATATAGATGAAGACACCGATCCTGTACCACCACCATCAGGAACTCCGAACCACCCCATCGAAATATCGGATGGGTCACCTTTTGTGGGATCACCGTATAATGGTCCCGACAGCTACGAGGAGAGATTCCGGCTGTGTGACTGGGCGTTTACCCCCAGTTACCACAACTCTCCCCTGCACCACCAGCAACAGCTACAGCAGCAGCCACAACAGCAGCCACAGCAGCAGCAGAATCCTTCCGAGGATTCCCGACTTGTCACGGTCACTCCACCGCCACCACCACCTCCGGTTCAGCCTCCCTCGCCACCAAGGCGAAGGAGAACGAACGCACGAATATCTTCGCGAGGGGGAGTGCGCATCAGCACCCCTCCACTTTCAAGTGGCAGCCGATACTCGCCACTTAACGAAGAACTAGAGATGGGAGAATCCTCACACCCCGTCTCAGAAGTAAATTCTGCGCCAGTCGCGCCACCACCTCCACTGGGTTTTGGAGACCCAATCCCTGCTTACACTGGCGCGGCGGCATATAATCCCTTCGAGCAGCCGATCCACACAAATTACAACTATGCAGAGGATCCCTACTGGGTAGCTGCGAACTACAACGCTCTCCATCCGGAAGGTCCCTATGGAGGTCCCTGGACTACGGGACACCCGACCTATGGATACTCATCATATGGGTATCAGCAACCGCCGCCTCTTCAACCTCCGCATTATCAGCAACCACCGCAGACACCGGTGATGTCACCGCCACAATTTCAAGAAATCCATCAAGGGATAAATGAGGTGCGACAAGAGGTGCGACATGAATTATGGGAAGAACGTAGGCATAACCGAGGGATGTTCAAGAAAATGGTGGATTTGATCAAGGGAAAAAGCAAGAAGGATCACTAAATCCTTTGTTTGTTTGTTTGTTTATTTTAGTGTTGTAATCATGTCTCTGCGAGGACATTTGTTTCTGTACTCTGCCCCTGCGTGGGCATGTTTTTCTATTTTGACCCCTGCGTGGGTTTGTTTGTTAGTTTGGCCCCTGCGTGGGCATGTTATTTATGTAAAAGTCCCGTTTAGGGCAAATTTGTACTAGTTTAATTTTAATTAGAATGGTTAGTTCAAATTTTCATTTTTAAAATTATGTGCATAAATATAATGTGTGAATAAATGAAAAATAACATTTTTACCATTTTAATAAAATAATAGGAATATTAAAAGGTAAAACCTAGCTTGTATGTCATACTAAGACCTGGCCAATATGGTAAAACCTGTTTTAAAAAGATTCAAATCTCTGTTAACATCTGCAAACATGTTAACATTCTCGACTAATGTGATCCGCAAAATCACACATGTCACCCCTTTTTATAAATTATCCAAATTCCTTATTATTATTATTATTTAAACATCCAGTTGTGATGTGATGCCTACGGGCTACAATTATTGTCATATGAGACAAAAAGGCAGCCGTAGTTTATAGACTCCCTGCCAAGAAAGGTAATGAAATTTTTTCAAATCCTAGTAACTAAATCCTATAAGATCTACATTTTAAATTTAGAATTTTGTCCACGTGACTAGGCCTATTATGCCAATATTATATTTCATTCTAAAATATTACTAGTAAAAATCCCGAATGAAATTATTGAATAAATTAACTAAAATGGCTATTAAAACCATGGTTAATAAATCGTCAAGAACGATAGTACTGTTTAGGCTTATAAATAAACCTTGTCCTTATTTCTTTATGTAGCAATTAAGACTACATGGCAAAGTCAGAAGAAATAAACAGTCATTCGGCGAAAAACCCTGAAAATGCTAAAATACTGGTGACTGGTGCGGAGCTGCAAGCATTAGTAGAAAATGCTGTTACCAAAGCAATAAATAGGCAGTATAGTGAATCAAGCGGGACCCGAAGTAGGACCAGATCCGCACCACATTCCAAGCCAAAAGTTCACTCGGAGGTTCATAGCAAACCACCCTCTAAGAAAGATGAACCTAAGAAAGATGAGCTCAAGAAGGATGATGATCGACATTCATCTAATCGCGACAGTGTTCCCTCAAAAAGGATGGTGTTTGATGCCAAGCCACATACCAAGTCCTGTACTTACAAGTACTTCGTTTCTTGCAAACCCCGGGACTTCACCGGGGAGAAAGGAGCAATAGATTGTATGACTTGGTTGGATGAAATGGACACGGTTGTAGACATCAGCGGTTGTGCTGAAAGGGACGTAGTAAAATATGTATCCCAATCGTTTAAGGGAGAGGCACTGGCATGGTGGAAGTCTCTCATTCAAGCTGCCGGAAAGATCCCACTCTACAACTTGTCATGGGATCAGTTCGTTGCTCTCATTAAGGAGAATTATTGCCCGCAGCACGAAGTTGAAAGAATCAAATCAGATTTCTTATCATTAGTGATGAAGAATTTAGATTGTCAGGCTTACCTCACCAGTTTCAATACCCTATCTAGGCTGGTTCCGTACTTGGTAACCCCGGAACCTAAAAGGATTACTCGCTTCATCGGTGGTTTAGCCCCAGAAATTAAAGCCAGTGTCAAGGCATCAAGGCCTGCTACCTTCAGATCAGCAGCTGATCTATCTCTATCTCTTACCTTGGACGTAGTCAGGTTGAGATCGCTCAGGAATTCAGACGAAGGTAAGAGGAAGCGTGAGGACGATACCTCACGAAGATCAGATAAAAAGCACCGAGGAAGTAACGACCACAAGAAAGGGTCGGGGCCTAAGAAGGACGAGCAACAATCTGGGGATAAGCCCAAATGTAAGGTTTGCAAGAAGAACCATTTTGGGAGGTGTCGACTTAAGTCGAAATCCCAGCCTCAGCCAAGGCCCTGTGGGATTTGCAGATCTTCAGAACATAAGACTCTGGAGTGCAAGAAGCTAAAGGACGCAACCTGCTACGGTTGCAATGAGAAAGGGCACATTAAGTCCAATTGCCCAAAGATCACCAAGAAAACCGAGGATGGGAAAAAGACCAATGCGAGGGTCTTCAAGATGGACGCAAAGGAAGCTGTTCAGGATGACAACGTGATCACAAGTACTTTTCTCATAAATGATGTTTATGCTAGAGTATTGTTTGATTCTGGAGCAGATAAGTCTTTTGTGGATAATAAGTTTTGTGAGTTGTTGAAATTGCCTGTAAAAGCCTTAAGTGTGAAATATGAGGTGGAATTAGCTGATGGAACCATAGAAACCGCCTCAACTGTGTTAGATGGATGTGTTATATCCATTAGGAATCACTCTTTTCCTTTGTCCTTACTTCCCTTTAAGCTAGCCGGTTTTGATATAGTTATAGGTATGGATTGGTTATCGCATAACCAAGCCCAGATTGTGTGCAACAGAAAGCAAGTGGTAGTCAAAACTCCGTTTGGTGAGTCACTTACCATTCAGGGGGATACCCAGCATGGATTGCCTGAGCAAGTTTCTATGCTCAAGGCATCCAGATGTCTGAAGAAGGGCTGTGTCATTTATATGGCACAAGTTACTATTGATGAGCCAAAGCCTAAAGTTGAAGACATCCCCGTCATTTCAGAATATCCTGAAGTTTTTCCCGAAGAACTACCTGGTTTACCACCAGATAGGCAAGTAGAATTCCGAATTGACATCATCCCGGGTGCAGCACCAGTAGCGAGAGCGCCTTATAGGTTGGCACCAACGGAGATGAAGGAATTAAGGACACAATTAGATGATCTGCTAGCCAAGGGTTTTATTAGACCTAGTTCGTCTCCTTGGGGGGGGGGGCGCCAATCTTGTTTGTCAAGAAGAAGGATGGATCGATGCGTCTGTGCATCGATTACCGTGAGCTTAATAAGGTCACTATCAAGAATAGGTATCCTTTGCCTAGGATCGACGATCTGTTCGACCAGTTACAAGGGGCAAGCTACTTCTCTAAGATCGATTTGAGGTCAGGCTATCATCAGTTGAAGGTCAAAGATGAAGATGTGCACAAGACTGCATTTAGGACTCGTTATGGTCATTACGAGTTCCTAGTGATGCCTTTTGGGCTCACTAATGCACCGGCCGCATTCATGGATCTCATGAATCGCGTCTGCAAGCCTTACTTAGATAAATTTGTCATCGTCTTCATTGACGACATTCTCATTTACTCGAAGAGCCAAGCTGACCACGAGAAACACCTTCGTTGTATTCTTAAACTTCTACATCATGAGAAACTCTACGCCAAATTTTAGAAGTGCGAATTTTGGCTTCGAGAAGTCCAATTCCTTGGACATGTGGTAAGTGAGCGTGGTATCCAAGTGGATCCTGCTAAGGTAGAAGCAGTTATGAATTGGCAAGAGCCAAAGACACCTACTGAGATTCGTAGCTTCCTGGGTTTAGCAGGATATTATAGGCGATTTATCTAAAACTTCTCAAGGATTGCTGCGCCCCTAACTTCGTTGACACGTAAGAAGGTTAAGTTTGATTGGGGCCCAAAGCAGCAGGAATCCTTTGACATTCTTAAGAAAAAGTTGAGCAATGCACCAGTGTTAACATTACCCGATGGTATAGAAGAATTCGTGGTGTATTGTGATGCATCACACACTGGTATGGGATGTGTACTCATGCAGAAAGGCAAAGTTATTGCCTACGCTTCACGACAGCTAAAGGTGCATGAGAAGAACTACACCACCCATGACTTGGAGCTGGGTGCCATTGTATTTGCATTAAAACTATGGAGGCATTACTTGTATGGAACCAAGTGTGTGATCTATTCAGATCACAAGAGCCTTCAACACTTGTTTAATCAGAAGGACTTGAACATGAGGCAGCGACGCTGGATGGAAACTCTAAATGATTATGATTGTGAGATAAGGTACCATCCAGGCAAGGCAAATGTAGTTGCTGACGCCTTAAGTAGGAAGGAAAGAGTGAAGCCGATAAGAATCAATGCCAAAAGCATTTAAATAAAGAATAGTTTGAACGAAAGGTTATTAGCTGCACAAAAGGAAGCTGTGTTGGAAGCTAACTATCCTGAAGAAAAGCTAGGAATAACTAAGGAGCAGTTATCCTATGAAAAGGACGGAATGCTGAGGTTGAATGGACGAATATGGGTTCCAGTTTATGGAGGACTTCGGGATGTTATCCTCCAGGAAGCCCACAGTTCCAAATATTCCGTTCATCCTGGAGCTGATAAGATGTACCAGGATCTAAAGGCAAACTATTGGTGGATAGGCTTGAAAAAGTCTATAGCTGCCTATGTAGCTAAATGTTTGACATGTGCACAAGTCAAAGCTGAGCATCAGAAGTCGTCAGGTTTGCTACAACAGCCTGAAATTCCCACATGGAAGTGGGAGATGGTGACAATGGATTTCATCACCAAATTGCCAAAGACGAGAAAGGGAAACGATACTATATGGGTCATAGTAGATAGGCTGACCAAGTCAGCACATTTTCTTCCCATTAAAGAAACTTACAGCTCCGACATGTTAGCTCAATTGTATGTAGATAAGATTGTAGCTCTGCATGGTGTACCTATGTCGATTATCTCTGACCGAGATACGAGATACACCTCTCATTTTTGGAAGAGTTTCCAACAGTCTTTGGGCACACGCTTAAACTTTAGTATGGCTTACCATCCACAGACGGACGGACAGAGTGAGCGTACCATCCAAACATTGGAAGACATGCTTCGAGCATGTGTGATTGATTTAGGTGGCAGTTGGGATAACCACCTACCATTGATCGAGTTCTCCTATAATAATAGCTACCATACTAGTATTAAGGTTGCGCCTTTTGAGGCATTATATGGTAGAAAATGCAGAACCCCTATATGTTGGGCGGAAGTAGGAGAAGTTCAATTATCAGGACCTGAGTTAGTCTTTGAAACGACGGACAAGATTGTCCAGATTCGCGATCACTTGAAAGCTGCCCAAGATAGGCAGAAAAGCTACGCTGATCCAAAGCGTAAATCTTTTCACTTCGAAGTAGGTGACAAAGTATTGCTTAAAGTATCACCCTGGAAGGGAGTAATGCGATTTGGTAAGAAAGGCAAGCTAAGCCCAAGATACATAGGACCTTTCGAGGTTATCGAACGTGTCGGGTCAGTTGCCTATAAGTTAAACTTACCTGAAGAGCTCAGTAGTATACATAATGTGTTCCACATCTGTAATCTGAAGAAGTGTTTCGCTGATGAATCACTGGTCATACCACATATGGATGTACATATAGATGAGAGCTTGAAATTTGTGGAAAAACCATTGTCAATTGAGGATCGACAGGTAAAGAAGCTTCGAAGGAAGCATGTGCCTATTGTAAAGGTCAAATGGGATGCCCGTAGAGGTCCCGAATACACATGGGAGGTAGAATCCACGATGAAAAAAAATACCCTCACTTGTTTCAGTAAATCTCGAGGTCGAGATTTCTTTAAGGGGGTGAGGATGTAACACCTCGAAAATTTACGTCCAATAATGTATTGACACGTGTCATAGGCTTTGAATATGAGAAAAAGTACTTTAGAAGGACTAAAGTTGACAAACAGTGAAACTATGTGAATATAAGGGTCCAAAGTGTCAACAATGGATAAATAGGCCCTACAATAACCCTACATGGTGTTTATAATCTTAAACGAATAAATAATGGATCATACGAAGAAGAAAATGAAAGAAAGTGAGGAATTACAAACTATAGGGGCTAAATGTGTCAACATGTTGAAAGTATACCTCTGAGTGACCTTTTGGCAAACCCGAAGCTTTGTAACGATAAAATATACTCACTAGAATATGGGATAAAAATTTCATAAAGTTTCGTTATCGTATGAGAAAGTTATGATCAAAACCGTGCACGAAGGGTTAAATGCGTCAACGTTGAAATTTGTGACTTTTCGGGTAAGCACAAAGTTAACCAAGGACTTAACCAAGTTTGTAAAAGTCCTAAGGTCCTTAAAAATCAGGTTTGAGGGTCAAATGTCCAAGAAAAATAGCCAAAACCACGTAACAAAGGACCAGGGACTGTAATGTAAAAGATTGAAACTTGTTAACCTGATGCGCCACTTTTAGACGCCCCGCGAGAAGGAGTTCGCGGCCCGCGAACAAGTGACCAGCGACAGAAACGCGCAGATGCCAGTTATCAGCCTCTGAACCGACTTTAATCAGTTGTTTTCTTATACCAGGGCTCCCTCCAATGGTTTTTCATGCATAGGGGCACCTGTAAACATCTGGTAACATGTGTAGGCTATCTTGGCATCATCTTGAAGGATCAAAATTGATATATAAGAACACCCAATGTTGCAACAATTTCACATTCACTTGCATTCTCAATTCTGGAGCTCTCTGGTCAGCAACAAGGATTCATTAGGCTTCCTAGTCGTGCTTAGGAATCTTGTAAGTATTCTTAACCCTTTCTAATTCGTTTTAGCTTAGTTAATTAGCTTATATTCAAACCGTCGTAATTTAAGTTTGAATTCGTGATTAAATGAAATCCGCTCAGTCATTTCTCAAATTGAAAGTACCTATAAGTAGGTATTTATGTGGGTAACAAACCCTTAAAAGGGTACTTTCAGATTCCCACTCTAACTATGTTAATTGTCGAGTCAAAGCTTACTTTAAAAAGTCAACAAAATGTTTATTTTCAATTTTAAGCATAATTAGCAATGTAGGATACATGCAACCTGTTTGATCATTAAAATAACTTGGTAACTAATGTAAGAACATGTCCCAACATGTTCAACTCGACAATTTTCAGTTTAAACCCGGATCGGAACCGAAAGTCGCATAATTTGACTTTTGCTTTGACTTTCAGTTCTGACCCGTTTATGCATGTTTTAGATCTGCCTTAGAGCTTATTTTGGACCAGGTTTCACATAAGTATAACTCTCTGAGATTATACAACTTGGTTCACTATTTATCCGATTCATATGCATGTTTCCGATTAATGCTTAAATGTTGACTATTATGCCCTTTTGATTATAAAACGTGATTTTTGAAAAAGTAAAAGAGTAGAAACCTTAGTTACTGATTTATAAACTTGCACCAAAAATTTGACATCAGTTTGAGGTCTAGATTAAGAGTTATGCTGATTAGCGTAATTTGAAAGCTTTATGTTACTTAAACGGCGTAATTAGCGTATAGCCTATTTAAACCCACTTTTTGATATCAAACTTTTTACCCACTGATGTAATATAATATTTTGGGATTTTTGAAGATTTTTATTTAATTTTTGGCTGAGCATAACATAGGTCTCTAAGTTTAATTCGGTTAATGCCGGTTTTGCCCTTTAAAGCCATAAAATGAGTTTTACAAACCCTTTTGACCCCAAACCTTTTTCTACTGATTTTATTTGATAAATAAAATATTTTGAGCCTTCTGGAATTATAAAAATATCAGCTTTCCTTTGAAAACCCGGAAATGGCTCCAAATCGCCTTTTTAAGCGTTTTTAGCGCATAGTATGTACTAAAAACTATATTAAACATATAAAGTTGATACCTACTGATATTTTTTTAGTATATTTTTATATAATAACAGTAAGTAAAAGTTTTTAAACTTAGGTTTCCAGTTTCGACCTTTTAAGCCTAAGTGAAATTACCAAAATACCCCTAAGGTGCATAGTTTGGTTTTAAGTGATAAATTTCACATATAGGTCATACCCTACTGTTATAACTTATTAAATTAAGTGTATTTACTGAATAAACCAGACCTGTAACTCAGATGACTAATTAAACTCTTTTATAAACCTTTAAATGACCAAAATGCCCTTATGAGGCATAAGTTGAGTTTAAATTCGGTTGGGGTATAATAGGAGATATCTTATTGATATTACAACATGTTTAAGGCATATTAACTCAGGGAACTTTAATATGACTCTTATGGTTACCCGTGACACCATTTTCGCGTTCGGTTCGTTTATGTAACTAGTTTGCATAAATTGACCGAAACGGGTCAAACCTTATCATCTTTGTCTCAAAATCCAGAATGTATTTAGTATACCCATATTATACAAGTCTTCAAACTTGTCGGGTCTAAATCACATTCTATCCGGTCTTCGCTTAATCGTGCGTTTGAACCGTATCTTCCTTAAAAACTAACCGGTCTAAGCTTAGGCTTAAATAGAGGCCCGTTAGAAATCTAATAGGTTATTATAAACCTTTGTTCCAGAATAGAAGAACCAGTAAAAGCTACCTTCACTCGCTAATTGTGATTTATACTACAAAGGTAAATGTTGGTGCACTAAATGTCTGCTGATTACGTCATTATCAAGTCTTGTGTCTAGGATTGTTTAAATGATCACACAATAGGGTTTAAGTTAGGGTTTTTATGGTTTAAACACAAGATTTCGCTTGAGTGGATTTGTAGTTGCTTGAAGCAAAATCAACACACAAGATTTCGCTTCAGACAGCCTCAAGCGAAATCAACAACTCTATAAATAGGTGTTAGGTCATTTGAAGCGATATCAGATGTCATTGTATGTGTGACGAAGTGCTGACGGATTTGTATCAGAAAACATTGTACAAGCACTCAAATTAATCAGAAAAGAAAGATTAAAAGGATTAAAGCTGTTATGACTTTGTTTACGTTGATTCCGCCTTCGTATGCAAAGATGAACTACTTTTACTGACGGTTTAAGGTCGTACAACGGTCCAACAAGTGGTATCAGAGCTCAGGACGAGGAGTTCATACCATAGCAGCGGATTATCTTCTTTCTACTCATCACTTTTTACATTTTTCAGATCTGAATTAGTTCCAACGGTCAAAATGATTTAATTTTCGAGTATAACGTGTAAAACGTAGTATTAACAAAGCCTACAAAGATTCGGACTGAAATTCAGACTAAAACATGTTAAAATTGACCTAAAACAAGGTTTCGCTTGAAAGTAATTCTAAGGTTACAGGTTGATTTCGCTTCAAATCAGATTTCCTGAAGCGAACTAGTTGGTTTCGCTTGAAACTCTGAAGCGAAATTGATTTCTTGAAGCGAAATAGTTGGTCTCGCTTGAAAACTGCTGAAGCGAAATAGTTGTTGCTGGATTTCGCTTGAAAACCTTTGAAGCGAAATAGTTAGTTTCGCTTGAAACAGATTTGGATTTCGATTGTATTGTTGAAGCGAAATAGCAGATTTCGCTTGAATCAGTTTTGCTAACTGATTTCGCTTGAACAGTTTTATTAAACTGATTTCGCTTGAAGCTGATAACTTCAAGTATTTCGTTTGAACTTTCTAATTTCTCAAAACCTAAAATTTTTCTAAGTGTTTGACTGATTTTTCAGGTACGTTCACGATGGATGATATTTTCTTGAACCCATTTAGCGATATATACGCATTCGCAGGAAACTCGGGAGATGATACTTCTACAAACAACAACAATACGAACGAGAATGAGAATACTCCAAAAGAAAAGAAAAAGGAAGCTTGGGAATCGGAAAGCGCATTCGGAACGTTCAATAAACCCCCAAAGCTAATGGCTATTGAGGAGTACAGTCGGTGGTCCAGAAAATTTGAAGACTGGTTGATGGCATTCGCATTTACTAGCTGGAAAAGTATGAAAAATGGTTATGCAAATGGAAACAAAAATGGTGAAACTTTAAGAGTAGCTGAGGAGATTGATTCATTTGTAGCTGAACAAAAGTGTGTGGCGTTGTTATTTCAGTCAGTCCGGGAAGACATTATTGCCTTGATCGACTATTCAAATGCAAAAGATCTTTGGGAAAAGCTTGAAAAGAAATGTACTGGTAGTCAAGAAATTAAGAAAAACAAAAAGAAACTTCTTAGAAAAGAGTTTGATTTGTTTGGTTATCTTAAGAATGAGTCAGTGTGTAAAATGATAGAAAGGTTCGGTCATCTGAAGCTGGAATTAGTAAGACATGAGATTGACATTCCTGAAGAAGATCTTATCGACAAATTGTTTGATTCGTTGCCGGACGAAATGGATTGGAGATATTATGCGCTCATGCTGAAGAATACCATCAAAGAACCAGAAAAGCTGACATTAGATTTGCTGATTGAAAAACTCGAGAGTCATGAGCTAGAGTTGAAAAAGACGTACAAAGTTAATCAGTCATCTTATCAACAGAATCTGGATCTGTATTATCCAAAGAGTATGATGCAGAAAGTTACTTCTCCAAAGACTGCGTTTTCTGCTGAGAACGTTTCTTCAGCAAACAAAGAAAGTCAAAGTGGTCAAAGTAGTGGAAGCCATAGTGGTTATCACAGTGGATCTACATCTTCTGCAAATCATTCTGATGCAAAGTTTTCTTGCAATATCGCGATAGATTTGAAGAATGCACAGAATTTTGATGCGGAGTCAGCCAAGCAACAAATGGTTTTTCTGGCATCTGTTTTGGAATCCTACGAAGGGTTGGTGGCTGGGAAGATTGGCAATACAAATCTGACAAAAGAAGATTACGATCAGATTGATCCGGAGGAAATGGAACTGATCGATATTCGTTGGGCAATGGCAAGTGCAGTTCGACGTGCACAAAGATTCATGGAAATTACTGGAAGAAAAACAATTGGTGGTGCTTCTACCAAGCTGGGGTTCGATAAATCGAAGGTGACTTGTTTCAAATGTAAGCAGAAGGGTCACTTCAAACGAGAATGTCGAAATGCTTATGCTGATGAGTCAGAGAACCCTTTCAGAGATGATTATTACAAAAAGGCAATCTATCATCAAAATAAATCTGAGCCACCTAGATTGAAGCAGGTTGAAGACAACAGAGACAAATCAAGGGCTCTTGCTGTGATTTATGATGATGAGGGGTATGATTGGAGTAAAGAAGTTCTACCGGAAGAAGATGCGGTGGGTTACACATTCATGGCAAGCAATGATGAACCTAAGCCATGGAAAGATGATCGTACTGAAGAACAGAAATATCACTATCGGAAGATGATAGCTGAAAACAAAATCATTAGAATTTCTCGTATCTATCTGAATGCAAGGAGAGCCAATAGATGGGATCCAGATAGAGAGTGCTATCTTGATGAGTATGGAAATATTGCAATTGATGATAGTACACTTGATATCGAAGCCATCATTAAGGAGTACAAAGAAGAAGATGAATATTGGCAACACAAGTGGTGAGGAACTCCAACTTCGAAAATGATTGAAGAAGAGAAAGAGAAAGAGAGAAAGGAGAGAGAGGAGAAAGAGAAGAAAGAAAAGCAAGTTGATACAGGCATAATTGATACTACGCAAGAGTTGACAGCTGAAAACCTGGGAGTGATGGCTGACAAAGTGCTAGCTGCAAAGGCACTTGAGGTAGATACTAATTCGGTTACTGAGTCAAAGGAGTCGGTCAGTCAAAGTGTGTCAACAAATGCGTCAGGTAACAAAAATGTGTCAGGTAACAAGATTGAAGGAAATGCTGACTGCAAAAATTGCACCAAACAATGCAATTTTTGTAGCACTGTCACGTATCTTAACAATGAGAAAATCAAGAATCTGACAACAAAGGTTAGAAATGTTGAAAATCAGATTCTCGATCGTGACAAAACTGTAAGAGCTTCAACTGAACGGATCAAAGAATTAACGGCTCAAATTGAAAATGATAAAACTGAACGTGAGAAAATTAAATCTGAAAATGAAAAGTTAATTCTTGAAAACCGTCAGATTTCTGAAAAGTTTGAGAAATTGAAAAGCATTGTCAAAGATAGTGATGATCGTAATGGCAAAACATTTAAACAAAATGAACATCTAAGAGCTGTTTTGAGAGTAAAAGAAGAATCGATTAATGAACAACTGGATCAAATTGCTAAACTGAAACTTAAAGTTCAAGAAGCTGAAATTGAGAATGAACGAATCCAGTTGAAGCTTAACAGCTATAAATCAGCAAGCTTTGTTTTGCAGCATATTGTTCCTAAACCTATAGGGAAAAACAAAGATGGCGAGGATGTGTTTTCTGATGGAACGGGTGTAGGTTTTCACAAAGTTCCACCGCCAATTTTAGACAACTACACGAAAAAGCAGTCTAGTTTGGTGGAAATTGAGGAAGAAAGTGAAGTTAAACTTCCTGAAAACATTGATGTCACGTTCACATCTTCCAATGACGAGGGTGTCCAAAGTGATGTGGTGAAAAGTGTGGTAGACAAAGTGCTTAAACCGGATTGTGACACTTCTAAGGAGGATGGGTGTTTCTTTGACAAATACATTCAGAAATCAAAATCCAAAAACAACTTAAGTGATGAACCGGGTCTTGTGATGTACAAGATGGCTGGATCTGATAAGTTGTATTCGGATTCTGAGTTTCCCATTGAGAATGTTAATGTGAAAAAATTGACAAATGTTTTCAAGTTAGTTGAAGTTGAGTTGTCAGAAGTGAACAGTTTGAAACAAACAAAAAGGAAAATGAATTTTGAGAAAGATAAAGCTTATTACAAAAAGCCTATTGTTCCACCACGTTTTTATAATAACAATCGAAACAATTGGTTGGGTGGTTATCAAGGTGGTAAGAGTTATCAGAAAAAGAGTTTTCAAAACAGAAGGTTTGCTGAAAAGAAGGTGTTTGTAAATGGTTCAAGTTCACTTTCTGATGAGGAAAATGAAATTTTTTCAAAATCAAATGAAGAGTTCTTTGAGAAAAGAGCTTCATATTATCAGTCTGAAGGCACAAGTCGAGTTGTTGATACTCGTACATGTTTTAGATGTAATCAAGTTGGTCACATTGCACGAATGTGTACCAATGTGAAGCCTAAGACTGAAAATGTGAAGTATCAACAGAAGAAAGTTGATGTGAAGGGTAAAGCACCAATCGTTGTTGAGAAAAAGAATGTGCAAAATGACAACATCAAATTGAAAAATGAACCCGTAAAGAAAGTGGTAACTAAAAATGAAAAATTTTACAAGAGGGTTGCATTATCTCAACAAGTTTGGAAACCAAAAACTGAAATGAAAATTTCAACTTCTGAAGTGAAAAAGGCTGATGAATCAATTTCGGTTGATTATAATGCAAATTTTCCACCTTTGAAGGCTAAAAATTTCAAAATTCAAATTGCTAGAGTCAAGGTTACACCTAAGGCTGATGAGGCCTGGGTGGACACCATGTTCGAATAAGCAGTTTGAATTGCCGGAGCTTCCTGGATCGCGAAGCATGAATCGGCATCTTTCTTGAAGTTGTTTAAGTCGTAGTTTGTTTTGTGCAGGATCTTCCACAATTGATATCCAGATGGATTATGGATAGTGGTGCATCTCGACATATGACAGGAAAAACTGCATTGCTGTATGATGTGAGAAACATTAATGGTGGTTATGTGGGATTTGCTGGTCATGAAGGTGGTCGAATTGTTGGTGAAGGAACGTTATCCAATGGGATTGTGACGTTTGAGAGAGTTAACTACATCACTGAGCTGGAGAACAATCTGCTTAGTATCTCGCAGATTTGTGACAATCAGTATACTACTCACTTCACTAATAAAGAATGTTTGATTCTGAAACCTGGTTTTGTTGTTCCTGAAGAATGGATTATTATGAGGGCACCTAGAGTGAACGATTTATATGTGTTAGATATGTCTGTAGCAACTACAACTACTGGTCAAGCACATTGTTTCGTGTCTAGAGCAACTGAGAAAGAATCAAGATTGTGGCACCGAAAGATGGGGCATATACATCTTAGGAAGATGAATCACTTGGTGCACAATGATTTGGTATTGGGTGTTAATATCAAAGGTTTTCATCTGGAAGGGGAGTGCATTAGCTGCATCAAAGGCAAGCAGAAGAAAAAGTCACACCCTACAAAGCAAGTCAATTCAGTTTCGAGACCTCTGGAAAGACTTCACATGGATTTATTTGGTCCGGTGAATGTCAAGAGCCTTACAGGAGATTATTATTGTTTGGTCGTTACTGATGATTATTCCAGATTTTCATGGGTATCTTTCTTGAAGACGAAAGATGAAACATTTGACAGTTTGATGAGTCTGTTCAGGAAGATTGAGAATTTGTACCAAAGGCGTATCAAGAAAATTCGAAGTGATAATGGTACCGAATTCAAGAACAGTAAGATGGAAGAATTTTGTGATGAAAGAGGTATTTTGCATGAGTTTAGTGCTCCGTACACTCCGCAGCAGAATGGAGTCGCAGAACGCAAAAATCGGACACTAATCGATACGGCTAGAACTATGCTCGCAGATTCAAAGTTACCGATAAATTTTTGGGCTGAAGCTGTTTCTGCCGCATGCTATACGCTCAACAGGGTTCTAACTGTCAAGAAGTTCAACAAAACATGCTTTGAGCTTATCAATAATCGCAAACCGAATTTGAAGTATCTAGAACCGTTCGGGTCACCTTGTACGGTTATAGAACCTTTTGGGAAGTTTGGTCCGAAGTGCATTGAGGGTATATTTGTTGGTTATTCAAATCCATTGCGACGTGTCTTCGTTCCAAGTGAGAAGCGAATTATTGAAGCTGCAAATGTTGAATGTCAAGGTTATACTATGCCGCCGCAGAATCCTGGTGATTCATGGCGTTATCATTATGACAAACTTTGGGATTCGTTTGACATGAGAGAAGAATCAGAGGATGATGAAGATTTCTTTGATGAGTTGGATATTTTGCGTGAATATGAGTCGCAGTTAAGATTCCCAGCTGAGTATTCAAGAAGACCACGGGAAACTTCAAACGATGATGAAGCAGGTCCAAGTAATGCTGGTGCACATGATGATGTCCAACAGACTGAAGTTGCTCAAGATAATCAGTCGGCTCAGAATGATAATCTAGAAGCTGAAAACATGCCAGTATTTGATCATGGTGATTCAGATTCAAATTCTGAGGGGGAGCAAATTCAGATTTCAGGTCAAACAAACCAAGTTGGTGAACAAGATGCAGAGCAGATTGTTACTAATCTGGAGGGAAATGTAGAGGTTCCAAGTGAAGTGATGCCGCGAACTTTTTCATATCATCCAGAGGAGTTGATCATAGGAGAATTACAAGCTGGAGTTCGCACTCGAAATCAGATTGATAAAGGGCTTACATGTTTTTATACAAAAGTTGCTCCTTTGCAAACTGAATTCTCATTAAGTTGTTTTATCTCGCAGGTTGAGCCAAGAACTTACAAAGAGGCGCTTACTGAAGACTCTTGGGTCAATGCTATGCAGGAGGAACTTAGTCAATTCGAGAAATTGGGAGTGTGGAAGTTAGTTGATTTGCCGGATGGTCATAGGAAAATTAACACTAAGTGGGTGTTTAAGTGTAAGAGAGACGATAGAGGAGTTGTCGTTAGGAACAAAGCTCGACTCGTTGTTCAGGGATTTAGTCAACAGGAGGGGATTGATTTTACCGAAGTTTATGCTCCTGTAGCACGACTAGAAGCTATCAGAATTTTCCTAGCATTTGCGTCTTGGAAGAACTTCAAAGTTTATCAGTTGGATGTTAAATCGGCGTTTCTTTATGGGAAGGTTAAAGAGGAGGTTTATGTCGGTCAGCCGCCGGGCTTTATCGATCCAATCCACAAAAACAAGGTCTACTTATTGGACAAAGCGCTGTATGGTTTACATCAGGCCCCGAGAGCTTGGTACGAGACTTTGTCTCAACACCTACTAGCTAACAAGTTCATTCGTGGAAAAGTGGATGCCACTCTCTTCACTAAAGTCGTTGATGGTCATCTTCTGATAGTTCAGATTTATGTGGACGATATAATCTTTGGGTCAACGAATGAAAATCTATGCAAAGATTTTGAATCAGTGATGAAGCAGAAGTTTGAAATGTCATCAATGGGGGAGATGAAATTCTTTCTGGGATTACAAGTTGAACAACTTCCTGAGGGAATTTTCATTCATCAGTCAAAGTACGTTCATGATATTCTAGAGAAATTTGGGATGTCAAGTTCTACTCCAGCTGCTACCCCACTTGCAACAAATCATGGGATTCACCCAGATCTCACCGGAGACAGGGCTGATGAAACGTTTTACCGATCCATGATAGGTTCTCTAATGTACCTAACTGCTTCACGTCCTGATATAATGTACCCAACGTGCCTCGCAGCAAGATTTCAGTCTAACCCGAGAGCATCGCACATGATCATAGTAAAGAGGATATTACGCTACCTGAAAGGAACTCCTTCATTGGGGTTGTGGTATCCTAGAAAAGGCGATTTTATGCTCGAAGGGTATTCCGATTCGGATTTCGGATGCTGCAAAGTCAATTCAAAATCAACAACTGCAGGATGCCAGTTCTTTGGTCCTAGATTGGTTACCTGGCAGTGTAAGAAACAAACGTCTGTGGCGTTATCTACTTGTGAAGCGGAGTATGTTTCTGCTAGCAGTTGCTGCTCTCAGATCTTGTGGATACAGCAACAGATGCGCGACTACGGTTTGCAGTTTCTTAACACACCTCTTTTTGTTGATAATGAGGCCGCAATAAATATAACTAAAAATCCAGTACATCACGCTAAAACTAAACACATAGAAATTCGTCATCACTTTATTCGTGATTGCTTTGAGAAAAAGTTGATACGAATTGAGAAAATCCACACTGACGAACAGAAAGCTGATTTACATACCAAAGCTTTTGATAAAAATCGGTTTAAATATTTGTTAAAACTGAATGGTATGAAGCTTCTGTCGGTGTCGGATGGCATACTTGGCGTTGATGAGAGTACTGTTGCGGATGAAGACGAGAAACAATCTGCAATGGTTTGTCGAATTTTTACTTGTTTTGGTATTTAGGGGGAGTAGATGTTTGTACATAGTTTATTTTCAGAAAATACAAAAACAGTAAAAAATGCAAAAATACAAAAACATGATAAAATGAAAAAGAGCTTGTGTATATAGGGAAAATGATAGTACATCAGCTAGACGATCACAGTATGCTAAAGATTTGGATAGTTTAAAAGAGTTAAACAATCTTACTGATGATGTGTCGATAGGTTTTCGTACATTTAGTAGATTTATTCGGGATATAAACCTAAATTCAAACTTGTGAATTCGTGGGGAACACTACTTGGATATATAGGTAACCCCTGAAATCTCGTTTGAAAGGTCTCTTAATCTGATATACTAGGTCTTTATACTCTATGATGTCTGGGGTATTATTCCGGGACTTCTGCTGAACGGTAGTTCTGACCTAGTCCCTGGCTAATACTTGCTGCAATGCTTGAAACACAGCATTAAACCCTCAACATGCTGAAACAATAAAATTGATATATGCTGCTGTTGTAAGCAAAAAGATCCTCTAAAGGGGACACACCAAAAAGTCGAAGCTGATATCTCTCTGCGTATACGGAAGTATCGATCTGAGATCCCTCGGCCCTCGTATACCTAAATTATATACAGATATCATTGTAGTATTCTCACCTGTAAGACTGATTATTGGGATTCTGGATACGGGAGTATATTCAAGAGGTGGGACACATGAATGATCTAAGTTCTTAATTCATCTAAATCGTATCCTGAGTAAGTTGAAATTTGTGTGAGAATTTAAGATGGATCAGTATATCGACAATCGAGGTAAATTGTTTAAGTCTAAGTATGAAATGTAGCTTAACGGTACTTGTGATCTGTCTGAAAAGCTGATATGATTCCCTGACACGCTCACCAAAAATATGTTTGTAAATAGTTTACTTTGTTTACTTTCTGCAATTTAAGTTTTCTGTATTTCATTTCTTAGTTTAGATTACTTTGATAAAATCCAAAAAGATTTTATTTCTGTTTTATTTTCCGACAAACCAAAGTGGAGAGTTGATTGTTGGATTCTCAGATGTTTGAAGCAGATGCAGGAAATTCTGGACTGAAGAATGAGGAGAGCTTACTTTGAAGAAGTTTGAATTATTTGGAATGACAAAAACAAGTTCATTAACTTGATACTTGTTATTTTCAGAAAATGTTTGAAATTGATGTTTTAAAATCAGTGTGTTTCGTTAAAAAGATCAACTAAGGTCATTAATTTGGACTTGGTAGATTAATTGAGTAATCAGGGTCATTAACTTGGACCTGAATACTTGAGTGGATTATTAAAGCTGATTGAATTTATATTTTATTGTTGAAAAGATAGAATGGTTATGTTTGCTGGTTAAGTAACAGGTTTGATCTTCATTATTCCCAACGGAAGCTAAATGTTAAAGCTTGAACCAGATTTCTCAGATTCTAGCATATCGAGAGGGGGAGTCTGTGAAAGGGGGAGTCTGGATCAACAGTCAAAGGGAAGATTGAAGTTTAAAGTTTAAAGATTAATGAGAGTTTTTACAATGTTTGAAGATTGTTAAAGACAAAGACTTGAAGCCAAAGACTTTATCAACATCCAAGGGGGAGTCTGTTGGTGCACTAAATGTCTGCTGATTACGTCATTATCAAGTCTTGTGTCTAGGATTGTTTAAATGATCACACAATAGGGTTTAAGTTAGGGTTTTTATGGTTTAAACACAAGATTTCGCTTGAGTGGATTTGTAGTTGCTTGAAGCAAAATCAACACACAAGATTTCGCTTCAGACAGCCTCAAGCGAAATCAACAACTCTATAAATAGGTGTTAGGTCATTTGAAGCGATATCAGATGTCATTGTATGTGTGACGAAGTGCTGACGGATTTGTATCAGAAAACATTGTACAAGCACTCAAATTAATCAGAAAAGAAAGATTAAAAGGATTAAAGCTGTTATGACTTTGTTTACGTTGATTCCGCCTTCGTATGCAAAGATGAACTACTTTTACTGACGGTTTAAGGTCGTACAACGGTCCAACAGTAAATACTTTTAACTTATTTTCCCTATACGGGCTTGGGGTACGGTATATAATATACCGCTTGGTCCGGCATTGAATCTTTAATCGAATAGAGGTTAAATCATTGATATGCTACGTTTTGAAATGTTTTGCTTGCTTAAAGCCTTTGGGGGGTTAATGAACATTTCCCGGATATCCTTGGCATCATCTTACGAGATGGCCACGACCTAAGCACGGGGTGTAGGCGTACACCCGTCAGTGCCTAACCAAATAATGTGGTGTGTCTATTAATCTTTTACCCGGTCTATGGATCGGGCTACTGAACGCATAAGTAACATGTAATTCACTTACAAGATTATATTCACATAATTATCCCAAGTTATAAAATGTTTTGTGCCACGTGCATTCAAATCAATTTTCAAACCTTTTCAAAATGAGTCAGTTAAATTGTATTTACCAGTGTAAACTGACGTATTTTCCAAAAGGTTAAGTGCACGTACTACTCGTACTAGGCTGGCTGTCTTCTAGCGTCCTCAATAAGTCTCGCAAGCTTGGATGTCAATAAAACTGTTGAACAATATCTCCTTTTATTTTGATCCGCCTGTGGATCCGTTTCAACTATTTCGTGATATTTAATATTACAATTTATTAAAGTTGAAATGAATCTATCTTTGCTTCCACTGTGCATTTATATATTGTGTTGTTTGACTTATGATGATATCAACTACGTCACGTTACTCCCCACCGGGCCCACCGGTAATACGTGGAAATATCGGGGTGTGACACGTAGCATTCTTGATTTCTTACAGTCCAATGTCTTGTGCTCAGAGGATTTACAAATCCCACAAGCTCTCGGCTGTGACTGGGATTTTGATTCATATCTGCACCTCCCGAAATGATGCTTCATACAGACTTTACACTTGGGCTTATCACCCGACTGTTGACCATCCTTTTTAGTTCCAGAACTCCTTTTGTGGTCATTGTTTCTCTTATGCTTCTTGTCTGAATGTCGTGAGTTGTCATCCTCACGCTTCCTCTTCTCAGCATCTGTGTTTCTCAGCGATCTCTGCCTGACTGCGTCCAAAGTAAGGGACAATGATATATCAGATGCAGACCGAAAAGTAGTTGGTCTAGAGGCCTTCACACTGGCCTTGATTTCTGGGGCCAAACCCCCAATGAAACGAGCTATTCTCTTGGGTTCCGGAGTCACCAGATACGGAACCAGTCTTGACATAGTGTTGAAGCTCGTAAGGTAGGCTTGACAATCTAGGTTTTTCATAACCAACGACAAGAAATCAGCTTCAATCTTTTCAACCTCATGCTGAGGGCAGTAGTTCTCCTTAATGAGAGTAACAAACTGATCCCATGTCAGATTGTACAATGGGATCTTCCCAGTGGCTTGAATCAAAGACCTCCACCACGCTAGTGCCTCGCCTTTGAATGACTGAGATACGAACTTTACCACATCCTTATCAGCGCAACCACTGATATCTACCACAGTTTCCATCTCGTCTAACCATGACATGCAGCCAATAGCTCCTTTTTCCCCAGTGAAATCCCTGGGTTTGCATGAAACGAAATACTTATAGGAGCAACCCTTACCACGAGGTTCCTGGTTTAGCACAATTCTTTTAGATGGAACACTCCTCTGGTTTGATGAGTGATGGGAATTACTATTGTGAGCAGTATGAGTTCTTGAGGGTGGCTTTGTATGTGGTACAGACTGAGTCCTTACATGGGTATCACTGGATTCATTTAACTGCCTGTCCAGAGCTCGTGTAACGGCATTATCAATTAATGCCTGTAATTCTGCTCCTGCTACGTTGAGTCTGGAAGTGTCATGATTATCTCTGGGGTGGCTGTTGGCTTTTTCTGACCCAGCCATGTAGCTTGATTGCTACATAAAATAATGATTTTAATTCATTCAGAGGTCTATAACAGTTTTATCATTCTAGATGATTTATTAATCATGGTATTTAAGAACCATTTTGATTAATTGCTAAGCATATATATATATATATATATATATATATATTCAGGATTTTTCATGATATTAATCCTTAGTTATAATTAAAATATATTTATGGCATAAAAGGCCAAATCACATGGACAGTTTTAAATTTTAAAACATGATCTTATAGGATTAAGGTATGGAGGTTTTAATCATAGTTTATTACCTCTTCTTAACAGGGGGTCGAAGACCACAACTGTCTTTTGTCTTATATGACAATGAATATAGCCCGCAGGCATTACATCCCTATTGGATGTTTAATATAATAAAAGAATTTGGAAGAATCCAATATAAGGATGACTTATGCGATTTTATCGGATCACATTTTGCAAGGAGTGTTAACATGTTTACAGATGTTAACAAGGTTTTGAATCTTTTGAATTGGTTTTACCGTCTTGGCCATATCTAGAATAACATGTGGCTAGGTTTTACCTTTAAGATTCTTTTTAATTTTTAACGTGGAACGATCCTAAATTGAGATGTTAATAAGGACCTGATTCTAATTTGAGGAACTACCATCTTGGTCCTGTCTTAAAATGACACATGGGCTAGGCTTTTGTCCTTTTTAGATTTTCATTATTTTTTTATTACAATGGTAGGTCTTATAAAAGGAATGTTATTTTTCATTTATTTCATATTTTATGTTTATGCATATAATTAAAAATGAAAATTTAAATTTAATCATTCCACTACAAAATTCAAAAGTACAAGTTTGCCCTAAACGGGACTTCTAACTGAAATAACATGCATGCGCAGGGGCTAAACAGAAATAACATACCCAAGCAGGGGTTAAACAAACATAACATACCCACGCAGGGGTTAAACAGAAAGACATGCCCACGCAGGGGCGGAATACAGAAAGACATGCCCACGCACGGGCGGAATACAATGACGGATGTCCACGCAGGGACTTGATTACAACATAAACAAATAAACAAGGATCTTCAAAAATCCTTCCCCTTGGTCTTCCCCTTGATTAGGCTTGCCAAACCTTTGAAGAATCCGCGGTTGTTCTGGCGCTCTGCTTGAACTTCCCGCTCTACCTGGCTCAACCTTTCGAGAACTTCCTGTTGTCGCTCTGGTGGTATCAAATGCGGCTGCGGCGGCTGCCGATGTGGAGGTTGAGGAGGTGGCGGTTGTTGGTACCCATAAGCTGAGTACCCATAGTGTGGATATCCAGCTTCATAGGGGACTCCAAAGGGTCCTTCCGGATGCAGGGCATTGTAGTTTGCCGCTACCAGGTATGGGTCAGCCTCGGCATAGTTGTAGTTGGTGTGGGCCGGCTGCTCAATGGGATTATACGCCGCTGAGCCGGCGTATGTAGGAATTGGGTTACCAAAACCCAACGGTGGTGGCGCGACAGGCGCATAGTTTACTTCCGAGACAGGGTTTGAAGGCCCACCCATCTGCGGGTCTTCGTGGAGTGGCGGGTAGTGGCTGCCACTTGAAGGTTGAGGGGTGCTGATACGCACTCCTCCTCGCACGGACATCCGTGCATTAGATCTTCTTCGCCTCGGTGGCTCCGGAGGCTGTTGCTGAACTAGTGGTGGTAGCGGTGGAGTGACCGCGACAAAACGAGAATCCTCGGAGGGATCCTGCTGCTACTGCTGGTGAGGCAAGGAGTGGTACGAAGGGGTAAATACCCAATCATACTGGGAGAATCTCGCCTCGTAACAGTCTGGACCACGGTACGGTGATCCATGGAATGATGACCTATCAGAGACCTCGATGGGGTGGTTAGGGGTCCCGGTTGGAGGCTCGGCGGGATCCGTGTCTTCGTCCATGTCCATCACATGGTTGCCCGAAAAGTGGTCTTCAGGTCCTAGTGGGTTAAATCCCACTGGTTCTTCAATGTAGTTTGCCGGGTTGAACCGGCTTCGAAAGACAGGTGTCGGGTCATCGAATGAATGGTGAGGGCTGGATATCTGGAGAGGGATGAAAGAAGGCTGCGGGTTGTGGGGCTCATTTTCAGATTGAGGCCCGAAGGAATGGTGATAGGATGGTGACGAACTTAGCGAGCCGGATCGTCTCGCTGGCTCTATATACGTCCTCCAATGCTCCAGAGGACTCGTACTCATTGAGGCCGGTGGGGTTCGTGATGGCCCGGCCTCATGGTCGTGGCCTATGATTGGTGCCTTTCCACTTCCCCTTATGAACCTTGGTGGCATGATTGAACCTGTCAACATAAACAAAAATAACAACAAGGAAATATATAAAGGACAAAAGTAAAACAATCAGGATTTTTCCTAAGTTCTTTGTCTAGGCTCAAAAATTGAGAAATGTGCAACCGTGTAACTGAGATTAAACACAAAGGCTAGTGTTTAATTCACTCAGTGTTGGCTCTGATACCAACCTGTCACACCCCGATATTTCCACGTATTACCGGTGGGCCCGGTGGGGAGTATCGTGACGTAGTTGATATCGTCATAGTCAAACAACACAATTTTTAAATGCACAGCGAAAGCAAAAGATGAATCACATTACAAACCGAATATAAAGTAATATCAAAGTATTACAAACGGATTGTAAAGGATCCACAGGCGGATCAAAATAAAAAGGAAACATAGTTCATCAGATTAAAAATGTATCCAAGCTTGCAAGACTCTTATTGATGCTAAGGAGAGGCAAACCTATTTCGATTAGTACCTGCACTTAGCCTTTTTGGGAAAATACGTCAGTTTACACTGGTAAATACAATTAACGGACTCATTTTGAAAAGGTTTAGAAAAATTGATTTGAATGCACAAGGCACAAAAACATTTTATAACTTGCGGTAATTATTTATATATAAACTTGTAAAAGAATTACATGTTCGTTATACGTTCAGTAGCCCGGGTTGACACCGGGTTAAAGATTAACAGACACACCATATGATATAGTCCTGCGGCGAGTTATTCTCGAAACAGGCGGTTATACCTTATTATTTATATATGCACTGGCGGGTGTATGCCTACACCCCGTGCTTAGGTCGTGGCCATTTTTATGAATGATGTCAAGGATATCCGGGACATGGTCATTAACCCCCCAAAGGCTTTAAGCATACAAAACAGTTTAAACGGGCCATCTCAATAAATTAACCTTTATATGATTAAAAATTCTATGCCCGACCAAGCGGTATTTTATATACCGTACCCCAAGCCCGTATAAGGGAAAATAAGTTAAAAGTATTTACCTGTGCAAGTATAATTCACAAAAAGCAAGTGCGAGTAGCTTTTACCGGGTCTCCAAATCTGGAACGAAGGTTTTTAATAACCTATTAGATTCTTAAAGGGTCTTCAATTAAGCCTAAACTTAGACCGGTTAGTTTTAAAGGAAGATACAGTTCAAACGCACGATTAAGCGAAGACCGGAATAGAATGTGATTTAGACCCGACAAGTTTGGAGACTTGTGTAATATGGGTAAACTAAACACATTCTGGATTTTGAGACAAAAATGATAAGGTTTGACCCGTTTCGGTCAATTTATGCAAACTAGTTACATAAACCGAACCGAATGCGAAAAATGCGTAACGGGTAACCATATGAGTCATATACAGGTTTCCTAAGTTAATATGCCTTAAATATGTTGTGACATCAGTAAGATATTTTCTATTATGCCCAAAACGAATTTGAACTCAAATTATGCCCCGTAGGGGTATTTTGGTCATTTAAAAGGTTATAAAATATATTTACTATAAATCTGAGTTTTAGGTCTGATATAATCAGTAAATATACTTAATTTAATAGGTTTTATCAGTAGGATATTTCATATAAGTGAAATTTATCATTTATAACCAAACTATTCACCGAAGGGGCATTTTGGTAATTTCACATAAGGTTTAAAGGTCAAATCTGAAAATCTGAGTTTAAAACTTTTGCTTACTGTTAAAGTGTAATAATTTACTTAAAATATCAGTAGGTATCAAGTCTTATATATTTAAAATAGTTTTAATACATAATATACGTTTAAAACGCGTAAAAAACGGTTTTAAGCGATTTCCGGGTTTTATAATGAAAGCTGATAGTTTTATTATTCCAGAAGGCTCAAAATATTTTATTTATCATATAAGATCAGTAGAAAAAGGTTTGGTATCAAAATAATTTGTAAAACTCATTTTATAGGCCATAAGGGCAAAACTGACAATTACCGAATCAAATCTATAACCCTATGTTATGCTCAGCCTAAAAATAAATAAAAATCTTCAAAAATCCCAAAATATTATATTACATCAGTGAGTAAAAATTTTGGTATAAAAAATTGGGTTTAGATAGGTTATATGCTAAATATGTCGTTTAATTAATAAAAAGCTTTTCATTTACGCTAATGAGCATAACTCCTAATCTAGACCTCAAACTGATGTCAAATTTTAGGGACAAGTTTATAATTCAGTAACTAAGGTTTCTATTCTTTTACATTTTCAAAAATCACATTTTAAGGTCATATGGGCATAATAGTCAACATTTACGCATTTAACTGAAACATGCATATGAATCGGATGACTAGTGAACCAAGTTGTATAATCACAGAGGGTTGTACTAACATGTAACCTGGTCCAAATAGAGTTCTAAGGCATTTCTAAAACATGCTACATTGGGTCAGAACTGAAAGTCAAAGCAAAAGTCAAATTATGCGACTTTCGGTTCCGAACTGAGCCTAAACTGAAAATTGTCGGGTTGAACATGTTTAGACATGTTCTTACATTAATTACCAAGTTATATTAGTGATAAAACAGGTTGCATGGGTTCTACATTGTTAATTATGTGTTTATTTGAAAATAAGCTTTCTGTTGACTTAAGATTAACTTTGACCCGACAATTGACCTAGTTAGAGTGAGAATCAGAGGGTGCCTTTTTAAGGGTTTATTACCCACATAATTACCAACTCAAAGGTACTTTCAATTCGAGATTTGACTGGACAAATTTTAATTAATCACGAAGTCAAACTCTAATTACGACGGTTTGACTTTAAGCTAATTAACTAAGCAAAACTGAATTAAGGAGTGTTAAGGAAGCTTACAATAGTCCTATGCACGACTAATGACTTCTAGGAACAGGTCTTGAGCTCCAGGAATCTTCAGAATTGAAGTTGTGAGAGTTTTGAAATGCAAGTGTCCAATGTTGCAACAATAGAGCTCCTTATATACACATTTTGATCACCTGGGATCATGCCAAGGAAGTCTACAAGTGTTATGAGATGCTTACAGGTGCCCCCTATGCATGAAATACCATTGGGGCAGCCCCTGGTATGTAAAACAAGCGTTTGAAGTCGGTTACACAGGCTGAACTGGCAGCTGTGCGCATTTTCTGATGCTGGCAGGCTTAGGCGGCCCGCGTAAGGGTCCTTAAGGACCTTACGCGGCCGGTATGAGTGCCGGGGTCAGGTTACACAAGTTTCAGCTAATTACATTTTTGGCCCCTGGTCCTTTTTAAAGTGGTTTTAAGCTCCCATTTTGCACTTTTAACCTTCTAAATTGATTTCTAAGGACCCCAAGGCATAACCAAACTTTGTTAAGTCCTTGGTTAACTTTTTGATCACCCGAAAAGTTATAAAATTCAAAGTTGACGCTTTTAACCCCTCATATACGAATGTTATCATAACTTTCTCATATTCTATCGAAACCTTGTGAAATTTTTATCACTTATTCTAGTGAGCAAAATTTACCGTTACAAAGCTTCGGGTTTGCTAAAAGGTCACTCAGAGGTATACTTTCAACATGTTGACACATTTAACCCATGTAGTTTGTAATTTCTCACTTTCTTCCACAATTAGCTTCGTATGATCCATAATTCATTCGTTTAAGGGTATAAACATCGTGTAGGGTTATTGAAAAGTATATTTATCCATTGTTGACACTTTGAACCCTTATATTCACATACTTTCTTTGTTTGTCAACTTTAGTCCTTCATAAGTAATCTTTTACACGTTTAAAGCTCATGACACGTGTCGATACATTATTGGACATAAATTTACGAGGTGTTACAAAATGCCTATTATCTTCTCCTACCAAAGTAGAGATTCTCATTCTAGAAGTACCACCGTTAAATGCATAAGTGCATTAATATGTTTTGCTAGCTATGTATGGTTATAATATCTTTCACTTGAGCTTATTGTCATGATATAAACTTTGTCAAGCGAAGAGACATTGGAATGAGTTCAGAGAAATATTTCAGGTATAAACGATACTTGATTATATTTTACTAACCCATCAAAACTAGTTTGGTAAGTATTGTAGATGCAGGAATGTAACAAAACACAGTCGTGCACATTAAGGGATCAAGCAACAAATCATTGGCTACAAAATCTTTGTTCGACTTTCAAGGAAGATGGACACACGTCACTTAAAGGATACATTTTAAAATGAGGGGGGGGGGGACTGATTCAAGTTGCAATCTTTTCCCTTGACTAAGTTTTGTCCCATTGGGTTTTCTTTGTAAGGTTTTAATGAGGCAACATACCTGATCCAAAAGTATCAGGAGGAAAAAATACACGCTGCACTATTTTTCCCTTAGCTAAGGTTTTGTCCCACTGGGTTTTCCTAGCAAGGTTTTTAACGAGGCAGCATCACCAAGCGTATTAAAGGTATGTGGATGGTCAAGGAGGAGTGTTATGAATGTTTCATTTATATGGTGACTCTCCACATATGTAACCTCCATCTATTGATTACCCTTGTATTAATGTTAAGCCTCTATAAATAGTGGTTTCAGGTAATTGGTATTACACACTCAATGAATAAGGTCTAGTCTTAGTACATAGCGGATTTTGTCATAGCGACATAAGGTCTAGTCTTAGTACATAGCGGATTTTGTCAAAAGCGTTGTAAACTATGAGAGGGCGATACGCGTATTTGTGTGAGTTTTGAAGTTGAATTGTTTCTAAACACTTTATATTAAACTTATGGAACAATCTTTAATGTTTCCGCTGAACATGTTTGATTTTAAAACCAATGTTTGAAATATATAATTCTCGTTTAATGGAAATTTCTATTTTTACTTATGGTTCAATGTGATTAGTGGCTAGATCCTGGTATGTCACACGCCTCGCGGGGGTTCCCGCTTGTGGTATTTTTTGGGGGTGTGATAGGTTTAAATATATATATTTTAGTTAAAAAAAGAATAAATTAACTGGGTTTATAGGGACGACATGTCGTCTCTATATGCGAACCACTTTTTTGTATTTTTAATTATTTAGTAACAAAAACTATAAAACAAAACAAAATTATATTTCCATATAGAGACGAAGTTAAATTTATATTTTAGGTTTGTTTTTTAATTTTCATACATATTGATCATTAATAAAATAAAATTAATAGAAAAATATTTAAAATTATAGAGACAACATGTCGTCTCTATAAGTTAAAACGTTTTTTAAAGTTTCCAATTCAACAAACTAGAGAATAAAAAAATTTATTTTCACCTTATAGAGAGGATATATCGTCCCTATAAGATAACCTCTCTTAAAAGGCACGAAAATTCTATTGAAACGACATGTCGTCTCTATAGGGTGATCTATAGAGAGGACATGTGTTGTCCCTATAGGTGTCGTCTCTAGAGGGGTTTTTGTCTAACGGTCAAGTTAAAATGTACTTCAATGTTATGGACAATTTTACTAAAAAGAGCACTCGCTAATGCATGTTGGACTTGGGGGGGGGGGGGGGGTCCTTATTAATGAAACCAATGAAGTCGAAGCTTGGAATCGTATCATGAAGACAAACCAAAGCACAAACATAATCAGAATCCATACCACATATGCCACTGTCTCGTAAGATGTGGTCCTGGAGCACCCAAGATTGGGCCCTCGAGGCCACAAAGGCATAGGATGAAACCTCTACTATCGAATACAACCCAAACCCCAAAACTTAATAGGTAAGGAAACAAGTCACCAATGGAAGTCTCCAAAGAAAGGACATCCATAAACTACCAATTCCTCAATCGCCTCACACAAACCTTTGTCAAAGAATAGCGCTGCATCTTCCATGTGTATAGGTTGACATGTCTTCAAGCCAAAGATAAGATTTGTAATTCCCATACATGATCAAAGCAAGAGTAGTTCACTCTGTGGGTCACCTATTTTGGGTAGAAGACGCATCAAATCTATAACATTAACAGCTCTTTTCATTGCCAACCTGATAATAAAGCTTGCGTCTCTACTAACGCCCCCCACCCCAAGAAGCTTCACCCTAAAAAATGCCCCCCGATGTCCATAGGAAATAAACCCTCACGAAACTTGCTACCATCACAAGAAGGCCAAAATAGCTCCGTTTTCTTAATATTTAGTTCAAGACCCAATATTAGACCCACAACCTTAATGTTGTCCAATATTCTAGCCACCTCTTCTGAATTTCTAATGATAGTCCTATCATCATGGTATCATGCATGAAGAACAAAGCTTACATTGATGCACAAGAGGGTGGAAAATAAGAGCAAAATGAAGTGGACCCAATGGGCCCTTGTTGAACTCTAGTGGTGGACCCTTTAGATTTTTTTCCGGTTCTATTATAAATAGATTTTTTTCCGGTTCTATAAATAGATTACAATTTTATACCTTTTAGATTTTTTTCCGGTTCTATATATAGATTACAATTTACAATTTTATTTTTAGTTCTAGTTACATTTTCATACTATAAATAAGCAACATTTTGTTGCTTTACGTTGTTGTACCACATGTATGGGGAATCTTTCAAAAAAAAATTGAATTTTCATTTTTCATCCAAAGGTTTTTGTCTTTTCATTTTAATCTCTTTAATTTTTTTACTTTTAACCCAAAGACTTTCATGTTTTGCAATTTAACCCCCAACATTTTTTTATTTTCAACTTTGTTCTCCTATACTTTTCATCTTTTGCAAGTTTTTCGTTTTACATTTTGTTCAAAATTTTGCGAGTCAACACGCTGCAACATATGTTTCCTTCTTTCTTTCTTTGATTTGAGCCTTCGGTTTCCTTCTTCCTCGTTTCCGGCAGAAGTTGCAGCACTGGCGTCGGAATTCGCCGTCGGACGTCGCTATTTGATCGATATGCGGTCGCATAGTACCTTATAGAGGCATATGGCCGCGTCGCTACGCTATTCGCGATTGCGTCCGCTATGGATGCTATTGATAACTATGGTGTATGTTTCAACGTAAACCTCTTAAGGAAATGAGTGAGATCAAATAATGCTATTGATAACTATGGTGTATGTTTCAACGTAAACCTTTTAAGGAAATGAGTGAGGTCAAATATAATATGTTTCGTGCTTATTTTACGAATGTTTTGTTAATTTTGTTTCGAACCGAGTGCAGTCAAATTGTGGTTTTTTTTTCCTTTTTTTTCAAAAGTTCTAATTAATCTCTTTTGATAATACATGTCAGCTTTTTCATATACCCATTACGTTTTCTATAATATGTCGAAATGCACGTTTTCATATAATTAACACATCATATAACGTTTAGAACAAAATAATTCGATTTTTGTGATGTACCCGCGCCGCAATGCGCGCGGGTGTTATTGCTAGTTTAATATTTAAAAAGATGCATATATAACTTCTTTAAATTTAAATTTCTTTTTGGGAAAAATAAAATAGTTACTTTCCTTAGAAGTAAAGTATCTTTAATAATGGGTCATATCTTCGTTTAAATTGATATGGAAAGCGTATAACTGTTGAATTTACTTACTCGGTTACTCCATATATATGGCTATATATATATATATATGTATTCTGTTTTTCGGTTCACTATTAGGGTTTCAACTTTCAATATATGGCAGAGCTTGGTTATGGCGATTTGGTTGAGCTGATACTCGTAAGATTGGACGTGAAGGATCTGATACGTTTCAAGAGCGTGTGTAAGTCATGGCATTCTTTAATTGCAAGTCCTCGTTTCTTTTTGAAAATAAAGCTCGTTCATGCTGATGTGGTTGAGCAGATACTCGTAAGATCAGATGTGAAGGATCTGATACGTTTCAAGAGAGTGTGTAAGTCATGGCATTCTTTAATCACAAGTCCTGGTTTCGTTAATCGGCATCTGAACCTTAGTTGCAACAAAGATCGCTGCAACAATGAACTTGTCCATAGAAGAATTACTTGTGATCATCTTGTTATTTGTGATCAACTTGTCCATCTTGTTGGTTCTTCCAATGGCTTAGTTTGTATGACTCCTGAAAATTATTCCAAAGTTATAGTAGTCAATCCGTTGACCAAAGAGGCAAGACAACTGAGTTCACTCCCCTCTCGTTTACAAGCATGTTGGGGTTTTGGTTATGACGCATTCAGTGACGACTACAAGGTTGTCGCAGGGACCAAGAAAGGCTATAATCAAACATGTCTTCAAGTGCTGAGTTTGAAATCAAATGTTTGGAGATCAATTGGAGAAGTGAAGTATAGATTTTATACTAAGATTGGTATCTTATGCAACGGTGCACTTCACTGGCTTGTAGTTGATCAAAATTTTAAGATGTTCATTCTGTCTTATGATTTATCTAAAGAAAAATTTAAAAAAATCCCCCAACCTGATGATCCAACATGTATATGTTGTTCTTGTAATTGCTATCTGGGAATTGTCAAAGAATGCCTGTGCATATTTAATCGGGATGATCATGGTTCTTCGTATTATGGTTATCCTTATCACAACGCATGGTTGATGAAAAAGTACAATGTAAAAGAGTCGTGGGAAATGCTACCACATTGGCGTGATCAGGAGACGAAGCGTGATATTGTACACATCTTGAGATGGGGATTAACCAAGAAAGATGATGAGTCATGGTTTTTCCGTGCTTCGGAACATCACTATAGGGAGTATATGGATGCCCCTATATTTGTGCAGAGCCTTGTATCTCCCTATCTTAATGTGAGGCCAAAACAGGCAAGTAACAACAAGAGGATTGCCAAGGTGGGTTTTATTTTTGTATATTATGTACAGATTATTGATTTTTCCTTGACATTTGTTATCTTATCATTCATACATTTGGCCT
The DNA here is from genome assembly GCA_030545235.1 of Helianthus tuberosus. Taxonomy (NCBI): domain Eukaryota; kingdom Viridiplantae; phylum Streptophyta; class Magnoliopsida; order Asterales; family Asteraceae; genus Helianthus; species Helianthus tuberosus. Next base: position 6,166,017 of record CM060359.1, read on the forward strand.
CTATTTACTTCTCAACTTGGTATGTCTTTTAAGTTGTAACTATTCTTACTTGCTCACAACAATAATTTCTTTGCAGTTGATTAATCAAGGGAAGTCCTTCTTCTCCTGGATCAAATGCCTGATTTCGATGTTGTTGAAGCAGTCAAGAAGACAAGTGTCGCGCTATGAATCTATCTTTCAGTAGCTTTTGGTTCTTTCTATTTTCAAGTATCTTGTGTTTGATGGAGTTAGTTTGTTTAATACTTTTATCTAATTAATTCTTAGTCCTAACCATTTTGTAGTTTATGTTGAATTCTGATGATTATTATGTTTACACACAGCAGTTTCTAGTATCTTGCCACAGGTGATTACCTAACCCACAAGGCAAACATATAAACCCACCGCGGTTTATGTTGGATAGTTTATGTTGAATTCTGGTGATTATTACATTTACATAGAGCAGTTTATCTCTGTGCCTTTGACAAAAAGCTTCTTATGTATATGTTACATATCTTGTTACAGTTGGTGAACAAAGTAGATGATTTCAAATAGTTAATACACTTCACTATTGTTTCTAACCACCTAACATGTGCATGACAAATGACACATAACTTAGGAGAACCTACACATGTATGTGTAAATTAAAATTTTTATATTAGAAAGAATCTAACTGATGTGTAGAATTTTGAATTTTTATATTAGAAAAAATCTAACTTGGTAGAGAATTAGAGGATTTCTAATTTCGAATTTATGAGAGAGAATTACAAATAATTGAGGGCCATCTTTGAGAATTTAGGGATGCCAATGCGAGTAGAAAGATGGGCCCTACTACTCATGACCTACTAGTCTAGTTGTATGGTTTCTCAAATGTGAGTTGTGGGTTCAAATTTTTTTACACGTGAAAGGTAAATGTGAAATTAGGTGTTTAAAAATTTGCTGTTAAAAAAAATTAAAATTTGGCCCTGTAAATCTATACATATAATAAAAGAAACCAATAAATGGACACGTGTCATTCATTGAAGATGTCTACATTTGTAATTTCCTGCATTTTCATACTTATTTTATATCAATTAATTAAATAATAAATAATCAATTAATATTAAATCTTATCTTACTTTAAATGTCGGATAGAATCATTCTATTTTTTCTAAAAATATATTATCTTCAAATTTAAGTTATAAATTAAAGATATTTTTTAAATAATAGCACAAAACAATAATCTTAAACTTAAAAAAACAATAATACGCTCATGTAAAAAATCTAAAGTACAAATAAAATATACAAAATAACTTATTAGACATTAGATCAAACTTTAAAAGAAACATTAATTAGGAAGAGAAGCTAATAATATAATTCTATTTTTGATTTTTCAAATTTGGGTTATAATCAATTCGAATTAACCTTAACCAAGTTTGTGATTTGATTCAAATTAAACCGAATCAAATTTATGATTTTTAAACGAATCCAATAGCATATTATTTACTATACAAAATTACATTTATTTAACCCGTGTAATACATTGTGTTTTTAAATATATAACTTTTGTATTATTTAGTATATATTCGTCTCGCTTACGGTATGAGCATATAATGTATATGTGTGGACGCTCGGAAGGCAAAAGTGAAATTGCAATAGTTTTAACGTTATTTTACTAAGTTCGTAAAAATAACGTTAAAAGCGGCGGACGATTAATAATGCATCATCATGTTGTGGTGTTGATAACAGAAAGACAAAAGGGAACATGCACTAATCGGTCTTTGTCCCGATTGCTGAGTGTTATGTGCCTTATGTCCAAGGCTTGATGCAAAACTACTATCGAGCCGGGGGTCTCACTGAAAGCAACCTCTACATCTTACACTCCTCAGACCCTACCTTAGCTTTGCTATTGATGGGATTTACTAAGTATGATGATGATGATTTAGTACATATAATTAGATTTATTCAACCCGCATAATACACGAGGTTTATAAGGATATAACTTTTTTATTATTTAGTTTATAAAATTACATTTATCCAACCCGTGTAATAAACAAGGTTACAAAATTACATTTATTTAACCCGTGTAATACACAGTGTTTTTAAAGATGTAACTTTTTTTATTATTTAGTATATATAATTAGATTTATTCAACCCGTACAATACACGGGTTTTTATTATTTGGTATATAAAATTATATTTATTCAGTACAATACATGGGGTTCTTAGAGATATAATTTTTATATATAAAATTACATTTGTTCAACCCGTATAATAAACGAGTTTTTTAAAGAATAATTGTTTTAATTTAGTATATAAAATTACATTTATTCAACCCGTGTAATACACGGGGTTCTAACCTAGTTTTCATATAAAAGAAGGGTAGACGATAAGCGAGCCAAACAAAATAGGCTATTGTTATACTATTTTTTTTAGTTGGGTTTTAATTTTTTATTGAACGATAAGGAACCACGTGCCAACCACCGTGACACCAGGCGCTGTGGCTAAGGTTGACTGCTCGACCGCCGCCAGCCCCTTGGCTCTCTCAGATGCGCGGAAACCCGACCTCCACCCGCACGAAGGCACGGCAATGGAATAATCGATAAAACCTCGTCTCCCATCAAACACGAACCGGCGCCACCCGTATTCACCCTTTACCGGGATGCGGCAGAAAATAATGGGAAAAGTGGAGTCGAACTTGGGTCACAATGAACACCAAATTTTTCTCCAACCACTCCACCACTAACTCATTGGCAATTGGGTTTTAAGTTTAATCATGGGTTTTTGGACCTAGAATAGTGGGCCATGGGTGATCGGTCACCCACCTTACATAGTTACACATGGCCCAGGCCGACCTAAAATAATTGAGTATAATGGTAAATTGTTACAACCAGAGAAATTTAGTAATAAAGTATTTACAATAACGTCATCATTAACAAAGGGAAATTATTACAAGCAGAGAAATTTAATAATAAAGCATTTACAATAACGTCGTCATACAATTTACACCACTGTTCACTAGTAATTGTAATTGATTACTTATAGCGGGTTTTTAAGTTCTCATAATATATGTGGTTCTACGTTTACCCTCTCCTATATGGGTAACCCAAATTTCGAGTAATTATGCACACATACACACATAAGGTCTAGTCTTAGTACATAGCGGATTTGTCAAAAGCGTTGTAAACCATGAGAGGGCGATACGCATATTCGTGTGGGTTTTATGGGCGAGCGTACCTACATCCATTTTTAATATAACTAGTGGTTTCGATGACGCGCGTTGCGCGTGGGGCATTAGCGTCTTCGCATAACATATGTATGCCAGCTCAATATGGGCGTATTCCCAGCCATATACATGCATATTTTCAGCCCTTTATGGCTGTAACATTAGCCCCAGTAGTACAGCAACGATTTTCTAACCCTGTATGGGCATAAAGTCCATATAACAGCCCCTAAAACAGCTTAATACAACTTTAACTTAGCAAATTCAAGTTAAAAAAATGCAACTATAAATATGTAAAGTTCTAGCATCAAGTTCACATTTGATAGATAGCTAATAATTTACAACATAGTTTAATAAAGTTAACAAATTAGAATTCTTCAAGAATATCATAACCATCCTTCAATAGCTATAATCCAAGTAATAACATGTAAGCATAATCATCTAAAGGTTACGTATACTTCAATCGTTGTTCACTTGGCGTTGCATTATTGTCTATTCCCAAGAATCTTTTCCATTTTCTATGATCATATCAAGCAACTGCAAACATAATCACAGGAAAAAAAAATTAATCAGGATCGACGTAAATAAAATGGTGTATAAAATTGCAATGGGCGCGCTTATGCTCCTTGAAGCTATACATTTTAAATATTAAGATGTGCGTATATTCAAATAAACATTTGGTACCTGATGAATCCAAGAAAAACAGATGTAAAAAAAACTTGGTTCAAGAAGAAACTATGCAACTGCACACAAAACTTCGTTTGCCACATCATCCGAGAGCTGACCAATCACGGGTCCTGTATTATCCATTGGTTTCACAAGCGAAAAATCATCCCCACCGGACAACACTTCACCAAACGCCATATTAATATCCCAAGGCTGTTCAATATTCTTGTTTCCCAGCACATGTGCTGGCATGCCAGGTTTAACCCCCCCAAGTGCTTCCAAAGTGGCTTCATCTTTTGATGCTTTCCAAACATTTCTTGCGGATGGACCACCTCCAAATATATCAGGCCTAGACTGGTTAACCTATTATTCATAGCTCGTCTCCAGCCCATTTGTGTGTTTGGACCGTGTGTATGATAGTTTGAATAGCCGTTGTATTTGCCAAATGGTCTTTTAGAAGAAATGTGAAAGCCGTTATTATAACATCTTAAAGTATCCACTGAAACTAACAAATTACATGCCATGTCATCAACCATTCTCTCTAGGCCACACACTTAATTCTCTAGAGTTGCCATACCATCACGTGATCCACCCTTAAAAGCCTGTAAGAACAATAGATTGTTTAATTTATATGCAGGCACCGCTATGGGTTTTTTTTTTATATATTAACACAATAAAACACAGCAAACTGTTTTACCATTAGGATCATTCTGAAACTCAACCCCATTCCTATCATTTTGAAAGATGAGTACAGTTGTTTTAAAATTCAAAATGAGTAAAAACAAAAACGATTGCGTAATTAAGTCATCCCTTTAGTCAAGAATCTTGCTGGTTACTTGACTCCTAGGTAAGTGATTAAACAATCTAAATAAGTTGATCTACATACTCACATAATTTGTTTCAAAACCCAAATATCAATCCGAACACAATAATCTACATATAACATCTAAAAACATATACAAACTCCAGCAACATATGAACATTTCAAAAAGCAATAACAGTGTTGTACACCCATAATAGTATGTATAATATAATGAGTTGATGACTACCGGAAATAATAGTATGTATAATATAATGAGTTGATGACTACCCTACAACTAAGCTTATGTTAGTTCTAAACAGATTTTGTTGACCAATGGGATAGCGAGCAAGTATAATAAAAGCGTAAAATCGCTATAGTTTCATCATGAACCATCACAAATCAAATTCATCTGTAATTAGAAAACCAAACTCTATCTTGAACCAAGGTGACCCTTTTTTCATTGTATCAAGAAATCAAGAATCATCCTCTAGAAAGGGTGTAATTTCCAATAACTAACCATAATACAAATAATAACACAATAAAACTTATGATAAAATGCTCATTCAAGAGACCTGTCACCAAAACTAACAAAATGCTCAACACAAAAGTGAACATTTTTTAATCAAAAATCGAACTCAAATTAAGAACGGCTGGTCCTAAGAAAAGATGAAAAAATAATCGTCGATCAAATCTGCAGCGGTAAATAAGATTTGATTATACATTTGTGAAAAGAAAATCATCTGACCATTACTCTTCTTCACCTTCTTCAACTTTCTCAAATAATACCAAATTTTGACCACCAAAAATCAACCAATTAACATCCATAACCAACACCTCCACGTATCATTAGAACATAAAAGAGTTAATTAAAAAAAAGATTGACGAGAACTTAGCACGAACTTAATCCGATAGATCTTCGAATTCTCATCAAACCTTGGTCGGTAAACCTCTTCCAACTACAACATCAAAACACAATTATTCACCATTTCAGCAACAAAAATGGAAGAAAACATTCAACTTTTCGATTTATGGATAGAATTTCAACAACAAAGACGTATGATTGCTATTAAAGAGTTGAGATTTGCGAGTTAAATTTACGAACCATTGTACGCCGCCCATCGGTTGCAGTTTCCGCCAGGTTCAATAGACGGAACCCTAGAGCTGCCACCGCTCCAACAACGGCGTTTTTAACCATCTGAACCCTAACGGCGTTTGAATCACTGCCATTGCCGGAATCCATAAACCCCGCCGTCACTCTCTCCCATCTCTTCTCCGATCTTCTCTATCTCTCCTCCGGTTCTCTCCAATTTTTGCCACCGGATTTCAAGAATAGGAGGTGAAAAAAATGTGATTTTGTAAAATCAGGAAGTGGGATGCTTAGGAGACGCGTGGTATATGGATGACAGAAATAGGACGCGTGTTTTAAAAACATGCGGCCCAATGAATATGGGCCACACAGTTGTCTACCACTGTTCATTCGATTGTGCTATTATTAGATTTAGATTAGATTTAGATTTTAAATCTCGGTTTCTGGCACAACTGGGCTGAAAGAAGTTGAAAATCTAATTAGTTTCAAAACTTTCCATGATAATGGGCCTAAACACATGATTCCTTTTTTTTTTTTCTCTTTTACACACGATTCTAAAATTTGTTAATTTTTTTCTTCAACACACGATTCTAAAACCTGTTAATCAAATTGTCCTGAATAGGGGTGTTTGGTGTTGCGTTTTCAAAATAGATTATGCGTTTTGAAAAAGCATGTAGGTACATGCTTCTCCAAAACTGCGTTTTGGAGGCAGATAATCATTTTTTCAGCCAAACATTTTTTTAGATTATTTATGTTTTACAAACACAATAATCAAATAATCACTTCAAAACGTAATCCCAAACACCCTCTAAGTAAAAGAAAATATAAGTGAATGGAATTAAATAAATCAACATGACAAAAGATCAAATACAAATAAATTTAACGTACAAAACGTACGAATTGAAGGTTTTATTGAAAAACGCGGTGGCATTTTTGTAATTATCAGTAATTATCAAAATTACTCTACAAATGATCCTGTAGAGTAATTTTGATCTTTGTAGACTAATTTTGTAAAATTTTCTTGTAGAGTAATTTTGATCTTGTGGGGTAATTACCAAAATTACTCTACAAGTGTATCAAAATTTCTCTGTATCAAAATGACTTTAAAAGTGAATCAAAATTTCTCTGCAAGTTTATCAAACAACATACAATTCAAAATTACTCTATGATTTTGTGGGGTAATTTTGTAAAATGACCCTGTAGAGTAATTTTGTAAAAATTTTTTAGCATTTAGTTTGGGTGTGTGCCGGGGGGGGGGGGGGGGGTGTTAGGTTTTTTGGTGAGGTATAGTTTTTTAATCTAACATTTTACAAAATTACTATACAAGATCAAAATTACTCTACAAGAATAATTTACAAAATTACTTCACAATATCAAAATTACTCTACAAAATTTTGAAAATTACCCTACAAGCAGAATAAGACCGGTATCAACATTTAGTACGTTAAAGTTATTTGTACGTTTAGTACGTTAAAGTTATTTGTACGAGAACTTTACTCAAATCAACATTCACTTCAATGAATAAGACCGGTATTCATGTCTGGTCATTTTAGTTTTTTTTTGAACGGCGAGGTTAGGATATCGCTAACCAGGTTAGTAGTTAGTCTGTTAGTATCACCAAGTTAGTATTAAAACACCTTTTGCCTGGACTTAAACTCAGGACATTCAAGAGAAACAAAACTTCCTAACTTAAGCTAACAAAATTTTTTATTGACATTATTCTATTCATTTTATATTTCACATGAGTCAAACACCATTTTTTCATATAAGGCGTACACTATGTAGTCCTTATGTTTTTAATAATCCAATTTTTTTTATTCACATTATTCGATTCATTTTCTATTTGTCACATGAGTCAAAGACCATTTTCTCATATAAAGTGTATACTATGTAGTCTTTATGTTTTATAATAATCCAACTTTTATTAATGTCATTCGGAATTGCACTTACAATAAAATATGGTGAACTTATCTAATCTAACTACTATAATAAAAAAAACTAACTTTTGGACACGTGTCATTCATTGAAGATATCCTCAAATTTATATTTATCTAAATAAATAAATAATAAATTAGTATTAAATCTTATCATACTTTAATAAAATATTATCATCAAATCTAAATTGTTAATTTAATATATTTTTAAAACAAATACCTCTATTATCTACTTATCTTATATTAAATATATAAATAATAAATTAATATTAAATGTTATCCTAATTTATTAAAAACATAACTTTTTTTATTATTTGGTATACAAAATTATGTTTATTCAATTCGAGTAAAACGCGAGGTTTTTACTATTATAATAAAATAAACCAACTTTTGGACACGTGTCATTCATTGAAAGTATCCTCAAATTTATATTTATCTAAATAAATAAATTATAAATTAATATTAAATCTTATCATACTTTAATAAAATATTATCCTCAAATCTAAATTGTTAATTTAATATATTTTTAAAACAAATACCTCTATTATCTACTTATCTGTAACGCCCCAAAAATCTGAATGTTAATAATTGTAGTGTGTTCCTATATGACACGTCATGAAATTAATAACTAGGCTATTTAACCTAGTCAAGGGTATGGTTAAAAGTATTAAATGATGAAAGTAGTGTCGGTTATGTTTTAAAGGCAAACCCGAGGGGTTAAAGTGGAACAAGATGGAAGTTGAGTTATTAAAATGAAAAATCAATACACACAAACACACACTTCGTGTGTGTTCACGAATGTTCAGGAGCTCCAAGAGCTCCAAACCCTAGTTCCACTAAATCACCAAATTAAAGGGTGAATCGAAGCTCAAATTCAAGAAGGAACACAGATTAATGATCACCTTCACGAGGGGATCATAAGGTATGTCTTAAATCTAAGATTTGTGATCATGTGTAAAGTGGGTTATGTTCTAATCCATGAGTTCAAGTGGAATTGAGCATGAGTATGTGTTATAATCAACATATAGAACATGAATTATGAATGGTTTGTGCTAATTTGATGTTTAGATGATAAACCCATTAGTTATGGTGATGAAGATGACTAGACTCATCACCTATGTCCAATTCTTGTTGAAAGAATGATGTATTATGTGGGTATGATGAATTCTTGTTAGATAAATTAGGAGGAATATGATGATGTTATGTTTGATGTTCATTTGGAATGATACATGATGATTAGTAGTAGGTGTTGAGGGGTTATGTATGAGTTTAGAAGATTTATGCATGAATAAGTTGTACGTTATGCTTAAAAGGTAGTACGTACATCAAGTGTATGATAAAATGTATATAGTGTCATCCGTATAGTCGATTATGATGTTACGGGTATATGTTGATAAGTCGATGGTAACATATGGTTAATAGTTGACTTTTGAAAGTCAACCAGTATAAGAAACATGATTTGACTCGTTGTCGTAAAGGTAGGATTATAGGAAGTCGTTTGGTACATGTTATGTTAATATGCGTTATTAGTGATTTTATGATAAATTACATGAGTTGGAAAGGATATGAAGTTGATTTTTATGTAATATGCTTGTTAGAAATGACTAAGGGAAGTTAAGTGTGGATTATGCGATTGGTATGATTGTTAACAGGTACAAATGGGTATGCTAACAAGAATGTGGTTTCGATGACATGGAAGTGTAGGGACCATGTCGAGACGGGCTTAAGCATGAGGCGTTAACGGGTCAAGAAGAGGCAAGGAATCGGATACGAGCACGGACGCATAAGGTAAGTGATTTCTGTAATCACTTCTTAGTTAGATTATGTAATATGAAGATGATTAATTAACTAAACATGATGGTTGAGGTTAACTAGGTGACGTAGTCTTTCGTCGTAAATGATGGGATTAAAGTTGACCAAAATGCCCTTGATGGGTATTTCGGGCAAATGATCTTAAAAAGTAGTTTAGAGTCGAGTTATTCGAGTAGTATAACGTTTTGGTCAAGTATGAAAGTGAGGTGTATGGTTTTGTAAGTCAGAAACGTTTCAATGCACAAATACCCTTAACGGGTCAAAATAAGCTTTGAGCGCAAACTGGTGAAATAGGAGGTAAGGTATCCGGGAAGGAATTCGTTTATGACAAACGACCTTGATATTATGAATTTATATGGAGTTAAGGTCAAACAAAGAAGTTATGTGATAGAATTATGAACGGGTCAATTATTGGTAAAAAGGGTAGTAAGCCGGAGACTTAAAAGTCTGGAATTTTGTTAATCCGGATGTCGGATCTTAACACCATAAGATGGGGAATTAAATTACGGACGCGTAGGAAAAAGAATCGGGTAAAACGGACCAATAACGAAGAAGTTATGAATGTTTCCGTGAAACGCGGACGTGTTGGAAATCTGCAGCAACCCAGCTACAACTTTCTGTCGTTTTAGGGGGGTCGCATCACGCGACGGCCTGTCGCGTCGCGCGACGGGTGTAGTTTCTCCGAAAATTGTTTTTGTTCCTCGTTTTGACTTGGGAACTCGTTTAAACGCGTTTTAAGTTGCGTATGACTAATTTAACTTATGTTTTATGACCATTAGGGTAAGCGCACATGTAGATAGGTATGTATGCATGTTTGTATACCTCTATACACGTATGTAGAAATGTATGAAAGCATGTATGTACCTACGTGAGTATGTTTAAAAGTATGTGAGCAAGAATAAGCGGATATATGATGGTATGTATGAGAGTAGGCATGTATGAGTTTGGTATGATGCACGTAGGGTTGTATGTATGTAAATATGTATAATGTCATGTGTGTACTTAATGATGTTGGTATGTGTACATATAGATACGAATATAATGATGTAGATGTGTGTATATGTAAGTATGCGTGTAGATTGGCCTGTAGGTGTGTGAGTATGTATGTAAGCAGGCATGTATGCATGTATGTACGTATGTATATATAGAGATAATATGTATGAAGTAGGGTATGTATGTAAGTCTTTCGGTATGATTAAGTGTTTACGTTGTTTATTCGTGTACCTGGAGTTACAAGTGAAATGCAGGAATAGCAAAGAAGTCTCGCCACGGATGGTATGACAAGATGGAAAAGCTGGGATGTACAGAGTTAACGAAACGAGAAGTAAACTTGAACAAACTTAGTATGTTTATAATGCGTACTAATGTTGTGAATTTTATGTGATGAACGCAGGTAGTTCCAGTCATGAGGATATTCAAGGTTTGGAGATCGAGGATCGAGTTACAAGAGAGATTGTACGGGAACGATGATGTATATATTGTAGTAAACCTAAACTATGTTTTTAAGTTATTAAATAAGTCGAATAATGGATTTATGAGAAAGACTTATGCTAAAGTTAAAGTTTAAATAAGTTAAGGTATTTTTAATGAAAGAAAATTTTATGTTACGTATTTCCGCTGCGACTTTTGTCATGTACGAATTAGGGTCTTACATTATCTGATATTAAATATATAAATAATAAATTAATATTAAATGTTATCCTAATTTATTAAAAACATAACTTTTTTTATTATTTTTTATACAAAATTATGTTTATTCAACTCGAGTAAAACGCGAGAATTTTAAGGATATAATTTTTTTTTTAATTATTTGGTAGATTTTTCAACCCGACTATACACGGGTTTTTTAAAGATACGACGTTTTTAGTATTTGATATACAAAATTACATTTATTTAGGATATAATTTTTTTATTATTTGGTAGATTTTTCAACTCGACTATACACGGGTTTTTTAAAGATTCGACGTTTTTAGTATTTAATATACAAAAATACATTTATTTAATCCGTGTAATACACATGTTTTTAAAGATATAACTTTTTTATTATTTGATATATAAAATTACATTTATTTAACCCGTACAATATACAAGGTTCATAAAGATATACGTTTTTATTATTTAATACACTCGTGTAATACACGGGGTTCTAACCTAGTATAGAATAAATGTTTGCTATTTTTTCCGGTTCTTTTATAAATATGTCTCTTTACATTTAATATTTAAAAATTCCGGTTCTTTTATAAATACGTCTCTTTACATTTAACATTTAAAAATTAAAAAAGATTTATATATAACTATGAAAACATAACTTCTTTAAATTTCTTTCTAAACAAAATACAAAATAATTATTTCCTTATAAGATCAAATCTGCGTTAAAATCCATCTGAATATATCGTCTACCTCTGGCTACTAGGGTTTTAAGTTTCAATGGCAGAGATCGTTCATGACGATATAGTTGAGCATATACTGATAGGATTAGACGTGGAGTATCTGATCAGTTGCATGAGAGTGTGTAAGTCATGGCACTCATTAATCACGAGTCCTCGTTTCGTTACTCGTCATCTGAACCATAGTTACAACCAAGATTGCTACAACAATGAATTTGTCCATAGAAGAATTGTTTTAATCACACATCCTGGTTTCGATAGTCATCATCTTGTTGGTTCATGTAATGGCCTGGTTTGCATATCTTCATTACAAGATCGTAAAGTTTTTGTAGGCAATCCGTTGACTAGAGAGGTAAGACAACTGAGATCACTCCCCCCTTGTTATCCAGCATGTTGGGGTTTTGGTTATGATTCATCCAAGGATGACTACACGGTTGTCGCAGTGGCCAACAAAGGCGAGAATCGTTCATGTGTTCAAGCGTTGAGTTTGAAATCAAATGTTTGGAGAGCTATTGGAGAAGTGAAGTATAGTTTTTATACTAAGATTGGTAATGGTATCTTATGCAATGGTGCACTTCACTGGATCGTACAAGATCAAAATCAAAAGCTGTTAATTCTTTCTTATGATTTATCTAAAGAAGAATTGAAAGAAATCCCCAAACCTTACGATGCCAGATATGAAGGTCCTTATACTAGCTGCCTAGGAACCATCAAAGAATGCCTATGCATATTTCGTCATCGGCAATACGATGTATGGTTGATGAAAAACTACAATGTAAAAGAGTCGTGGGAACTACTACCACGAGATCATGATCATGAAAAGGAGTATGATAGTGTACACGTCTTTACATTGGGATTACCCAAGGATGTTGATGCATCATGGCTTTGTGGTGCTATGGAACATAACTATTGGGTACATATGGATCTCCGTCGCTATTATATTGAGGTTCCTATATATGTGCAGAGCCTTGTGTCTCCCCATGTTAATGGGAGGCCGAAACAGGCAAGTAACAACAAGTGGATTGCCAAGGTGGGTTCTATGTCTATATATTATGTATAGTTTACAGATTTTCCTTAAAATTTGGTTTCTTGTTATGTCATGTCCTGCAATTGTAACTATTTTTACTTGCTCCCATCTCTAATTTCATTGCAGTTGATTAATCAATGGAAGTCCTTGTTGTCCTGGACCAAATGCCTGATTTCGATGCTGTTGAAGCAGTCAAGATGAGAAGTGTTGCGGTATGAAGAATCTATCTTCCAGTAGTTCCTAGTTTCTTGCCAGCAATACTTAGGCCACACGGTCAACATATAAACCCGCCTGGGTTCCACTCTAGAACCAACCGGTAATAGATTTGATCTTCCTGTTAAAATAGGGGTGCCACATTTTGATACTGCTAGGATTTTATTAATGATTTCTCTTCTGGTTCTTTCTATTTCCAAGTATCGTGTGTTTGATGGAGTTAGTTTGTTTAATACTTTTATCTAATTAATTCTTAGTCCTAATCGTTTTGTAGTTTATGTTGAATTCTGATGATTATTATTAATAGCATGTATATCGCATCTATATTTGTTAAGATTGTACAGATTGTTTAGCTGTCAATTAGGATCATCACTACCCTCTGTTTATGCAGTTTCCATATTATAGGTGCAATCTTGTATTATAAATCAAGCAGAATAATGCAATACGATTCATTGAGTAAAATATTCAATTTCCTATATGGTATCAAGTCCTTAGTCCTCTCCCTCCCACCACCTCCTTCCGCCCCCTGCACATCTCCTCTAACCTACCACCTTCTCCCTCAATATGGAAAACAAACTGCACCCTGCCATGACCATCAACAACATCAAAAATATGATCCCAATCACTCTCGACACCGAGACCTCCAACTACACCACATGGACGACTCTCTTTACGGTCCTCTGTCGGGCTTACCAGGTCTACGATCACCTAGAGCCGCGCCCCGAAGCCGTCCCTTCCCCCGCTACCTCGTCTGAGGCTGATGCAGCCAAGGCCAAAGCGGCAGCCGCCGAGCTCGAGTCCCAGTGGTCTCGGATTGATGCCATAGTCCTTCAATGGATCTATGGCACCATATCCCCCGCTCTTCTTGACATCATTATTGAACCCGACCAAACCGCTCATCAAGCATGGACGGCTGTAGCCGATCATTTTAATGATAATAAAAGTGCTCGCCAAGTACAACTTCAGCAACAATTTTCCAACATACACTTTGAATCCTTTCCCTCCATGTCTGCCTATTGCCAGCAGGTTAAACACCTCGCTGATCAACTTCAAAATCTCGGGGCTCCTGTCGACAATCAACGCCTTGTCACCCAACTCTTGAGTGGATTAACCGAACAATATGAAAGCATATCCACTGTCTTACAACATCGGGACCCGTTACCCGGTTTTGCCGAATGTCGTTCCCGACTAACCATGGAGGAAAACAAGAAAAAGAACAACACCGCTCGCGCCGCAACCTCTGCCGCATCTGCTCTCGTGGCCACCACGGCATCTTCCACACCGGCTGAATACTCGACTCCTTCTTCTACGCGGGGACGTGGTCGAGGTGGACGCTCTCGTGGTCGGGGTCGGGTCAACAACAACAACCCTCGTAACAACCGCAGCCCCGGGAACCCTCCGTCGCACCCATACATTGTCTTCCCACAGTCATGGGCGGCTAACCAATGGAGCACTTTCTTTCCCCAAGCTGCCAACAACCACACCACCCCGCCATGCCCCTACCCCTCGGTTCCTAAAACACCTTCCACGACCGCGGGCATTCTTGGTCCACGACCCGACCAGGCCTATACTGCAAGCTTTGTCCCCACCGACATCCAGCAAGCCCTCTACACCATGTCTCTCCAACAACCGGATCCGACAGGTTACATGGACACCGGTGCAACTGGTCACATGGCTACTCCCCATGGTAACGTCTCACCATCTTCTTTTAATTATTGCACTAACAAGTTTATTGTCGTTGGTAATGGCATGCAGATACCAGTCATTGGACAAGGCAACATCACCCTACCACCCCCATACCCACCCTTGAAATTAAATAATGTCCTATATGCCCCCCAATTAATTAAAAATCTCATTTCTGTTCGTAAACTTACAACTGACAATTTATTATCTATCGAATTTGATCCTTTAGGTTTTACTGTGAAGGACCTCAAGACCAAAGCTCCAATCCTCCGATGCAATAGCTCGGGCGATCTCTACCCGTTGAGTGCTCCGCTTCCCAAAACAGCCTCTCAAACTACTGCTCTCACTGTCACCACTCAAGATCGTTGGCATCAACGACTTGGGCACCCGGGCGACAATTTATTACATGCTTTAAAATTGTCTTCGTCTAAAAATAAAACCACACTTTGTCAACCCTGTGTTTTTGGAAAAAGTGTTAAATTTCCTTTTCGTGATTCATGTAACGCAACAAGTTTGCCTTTTGATATTATTCATAGTGATTTGTGGACCTCCCCGGTTCTAAGCACCGGCGGTCATCGTTATTACATTTTGTTCCTTGATGATTTGACAAATTTTCTATGGACTTATCCTCTTCCAAACAAATCACATGCATTCTCAGCCTTCACCGAGTTTAATAACTATATAACCACCCAATTCGAACGGAAAATAAAGCAATTCCAATGTGACAATGGTAAGGAGTACGCAAATGCTTCTTTCCAAACTTTTTGCAAACACAATGGCATGCACTTCCGTTTTTCTTGTCCCTATACCTCCTCCCAAAACGGCAAGGCCGAACGTAAAATACGCACAATCAACAACATGGTTCGGACTTTGCTAGCTCAATCATTCCTACCACCCACTTTTTGGCATCACGCACTTCAAACCGCCACCTACCTTCTCAATATACTACCCAACAAACATCTTAACTTCCTCTCCCCCACCGGTCACCTTTACAACTCCAACCCCACATACGACCATCTTCGAGTATTTGGCTGCCTTTGCTATCCTCTACTCCCCTCCACCTCTATTCACAAACTCGCAAATCGCTCCAAACCCATGGTCTTCCTCGGTTATCCACCAAACCACCGAGGCTACAAATGCCTCGACCTCACTTCTCAGTCCATCCTCATATCCCGCCACGTTCAATTCGAGGAAACCATCTTCCCCTACGCCACTACTCTTCCACCTAGCCCGAATGCCTATGATTTTCTCACAACACCCTTTAACCCTCTCCTGTGGTCCCACGTAACTCACCAAAACTGCCCTCCATCCAACACACCCCACACACACAACACCACAGCCCACACCCCACCTCCAGCCCAAGACCCAACACCGGCCCAATCCCCATCCCCAAACCGTAACCAGCCTTCACCACCTCACACACCCCTCACGGCCCAAAACCCCTCTTCGCCCCACACTCAACCGATCCACAGTCCACCTCCCCCCTCCCAACCGTCGATCTCCGACAACCCACCTGCCTCACCCATCTCCGATCACCCATCACCACCACCGCCCCCTCCCGTTACCCGTACCATGCGCACGCGCGCCATGGACGGCATATATAAACCAAAACAAATCTTAAACCTACACACCACCTCCCTCACCCCCATTCCAAAATCACCTCAACTTGCCTTGTCCTCCCCGGATTGGTACAATGCCATGTCTAACGAGTTTAGTGCACTAATTAAAAATGAAACATGGGAGCTAGTCCCTCGTCAGCCTGATATGAACATCATTCGAAGTATGTGGTTATTTAAACACAAATTCAAGTCTGACGGATCTTTGGAGCGGTACAAGGCAAGGTTGGTGTGTGATGGCAGAGGTCAACAAGTTGGGATCGATTATGGGGAAACTTTCAGTCCAGTTGTTAAACCGGCTACCATCCGCTTAGTTCTCTCCTTAGCTCTCTCTCACTCTTGGTCGATTCACCAATTGGATGTCACCAATGCCTTTCTTCATGGCAAATTGGCAGAGACAGTCTACATGTACCAGCCCATGGGGTTTCGCGACCCCACTCATCCTGACCACGTATGTCGTCTGAAAAAGTCCCTCTACGGGCTCAAGCAGGCACCACGCACGTGGTACCAACGTTTTACTGACTTTGTTTTATTGCAGGGATTCTCACAAAGCAAATCCGACACCTCATTATTCATTTATCATCATGGGACAGACACTGCATATTTACTCCTTTATGTTGATGACATCATCCTGGTCACCTCCTCTGACACTCTCCGTCATCGTCTCATGACTACTCTTGCGGGTGAATTTGCAATGAAAGATTTGGGCCCCCTCACTTATTTTCTTGGCATCTCTGTCACTCGTAATGGTGACCGCATGTTCCTGTCACAACAAGCTTATGCCCGAGACATCATACATCGGGCTGCCATGGACTCTTGCAAGCCCGTCGCTACCCCGGTCGACACCAACACCAAATTGGGTCAAACCTCTGCACCGCCATTCAGCGACCCCACAGCCTATCGCAGTTTAGCGGGTGCCCTCCAGTACCTTACTTTCACCCGCCCGGATATATCTTATGCAGTTCAGCAGATTTGCATGTATATGCACTCTCCGACGGAAGCACACTGGAACGCTCTCAAGCGTATAATACGCTACCTTCAAGGCACTACAACTTACGGTTTACATCTTAGCCCTGCACCTAATTTATCTCTACAGGCCTTCACAGATGCCGATTGGGCCGGATGCCCCGACACTCGCCGCTCCACTTCTGGCTATTGTGTCTATCTTGGAGACAACCTTTTGTCTTGGTCATCCAAACGTCAGCCTACAGTCTCTCGCTCAAGTGCTGAAGCAGAATATCGGGGTGTCGCTAACGTCGTTGCAGAAATTTGTTGGCTCCGTAATCTACTTCTCGAGCTTCACCGTCCCCTTTCTCGTGCCACCCTGATCTATTGTGACAATGTCAGCGCGATTTATTTATCTGGAAATCCGGTCCAACATCAACGGACGAAGCACATTGAGTTAGACATCCACTTTGTTCGTGAACAGGTACAACGGGGGTGTGTTCGAGTCCTACACGTACCAAGTCGCTACCAAGTTGCCGATGTCTTCACCAAAGGCCTTCCACGCGTGCTCTTTGAAGACTTTCGATCCAGTCTAAACATTCGACCACCGAACGTCTCGACTGCGGGGGTGTAATAGCATGTATATCGCATCTATATTTGTTAAGATTGTACAGATTGTTTAGCTGTCAATTAGGATCATCACTACCCTCTGTTTATGCAGTTTCCATATTATAGGTGCAATCTTGTATTATAAATCAAGCAGAATAATGCAATACGATTCATTGAGTAAAATATTCAATTTCCTATAATTATGTTACACACAACAGTTTCTCTCTACATGCCTATGATAAAAATTCTTATATATATATCAATATATGTAACGTCACTTGGTGAACAAAGTAGATGATAGTTGTTAATTAACTGTTTAACCAACACATGTATATGATTTCAAACAGTTAATATAGTTAACTGTTTTTTAACCAACTACACATGTGTATGCATGACTAATTACACATACCTTAATAGAACATACACACACGTGTGTAGAATTTTCATTTTTTATATTAGAAAAAAGAATAAAGTGGTAGAGAATTAAACCATGTAAAATTTCGAATTTAATTAAGAGAGAGAGAGCGCCTGATGATGCACTTTGTGGATGCGGCTTGTTTCGGTTTGACTCGGTTCGGTTCAAGCCCGATGTCACGACATTCCTCCGTTGTGCGTCCCAGAGTTCGACACGCGAAGTACGAATAGCCACGAGTTGACATCACTATGATGTCATGATGATGTCATCTTTAATATAGTGTGAATATGAAGTGAACTTCAAAGAACATTAACTGTGCTAAAGTCTACGAAGAGTTAGCCAAATGGAGCCAATGAGGAGTCTTCGTGGGTTTGCAATTATGATGAACAATGAGAGTGTTCGTCACGAACCTTGATGGTTCGTGGCATCATGATAGTTCGTGGGGTATTTCCACGAAGACTATAGTCTTCGTGGGCCTCTTCAATGTTCGTGGCTTTTGAGTGTTCGCGTGTGATGTCCACGAAGACTCATAGTCTTCGTTGGACTTGTAGACTGTTCGTGGCCCAGTAACACCCTTCGTAGTGTTACTGGGTATTAGGCCTATCGATACAGATACTAGTTCCACAATTCAGTTAAGAGAGTCCCTGTGAAAGTTGTAAACACTGTGTGTATGTGTGTACTGATTCTCTTCACTTAATCAAAGTTGTGAATCTTTGGTTACTTTGTGTTTGTGTTGATACATATTATGTGGACGTGACTCGGTTCGGTTCGACCCGGTTAGGTTCGGCTCAAGCCCGACATCACGACATTCCTCCGTCGTGCGCCCCAGAATTCGACAGGCGAAGCACGGAGCGCCGCGAGCCGGTTCCCGCCGCCACATCATCATGACATCATCATGATGATGTCATAAGTTGTCTAAACATTACAAATCTACAAATCAGATTTACGTAAAGAAGCTTGGGCCAATCAACTTCAAGACAGAATGCATGTTGGGCCAATACATTTGGGCTTAAACATCTAACTGGGCCGTACCCCATAAATAACATGCATGTCGACGAAACAACTCTTGTTTCATCGACTTTGATATTATGTTATTGTGTTTCGTCGACGTAACACTTGTTTCGTCGACTGTGATGTGTTTCGTCGTAGTGTTTCAGTATATATACACAGATAACAAACAGAACACAGTGAGATAAGTCTGAATAGATTTGAGAGCGAACACTGTAAACACACACACTGAGAGTTTATGAGAGCATCGTATAAACATTGTATTGTAACCGTTTTCTAGATTAATACAATGGAGTGTTAACCGTTGAATCGTTGTGTCTTACGTGTTCGTCACTTGGTTTAACTTACCCGTTTGGATTCCGCACTTTCGGGTTTGTCGGAAAACAGGGAATAGAGGTTACTCGATCCTCCGGGTGGACCTACAATTGGTATCAGAGCATTGGCTCGATTCCTTGTTAAAACCAAGTTGTTTTTCTTGTGTTTTTGAAAGATTTTTAAGTGTTTTTCTGAATTTTAAAGTTTGAAGTTCATACATTTCTGGAAAAACAGTTTGAAAATCGTGAAAAACCTTGTGTTTTTGCTATTTGTTTTATTAAAACCATTGTTAAAATACATGTATACATGCTAAGGTTTGGTTTTAAGTAAACTTTTGTGCAAAAACTTGTGTTCGGAAAGCTTATCGGTTGCCGGAAAAATCATAACTTCATCGAGTTCATCTAGATATTCAAGTTGTTCTTGATAATATCTGAGTTTGATCCTATATTGTTGAATTATTGAAGTGTTGTGATTAAAATATTGATTGTTTTAAATCTTGTACAAAAGGCATGATGGATAGTTGGTAACCACTGTGGCCGAAAGCATGATAGTTTGACAATTTGAGTCTTGTGTCAGTAAAGGATAAGGACACTTTGAAAAAGGTCACCAACCTCACCCACTCTCTAATCTTATCTCCTTGTTTGAAGAAAATTCCATTTCAATATAACCCCAAAGGTCAACACAAGAGATTTCATCAAACAAAATCATAAGCTGAGTTTTCGTCACATTCTTCAATCAGAACTTTCGTCGAATTGATTTAAAAAAAAATCATTTCAAATCCATTGAGTTTCGTCGTTTGTATTTAGTCTCCTTGTGTTTCATCGATCAGTCAACATCATTGTGGTCACCAGTAAAAAATTTCGGCGCCATTATTTAAATCATATTTAAGTTTCGTCGAATTGATTTTTTTAGAATCCAGTTTCGTCGTCCATCATAATTCACAACAGGAATTGAGTTTCGTCGCACACATATAAATTCAGTTTCATCGCACACATATAAATTCAGTTTCGTCGCACACATTCAGATCAGTTTCGTCGTTTACATTAAGATCTGTTTCGTTGAACTTGTTAAAATTTTTAACAGAAGCTTTGCAAATCATATTTAACGGTTTGATTTGAGTGATTTGTTCAGGTATTCGTCATTATATACTCGAAATGAATCCGAATTGGTGGGGTACTCCGTCTAATGCGGAAAGCAAGTATAGAAGTACGGGATTATCTCCATCATGGGCCGAATCTCCCACACCACCTCGAATTACGGTGTTTGTCACAAGCACAGATTTATATGGCAATCCGATACAAGTTCCTGTAAAGCCAGCTCCAACAACAGACTTGTATGGAAATCCATTACCACCAGTTGTTTCACAGCGCCATCGTTCTACTGTAGCACCATCATCTCTTGATCCAAGGAACTGTAGTCAAACAAAAACGGCGTTTTATGCTAAAATTGTCAAAGATGCCAGCAACGGTGGATCATCGCGAAACGATGACAGTTCTGAACATGACAGTAGTTCAGTTGAAGACGTTTCAACTTCAGTTGAAGACGTTTCAACTTCAGTTGAAGATGTTACAACTTCAAGTTCAAGCGAGGATGGATCAGAACATGAATCAACAAGGGAGGTTGTTGATTCTGAGGCAAATGAGTCAACATCTGAGAGTGATTCCAGTCAGGTACGTGTCGATGAATCAAAATCCGATAGTTGTGACAGGTGTGATATGTTTGTTGGATTAAATGTTAAATTGTCTGATTTGCAAAGCAAATATGATGATTTGCAAAACAAATATGATGTGTCATTTATCCACAATCAACATTTGATCGTGGATCTTTCGAAATGCACAGAGGCCAACATGTTTCGTGAAAATTATGAAAAGGAATTTAAAAAGATAATTGAAACATTAAAACATGTTCCTGGACTGGGGACACCTTCGGTGGAATGGTTGCGAAAGGACTGGAATGAAAGGATTGAGATGTCTTCTGTTTCGGTATGATCTTTCCTATTTTTGTTCTTTAAAAAACCTTATCTAGATTGTCTAAATTTCTGAAACTATAACACTTATGAGTATCCTGATCGGGATATGTTCTCAGGATATATTCTCAAGATGTATTCTCAGGATATACTTCAGGATACTTGGATTGAAAATTGAAACTATATTCAAATCAAACTACTGTTATCAAAACAAGCTTTGCAAAATAAAAATGAACCATCTTTTTTCTTTGAAAACTTTATCGAAATTGTTTGAGTTATAAGAACTCTATTTGGCAAAAAACTTGGCAGGATATCTGCGGGTAACCTGATCAAGATATTTTCAAGACATTTGGTCAGGACATTTGAAATATTACACTAAGTTTGGAACATTAAAATCATATTCAAACTAAGCAATGCATAACAAGAATAGAAAAAGGACAACGATAGATAAGGTCATAAAAAGGTTATATTGTTAACATAGCAAAAGTTTGTGCTTTTGGTTTCATCTCAAACCGAGACCCATCCGCCAAAAGCACAAATTCGTTTTTTGCCATACTTACTTAATTATTGAAGGCTTCGTCTTGGAACCCAAGATACCTCCCCCTTCAATTGTTAGAATGTTCAAAATTAAGCATACTAATTGATGATCAAGGGCTTCATCCTGAAACTCAGGATCCCTCCACCCTTGGTCATCATATTGTACTAATGTCTAAAGTGCAGGAAAGTAAATCGTTCAACATGCAAGAAAAAGAAAAGTGTTCAACAACCAACAACCATTGAACTTAAAAAAGTGGGCTCCGGCGTAGGCATAAATATCCATCATCGCTCACTTTTCCACCCGCTCACGGGGTAGCACCAGATCCACCATCACCAGCTTCTTCCGCCGTCTCACCCGCCTTGGAAGATTCGCCAATCTCAGGATTGGCAGGATACGTCACAGGACTGCAACCAAGATCCTTCAGTTTCTTCTCCCATACATCAACGGTCCAGGTTGGGCATTTGAAGTCTGCTATCCTGGCTTCATAAGCCATCTTAAGCCTGGCCTGAAGGAGGGAAACTACGACGGAACCCTTGAGGCCATCCCTGAATGAAGCCATATCTTGATTATGTTGGACCTCAGCGATAACCAGCTCGATCTCAGTGGCCTTCTTCACTGCAGCTTCGGCATCCAGAGTCACCTTTTTTAACTTATCTTCATAATGTTGTGACCTGGCTGCAATGATATTCCCCTTATCCACGATAGTGATCTTAGCTTTCTTCAACTTGGCCTCTGAGATCTTCACTGTTTCACAAGCTTCGGTGTAGAGATGCGTCAGACGCTCAAGACCCTACAAAACAGAACTCAGGTATTGTTAATATAATCTAACTAGGGTATCAATTCAGCATATGTGTGCAGGATGTAGGATAAGGATATTTACCTGGTTAAGGAAAGAACTCATGAAATGGCTAGATTCCATGAAACCAAGGTTCTCGTAGGAAAAGACTTCAGCGATGACGAGAGAATCAGATTCTTTCCTCTTACGGGAACTAGAAGCACGGAGCTTCGATGTTGAGGAAGGCTTGGGCATGGCTGCAAGTTCAGAACTAGTTCAAGGCTTGGATGCTATGGAAGGCTTGGAGCTAGGCTCTTTCTTTACTGGAATGGTTGCCGGGACACTGTCAAGCTCTTCCAGATCAAAAATTGAAACAAGATTGCTGGAATCTACATAAAAGAGAAGTGATTTCAATTTTTATATGTTAATACATCAACTAACCAAACATGTGCAGAAATGAATTTAGAACATACATCCTTACCCGACGTATTGGAGGATGAATGCTAACTTGAACTTGAGTGACTAAGCCAAAAAACAAACCCACCCAGCTGAAGAAAAATCTGACCGGATGTTCCAATCAAATGGCCGGATGACGTACTATCAGGGAAGGCTCCAGAGGCACGTAGAGCGGCCATGTCGGCATTATCAAAATTGCAAACCTCTTTCTCGGGCTTGCCAAGCAGATTGTGTGCCATGAAGGTTGGCTTGGAGTCCCCGGGGCATGAACGAGTGCGTTTTGCCATGAGATTGGAGACGATGGAAAAGATGCACAAAGAAAGAATAGAGAGAGAGGGAATACCTAAATGGTCCAGTACAATGTGATAATTAACAAGAAGAAAGTAGAAGATATGCTAACTATGAGAAATACTAGCCTTGAAAGCTGTATCAGGTCACATCACATCTCTATCCATTAAGACTTCAGATAACGTCAGAAAAATACATCTGTTAAGATCAAAGGATCCCAACAGCTATATTTTTGGGGACAATTGTTGTGGCTGGAATTTTCTAACCTATATCCCGAAATTATATCCTGACTTTATATGTCAATTTTCGCTGCCAGGATACTGGACCAGGATATTGGTAACATCCTGCGAGGGTATCCTGCGTGCTGTTAACGATTTGCTTTGGCTGCAAGGTACAAACGATTATGAGGCTTGGTCTCCCTGAAGAATAGGTCAAGGTGGTTACAAGAAAGACGTTGGAAGCTTGGAGAAGGGGTTTACAACGGTCAAAAGGGAATATTCGCAGGATCCCGGAATAATAGGGCAATATCCCGGATTTTTAGCATAGTTTGTGTAACACCCCGAAAATATAAAACTTTAAATTGGAATTGTAAGGTATAAATAAACGAGAATTTACTAACTAGGAATTTTAACCTAGTTAGTTACAAGTCTAAAAATAACCTAAAGTAGGGTTAAAAGTAACTAAAATCAATGTTGATCAAAGTGGAGGGGTTTAGGTTGTTAAAATTGAAACTTGAATTTTAATAAACAAATAAAACACAAACCAAACACCCCACTTTGGGGCTCTGGTCGATCAGAACAACATGGGGGCGACACCCACCTTCAAACAAAACCTAGAATTCTACTAAAACTCTTAAATTGGAGGAGCAAATCTGGTCCAAACGAAAATCCGAGCTTAGAATCGTGATCCTCATCACAAGAGGATTACAAGGTATGTAAAATTTAGTGAAAACTCTTAACTTGAAATTCTCATGAAATTGGGAAAAGTCTGAATTAGGGTTGCATGTATATGTTGTGATGATTGAAGAACAACTATAGTGTCTAGGAACAAACCCTAGACCAATAGAAGTTGAAATCATAGGAAATTTTGGTGAATCTATGAACACCATTGTATGTGATTAATGGGTTATGAATAAATTGATGAATACTAGGATATTGGGTGTTAATTTTGTGTAATTTGACAATTTGGAAGTGATTTCAGAAATCTAGAAGCTAACAATCATGTAAAATGTTGATTGAAGTGAAATTAGGGCTAAATGATAAGCTAGAAACTTGTCATATAACCTTGTGAAAAATCTGCCTTTGAGGTGTTTGTGAAAATGCCTCAAAGAAGGCTTAAAAGAGAAATTTAAAGCTTTAACGCATAATTATGATGTTTCGGTATATTATGCGAAGTGAGGTTTAAAGAGAGTTCTAAACATGTCTTAAATTGAACTCTATAGGAAAGGATACCGGAACGTCGAGTGGACAAGCCGGTGGTGATTTGCGGTTGAAGGGCGTACACTAAGGTATGTAACTTGATCCGTTACACTCGTTGAAATATGGATGAACTATGCGTTATTGATAGAATTTATGTCGATTATGGTTGGAATGTGAATTTGATAGATTTAGTATAGTAAACGAACCTAATTGGTAGTCATCATAAGTGGATGGTTCCACAAGATGAGCCAATTGATCTATTAGTGTGGAAAATTGTAGTTTTAAACTTTCTAGTAGTCGACAATGGCGATAATAATCACAAAGGCATTAAACCAAAAAGTTGGTAAGAAATGCGGGTGATAATAAGCCCCGGATGTTGGGCATAAGGCGCCATAGGATCATTAGTCAAATGGTTGTAAATTGTGTAAGGTTAGAATGGGTCGAATAATTACATTGTGACATATGGTCTTTCGGTCCGTAAAATAAATTCTTGACATCAAATTTATAATAGTTATGTCGGTAATGAATTTACAGACGTATAGGAAGAAAAATCACCTAAAACGGACTTACGAGTAAAAAGTTATGGCTATTTAAAGTTGGAACTTGATTGAACTTGGAGCTGGGAATGTTCAGCATCAAAAAAATGAGAGATTCTGTGAAAACAAGGGCCTCGCGTAGCGTGAGCCCCTGTCGCGTCACGCGACGCCTTCAGTCCGATTTTTTTTTTATTTGTTGATCCATGGAACTTGTGTGCAATCATTTGGACTTGATCAAAACTAACTTGTATTGTGTTTTGATCGTAGGTGTTGATGGTAATTAACCGGAAGATGATCGAGCTAGATTTTGAAGAACCGAACACTACTTGCAAGCTTCCGCAACGTTTTAATTCTGTAGTAGACTTTCTTTTTAGGATGTAAACAATTGTAAAATGGCTTTTGAAATCTTTTAACCTAGTCTTTGGTTGACTAAGGTTTGTGTTAAGTTATGAACTTCTTTTATGAAAATTATGTTAATTAAGAAAATTTTAAGTCTAATGTTGTAATCTATGATTAAAAATCAAGTATAATTAGACGGGTGTTACAGTTTGTTATTTCTTGTAACTATAAATAGGAGTGCTGGATCAGTAGGTTGACACACATTATCCCGCCCACTTTTACACATACATTGCAGCTACGATCACCATCTCAATCACAAACACTCACAACACTCACAAATCACAATCATTGTAACACTTAGAGCTGATCCGCATCATATCCTACACTGTATCCTGATATTTGAAGTAATTGAAGAACAAGGCAGCTGCGATTGTCAGCTCCCGAGGTTTTATGCCGGCGATCTAGAAAGATCAAGGGCTTTCCTCGTACATCTCGTGTCAATTTTTACTTTACTTGCATTTCGTTTACAAATTGATATAGTTCTGCATCCCGGAGCTATATCCTGAAACTGTTTACATTTTCAACAAAGTTAATACATTTTTACAAATTTACATAGCACACTACCTCACAAACTAAGTTTGATCACTAAATTGCTTCGGTAATTTTTGACCAAAACAATTTGGCGCCCACCGTGGGGCAAGTGGTGCTATTTTTAATCAATACTTTGTTAAAATCATTACTCGGTTTTCTGTTTTAGAAATTCTTTTCAAAACTATTTCTAATGGCTTCTCAATCGAATTTGAACTCTTCTTCCATGTCTGTTTCAACCTCTGCTGCCGCTGGTTCATTACCTCCTCCACCTTCACGAGTTCAAACTTTTCAGAGGAGAAATGAAAGCAACACACCGAGAGAAATTCCTGCTGCTCAGAATGTTTCTAGATCCGGAAATTCAGGGAGAACCCATATCCTTGCTTCTAATGACGAAATTATGTCTTTGTTTGGTATTATACAGGAACAAATGAAGAGGCAGCAAGAAACTAACTAGACGATCATGAAGAATATACAACTCTTGAAGTCAAACTCCAGGAAACCTGTGGAGGATACAACTATTCCTCTACAACCCAGGATGCTGAACTTTAGTTCAGCGACGTTAACCGAGGATAATCAAGGCAACATGATACCGAGTCAGTCCCGGAGCAACATGCTGGACATACCATCATCCGCCAGGATATCGATCGTGAGGGATCCAGGATATGGCCCAGGATGTGGTCCAGGATATGGCAAAAGTCAACAGGCTGGTAACATGTTTGCCAATATCAGTATCCCTGCTACTAATAATTCTGATTCTTTGCAGGATATAGGTGTAACACCAGCATTGACCAGGGAACTTCAAAAATTGAAGGATATGATATCAAGTGTTCATGGAGTAATGCAGCCTATACCAGAAGTATCCCAGGATAGTCACAGGATATCCCGATTTGCTCATCCAATTTGTGATGCTGAAATTCCAAAAAGATTCCAGACTCCCAGCATGAAGTTGTATGATGGGACGACAGATCCTGAGGAGCATATTGCCCAGTATAGGGAAATGATGGAAATAAATCCAATCCCACCAGAACTTAAGGAAGCATGCTTATGAAAAGGCTTCGGTTCAACTTTAACAGGATCGGCCTGAAAATGGCTTTTAAATGTTCCACCTTATTCTATTACATCATTTTCTCATTTAGTTAATTTGTTTATCAGTCAATTTTCTTGTAGCAGGAGCTTTGAGAAACTAACAAGTGATCTTTACAGGATAACACAAGGATCACAAGAATCCCTAAGGGATTATGTTAACAAATTTAGTAGAGAATCCCTAGATATCCTGAATCTTGATGTTGCTACGGCAGTACAAGCGTTCAAAATGGGGTTACGAAAGGATTGTCAATTTTATCAGGATCTTGTAATGAATCCTTGCAGGAATTTAGATGAAGCTCGGAATAGGGCTTTGAGATACATAAGGCTTGAAGATGACAAGAAAATGCATGAGAGGATGAACACGTCTTCAACATATGAATGGACAAATAGGAAGTCAGAATCTTCCTACAAACAGTATCGTTCAAAGCCATATGCTAAGAACGATAATAAGAGAGTGAATGTTGTTGAGGATGAGGACGATGAAGAATATCCTGAAATCTCAGAGTATTGTTTTTCTGTAAATGTTCCTGAGTTAATGTATGCTATGCAGGGACTGGGGGACAAAGCTAGGTGGCCGAAAAAGAATCCAAGGAATACAGATTGGAAGGATAAAGCTAAATGATGTGCTTTCCATGAAGACTTTGGGCATATGAGATGATTGCATAGCCTTGAGAAAGGATATAAGCTACTTGCTGAGCAAAGGATACTTGAAAGAAGAAAGCTCAGGATACTGACCAGGATCCTGAGAGAGCTGCATCTCCACCACCAGATGCCAAGATAATTAAATTTATCTCCGGGGGATCTGACATATGTGGAACTTCTTACTCTACAGCTAGGAGGCATGCCAGGAAGGCTAAGGAGGAAATAGGAAATAAACCCACAAGGATGACCATGCTTACGGATGATAAAGTCATTACTTGGTAAAGGGTCATGAAGGTCAGCAGTATCCTGTCTATTATGTTAGTAAAAATTTACTAGATGCTGAGACTAGATATTCACACTTAGAAAAATTAATATTAGCTTTAGTTATGGCATCGACTAAACTTAGACATTACTTTGAAACACATAGAATTCCTATTAAACCAACTATCCTGTTAAAAATGTGCTTAGGAAACCCGAGATGTCAGGTAGGATGGCTAAATGGTCAGTGAAATTAAGTGCCTTTGATCTAGTATATGAACGCTGATGTGCACGAAGTGGTTTAACAAAAACAACTAAAATTAACCCTAATTTAGACACTCTAAGCTTTAAATTTATAAACTAAGACTCGATCTAAACCCTAAACCACACAACCGGCAAGTGTACCGATCAATGTAGTAAAGCTAAAGCAAGTCCGAGTATCGAACCCACGAGACTCTAAGGATTACGCTAAGACTCTATAAAGACTAAGACTGACACGACTCAAACTATTTGTTTATTGATTGGGGGGGGTTTTCTAAAAATCCTAAGAATGCAAATAACGAATAACTAGATTAGCTAAATAACTAACACGAACTCGAACGAAGACTTTGACCAGTGATGAATGAAGACTACCTAGGCTAGACGCAAGCTAAACTCAGAATGGATCTCTATTCGATGATTTTGTGGTGTGGAACCGGGATCTTTGGATACTAAACCTATTAAGACACCACTAAGCCCCTCAAACACTCTCAAGGCGATTCTTATGGCACTACCTAGGCTGTTACGCTCACCGGTTTTCTAGATTTCCTCTCAGTCCTCTAGTTTCTTGAAAGTGCCTATATAAGACGCTCTACCTCTCAGCGCGAACGTCTAAAGCAACTACGGGTTTTAATCTTGGTTTAATAGACAATGGAATGTTAAGGACTTATAACCAAACTGAGACCTATTAATAACCTCGAGCCTCTCAGCGACAAGTTTAGTAGCACACTTGATTTTATTAAACTACCGGATATTACTTCTAAGGTTACTTACGCGTTTTCACCCTAAAGGATTAATGATCTATTACGTGATATAGACAATCACCTAAATCAAGAACCCTAGCACAACCCTATTATGTGATAAAGACCGTCACCAAGGATTATACGAAGCATTAAACAATAATAAAATAATTGTCAAGCACGCATATACACCAAGTTAAATTCCCGAAGCTTTTACAATACAAGAAAAATCCACAACCACGCCAAAAATCGAATAAAGAACCAAACTTTATTTAACTATTGTCATTAGCCTAGGTAGTTTATGAAGTTTAGCCGAAAATCATAACGAACAAAGTCTCAAAAATAATCAAGCAAGGTTCAAATAATGAATTCATTGAATTAAAACAAAAAGACTAGAAAATAAAAGAAACCGAATGGCAAAACCCGGGTATTCCTTGATCTCCAAGGCATATAATGTTCCCCCCTAAGTAATAATTATCAACAGGCCCAAATCCACTAAATCATAAAATTCGCTGGGCTATGGCCCTTTTTATTTTCCTTTGTCTTTCCTAGCTGCGTTCCCCCACACAAATAATGGCTGCTTTTGTTTTCATCTGGCCCAATATTTTATGCCTTTCTTGTGTAGTCAAATTCACAGCCCATAAGGAAATCGAATTATGTTAAATCTTTGTTGATATCTATAAATGCTTGCCATCATGACCATCTGTATCACTTTTCACTTTTAGAATTTGAATATGTTGCCATACTAATCCCAAACATCACCCATTAACATAGACATATTTTGTAGCCTTGCCTACAAGTGTCACTTCTTGTCATGCAGCCTATATTTTTACAATACAGAGATAACTGGCCTCGACTCAATCACGAAAAATAGCGGCAATTTTAATTCAGTCACTGGCACCCCACTCGGCCCAACTAGCTGGTCATTTCCATATTACTCATTTTCGCTTCATTTGCACCAGAACCTGGCCCAACACAAAATAACGAAATATAACACTAAAACTAAATAAAAATAAATAAAACCTGTACAAAAATTATACAATTTACACGGGACAAATATATGTATTTTACCACTTATCAAACGCCATAAAGTCTTAGGCTTTAGCTGACTTTGTGGCTGATTTCAGTAGTGATATTCAAAATGAAGTAGACCTAGAAGTACAACAGCTAGGAGAAAACTTAGAATCCTGGACGTTATATACTGATGGTGCATCTAATGTAAGAGGTGTAGGTTTGGGTATACTACTAAAATCGCCACACGGGGAAATATTACCCCAGGCTATTAGATGTGATTTTCCTGCCACTAATAATGAGGCAAAATATGAAGCTTTAATTGCAGGATTAGAATTGGCTAAAAGTATGAATATCAAAAGTTTGCAAGTATATGTTGATTCTTTGTTAATTATTAATCATTTTAATGGAACCTATGCAGTTAAAAGTGAGAAGTTAATCGAGTATCTCGAAATTCTCAAAAAATTAGCAGGATATTTCGATGTTTTTACACTTGAACAGGTACCAAGAGAATATAATGCTGAAGCAGATGCCTTGGCAAACCTAGGATCATCAGTCGGGATACCTGAGGATCCTGATGAGTATCCTGAGAAGGATCCTAAGTCTTGGATGGATCCGATCATAAGACATCTCAAGGAAGGACACATCCCAAAGGATGAGAATCCTAAGGCCTTTAGAATGAAGGTATCACGATTCACTATTATAAATAATGTATAGTATAAGAAATCTCTTGCAGGACCATATCTGAGGTGCTTAGAGGATCCCAAAACCAAGGAAGTGCTTCAGGATATACATGAAGGGGATTGTGGTAACCATACTGGGGGCAGGTCGTTGTTCTCAAAGGCATTAAGAATATGATATTATTGGCCGACGATGAGAAAAGATGCTGCAGAATATGCTCGAAGATGTGATGCATGTCAAAGACACAGTAATATATTACATCAGCCGGCCGAGCTACTTTATCCTATAGCTTCCCCTTGGCCATTCATGAAGTGGGGAATGGATATAGTAGGAAAATGGCCAAAAGCTCCAGGAGGAAAGGTCTTCATGCTGGCAATGACCGATTATTTCTCTAAGTGGGTCGAAGCTGAAGCATTCGTTCAAGTTAGAGATCAAGAAGTGGTATCCTTTATAAAAAGGAATATCCTGACTAGGTTCGGAGTACCAGCTGAGATAATTTGTGACAATGGATCTCAGTTTATAAGTAAGAGGACTACTAACTTTTGTAAGAGTTGGGGAATCAAGATGATAACATCTACACCGGTACATCCTCAAGCAAATGGACAAGCAGAATCCTCAAACAAGATAATTGTCAACAACCTGAAAAAGAGACTAGGAACTAAAAAAGGAAGATGGACAGAAGAACTACCCTTTGTTTTATGGGCTGATAGGACGACGGTGAAAAATGCAACTCGCCAAACCCCGTTTTCCTTGGTATTTGGAGCAGAAGCGGTGATCCCGACAGAAATGGTAATACCCACAGCAAGATCCAACCTCTGGGATCCTGAGCAGAATCCTGAAGTCCTATGCGAGGAATTGGATACTATTGATGAAACAAGAGACGCAGCAAGGCTAAGGATGGCAGCATACCAACAGAGGATATCTAAAGCATATAACAAGAATATAAGGACTAGAAGGTTCCAGGTCGGAGATTGGGTATTGAGAAAGGCTTTCCAGAATACTACTAATCCTGCCGATGGAAAGTTGGCTCCAAAATGGGAAGGACCCTATGAAATTGAGTCAGAATCTGGGAAAGGAGCATACCGACTCAAGAATATGGAGGGGGATATGCTACCAAGATCCTGGAATGCTATACAAGTGAGTTTAGAATTTAATTTCTAACTCATAATGGTACGAACTCTATAACTCGTTTATATTTTTGATATTATCTTTTATTTTGATACCCAATACTGACTTAAGCATCGGAGGGGTGTTAGCTAGTTTAAAGGTGTTTTGCAGAATATGCTTTGGGATATAGCTCCAGGATACACACTCGGGATACTTCGAAAGATTAGAGGATTGGCCCCCTCTCTCACGTTTAAGGGATCCTGATCCTTTCACAGGTTTAAAGGTATTCACCTTTCTCACAAATTGGGTTTAAACACCCCGCCTGGAGCGCAAGTTATCCAGGGATAGTTCAAGGTGGCGGGACCAGTTCATGTAAAAGTGGCTGACAATTTCGTTACTGTTGGCTATACCCTGGATCCTTAAGGTATATGCGGATTGATCACCCTCTCTCACGAAAGGGTATTTTCATACTCTCTAAGGTTTAAAGGTTATCACCTTTCTAAGTCTTGGAGTTTATACACTCCCGCTTGTAGCGCATGAAAATTTGG
This sequence comes from Helianthus tuberosus, assembly GCA_030545235.1. Taxonomy (NCBI): domain Eukaryota; kingdom Viridiplantae; phylum Streptophyta; class Magnoliopsida; order Asterales; family Asteraceae; genus Helianthus; species Helianthus tuberosus. Next base: position 6,198,952 of record CM060359.1, read on the forward strand.
GATTTTCCCCAGGATTAAAGGTTTTCACCTTTCTAAGTTTTGGGGTTTCCACACCCTCGCCTGTAGCACACGAAACGTGGGTAAAATCCCCAGCAAAACTCAAAGACTTAAAGGTTTTCACCTTTTCAAGTCTTGAGGTTCTTATACTCCGGCTTAAATGCCTGGAAAATGGGTTTAGTCCCAATAAAATACAAAGTTTTTGGATAATCCCAAAGTATATTTTCAAAAAACATAATCATTTACAAGTCTACATAAATTTTTGAAAAAAGATTGCTAAGTTTAAACAACTGGTTGAAGAATTGCTAAAGGATCATATCCTGGTACAACATACTGGTCCTGCACAGACAGGGGACATCCGTGATAGAACATGACGTATGCTGATACTATATCATACTGGGGACATTTATGCTGGAGCAAGAAAGAAACCTATGCCAACACTATATCCCACTAAAGCATTGTGAGGAACTCAAAGGATCAAGTTTGGGCATAATTCGCCAAGTATCCTGGACTGGGGACACCTTCGGTGGAATGGTTGCGAAAGGACTGGAATGAAAGGATTGAGATGTCTTCTGTTTCGGTATGATCTTTCCTATTTTTGTTCTTTAAAAAACCTTATCTAGATTGTCTAAATTTCTGAAACTATAACACTTATGAGTATCCTGATCGGGATATATTCTCAGGATATATTCTCAAGATGTATTCTCAGGATATACTTCAGGATACTTGGATTGAAAATTGAAACTATATTCAAATCAAACTACTGTTATCAAAACAAGCTTTGCAAAATAAAAATGAACCATCCTTTTGTTGGGTTTTCACATGTTTATCAAAGTATTTTATCCTTATAAAATAAAAACGCAGCGGAAATAATTATTTAAAACATGTTACTTACAAGATATAAAACCCATTTTATATGTAAAACCCAATCCCGGATCCATATACGAATATGCATGCTATCAAAATGAAACACAACCATAGAGTGTTTAGAATACTACCTTCCAAGGAGTAAAGGATATGAAGATGATGATGCTTCTTGAACGGTTGCCTTCAAGTGTAGAAGACCTCAAGCTCGTATACCCCAAGCCTTCCAACAAACACCTTAGTTTTAGCTAGGATTTCTACAATTATGAACTCACTATTGAAACCCTCTTGAAGCCATCATATGGCCGAAAATATGAGAGGAAGTTGTGGAGTTCTTGCACTTGATTTATGAACTTGAAAAAAACTACTAGATCAACCACACATGACCCGATTTTTAGGGAGTCTTACACTTGATTTTTCCAAAATAAAAACCCTCTTGGATGATCATGTTGGGGCCGAAATTTTCAGCCATTTCTTTAGAGCTTCTTCAAGTTCTTCTCTCAAATATTCATCCAAAATGAATATAAAAGACATGAGAGATTTGCCACCCACATTGCCCAATTACAAGATGTCTAGTTATGACAATTGCATGAAACCTCATTGGACCCAAATGCTCTTGGAAAGATCACCCAATCAAGATGCATCTTCCACATGCAAATTGCATGTAATATTATTGGACAAATAATCTTGGTAAGAGCAAGGGGGGGGTGGCGGCCTAGCTTTTATAAAAAAAAAAATTCAATTTCTTTTATAAAATTATAAGTCTTACATATATATATATATATATATATATATATATATATATATATATATATATATTTTATAACTTTTATAAAATATAACATCATATGTTATAAGACTTATGCTATTTTTATTATGTTATTTAACCAATTAAATAACAAAAATAAAATATTCTCTCAAAATAAATTATCTATATAATTTATTAGTTTGTCAAGTGCAATTATTTAGAAAACCAATTTCTAAATATTCTAAGTGTTGATATTTATTTATTTGATCACATCATAAATAAATATTGTAAGTGTTTGTCTAGCTTGTTATTGGGTATGACTCGACTTGGATCATAACGTACTAGCCACATCAATTTAATATGTGTCTTGGGCATACTGAGTCCAACAATCTCCCACTTGCACAAGATACATAGAAGATTGATGCAAGTAGTAAATAACGCCTAACTACGGTTTACTACCCCTAATACGTATGACTATATGTGCCATTCAATAACATCATCCCCTTCAAGTCCCTTACTTGAACATGATTTAGGTGAATCTATCATTTATCCTTTCGTTACAGATGTCATGTCAAATCCAGAGACACAGAGTGATCACTCTCTGTTGATTTAACTTTAGCAGGCCTTAGACATCTTACTCTCAACGAATAAGAGGAACAAATCCCATCTTGACTACATACGTCTCTCACAATCACCTTGTACCATACCTGAGCTTAGCCTTATGTACTGTCATATTACTGACAGCGAAGAAATAAGTCAAGGCATAATATTTGGTGAATATCAAGACCCAATATGTATCTCAGGTCTGAGGATACTATGATATTCTCCTTTACTCAAATTTACTTATGATCAATCACAGATGATTCCATGCAGTAATATTTGAGAGCGAGTCAGTCCAATATTTGTATCCCACAAATATCTATGAACCTTGGTAGCAACACTTTGCTCTATATTCATATCTAATGAATATCCACCAATCCAAATTCATAATAGTCTTACATTCATATTTGTTCCCACAATTATGATCGACTACGGACATTTAGAATAAGTAACTTATTCACGGATTTAAACATGCTAGTATGGAACATAACTCAACATACCATAAAGAGTTATAATAATAATTGTTCCAATATCCAAATACAAAATAGATCAAATCCAATCACTAGAATATCGAAGTCCTAAGGCACAAGTATGACCCTTTCATGCTTTGCCCATTCAAGGAGCTTCGTGAGTGGATCCGCAATATTTTGATCAGTGTGAACTTTGCGAATACATATCTTTCTCTTTTTCAACTTCATCCCTTATGCAGTTGAAAGTCCACTCAATGTGCCTAGTCTTTCGATGTACACGAGGTTCCTTGATTTATGCAATCGCACCATCGTTATCACAAAGATCTCTAGGGGTCCTGAATGGTAGGGACTACCCCTAGATTGGCAATAATTCAAGTGGCAGATCCATATGAATTATCACAATCAATGAAGCGGCGATGTATTCTGATTATGTAGTGGACAATGCTACCCTGATTGTGATCGAGGACCATTTCGATCAGTTTGGAAACTCGTACCTATGTAACCCTTTACAACGAATTCCGAAACTCGCATCCCTGTAACCTTTTACAACGAGTTCTTTTCACCAGATCCATATATTAGAAATGTATCCTTAGTCCTCTAAGGTATTTCAATATACTTTCTAATAGTCATCCAATGACCGTTATTTGGATTTTACTGGTATCTTCTCGTCATGCTTAAAGCGCATAACTTGTCCGGTCTAGTACATATCATTACATACATAATGAATCCTATAGCTTGCGTATATGGGATTCCTTTCATTCTTTCTTGCTCATCCTTTGAGCTTGGACATTGAAATGTATTCAATATTGTCCACTCTTTGAATAGGTACCAAACCTTTCATAGAGTTCTCTATCTTGAACCCTTTCAAGACTTTGTCAATGTATGCACTTTAGTTTAAATCTATCAAGCGCCTTGATCTATCCCTGTAGATATTTTACTCCCAAAATATAGGCGGCTTCTCCAAGATCCTTAATTGAAAAACAACTTTCAAGCCTGTCTTTTACACCTTCCAAGGTTGGAATGTTATTTCCAAATAGTAGAATGTCATCAACATATAATACTAAGAAAGTAATGATGCTCCCACTAGCCTTCTTATACACAAGATTTATCGACGTTCTTGATGAATCCATATTCCCTAATCTCTTCATCAAAACGGTGATTTCAATTTCTAGATGCTTGTTTCAATCTATAGATTGATTTCTTTAACTTGCATATTTTGTTAGGATGTTTAGGATCGACAAAACCTTCAGGCTGAACCATATAGACATCTTTTTCAAGATATCCATTAAGGAAAGCCGTTTTGACATCCATTTGCCAAATCTCATAATCATATTATGCAGGTATGGCAAATATTATCCTTATTGACTTTAGCATCGCCACTGGCGAGAAGGTCTCATCATAATCAACCCTTTGATTTTGAGTGAGACCTTATGCTACAAGTCTCGCTTTACAAGTATCCAAGTTACCATGCATATCGGTTTTTCTTCTTGAAAACCAACTTACTTCCAACTACTTTGGAGTTTAAGAGGTGCTACAACCAATTGTTATACATGGACTGCATCTTTACGTTCATGGCTTCAAGCCATTTGTCACAATCGAATTTTGACATTGCATCATGGTATGTGGTAGGTTCACCCGAATCTACCACGTAGCATCCATCCATGAAAAATCCATATCCTTCAGGTGGACTACTTATTCTACCAGATCTGCGAACGTTTTGTGTGTGATGATCAACCACTTGATCGTTTTTCAACAACCTCTTGTTGAGCGCTAGTTTCAACCAACCGTGTATTGGCATGTGGTTCTTGATCCTCATCTAGTTCCACTGTTCTACTAGTTCCTTCCATTAGGAACTTATCTTCCAAGAACTTTGCCTTTCGAGCAACAAATACTTTTTGTTCTGTTGGATCGTAGAAATAATATCCTATATCATCTTTAGGATATCCTACGAAGATACACTTAGTGGATCGTTCTTCCAACTTGTTTGGGGTGTATTGCTTCACATAAGCTTCACAACCCATACCTTTTAAATATGATAATGATGGAGCCCTTCCATGTCATATTTCAAAAGACGTCGTATCCACTTTCTTGGTTGGGGCCATATGGGCCACGGAGAGCAAAGCGTAACCCCAAAGTGATAGAGATAATGCGCTCCTAGCCATCATAGATCGAACCATATCTAATAGAGTTCGATTCCTCCTCTATCAAAACGAAGAACTTTAAAAGAGTTGATTTTGTACTTCACCTTTTGAAGATTCTGAACGTTTCAAAACTTCTTCTTTGTGTCAAGTACACATAACCATAACTACTATAGTTGTCGGTTAAAGTAATGAAGTATCTTTCACCATTCCTAGTCATTGGCTTAAAAGGATCACATACATTCGAATGTATGATACCTAAGAAATCTATTGCCCTTTCCCACTAAAGGGTTTCTTAGTCATTTTACCTTGTAAACAAGATTCACATGTATCAAATGAACCAATTTCATTTGTTTCCAAAAGATCATTCTTTCGAAGTGTTTACATGCGACATCTGTTTATATGACCAAGGCGATAATGCCAAAGATAAATCTCACTCAAATCCATTTTGAGTTTGTTGGTGATTGCTTGGTACATTGAACTATAAAATGATGTATTATTATGAACCAATTCATAACTAACATTTGAAGGCACAGTTTTAAAGTAAAACATGTCATTCATCGAAATATAAATGTCATTGTTTACAAACTTTAAATCAAAACATATTGTCTCAAAAGGGAAACTTAAATAATGTTCCTAGTCAAACTAGGAGCATTCAAGACATTTTAAAACAATTTCCAAACCATTTGGAAGTTTCAAAACATAGTCTCCTTTCTTGTAATGTTTATTTCTTTTGAACCTTTTGCAACGAATTGCAAACATGAGTTCCACATCCGGTATCTTATACCCATGTGTTAGAAGAGATAACATTAAGGTCAATATGTATTATTAAGATTGTACCTGAGGTTTGCCTAGCATCCCTCTTGTTTTTCAACTCTTTGAGATAGATTGGACAATTCCTTTTTAAATGCCCTATCTCACCACACTCAAAGCATGGATCGTTTATGGCAACCTTTTCCTTCTTCTCTTTTGGTTTCGGTGGTTTCGCTTTAGTCTTTCTAATCCTTCCCTTTGATGTGCCCCTTTCCTTTGGCAACATTTGCTTTGGTGTCGGGGTGATGCCCTTTCGTTGTTACCACCCTCATTGATCGTTAGAATGGATAAAAGCCCTTTTACCCATATTGAGCCTTTCGAAGCGATTAATGTGGCTTTTCTTCTTAAAGATATAAGATGAGACCGATTGGTTTTCCTCCATTCGACATGCAAGAAGTGCTCGAACCGTTTCAAAGCGTTCAACCCTTAGGAACATTTCCTACAATTGGTTAATCATGTCGCATGCTCATGATGTTCAAAATCCTTTTGAATCTCGGGAATCATAATTCCTAACATGAGGCAAGAGGTTTGCATAGTATTCTCGATATACTTAATCCAATCGTTATAGGCATCCTTATCTTCCATAAGATGTTCATCGGGATTAGGATCGTTTTCTAGTGATAGGTTACGGACGGTTTGGGTAATATTGTTAGCGACCATCTACAAAATTTAACAAGGTTCAATTTTAGTATTTTCGATATTATTATATTTTAATCATTAATACCCTTTTGTGTCTCATAGACAATTAATAATTAAAATCTAGAATCCAACGTTACATTTAAATATTGGTTAGGTGACCTTTATCCCTCTATTTAAATTAACAAGGTAGTCAACGTTTGACAATTGCAACTCTTTGCAACTTCTAGCCATATGGGATCGGTTAAACATCTTTATGTTTAGTTGGCATGTTTAATCCCATCAACACCTTTGTTCCCCATGCTTCGGTGACCCTAAGTTCATGGTTTCCAAATCAAGTCGTCCAACTTACACACACGTGTGAGTTTATACACATAAGTGGTTAGGTGACCTTTATCCCACAAACATGGTAAACCCACCTCGAATATACAAGTTCCCTCAAATATGGTTAGGTGACCTTTATCCCACAAAAGAGTTCCCAAGTGATTCGAGTGTTGTATAAAAGGATGGTGTTTGACCTGTTTTATAAAAGGGATTTTGAGTTTTCAAAATTCTAGTTTAGAAAACTTTATGTACCATATATTTGCATGCATTCAAATCCTTGGTACTTTTGTGAAAACAAATTTTCAAGGTTCTTTTTAATAAAACCCATTTTATTATAAAATCATTAATTTTTAATAACCTTTTATTAACCAATTTTAATGATCTTGTAAAGAACCAATTTTACGCTTGTTGTTGATTATTAGTTTGTTAAGCATGCATATCCAAATATCATCAAAACAATATAAATAAGCAACCACACAAGCACAACACACATATCATTAGGTGCATAACCATAGCCAACTATTTTGACCACACTTGTTAGCCGAAACAAGTGTGCCAAAAGGTCCTTCCTAAAGGGTGAAAATGACACAAGTGATGTGTCGTGGAACTCCCACTTGATCCCGCATCCAAATGCTTCAAGTCTCCCTTTTGTGTTGTGATTTCTCCACTTTCTTTGAGCTTCCAAAATGTACTTTAATTCAGCTCCAAACTCCTTTGGGCTCCGAAAATGTGTTTTGGTTTTCGGGCTAAAATCCCGTTAAGAACTATGAAGTCCTTTATGCCCGAAATTGGCAAAAACCAAAACCGCATTTTTGTGTGCATATTCTTTTACAAAATATATCCTAATACATTTTTTCTAGTAAAATAAAATGCACCTAGTCTATTTATTTTACATGCCAAATGAAAAATAAATAAATTACATATCTTTACAAATGGAAGAACAAAAAATAATAATTATTACAACCCATTGAATAATTAATAAATAAATCACAACACAATTATTCAACACAAGATCATGGCTAGGTTATATGCATCAAAATATATATCCAAATATATATATATTAATATCAAGAAGCATAAAAAAAATGGTTCCCTTTTAATAACCATTTTCGGCTATGTCCAAAAAACCGAAAAGGTAAGTTTTGTCCAAACAAACAAATCATCCATATGAAATAATTTTTCAAGATTCATTTATGCATGTAAGAATATAATCTTGAAAAACAAAGGGATAACCATACTTAAAATTTCGGCCATAGGGTTTTTACCAAACCCGAAACCCGAAAATTTTAAGTCTATTGAAGCATGCACTCATATAAGCGGCTCTGATGCCACTGTTGGGTTTTTCACATGTTTATCAAAGTATTTTATCCTTATAAAATAAAAACGCAGCGGAAATAATTATTTAAAACATGTTACTTACAAGATATAAAACCCATTTTATATGTAAAACCCAATCCCGGATCCATATACGAATATGCATGCTATCAAAATGAAACACAACCATAGAGTGTTTAGAATACTACCTTCCAAGGAATAAAGGATATGAAGATGATGATGCTTCTTGAACGGTTGCCTTCAAGTGTAGAAGACCTCAAGCTCGTATACCCCAAGCCTTCCAACAAACACCTTAGTTTTAGCTAGGATTTCTACAATTATGAACTCACTATTGAAACCCTCTTGAAGCCATCATATGGCCGAAAATATGAGAGGAAGTTGTGGAGTTCTTGCACTTGATTTATGAACTTGAAAAAAACTACTAGATCAACCACACATGACCCGATTTTTAGGGAGTCTTACACTTGATTTTTCCAAAATAAAAACCCTCTTGGATGATCATGTTGGGGCCGAAATTTTCAGCCATTTCTCTAGAGCTTCTTCAAGTTCTTCTCTCAAATATTCATCCAAAATGAATATAAAAGACATGAGAGATTTGCCATCCACATTGCCCAATTACAAGATGTCTAGTTATGACAATTGCATGAAACCTCATTGGACCCAAATGCTCTTGGAAAGATCACCCAATCAAGATGCATCTTCCACATGCAAATTGCATGTAATATTATTGGACAAATAATCTTGGTAAGAGCATGGGGGGGGGTGGCGGCCTAGCTTTTATAAAAAAAATTCAATTTCTTTTATAAAATTATAAGTCTTACATATATATATATATATATATATTATAACTTTTATAAAATATAACATCATATGTTATAAGACTTATGCTATTTTTATTATGTTATTTAACCAATTAAATAACAAAAATAAAATATTCTCTCAAAATAAATTATCCATATAATTTATTAGTTTGTCAAGTGCAATTATTTAGAAAACCAATTTCTAAATATTCTAAGTGTTGATATTTATTTATTTGATCACATCATAAATAAATATTGTAAGTGTTTGTCTAGCTTGTTATTGGGTATGACTCGACTTGGATCATAACGTACTAACCACATCAATTTAATATGTGTCTTGGGCATACTGAGTCCAACACCTTTTTCTTTGAAAACTTTATCGAAATTGTTTGAGTTGTAAGAACTCTATTTGGCAAAAAACTTGGCAGGATATCTGCGGGTAACCTGATCAAGATATTTTCAGGACATTTGGTCAGGACATTTGAAATATTACACTAAGTTTGGAACATTAAAATCATATTCAAACCAAGCAATGCATAACAAGAATAGAAAAAGGACAAATTGATAGATAAGGTCATAAAAAGGTTATATTGTTAACATAGCAAAAGTTTGTGCTTTTGGTTTCATCTCAAACCGAGACCCATCCGCCAAAAGCACAAATTCGTTTTTTGCCATACTTACTTAACAATTGAAGGCTTCGTCTTGGAACCCAAGATACCTCCCCCTTCAATTGTTAGAATGTTCAAAATTAAGCATACTAATTGATGATCAAGGGCTTCATCCTGAAACTCAGGATCCCTCCACCCTTGGTCATCATATTGTACTAATGTCTAAAGTGCAGGAAAGTAAATCGTTCAACATGCAAGAAAAAGAAAAGTGTTCAACAACCAACAACCATTGAACTTAAAAAAGTGGGCTCCGGCGTAGGCATAAATATCCATCATCGCTCACTTTGCCACCCGCTCACGGGGTAGCACCAGATCCACCATCACCAGCTTCTTCCGCCGTCTCACCCGCCTTGGAAGATTCGCCAATCTCAGGCTTGGCAGGATACGTCACGGGACTGCAACCAAGATCCTTCAGTTTCTTCTCCCATACATCAACGGTCCAGGTTGGGCATTTAAAGTCCGCTATCTTGGCTTCATAAGCCATCTTAAGCCTGGCCTGAAGGAGGGAAACTACGACGGAACCCTTGAGGCCATCCCTGAATGAAGCCATATCTTGATTATGTTGGACCTCGGCGACAACCAGCTCGATCTCAGTGGCCTTCTTCACTGCAGCTTCGGCATCCAGAGTCACCTTTTTTAACTTATCTTCATAATGTTGTGACCTGGCTGCAACGATATTCCCCTTATCCACGATAGTGATCTTAGCTTTCTTCAACTTGGCCTCTGAGATCTTCACTGTTTCACAAGCTTCGGTGTAGAGATGCGTCAGACGCTCAAGACCCTACAAAACAGAACTCAGGTATTGTTAATATAATCTAACCGGGGTATCGATTCAGCATATGTGTGCAGGATGTAGGATTAGGATATTTACCTGGTGTTTTGGTCAAAAATTACCTAAGCAATTTAGTGATCAAATTAGTTAAGTGAGGTAGTGTGCTAGAAATGTGTGTGAAAAATATGATTGTTAAGTTATTTAGAAAATCAGTATTCAGGATACGGCTCAGGATATTGAGCTGTATCTACGATCAAACTATGAGCAAAAGTAAAGTAAACGACACGAGATGTACGAGGAAAGCCCTTGATCAATCTAGATCGCCGGCATAAAACCTCGGGAGCTGACAATCGCGGCTGCCTTGTTCTTCTTATTACTTCAAATGTCAGGATACAGTGCAGGATGTGGTGCGGATCGACTATGTGTTACAATGAAATTTGAATACAAGTGTGGTGTTTGCAATGAGCTAGAGAGTGAAAGTGTTCGAGAGTGTTAGTGAAAATTGTGTGCCTTAAACTGATCCGCCCCCATCTATTTATAGTAAAGATAATGTAACAAACTACCCTAAACTTCCGGGATCCAGCGAATATTCCTTAATCGAACGTTGTAGACCTGGTCTTTCGGGTTCAACGTCTCTCCTTCAACAAACACGTCCGAGTCTTGAGGAGAAGAAGTCCACTTGACCGTTAGCAAGTCTCAGCCTTTAACCCGCACGTGGTTAATTCAATAAACCTCAGGATATCGCCTAAGATGTTAGCAATATCCTCTTCCAGCATCCTGGTCACAAATAAACAATTAAAAGCGGGATATTAGTCAGGATATGTATACTCAGAAAATGAGCCATAACAATTGTCCCCAAATATATCGGTTGGCATACCAATCCAACCGATATATTTCAAAAATAACTTAAGGCAATTAATACGACTAGACCCTTGAAATGACAGCGGTGCAACTTCCAAAGCATTATTTACTCTTTACCCCCTATATTCATCCTATATTAACTGAGGGACTCCTTATTACGGTTATCCTTATCTTCAAGCGGACATCAGGTATTTTCCTTTCTATCCTTCTTTCTTGAATCTCTTTTAGTTTGCTCAATACTTTTCATGGCACCACGAACGAAATCCCGATCGGACCGACCGGCCTCAGCCCTCGTAAGTCAAAACCTTATTCGCAACCCATCAAAGGAAGTCTGCTGTTTCAACAATGCCGACATCGCTGCTCTTAAAGATTCCAGTGCCTTTCCCACCGGAACAGTCTTTCGCCCTTTCGACCGGGAAGCCCGATCGGACGCGTCATCCGACGAGTGGGTTTGTTTTTTTCGCTTACCCTTTCTCTCTTGGACTCCGGTACCCGTTTCCACCCTTTATCTCTAGCTTTTTCGACCTCACCGGCCTTAGTTACGCCCAGGTTATGCCAATGGTCTGGCGAGTCTTAATAGTGCTGGATCAAATCAAGTCTCGTCATTTTCCCAACCTGTTTATTGAAGACCTCCCTATAGCATACCGGTTGAGATCCCATGGCGATCATCGTTTTCTTCTGTTTTCTACCTCCAAGAACCCTTTGGTTCTTAAGGCCTCCAAGAACGAGGATCGATGGCGACGAAAATTCTTTTTCGTAAAAAGAGACTCTATTGATAAGGGTTTCAATCTACCGGTTAAATGGTTAACCAAGGGTAGGATTTAGGGTTTTAGGAATATCCCCAATTATATCTTCAAACTGTATCCCGGACTTATATCCTGATGTTTTTATGCAGTGAATTTCAGAGATTTAGTGCCTCCCAGTGCAGAATCCGAATCCAAGATCAAGGAAATCTACCGTCTTCCTGCCAGTGAAAGAACTTTCTCCCTGTCTCTTACAGATTCAAGCCAGAAATCAAGCTCAGAAATGTCTGGTAAGCACATTCTCAGCATATATTAATTACTTTTCAAAAGTATGATGAGTTTAAGAATATCTTCCCTTGTGTAGTACCAGTCGTCAACCTTGAAGGTTTCGAACTTGACGAGTTGGATTGCTACTCCAGCCTCGAACCCGTCAAACAAGAATCCAAACCAAAGCCGTCTGCTACACCAAAGCCTACCTCCTCGAAGACTGTTTCTGCTCCCAAAGGCCCTCCGGCATCCAGGACCCGGGCATCCAGCTCTCGGAAGAGAAAGGAGACGGACTCCCCAGCTGTTTCTGAAACATTCTCTCTCGAGAATCATGGGTTCAACGAAGCCACCTCATTCCTTAAACAGGTAGAATTTTCTTTACAATATCCTGCACAACTATGTTAGTCCTTATCCTGCCTATTTTTACATCGATACCTGTGTCTTTATCGATAGGGTTTGGACCGCCTTATGCACTTGTATGAAGACACATGCGGGATTAACAAGATGTTGGAGATCAAGCTGGAGAAGGCTGAAGCCACCATATCTGATCAAGGAACCATTGCGGCTGCCAAATCCTAGCATTATGAAGACAAATACAAGGCAATGACTCAGGAACATCAAACTGCCCTCCACAAAGCCAATGAGGATGCTCAAGCCAAGCTAGATGCCGCCCTTCTCCAATATCAGCAGAATATGAGTTCATATCGGGATAGCCTCAAAGCATCCGTGGTCGTCTCTCTTCTCCAAGCCAGGATAAGGATGGCTTATGAGGCCATGGATTTGGGTTTTGAATGCCCCTCCTGGAATGTAAAGGCTTGGGAGGAGAAACTACAGGGCCTCGGAGGTCATCCCGTTGCTCATCCTGCAAAACATACTGGTGAAGAGCCTTCTAAGGCGGCAGAGGAAGCGGCCAATGCTGGTGATGATGCCGAGAAGAATCCTGAGGCTGATGCTGGTGCGAACGCTGGGAAGGGGGTTGCTGTTCAAGAGGGTGCTGCCCCTTAGACAGCGGAGTGGGCGATGATGGATATACGTGCCAAGGCCGGAGCCCACTTTTAAATTTCATGGTTGTGGTTGCATAAACAATTTACTTTTCCTGTCTTCGAACAATTTACATTTCCTGCACTAGAACAATGTGATGACCAAAGGTGGATGGGTCCTAGGTTTTAGGACGAAGCCCTTGGTCATCAATTAGTATAACTTGTTTTGAATGCGATAACGGTTGTAGGTGGACAGGTCCTGTTTTGAGATATATCCTGCAACCGTTACACAAGTATGGTAAAAACTAATTGTGCTTTTGGCGGATGGGTCTCGGTTTGAGGTGAAACCAAAAGGCACAACTTTTGACTTAATAATATAACTATCTTTTGACTTATTTGCTGTTGCCTTGCATTACTTAGTGTAACTCTTAGCTTTGTAAAAATTTTGTATTGTCATCTTATGAAAATATCCTGATCAATATGCTCAATGACACATATTAAAAACTGTTATTAAATTCGTTCAACTTTGCAGAAAGTTCTTTAAAGAGTGAAAAACAATCTATCTTTCCCGTTTTTCCTAAGTATAATTCTTAGCCTTGCAAAAAATTTTATATTGTTATCTTATGAAAATATCCTGATCAGTATACTCAGTAATATGTTATAAAAACTTTTTATTAGATAGAACTTCCAAACATTCCTTCAACTTTGTAGAAAGTTTTTGTAAAACAATCTATGTTTCCAAAACCAGTTTTCGATAATACTTAAATGATCAAAGTTCCAAACTAATACTAGTTTCAAACACCTTAATCAAATATCCCGAAAAGGACTTTGAGAATATATCAGGATACTTAACTTTTTATAAAACATAGTGTTACTAAAAACTTAGACGATGTTTACAAAGGAAAGATCATACCCGGAGTAGTATACAACCTTATTACCAAGCCTCAATCTTTTTGCAACTTCTTCAATGAAGATGTCCCCTGTGCGAGGTACTTAGTACATTAGTTCCGAGCCTTATCCTTTTAACATCACCACCTTGGTAGGGATGTCCCCTGTGTACAATGTCTTCAAATACTTTAGAAATCTACTGAATGTCAGTTTCCATTGTATAGGCAATTTTTTACGTCCCAAGGGTAAAACCCAAGGATGTACTGGAGATAAATCCCTTGTATCCTAAGGAAAATCCCAAATTTTCATGCGCTACAGGCGGGAGTGTATAAACTCCAAGACTTAGAAAGGTGAAAACCTTTAAACCTTAGAGAGTATGAAAATACCCTTCCGTGAGAGAGGGTGATCAATCCTCATATACCTTTAGGATTCAGGATATAGCCAACAGTAACGAAATTGTCAGCCACTTTTACATGGACTGGTCCCGCCACCTTGAACTATCCCTGAATAACTTGCGCTCCAGGCGGGGTGTTTAAACCCAATTCGGAAGAAAGGTGAATACCTTTAAACCTGTGAAGGGATCAGTATCCCTTAAACGTGAGAGAGGGGGCCAATCCTCTAATCTTTCGAGTTATCCTGAGTACATATCCTGGAGCTATATCCTGAGACATATCATGTAAAACAATTGTAAACTAAGGTGGGTGTTAGCTTGGCTAACACCCCTCCGATGCTTAAGTCAGTATTAGATTACAAAGAACAAATTAAACCAAACATATTTAAAAAAGGTAGAATTCATACCATCCGGAGTTAGAAATTAAATTCTAAACTCACTTGAAATAGAGCTTAAGGTGTATAGCATTCCAAGATCTCGGTAGCATATCCCCCTCCATATTCTTGAGTCTGTATGCTCCTTTCCCTGCTTCTGATTCAACTTCGTATGGTCCTTCCCATTTTGGAGCTAACTTGCCATCGGCAGGATTAGTAGTATTCTGAAAAGCCTTTCTTAACACCCAATCTCCAACCTTAAATCTTCTGGTCCTAATATTCTTGTTATATGCCCTGGATATTCTCTGTTGTTATGCTGCCATCCTTAGCCTTGCCGCATCTCTCTTCTCATCTATAGTGTCTAAATCCTGACTCAAGGCTTCAGGATTCTGCTCAGGATCACTTAGGGTAGATCTTGCAATAGGTATTGTCATTTCCGTTGGAATCATTGCTTCTGCTCCAAATACCAAGGAAAATGGGGTTTGGCCTGTTGCATTCTTTACCGTTGTCCTATCAGCCCATAAAACAAAGGGTAATTCTTCTGCCCATCTTCCTTTTTTGGCTCCAAGCCTTTTCTTTAAGTTATTGACAATTATCTTGTTTGAGAATTCTGCTTGTCCATTCGCTTGAGGATGTACTGGAGTAGATGTTATCATTTTGATTCCCCAACTCTTGCAAAAGTCAGTAGTTATCTTGCTTATAAATTGAGAACCATTGTCACAGATTATCTCGGCTGGTACTCCGAATCTGGTCAGGATATTCCTCTTTATGAAGGATACTACTTCTTGGTCTCTAACTTGAACAAATGCTTCAGCTTCAACCCACTTAGAGAAATAATCCGTCATTGCTAGCATAAAGACTTTTCCTCCCGGAGCTTTTGGTAGCTTTCCCACTATATCCATACCCCACTTCATAAATGGCCAAGGGGAAACAATAGGATACAATGGTTCAGCAGGTTGATGCAGTATGTTACTATGTCTTTGACATGCGTCACATCTTCGAGCATATTCTGCGGCATCTTTTCTCATTATTGGCCAATAATATCCTGTCCTTAATACTTTTGAGAATAACGACCTGCCCCCAGCATGGTTACCACAATCCCCTTCATGTATATCCTGAAGTACTTCTTTGGCTTCAGGATCCTCCAAGCACCTCAAATACGGTCCTGCAAGAGATTTCTTGTATAAAATATTATTTATAATAGTGAATCGTGATACCTTCATCCTAAATGCCTTAGGATTTTCATTTCCAGGGATGTGTCCTTCTTTGAGATATCTCATGATTGGAGCCGTCCAGGATTTAGGATCCTCTTCAGCATGCTCTGCTCCAGGATCCTGAATACCCGCTACTTCTTTATCCTGAGGCTTCGTTGCAGGATATAAGACATGTAGTATTGGTATTTGGGTCCCTTCAGGTATCCTGATCGATGATCCCAAATTTGCTAAGGCATCCGCTTCAGCATTATCCTCCCTTGGTACCTGTTCAAGTATAAAAACATCGAAATATCCTGCTAATTTTTTGAGAATATCGAGATATTCGATTAATTTCTCACCCTTAACTGCATAGGATCCATTAAAATGGTTAGTAATTAACAAAGAGTCAACATATACTTGCAAATTTTTGATACTCATACTCTTAGCCAATTCTAATCCTGCAATTAAAGCTTCATATTCTGCCTCATTATTAGTAGCAGGAAATTCACACCTAATTGCCTGGGGTAATATGTCCCCCTGTGGCGATTTTAGTAGTATTCCTATTCCTACTCCTCTTACATTAGATGCACCATCAGTATATAATGTCCAAGATCCTGAGGATTCTCCTAACTGTTGAACTTCTAGGTCTACGTCGTCCTGAATGTCACTACTAAAATCAGCCACAAAGTCAGCTAAAGCCTAAGACTTTATGGCATTTCTAGGTTCATATACTAAATCATAAGCACTTAACTTTACTGACCACTTGGCCATCCTGCCTGACATCTCTGGTTTCCTAAGCACATTTTTGACAGGATAATTTGTTTTAACATGTATCCTATGTGTCTCGAAATAATGTCTAAGCTTTGTCGATGCCATGACTAGAGCTAATATTAATTTTTCTAAATGAGAATACCTAGTTTTAGCATCTAACAAACTTTTACTAACATAATAAACAGGATATTGCTGACCTTCATGGTCTTTTATAAGAACGACACTTACAGCATTCCCTGATACAGCAAGGTATAGGGATAGTGGTTCACCATTTTCAGGCTTCATCAATAGAGGTGCAGTTGAGAGATATCGTTTCAAATCCTGCAGGGCTGCTTCATGCTTCTCCCCCCATTCGAATCTTTTGTTCTTCTTCAGGATATCATAAAAATCTTTGCATTTCTCTGAGGATCTCGAGATAAACCTGTTTAAAGCTGCTACTCGGCCTGTCAATCTTTGTACGTCCTTCATATTTGAGGGTGATTTTATATCCAGGATAGCTTTGATCTGCTCTGGGCTTGCTTCTATCCCCCTTTTTGTCACCATATATCCAAGAAACTTTCCTGCCCCCACTCCGAAATGGCATTTAGCAGGATTCAGCTTCATGTTGTATCGATCCAGGATATCAAATGCTCCCTTGATATCCTGGAGGTGATCCTCAGCCTTTTTAGATTTCACCACCATATCATCGATATATACCTCCATGGTGTCCCCCAGTTTGTCTTTGAACATCATGTTTACCAATCTTTGGTATGTTGCACATGCATTTTTCAAACCAAAAGGCATAGCTGTATAACAATAAATACCTGTTGGTGTCATGAAGGCAGTATCCTCCTGATCAGAAGGCTCCATTTGGATCTGTTGAAATCCTGAGGATGCGTCCATGAAGGTCAGCATTTCATGCCCGGCAGTGGCATCTACCATTGCATCAATGTGGGGAAGAGGAAATGGGTCTTTAGGACAAGCTTTGTTCAATTCTGTGTAGTCCACACAAACTCTCCATTTCCCATTTTTCTTCTGTACTACAACCACGTTTGCTAGCCACCTTGGGAACTTAACCTCTCTGATCATCCTGGACTTTAATAATCTTTCAACTTCCTCCTGGATAATCGTGTTTCGCTCAGGAGCAAACTTCCTTCTTTTTTGCTGCATAGGCTTGAATGATTTATCAATTCCAAGCTTGTGAGTGATAATATCTTTGGATATGCCTGTCATATCCTCATGCTTCCATGTAAACGTTGACATCCTGCATTTCAAAAAGTTAATTAATTGTTCTTCAATATCCTGAGGGATATTGGTCCCTACGAGCACCGAAATATCGGGATTATCCTGGTCCAGGATAATTTTCTTCATATCCTGCTCCGGATCCTCCACGATATCCTGGGCCCGCGTCTTTAATTGCTATGCTGCACTAGGTTTGGTTGAGGATTTCATCGAGGATGAGTAGCATTCTTTCGCCTTCTGCTGATCACTATCGACTTTGACAACTCCCCAAGGGGTAGGTATCTTGATGCATTGGTGATATGTTGATGGCACAGCCTTCATATCGTGAATCCACGGTCTTCCCAGTATGATGTTATAGCAGGATAGAGAATCCATCACACAGAAACGTTGTATCGAGTTGACTCCTTCAACGTATACTGGCAACTTTATCTCTCCCACTGTGTTTCTAGCCTCTCCACTGAACCCAACAAGCATGGTAGACTTCGAAGTGATATCCATTGGGGATACATTCATTCTCTTCAGAGTTTCTAGTTGGATTATGTTGACGGAGCTGCCATTATCAACCAATATCCTGCGTACAAAATGGTTAGCCACATATAACGTTATTACCAGAGCATCATGGTGAGGATCCTGGACAGTATCCCTGTCATCAGCATCAAAAGTGATCACTTTGTCAGTTGTGAGGGTAGTCATCCTGACAGGTTTGTCTCCCCTTTCGGCCTTAGCTTCCTTTGCATGTCTCTTTGCTGCCGAATACGAAGTTCCACAAATGTCGGATCCTCCCGAAATGAAGTTGATTATCTTGGCATCCGCGGGAGGTGATGCTGCTCGCTCAGGATCCTTCTCAGTATCCTGACCCTTATTCTTCTTTCTTCCCAAGAGATCTTTCAGATATCCCTTTCTTAGAAGATAGCTTATTTCTTTCCTTAGAGCAATGCAATCCTCAGTTACATGTCCGAAATCTTCATGGAAAGCACACCATTTTGACTTATCTTTCCAGTCAGCCTTTTGTTGATTCTTTCGAGGCCACCTAGCCTTGTCTCCTAGACCCATATGGCTTAGGCCGATATGACTTGAATGAGGATTCTGACTTCCTGTTAGTTGACTCATAGGTGTTAGATGAGTTCATCCTTTCTTGCATCTTCCTGTCATCTTCCAGACGGATATATCTCAAAGCTCTGTTACGAGCTTCGTCGAGGTTCCTGCAGGGATTCATTACAAGATCCTGATAAAACTGAGAATCCTTTTGTAATTCCATCTTAAAAGCTTGCACAGCTGTTGCAACATCAAGATGTGGGATATCCAAGGATTCTCGACTGAATTTGTTCACATAATCCCTCAAGGATTCCTGAGGCCCTTGAGTTATCCTGTAAAGATCACTGGTTAGTTTCTCAAAACTCCGACTACAAGAAAATTGACTGTTAAATAAATTAACCAAATGAGCAAACGAAGTAATTGAGTGAGGAGGAACGTTTAACAGCCATTTTAAGGCTGATCCTGTTAGAGTAGAACCAAATCCCTTGCACAAACACGCTTCCTTGAGCTCCGGGGGGATAGGGTTAATCTCCATTCTTTCCCTATACTGAGCAATATGCTCCTCAGGATCCGTAGTTCCATCATAAAGCTTCATGTTGGGGGTTTGGAATCTCTTTGGGATCTCAGCATCACAGATAGGATATGCAAAACGAGATATCTTGTGGCTGTCTTGGGACACTTCCGGGATCGGCTGGACCACCCCAGGTACACTAGATATCATGTCCTTCAACTTCTGAAGTTCCCTAGTAAGTGCTGATGTTACACCTGTATCCTGCAAAGACCCACTATTGTTAGTAGCATGAGTATTATTATTATTTGACACGTTACCCGTTGGAGGATTTTGCCCATATCCTGAAGCATATCCTGAGCTCCTCATGGTTGACATCCTGACCGAGGAGGGTATTTCTGGAGTATGATTCTGAGGAAGGCTGGGCACAACATTCCCCCTGTTATCCTCAGTATACACAGCTGAACTGAAGTTCAAAGTTCTGGGTTGTAATGGAGTGACAATATCTTCAGCAGATCTGCTCGAACCAGACTTCAAGAGTTGTATTTCCCTCAACAGCATTTGGTTTGTTTCCTTTTGCTGCCTCATTTGTTCCTGCACACTTCCAAATAAGGTTAAAATTTCATCGTTAGAAGCTAAAACGGGAGCAGATTCCTGAACACTGCGGGTAGGGATAATATCCTGAGGTCGTGAAGAGGCTGGCATCCTTGGAGGAGGTGGTGGAAGCACCGAATCAGTAGTAGCAGAAGTCATAGCAGACACAGTAGAGGAACTCATGTTTGATCTTGAGGCCATTATTGACAATGTGGCAAAAAGTTTTGAAAATAGAAAGCCGATTAGCGATTTCACAAAAATTTTTAGTAAAGAGAGCACCACTGGCCCCACGGTGGGCGCCAAATTGTTTTGGTCAAAAATTACCTAAGCAATTTAGTGATCAAATTAGTTAAGTGAGGTAGTGTGCTAGAAATGTGTGTGAAAAATATGATTGTTAAGTTATTTAGAAAATCAGTATTCAGGATACGGCTTAGGATATTGAGCTGTATCTACGATCAAACTATGAGCAAAAGTAAAGTAAACGACACGAGATGTACGAGGAAAGCCCTTGATCAATCTAGATCGCCGGCATAAAACCTCGGGAGCTGACAATCGCAGCTGCCTTGTTCTTCTTATTACTTCAAACGTCAGGATACAGTGCAGGATGTGGTGCGGATCGACTATGTGTTACAATGAAATTTGAATACAAGTGTGGTGTTTGCAATGAGCTAGAGAGTGAAAGTGTTCGAGAGTGTTAGTGAAAATTGTGTGCCTTAAACTGATCCGCCCCCATCTATTTATAGTAAAGATAATGTAACAAACTACCCTAAACTTTCGGGATCCAGCGAATATTCCTTAATCGAACGTTGTAGACCTGGTCTTTCGGGTTCAACGTCTCTCCTTCAACAAAAACGTCCGAGTCTTGAGGAGAAGAAGTCCACTTGACCGTTAGCAAGTCTCAGCCTTTAACCTGCACGTGGTTAATTCAATAAACCTCAGGATATCGCCCAAGATGTTAGCAATATCCTCTTCCAGCATCCAGGTCACAAGTAAACAATTAAAAGCGGGATATTAGTCAGGATATGTATACTCAGAAAATGAGCCATAACACCTGGTTAAGGAAAGAAGTCATGAAATGGCTTGATTCCATGAAACCAAGGTTCTCGTAGGAAAAGACTTCAGCGATGACGAGAGAATCAGATTCTTTCCTCTTACGGGAACTAGAAGCACGGAGCTTCGATGCTGAGGAAGGCTTGGGCATGGTTGCAGGTTCAGAACTAGTTGAAGGCTTGGATGCTATGAAAGGCTTGGAGCTAGGCTCTTTCTTTACTGGAACGGTTGCCGGGAAACTGTCAAGCTCTTCCAGATCAAAAATTGAAACAAGATTGTTGGAATCTACATAAAAGGGAAGTGATTTCAATTTTTATATGTTAATACATCAACTAACCAAACATGTGCAGAAATGAATTTAGAACATACATCCTTACCCGACGTATTGGAGGATGAATGCTAACTTGAACTTGAGTGACTAAGCCAAAAAACAAACCCACTCAGCTGAAGAAAAATCTGACCGGATGTTCCAATCAAATGGCCGGATGACGTACTATCAGGGAATGCTCCAGAGGCAAGTAGAGCGGCCATGTCGGCATTATCAAAATTGCAAACCTCTTTCTCGGGCTTGCCAAGCAGATTGTGTGCCATGAAGGTTGGCTTGGAGTCCCCGGGGCATGAACGAGTGCGTTTTGCCATGAGATCGGAGACGACGGAAAAGATGCACAAAGAAAGAATAGAGAGAGAGGGAATACCTAAATGGTCCGGTACAATGTGATAATTAACAAGAAGAAAGTAGAAGATATAGGGCGAAGATAGCTAACTATGAGAAATACTAGCCTTGAAAGCTGTATCAGGTCACATCACATCTCTATCCATTAAGACTTCAGATAACGTCAGAAAAATACATCTGTTAAGATCAAAGGATCCCAACAGCTATATTTTTGGGGACAATTGTTGTGGCTGGAATTTTCTAACCTATATCCCGAAATTATATCCTGACTTTATATGTCTATTTTCGCTGCCAGGATACTGGACCAGGATATTGGTAACATCCTGCGAGGTTATCCTGCGTGCTGTTAACGATTTGCTTTGGCTGCAAGGTACAAACGGTCATGAGGCTTGGTCTCCCTGAAGAATAGGTCAAGGTGGTTACAAGAAAGACGTTGGAAGCTTGGAGAAGGGGTTTACAACGGTCAAAAGGGAATATTCGCAGGATCCCGGAATAATAGGGCAATATCCCCGATTTTTAGCATAGTTTGTTACTTCTTGTAACTATAAATAGGAGTGCTGGATCAGTAGGTTGACACACATAATCCCGTCCACTTTTACACATACATTGCAGCTACGATCACCATCTCAATCACAAACACTCACAACACTCACAAATCACAATCATTGTAACACTTAGAGGTGATCCGCATCATATCATGCACTGTATCCTGATATTTGAAGTAATTGAAGAACAAGGCAGCTGCGATTGTCACCTCCCGAGGTTTTATGCCGGTGATCTAGAAAGATCAAGGGCTTTCCTCATACATCTCGTGTCAATTTTTACTTTACTTGCATTTCGTTTACAAATTGATATAGTTCTGCATCCCGGAGCTATATCCTGAAACTGTTTACATTTTCAACAAAGTTAATACATTTTTACAAATTTACATAGCACACTACCTCACAAACTAAGTTTGATCACTAAATTGCTTCGGTAATTTTTGACCAAAACAGTGAGTATGGGCACATTGTCAGAAATTGTCCATATCTCACAAAAGGAAAGGCAAAGGTTGATGCCCCCCATGGTAACAGTTACCTTAAAAGATCTGTTTCACCAAAACAGGACCCTCGTCTTCTAAACAACAAGAAGTGAAACAGATAAAGAAACAACGGAAAAATGTTGAAAAGGTTTTAAAACCGGAGGTTGTCCAAACAAAATCTGTTAAATCAAATGTTAAACATGAAAAACAAAAACAGATTTGGAAACCAAAATCGGAAATTGTTTCAGGGGGAGCTACATCAATTCCGAATCATCGGGAAATGGAAGTCACAATTCTCGATGATGACGGACGAC
Source organism: Helianthus tuberosus (assembly GCA_030545235.1). Taxonomy (NCBI): domain Eukaryota; kingdom Viridiplantae; phylum Streptophyta; class Magnoliopsida; order Asterales; family Asteraceae; genus Helianthus; species Helianthus tuberosus. The sequence goes on from CM060359.1 coordinate 6,222,001, forward strand.
CCAAGTCTGTGAAGGCTTGGGTCCCCCTCTCCAACTAATCTCTGAATGAGTGTGCAGGATATTCCAGGAGGAACTATTGATAGTCTTAGAATTGTTGATAGTGAAGCGTCCATGCACAAGATTGGCGACATAAGGCTCCGAAATATTGTTACATTTAGGAGGATATTGTTGCCATTGATGAAGAGAAAAGAAAAGGGAAAGAAGACAAAAATGTCTGATGCAAGAATGAAGTTGAAAAATATACAAAATTTGGTTGTTATGGTTTTTGATCGGGTCAACATGATAGATTCCAATGAAATGTACGCGTCTGCAGCACGTCTGAAGCTTTTCGAAGATTCATGGATTTTTCTTCTACAAGAAGTTCAAAGTCCACAAGATGAACGTGTAGGGTACTTTTCTCTACGGTGTGATTGAAGAAAATGTGTTTGTTGAACAAACCAACCGGGTGTGCGGATGCCTTGGCGTGGATTGAACAACCGCACACTATTTCTCAAAGAGAAAGACAAAGACCAGCCGGACCCAGAGGTCTATGATCTTGTTGCTGTGAAGAGATTTCTCAATAGCTACAAAATCGAGTTTGGGAGAGCACTCAGATTCCTTGCAATGCAAGAAGCAGTTGCAGGATACGGTTTTAAATTTCTAATCTCTCATATTCTTGTTGATATTTAAGCTGCTTTATGATTTAGTAATATCTCGTACAACACTCTTTGGCCAGACAATGTTGTCATGGTCCGCACCGCTTACCGACATGCCAACTGATTTTTCCAAAATTCGAGAAATCATTTCTGATTCAAAATTAATTTTGGTAAACGGCATTAAGGTAAAACATGAGTTAACCGACATTGGAAAATCGTTTTTGTAAATACCTTTGTGTTTTTAAATTAATTATTGTAAGTTTGTTTATTTTAGGGGGAGTAAATCCAAATTTGAAAAATTCAAAAACATCGAAAAATTTCAAAACCCAAAAACAATAGAAAAACAAAAATGAGTTTCCTGGCAAGCAAAAGAGAAAATGATAGTACATCAGTGGTTTGTTGAAACCTCTTTAAACTGAAATGAAAAATGAAAAAATGTTAAGCAGCTCTATATAAGATGTATCGGTAGGCTCACAATCATCTTAAAGTGTGCAGGGTGATATAAACTTAAATCGACTGAAGACCAGGTGGGAACCATTCATTGGCATATGGTCTTAGTACCGAAATTTTGTTTGAGAGATTGCCGAGGTTCTGAGATATGTGGTCTTTATGCTGTTTATCATCTGGGTATCATGGTTGTTTCTTTTACCGAATCAAACGGAGATGAAGTCTAGATCTTCCATGATATCATACATACGTATACATACTTCATACGACCTCAATAAGTGATCAACAATCACATGTCCACAAAATAAGTGATAATATATCACATTTATCCGGGAGTCAAGTTTGTCTCTTTGCTGTACGAAAGTACTGACCTGTTCACGGACTTTCTCTTGTGCCCTCATGCATCTGAAAATCAAGTTCCTCATCAATAAGTGATTCTATCACATAGGGCTTGTTTTCATCAAAATAAGTGAGTTTCTCACATTTTTCATATACGTCAAAACATATGATAAATGGTATACTCACCAGTAAGATGAACTCTCGTGTATACCTTGATACGGGAATGTGTCGTGATGTGGATGAACACCGGTCGGTAAGTATAAATCATACCTTAACGTATCCCCTCGCCATGATTACATATGATAAGTTGAGCTTATGTGGACAACAATACCGATAATTGTTATAGGATGCTTATCTATATGTTAACAAAAAGAACAACACGAGCGTTTTGACATGACCGTACACTGATATGATTCTCTTACCCTCAAAACTCGCAAAAAAATAATGTTTGTATATATTTACTTTTCTTAGTTTCTGCAACTCTGTATATATTTATTTACTGCTTTCAGTCTTTAAGTTTGAAATATTCAAAATGCCAAAAAGATTTTAGGTGTGTTTTAATTTAAACTTTATAAAAGCCAAAAAGATTTTATTTATGCTTAAGTTTTGATTAACAGATGTTGGAACTCAAGTCTTTGTTGCCTGAAATCTGAATGAAAATCAAAACGACTGAATCTTCATAAACGGTCAGAGTTTGCAAGTTTTGAAAGTTAATAATCAAAATTGAAAAATCTGTTAACTTTTCAAACTAAACTGTCGGACGGTAGTTGAATAAGAATTGGTCACATGTGTGTCATTTGTTTAATGTTAACTATATTCCAAGCAGTTGTTCTCATTACGCGTTTAGATTTCTTGCATGTGCAGATGCTAAAGGCGAAGAGAACATGTTCAATGACAAGCTTCGGAATGAAGACACAACATGGAGGCACTCAAAAGACAAAGATGATCGAGTTGCCGCTGACCTATCATCAACACCACAAGGATCTAAAGCATTAAAGATCAAAAGATTCACAAGCATAATCAAAGGGGGAGTTTATTGATACACTTCCTAAATAAAAGCAGGAGTTTGTTAATACACTTTCTACTAACGACGCGTGAAGACTTTGAAGATCCTCCGACATGGAAGACGTGGAAGACGAACCTCACGAGTAGCGTCCAAGGGGGAGTTTGTTGATACATATTATGTGGACGTGACTCGGTTCGGTTCGACCCGGTTAGGTTCGGCTCAAGCCCGACATCACGACATTCCTCCGTCGTGCGCCCCAGAATTCGACACGCGAAGCACGGAGCGCCGCGAGCCGGTTCCCGCCGCCACTTCATCATGACATCATCATCATGATGTCATGATGATGTCATAAGTTGTCTAAACATTACAAATCTACAAATCAGATTTACGTAAAGAAGCTTGGGCCAATCAACTTCAAGACAGAATGCATGTTGGGCCAATACATTTGGGCTTAAACATCTAACTGGGCCGTGCCCCATAAATAACATGCATGTCAATGAAACAACTCTTTTTTCGTCGACTTTGATATTATGTTATTGTGTTTCGTCGACGTAACACTTGTTTCGTCGACTGTGATGTGTTTCGTCGTAGTGTTTCAGTATATATACACAGATAACAGACAGAACACAGTGAGACAAGTCTGAATAGATTTGAGAGCGAACACTGTAAACACACACACTGAGAGTTTATGAGAGCATCTTATAAACATTGTATTGTAACCGTTTTCTAGATTAATACAATGGAGTGTTAATCATTGAATCGTTGTGTCTTACGTGTTCGTCACTTGGTTTAACTTACCCGTTTGGATTCCGCACTTTCGGGTTTGTCGAAAAACAGGGAATAGAGGTTACTCGATCCTCCGGGTGGACCTACAGTTGGTTTCTTTTTTCTTTGGTTTGCATACTTACGTGGATTTCACACTCGTTAGTGTGTTACAAAACAAGGAAGTAGGTTTAATCTTGATCCTCCAAGTGGACCTACAAGTGGTATCAAAGTTTTGGCTGTCTTCCTTTTTTAAAACCAAGCAAAACCTTGTGTTTGAACAATTTGTGAAGTTTCGGGAACTTGTTTTTGTGTTTGAAAACAAGAAAATCAAGTTTTTCTAAAAAGATGTTTAAAACTTAGTGAAAACTTGTTGTTTGAAGAAAATTTTTACAAAAACCCAGTTAAAACACATGGAGACATGTTAGGACTTGGTGAATAAAGCAGTCAAGATGAGAACTGTTGCGGTACAAATCAAAAGTTAAGAGTACTATAAATGTATTGATGAAAATTAAGGTTATTTAAATCCAATATCCATAGATTTTGTGGTGGTTTGATTGTGGGTACATAATCCGTTTATTATATGTACTCACTAGGTTAGAACCCCGTGTATTACACGGGTTTAATAAATTTAATTTTATATACTAAATAAAGAATCAGTATATTTTTAAAAACCTCATTTAGTACACGTGTTGAGTAAACATAATTTTATATATTAAATAATAAAAAAATATAGCTGTAAGAACCTCGTGTATTATGCGAGTTGAATAAAAGTAATTTTATATACCAAACAATAAAAAAGTTGTATTTAAAAAAAACCATGTGTATTCACGGGTGGAAGAAATGTAATTTTATATACTAAATAATAAAAAAGATATATTTAAAAAAAATTGTGTATTGTACGGGTTGAATAAATTTAATTTTATATAGCAAATAATAAAAAAAATGTTATATCTTTAAAAATCTTGTGTATTACACGGGTTTATCTATTGTTAAAAAAAATTATATATCAAAATGGATTTTTTTATTACTTTTTAAATTAGGTTAATACTATTTAAAATTTTTGGGTTGATTAATAAGTTATTTAATATAATTTCTCATAGTTAACAATAATAACATTAACAATAAATAATTCATTCCTGATTTTATTATTATTACCTCCATGGTAAATGTATTATTAGTAATATGTAGTTCTAACACCATGATGTTACACAAATGAAACTACATAAAAGATAATCGGCTTATAACCTAACAGTATCATGAAGTGTGATAAATGTGTTCTTAGAAATTATCTACCAAACCACATAAAATACTTTTATTATTATTATTATTGTTGTTGTTGTTAGTATTATTATCATTTTGCATCATATATTATAATTTGCATCATATGTTAACTATATTTATTTTTCTTAACCCGTGTAATACACAGGGATGTAACCTAATATGGTATATAAGAAAGAGTATGTAGGATGATATGTTTTGTTTGTATATGGATCTGGATTTTTGGGTATTGATATTGAATACGAAAAGAAAGATTTTAATCTATGGATATTTTGAAGTGTACCCAAAAGTAGATGGTTTAATTATCTATACTTGCTCATTAGTATGATTTTTTGGTATAGATTATTGATTATTAGAAAGAATTAATTTTTGTTATTAAATTAATATTCTTTATAACTAAAGATAATCATCATATTAATTTGAATTTGAAAATAAAATTTGGATAAATGAGTACGATTTGAAGTTACGTTATATTAATTTTAACTTAATTAATATTTAATAATTTAAATTAAATAATAATTATCTACAATTAAGGATGGTCTAGAATAATGACAAGTGTCCCTCCATTGGTTTCTTTTATTATATAGTACTAGCGGTAAGACCCGTGTGCAAACACGGGTCGTTTCTTAGAAAACCATGCATAACACATATTGACAGAGAGTAAAAAAATAATTAGTGCAGACTTACAAAATTGATATAAATTAACGATCAATAGGTTTATTCAACAGCAATTCCATTATGTTGATAGCAAACCACTGTTGTCTATTAACTGTTAAAAACTTATGTTGCTTTCCAACAGACTTTACTAAAAATTGTCATCCATTATCTCCAACAGAGCTTGCCAGATGGATAGATAGTAACTATCAGATGTTAGTCAACCTATGTTAAAAAGGCCAGTCAACAGAAATCACAAAGGTTAGTAAACAGATTTTAAGAGAATAATGTTATTAACAACATGTGTTATCAGGATAGGCTTAATGCAGAGCAAGCATCAGATGCTTTCAAAAAGTTGTATTGCTTTCCAACAAACATTTCCTAACAACAGTTCCTCCATTATACCCAACAGACGTTGCTAGGTTGACAGATGTTTAGTATCATCAAAGATTTTGTAAAACTTCTTTGTAAACCACATTAGTAGTGGTTGTACAGACTCGCTTCTCTTTATCACACATCAAAATTTTCAACCCCTTCCTACTTTTTACTCTAGATACAACAACATAGAGCTGGCCATGACTAAACATTGGACGTGGAAGATATAAACCAACACGCTCCAATGATTGTCTTTGACTTTTATTTATTGCCATAGCAAAACACAGTGAAAGTGGGAGTTGTCTTCGAGAAATCTTCACTGGTATTCTTTTATCAGAAGGTGTCATCTTCAGTCTTGAAATCAAAGTATGATGACCTATATTAGTCCCTGTGATAATTTTTGATTCAATCACAACTTTTCCGAGCTTCGTGACTTGTAAACGTGTACCATTACACAATCCATTTGCCTGATCAATGTTTCTGAGTAACATCACTGGAGCACCAAGTTTCAGTACTAATTTATGGTTAGGTAAACCAGATAAACGAAGATTATTTAACATATCAGGAGGAAACAATGTCATATTAAGCTCTGATTCTTCCTCCGATTGGCATAAACTATCTGAACTAAAATAAACCTTTTCTTCCGATTGGCATATTTATTAAAATTTGTATATACATTAGTTTCATATGCACATGATTAACAACTATTATGAAGACTGTTCTCAATGTATTGCATGTTTTAGATGATATATCAATTTAATTTTACAAGCTTTTTTTATTTTTTATAATGTTTCCGATTTGAAGTTTTGTTTGATATGGTGTTACATTTGGATTCTTGAAAGCAATCGATAAGGTATATTTTGTTGTTTTTCTTACTTGATATTAAAGAATATGATTAAATGACAAATCTTTTATTTATGGACTTGCAAAAAAAAGTTATTGAAAGTGGTACTCGATTCTACAGTTTTTAGAGGAATCTTTATTTATTGATATACTCTAGATAAATCGATAAATATTAAATGCGTTATCTGAATGACATAGATATGTGAAACATTGTTGGTTCACATTTGTTATCACAGCCTTTATAAATAATGAAGTATCTGATAAAATACATTGTCTCATTTTTTCTTTGATTTTTAACCAGAAACATCATATCTTGGAAGATGTCTTTTTATAAATATTTGGATTCTCTTAATTCCAAAATCTTGGTAAGATTATAACATTAAAACCATTTTCTACAGTTTTATTATTAACAATTAATTCACATATAACACCTGCCAATACTTAAATACTTGAACTCAACAGATAATACCACAAAACTTTGCAAACAATCATTTACTCAAAGAGGTTCCTGGTAACGTTGGCGTTATAGAGTGTGTAAACGGTATGAGATGGGATTACCGATTCTCAAAATACAATGGAACTTTTGCTCTAAAAGAAGGATGGTCCACAGTTGTCTCTGACCTTTCATTGAAAGAAGGATGTCTGTTTGTATTTAAAAAAACTGCACCATATACATATCTGCTCACACCTTTTGAAAAAGTTCATCACTATCCAACAAAACTTCCAATGATTTCTATGTTCACATCAATATCGTTTGAGATAAAGTTTGGATGTATGGATTCATTCTCCCATAGTTTTACTGATGTTTGTAAGGACGTGTTGGTAAGTTTTGGTATTTTAATCCAATACTTAAATGTTACTATAGTAATTAGTGATATAGTTGTTAATTTTACTCTACCTTTGTTGATTTCATAATTTTATATGTTTTTGTTCTGCTAATACCCAAGGAGTTAGTCAACGTCAGTATTGGAGTTGGTAAACTTAAAGAGACATTTAAGATCTATGTGAATCAGTGGGACTCTTTTGATGTACTACTTCAACGTGATCCTCTTCGGAATTGTTACTTTATTACCCAAGGGATGGGAAAAGGTTGTACACTACATGGGTATGCAAACAGGAATTGTACTTGTTTTAAGATACGTAGCGGATTACATCTTTCTGCTTACTGCCTTTGATTTGAATGGATGTGAGATTGTTGCACCCAAATCCAATGACAGTCCGATAGACGATACTTCCTCACCCAATTTAGAAGTTGCTCCAATTACCGAGGATCTGCATCACCAGTCGGCTGTTGAAGAATCCAATGACACAGATTCCAATAGTGATTATGTTGTATCGAATGAATCATCCGATGATATCGACGACGCATATTTTGATGCCGCTGTCTCAGATTATGAAGCTGATCCTGATGTATACCCCTTACAATTCATATGGTACTGCAGCAAACATTTTGTATGTTTATTCTGTTAATATATTATTCCTCATTCTTTGGATGTTAAATGTTTGTTACAATTAAGCTGTTTTTTTGTTACTTTACTTAAATACATTATGTATTTCTTATTAATTATTGGTATTTTATATTTATTTTTAAGCGTCTGAATGTGAAAGTAGCGTCTTTATCAAGGATTCATAGAACATTGAAGGTGACAGTTGAAAATCTGAATGGAGTTGACACTGTAATTGACTTTCGACGGGAGAAGCATGGCAAGGGATTTAGATACGCGGCTTGTCAATTCACAACGAAGTTCACGGAGCCCAATGGTATCTACACAAATATGAGATGCAAATTTGTCTACTCTGAAGAAAAAGCCAAGCTGATCTTAAAGAAAGTCTACAGATAGTTGTGGTTATTGGTATTATCTCATTTGAGATAAATTATGGGATGGTGATGTATCAAACTTCTATATTTTGAAAACTTACGACTTACAAATATTTAAATTATAATGATGTATGCTTATCTTGTTATTTATATTAACTTAAACCTTTGTTGTACATTCTCCATATATTTTAATTACCTCTTCATGATACATTACAACTTGAATTATACTCTATAAATTTATGGGCAGACATGGATACTTAAAAGGCTTCAACAAATTTATGGACAGTCATCGACACTTAAAAGACTTTTCTGAAAAGGCTTCAACAAATTTATGGGCAGTCATCGACACTTAAAGGGCTTCAACAAATTTATGGGTGATCATTGTCATAACTTCACTTGAATTAACCTCTGACTACAAACAAATTTATGCACTCAACCTCTATTTAGATAAAGTCTGACAAACCAAAAGCTCTGTCAAATAGAAAATCTGTTCAAGCAAAGTCTGTCGTTCCAAACAACCTCTGCTGATAAACACAAAGACTGTTATAGCAAATAACCTCTGCTGATAAACACAACCTCTGCTGATGAATATGAATAGAAAAGCATCATAAAGCTAACATCTGCTGTTACTTAAAAGGCTTTTCTTAAAAGGCTTCAACAAATTTATGGGTGATCGTTGTCATAACTTCACTTGAATTAACCTCTGACTACAAACAAATTTATGCACTCAACCTCTATTTAGATAAAGTCTGACAAACCAAAAGCTCTGTCAAACAGAAAATCTGTTTAAGCAAAGTCTGTTGTTCGAAACAACCTCTGCTGATAAACACAAAGACTGTTATAGCAAATAACCTCTGCTGATAAACACAACCTCTGCTGCTGAATATGAATACAAAAGCATCATAAAGCTAACATCTGCTGTTACTTAACAGATGATACAATCTTTAAACATTTTGACATCTGCTGTTGAAACAAATGTCTGCCAAACATAACATCTGCTGATCATTCCACATTATAGATTGCTAACATTTGTTGTGCCTTAACAGATGATGCAGTTCAACAGAGGATTTCAAACATCTGTTTACACACGCATCATGATGAACATCTGCTGATAAATACCTAGACGGTTCAAGCAAAGGTCTGCCAAAGAGAACCTCTGCTATGGACTAACATATGATGCAGTTCAACAAAGAATGTTCAACAGCAGTGCTTTAACAGACCATGATCAACAGATGATAATATAATAACAATAATATTCAAACTGTAGCAATTACATAACATACCATTAATCGAATCAACATACCATTAATTGAATCAACATGGGGAGATTGTATATACATAAACTCTAGGGTTTGTCTCGAGAGATCGTATATACATAACATACCATTAATCGAATCAACATGGGGACCATTCAATCATGGAAGCAATATAATTTTCATCATAGACACTGAAGTATCATAAAACTGTGAATGAATATACCCAATCCGAAATTGTTAGACATTTTCATAAATCTAACAACCATCATCGAAGCTGTAACAAAATCTAAACATTGATACACTAAACACTGTTACATAAGAAAAACTGATACATAAATACTGATGTTGAATCCGCTGTAGATACTGAACCACTGTTATTACTGAGCAGTGGTTTTCCTTTGGTTGATCAGGCCTTAGGTACATAAGTGTATGTCTTTAACAGCTTTGTCTTCAACAATGGATAGGTCTCATCAGTCTTTAAGTCCATCAGTCTTTATAAGGAGTAGTGGTTAGTTATAACAGTCCTTAGCATGATCAGCTGTTATAACCACTCCATAACTAGGGCTGTAAACGAACCGAACGAACACGAACAAGGCCTTGTTCGTGTTCGTTCGTTAAGAATATTATGTGTTCACGAACGGTTCACGAACACTTACTGAACGAGATTTTTTGTTCTTGTTCGTTCGTTAAGGAAATGAACGTGTTCATGAACGGTTCACGAACACAAACGAACACAGATAAAATCGACGAAGTTCAGTTGTATTTTTCGATGTGAATAATATGAAAGAAAGGTGGATGTAGGGTTTCCTATTTTATTTGTTTGGGTAATGAGATAAATAAGAATTAATGAATATAAAAGGTTTAGATAAAATAAATAAATGCTAAAAAATATTTAATGAACAATATAAACAAACGAACATGAATGACTGTTCACGAACACGTTACCGAACGTTCATGAACGCAATTGAACGAACGAGACAGTTGTTCGTGTTCGTTCATTTAACTAATCAAGCGGAATTTTTTGTTCATGTTCGTTCATTAACTAAACGAACGAACGTAAACGAACTTCCCGCTGAACGGTTCACAAACTGTTCGCTGAACGTTCGGTTCGTTTACAGCCCTATCCATAACCCTTTGAGAGGAAGCAAGTATCCATCTATTCAATTGAGAGTAATCATTGCATTACATCCCTGTTGAAAAACAGAATCAATAAATTTAGGGAAAATGGGTTTGAAAGTTGATAACCCAACAGTAGAGGATCTCATTCGACAACTCCGATAAATTCAATGGTATTCTCAAATAATGCTTCCTAGATTTTTGAAGACCGACAAAGACCGAAAAATGTCCAAAGTGATGCTTCTTTGGACATTTGTCGGTCTTTAAAAATCTAGGAAGCATTATTTGAGAATACCCTTGAATTTATCGAAGCTGTAGAACGAGATCCTCAACTGTTGGGTTATCATCTTTCAACCTCATTTTCCCTAAATTTATCAATTCTATTTTTCAGACCTCCCAAAGCCACCTATCCGCCTCCAAAGAGATCGAGACAGCTTGAAGCATAACCTGGACTTGCTGTCATTCCACCAGTTGAGTATTTAATCCCAATATACCAACTGAAAATCAATCTACTCGTAATCACATGGTACACCAATGCAATCATCTGAATAAACAATAACAAATCAAAGACAAAATCAAAAGCTACAAACATATCAAACAAATTTCATAGAATCATGATTTATTTTAAACACATATAAATCTATTTTTAAACACAAACAAACATTACCTCTTCATCAATAAAGTTGAGATCCATTTTATAACCTTGATTACATTCGGAAGTTCGGCCAACGAACTCAAGACTTCCACACCAAATAACAAATCCAGCAAGATCTACCTGAAGAACATTTAGCATACAAACCTTCAGTTTGTGATAAAAAGAAAAAATCAAAAAATATCTATTTTTAAACTACCGTTGGTCTGTATAATATTCAAATCGATGTTAAACATGATGAATAAACAGACATCACCAGCTTTTCTTATGTCATTGGAATTTCTCCTTTTACAAACATATCAAAATCAATCTACTCGTAATCACATGGTACACCAATGCAGGCATCTGAATAAACAATAACAAATCAATGACAAAATCAAAAGCTACTAACATATCAAACAAATTTCATAGAATCATGAAAGAAATTAGGTCACGGATTGTTACCAGATTTAGCGAGAGAAAAATCGATGGAAGCATTGGAGAAGATGACGATTTGAAGAAACTTCAATCTGGAAAACATGTAACAAAGCTCAAGAAACCGCAAAGAAGAAGAAGAACTGATTACAAAGTGTATTAAGAATTACAAAAAAAAAATAACAATTACCTGATTTATTTTAAACACATATACATCTATTTTTAAACACAAACATACATTATCTCTTCATCAATAAAGTTGAGATCAATTTTATAACTTTGATTACATTCGGAAGTTCGGCCAACGAACTCAAGACTTCCACACCAAATAACAAATCCAGCAAGATCTACCTGAAGAACATTTAGCATACAAACCTTCAGTTTGTGATAAAAAGAAAAAATCAAAAAATATCTATTTTTAAACTACCGTTGGTCTACATAATATTCAAATCGATGTTAAATGCAACACCTCCGTCGTCTTCATCCTCTTCTCTGTATCTATAGTTTTATAGATAGAGAGTTGAGAGAGAGTAAACAGAGAGATTGAAATGGGTTTTTGAAATTATGATCGGGTTTGGATTTGAGTTTGAATTTATATTTGAGAGAGAGAAGAATTGAAGCTCCGATGACATTAAATGCAAATTACATATCCCTATAAGTTTTAAATTTCAAATTACCCTCCCATTTTAATGAAACATCAGTGGTTTGAATTTTGAATGAACATCAGTGGTTTCATAATTGAATGTGGGTCAGTCCTTTGAAATTTAAAAGTGAGGCAGTGGTTTGATGGCAGATCTTTGAATTATGATGTCACTATGCTCCCTCTATGGCTGCCATCTCATCGTCGATGACATAAGAAAATCATTGTTGGACAGCTTCTCCTGCTGACACATCAACTTTTCTTATGTCATTGAGATTTTTCCTTTTATAGAAAGTATAGATAGATAGATATAGATATTTCGATGTAGATTAATTAGTAAATGTATTAACTAAATTATATTAATATTATTTTATCCATATTTCGTATTAAGTAGACTTTGATATATAATGAATCAAAACAAAACAGGCTAAACAAGAATCGTAACCAGAAAGTAACAAAAATTAAATCTATTGAAATAAATTAATTAAATGGCTTATAATAATTTATTGACGTATTAATTTAGTTGTTGGTAGCTTATTAGATGAGCCCACTATTGGAAAAACAAAAAGAAAACGAGGATCTAAAATCTTCTATACTATATAATAAAAGAAACCACTTTAGAGACACTTGTCATCATATTAGGGCCTCTCTTATAGATAATTATTATTTTAATTTAATTTTTTTCTAATTAATTATAGATAACCCTCATATTAAATATTATTTAATTTAATATCTTATGGATAATTATTTTTTAGTTTAATCTTCTTCTCATTTATAATATTATTTAAAGAAAATTACGATTTTGGCCCCTGTGGTTATATCACTTTTACCCTTTTAGCCCAAAAAAGAATTTTTTAACATCTGAGCCCTCAACGTCTTCTTTTCTAACCATTTTGGCCCCTAACAGTAACCCCATCCATTAAATGTTAGGGGCCAAAAGGGTTAAAAAAAAGACGTTAGAGGCCAAAAAGGTTAGAAAAAAAGACGTTGTGGGCTTAGATGTTAAAAAAATATTTTTTGGGCTAGAAGGGTAAAAGTGATATAACCACGGGGGCCAAAATCGTAATTTGATTATTTGATGTATAAAATTAGATTTATTCAATTCGTACAATACACGAGGTTTTTTAAGGATATATATATATATATATATATATATATATATTATTTAGTACAGAAAATTACATTTATCAAACCATGTAATACGCATATTTTTAAAAATGTAATTTTTTATTATTTAGTATATAAAATTACATTTATTCAACTCGTGTAATAAACAAGGTTTTTTTGAAGATGTATTATTTTATTTTTTGGTTAACAATATTACATTTATTCAACTTCTGTAATACACGTGGTTTTAAAGATATAACTTTTTTATTTGTTATATAAAATTACATTTATTCAACCTGTACAATATTGTTTTTATAGATATAACTTTTTATTATTTAATATATAAAATTATATTTATTCAACTAAGGTTTTTAAAGATATATTTTTTTTTATTATTTAGTATATAAAATTTATTTATTCAACCCGTGTAATACACGGGGTTATAACCTAGTTGATAATAGAAATATACGATTAGTAACAGAATTATTTATTATTATAAACTAGGTTATAATCCCGTGTATTACACGGGTTGAATAAATAAATTTTATATACTAAATAACAAAATAATATATGTTTAAAAACTTTCTTTATTGCACGGGTTGAATAAATATAATTTTATATATTAAATAATAAAAAGTTATATCTATAAGAACAATATTGTACGGGTTGAATAAATATAATTTTATATACCGAATAAAAAAGTTATATCTTTAAAACCACGTGTATTACACGAGTTGAATAAATGTAATATTGTTTACCGAATAATAAAATAATACATCTTTAAAAAAGCTCATTTATTACACGGGTTGAATAAATATAATTTTATATACCAAATAATAAAAAAATACATCTTTAAAAATATGCGTATTACACGGTTTGAATAAATGTAATTTTATGTACTAAGTAATAAAAAAATATATATCCTTAAAAAAACCCAGTGTATTGTACGAATTGAATAAATCTAATTTTATACATCAAATAATAAAAAGTTATATCTTAAAAAACTCATGTATTACATGGGTCGAGTAAATGTAATTTTGTATAGTGAAAATAAAAATATTTAATATATTAACCCAAAGTTTGGTTTTCGTGATAAAAATAGATTATTCTGTTGTTGCAAAATTTGTTAACGAAATCTCAATAAATTTAACCCTTTATTTAAAACTCCGTAAATATATAAATGATAAATAATATTTGTTAATTTTATTTTAAGTTTCGTAAAACCTGTTTGATACCAAACTAAACAAAATGTTCAAATCTATTATATATAATAAACGAATAAAATTTGGGACACGTGTCGCAATATTAGGGCTTCTTAGATGTGGTTTTGGCGGGAAATTGGATGGGTATTAAAAATGAACGCGGATCCCGTTTTAATGTGATCCGACCCGTTTTATGACCCGGGTATATAAGTCACCTAAAAAACCTAAATTCCTGTCTCTCATTCTTTTACTTGACTACTTCACACTGAAACCCTAGCCTGAAGCTTCTACCGTACGCTTTCCTGAAATCCTGATCTATCATACGCTTCTTCTTCTACCTGCATCTCATTTTCTCTGAATCGCTTGTGCTTGAATGGCTTAACAAAGGATTCAAAATCAAGGTTATTCACTTCCAGGTAATCCCCATTCTAAACCCTAGCCTCCCTTTCCTCTTTCTTCTAGATCAATCATCGTCATCTTCACCACTTATTAAGGATCAATTAGATGTTGATCAATCAGTACAGAAATGAATACACATATATGTGATTCGACTAAAGGAAGATGGTGATGTTGGTTGTGGCCAGAAGAGAAATGACGACGAAGAATGGCTGATTTACGGTTCTTCAGTTCGGGTAATGTGATGGTTGATTTAGGGATTCTGAAACCGTAAGTTTTCTTCTCTCGTTTTACACTGATTTCTTCATCTGGCGAACTTCCAGGTTTTTGATGTGGATTTTTATACTTTTTGTTCTTTTCACCATCTTAAATTTTTTTCTAAAACTGTGATTGTTTAATCAATTACAAGGAAGATGGTGATGGTGGCCTGAAAAGGAACGATGACAACGACATGGGTTGATTTAGTGTTTCTCAAGTGGTGGTCTTATGATGGTTGTTGTTTAACGCAACGACGGAAGGGCGGCGGCTAGGGTTCTACCACATAACTTTGACCAGTTGTGGTTTCGGCCGGTTATCGGTAAGTTGTTGATCCTTTTTATCCAATTGAATTAGGGTTCTTAATAATGCATATCCTTTATATTTCAATTTCATTAATTGTTAAAAAATTCTGCTCAAATTTCAAATTTATGAAATGTGTTGGCATTTTACTCATTTGAAAATTTATGTTTAGGTCGGATTGTGATTAGAGATGAGCTATACCGAAAATTAAGAAATTTGGTCTTTGGTATCGAAAATGTTCGGTATGGTATTGATACCGGTATTTGAAGGTAAAATACCAGTACCAAAATTGCCAAAAAGTGGGTACCGATTCGGTACTAAAAATAATTCAATACGGGAAATTTTTTATTATGTTTTACTTATCATTTACTTCTTTGCATTGTTTGGTTTTTTTCCAGAAAACTTTTTGACCGAGGAATGTATGCTTGCCTAATTTGGTTGTTTGGAGGAGGGGAGAGTGAGTTTTCTGTTGGTATAAGGTGAGCCTTGGTTCAACATGTGAGTAAATATTTCCCGTTCATATTTGATTTCCTGAATCAAATTATAATCAAGTTCAGTGTGGGAATTTTTCCCATCTTAAGTAGAGTTTGCTCTGTACTTCAGAGTATATGTTTTGAGTTGTCAATTGAGACTTCAGTTGATGGGCTATGTTCATTACAATATTCTTTTTTGTCATTAGATCAGTATAAGCTTAAAAAACCCTTTAAATTGTCAGTTTTAGACATTTATCCAAAGAATCATTGGTTGTTTCAGGGTCGGTCTGAGAAAATATTAAAACCAAACTTATTCCTATAAGTTTTAAAATACTTTTTATCTATGTGTTTGTGTGTGCATAGCTAACACCTACCAAATCAATATGATGGATTCCTTTCAGCCCTTTGCAGGGTTCTTTTGTCTAATTCCACCAACTCTCATCATTTAATCAAATCTTTATATGGCATTTAATAATGAATTGTTTATGATCCAAGCTTAAAGACCCATTGGTATTAAGTTATGAAATAATATATAGGGAGTATTTGGATTGATCATGCAACCACAATGATCTAAATGTATATATGCATTCACATATGTCTTGGATGTAGAAATAAGACAGTTTGACTTATAGAAAGTTAACCCAAAGTAGAAGTTGAAGAATATCATGTTGGGGCATCATGAGGCAAAGGTAAGTACCATAATTTCATTGTCTTATGCTTCACATACATCATTATGAACTCATGTTATGATGATTTTAGTATCATGGGTTGGTGTATTAAATAATGGATAAAAGGTGTAATATTTAACTTATTTGTATTTGTGTATTTAAATTTATAGATAGAACCGGGTGGAATTTTTGTTTAATACAAAAATGGGACTTTGAGTCTCAAAGGGTGGCGATGACATTGAATATATATGGTAAAGGGTGGTGATTGGCATGCCTTAGTTAACCCTTATATGTCTTTAGAAAACCCCAAAGTTCCCTCTTCAAAAAAGTAAAACAACTAAATCTTAAAGTAGCTATTAATGAAGTCACTAAACCTCAAAAAAAAAGTATGTAGTTTGATATAACAACTCATAGAATTTATAAGAAGGAATATCACTTTCGATGTGTATGTTACGTTAACGAACGATAATAATTTTAGCGATATATATGTTGAATAATATTATGTTTAAAATTTCCAGTAATTAATTATGTCATGACTACAAATGAATTAGATCATAATGTGGGTTTAAGAAAAAAAAGTCTAGGTATGGGTATACAATTTGGCCAAGTTGGCGTATTTTAACCTGGTGTAAATTTTGTATTTTTTAATATGTAATGATATGGTACTTGAAATTATGTTAATGATGCTAGGTGAATTTACTCCCAGGTAAAGTATTAATATTAAAGCTCCAACATAATGATGATCATGCTGCTCAAGTCTATGGTCGAACTACATAACCTGTGGAAAAGCATATGAATAACTCTATAAGTGTGTTTGTATCTCACAACTTAAATTATCATTTTCTCTATAATATTTATCTTCATCTTATTGTATAAATGACATTGTTAATAATAAACTTGGAATAAAACACTTATGACATTGTTTTAATATACACTAAGTTAGAACCCCGTGTATTACACGAGTTGAATAAATAAATACTATCATAAGCAAATAACTTTAAGAAATATTATATTGTTAATTTGTTGCTTGTAATTATATTTTGTCGGAACGGTTGCTTATAGTTATTATGAGATTGATACACAAAGTAGATAAGTACTTTGTTACTAAATATAAGTGAGTGATACGTAACATTCTTTGAAAACCTGAATATTAGGCTATAGGGTGTGGTTATGACCCTCATGACCACCATGACTTTCCACGTCAATGTCATGCCACGTATCTCTAATCCACCATCCAAAATCACTACTCTAACCTTACAGGATATGATGCTGAAATCATGCTAAGAATTTTGTTTTCTTGATAATTCTTTTCATGACAACCGGTAATTCTTTATTGTAATTGGAGAAGCTTGTGGCAATGGTTTTTCAATTAAAGATGAAGAAGAATTAAGGGATATGGTATTTCATTGAAGTTTATGAAGAGAAATTAAAATGGTACCGTAGTTTTTTTGGGGCTTTACAAGAAATAGAATTAAAATGACAAATATACCCTCACATGTTAGGCATGTGAGGGAATTTAATTGAGATAATTAACTTGGTTAGTGGTAAAGGATTGAACCCGCAACAAAAATAAATGTAAAGGTTGTTTTCAACAAGTTTTAAACATTAAGATTGGAACCTGCAAGTTTGAGAAAACATAAAAGACGTTTTGTGCAATTTACTATTTATTTTAATTTATCTTTGTCTAAAGAAAAAAAGAAATGATTTTATGAAAAATAGAAATGAGGACCATGGTTGTCATAGTGGATCAAGCAAGAAGGTGGTGTAGCCTTCCATTCATGTTTCTAGGTGGAGAATCATGTCCCAATCATTACCCCCATATCCTTTAGCCTTACAAAAGTTGAATATCATTTAATTAATTATTTAGAATTATTTATTAATTAATTTTTTTGTTATTGATAAAAAAAGTAAAAAGGATATAAATAATTTCTTTTAGGTTAGAAGTTAGATATGCTATGGACGATATATGTAAATAATATTTGAATTGTTAGTTAAGGATGATATTTATAAATAATATTTGAATTCATGAATAATTAAAGTATGTTATGAGAAAAAAAAAAGAGTAGAAAAATAATTATGAGGATGCATAAAAATACGACACGTGTCCTATAAATGGTTTCTTTTATTATATAGTATAGATTGTATTTAAAATTGCCTAAGTTTATTATTATTATTATTATTATTATTATTATTATTATTATTATTATTAAATGACATTGCTTTAATTATTATTGTATCAAGAATTAAGAATGTCCTGACAAAGTTTAATGAAATAATACGTTATATTTAAAAAAAAATATACATGTTTAATAAGTAATAAAATAAAGCTACCCGGGAAGCAGTCCCGGGTGATAACCTAGTATATAGATAAATGATAAATAATATTAGTTAATTTTATTTTAAGTTTCGTAAAACCTGTTTGATGCAAACTAAACAAAATGTTCAAATATATAGTTAAGATCAAATTAGATAATTAAGTTTGAATTTGAAGTAAATAGATAAATATAAAAGTAATAATTAATTCAAATAAATAATAGAGTAAATTACTTTTTTGGTCCCCGTCGTTATATCACTTTTATCCTTTTAGCCCAAAAAAGAATTTTTTAACATATAAGCCCCCAACGTCTTTTTTTCTAACCTTTTTGGCCCATAGCGTCTTTTTTTCTAACTCTTTTGGCCCTTAACATTTAATGGATAGAGTAGTTATCCCAATGGCTTTTGTTTAAAAAAAAAAAGAAAAAGAAATTGATTTTCTCTGTTCGTTTTCATTTTTGTTTAGAAAAGCCATGATTTAATTATAAAAATAGTATTTTTCTTACTTGTGTTTTAAATTATTACAACATGGTTATATTGTTCGATCATATTTAGTTTTAAACTATTGAATTTATAATTTACACTAATTAATATTATAAATGAGAGAAGATTAAACTAAATAATAATTGTCAATAAGATATTAAACTAAATAATATTTAGTAGAAGGGTTATCTATAATTAATTAGAAAAGATTAAATTAAAATAATAATTATCTATAAGAGATGCCCTAATATGATGACAAGTGTCTCAAAAGTGGTTTCTTTTATTATATAGTATAGATATAGATAGATTATAAATTTTTGGTTTTTTAAATTTTTGGTTTTTGGGACTTGGTTATCAAGAAAAGAATTTCTTCCGATAATATCGGACTGTTGAAATCTAAAAATATATTCGAATATTAAAAATTCATGATATTCAAAAAGTTTTAGGAAGGTTTTTTTTTGGATAGATTTCCAATATATAACTATTTACGGCAACAAAATTATAAATTATTTCAAATTGATTGTCGAAAGAATGAAAGTATATAACCTCAGGATTTACTCCATATCGTTTTAACTTACTCTATCTTTTGCTTCCTGTTCATTGTTAATTAAAGTTTCAATGGCAGCGTTTGTTCATGCCGATGTATTTGAGGAGATACTGATAAGAACAGACGTGAAGGATCTTCTCCGTTTCAAGAGTGTGTGTAAGGCATGGTATTCTTTAATCACAAGTCGTCGTTTCATTAATCGTCATCTGAATCATAGTTGCAACAAGGATCGCTACAACAATGAACTTGGACACAGAAGAATTAGATTAACAGATGATGATGATGATCTTGTAGGTTCTTCTAATGGCCTCATATGCATCTCTTCTTCTACATCTAGAGTTTTAGTAGGCAATCCGTTGACTAGAAAGGTACGACAACTAGAACTCCCCTGGTCGATGGGTTCACAAAGATGTCGCGGTTTTGGTTATGATCCATTCAGAGATGATTACCAGGTCATCTTTCTTGCTCAGAAAGGCGAGCATCAAATATGTGTTCACGTGCTGAGTTTGAAATCAAATGCTTGGAAAGTTATTGGAGAAGTGAAGTATAGATTTATTAGTAAGGTTGGTATCTTATGCAATGGTGCGCTTCACTGGATTGTGGAAGATAAAAACAAGAAGAAAAAAATTATTGCTTATGATTTAAGTAAAGGAGAATTGAAAGAAATCCCCCAACCTAATGATGCAAGATACGAACGTACTTCCAGTAGCCAACTTGGGATTGTTAATGACTGTTTATGCATCTATCGAGATAAAAATTCTCGTGATGACAGGTGGTTGATGGAAATCTACAATGTAAAACAATCGTGGGATCGGTTGCAACATAATCGTAAGATAAAATATGATATTGTACACTACTTTTCTACACGGCATAAAAGATTATGGTATCTAACTACTTTTGAACAAAGTGTTCTCCATTGGGATTATATTGAAGCCCCTATATATGTGCCGAGCCTCGTGTCTCCCCACGTTAGGCCTAAGCTGGAAGGTGGTAACAAGAAGAGTGCCACGGTGGGTTCAATTTGTGCATAGACCATCGTATCTCCCCACATCAATGGGAGGCGGAAGCGAGCAAGAGAATAAGAGTGCCATGCATGGTGGGTTCTAATTGTTATGTATTTCATTTTTTTTTTCTTTTATCACATAGCATGGATTAAAGACTTTTGACTTCTTATCATACATTTGGCCCTCATCTATTTCTCTTCATGATATGTCCTTAAATTTTAACATTTTTTTTAGTCAAAAATGTCCTTTTGGTCCTGGATCAAATGCCTGAGTTTGAAGCTGAGGAAGCAATCAAGATGGCAGAGCTTTGCAGTATGAGTTTATCTTCCAGTAGTTTCTGGTATTTGTATAATGTTATTTTGAGGAATGTTGGCTCAATGTATTTTAGAAACTTGTGACTTGTGGTCTCTAATTGTGTTCTATGGTCTCATTTCCTTGCAGAATGTTCATCAAAGACCCATTGCCTAGCCCACACGCCGATCATATATATAAGCTCACATGGGTTCCACTCTCGAACCAAACGTCAACAGACAGGAACTGTTTATTAACAATGGATGTTACTTTTTTGGTACCAAAGTTGCCCATTATTGACTGTGATGTTTTCTGGTTGATCTTTGCTAGGAAAGATAGAATATAGTTGTTTAGTTACTAATCTTTAAAAAAATGTAATTTGAAGTTTGATCTGCTAATATTTCATTTTAACAAACTCTTTAAAATTTTGAGGTTTGATACCAATATTTCATTTGGTCCAATTGAAAATCATTATAAGAAGCATACTATTTGGCAGTGATCTTTTGACTTGTACCATGATATTTTGCATTCACTCACTTCAATTCTTTTTTTTAGTTAATGGAGTATAGTACAAAATTGTGGACCAAGTGGAACTTTTAGTATCACCGAGCCTTCCGGTTGAGTGGTTGCCCCATGACTTTCCTAATGGGAGGTCATGGGTTAGAGTCTCACCTTGGACAATTTTTGTTCCAGGTTGAGCCAAGGAGTTTTCTCAATTGTGGGGTTCCTCCGAGCAGTGTGGGCTGGTCGTCTCATTCTTTTCTTCAGGCGGAAGGGTGATCCCAAGTGTTCGGGACTTTGCTGGTAAAAAATATGTGGACAATTTGATGCTGTTAAGATTCTATTAAGGACCTGTCTTCTAGTTCCTTGTGTTGTGCTTCCTAGTATCTCCCCTTTGATGGATCCAATGATTGTTTAATGCTATTTATCCTTAATTCTTAGTTTAAACCATTTTTAGTAGTATTTTATCTGGATTATTGTTTTAGTAGTATTTTATCTGGATTATTGACCCGACTGATCTTTATAATATGACTGAATTTATTGGGAATATCACAAAAGAGCACTTGTGGTCACAGTATAACTCTTTATGATATTGCACTTTTAGTTTGTTTAATGTTTATCTTGGCTTAATTAAGTGGTCTAAAAACCAACATATCCTTGGAATGTTGGTTACTATTAGGGGTGAGCAAGAAAACCGAAATAATCGAACCGTAACCGAATAACCGAACCGAAAAAACCGAACCGAAACAAAAACCGACGGTTCGGTTTTCGGATTTTTAATAACCGAAAATTTCGGTTCGGTTTTCGGATAAACTTTTTCAATAAATGGAAAAAACCGAACCGAACCGATAAGTTACAATCCATATATTTTTATGTTTAAGTTTAAATTGTTTAAGTGTTTAACCCAATGCTAGTAGAAAATGTTAATTTTATTCTTGAATGTTAAGTGTTTATAATAAAAACATTATAAGTGAAATGATTTATTATTACCTATAAGATATAACAAAATTTAATAAAAACTTTGAAGAAACATAAAAAAAGATTAGAAGGTTAGGTTTATGTAAAACAATATTAATTAAAGAGGTTAACTATAATAATTTAAATGTAAACATATAAACAGATTGTTATAATATAAATTATACTTTTTATTTTTTGAATCTTACATAATTTTGTTCCAAAAACCGAAATAACCAAAAAACCGAACCGAACCGATGTAAAAACCGAAAAACCGAAACCGAAAAAAACCGAAACCGAAAAAAACCGAAACCGAACGGTTTTTAAAACCCAAGAACCGACATTTCGGTTTCGGTTTTGATTTTACCCAAAAACCGAACCGAACCGTGCACACCCCTAGTTACTATTTAGTGATTATTAATATTATTATTTTTCAGTTTGATTTATACTTGCTTATTATTTAGTAGATTTTTTTTCTTTTCACTATTACTCCTACTTCAAGTTAATTAAAAATCATTATCACTAAATACCAATCAAGATTAGGTTAAGAAAGCATTCAACAATAGATTTCAATGATTGTTTATCACTTGTTAGGACTAGTGGTTGCTTATAGATATCATAGGACTAGTGGTTGCTGATATGAATCAATATTTTAAATCCTCAAGTTTTAATTTTAAACTATACTACACCAAATAATGTTATAGTAACCCCGCTTATAAAGAGGGGTAAAATAGTAATTCTGTATGATTATTCAGTGGTCCAACCAAACAGCACTTACACTTATTGGCTCAGAATCTCATACTCGGTGATTGTAGTTGTTAGTAGTGTTTCTAACGCAAACCTTTCTTAGATTCAGACTCGAATTTTAATAATTGACAAGATTCGTCCTTCATTCCTGTCACACATATAGTTATTAGATTCTATATGAGATTGTAGTTGTTAGTTGTGTTTTTTTAATGGCGGTCAAGTTCACCAGTTAACGACAATCTAAAGGGTCACTGGAATCTGATTATCAGGATCAGTCAGCAACAACAACGAAAGAGGTGTCATTGCTGTTAATTAGAAGGGCAATTCGGCCATATAGAAAGACCGAATGGATGAAGTTAACCTAGTGGACTAATTAAAATGGCAACGGTGAAACCTTTTTGGACCCACAGACGAAAAATGAAAACTTTGGAATAAACTGAAAAAATGGTCCAAACCACAGGGAGTAAATGACATTTAACTCAAAAAAAAAAAAAAAATCTTTGGTTTGTGAGAGATGGTATATCTCGTCGCTGATTTTGCCACACACATGTTTGTGTTGGCTCCCTTCACTCATAAAGGGTGTGTGGTTTGGTGTATTGGAGCGTAGATAGTGCTTTTTTAACTCATGTTTGAAAGGGCTCTTTTCGTAAGTCATTTGTGGCCTTTGAATAGTCATAGATTATTGTCACAACTAAAATTGTCACTAGGATAGGACCAACTACACATCATTCTTCGTGACAACCTATCGTTTTTTTGTCTCATGAGTCGAGCTAAGAATTAGTAATGCTTACATTGCTTATCTCAAACTGAAAATCAAGTTTTCGAAGCAT
Organism: Helianthus tuberosus; assembly: GCA_030545235.1. Lineage (NCBI taxonomy): Eukaryota > Viridiplantae > Streptophyta > Magnoliopsida > Asterales > Asteraceae > Helianthus > Helianthus tuberosus. The sequence goes on from CM060359.1 coordinate 6,246,314, forward strand.
GTTAGAACCAAGAATTAGTTCAGAATTGAGTTTAAAAATTATAGCATGATTATTTACTTACGGTTTCATATATAAAGTAAGAAGTTTTGAGGGTGTCCTTTTCTTAACTAATATATACTAGGTTATAACCCCGTGTATTACACGGGTCGAATAAATAAATTTTATATACTAAATAATAAAACAATATATCTTTAAAAACTTTCTTTATTGCACGGGTTGAATAAATATAATTTTATATATTAAATAATAAAAAGTTATATTTATAAGAACCATATTGTACGGGTTGAATAAATATAATTTTATATACCAAATAAAAAAGTTATATCTTTGAAACCACTTGTATTACACGGGTGGAATAAATATAATATTGTTTACCAAATAATAAAATAATACATCTTTAAAAAACCTCATTTATTACACGAATGTAATTTTGTATACCAAATAATAAAAAAATTACATCTTTAAAAATATGTTTATTACACGGGTTGAATAAATGTAATTTTCTATACTAAATAATAAAAAAATATATATCTTTAAAAAACCCCGTATATTGTACGAATTGATTAAATCTAATTTTATATATATCAAATAATAAAAAGTTATATCTTAAAAAACCTCATGTATTACACGGGTCGAATAAATGTAATTTTGTATAGAAAAATAATAAAAAAGGTATATCTTTAAAAAACCACGTGTATTACATAGGTTTAATAAATCTAATTTTATATACCAATAATAAAAAAGTCATATCTTTCAATATACTAATGGATAATACTCGATACGCGATAGATATGGTGATTGTGAAGATGGTTGTTGAAAAGAATAAAAAAGTCATATCTTTCAATATATTAATGGATAATACACGATACGCGATAAATATGGTGATTGTGAAGATGGTTCTTGAAAAGAAGATATGTTATTCAAGAAGCAAATCAGCATCTATTTGAGTGATAAAATGTTGGTACAAATTCCCACAAATTGATTTATAAATTAGAGTAAACTGCTATTTTGGTCTCTATGGTTTGGGCATTTTTGCCATTTTAGTCCAAATTTCAAACTTTTTAAATCTTGGTCCCTGTGGTTTCATCTTTATTGTCATTTTAGTCCAAAATTCAAAATCCTCATTTTAATGGCAGTTTACTCTATAAATTATGTAATAAAATTGATATAATAATTTTTTTAGTAAGGAAAAAAAAAAGATTTCATACATTAATACAAAGTTTGGTTTTCGTAATAAATAATTTGTTGACGAAACTAATATATTAAAAAAATAAATGAATTTCGGACATTTATTTAATATTAAATTAAGATCAAGATAAATATTTAATGTAACTAATAAAATATTAATGAAAAAAAACGCGGAGTGGATTAAATACAAGGAATTGCTGATTCCAAACACTCGATATATACTTTAATTAATATATTAAAAAATTATAAGAGATTAAAATAATAATAATATATTATTTAAAATATATATTTATAGGAGGGTTATCTATAATTAATTAAAAGAGATTAAACTAAAATAATAATTATCTATAAGAGATGGCCTAATATGACGACAAGTGTCCCAAGAGTGGTTTCTTTTATTATATAGTATAGATATGATCATCTTTGAAATGAAACACATACTAAACACCTTTTTGTCTCTAAAAACTATGAACCATTAGGTCTGATAAGCAGTGGGAAAATAATTAGTGGTCTGACCCGACCCACATACCGTACTGGCCTGTTTATCAAAACAATGATAAACTTTAAATACTATAAATAATGTTTTGGAAGATATTTCGGCACAGTTGGCGTTTGTAGTCCAACGGTTAGGATAATTGCCTTCCAAGCAATAGACCCGGGTTCGACTCCCGGCAAACGCATATTTTTAAGTCTAATTCTTTTATGAAGAAAATCATGTAGTTTCATAGTTTTGTATAAGGGTGAGTAAATTAACCACCATAACATAGTTTTGTATATTATATTAGTTTACATACATATATACATTAGTGATAAGTATATTCTATTTTTCAGAAGTTTGGACTATGTGTGTGACGTCTGGTTGAATAATTATAAAGAGAGATTTCTTTCACTTTGGACTAACAAAAACCATAACTTTGGTCAACACACAACGAACAGAGTTGAGAGTTAGCATACCAACTTGAAGAGATACCTTAAACAGCTCACTCCATAGACTTGTGTTGCAAGTAGACAAAATTTTAGAGTCACCAGTCATAGCAATAAAGCATAGTTTCCAAATCAACTTGTCTGTGCCCATGGGGACCACAAAATACCAATGTTTGATTACCTACGTGGTAAGGTTTACCATAAGGCTCTAGACTTGTTGCTTGTCGAGTCAAAAAAGTAAGATGCCTTGCGGTCAGTAACAGGAACTTGTGGATCACCCTTTTTCACCGAAACTTTAACCTGTCGTCGCTAGTTCGCCACGAAACCTCTTTCACCGGAGTTCACCAGCAACCACCCGCTCGCCACTCTCATCGTTAATGTTGATGCTACCGTTCGACACCACCATGACCCCTAACACCACTTGTAAAATCCTCCGGAGTCTAGCCGTCGCAATCCAGCGCCGTCATCATTAGTTCCAAGCCAGTTGCCGCAGCGTCACCATTGCCGCCACGAACCAGATTGATTGTCACCGGACCTCATTGTACGCTAGTTGAAGGTTTGATCGGACTACGGATGCATTACCAGGCCTGAACCATTGTTTTTGCGTTTACTCGTTTCTGACTAAACGTCCTATAGCTCTAGCCAGTGGTCTCCAATCATTTCCGTTCGGCAACTAAGGTATAAATCGAACTTTTCTAATTCGATTCGTGATGGTTCAAGTTCTGGTTTGATTTGATGATTGTCCTGGCGGATAGATATTCAACTGGTTAGGAAAAAGATATACTATTATTTATTTCGTTGTTTCACTTTTCGTTTCATACCTTCTGCATGTTCTTTTTCATGGAGAACCAAGTTCTAATTAAATATGATTATTTAATGTTGGATCGATGATAATTAGTCTTGTAGGTCCTATGCATGTTTTGTTAACCAACCAACTAGAGGGTAGAATTAATTAGCCATAAAAGAGTTTTATTGGACATAAATACACAAACATATTTGTTACGTAAATTGGTTCTAATAGTAAAAAAATATATATATAAAAAAAATAAAACATATACAAATATGCTTTTTAAAAGATATATAAATATGCTCTTTAAATATGTTAGTACTTAAAGGATTAGTTATTATACATGTTAAAGTTTTTATGTTTGGTTGGTATCCTTTGAGATGGATGGCGCGGGAGATTTCGATTCATGGGCCGGTGACGATTGTTCACGATATCCATATATGATATACCATTCCCATGACGTATGAAGCGAAACGGTTCAATAAACTTGGGGAGATGAAGGTGGGGTGCATGAGAGGGATATATTGGGATTCGTTAGAGACATGTGGGGTGGCGGACACTGTTCGACAGGTTATCGGGCAGGATAGCCCGTGGGATCGTTTATTTCGAATAGGAGCCGCACCATCTTATCGGCCGTTGATGGTGGAGTTTCTCTCCACATTCCGCTATAGACCTCGACCGGATGACCGGCCGAACTCGGATTTTGATGATCCGAACTTGCCGGCCCCATCACCCGAGATCACATTCCGTCTGTTCGGCAAGGTATTTGAGATGTCGCTTCGTCAATTTGCCGTCGCCACCGGTTTTTACACAGACAAGGAGTTGGTTCAGGACGTGTATACCACGGCTATCGATCGTATGCCCGAGGATGAGTTGATTGCCTGGTAGCCCACCATCGGTGAAGGTCCATACACCAAGGCGGAGGAGGTCCGATCCTCGGAGATTCGCGACCCGTTAGTTATTTACTTTCATCGTTGCTTTAGCACGGGCATCACGGCCCGTGGCAAGAGTTGCGAGCACGTAACGAAGGCCGATCTTTTCTATCTCTATTGTTTATTTACTGGTCGTCCGTGCGCCCTCCATCTCTGCCTGGTGGATTATTTTATCACACGTTGGAAAAAGCAGCGTCGTGGTAGTATATATGGAGGATCGTTTATCGGCCGGATAGCCCAGAGTGTTAGTCGGTACTTTGGTTGGGTCGAGGATAGGTATCCACCGCCGGCTCCCTGCAAATATTTGGACATGAGGTCGATGACAGGGATGAAAGTGGCGGTAAACATTCCTAATGTTGGTTATAGGTTTGTCGGGACGAACCGTCAGGTTTGGGCATGGCAGCCGTTGGTACATCACCCGCATTTGGAGGCCGAGGAGGTTCAGATGCCTCAGATGGCTGAGCAGGATGGCGGGCATGATGATGTTGAGGTCCCGCCTCAGCATGAACAGGGGGATCATCAGCATCCACAGAGATCTTATCGCGCGGTTAGGTTGCCTCGGTCAACCAACCGTCTTCTCGATAGGATTTTGCGTAACCAAGATGAGCAAATGCGACTTCTAACACTGCAAGGTCAGGAGATAACATCCCACTGTCGCCAGATGGATCAGATGCATGATGACATAGGGTGGCTGATGACTGGCATGGTTGAAATGTATAAGTACATGGGTATATCGGTTCCACCCCGTCCACCACCACGAGTTTATCCGGACCAGGGCCCTTCTTTACGCAGCAGCCCGACCCGTCAATGCCATCCTTTACCCAGCCCCTCCCGTCCATGCAGGTATATTATCTTATTTTTATTTCATTTATCTACGAGCAATTTAATGTTATGTAATGGGTATTTTGTATAAATTCTTATAGCCTTACGACCCGTCCTATACTCAGCCCGACCTTTCCTTGCCACATTTTTCCTCGGTCCGGCCAGACCATGCCGCTCTTTCCTCTGTCTGACCTTTCCATGCAGGTATGTTATTTTGTTTTATTTCATTTTTTACGAACAATTTTAATGTTATGTAATGAGTATTTTGTTTGAATTTTTTATAGGCTCCAGGCACGTCCTATACACAGCACAACCCGTCACCCTCTACTAGGCGTGGCCCGAACTTTACAGAGGAGGAGCTCGCTGAGTCTGACGAGGAGTCTGACGAGTATTGATGATGATAGTGGTTTTTATTATCATATTATGTAGTACTGTACGAACAATTGAATTTAATTTTAAGTATTTGTAATATTTGTTTAATTTGGATATGTTTAATTTGTTTGAATTGCTTAATTTCACTACGTCTTTTATAAAATTTATAACAAAAAAACTAACATCATTTTATAACAAAAAAACAACTTAATTAATGTTTAAAAAAATAAAGTTCAAAAAGATTCTAATAACAATATGCTATTCTTGCAAAAAAAATTCCTCCAGAGAACGTATGACCCTATATGATTCCTCTTGTCTTTAAAAAAAATCATTAAGGGAGCGTATGGCCCTATACACTTCCTTTTAGCTGACCATCTTTTGAAAAGTTTGGTACACATATAGGAAGTGTATTGTTTAATACGCTTGGACCCAGAGGAACCGTATTGCCCTATACGCTTCCTCTGGTCCCCTAATCATTAGCTGACCATCTTCTGAAAAGTTTGTACTTTAAGTACACATATAGGAAGTGTATTGCTCAATACGCTTGGACCCATAGGAACCGTATTACCCTATACGCTTCCTATAGGGTTCAAGGGATATGCAAATAACCAAGGGGGATGTGTGAATAACCAAGCCCTTCCAAAGCCACACAAATTGCTATGAAATCAAGCATTAAATTAAAGAACCCTTAAGTAATTAATATTGACTTATGTCTGATTTATCAAGAACCCTAGGGTACCTATCTAGCAGTACCCATTTGTGTAACACCTCGAAATTTCATGTCCTATAATGTATTGACACGTGTCATAAGCTTGAACGTGTGAAAGAATACTCTAGAGGGACTAAAGTTGACAAACAAGGAAAGTATGTGAGTATAAGGGTTCAAAATGTCAACAATGGATAAATATATTTTACAATAACCCTACATGATGTTTATACCCTTAAACGAATAAGTCATGGATCATACGAAGCTAAATATGAAAGAAAGTGAGAGATTACAAACTACAGGGGTTAAATGTGTCAACATGTTTAAAGTATACCTCTGAGTTACCTTTTAGCAAACCCGAAGCTTTGTAACAATTAATTATGCTTACTAGAATGTGTGATAAAAATTTCATAAAGTTTCGTTATCGTATGAGAAAGTTATGATCAAATTCGTATACGAGGGGTTAAAAGTGTCAACGTTGAAATTTAAGACTTTACGGTGATCGTGTGAATAGCCGGGGACCTAACAAAGTTAGTTTATGACTTGGAGTCCTTAAAAGTCAAGTTTGGGGGTTACAAGTGCAAGAAAACATCTTAAAAATCAAGTTTGGAAGTTCGGGGGCCAAACTGTCAACTTTTGAAAGATGTATCATGCTGACCAGGTCCTTGCGCACCTCAACACTATGGACGTTACGGTGCGCAAGCATGTCCCAGATGCAGAAACTCGTTTTTCTTGGCTGTTCAAGTCCATGAAACGACTTATGGAGATATTTATCAATTCCATGCGCGTCCCCTACTGATTTTAGAGCTTAGGGGCACTTGTTATTGATCTAGATCACTCCATAGACTTAGTTGTCATCATCTAATGGATCAAAAATCACTATAAAAAGGCCATTGTTTGCAAACATTTTTGATCATCCATTCCATCTGCAATTGTGGGACTTTCTGGAGCTCAAGAGCAGACACCAAGCATCCCTAATCGTGATTAGGACTTTGGTAAGTATGCTTAACCTTTCTTAGTTGAGTTTTTGCTTAGTTTTAGCTTAAAAGTCAAACCGTCGTAATTAACGGTTGACTTAACGATTAATCACTAATGGTCCAGTGATTAGTCGAATTGAAAGTAGTTATAAGTTGGTAATTATGTGGGTAATAAACCCTTAAAAGGTTTCCCCCTGATTCCCACTCTAACTAGGTCAAATGTCGGGTCAAACTAGTTATTAAAAAGTCAACAGGATACTTAGTTTCTAATTTATGCATAATTAGCAATGAAGAACACATACAACCTGTTTGATCATTAATATAACTTGGTAATTAGTGTAAGAACATGTCTAAACATGCTCAACCCGACAATTTACTGATTAGACCCGGTTCGGAACCGAAAGTCGCAAAGCTTTGACTTTTGCTTTGACTTCAGTTCTGACCCGTTTAGGCATGTTTTAGAAATTCCTTAGAGCTTTAATTGGACTAGGTTACATGCTAGTATAACCCTCTGTGATTATACACCTTGGTTCATTAGTTATCCAATTAATATGCATATTTCCGTTAATTGCTCATATGTTGACCATTATTCCCTTTTCACCTTAAAACGTGATTTTTGAAAATGTAAAAGAGTAGAAACCTTAGTTTCTGAATTATAAACTTGCACCCAAAATTTGACATCAGTTTGAGGTGTAGTTTGAGAGTTATGCTCATTAGCGTAAATTGAAAGCCTTTTGTTAATTAAACGACATAATTAGCATATAGCCCATTTAAACATACTTTTTGATACCAAATTTATTACCCACTGATGTAATATATTATTTTGGGATTTTTGAAGATTTTTAATTAATTTTAGGCAGAGCATAACTTATAGTCATAGGCTTAATCCGGTAATTGTCGGTTTTGCCCTTACGGGCTATAAAATGAGTTTTACATATCTAATCGACTCCAAACCTTTTGCTACTGATTCTAAATGATTAATAAATTATTTTAAGCCTTCTGGAATAATAAAAATATCAGATTTATACATAGAACCCGGAAACGGCTTCTAATCGCCTTTCTAAGCATTTTAAACGCATAGTATGTACTAGAACTATTTTAAACATACAAGGGTTGATACCTACCGATATTTTAGGTAAATTATAAATTTTAACAGTAAGCAAAAGTTGTTAAACTCAGACTTCTGTTTTGAGCTTTTCGGCTTATGTGAAATTACCAAAATGCCCATGCGGCGCATAGTTTGGTTATAATTGATAAATTTCACATATATACTTTACCCTACTGTTATAACTTATCAAATTAAGTATTTTTGCTGATTACATCAGACCTGTAACTCAGGTTAATACTTAAGCTCTTTTATAACCTTATAAATGACCGAACTACCCCTACGGGGCATAGTTTGTGTTTAAATTCATTTCGGGCATAATGAATGATATCTTACTGATGTCACAACATATTTGAAGCATATTAACTTTGGAAACCTGTATATGACTCAGATGGTTAACCGTTACGCACTTTTCGCGTTCGGATCGGCTTATGTAACTAGTTTGCATAATTTATCCGAAACGGGTCAAACCATAACGTTTTTCATCTCAAAATCCAGAATGTGTTTAAGTTACCCATATTAAACAAGCATACAAGCTTGCCGGGTCAAAACCACATTCTAAACTGGTCTTCGCCTTATTGTGCGTTTGAACCGTATCTTTCTTTAAAACTAACCGGTCTAAGCTTAGGCTTAATTAAAAGACCCGTTAGCATTCTAATTGGTTATTTATACCATCATTCCAGACTAGAGCCTTCCCGTAAATTGTACCTACGCTTACTTAAGTGAATACGGCTGAGTTATTATAATTCTTGCTATTTAAGACAGGAGCTAGCTCAGGTAAATACCCTTAACTTATTTTCCCTATACGGGCTTGGGATACGGTACTATAAAAGTGCCGCTTGGTCGGGTATGTGTAGTCATTTAAATCAGATTGTGATTAATGTATTTGCATGACCCGTTTAATATGTATTATTTGGTGTATGGCCTTTGGGGGTTAAATGACCATGTCCCGGATATCCTTGGCATCATTCGAAGGAATGGCTACGACCTAAGCACGGGGTGTAGGCATACACCTGACAGTTGCATTATGTAAAAACTGGTAATCCACTCAGAGGTATCATCCTTGTGGGCATTATACCGAAACTGGTAATCCACTTAAAGGATGATAGCCTGTGGGCATTATACCTGTGGCGTGTCAATTAATCTGTCCTGGTGGACGACAAATAAGTAAAACTGTATACAAGATTATATACAAATAATTGTCCCAAGTTATAAAAGATAAATTTTGTCTTAATTTTAATCGAAGTGTCAAAATATTTGTGCCTGGTGCATCTAAATCAATTTTCTTAAACTCTTTTCAAATGAGTCGGTTGAGTATATTTACCAGTGAAAACTGACGTATTTTCCAAAGTCTAAGTGACAGGTACAAGTACGTAATTGGCTGGAAGCTCAGGGCGTTAATAAGGAATCTTGCAAGTTCTAGGCGGCTAAAGTCTGTTGAACAATGTTTATGTTTTAAGATCCGCCTGTGGATCCTTTACTTTCCGTTGTAATACTGGATATTACTTTATATTCGGATTGTAATATATTTATCTTTTGCTTCCGCTGTGCATTTATATATTGTGTTGTTTGACTATTATGTTGCCAACCACGTCACGATACTCCCCACCGGGCCCACCGGTGACACGTGGAATTCGGGGTGTGACAGGTTGGTATCAGAGCCAACACTGAGTGAATTAAACACTAGCCTTTTGTGTTTAATCTCAGTTACACAGTTGCACATTCTTGAGTCTAGACGAGAACATAGGACTAATCCAAATTCGTTTCATTGTCTTTTAATTACTTCCTTGTTATTTTTCTAATTAGCCTTTGCATGGGCAAGTCATTTTATTAGAAGTCCCGTTTAGGGCAACCCTATACTTGTTAAACTTTAAAGGAACGATTATATTTAAAAATATCATTCCTATATTATAAGATCTACCATTATAATAAAATGGCAAAATCTAAAAAGGACAAGACCTAGCCACGTGTTATTTTGAGACAGGGCCAAGATGGTAGTTCCTCAATTAGATTAAGATCCTTGTTAACACCTCAATTTAGGATTGTTCTGCGTTAAATATTAAAATAATCTTAAAGGTAAAACCTAGCCAAAATGTCAATGCAGACATGGCCAAGATGGTAAAACCTAGCCTAAATGTCAATGCAGACATGGCCAAGATGGTAAAACCTAGCCTAAATGTCATTGCAGACATGGCCAAGACGGTAAAACCTATCCAAAAGATTCCAATCCCTGTTAACATCTGTAAGTATGTTAACATTTTTGGCAAACTGTGTATCGTTAAAGTCACACAGGCCATCTTTTAAAAAAGAGGGTTAATCTAAATTCCCTTATTAGAAATAATCATCCCTTAAGGATGAAGTGCCTACGGGCTATAATAAACGTCCTCTGAGACTAAAGACATTAGTAGTCTTTGCCTCTCTGTCCAGAAAAGGTAATGAACTTTGATTCAAACCTTATTGCCTCGATTCTCTGAAATCATGGCTTATATCATCCTATAAGATGATCATATTATAAACATCCCTTAGAAGGGAAGTGCCTACGGGCTATACTTAATGTCCTCTGAGACTAAAGACAGTGGTAGCCTACAACTCCCTGTCAAGAAAAGGTAATGAACTTTGATTCAAACCTAAAATGCCTCGATTCTCTGAAATCCTGGCTTATAAATTAAGCTTGTCTACGCGACTAGGCCATTTATGCTATTATTAAATTGTAAATTATGATTTGTGATAAAAATCCTGAATAAAATAAATATCCTTCCTTCCCTGCCAATATACATAGTAAAAAGAATCTTAAAGGTACGACCTAGCCTATATGTCATTCCAGACAAGGCCAAGATGGTAGAACCTATTCAAAGGATTCAAATCCTTGTAACATTGTAAATATGTTAACACTTCTGGCAACAGTGATGCGATAAAATCACACTTGTTATCTTTATATTAGGAAATTTTTCCAAACCCCTTTTAGCATAAGCGATCAATAGGAATCATGGCTAATAAACTTCGAACATGAGGTACGCATCAAAACATCTATTCGAGATGTTACATACGGGTAAAGATGAATACATGAAAAAGATAGTCTTATTTCATAACGTCTTGTCAAGACAATGAACTATGAAATTTTCCGATCCAAAGGAATCATTGATTATGTTTTAAAATTTCCCTAGTGACAAGGCCTTTGAGCCATCAAAAGTCCTTTGGAACAAGCCCTTGTGCTATATATAAAATATGTCAGTATGACATTGGCAGTCGTGACTTATATCTCCTATATATAAATCGAAGTGTCAAAATATTTGTGCCTAGTGCATCTAAATCAATTTTCTTAAACTCTTTTCAAATGAGTCGGTTGAGTGTATTTACCAGTGAAAACTGACGTATTTTCCAAAGTCTAAGTGACAGGTACAAGTACGTAATTGGCTGGAAGCTCAGGGCGTTAATAAGGAATCTTGCAAGTTCTAGGCGCCTAAAGTCTGTTGAACAATGTTTATGTTTTAAGATCCGCCTGTGGATCCTTTACTTTCCGTTGTAATACTGGATATTACTTTATATTCGGATTGTAATATATTTATCTTTTGCTTCCGCTGTGCATTTATAAATTGTGTTGTTTGACTATTATGTTGCCAACCACGTCACGATACTCCCTACCGGGCCCACTGGTGACACGTGGAATTCGGGGTGTGACAATTTGGCTTTGATTCTTACATCAAAGAAAAAGTTGATCTAGCTTGTTGTTCAATTTAATAAAATGGATTTATCTAAAGACTATATATTTTTATTACAGAATGGTTTCCACTAGACGTTGATCATATTTGAGGACTGCTATGCTATCCTATTACATATAATAGATATATAGAACTTGTTACTTTTTATATTTAAAGTTTGTGGAACTAAAATAAAGATTTAAGATAGGTACATAGAAGATGAAAATTGAATTGCGGATTAATCTATCCCTTTGCGGATTAATTTATCCCTTTGCGGATTAATGATGAAAACATGCCTGTGTGGATGTAACAGTGGTTTCCCCGCTTGTGGGTTTAGGGGGGTAGTGCTTTCACGGTGGGTCAGACTGCTTTAAAGGCTGCTTCGTAAAGTGACCAAACACGAGAAAGCGTGCCTTGACAACCAGCATGTGTTTATCCTATTTGCTTTTGATACTTTTGGTTTTTCTGGCGCCAGAAGCTGTGGACCTACTTAGTCGAGTTCAAAGGGTCATGCATAGTAATGTTATGACCCCGAGATCTATGGACGTAGTTTTTAAAAGACTTAGTTTTGCTATTAAAAAAGAGGTAGCGGCGCAACTTGTTGCCCGTTTACCAACTATCTCGATGTAATGAGTTGTTTATAAAATAAAAGGGTGTACAAAAGGTATTTTTGTGACACCCCGTGGAAACACTTAACCACGCTGGCTTATTGAGTGACTGCATGCCAAATTTCGGGACGAAATCTCTTTCAACATGGGGATGATGTGACACCTCTTAATTTGGGGTTATAACTTCGTATCATTCTTGTAATTATGTGAAGTCGATTGCTCGGAAACATCAGGGCGGGACGAAATAGATAGCTCGAGACATCTCAACTTGCTAAAAGTGGCAATAATTAATTAAACTCATTTTCATTGATAACTAAATGGTACATTGTCTTGAAATAGAAATGCAACAAGGAAAGTTCAAATATGACAAATTAAAAGTACATAGATTTAAAGGCGTTTCTATAATCCATCTTACTAGATTCTTAACGTCATAGCATTAGTTTCCTGCAATATATATTAAAATAAATGTCAACACGTAAAGTATTGGTGAACATATATACAAGTTTTGACTACTAGCACAGATAGCAAATTTGTCACCAATCCTACATGACATAACAATATACTAAGGCATGAAAACATAGTAATACTAGCATGCATCAAATATAGGTCAAAGCACAAACGACGGATTCAATAAGTTCTTGCCAATAACCACGTCCGCTGAATAAAATCTCTCTCCTCACTTTTTCCCTTTAAAATTAAGTCTTTATGTTCGTTTTCATTATAGGATAGCAAGATGATTAGAAACCCTTTACTTTTTGACAATTGTGTCCACAAAGTTGCGTATGTTGTCGCCAATGCGAACAAAACCGCGATCGAACGTCGATAAAAGTTGATCTATCCCGACGACCCAGTTGAGCAACAGCGTCTCAGCTGTGCTGACTAGGACGAGACACATGTCGAAGAAGATTTCTTGTAGTGACGGTTTAGATTCATCGAGATTAATATTTATCTCTACATAAAAGATAAAACTTTGAGGCCTTTAGCACACCCATACTTCACATATCCTCAAGAATTGATACAAAAGAATCACATACAAGAATATTTATTTTCATGAAACTAAAATGATGAAGAACGACAACGCGAATATAAAGACAAGAACATGCTAAAAAGTTTTATATATTCATGATCAGCAATTATATTGTATAGAGATCAGTGTAACTTAACTATGGATAAACTTCAATGAGAGATCTTAGCCCTAAAATCGGAGTTATTTTGTAATCACCAAAGCCAGCATCAAAGAAGAGCTTTGCCCAATCTTTCTCACTCCTTTCTCTGCCTGTCACCAAGGTCATCATAAGCATATCAAAGAAATACTGAGTCTCGAGTAATTCATTATGTCCTTTGTAAACCTTCACGACCATGTCCATGATAATCAGTTTTCCTCCATTTTCCTTGCTCGGAATTGCTTTTCTGCATTGCTTCAGTATTTTCAGGCATTCTTCATCACTCCAGTCGTGTAGAATCCACTATTTTTTCGTAAAACAAATCATCAAAATATGAAACTTTGAAACTTTTTGTTAAAAAAAAATGCCATAATTAAATTAATTGTTGAAAAGAAACTAATTATGAAATAGGAAAAGGGGAAGTATTAAGAATACCTTAAGCAAAACAACATCGGCTCTCGGAATGGCTTCAAACATGTCTCCACCAACAAAACTTAAGTTCTTACTCCCAACCAAACCATCAACTACATGAGGAAGATCAAAACTGATGCACCTAATATTGGGAAATGCTTTGGCAATAGCTTCAGCAACAGTCCCACTACCACCCCCAACATCAACAATTGAATCTAACCCTTCAAAAATACCCCCACAATCTTTAAGAATGACACTTGTGACAAGCCTTGCATCACTAGCCATCCCTTCATTAAAGAACTGATTAAGCTTCGGCTCTCGGCCTGCCAGATCCCAAAACATACTCCCATGTGTTGTGTGAAAGGGGGTGACATCGTCGTTTTGGAACCATTTGCTCAAGTGTTGCCATGGATCCATCAACATTGGATCCAACATGGCTAGCAAAAATGGCCTAACACTTAAGGGCTCTTCCTTTAGTAGCAATCGAGAAGCAGGAGTTAGCAAATAGCCTTCTCCCTCCTCATCATTGCCTCCGGGTGTTGATACACTTTGTTTCACAAAGAAACCAGAGTGAACAAGGATGCGCATAAGCCGATAGACAAATGGAGTTCTCTCCTGGTTTATGGCAAGGGCTTCGACTAACTCGGAAAGCAGCATTGGTGCACCATGGCGATGGATAATATCAGGTATTTGTAGCTGAATTGCACACTTAAGTGTCATGGAGTTTATAAAGCTGAAAATATGGTTCCATATGTGAGCTTGAGAATCAAGTAACTCTTTAGATAGCTCACCATTTTGCAATGCCATCCTTTTGACTTTCTTACAATCTCTTTATATTTGAGAGACAAACTGATATCTTGTGAACATGCACACCTTCTCAATAAATAGAAAAAAAATGTAAAGGGATGTGATTGAGATAAACTTGACAGTCTAAAAGAGATCATTTTTTTATATTCATAAATATTAAAGGTTCCCATTTCACATGCTCTTCCTGACAGTCTAAAACACATATTAACATCGTTTAAAAATGTAAACAAGTACATGTGCAGATTGGTTAGAGTAATATTAAATTACACCTGTACCTTCCGAATCAACTATGGATCTGAGAATCACGTTCGAAATTTTTTATTTTATCGCCTAATCAATAAATTAAAGGGTAAATTACAAAAATGTTAGTTGACCAACTTATTTTATCAAAATGTCAGTTTCAAACGTCTATAGAGTGACGCCTCAACCATGGGAAGCGTCCGTTATCAGATACTGCGTCCGTTTAAGGGCGTGGTGACACGTGTCCGACAAACCTCTTGCGTCGACGGCCGACACATTAAAGCCAAAAAGGCCGCTGATGCGAGGGGCGCAGGTTAGAATGGGCCCGGGGGGGACCCCTCGAACGTTTCGCTCAGTAGTGTTATGTCGTAGCTTTCGTATAGAAATTTTTGGGTTTATACGTTTTCGACCCCCCGGTTCTATAGAAATTTTTTGGTATATATATTTTCGACCCCCCCTCCGGTCGGAAATCTCAAGCTTCGCCACTGCCTGATGCGTCTGGCTTATGGCATGGCTGATGCATCCTTTGTGCTTGTTTTGTTTGGTTTATGTGGCTTGGCTGACTCTTCCCTATGGCTTGGCTGACTCCTCCCTGTGGTCAGTTGTGGACCCAGGAATTATTTGTTAGGGTTGCGAATGAGGTGTTCAACCATATTTTTAAGGGGTGCGGTCGGGTTCATTTGTTAGGGGTGCGAATGAGGTGTTCAACAATATTTCCAAGGGGTGCGGCCGCCCACCTTGGCCAAAGGGTGGGTCCGGCCCTGCCTGCGGCTTGGCCGACTCCTCGTGGTTTGGCTGACCACTCGCAGTGGCTTGGCTAACTCCTTAAATTTTATTTTAACTAGTGTTAAGCCCCCCGCGTTGCGGAGGGGGTGTAAAACCGAGAGAAATAGCACCAATGCCACACCGCGACGACGACCACTAACACTAAAGTTGCGGCGTGTTAATGTGAAGAAATTAGACCGAAACATAAAGTATGGAAAGTAATAACTAAGTCAATTTAGAATCCGCGCATTGCGACGAACTTGTCAAACAGGTTATAATAGACGACATAAAAACGTTGAACCACACACGCACCTTGTTTCGTGTTAAGTCGCAAAGTTTAGAAGAAAACATAAAAACGTTGAACCATATACGCACGTTGCGCCGTGTGAACTCGCAAAATTTCGAGCAAAACATAAACAAAAAATTTGCAAAACATGAAAAGTAGAAGACAAAAGTTGAAAGTAAAAGAGTTGTGAGGTTAAATTTGCAAAAGATGAATATTGTTGGATTAAAAGTAAAAAAGTTGTGAGGTTAAATTTGCAAAAGATGAATATTGTTGGATTAAAAGTAAAAAAAAACCAAATACTTTTTAGTTAAAAGTATAATAACAAATTTATTTTGAAAACTTCCCTAAGCCTCTTGTACAATTCTTTTATGCATAACAATATATAAAACTCCCCTAAGCCTCTACTACAACTCCTTTATGCATAACAATATATTAGTATAACATCAAAATTATTTTCAAAACTCCCCTAAGCCTCTATTACAACTACTTTATGCATAACAATGTTCGAAAATTTATAATGTGGAAATGATTCAAAGGTTTTATGTACTATAAACACACTTTCTTTCAGCCTTTTCGACCCAAAACCTTTATAAACTATATTTTGCATTCTACCTGTTATAATTAAAACATAACCTAAAATGACTATAACTAAATTGGTCAAAGTTACCACCTCTAATATTATGCAACAAAATATTTTATTTTACTTTTGACCATCACAAAATAATATTTAGATAGGGGTGTGGATTTATGACACGACATGAATCTAACACAACGGGTTTAGGTTGAGTCTGAACGGGTTCGGCTTAGTTTCAGGTTGAGCCAGCGAACCAATTTAGCTAAAAGGAACGGGTGACAGTTTGACCCGTTTAACCCACTTATATCATATATATATTTTTTTAAATTATTTATGTGTCATAAGGGAAATTGGTTGGGTATTCTACGTCATGATTATAGCATACACAAAAATCGACATAAGATTTTATAATTAAAAATTAAAATATAATTGTTTAATACGCGAATAAAATAAAAAAAAAATAAAAAAAAAATCAGGTCACACAGGTCGTGTTCGGGTCAACCCGCGAAAACTCATGGTGTGTTCGGGTTCTTGCATCTGATAAGATTTTCAGGTTCGGGTTCATGTAAATTTTTGGGTTTGGGATGGGTTGGGCCCTATATTTATATTGCCAAACCAAAACATGAAAAATTGTCTCAGTGATTCTAAAGAACCAGAATCAATCAATCTCATAAAAGTTCTTTGCCTTCATAAGAAGAATCTTTATTTTTCACAAGCTAACAAAAACCAATTGAAGATATGTACAAAACCATTTTACCATAACATAATACTATCTATTCAAACTCCCGTCTACACAAGAAATCACCAAACTTTCATGGGGCAAGTTTCCACATTTTAAACCTGTTGAAAAGCAACTCGATAGATTTTTGTACCCTCGAGATTTCACATTGTTCAACCGCCTGTGACGCTTGCTGCAAACTTTCAACCCCACGACCCAAACACGCAATCGATGGTGCCGATGGAACAGATTCGACAACACATTCAATACCATCACCGTACACAAGCAAACCACTGCAAGTAGCCACACTGCACCCGAACGTAGCCCACGGAAGAACCCCAACTGGACGCACACGTCTTTTTCTCATTATTTCGTAAAAAGCTGATCTCATAGCCGAAAGACTTGTTTTTTCAACAGATGCAATGACGCTGTGAACAACGGTTCGAATCTTCTCCGCAGAAGCAGCTGCTTTCATCGAAGATGTTGTATTCAGTCCAGAGTTTAACGCACCAGGAGCTATTATTTTTGTCGGGCCGAGAATCTTGCTAACCGATATGGAAACGAGCTTTTGGGTTTGTGTCATTATTAGTTTTAACGAAAATGGAACTTTGAATGTAACCGCTTTTACAAACGCTGATGCTGGAACGACTTTCGAAAGAGATGAAGCTCCGATTACAGCTGTTGCTCCCGCACCCACTGCGACAACCGGTTTATCTTTCAGTTTTCGTTTTTTATCGCTGGGATTGTTGGTTTCGGTTTCACCGTCCTTTGCTGACTCATCAACCAGCTCATCGACAGTGTTCATAATCTCCGGAGGAACAACGGTTTTCCAATGTTTTCTTAAACCGGCTAACGTACTGGCATCTAAAACCGCAACTATTGAGTTGAAGTTCTTTGTTTGACTACGAAGAGTGTTTGCAAGAAGTGCGTGTGACTTTTCTTCATCGGGTAGAGAAGAAAAGTCAACATTAGGCGGTTGACTTCCGGTTTTGATAGGCATTCGACCAGCATTATTAAAAGCGATACGTAACCCCTCAACTGCAATTCTAAATGCGTAAACTTCTGAAAGGATTTGAGTATCAACACTCTCTCCTTTGCTGACATCATGAAGCATTTTTTGTGCGTAAGCTAAAGCCCTTCCAATCGAAGGTATTTCCACAAATATGTCATGCAAATCTTTGAGTAAGGGATACACAGAACGCGCATATTGCGGGACCTCATAATCATCTTTCGGCTGAATGTCTACACGACCCGTATCTTGTTCAGAACTTAACTGAACCAAATGAGACATTAACGATTTTAACGTCTGGGAATGAAGCAAATCATCTGAAACGAAAAATCTACTTGAACCTGACGTAATTATTGAACTCGCTTTTTGTGGCATCAAGTTATTAAGCTGTAAACCGAGAGCATGTGAACTGTTACCAGATTCAACCTCAGTTGAGTGACCGTAATCCTTTCCTATATTCACGAATGGCGATTCGAGCAACAAAAACGAAGAACCAACTTCTTCAGCAGCTCGTTTCGCAGCCGAAAAATGACCGTTAAACCCAACACCAAAAATCTCCTTCAACACTAAACTCCCAGCCACATTCTCATACTTATCTTTCCCAATTTTATGAAGAAAACACCGCTTAAGTACTTCTAACGAAGAAGTCTGAATCGAATGTTCACCATCACCACTATCACCTACCAACTGAACATCACTAATCTCAACCTCCTTAACCTGAACGACAACCGCACCTGGCTTAACACATCTAACAACACGCTCCGCATCAACAGCCGATCTCTCAGACAAATTCTGAGCACAGAGTACATAAACCACCGCCTGCGTTTCCGGTTCACGAAATGCAAACACAAACCGCTTCGTCTCATCCGGTACCTCCAATCTACTCAACAATCCATCCGATACTCGCAAATCATCATTCACAATCCTCGAAAACGGCCATAAACTCTGTACGTAACTCAAAATTGCAGTGGCCATAAAATCATACCCTACGATTTCGATGAATCTTAACCTAGCTCTTCAATTCCAGTCAATTCACCACACGAATCGAGCGATTTCGATACGATTCATAACAAACATCAAATTCGAACAGATTCAGAGCCAAAAACCTAATTCGTAATCAACAATTTCTCTGAATCTTAACCTAACGCTTCAATATCAGTCAATTCATCACACGAATCAAACAATTTCGATACGATTCATAACAAACACCAAATTCGAACAGATTCAGAGCCAAAAACCTAAATAGCGATCAACAATTTCTCTGAATCTTAACCTAATGCTTCGATTTCAGTCAATTGATACACGAATCGAACAATTTCAAATCAATTCATAACAAACATCAAACTCGAACAGATTCAGAACGAAAACCTAATTAGTTATGAACGATTTCTCTGAATCTTAACCTAACGCTTCAATTTCAGTCGATTTGTTACACGAATCGAGCAATTTCAATGCGATTTATAACAAACATCAGATTCTAACGGAAGTAGAAGAATATGAACGAAAACCTAATTTGTGATTAACGAAAAGTGAATGAATTGTGTCATGTAAAGAGTGTTTACGAACAGAAACAATGATATATATGCGATTGTTACGTGATTGATAAAGGAGTATTGGTACCTGATTGCGAATCGGAAGCTAGGGTTTATGATTCCGGAAGAATGTTGATCAATATGAATATCAAACACTAGAAAACTCTAAACTAAACTAGAATTATTCAAGAGTTTTCATAGTTAAAAAATAACTTCCGGAAGAATGTTGATCAATATGAATATCAAACACTAGAAAACTCTAAACTAAACTAGAATTATTCAAGAGTTTTCATAGTTAAAAAATAACTAGAATCCGTACTTTGTGACGGGACTGTTAAACCGAACAAAATGTTAACTCATAAAAATTAGACAAAATATAAAATATAGAAAATAATAACAAAATCGACTTAGGACCCGCAAATTGTAACATGGCCTGTTAAACAACTAAAAAGACATAATAACGTTGAATCACATATGCACATTGCCATGTGTTTACTAGCAAGATTTAGACTGAAATGTAAAACGACAAATCTGTAAAAGATGAAAATTAAATAGGTTAAAAAATAGAAAAACTAAAGGGGTTGATGTGTATAAAAATGAAAGTTTAGGGTCAACTATGTAAGAAAAATGAATATTAAAAATCAGTTACAAACTTTTTTTGCTAAATTAAGGATGGATCATCATCATACTCATACTCAGTAAATCTCACCAATAGCAAATATAAGGTAGGGTCTGAGAAGGGTAAGATATAGACAACCTTACCTCTGCCTCGTAGGAATAGAGATGCTGCTTTCAGTGAGACCTCCGACTTAATAGTAGTTTTGCATCAAGCCTTGGACATAAGACACATAACACTCAACAATTGAGACAAATACCGATCAGTGCATGTACCCCTTGTCTTTCGGCTATCAACGCCATCACATGATGCATAATTAACCATCCACTCTTTTAACATTATTTTCACGAAATTAGTGAAATAACGTTAAAATTAGTGCACTTTCACTTTCACATTAAAGGAGAACCAGATAAGGGTGTTATCGATTCAGGTTTGATTATTTTTTGGTTTACTTGGTTTGATTATTTTTTGGGCAACAAAAACTTGAACCGAATTTAAATGGCCTAAATCAAACCAAACATCAAATTTGAATTCCGTTCGCCTTTAGTTTCAAACTTTCAAACTTAGAAAAAAAAACAAATTTTAATGGGTTCTTTGATTCATTATATTGGATTCCTTAAAACAAATTTAACTAATTCGGTTATGTAGAAAATCAAGCTGAATATTAAACATGTATTTCGTTCAGTGTTAAATGGTTTCGGTCTAGTTTCGTTTCGCTTTATTGGTTTGTAACGGGATATTGAACAATCCTACCAAAGGATTGAAATCTCCCACTCCCTTACCTCTCTTATTGATGACGTGGGTACCCAGAAACCCCAGTCAACAAAGCTAAGACCAATAACAATCGCAACAAATAACGAAAGAAAAAAGACATAAACCGGAAACAAGAGGCTGGACGCCGGAAGCCAGAATCCTGCAGGAAGCTGATACGTCAATAGCTGATGGCCAGAATATAAAGTTACTAGTACACAGTGGTACTCGAATTCAACAGGTCAAAAGTGATCGGACTTTGCCCAAAAGCACATAAAGGTGACCTCGAGACACGCAAACCTGAACATTACCCGAAGAGGCAAGGCTAACCCTATAAACAACATCAAATTAGGATAAGTTACACCAAGTCAGGAAGGTATGAGCTGGCACATGCTCCCATGGGCAAAACACTCTGTTTTTTTTTTAGAATTATATGTATTATAACATACCTCATTATATCATGCAATATCTTATAATTATTATTATATATGTAATAGATGAATTTGTTAGCACCAGTCATCCTTCTTACTTTTTGGTTTTTTCATAAAAGTTTGAAAGATTTTCAATCTAGCCTCATAATTGCTACACACTAATTCTACTTAAGTTGGTTTTTTCATAAAAGTTTGAAAGATTTTCAATCTAGCCTCATAATTACTACACACTAATTCTACTTAAGTTTTGACTTTGTTTAGCCTAAATATTTGAATTTTTAACATTGACAGTTTAAACCCTTAAATTTCTAAAAGCTTTGTAAAATGTCACTTTGACCCCCTCGTGTTCTGTGTTCTTATTTTATGTACGTGTTAATATAAATTCATGTTAATTTACGTTTTGACATAATTTTTTCTTCTAAAATAAGTCATGTTAAATATAGTACTTTTTATTGGGTGGGAGTTGGCAACAAAGTCCATTTTTTCTACAAAGTGTACAAAGTTATAAAACACCATAATGTCTACCATAAAACACACTCAACACCCACAAATAACAAAGTGAAGATCACTAAAACGCCATATTTGTGGGTTTTGTGTTGTGTATTGGATGATAAGGCTTTGATTATCGAATGAGTAAGATTAGTGTGTTTTATGTTGATTATCATATTGTGTTTTATATTCATAGTTCTACGATGGTGTGTTTGAAGTTTTTATGGAATGTTAGGGTTTAGATATTGTGTTTTAATGATCTTCACTATCTTATTTGTGGGTTTTAAGTGTGTTTTGTGGCTGAAATTGTGGTGTTTTATGACTTTGTACATTTTGTAGGAAAAATGGACTTTGTTGCCGAACCCCACCCCTTTTTATTATACAATATAAATTCGAGTTTTTTTACGTTTCATGAGTCATGTCAAATATAATAGATTTTGGTGCTTATTTATATTTACGTTTTCAGTTGATCTACGTTTTGACGTTTATGTACGTACCGGTATAAATTCAAGTTGGTTTACGTTGTGTATTGCCATTTTGACCTCCGCGGTTTCTATGTTCTTATTTTTATGTACGTTTCGGTATAAATTCAAGTTGGTTTACCTTTTGACGTAATTTGTTTAGAAAATGAGTCATGTCATGTTAAATATAATACATTTTTGTGCTTATTTTTATGGACGCTTTTAGTTGGACTATATATATTCCATAAAAATTATACAAAAAAGATCAATATGCTCAAATCACCCTAAAAAATGACCCTGCAACACGGGAAGTCAGTTCTACTTCTATATATAAAAGACAAACATATTAGCTACATGAACATTTTGGGTTTTTCGATTTTGCCACAAAAGTTATTTTTCATAGGATTGACACATAAGTTCAACTATTTTTAACCTCACTTTCTCAACTTTCAATATTGATACCTACACCTCCTTAACTTTTTAAAAAACTTTGTCAAATGTCATTTTGACCCTCTCGAGTTTCACATGCTTATTTTTCTGTACGTGTTGTTATAAATTCAGGTTGATTTATGTTTTGACGTATTTTTTTCTCAAAAATGAGTCATGTCAAATATGATATGTTTTCGTGCTTATTTTTTATGGACGAATTCAGTTGGTGGACGTTTTAAGGTAAATTTTGTTGGGAAACGAGTCAGGTCAAATGTAATACGTTTTCACTTATGGTTATGGTATAAATTCGAGTTACTTTAGTTTCATGAGTAATGTCAAATATAATACATTTTCGTACTTATTTTAATTGATATTTTCAATTGGTCTACGTTTTGACGTTTATGTATATATCAATATAACTTCAAGTTGGTTTATGTTTTGACATAATTTCTTCTCAAAAATGAGCCATATCAAATATAATACATTTTTATGCTTATTTTTTTTAGACTATTACTAGTCTGGTATACGTTTTGATAGATAAGCAAATGAAAAAAAAAATTAATACACTTAAATCCCATTAAAAAACTGACACCCCAATGCGGGGAATAATTCTAGTTATAATAATTGTGTGGCTTTGCCCCTTAGTTTGTCTTTTATGTTAATGACAAAAACAATTCTAAAATATGATGAAAAAGTCCAAATATGGATTGATTTAAGTCTTTGAATGTCTAATATGGGACAAGTATCTCTAATATGAAAAAGTCCAAATATGGATTGATTTAAGTCTTGTGTGTGGGCCTGAAAGCTGAAGAAAATAAACTTGTTTGATACGTAAATCATTAATAAAAACAAAATAAACCATAACTGTAGTTTATATTTTTATGTATTTATTTTACAGGTCACATTGTTTGATGATATAAAAATTCATGAGATTGGGAAACTTCTCTAATACATACAAATTGACCAAGAAATAAATTGGGTTGACTATAGCCATCCAATTTGAGGATGATTGTAACTTCAGTTTATATAAAGCAAGGCACATGTGTTGATAGATCATATTACAAAAAAAATCAACCTCTATTGAAACAGCATGATGAGAAATAATATTTGTCAGAAACATTTTGTGCTTCCTGTTTTATTCTATATTTCTGTAGTACTTGTGTTGGTATCGTTTAAAAAAAAAAACAAATGCCGATTCACGTGGCCACCAGAATGGAGAAGGAGCTGGTAATTATAAGTGCATCGACAAGGAAAGAGATGCTCTTCTTCATTTCAAAGCGTACATTCATCAAGACCCCTATGGCATTCTCTCTACATGGACACTTGAAGAAGAAGCAACTAATTGTTGTAAATGGAGTGGAGTCGCATGCAACAACCGAACAGGTCATGTTACAAGCCTTGACTTGCGCAATGGAAATCTTGAAGGTAAGCTTAGCCCTTCGTTGATTAACTTAAGCTACTTGAATCATCTTGACCTCAACGCTAATTCATTTGTCGGGACAATTCCTATGTCCATTGGTTCCTTGACCGAATTAAGGTACCTTCACCTTTCCGATAATTCTTTTAATGGAAGCATTCCGAGGTCCATTGGTTCCTTGACTCAGTTAAAGCACCTTTACCTTTCCTACAACTCTTTCTATGGAACCATACCTCGAGAACTTGGAAACCTCAGAAAGTTGAAAAACCTTTCACTTGCATACATGGGCAGTTGTACAATTGGAAACCTTGATTGGCTGGGTCATATGTCTCAGTTGGAGTACCTTTATATGGATGGTATCTCTCTAGCCAAAGAAAATAATTGGGTAAATGTGATTCTAGGTCTTCAAAAGCTATCATATTTAAGTTTATGTGCATCTGATCTCTCGCAGGTCGTGCATCCGTATTCTTATTCATCTATCAACTCTTCCTCATCAATTGTTAGCTTATATCTCAGAAACAACAATCTCAACTCATCAATGTATCGTTGGTTATCCCCATTAACTAGCAATAGACTCGAATATCTTGATCTTTCTCACAACAAGTTACATAGGATTCCCGAATATCTTGGAAATCTATGTAGTTTGAAATTCTTAAATTTTTATAACAACTCATTGTCAAAATTTTATGAGTTTCTCAACAACTTGTCCGGATGCACATCGGTTGCATTAGAAACTTTGATTGTTTCAAATAACCAATTGACTGGCTCATTGTCCGATGATATCCAAAATTTTGCATCCTTAACATCTTTGTACATATCTAATAATCAATTAAATGGAACTATAAGTGAAAAAGTGTGGCAACTACCCAAGCTTCAAGTTCTTGAGGTTTCTTCCAATTCTCTCAAAGGTGCTATCTCTGCAAACATCGGAAAGATGAAGATTAGTTCTATATATCTTTCAAACAACTCACTTGAAGGAGTTCCTTTGGAGGCACGCATGTCAAAAGTTTCCACTATAGAAACGATTGACTTGAGCTCCTGCAAACTAGGGCCTCGTTTCCCCAAATGGATTCAAACACTCAAAAATCTTACTCATATTAATATTGCCAATACCGGAATTTCAGACACAATTCCGGAGGAGTTTTGGAATACGTGGCCTTCTCGATTGATGTATTTGAATCTCTCTTCCAACAACATTACTGGGAGACTAACAGATTTGCTATCAAATTTTGACCCTGAACTATCAATATTAGATTTAAACTCCAACAACTTTTATGGACCGATACCTAATGTTCCTTCCACGTTGGAAAGGTTAGATCTTTCCAGAAACAAATTCTATGGAGAAATATCCTTTCTGTGTCAAATAGTTGGTGGCTTTATGTACTTTCTTGATCTCTTTCATAACTCATTCACAGGACAAATTCCAGACTGTTTATGGCATTTTAAAGAACTCACCGTTCTTAGTCTTGGACATAACAATCTATCTGGAAGGCTACCTACTTCTATCAAGTATTTGATCAATCTAGAGGTTTTGTATTTATACAAAAATAACTTCTCGGGAGAATTGCCCTTGTCATTAAAGAATTGTACCAAGTTAACATTTTTGGAAATAGGGGTCAACAATTTCTCAGGCTACGTGCCTGATTGGATTGGGGGAAATTTGTTAGGATTGTATGCTCTTAGCCTAACATCAAATAACTTCTTTGGAACCATCCCCTTACAACTTTGTCAACTGACAAACCTACAAATTTTGGATTTGTCAATAAACAATCTATATGGATCCATCCCCTCATGTTTGAATAATCTCACTACCATGGCTCAAGATGGATTCTCACTATACCAAAATGTGCACTTTTATTCTTGTCCGGCCCAAATATGCATAAAAAAAGGTGGAACGATCCATTTGGGTCAGTTTGTTGACCATACAATAATCAAGTGGCAAGGGAGTGTACGTGAATTCAGTATCAATTTAGGATTGTTAAAGAGCATTGATCTTTCAAGCAACAATCTAACAGGAGGAATTCCACATGAACTTACGAGTCTCCATGGACTCATTGCACTAAATTTGTCAAACAATGTTATTCTTGGGGAGATTCCACATAGCATTAGTGAGATGAAAAAGCTGCTAACTCTAGATCTATCTAGAAACAATCTTTCTGGAGGGTTACCATCAAGCATGTCTCAGATGAACTTATTAAACTATCTAGACTTGTCGTATAATAAATTGTCAGGGAGAATTCCATCCGGCACTCAGCTTCAATCATTTCAACCATCGAGGTACAGTGGAAATGCAGAACTATGTGGACCTCCCGTTTCCAAATATTGTCCAGGAGATAAAAATTTGGAAATTCCACCACTCGTGTTGAAAGTGAGGATGACGGGGAAGGCATAGATGATGTTGAGAGATGGATTTATATTGGTGGGGCTACTGGTTTTGCAACAGGTTTTTGGATAGCATGTGGCGCTTTACTTGTCAATCGTCGCGGTAGGAATGCTTTTTTTCACTTTCTTGATAGCTTGAAAGATTGGATTTATGTAAAGGTGATGGTCTTCATTGCAAAGTTGCAAAGGGTTGCACATTCATAGATGTCTGTTGTATCTCGTTCTTCTTTTTTACTTGGTATCTATGTTTATTTGAACTACTTATTATTGTTATAATTTAGGGCTACAAATATAGTACTGTGTAATATCTTATCATTGTTCTAATTAATATATATGTTGCTTTCTTAATCTGGTTCCGTTGGACCAAAATGTGGAGAAAAAATGTAATAAATACAAATTACCAAGACTTTGAGGGTCTTCGGATGTCTAATTTGGGGCCAATAATTAACTTGTTTTCTCATCTTTAGTCTTGTATGTTCCACAGCCACGTAATTTTTTCGACACGTAAGTGGACATGAAAGATGAAAGAAAAGTAACTTGTTGATCCTCTTTTTAGTTAACTATACATTAATGCTTAATTAAAACGGTTAAAAGTTGTATTTATTAATTTTTAAAAGAAAATAACAGACCAACTTGAACTGAGTCTATCTGAAATGGTTCAGAAAATGACCCAAGCAAAACTAGCGGGTCAACTTTATTGGACCATTTGACCCGATTTAAAAAATGACCCTTTTTACCCCTTACTATTATTTTGCCACACCAACTCTATGTTGATCTTTTGCGAAAAATGATAGTAAGAGATATTTTTCCAAACAGTATAAAGTGATTGAATAATTAAGTTCTCTCTTTTGTAAATGATAAATCTTATAAGTTTTGTTAAAAATATTGAAGTGTGTTTTTTGAGTTTAGAAGGAAAATTAAGAGTTAATTACTGTTTTCGTCCCCGTGGTTTGTCAAAAATCACTATTTCAGTCCATTAGTTTAAAAATTGCGATTTCAGTCCCTGTGGTTTCACTTTCGTAATCATTTCAGTCCACCTCCGTTAACCCCATCCATTTATTCTGTTAAGTACACGTGAATTGACCATAATGCCCTTATTAATAAAAAACAAAAAAGATAACTAAATGAGTTAATTACTGTTTTCGTCCCTGTGGTTTGTCAAAAATCACTATTTCAGTCCATTAGTTTAGAAATTACGATTTCAGTCCCTGTGGTTTCACTTTCGTAACCATTTCAGTCCAGTCTCCTAACACCTTCTATTTTACCGTTAAGTTTTTTATGAAATACCTAAATTACCCTTGTGTTAATTAAATATGGACTTATATGATTTTATTATTGGATTTATATGATTTTATTGTTGTATGACATATGGACCTAAATTGGATTGTAGGGTTCGACCCACCATGGCTTCAATAGAAGTAGAAGTCTGGCACTATTTTTACATATATGGTTCCATAATTTTAATTTTGGATTTTAGAATGAGAAAATGTCCAGGTAAGCATATTTTTCAAAGTTAGTATGTTAATTGATGCTGATAGGAAGATATTAATTGGGGTGGGGTAATGCGTCGCCGGACATTAAGAGGGTGGGGTTGTGATGCCGGAGAAGATGACCGGAAACTTTTGTCGGAAATGAGAGCAGGGATGGAGTGGGGTGGGGTAGCGTGGGGTTGTGTTTTAACAAGTGGGTCATAGAATACACTCTTTTAAATTTCCATGGTTTTTTTTATTTAATTAGCACAAGGGTAATTTTGGTATTTCATTAAAAACTTAACAGTAAAATAGACGGTGTTAGGAGACTGGACTGAAATGGTTACGAAAGTGAAACCACAGGGACTGAAATAGTGATTTTTGACAAACCACGGGGACGAAAACAGTAATTACCTCATTTAGATATCTTTTTGTTTTTTATTAATAAGGGCATTATAGTCAATTCACGTGTACTTAACAGAATAAGTGGATGGGGTTAACGGAGGTGGACTGAAATGGTTACGAAAGTGAAACCACATGGATTGAAATCGCAATTTTTAAACTAATGGACTGAAATATTGATTTTTGACAAAACATAGGTACGAAAATAGTAATTAACTCGAAAATTAATTAATGGGTCAACTTGTATTTGTCAAGGTTTTATGTCAAAGTAAACAAGAGGTGATATTTTTCACCCATTTATTTCAACGGTCAATTCAAGTTAAGTTTTTTCGCTTATGGGTAAAACGAGTAAATTTAAAATATAAATAAAAAAATTGCTTACAAATTGACCGAGTCGTTGGCTGTCCAAATTGGACAACAAAGACTAAAGAGTGTGGGGACGTCCCAGGGTCGTCGAGGGTCGTCCACACTGCCCCCCTTTGGTCCGTCCCTGTCCCAATCGTCCCTCCATTGCCGCTCGTGACGGACCCACCTTTTCTTATCCAACAAACACATATACATGCATACATCTTGTATATATAAAGGGGCTCATCCTCACCCTTGACCCATGCGTTGGGGCTCATCCCCACACCCAATGACATGACGGCGTCGGCCTACGTGGTGGATCATCATTAAGTGACTACCCTCCTCCACACCATATACTCTAATTAACATGTTACTTAGTTTTGCAAGTCTTATCTATGGACCTGAAAGTTAAGGGAAATCTACTTGTTTGATACGTAAACATTAAAAAAATAACCATAACTGTAGTGTATTTTTTAAAGTAATTATTTCACAGATCACATAATTTGAGAGATAGACATGAAAACCCCTGTAATAAATATAAATTGACCAGGACTTGTAGTGAGTTGACTATAGACATTGAGGAGTCTGTATATATGTTGATAGGGGAAGGATCCACTAAAAAGTGGATTTTGCCTAAGTAGCCTAAGAAGGATTGTGATGATGACATGTGACACTCCTAATAAGTAGGAATGAAGGGCATTTTGATCCTTATACATAGGAGTGAAAATGACATGTGGCACCACTTTTGTTTTTTAAAAATATAACAAAAAAAATCTAGTAAAAAAAATTTAGCACAAAAAATCTAGTACAAAAAAATATAGCATAAAAAATCTAGTACAAAAAATATAGCACGAAAAGATTCAGCAAAAAAATGTAGTACAAAAAATCCAGCACAAAAAATTGAGAAAAAATAAATTTTAAGACAAAAAAATGCAGCATAAAAAATTTAGCACAAAAATATAGTACAAAAATCCAGCACAAAAACATGTTATATAACATAGAAAGACAACACATTTTAGTGGGTTTTTTTAGTCTTCATACTTTATATAGCAATATGGTACTCAAATTAAAGATAAAAAGACACTCGATTTTACGGTGAAATTTTTATGAAAAAATAATGTCGTATAAAAAAGTTATGAATGTTTAAAAAAAGGATGTGGAATATGCATGTGCCTTTCATTTGGAGAGAGAAAATCCATAAATATGATTTTCTCAAGATACCCTTGCACTCATCTTTTCTCCTACACTTTCGTCCTAACCATTGATTTGAAAAATAAATGGTTAAGATTCTTTCTCATTCTACTTAGACCATGTGTAGTGGAAGGGGAAGATAATGCCCCCACCCTAAGGCATTTTACGCCATGTGGCGGTCCAGTCAGCAAAGGGGCATTATTGGGCGTTTTCTAAAATGGGTGTAGTGGGAATGGGGCATTATTGGGCAATATGTTTTGTAGTAAATAAAATAAAGAAAAAACACCTAAAAATCTCATTGGCCAAGCAAATGGAATCTCTAATCTGATTGGTCAACATTTCCCCCCTTCAGCGTTTTTCAAACCACGCCAAGGGTGTAATGGTTTGGGGGCGTTTTTTTTTTAATTTAAAAAAAAAAACGCCCCACTACGGGGGGTCTTAGGCAAAATAAACTTTTTATTTGATCTTTCCCCTATGTTGATATACCATATAAGAAAAGTATCAACACGTTTTCATAAATATGATAAGTAATATGTGCCATAAACATTTTGTGCATCATGTTTTCTTCTTTATTTCTTCAGTAATTGTGTTGATAGTTGTATTTTGATAACAACTTAATGCGTGTCATATTTCCTTCTTTCCTGAACAACTTGTCTGGATGTGCATCGGTTACATTACGAGTGTTGGATGCTACAAGTAGCCATTTTATAGGGTCATTGCCTGATGACATCCAAATGTTTTCATCCTTACAGTATTTGCTCCTTTCTGATAATCAGTTAAATGGAAGTATAAGTGAAAGTATGGGAACTACCCCTATTTATTAGCATTTCTTCCAATTTTCTTAAAGGTGCCATCTCTAAAAACATTGGTAAGTCAAACATTAAGACTACAGATCCTTCAAACAACACACTCGAAGGAGTTCCTTTCAAAGCTGACTTGTCAGTATATATCTTTTAAATACATATCTTGATGACCTGTGGCGGATGTATAGCCAAAGTGGGGGTTCCCGGGAACCTGTTCGGTTCGTAGTTTATAGTGTTAATTTATATAAAAGTTTCTGAAGGAACCCCTTAAATTTTTGTGTGGGAACCTGGTGAATAAAGCTGAAGATGGTCCACTGGTTAATCTATGCGCATGTTGAACTTCAGTTCCCGAGTTCGAGTCTCGTTGAGGCTTATTTTTTTCAGTTTTTTTTTTTTATTCTTTCTAGAAACAATTTTAGGGTTTACTAACTTACCACTTAGCCCCTGTATGTCCCCCTTTCCTGCAGTCAAACAACCCAAACCAAAGAAAACACTCCACCACTGTGAAAACCCTTAAGTTGCTGCCATTCCGCTCTCGCCACCGACACCGTCGTCTCCGGCCACTCGCCTCCGACACCATCGTCTCCGGCCATTCCTTTCCGTTTCCTAATTCCTTTCCCTTTCAGTCACACACGATTTATGTAGGTAATACTAATTACCCATTTGCTAGAATTTGGTTTTAATACATCATACATGTGCTTTTTGCTTTTTATCTTTATGAATTTTGAATTCGTATATAGATTTGATTATTTGAATATTAACATTACTCTGTTGAATATTTTGACTTTTATGTTTATGCTTTTATCTTTACTACCTGCAATGTTTATTAAGAATTAAGACCAGCATTACATACACTCATTTTGTGTTGAATTGTTTTTCATTACTAATTCTAATTCCTTGTGAAATTGGTTGTGAAACCTAGGGTTTAGATTTGCTTGATTAGTAACTTTTTAATCTTTGAAACTTGTTGTTTGATATCTAGGTAGTATGCAAAGGGAAATTTCAAGTTTTTTCCAAAGACAACCATCAAATGTTGAATCATCATTATGTTATGAACTTTACCCGACCCGAATCGTCGAACCGTTCCGTATTTTTTCATGATCGGACATATGATATCGGAACACTTAAAAAGTGAACCCCTTGGAAATATTTCCTGGATCCGCCACTGTTGATGACTTCATATGTTAACACATTATATTATATTTTATTCTATTAGTATATTACACATGTTTATTCAACCATACAATACATATGTTTTTTTTTTACTAATATGGCTTTTTATTACAAATTGTCTAACATTATATTTATCAACTCATGCAATGCACGTGATTGTAATCTAGTTATTGTAATAAATTAGTTGCGTTTTCAATCCAGGCCCCTTAGGTTGTATATTAAATCAACATCACAATTTTTGGGACCAAAAGAAGATAGAAAAAGATGTGATGAATACAATTGGCAAGAATGCAAGAATTGAGTCTTTGAATGTCTAATTCCGGGAAAATAAAGAGCTTTTTTTCTATGGTATAAAGAGCTTTTTCCATGATATTCAGTCTTGCATGGTCCACAATCCACACAAATTGTGGGCATCAAAGTTGAAAGAAACTAATGCCCACAAATAAAGTTTAAGCCATCATATTTGTTGATATATATGAATATCTTATAAAAATTAGTTTTGTAATAGAGTTGATACATCTTAAAAAAAGAATCAACTTTGAGTTTTGTAATAGATTTTGTTTTGAACAACAATTCTATCCTATTCCTACTACTAAAACACCCCATATATTAGATTTACCTAAGATAGAGGATAGAACCCAGGACCTCACTATAAATGGTGTTTCTAAAAGTTTTGCCTCTGTCACTCGATCACCAACCCCAATGGCAATAGATGACCCTAGTAAATTTACCAACAAGCTTGCAGCCTCGCAGTAAGAAGGTGTGGAATAAGAGTGTTCATATCAGATTGAAGGCTCTGGTCTTATGGTTATAGTGTTAGGCTACACGGTATGGGGCGTGATTGCCCTCCACCTCAACAACTTTTCTATCAATAGTGCCAAGCACACCATACCATGAGCGCTATTGTGGGGGCACTATTGAGTGGGCGCCAACACAATAACGATGAATAACAGACTTAATATGGGGCCAAATCAATTTTTAATTAATGAAAAAGGGGCGCTAATGGTTGGTGTGATGAAAAAGGAGGGACGCACGGAGAAGGCAGTCGCCGCCTTTTGGCGGCAGCTGTACATGGTTTAAGGCATGAGTGTCTAGGTGGCTTTCTTCAACGGCGACTGTACATGGTTTAAGGCATGAGTGTCTAGGTGGCTTTCTTCAAGCGTACGGTTCGTAGGGTTTAATACTTTTTCTCAGTTTATTCATGTTTGGAATAGTTTCTGACATTGACAACGTCGTATAAACAATTTGATGAGTTAGTTATTTTAAACTATTTGCATGTGTTTGAGTTCTTGCTTTACAACTTGCTCGGTTGATGACAAAACCTTGTAGCTTGTTGGGTGACATAGAGTAGGTTGACTCACATTAGTAAATAGGGTAGTTAAATTGTAAAAGATCTGATGACGAAGACCTATTTTTTATTACCACTTAAATTAACCGACTTTTCAGCACCATGTCTATGTGGTGTCCAATAAATGATTAAACTGAGTTTGGTGTGAACCTAGAATCTGAAACTTGGAGGACTTTACCTTTATCTTATATGACTTTCCTCGGATGATTGATTTCTAGATTTTCACATTAAACTTTGTTTTTCTTATTCTTATTAACTGGTAAATCTTGACCACTTGTGTTGATTTTGTGAAACGTTTATTATATTTGAATTGTTTGTCATTTATCAAGCGTATTGGCAACATACTTGCATTGTTAGCGGGTTGGTAAATTGGTGGGTAATTAGTATAATTAAACGGGTTATTAGGTTGTATGGTGAATCTTAAAAACTATCCCTAGTAACGAATCAAAGTCATTAATTCCAAAACCATGTCTATGTGGTGTTATGAATATGTAAAAGGGTTTTGTGTTAAACTTGTAATCGGAATTCTGGGTTGGAGTTGCTTTTCTTTAATATATAATAATTCTCTAACTAAACACTAACCACAAATTCCCCGTGGATACGATACCCTACTTACACTATCTACGTAATTTAATTAGGTTTTTGATTGACTCTGACGACAGTCATCAAAATGGCGCCGTTGCCGGGGAATTAGTGCATTAGTGTTTTTCTAGTTTCCTAAAAAAAGAAAAAAATACAAAACAAAAAAAAAAATACAAAAAAATAATAAAAAAACAAAAACCCAAAAATAATTTTCTTTTATTTTGTATTATTTATTTTTGTTTTGTTCGGTATTACGCTTGGGTGTCCTGTTTGAGTTTTTACAGGTGAATTCTTCGAAACATGGATAGAGCTTATCAGATCAAGATTCAGTCAGAACTGTCCATACTCAATCTCCATTTGGATGGCGATGATTTGAACATCACTTGTAGAGAGCAATCCAAGTTTTTACTGAAGGCGGTCGCGAAAGAAATGCTATACGGTCGCATTGGAATATTCACGAGGATCCTGCTTCGTTAACCAGGGGAGTCTATTCCAATCTTTTGTACATATATTTTTTTTCTTTTATCTTTGAGTCGTAGTTTCCTTCCACATTGAGGACAATGCAGGAATTAAGTGTGGGGAGGGGAGACTAGTGTCTAGTGTGTCTTAATTAATGTTAGTCGTGTTAGTTGTGTCGTAAAAAATAAAAAAAATTGAAAAAAGTAAAAAAAAAATCCAAAAAAAAAATAGAAAATGTCTCGAGAAAGTTTTATGCAATAAATGGAAGATGATTGGTATAATCAGTTCGTTGGCATGTGATTACTATATATATATGAGATAACGGACGGTCGAGCATGCGTCTAACTTGGGATATGTGAGTAGGCCCAGTCAGTTGAAGAGTTCCTAAGGATTGATATAAAATACCTTAAAATAGGAGTCTTGTGGGTTCTCGCCTTAGGAGTTGTGAGAAAACAGAAACTGTGGAGAGTATATGGGGTACGTCATAAATAAAAAGCTTATAAGTTTTTCCGATTAAATTGGCACACTTGTTTCTTTTTGTGAAAACAGATCCGAAACAGTGTGGCGCCCGAAAAAATATATTTCATCCAAACATTTGAGCACATGTTGAAAAAAAGAGAAAAAACGAAGCCTATGGTATTGCCGTGGGGATGGCGACTCATGCGGTACATACCCTCTAGGTGGAGTTATAAAAAATATGTGATGTTTATGACATTAACCATGGGAATGGTGACTCGTGTGGGGTATGTCCGCTAAACTGAACCTATACAAAAGCATGTAAAGCTCACAACATTATCCATTATCAAAGTTTAATCGGAATAGCATAAAGGTTTTTTATGTAAGACGGTAGATATAATCTTTTAACCTCATAAGCTTGAAACGGGATTAGGTGGAGTTGTAGTCTTTTGGGTGTGAGATCCATAGATAACTATAATTACTTGAACTTAATGGATCGAGAATAAGGGCTCGAAAGCTGGCGGTTGGGTTTAAGTGGATAGTATATCTGCAATCCTAGTTAATGTTTGCTCAGACTTATTAATAAAGTAATTAAATACATTGAATGCCAATGTTTCTGATTGTGATTCCAATGCAAAGAATTTTTTTCGGGACGAAAAAAGATAAGTGTGGGGATGTGATGTCGGGTCAAAATTGTGTGGAATTTTAGAGTGTTAAATATTGTTGGTGCAGTCATCTGTCGTCTTCGTCTTATGTCGAGTCTCGGGTTCGTTGCAGATCTAATCAAGCGTGACATCATCTTATAGTATGATGACATCACATGTGTGACATCAAGGATGACATTACAACAATGACATCATCATTACTACAAGACAAATCAGATTTGAAGATTAGTTGATGTTTTCGCTTGAAGACAAAAGTATTGAATTAAAGATTTCGCTTCAGGACTAAAGTTTAGAATTGGATTTCGCTTGAAGTGTCTTCAAGCGAAACCATGTGTATTATATATAGGTCAATTGTCATTTCATTTGTAACAGTTCTAGAAAATTACACCGAGGTGCTGCCGGTGTGAGAATTGATTGTAAACTACGTCAGATTAATACAATCAGTGTTTAAAAGTGATACGCAAGCTGTTTCGCACTCGGTTTCTTAGTTTCCGCCTCTGAAACCGAGATAATCTCTTCTGAACGACTTGTTCGGGTCGCAAACCGATCCTACAAGTGGTATCAGAGCTCAGGAGGAAGAGATTTTGCCAAAACAGCTCGTTTTTGTCACTTTTTCTGATTTTCTACACCTTCTTTCAAAATCGAACAAACTTTTACGGTTAAAATCGGCTAAAAATCACATATTTTATGCGTAAACATGTTCTAACCAATCCTGGAAAGTTTCAAAGCGAAAATCGACTTAAAAACTGGTTAAAATTGAACTGTCGCTTGAAACTGGTTCGACATATGCTGACATCATCCGATTTCGCTTGAGAGTTTGAAGCGAAATTGAAGAATTCGCTTGAAAAAGTTAGAGTTTGAAGCGAAATTGAGGATTTCGCTTGAACACAGCAGTTTGTTTGAGATTGTGTTAGTTTTCGCTTGAAATACGTGTCGAATTCTGCTTGAATTCAACATTTGCTCGACATACGTGTTTGAATTTGACATATTACTTGTAAACTGCATCTATTTGAAACTGACACATTGTTTGAAAATGGTTTAGTAAGACACGTGAAAGCTTATTGAGTTGTGTGAACTGATTATTCATGCATTGAGTTGTGGTTATCATTAAACAAAGTTGTTAGTGGGTTGGGAAAAGGAAACACATGTTTAAGTGTCAGATTGCACGTGGTGATCACAAGTGATTTAGCAATATTTTTAAATTCTACAAATTGAAATATTATAAAATTGTATTTGCATGTGATCGTTTCAATCATTTCGAGTTGATACATGTGTTGTCAGTTAGCATATATTTCATCATCGATATGTGTTAAAGATTGTGTGATGGCATGTGAATTTGTTTAATGGTAGTGTCGGTCACATGTGAGTGTGGAGTTCAAGAAATAGCGTGTCAGTTAAACATCATCAAAATTGTTGAAAGTTGTCGGTTATAAACATTGGATTCAAAAGTGGTTGACATTTTATATGATATATTGATTCAACATATTATATCAGTTTAAAGATTAATTGTGACCAGACTGTTATTTCGGCCCATATTAAAAGTAATTTCATTTGATTAATTGGCTCAATCATTGTGTAGTGCAACCTACTTATTTCTCGGTACAATTGAAAGGTGATCTTACTTGGACTTGATATTCCGATTAACGAGACTATCTTGATTTTCGTGTTTTTCAAAACATGGATATCAATTTCTTTAATATGACAAGAGAAACACTTGATAGAATAAAAGTATTAAAGAAAGAGTTTGACTCGTTTTCAGGTTATCCAGGTGAAAGTACAAAGACTATCATTGAGAGGTATAGCCATCTTGTTCGTTCAATGTGTAAGACGGGTATTGACAAGGAATCAGATGAATGGGTTGATAAATTAGCCAATGCCATACCTCAACAAGAATGGGGTACATATCTTTTGGATTTAAAAAGAACTGGAGAATACAATGGATTGGATATTTGTAAATTCATTAAGAAACTTGAAGAACAGATGGAGAGAAATGCTGAGAAGAAGAAAAGTCAAAGTGGAAAATCGATATTAAAGAAGAGTAAGAGTAAAGGTGTCCAAGTGGGAGAGGAACAAACTGAAGAGATTTCAGTGATGAAAAATGAAAAGAAATCTGCTGATAAACAGATTCTTGTTTTACAGGAAAATTGTGAGAGGTTGAAATCAGAAAATGACAAACTGTTAAGTAAATTGAACAGTTTGACATTTGAAAGCAAAAAGAAATCTTCAGAAGATGAAGATTTCTGGATAAAGCTGGAGAACAAAAATTTGAAAGTCAATGAAACAAAATTTCAAGAACAGTTAAAAGTTTTGGAAAATGAAAAATCTGTTCTTGAAAACATTAAAATTGAGAATGAAAAAACAATCAAGTCTCATCTTGAACGAATATCTCAGCTTGAAAATGAAGCTGAGAATTCGAGGAACAAAATTGATGAGCTTGAAAAGAAATTGAAAGGTTTTGTGACTTCATCTGAGTCTTTGAATTATCCCTGTCCAAAACCGATCAATTCCATTCCTATAAGTGATTGTGATGAGCAAGCTGATGATGAAAATGAGGAATTTTATTCAGCAGACGAGTCTGATTCAGAGTCTGATGCTGAAAATGAGAAAAAGAAAACATTTTTGAAAGAAATGTTTCAAGAAACTGTTTTACATTCTACTGAAAAAGGTGAATGCTCAACGCAAAAACCTGTAAAGAAGAATGTGGAACAAAAACGAAAAGAGAAAAAGCCATCAGTTCAATCATCCAATCGCTTCAAAAATACACAAAAATTAAAAAATGAAAACTCAAAAAATGTTGGTGAAAAGTGGTGCAGGTTGGACCATAGTGCTCAAAAGCCAAATCCAGCATACAAGAAGAGAGATGGATATCACCAAGCCAAACAGTGCTATGATTTGAATGTTTGGACTGAAAATGGTGATTGGTACGATAACAGAGTGTGTTACAGATGCGGCTATCAAGGACACATTGCTGTTAACTGCCAGAGTTGGAGTTATGAGACGAGGAAATGCTATAACTGCCAAATCAGAGGCCACATTGCTAGAGATTGCCCAATGAGATCAAAGGGAAGATCGAGGGCTGAATCTCAGAAGCAGGTGAAGAAACCAGTCTCTGTCAAGCCCAAAGAACAGAAAGTTCAAGAACGTAAAGTTCAAGAACCGAAAGTTCAAGAAACGAAAGTAAAGCTTTCTCAGGGGCAAAAAGACAGACTGAGGAAGAAGAGGAAGAAGGCCAGAGAGTATCTGGAAAGGATTTTGTCCTCGGATACAACTGGTAAAACAGAAAAAAGTTCTGATAAATCGTCTTGCTCACCAAAGAACAACAAATCAAGCAAAATGCATTCATCAGATACAAATATGAGGACGAAAGAGGAAAAGAAGAAAGAGAAAGTTGGTGGCAATGAATCTGTTTCTTCAGAAACAAAGGAGCCACATGTCGGCGATGAATCTGGCTCATTAAAGTCAGACAAGCCACATTCAGGCAATGAATCTGGTGTGGTAAATCCAGAAGAGCTATGTGTTGAAGTAAAGACTGAGAGTTCTAGTCTAACAATGGATGAGGCAAACTTTCCACCATTGTTAAACAAGAATTCAAAATCACCCAAGGCTGGTCAGGCTTGGGTAGATCTGTTTAAATGAAAAACCTGACTTGCCGGAGTTCCCAGGTTGGTAAGCGTGGAACAGGAATCGGCACATTTTTTGAGAAATTCACATCAGTGATTTCGACTTACAAGTGGTAAATCAGGGACATTAAGTTGTACTTGATTTTCTACAAGTGGTTTTTAATATGAAAAACAATGTGATGAAACCCCTAACCTACAAGTGGTTTGAAAATCAACAAAACTAATTTTCCGGAAAAACCATTTTGATTAAAACAAACTTAAGTGTTTTGAAATCACTATGGGAAAATAGTTTGTTGTGAGGGGGAGTTCTGATTGTTTATGCCTAGTGGATGGAGAATTGAAGTGATTCTCATCATGTTGTCATCTTTGTACAGTTTGTTTTCAAATTTTCCCAGAAAATCAAAATTGAGACATATTTTGATTTTAGGGGGAGTAAAAATTTTAAAAAAATTAGAAAATTTGAAAATGTAAAAAACATTGAAAAATTCAAAATGAGTTTTGTTGTCAAAAAGAGGAAATGATAGTAGATCAGTTGGACTGTCACAGCATGCTAAAGAAATGGAGAGATAAAATGTGATAAACGGTCTCACTAAAGATGTGACAGTAGGCTCAGCTAGACTAGTAAATTTGCGATAACGATACAAACCTAAAATGAAAAAGCCTAGTTCTAGTGGGAAACATGGTCGAAAGCATAGTACTTAGTTTTGTCCTTCTTGATTGTGTGCCTACTCAGTAATCGCTGAATGCCAAAAAGCATAAAAACTGGTTAAGTTTGTGAACTTTCACAACTTTGCTGAAAAGTCGCTGTGATTGTGCATTTTATTTTGCAAAGATTTAAACTTGTCTTATTTCTTTATTTTGTTTAAGCATCGGACATTCTCTGCGTATACGTGAGTATCGACCTGGATGTTGTTGCCTAAACGTTCTGCTTTATTTTCTTTGGTGTTTCGTTTAAGCTTTGGATCACCTCTGCGTATACGGGAGTATCGACCTGGTGGTTAAAGCCTAAACAACTTCAACTTATTTTTATTTTCTTATTTTGTTTAAACATTGGACTTTCTCTGCGTATACGGAAGTATCGACCTGATTGTTAATGTTTAAACATTCTGCTTTGTTTTCGCACAAATCACAGTTGATAAAAGT
This sequence comes from Helianthus tuberosus, assembly GCA_030545235.1. Lineage (NCBI taxonomy): Eukaryota > Viridiplantae > Streptophyta > Magnoliopsida > Asterales > Asteraceae > Helianthus > Helianthus tuberosus. Next base: position 6,286,569 of record CM060359.1, read on the forward strand.
TTAAAGGCATTACTTGAGTCAGTGTATTGCATGATGAGGGGATATGCTGAGATCGTGGGGTCCATAAGAACTTAGTGCTATCTAAATATACCTTAACGTATCGGTAAGCATTTCGAAAGTTTTTAGATTGAGTTTAAGTGGACAACAATATCGTCAATCTATGTGAATCGTTTAGAGCATAAAATGAAATCAAGCTTAATGGTGCTAGTGATTGGTCTCATAAACTGATATGATCCTCTTGCACAAACTCACAAAAAATATTGTCTGTAAATATTACTTTATTGCATTTCATTACAGTCGAAAAATCCAAAAAGATTTTAGTGTGTTTTAGCATAAATTTTTGAAAAATTCAAAAAGATTTTCGACAACTGATGTTGATAAGCTGATTTTCAAAATTCCAAGTGCTAAACAAGATGAACTGGTTTGGGAGTGTGAGTTTAACAGAAGAAATTTTGGATTAAGAAAGAAGTTGAGATTAGTTAATCATGGTCATTAATTTGAACTTGATATAACTATTTCTAGTAAGTTTTTCTTATTGTTTTAAGTAAAAACTTATATGGTGGTGAGAAAATTTATGCAGGAAATGAGCTTAAACAGAAATAAAACCAGGGATTGATCTCAAGGTGATAGCTAATTCCAGACAGCGATCCCATCATGATGAGAGGGGGAGTCTGATGAGGTTAGAGCCAAAGAGAAGATCCTGATATATGAGAAGAAAGTGAACAGACTGATAAAGACTGAAGATGCAAAGACTCGACATTTAAGACTCGTCAACATCTGAGGGGGAGTCTGTTGGTGCAGTCATCTGTCGTCTTCGTCTTATGTCGAGTCTCGGGTTCGTTGCAGATCTAATCAAGCGTGACATCATCTTATAGTATGATGACATCACATGTGTGACATCAAGGATGACATTACAACAATGACATCATCATTACTACAAGACAAATCAGATTTGAAGATTAGTTGATGTTTTCGCTTGAAGACAAAAGTATTGAATTAAAGATTTCGCTTCAGGACTAAAGTTTAGAATTGGATTTCGCTTGAAGTGTCTTCAAGCGAAACCATGTGTATTATATATAGGTCAATTGTCATTTCATTTGTAACAGTTCTAGAAAATTACACCGAGGTGCTGCCGGTGTGAGAATTGATTGTAAACTACGTCAGATTAATACAATCAGTGTTTAAAAGTGATACGCAAGCTGTTTCGCACTCGGTTTCTTAGTTTCCGCCTCTGAAACCGAGATAATCTCTTCTGAACGACTCGTTCGGGTCGCAAACCGATCCTACAAATATATTAAAAATCCATAAGTTTTATATATTTATCGTATATTGGTGTGTTTGTGCTTAACAGGTGTTAATGAGAGTAAACGAGAGGAAACAAGTTTGAAAGTGGATGCGGGACATGAAAAGAAAAAAAATCAATCCGGGTCAGCCAGGCGACAAGCGTAAGGTCCTGGTGGTAATGGAGAAAAAATGAGTAATAAATAAATATTCGGCTAGTTGAGTAGAGTAGACCACCAGGGACCGAATTAAAATTACCGCTATTTTCCTTGATTGGGCCGAACCCACTTATCTCTTATATTATTGTTGGAGGCACATATAATATTATTATTATTGATTGTGGCCATATATCAAAAAGGAAATAATTGGCTGGGATGAACAAATAGGAGAAAGGCTGCCATATTGAAATATTGGAAGGAGTCCATTGACTCGTTTGAACTGAATTGAATTACACATGGGCTGCCATAGGGGTTTAGCCTAGCGAATTAAATAGAAAATTGTGATGTTGGGCTTATGAATTATGATAATTCACATGACAATTACACTTGTGGTTAAATGATGGGCTAATAAAGAGTGAAAAGATAACCGAAGGGAGGAGGGGCCCAATAGAAGTTGAAGGTTGTAATTGTGAGGAATAATAAAAGGCTATTGGACGGCAATTATTTGAAAGGAGGTATTGAAGGCACACGGCTGAAGAAGGCAGGAGGGACTCACGGAGAAGGCAGCCGCCACCTGTACATGGTTTAAGGCATGAGTGTCTAGGTGGCTTTCTTCAACGGCGGCTGTACATGGTTTAAGGCATGAGTTTCGAGGTGGCTTTCTTCAAGCGTACGGTTCGTAGGGTTTAATATTTTTTCTCAGTTTATTCATGTTTGGAATAGTTTCTGACAATGACAACGTCGTATAAACAATTTGATGAGTTAGTTATTTTAAACTATTTGCATGTGTTTTAGTTCTTGCTTTACAACTTGCTCGGTTGATGACAAAACCTTGTAGCTTGTTGGGTGACATAGAGTAGGTTGACTCACATTAGTAAATAGGGTAATTAAATTATAAAAGATTTGATGACAAAGACCTGTTTTTTATTACCACTTAAATTAACCGACTTTTCAGTACCATGTCTATGTGGTGTCCAATTAATGATTAAACTGAGTTTGGTGTGAACCTAGAATCTGAAGCTTGGAGGACTATACCTTTATCTTATATGACTTTCCCCGGATGATTGATTTCTAGATTTTCACATTAAACTTTGTTTTTTCTGATTCTTATTAACTGGTAAATCTTGACCACTTGTGTTGATTTTGTGAAACGTTTATTATATTTGAATTGTTTTTCGTTTATCAAGCGTATTGGCAACATCTTTGCGTTGTTAGCGGGTGGGTAAATTGGTGGGTAATTAGTATAATTAAACGGGTTTTTAGGTTGTATGGTGAATCTTAAAAACTATCCCTAGTAACGAATCAAAGTCATTAATTCCAAGGCCATGTCTATGTGGTGTTATGAATCTGTAAACGGGTTTTGTGTTAAACTTGCAATCGGGATTCTGGGTGGGAGTTGCTTTTCTTTAATATATAATAATTCTCTAACTAAACACTAACCACAAATTCCCCGTGGATACGATACCCTACTTACACTATCTACGTAGTTTAATTAGGTTTTTGATTGACTTTGACGACAGTCATCAGTTATTAACCAACCCAAAAATTGACAAACTAACTGAATAAACCACACTAATTAACCGAAAACCAATTGTTTAAACAAATTAAATTAGCCGATGGTTTTGATTTTGGTTTTGGTTGAGTTTAAATGTTTAGAAAGATTAAAAATTTATAAAAGTATAATTTATATACATATATAGGTTAGGAGTTGGTACCAAGTCGAAATTTCCTACAAAGTGTGACATGTGACAATTCTTAATAATTCTAAGAGTTAACTTCTATTTTGCTCCCAATAGTTTGGTCATTTTAACGATTTTGCAATAATAGTTTAAAAAGTGTCATTTTCTTCCTTTATGTTTTTATTGGTTCTTTAATACACTCCCCCCTTAACTCCGTTTATTTTTGCGGTTAGCAGTACGGGGAATTTTTGTCCTTTCAGTTCAAAGTATGGGTATTTCAGTAATGTACTATAACTCATTTAAAGATATTATATATGTATATTTATTTATTTATTTAACACATACACACTCTCTCTCCATTCTCTTCTCTCTCTCTTCTCCACCACAAGCCCCACCGCCACACATCTGAACACCACTAGCCACCACCTCACCACCATACACCAACTACCACCAGTTGCTACCAACACCACCAATTCCAACCATCGTCTTTCTCTTTTTCTAAATCGCAACCACCACCATAAGCCACCCACTCCACACAAAAATATACACTTGCAACCACCACCCAGATCTGCCATGTTTTGCCTCCAAATCACCGCAAAACCCGTGCTCTAAATGCCATCTCCACACACACAAACACTCGTAACCACCACCCAGGTCTGCCATGCTTCACCTCTAAAGCACCACAAAACCCAGAACCCTAGCCGCCATCGACGAAGATGGCGGCTAAGGCTTCAAATGCCATTGATTTCTTCACCTCAACCAAAGAACTTTTATCATCACCCAAGCCTTTCAATGGCAAATCAGGTTCACGGTCGGAACCCTAGGATGCTCTAGTAGCCAGTTCAACAGTTTAGGGGCATGAATGTGGTAGTGGTTTGGGTGGTTCTAGTCAATTGGAAGGGTAGGGGATACTAGTGGTTTTGTGAATATGCAAATCTGGTTTTGTTTGATTGGTAAGGGTTTTAGTAGCAATAAAACTCGAAATTGGTGGATTTGCGGTGAATAATTGTGGGGTGTTGTTGAAAAAATGTGGGGGAATGAGGGGGGAGCGATGATGGAGGTTTGAGGTCAAGGGAGAAGGGGACAAGGGTTAGGATTCAGACGAGGGGTAAGAATGTTGCGGTGGTGGTGAAGTTAGTCGGCGCCAATGATTTCATCTGGCCAGAAAAACGACATGACGTTTTAGAGAGAGTGATAAGATAAGGAGAATGAGGGAGTGGTGGTGTCGCAACCCCCGTCCCTATCTGTCCCGGGAACGGGCGGCCGCGAGAATCCGTTTTGGTGGTATCGGTGTTTATCAATTTGGCAGCGGAAATTTCATCAGGACCGTAGTTAGGAAATATTTTATCAGAGTAAAACACCTTTATTTATATAAATAAACATTTTGGGATAAAACCCAAGTTTTCATTACAAACTGATTTATAGGGGTAAACCCCATTTTATTGAAATAAAACATCTTCTTTATTTAGGTAACTTTTATAGCCACTTTCTCCAAGCCTTCAGTGCTGTCCAGCTGGCTTCTAGTTGGCACATTTTGTTACCTGAAACGCGTTTAAAAACATTTTGTCAGTGGGAAATACTGGTGAGTGAATCCCAGTTTAATCAAGAAGAGTTTTATCAATTTTCACAGTATTGAGAGCGATTACAATGTTTACATCTACACAATTACTCATTCAGTACTATCAATCCTGACTGGTGGGTCATATTACCCATTGGCTAACTCGTTGTCCAATGGTAACGTGTTCCACATTTTGTATACAAAACCCCAACATACCGGCAGTAATTGAAGATTACAAAGACTCAATCACTGCTTAATCACATTGTAAAATATTTAAGGTTTTGTAAAAACAGTTTACAAAAAGGAGATTACTCACATTGCTGTCTTAGGTTTTCTTTAAGGGTTTCCTGGTGATTATCTATAATTTACACAAATGCACACGTGTTAGTATAATAACCCAATATTTACATTAGTAATACTCTCCCCGAGACGACATTCCAACGACTACGTCGGGCAGAACCTCGACAGCCGTTACGGAACCCTGGATCAATCGGGCAGCGTATCTAATACATAACCGGGGTTATGATACTTACAACGGGGCAGAACTTCGTTATTTAGGGGGGTATTATACCCTAGAATTATCTTATCTATGCAGAAATTAGAGAGAGATCGAGAAAATGAACGACGAAAACTGAAGGCTGAGGGACTTCTTATATAGGCGACCTTTCGCCTTCCCTCGCGGCCCGCGTAAGACGTAGCCAGGGGCTACGCGGCCCGCGTAGTAGGGTAATAGGGGCTAGGGTTGCTGATTCATCGAGTTTAGCTTCGACACGATGATGACACATGGCAGCTCAGGGTGTCGCCCTGACTTGGAGTTGTCGCGCCCCGCGTAAGAGGTAGCCAAAGGCTACGCGCCCCGCGAGAGACCATAAATTCTTGTTTTTAATTAAATTCAATGAAAATAAAGGTATTCGGGCCCTGTTTTCGCATATGGGATGTATTTTAAGACATATTAGGGCATTCTAAATATATTAGGGGTGTCAAAAATTTCAGGAGGGCTATTATAGGTGGTGGTCGGCGGTGGTGATGGTGGCAGGTGGTTGATGGTGGTAGGGGTGTGCATGGTTCGGTTCGGTTCAGTTTTTGGGCAAAATCAAAACCGAAACCGAAATGTCGGTTTTCGGTTTTTCAAAACCGTTCGGTTCGGTCTTTCAGTTATTTCGGTTTTTGAAACAAAAGTAAGTAAGATTCAAAAATTAAGAATCTTTCTTATATGGTTACATTTAAGTTATTATACTTAATCTTTTTAACTAAAAATGTTTAAATAAACCTAACCTTCTAATTTATTTTTATGTTTCTTCAAAGTTTTTATAACGACTTTTACTTTTATAATACTTTGAAGATTGTTTAATTTTTATATTAAATTTTTTTATTTGTTATAGGCAATAAATAAATCATCTCAATTATAAATATCTTAATTTTTTATTATAAGTACTTAATATTCAAGAATAAAATTAATATTTTCTAATAGCATGGGTTAACCACTTAAACATAAACATAAAAATATATTTTTTTCGTTTCGTTTCGGTTCGGTTTTTTCGGTTATTGAAAATGGTTATCCGAAAACCGAACCAAAATTTTCGATTATTAAAAATCCAAAAACCGAACCGTCGGTTTTTGTTTCGGTTCTTGTCGGTTATTTCGGTTATGGTTCGGTTATTTCGATTTTCTGCTCACCCCTAGATGGTGGTGATGTCCGGTGGTGGTGAGGTGGTAATGTTTGGTGATGGAGAAGAGAGAGTATGTAGAGAGGGTGTTTATAAGGGTTAATAAATAAATAATTATAGTTTTATTTTTTTGATATTAAAATAAATAGTTAAATGCTTATGTGTAGAATTATTGTGGTACTCTTCTAATTACAAATAAAATTACCGAAATATCCTTACTTCCCAGTAAAATTTTTAACTAAGTTAGAGTCAAGGAGTAAACTGGCTACAAAATCAAAACATTAGGGAGGAAAATAATACTTTTTAAACTATTAGATCAAAACCGTTAAAATGACCAATTCTTAATAATTTCCATAGATGTTTGAGATGTGATAAATCTTAATAATTAAGGTAAAGAGTATAAAAGTAAGTTATATCATTTCTACAAAATAAAACATCATGTACCCGCAAAATCAAAAAAACCATGGACTAAAAACACCTAATTTAAACATAATCTTTATATATATATATATATATATATATATATATATAGGGTCGAGATTTAGAGAAAACGGTAGAAAGTGTGAGAACGGTGAGAACGCTTAACGATCGTCCGATCAAAACAATCTATGGACTAGATTGGCGCGGTGGCGTTTTCGTAAATAACATCAATTTTATTACGTGGACGCGCTTCATTAAGGGTAAAAGGGTCTTTTGACTACTCCACACAAAACGCCATCTCATGAAATAAAACGCCAAAAACAAAAATCACAGACCATTCTATGTAAAACGCCATTAAATATAAAAAGCCAAACTTAATTATAGTAAAATCCCGCCTAAAAAAACGGCCAAAAAAATCCTATATATACAACATCTCAGACCTTCAATTAAAAACACACACAAAAACCCAAACGCCATCTTTTATATAACCCATTCGCCTTAGAAACGCCAAAAAACCCAAATATCCAATATCTTCTGCCCCAAAACATTTTTTTTTAAATTCAATTTGGCTGTCAGTAAGATTTCGCTCAATGAAATAGACAAAATCCTTAAGTGAGCATATTATCCGTTTCATTGAGTAAAATCTTATTGACTTATCATAAACTTCCATCCAATTTATAACGCCAAAACATACAATGACATTTTTGAGGTTTGTTGTCAATAAAGTTTAGCTGTATGGGGTGGACAACATTGTCAGTTATCTTTCTTAACCGAGGATTAACAATGTTGTCCATCTCATACAGCAAAACATTATTGATTTTAGCGTGATCAAGATTTGAGGTTTAAGGTGATCTTATTTCGTGGTGTTCTTTTTATCGGTAAAACGCCAAAAAAGTTAAAAACAAACATCGTTGATTGTAAAAATTCAAGATTGTTGGCTGAAGGATCTAAACTCAATAACATTTTGCTGCATGAGATGGACAAATCTTCAAGAAAAAGATGCTGATGTCAAACTGTGTGCTTCCAAACAGCAACACAAAAAAGTACTTGAAAAACAAAAAAACAAAATGAATCATACGAAAGTCGAACCAGCCAGTTAACATGATTCAAAAAAGAAGAAAGAGACTGGAGACAGAGAAGATTTGGAAGATCAGTTCTTTATGTATTCTTTTTTTTCCTTTTCAGTTAATTGTTATATAATAAAAACGGCATATATAATAAAAACGCCAAAACAACCAAAATGCTTGTTTAAACGATATCATCTAGTTAAACGCCACCAAAAAACTACCAAACTATAATAAAATTACTTTGAAAAATTATTATAAAAAACCCAAAAAAAAATAAAAAAAAAAAAATAAAAAGCAAACTTGGATATGTAACCATAAACAGTAAATACAAAATCAGTAAATTGCAGTAATACTGAAGAATCTAAAACGCCAAACTTGAACGATGGGACGTGTTACAGACTTCCGAGATAAAGCTTATCAAAAACATTAATTACAAAACAGTAACTGAAAAGACGAATACTTTATTATAATAATGCACCGCCTAATTTAGGCGCCAAAAAGACATCTTATAAAACGATTGTAACGACCGTCTGAATTAATCAAGATTTCAAAATAAAATACACATTTTAATGCTAAAATGTGACTTTACAAAAACTTGTCATACTAACATTCCCATATGTTTACAACATTTCAAAAACATATTTATAAGTGTTTACATAATTCATTTATAACTAAACAAATTAAGATTTAACGCGGAAGCTTCATTTATGGTGTGTTCGGTTCTTGCTTGTCGCTTGATCTTCACCCGGGACTCTCGACATTCACATATGATCAAAACCAACTTAGAAGTCAGTCTTGATAGTTAAATAACAAGTACAATAAGGTAATTGGGTCAAATGATCAAAATAAACAAAATAAACAAGAATTTCAAGAATTTAGTCCGTCGCCGCGCGCGACGGCAAACCCTTCTGGCCGTGGCGCGACGCCACGGCCTCATTTTGACAGTGTCACACCCCCAAAATACCACATGCAGAAACCCCCGCGAGACGTGTGACGTACCAGGATCCAAGCCACCAATCACATTGAACTCATAAATTAAATAAAACATTCCATTCATTGCAAATATAAATCCAAACCATAAGTTAAACCAAATTAAGTATTCAGCTAAAGCATAACATAACGTAACAAATATCCAAGAGGCTCGACCCACAACCACTCCAGCACTCCCAGATAGCAAGTCCTTATCGAGTATCTAATGACCTGCAAGCATGCAGACAAGTGTGTCAGACGACGCTGATGAGTTCAAAGTTTTGTTAACGTGTTTAGTTACCAGATATGTGTTTAAAATAGTTCAACGATATGTTTTGATGATGTTATTAACTCGATTACCGTATGTGGCTACTAGATGTGTTTGCCCAAACCCCAATGCCTCTATCAAAGCATTGGTCAAGTGGTCAATGTAAATAGTTCACGCCCGTCCATTCCGGCCCGGTGTGAGGGTGCCAAACCTAATAGTGCTATCAACTAAATACCTTGTTGCCTTCCCGGCAACAATCGGTAGATATAAAGGGTCTTATATGATAGAAACTGAATAATAACAAACATCCCGTTAACCTGACATTCTTCCCTGAAAACGTTACCCGATATCCCTTCCCGGGATGCATGCTTGGGAAAAGAGCATTGAACTCACCTTGGTTTGCTCGGTTTGATAATGTGCTTCTAGCGTTAATTAATGGTTAGGTCCATTACACGTGACCTAAGGTACATTTCACATAACCTCAATGTAAGTGTTTACGTTCAAATAGGGTTTAAATAGGATTTCCAATCCCTTAGTGTCCAAACATCAGGGTCCTTTATGATCATCGTTTACAGATTTCATCATACAAGACTGAACATACATACAGTAGCACACAGTGGCATGTTAGGTGTTTTTCATGCAACATTTAACAAACTCGAACCAAGCCCCCACCTATTAAACTCGGACAAGGCATCCCCTTACAAACTCAGACCCAACAAAATCCATAAAACTTGGACAAATGTGCGAAGGATAAAACTTGGACTAATGTGTGAAGGATAAAACTTGGACTAATGTGTGAAGGATAAAACTTGGACTTGATTTCATAGCAAACCCGGACACCCTCTCCCAACTAAACTCGGACCATATACAAAACAATAAACTCGGATCTTATTCCAATCATCAAAACTCGGACTCAAGGGGTCCTTATAATGAATCTGGACTTCATGTTTCTTTAATAAACTCGAAGGTAGGTGTCATGTTAAAAACTCGGATTTGTGACTTCACAAAACCCTGACACTTAACTCCGGGTTAACAACATGCGTGATTTCCAAAAACCAATTTACAGTTTTTAATGGAACAGTTACATGTTACGATCAAAACCCTATTTTCATTCATTGGCAATGCTGTAATCTAATCAACGATCAAACAATTCTAACATACCAGTCATCTTAATGCCTGGCAAGTGAATACACAACTATTCACAAACCGTTTCACAATAATCAGGATGATCAATAAACACAGAACCATTGTTTGGAGAACTAGGGTTTTCATGAATCAAATAATCAAGGATTAACAACATACAATCATTAAACATTTACCTTAGATTGATTCTAGATGGACTGGAAGATCAAGATTGATGGAAGAGAACTTGTGCAGCCAGGAATGATGAGAGAAATGGTTGTAGAAGGTGACTAGAGAGAATGATTTGAACTACCGTAGAATGATTTGTGAGGGAGATTTTAGGGTTAGGAGTTATTAAGGTTTCACTAACTACTCTACTCACCCCTAAGTATCATCATTTACATAACACGCACACACCACATATAGTTTACAGTTAAGGCACAAAGTTCTCGTGTTAGTCAAATAATGCATAAAATAATGCATAGTTCCATGCAATGCTAAAGATTGTGCGGCCAAATTAATTGTGTTAGGTTAAAGCATTAACCTGAAGTTCCGGGTTGTCACATCATCCCCAACTTGAAAGAAATTTCGTCCCGAAATTTGATAAGCAACCCAAAACAGCAAGAGGGTAACTCAGGATGACTGGGGATTTTCCGCGGGTACCACATCGATCCCCAACTTGAATGGGAATTTCGTCCCGAAATTCACTTGTTGCATTAGATCTAGATTTGCCAGGCTTGGACTTGTCCTCTGGGAATAAATGTGGGTACTTGAGCTTCATCTGATCCTCGCGTTCCCATGTGAACTCCGGTCCACGCCTTGAGTTCCAACGAACCCTCACAATTGGAATACGACTGTGCTTACGGACTTTGACCTCCCGGTCCATGATTTCAATAGGTTCCTCGACAAATTGCAACTTGTTGTCGATTTTCAGCTCCTGAAATGGTACTACCAGTGTTTCATCCGATAAACACTTCTTTAACTGCGATACGTGGAAGACATCATGAACGTTACCCAACTCAGTAGGTAACTCCAGCTTGTAGGCCACTTTACCAATTCATTCCAAAATCTTAAACGGCCCAACATATCGTGGGTTAAGCTTGCCGCGTTTTCCAAAACGCACCACACCCTTCCAGGGAGAGACCTTCAACATAACGCGATCATTAACTTCGAATTCCAAAGGTTTCCTACGCTCATCAGCGTAGCTTTTCTGACGATCACGCGCTGCCTCCATACTATTCCTGATCTGAACAATTTTCTCGGAGGTTTCAAGCACCAATTCCGGGCCTGTAATCTGACTGTCACCCACCTCGGCCCAACAGAGAGGTGAACGACATTTCCGTCCATACAATGCTTCAAATGGAGCTACCTTAATACTGGTATGGTAACTATTGTTATAGGAAAACTCTATCAGAGGCAAATGTTTCTCCCAACCCTTGCCAAAGTCAATTACGCACGCCCGCAACATATCTTCTAGTGTCTGGATGGTTCATTCACTTTGACCATCCGTCTGTGGGTGATAAGCAGTACTCATGTTGAGGCGCGATCCGAACGATTTGTGCATCGACTGCCACAAATCCGAAATGAAACGTGGCTCACGGTCAGAGATAATAGATGTCGGCACCCCATGCCGAGAAACCACTTCCTTTAGGTAGACAGCAGCTAGTTGTGAAAACTTGTCTGTTTCCTTGATTGCTAAAAAGTGTACTGACTTCGTGAGGCGATCAACGATCACCCAGATGGTATCGTTTCGATTTTGAGTTCTCGGTAGCCCGGTGACAAAATCCATAGAAATCTGTTCCCATTTCCACATGGGTATTTCTGGTTGTTGCAGCAATCCAGACGGCTTCTGGTATTCCACTTTAACTTTCGAGTAGGTTAGAAATTTACTCACATAAGTTGCGATGTGAGCTTTCATCTTCGGCCACCAATACATGACTTTGAGATCTTGATACATTTTATCCGAGCCTGGATGAACAAAGTATCAAGACTTGTGCGCTTGTCCATCACAAGTTCTCTAAGGTTACCAAACAACGGAATCCATATCCGCTCCATGAAATAGTAAATGCCATCTGACCTCTTCTCAAGTCGTTTCTCCATACCCCGTAAATACTCAGTTTCATAGTTTTCTCCCTTTAACGCCTCGGCCTGAGCTGAACGGATCTGATCGGGCAGGTTAGAATGAATGGTGAGCTGCAAAGCGCGAACACGTTTGGGTTTTGTTTCCTTTCGACTGAGAGCGTCTGCTACAACATTGGCCTTTCCTGGATGATACTTGATTGCACAGTCATAGTCGTTCAGTAGTTCTACCCAGCGACGCTGTCGCATATTTAATTCCTTCTGGTCAAAGATGTGCTGAAGGCTCCTGTGGTCGGTACAAATAGTACATTTAGTACCGTACAAGTAATGCCTCCAGATTTTGAGTGCAAATACCACGGCTCCCAACTCCAAGTCGTGCGTCGTATAGTTCTTCTCATGAACCTTCAATTGTCGGGAAGCATAAGCTATCACATTGTTGCGTTGCATCAGTACGCAACCCAGACCCTGTATGGAAGCATCACATTATACTACAAAGTCTTCTGTACCTTCAGGTAAAGACAAGATCGGCGCACTGCAGAGTTTCTGTTTTAATAACTGGAAGGCCTCTTCTTGTTTCGTTCCCCATGAGTATACTACGCCCTTCTGTGTTAATGAAGTAAGAGGTTGCGCGATCTTTGAAAAATCCTTGATAAATCTCTGATAATACCCAGCGAGACCAAGAAATTGTCGCACATCAGAAGGAGTCTTTGGTGTCGCCCAATTCTTAACAGCGTCAACTTTTGCAGGATCCACGTGTATCCCCAATTCATTCACTATATGGCCAAGGAAGTGTACCTCCCGAATCCAGAAGTCACACTTAGAAAACTTCGCATAGAGCTGCTCCTTCCTTAGAAGTTCCAAAACAAGACGCAGGTGCCGCTCGTGGTCTTCCTTGCTCTTCGAGTAGATGAGAATGTCGTCAATAAACACAATAACGAAGTCGTCGAGATACGGTTTGCATACGCGGTTCATGAGATCCATGAAGACCGCTGGCGCATTCGTCAACCCAAACGGCATAACCAAAAACTCATAGTGCCCATAACGCGTTCGAAAAGCCGTTTTCAGAACATCCTCCTCTCGGACTCTTACCTGATGATAGCCTGATCTTAAGTCGATCTTCGAATAAAAACTTGACCCTTGCAACTGGTCAAACAAGTCGTCGATGCGTGGCAATGGGTAACGGTTCTTGATAGTCGCCTTGTTGAGTTCCCGATAATCAATACACATGCGAAAGGACCCGTCTTTCTTCTTTACAAACAACACTGGGGCTCCCCAAGGCTAAGAACTGGGTCAAATAAAGCCTATATCCAATAACTCTTGCAGTTGATTAGACAACTCTTGCAACTCTCCAGGTTCTAAACGGTAAGGAGCACGAGCGATTGGAGCCGCTCCTGGCTCAAGGTCAATCTGAAATTCTACTAGACGGTGAGGAGGTAGACCAGGTAGCTCCTCAGGAAATACATCGGCAAATTCACATACGACTGGCAGATCCTCGATCTTTCTCTCTTCAGACGGAGTGTTAGTAACTAGTGCTAGAATTGCAGGATACCCCTTTCGTAGACATTTCTGCGCTTGCATAGCCGAGATAATACCAACCATCGTCCCACTACGATGCCCTTGAACTGATAATGACTCTTCATCAGGGAGAGGGATACGTACAATCTTTTCCTTACACAGAATCTCAGCTTGGTGTTTAGACAACCAATCCATACCAACCACTACGTCAAAACTACCGAGGGTAACAGGAAGGAGGTCAATGTCAAACACTTGACCCACGAGATCTAGTTTACACCCAAAAAGGACATGCGAAGCTTCTATCGTTTTACCATCGGCTAGTTCTACTACATGCTTAACCTCTAAAGGTGTTGGAGTTAACCCTAATCGCTGGCTAAACTCTAGGGAAACGTAACTCCAATCGGCACCGGAATCAAATAACACAGAAGCAATAAGGTTGTTCACAGAAAACGTACCAGTCACGACATTGCTGTCGTTCCTAGCATCACCGGCACCAAGCACAAATCCCCTTCCCCGAGCACCATTGCCCCCATTGTTGCCATTATTGTTGTTGTTTCCGGCATTGTTGTTATTATTCTGGCGGTTGCTGTCGTTGGCATTCTGATTTAACTGAGGGCAATCCCGCTTGAAGTGGCCCTCATCCCCACACTGATAACACCCCTTTTTAAAGCCCTGGTTCTGCTGGGGTTGTTGCCTTTGTTGTCGCTGTTACTGCTGGTTTTGCTGCTGCTGCTGCTTTGGCTACGGGGCTCTATAGTCTTTGGCCTCATGCCTCACTTTCTCGCACCTACGGCAAGCCCGGACACACTGCCCATAATGATGATAGCCACACTTGTTGCACTGCGGCTTCTTCCCAACATAAGAACCCTGATTCTGATTACTGCCCTGGCCTTGATTGACTAAAGATGACTGACTGAAACTGCGGTTGTTGCTGTGGTCTGGCCTTTTCTGAGACTGGCTGGCACTGGTTGCTTTGTTAGCGTCGTTCCATTTCCACTTGTTATCACTAGCAGGCGTAGTAGCGGTGGTTGTGGCAGCAGTAGTGGCAGAAACACGCGGTGGTAAAGAACCACTTTCCACCTCCTGATCGGTGATTTTATGAGCCAAACGAACAATCATAGTTAAGTTGTTGAGGTTTGCTGCAGTAACCAAACCCTTCACCCGTGGAGCTAATCCCTTGATGAACAATTCTATTCTTCGATGCGGAGGTCGGGACAAGCTCGAGCACATGATTGCCAACTCATGCGACCGTTTCGCGTACGCTTCAATCTCTGACCCCACCATCTTCAGGTCATAATACTCATTCTCTAGTTTCTGTATCTCATCACGAGGACAATACTCCTCCCTTATCAGCTCCTTAAAATCATCCCAGGTAGTAGCATTAGCCTCTTCGATGCCCAACAGCTGAACCTAGGCATTCCACCATGTCAGGGCACCATCCTCAAGTGTGCCTGTAGCGTACTTCACTCTGTCCCCAGCAGGACAATTACACATTCCAAACACTGATTCTGCTTTCTCAAATCATCGCAGAAGTCCTACAGCCCCTTCAGTCCCACTGAAGGTCTGTGGCTTACAATCCATGAATGTTTTAAACGTGCAAGCAGGCTGGTTGTTCGGATGCGCTGGACGAAAGAAAAGACAACACAGGAGTAAGAGTTGTGTACACGACACAAGATTAAAAGTATTTGGTACATTTCGTACCAGCTTGGTAGGCTGCCAAAGCCTCAGCCACACGTGTGTTGATTAAGTTTGTCAGCTCAGCTTGGGTCATCGCGATGTGACCACGTCCATGTCCTCATCCACTCATGATTCTATATATGGAGAGAGAACAAATTTAGGAGTCGAAATATGGTAATAGTCAAGCATCACGTTGAGATCTATGTACTACCAAGTTTACACACAATAGGGCAGAACTCTTCTCACACTCGTCAAGCCTCACTGGGACTTACATGCACCTCACGTTATTATTATGTGTGCACCCATAATAACAAGGCGATTTGGATGCTCATCTCAGTGCCTCTTAACTTGTGCTAAAAGTTTCCCCCGCGTTCAAGTAGCAAAACAGGAAGTATTACAGGATTACGAATCACAAGAGTCAAAGAGTCGTGTCACACGATCAAATCACCGTAGTACCCAATATATTGTTTCATGCAAGCTGTGAGTGTGACTACTAAACAAGTAATGCATAAAGTAAACAGAAGATGAACCTTGCAATCTGGAGCTGAGTGTCGTGGTCGATTTTCGAAGTTGTTCGGTTATAGTCTGGTTTTAAAAAACGTTTTAAAACCTAGTTCACTATAACCAGTGGCTCTGATACCAAACTGTCACACCCCCAAAATACCACATGCGGAAACCCCCGCGAGACGTGTGACGTACCAGGATCCAAGCCACCAATCACATTGAACTCATAAATTAAATAAAACATTCCATTCATTTCAAATATAAATCCAAACCATAAGTTAAACCAAATTAAGTATTCAGCGGAAGCATAACATAAAATGTAATTCAATTGTTTCCAAAACATGAGTTTAGAGTCAACGTAACAAATATCGAAGAGGCTCGACCCATAACCACTCCAGCACTCCCAGATAGCAAGTCCTTATCGAGTATCTAACGACCTGCAAGCATGCAAACAAGTGTGTCAGACGACACTGGTGAGTTCAAAGTTTTGTTAACGCGTTTAGTTACCAGATATGTGTTTAAAACAGTTCAACAATATGTTTTGATAATGTTATTAACTCGATTACCGTATGTGGCTACTAGATGTGTTTGCCCAAACCCCAATGCCTCTATCAAAGCATTGGTCAAGTGGTCAAGGTAAATAGTTCACGCCCGTCCATTCCGGCCCGGTGTGAGGGTGCCAAACCTAATAGCGCTATCAACTAAATACCTCGTTGCCTTCCTGGCAACAATCGGTAGATGTAAGGGGTCTTATATGATAGAAACTGAGTAATAACAAACATCCCGTTAACCTGACATTCTTCCCTGAAAAAGTTACCCGATATCCCTTCCCGGGATGCATGCTTGGGAAAAGAGCATTGAACTCACCTTGGTTTGCTCGGTTTGATAATGTGCTTCAAGCGTTAATTAATGGTTAGGTCCGTTACACGCGACCTAATGTACATTGCACATAACCTCAATGTAAGTGTTTATGTTCAAATAGGGTTTAAATAGGATTTGCAATCCCTTAGTGTCCAAACATCAGGGTCCTTTATGATCATCGTTTACAGATTTCATCATACAAGACTGAACATACATACAGTAGCACAAAGTGGCATGTTAGGTGTTTCTCATGCAACATTTAACAAACTCGAACCAAACCCCCCACCTATTAAACTCAGACAAGGCATCCCCTTACAAACTCGGACCCAACAAAATCCATAAAACTTGGACTAATGTGCGAAGGATAAAACTTGGTCTAATGTGTGAAGGATAAAACTTGGACTAATGTGTGAAGGATAAAACTTGGACTAATGTGTGAAGGATAAAACTTGGACTTGATTTCATAGCAAACCCGGACACCCTCTCCCAACTAAACTCGGACCATATACAAAACAATAAACCTGGATCTTATTCCAATCATCAAAACTTGGACTCAAGGGGTCCTTATAATGAATCTGGACTTCATGTTTCTTTAATAAACTCGAAGGTAAGTGTCATGTTAAAAACTTAGATTTGTGACTTCACAAAACCCTGACACTTAACTCCGGGTTAACAACATGCGTGATTTCCAAAAACCAATTTACAGTTTTCAATGGAACAGTTACAGGTTACGATCAAAACCCTATTTTCATTCATTGGCAATGCTGTAATCTAATCAACGATCAAACAATTCTAACATATATGTCATCTTAATGTCAGGCAAGTGATTACACAACTATTCACAAACCGTTTCACAATAATCAGGATGATCAATAAACACAGAACCATTGTTTGGAGAACTAGGGTTTTCATGAATCAAATAATCAAGGATTAACAACATACAATCATTAAACATTTACCTTAGATTGATTCTAGATGGATTGGAAGATCAAGATTGATGGAAGAGAACTTGTGCAGCCAAGAATGATGAGAGAAATGGTTGTAGAAGGTGACTAGAGAGAATGATTTGAACTGCCGTAGAATGATTTGTGAGGGAGATTTTAGGGTTAGGAGTTATTAAGGTTTCACTAAGTACTCTACTCACCCCTAAGTATCATCTTTTACATAACACACACACACCACATATAGTTACAGTTAAGGCACAAAGTTCTCGTGTTAGTCAAATAATGCATAAAGTAATGCATAGGCCAAATTAATTGTGTTAGGTTAAAGCATTAACCTGAAGTTCCGGGTTGTCACAGACAGAATGTTTGCATCAGTTGCTGCATATTCCCAGCCAAGCTTGATTTTACAAAAACGAGCATAACTCTTTCGTTATTGATCCGATTTATACGATTCTTTTTCCTACGTGATCGTAATTTAATTCTCCATCACATGGAGTTAAAATCCGACATCCGGATTAAATAAATTTGAGACTTTTAAGCCTTCGACTTATTATCTTTGTACTAAATTTTGACCCGTCTATGTGTTTATCAAACAAACTTGTTTGTTCGACCCCCTATTTTTTCACGAACCCTTTATCTCCAACATTGTCTATCATATAAGGTTCCAGTCACGGGTTCCTACGCATTATTTACCCATTTTACTTATAATCTTACTTTGACCCATTAAGGGTATTTATGTCCTTTTAAGCATAAATCACACCCATTTCTCGTATGCCTCATAATTTCAACCATTCATATTGATTGGTCTTCCACCACAACTATGATTTTGGTGGATTTAAAGTAATAGACTATTTATTCCGAGTTTTTACCTCTCAAATGTGTTGTTTTACGGTAAGACACATTTAGGGCATTCAACCCTTGAAAGTTTATGAATTCAAATTTTATACGCATCTAAGGATTATAAAATCATAATAATAATTTCTAAACAACCTCTAAAGGTTGTTTTACCCGGTTTACCCATCAAGGGCTTTATGGTCATTTTTAATCCTTCATTTTTGCGATGAAAGACTTCACTAAATATTCGACCTTACTTGCACTTTTAACTATAAAGTCTTGAAAGCGTACCTGGCCAGGGTCAACAAATAGACCCGATTTATACCTCCCTTTAATTATCAAACAATCTATGGTGATGCAATTATCCGATTTGCTAATCCCTCCTGTTAACATAAGACTTAACAACCACATTAGTCGATATTGTCAAATGGTGTTATCACTACCATTCGACCCGTTTGGCCTATATGCCGAACGTTACCTATTTAATCAAAAACATGGTTTTTGATTTTCAATTCATACATCCATCCCATCCCGGATTTTATTACCAAATCCTTTTTCTCTTAAATCCTTTTCTCACAAATTCAACCCATTTCGGCTTAAGCCATGGGTATCCTTTTAACTTCGATTTACATTAGTCAACACTTGACTAATTTCTATTTTTTCCCTTTTCCTCATTTTTAGATTACACTACAAGATATTCTTAACGGAAATCCGTATTTTTGATGTTATCGTTATCGCATTTATAACGTATAAAATAAACAAGTATTCTACATAAGTGTGTAAGTTTCACTTACCTCGCATCCCGAATACGCTTTTCTTCTCGTGCTTGATTCGTTTGACCGCTTCTTTCCCAAGCCTCCACCTAGCTCGTTAGGCGTCAAACTATTGTCAACATTTACAAGGTGGTTAGACTAGTCATTAACAATCGTGACCATTCCACCCTACTTATTCTCTATGTCGAAACTACCATTCGACTTCATCATTGGTTAGATTAACTTATCAAAAGTTAATTACTTTCAATCACACGGTTTACACAATTGAGTCTAATTCAACATGATGTTTAGAACCCTTGTCACTTCATATTACGCATAGTTGCCATATCATTCAAATACGCGTTTCACCCCAAATTTCAACACTTTAGTTCTCATTTAGGCATTTTAACAAACACCTAATGTGCATAATTTTTACATATTTACTAACTAGTTCATAACTAGTTATTTTCACCAAGATTTACATCAAAAATCAAACCTCTATGTCTAGTGTTCATGAATTACATCTAGAACTTATATCATAACATCAATATTCATCAATTTAACATTCTAATCTGAGTGTTCATCATATTATCATAAACCCACTTAACACATAATAGGGTAATTATCGAATCCCTAGTTTTGACAACTATTCATCAAGTTTTCAACTAGGGTTTGTTTCTAAACGAAAATTTCATCACAATAACACTCATAGATTCAACATTCATTCCAGAATTTCGATTATGATTGTTCATCATAATCTCAAAGTATCTCCAAATCATAAAATTCAACATACCTTGTGATCCCCACGACTAGGTGATCATTTATATGTGTTCATGCATTGATTTGGGGTTTGAATTAAGCTTCAATTTGTTGATTTTGTGATGAACTAGGGTTTGCTCCATGGGGAGCTCTGCTCCTGATCGTATACACGCACACACACACTAGTGTGTGTGTAGTGTTTTGTTTTTAATAAATAAGTTTCGAATCTTCCATTTTTAGCCCCTCTAGTTTGTAACTTTATAAAAAGGGTTATTACCCATGTTTTCTTCATTGTTTTAAGACACCATTTTAACTAGCTTAATATTCCTAGCTACTTGGTGAATTCGGGAAAATTATGACTTGATTTAATTTAAGTCCCGTTAATTCGGGCCTCTTATAAACTCATTTCCTTAAAAGCTTTTATTCACGTTGTAGTTAATATTAGGATTATTTATTTAAATCCTAATATTTACCGGGTTACTTTTACCACTAACGGTACTTTACCTGTCTTTTAGTATTAACGGGGCTTGATTACCAAACTCGTTTTCGGGGTGTTACAATGATATGTCTCAGCAACTTCCATTTGATCAAACCAAAAAAACAAACGCCAATACTACTAAATACCACCCACTGTAAAACGCTAACAAATAAACTGAATGAATTGTTATCAGAGGGGAGTAACTCAGAAAGATTTTGCTGCATGAGATGGACAAAAATTCAAGAAAAAGATACTGATGCCAGTCATATGGCATTTTGTATTTTTTGTTCTTGAAGAAGGTTTGGATGAGGAGAAGAGATCAATGACACTGAAGAGTGGGTTCACTATAAAGATGAAGATCCAGATAAAGAAAAAGCGAAAAAAAGCCAGTTCAACAGACGAGCAGGCAAAAAAAAAATCAAACCGATGTGTTTGTTAGGTTTTACATAAAACGCCATATAATTGGTGACAGTTCTTGTACTATTAAAGAAGAGAGAGAGACTGATGACAGTGAAGATTGGGAAAAGAGATCCGATTAGGATTTTTAATTTATTTCCTTCCCTTGTATTTTTTTTCCTGTGGTTGAAATATAATTTAACAATAGAAAAACGCCAAGATACCACAAACGCCAAAATGTTTATAAAAAATAATAGAACAATAGGCCATCTTGTTTAAAACCCCTTGGAAAACGCCATTCAAATAGATTTCCTGCCCCCTGGGTTTTAATGGCATACGATGTGAATAAAACGCCATAAAAGCCATAAACGCCAAAATGTTGATACAATGAAACAATTAAAACGCCATTAATTATTGAATTTGGTTAACACCAAAAATCTTAAAAACCAAAAATTAAAACAACATTAGGAAAAAGCGGAGCTGGAAAAGCAGAAGATGAAAGGACTAAAAAACCCCTCCGCCCTTTTCTAAGCGGCGTGACACGTGTTTAGCCAGGAAGCGTTCTCACCGTTCTCACACTTTTGAGCGTTTTCTCCCGATCCCGTTTCTATATATATAGGAACATGATCAGGAGAAAAAGCCTCAAAGTGTGAAAACGATGAAAACGATTTTCAGCCACAAGATCTTAGTGGTTTGTGGCTGACATTGATGCAGTGGCATTTTTGTAAATACTAGGGGCCTTGGAACTATCAGAAGGGGTAAAATAGGAAGATTCAAACAATGGTGCACATGCTAATCACATGTCATTTCCCCCGATCATATTTAAACGCCAATAACTTTTTTATACGAGATTAATTTTTTCAAAAATATCACACCATAAAATTCAACATTTTTTTTATCCTTCCAACGAGTATTCTATTGATATATTTTTCGAAAAAAATGAAGTGGGTTTTTTATGGCGTTTTAAACTTTTTTACGGCGTTTTCAACTGGGTTTTTATGGCGTTTTTCTAAAGTGGGTGTTTTTATGGCGTTTTTCAACCAGGTTTTATGGCGTTTTCTGAACTAAGTGTTTTACGGCGTTTTCAACTGAATTTTCATGGTGTTTTTCTGAACTAGGTGTTTTATGGTGTTTTCAACTGGTTATTTTCATAGCGTTTTTCTGAACTGGGTGTTTTTATGGCGTTTTCAATTGAGTTTTTATGGTATTTTTTCTGAACTGAGTGTTTTATGGCGTTTTCAACTGGGTATTTTTCATGGCGTTTTCTGAACTGGGAGTTTTTATGGTGTTTTTATTTGAACACCTAATTCATGTTATTTTTTTAATTTCAAAAGTATAACAATAATATACTCGTTAGAAAGATAATAAAACACTCGATTTTATGATGTATTTAAAAAACAAAAATAATCACGTATAGAAAAGTTACGAGAGTTTAAAAAAGATGGTGGAATATGTATGTGAGTGGCATGTGCATGTATGGTCTTTGACATGTGAGTGGCATGTGCATGAGCTTTTTGACAATATTACCCTTAGTGTAAGTTAGCATCAATGTCACATGTCAACACCAAAATCGTTCTCACCGTTTTCACACTTTTAGGCGTTTTCCCTAAATCCCACCCCTATATATATATATATAGGGAGAAGATCATGCGAGAACCACCTATTATTGTGAGAACCGCGAGAACGAATGTGAACACACCAAAAATGCCTAAAAATAGCTAAAAATCACACAAATTTTTTTTTTTTAATTTTTTAATATTTTTTATAAAAAAATCGCTACTTTTCGAAGCAAAAAAAAAAATTTTTTTTTTTACATTTTTTAAAAAAAAAAAATTTTTGCTTCTAAAAGTAGCGATTTTAACATAAAAAATATTAAAAAATTCAAAATTTTTTTTTTTGATTTTTTTAGATTTTTTAAAGATTTTTTTAGGTTTTTTGGGGGTTTAGTTTTTAGCATTTTAGCTTGGGGGGAGGGGGGGTTTAGGTTTTTGGTGGGTGGGGGAGGGGGTTTAGGTTTTTTTTTTGGGGGGGGGGGGTGGGGTTAGGTTTTTTTTAGCATTTAGCTTGGGGGGGGGTTAGGTTTTTTTTTTGGGGGGTGGGGGGTTTAGATTTTTTTTTTTGGGGGGGGGGGGGGTGGGGGTTAGCCTTTTTTAGGTTTTTTTTAGCTATTTTAGGTTGTGTTCACATTGGTTCTCAAGGTTCTCATAATAAGGGTGGTTCTCGCATGAGCCCCTCCCTATATATATATATATATATATATATAGGGGAGGGTTATCTTGAGAACGCTAAATATTGCGAGAACCGTGAGAACGAATGAAAAAACCAATCAACGCCATTTTTTTAAGACATACCTCATTGTAATTAAGATAGAACATCGAAAAAGAATTTACAACATCAAATAATTCATTTCTTCTTTCAAAATAACTCTTTTTAGATTTTTTACACATGTGTAAATATAACAGATTTACACATGTGTAAATGACAAATTTACACATGTGTAAATTTTCTTTATTTACGAATTCACGTAAATTTAAACGTGTAAATTAAATTTATATCATTGTATTCGAATAATAATGATAAGTGTTGAAAATATTTTTGAATTTGAATTGTTTTTGACCAAGTTCTCACTATTTTTTCATTTGTTCTCACGGTTCTCACAATATTTAGCGTTCTCATTTAAACCCTCCCATATATATATATATATATATATATATATATATATATATATATATAGGGTGGGGATCAAGAGTGAACATTTTTATTTTGTGAACAAAAACGAACAGATCCTAGCCGTTGGATGAGGAGACCATGATCTAGGATTTAAAGGATTTTTTAATTAATAAAAATCTAAAACCTGATTTAAAATAACTACTGAAGGGCAGTATCGTAATTATTTGTTCTTAAAAATTATATTCAGTTACAAGAAAAAATAACCGCCCCATCATGTTCAGTTAGTAATTCAATTTTAATTCATCATTGAAAAAAAACGCCTCCATATTTTCAAGAAATACACATGTGTATTTAAGTTGGAAATTTCGTATACACATGTGTATTGTTTCCCATTTCAGTTGTTGATATAAGAAGACATGTGTAATCGTCAACTGTGAAATATACAAACTGGAAATATGTGTACATGCATTGAAGCTGGAATGTTATGTCGTGTAACTAACAATGTTCATGTTTTTTATGGTCAGTATTAATCGGAGTATACACATGTGTATTGTCTCCCATTTCACTTCTTTGATATAAGAATACATATGTGTAATCTTGAATTGTGAAATATACATAATATACAGATTGTATATACACATGATCTTCTTCTGGCTGTTCATTTACCGGAGGAATCGCTAAAGTTTATGAAACAATAGGATGATCGTGTGTGTCAGACATAATATTACTTTTTATCGAAATAACTCCAAGGATGATGGAAAAAAGTGGACCGAATGAAAACAATAAGATGTTCGAATTGGTTGAATATGATGAACAACGAATGCAATACATATCAATGTGGTTTTTATTGGGTGAAATCTGAATTCAAACTTAAGCACATATATTTGGATCCCATAATTATAGGGGTAGTTATGATTCGACCCACGACACTTTTATTTCCCAAAACTGGAAATCAAAATAATGATTTCTTTCTTTCTTCCCCACATTAACTACAAAAGTTTTTTTGATGTAGAAGACGTGATGTAGTGGACTTAAATTAGGGTACTTAAAAATCAAATAAAATATGATACAATTTAATATAAGATTGTACATGTGTTTTGACCAATTCTTTGTTTTATGAATTGGGTCGGTGTTCTTCATCACTAATTGTTAAGTGATTGTTCTATATTTGTGAGGGAAGAAAGTAAGAAAAAAGGACTGGGAATTTCTAGAATATTAATTTGTAGAGAGAGATTGAGAGATAATTAAGAAATAAATCTTTGGATCGCATGGCAGTTACATCAAATTTGGAAACTGATGATAAATCAAAATCAAATTTAGATTAAAATTAAATAACAAATTAAGTTTAAATGACTAATGACAATCCTACCCTTATAATTTTTAAAGTAGATCAAGGGCCAAGATGTGTTCATTAAGTTCACAAACAAGGGTGAGGTTCACAAATGAACCTAACCCTATATATATATATATATATATATATATGGGAAGACTATAGAGAAAACTCACTTGAGTTGTATGAACTCAAGAAACCTTTGTGAAAAACCCATGTAAACACAAAAAACCTTTCTATAAAAATAGGAAATGTAATATACATATATTTGAACATTTTTAAAAAAGAAACACAAAAAAAACACCGAGTAGTTTTTAAAAAAAAAATGTTACAAATTTCAGGTTACATAATATATATGTCCAAAAAAAATGTAACATACAAATTTTCAACATTAAAAAAAAACTAGTAGGCGTGTTTTTCATTTAAAAAAAATGTTCGTGTTCATTTATATTACATTTCCTGTTTTTTTAGAAAAAATAAAAATGTTACATAGGGTTTATTTGGGTTTTCTCAACTCACATGGGTTTTCGATTTATCTTTATATATATATATATATATATATATATATATATATGGTAGGGTTCCAGCGTGAACAACCTTCCAAGAGTGAACTGCGTGAACAGATCTGGACCCTTGATTTCCTTTTTAGTTGTTAAGGGTAGGATTGTAATTATATAAAAATATAGATTTAAATCATCATTTTAATAAGAGTAAACTGCCATTTTGGTCCCTGTGGTTTGGCCAGTTTTGCCACTTTAGTCCAAATCTCAAACTTATTACATCTAGGGCCCTGTGGTTTGCATTTTGTTGCCATTTTAGTCCAAAATCCAAAATCCCTCTTATTTGACTGTTGAAAGCAAGTTATTTTGTCCTTTAGTGCAGGGGCATTTTGGTCCATCTTAATTTATTATACTTAATTCATTTATCTCTAATTAATATACACACATACATACACATCGATCATCATCATCCCCAAATACATGAGACCTTCTCTCTCTCTTCTCTCTCTAAATCCAGTTAACTGAGCACCACCACATAAATCGATCATCATCATCCCCAAATCGATCAGTCACACATACATATACATAGACTGTGACCACCGGCGTCGTCCCACCTGAGCACCACTCCGGATGTTGATGATGACGGCAGAACAAGATACACCGCCGACCATGGGTGGTGGTTTCTAAAAAATTGGAGGTCGTACAGGGCAGCGGCGGACAAGTGTCAGTGCAGTTGAACTCCGATGAACCATCCCTCTCTCTCTTCAATCAACGCGGCGGCGGGGGAGGTGGTTGGGGCAGCAGTAGCGGCGGCGGCGGAGGTGCTTGGGGCAGTGGTGGTGGTGATGAGACCCAGATCAACATACAAAATGAAATCATCATCATTTTCATCGATTCTTCATCTTCAATCTGCAGTTCATCTTCATCATCGACAACTTCAGCTCTCTCTCTCTTCGCCGCCATCTATCTCCGCCGCACATGACCGGAGTTTGAACCAGTACAATCACGCATCCAGCAGGCTTCTTCCGCTTCCAAATTCCGCCATCTATCATTTGGCATTTCATTCATCTAAATCAGGTACAGTCAACTTTTCGTTCCTGTTGATTGAAATTTTGTTGATGATTCATCGGTTTCTGTAGATTACGGCTATGTATGCTCGATGAATTTGTTTAGCTCGTTGTTGTTTATTCACACAAATGTTCTCCGTTGGATTGTTGCAGGGGAGAAGATGAAGAGATTGTTGTGGGATTAGGGTCTGGTGTGTGATGATTTTGGGGGAGATTATTTGGGGAAGATGAAGTTATGGGGCAATATAATCTGTTGTGTATATTTATTAGGCTCAGATCTGCCGGTTTTGATGATGTTTGAAGATGAATTTTCTGGGTTTTGAAGATGTTCTAAGATGATATTCTTATCTGGGTTTTATTGAAAAGAAATGAAATTTAAAAAATGACTAAAATGCCCCTGCACTAAAGGACAAAATAGGCAGCTCTCAACAGTCAAAAAGGGGTTTTTTTGGATTTTGGACTAAAATGGCAACAAAATGCAAACCACAGGGTCCTGGATGTAATAAGTTTGAGATTTGGACTAAAGTGGCAAAACTGGCCAAACCACAGGGACCAAAATGGCAGTTTACTCTTTTAATAATTGAATTAAGTTACATCTTTCCTAATTTAAATCCATTATCCACATTATGTTTTATTTATTAATAAGATAATTATCAAAACAAACAACAAATCACCAGATTTCAATTTTAATTTTTATTTCAGATTTCATCACCAGAATTCAAATTTTGATTTTTAAGATCCACGTAACCTTCATATTTCAACGGTATACACATGTGTACTTGGATATAAATAGAACAGTACACATGTGTACTCAGCATCGTACATATGTGTAATTAGCTACATAATACATACATAGAAACAATACCTGTAAAACTATTTTAGATTTAACAAATTACAAGTTCCATAATGTTTTCCAAACCAAACAAAAAAACATATAATTACAAGTTCCATTTTTGTAAAAACAATAAACCCAACATAATCGAAAAAACAAAAAAAATAATCTTTTAAAACTATTCGCCACGTTGTATGCTGAATCATCCTTATCGACCTCATACGTGAATCATCCTTATCGACCTTCCATCTCCACTTTTCTCGTTAACGACATCTCCTATAATAGCACAAAAAAACTCAGCAACTAATACTTTGCATAATTCACAAGTGTACATCAACAACTTTACACATTCAATACACAAAAAATTATGAGATATCACAAAAAATAGAGCAAAAACAGAATACACATGTGTACATCGCATTAAAAACAGAGCAAAATCAGAATACACATGTGTACATCGCGTTAAAAATAGAGCAAAATCAAAGAATTGAACAAAAAAATTCAGCAGCTAATACTTTGCATAATTCACAAGTATACATCAACAACTTTACACATTCAATACACAAAAAAATGAGATATCACAAAAAACAGACGCTATACACATGTGTACATCGCATTAAAAACAGAGCAAAATGCGATGTACACATGTGTACATCGCATTACACCTGTGAATGTTATTTTACAACGCACGTAAAATTTTTTTTACTCCGACTCGTAAAAAAAAGATTTTTTTCACTGACTCGTAAAAAAAGCAGCAACATTTTTTACACTGACGCGTAAATTTTTTTTTACACCGGCTCGTAAAAAAATATTTACTCCGACTCGTAAAAAAAGATTTTTTTACACCAACTCGTAAAAAATGAAATCTGTATGTTCTCGATCGTAATACGCTTAATGGAGTTGGGTCCTCCCCGAAAGAGAACTGATACACAAAGAGAATAACCCTTTAAGAGAGCATTAACAACAACTACTATTACAACAACAACAAAGAACAACTGGTTATGTACAAACCTTTTAGAACTTCAGGATTATGCTCCAAAAAACATGAAAGCATGTTCTTCAGATCTGCAAAATCAAACAAAATACCTAAGCAAATTACTTAAAAAGACGAGAGAAGAATAATCTTATATTACAAAACCTTTTTTGTCCAGATTCTCCAACATACTCAACATACAGTCCCTTGCTAATTGGGATTCAGCTGAGCTTTGAGTTTCTGATGGTAACCCTGACTCTAGCTTTGGATCCTTACTCAATAGCGCCCTCGCTACATACCAAGACTTGGCTGACACAATAAGAATAACTAAGGTACCATAAACGGAATTCAATCACCAACCTTTTAAACTAATAATTGCAGACCCATAAATTCTTATCAAGGGGGTTGGAAATTTTTGAAAGTCGGTTGTTTATCGCAAAAAATATTAATTTTTTCGCTACACAGCATCAAAATACACAAATTAAACAACAGAAATCAACGATTACAATCAAGATCTAACATATATTGAATGAAATTGATAATAATAAGAGGCGATTAGAAGAGATACCTACAAAACAATCATTTTTTCTTCGATTCAGATCTGAAAAACGATCCGTTTTTTCTTCGATTCGGATCTGAAAAACGATCCGTTTTTTCTTCGATTCGGATTTGAAAAACGATCCGTTTTTTCTTCGATTTTGATGCATAACCGGTGGTGATGCAGATCGATGATGGCTGTGATAATAATCATGGGGGCTTCGATGAAGATGGTTTGAAGGATTGGAATTTGGAGGAGATAAGATTACTTGATTTGAAAGAGAGAAAAGGGATTTATGCAATCAATGCAAAATGGAATTTACACATATACCCTTTTTTATTTAATTAAATGGAAAAAATTAACCAAATAATTACCATCATGCCACTCACTTTAATCTCAAGATCATAAAAATCAAGGGCCCAGATCAGTTCACGCAGTTCACTCTTGGGATTTTGTTCACGTTTGAACCTAATCCTATATATATATATATATATGCGTGTGTGTGTGTAGTACTCATATTAAATATAAATAAAACTCGTTATTTTCATGTAATTTTTTTTTCAAACAAATACGTAAAAATATTTATTGACGTTTAAAAAGACGAAGGAAACGTGCTTGTGACGTGCATGCGGGTTTTTTCAAATTTAAGGCACGTTAAATTTACATTTGTACCCTTAATGTAATAAATTAACAAAAGTTAAAACACATATTACAAAATTGTGACTCATGTAATCTCTTAAATCAATTTTTATAATCTAAAGGCCCAAAACACTTCCTACGCTTTTTACGAAAAATTAACTTTGTAAAGAAACCAAATCTTATATGTATTATAATTTAGAATTTTAATAATCTTGTATGATATATATTTAATACATTTGCTATTTATCAAAAAAGAATTTAATAATATTATACAAATAAATATTATAATGTGTATAGATATACTAGGTCAGAAACCCATTGCTTCACGGACTAAATAAAAAATATAAAATAGTTAGTAATAAAGAGTTTAGAATTATAAAATTATATTTTAGAATAAGATATATATAAAAAATTGAAGATTGAATACAAACAAGCTAAATAAGAAAAACGAGAAAAAAATATCTTGAACTCACTAAATTGTGAAAGAAGAATATAATCAGTTACTTATTTAATAGTAATCTTGTAAAATCTAATGTATGTTCATTTATGTATTTCATATCTGCTATACTTAATTGTTCTAAATTTCTAATAGATGTATCTTGTATTAAAGAGTTATTTTTTACTGGATCAACCCCTAATATAAGTGTTCTAATTTGTAATGTAAAATTATAGGGATTATCTCCTAATGCTTTAAGATTATTAATTTCCTCTGGATTTTGTGTTTTCTTACTTTGCCATATTCCTAATGCTATTGGTCCTAATGTAGTTTCTAAATATGAAAACATATCCATACTGTCTTTTTTATTTGTTTCCCATAATCTTACTACATTTTGTTCCCATGTTAAAACTTCGTCTATCCATAACTGTGGTTTTTGTTGTTCTAATAATAACATATTTCCACTGTATATTTGTCCTATAGGCAATCTTCTTCCTTTTCCTATGGAATTAGACTCTTGTTGATAATTAATTATACTAATTTATCAGAGAGGGTGGTATGGATACTAAAAATAAAACTGCAAATACAAAGGAAAATTAAAACTTACAGAGAGCCTTTATGCACAGCGGATGATGATGGAGGAGAGTATGTTACAGAAGAATATTTTTTTTTTTATGTGTGTGTTGGAATATAATATGAAGAACTGGAGAAAATTTGGGATGTTAAGGGACTGGAGCTAAAGAGATGTGGAGAGAGTTTTTTGTGTGCCATTGAAGTAGTACATCCCAAGTTTTCTCCACTTCTTCATATTATATTCCAACACACACATAAAAAAATAAAAAAAAATAAAAAATAAAATAAAAACCTTTCTTCTGTAACCTTCTACTCCGCTGTGCATACTCTCCTTCATCATCATCCGCTGTGCATAAAGGCTCTCTGTAAGTTTTAATTTTCCTTTGTATTTGCAGTTTTATTTTTAGTATCCATACCAACCTCTCTGATAAATTGGTATCAGAGCAAAGGCTTTCTTAAAATCTAAAAGATTAAGACAAGTTCCTTTTATGGCGTGTTAAGCCAGTATTTTTGGAAAACTCTCTTAGGTGAAGATTGTGGGAAAGATAGTTGCTTTGATAACATAATAAACAACAGGGTTAAATATTATGACTAGTTTTTATATTAGACATCTCTTAAACAGATTTAAAAGATATGATAGATTACTTCGTTCTTTAGACTCAGCAGATTGGTTAGATTATATAGATGAATATCGTTTAAGGTATTATCTATATGAACGAGCTAAGTTAAAAGAAAGAATATATAGACAAAATCGTTTAATAGATTAGTCTGTATGGTTTGGTTTGGTTTGTATATTATTGATGTTTTTAAATAGTTGGAATATAAGAAAATATTTTAAGAGAAATTTGGAATAAGGGATGAAAGCTAAAGAGAGTTGGAATTTATTAATCATTGGTACTTCTCAAACAATCAAACGTTTAGAATTCCTAAATTTAGAATTTTCTAAAAAAGCTCACCGAAAACCTGTTACAACAGATAATTTTACTGTAGTTTGTAATATTAAAGACCTTTGTGAACATACTTTACATAAAAATAACTCACAGTTAAAC
This sequence comes from Helianthus tuberosus, assembly GCA_030545235.1. Taxonomy (NCBI): domain Eukaryota; kingdom Viridiplantae; phylum Streptophyta; class Magnoliopsida; order Asterales; family Asteraceae; genus Helianthus; species Helianthus tuberosus. The sequence continues at coordinate 6,318,164 of CM060359.1, forward strand.
ACTTTAGTAGATTTATTTATAAATCTAAGTATTAATCTACAACAAGAAGCTATATCTAATAAACAAACAATAGAAAATTTAACAGCAAAAATTAAAAAATTATCACAAAACCTAGATTATATAAAAAACCAATCAAATATATTAGTAGGAAAAAATATAAATAGTTTACCTCTAGAAGTTGAAAAAATCACAGAAGGTTTACAAAAAATAAAAATAGAGAAAAAGCCTACCCCATATACACATTGGCAGCCAAGAAAATGAATAATAATAATAATTTTTTAGGAAGAAGTAGAATTATACAAGAAGCTAGAAATTCTACAAGTAATATAAATGATAGTATAACATCAGACAGTTTTTTAAATAGAGTAATTAGAAGAGGATCATGATCTAATAGTAACAGACACATAATACAACTAGAAGAAAAATAGATTTAGACAGAAATTTGGAATTATATAACCAACATCAATTAGACATATTAAATCCAAGAATATTATATCAAACAGGAAGATTAAACATAAACACAACTCTTATAAGAAGTAGTAGAGAAGAAAGTTTAAGGGTAGTAGATAATACAGTAACTTTAGATCTTTTGTCACCAGATACTATTGAAAAAATTAAAAAACAGAACAAACATTTTGTACATACAGGATTAATAATAACAGGAATTAAAGCTTTAGGAAGAAAAAACTTAGGAACAAAACTGTTAGCTCTAACACTTGATAAAAGTTGGAAATCAGATATGAAAAAAGCTATAATCTCAGGTATAGAGGTAGATTTAAGTAAAGATATAGCAATATTCTATTGTACACCAGATATTTTAAAAGATGTTAAAGATTTACAAAACATTAAAATAGCTTTACTAACAAAAGGTTACGAAGAATATGAAGGAAATAACTTAGTAGTAAGCATAGGAGTACTAGGAAAAGCTAGTAACAGTTCAGGAATGAAATACAAAGTAAATATAGAATGAATAGTAAAAACAATTGCATCGAAATCTATAAAATGATAGAACCAATAAAAATAGATCCAGAACAGTTAACAGGATTAGAATGGGATTTATAAGATTTACAAGAAAAAAGAAGAAAATACAGTATTGATACCTAAGAAAAGTTATATATATGAAGAAACTAATGGAAAACAAAAATTAAGGTATACTGATTTTAAAGAAAAACAAACAGAGAAAAATAATGATGAAGAATATCATTTTATGAATCTAGAAGAAGAAGAAGAACATTTTATATATAATACAGACAATGAGGAAGATGAAATAGATATAAATTTCTTAAAATTTGAACAAGAAGAAACTATGGATTACACACTATTAGATTATGAAGAAGACTCAATAGATTGTTTTAAAGTAGAAGAAACAAATAAAACAATAGAACAAATTATAAATAGAAAATTTGCAGAAATAAACATACAAGAAGAAGTAGATGATATGATTATGGAATGTATAACAGAATTAGGATTGGATTATGAAGAAAGTTATAAAAAATTACAAGAATATTATAATCTACCATTAGTAGAAGATATTATGAATGGAAAAGTTATGTTATCAGATTTTTATAAACAAGAACAAAATTTTATGGATACACAAATGTTTAATCCCTTAAAAAGACCAAATATAGAATGGGGAGGAGAATATAGTGGTATACACGAAAGTCATGGCAGAGAACCATGGACACAACCAACAATTAATTATCAACAAGAGTCTAATTCCATAGGAAAAGGAAGAAGATTGCCTATAGGACAAATATACAGTGGAAATATGTTATTATTAGAACAACAAAAACCACAGTTATAGATAGATGAAGTTTTAATATGGGAACAAAATGTAGTAAGATTATGAGAAACAAATAAAAAAGACAGTATGGATATGTTTTCATATTTAGAAACTACATTAGGACCAACAGCATTAGGAATATGGCAAAGTAAGAAAACACAAAATCCAGAGGAAATAAATAATCTTAAAGCATTAGGAGATAATCTCTATAATTTTACATCACAAATTAGAACACTTATATTAGGGGTTGATCCAGCAAAAAATAACTCTTTAATACAAGATACAGCTATTAGAAATTTAGAACAATTAAGTATAGCAGATATGAAATACATAAATGAATTTACATTAGATTTTACAAGATTACTATCACAAACAGGAAAAGCAATGGATGATAATCTGTGTGATAAATATTTTATTAAATTACCAGGTGATTTAGGAAAATCTATACATGAAGCATGGAAAACAAATTATGGTACACAACAGAATTTAGGAACAGGACCAAGAATAACTTATACATTCAGCATACTAGAAGAAAAATGCAAAGAAGTAGCATTACAAGAAGAATTAAAAAGAAATGCTTATGCATTCTGCAAAACAACAATTTATACACCACAAGCATATGGAGTTTATGATAAAAAGAAAAAGATACGAAAAAGTACAACATATAATAGAAATTATAGAAAGAATTATAATACAAATAAATATGTTAAAAAACCACAAACACAAAAATATAGATGTTATACTTGTGGAGAAACAACACATTTAGCTAATAAATGTCCAAATAAGAGAAAAATATGGAAAGAGCTAATTTAATAGAGCAATTACAAGATTATGAAATAGAAGCTCTAGGAATAGATGATGAATCAGATAACGAATCAATATATAGTATTTACAGTGAAGAAGAAAATCCAACAGCAAAGGTAACATATACATATATGAATACAGAAGAAAATTGTGAACATGATTGAAGCCAAAATAAAGGAAATAATCACATAAGATGTTACAATTGGGGATATTACCCTAGTATAGAAAAAAGATCACAATGTAATAAATGTTTTACAGAAATTTGTTTTAAATATCTTAAGGAAATTTATGATAAAGATATAGCTACAACATCTAAAGTTAAAACAAGTCTCAAAAATAATGAAAATGAAAGAATAGATAAATTGGAATTAACAATAGAATTACATAGTTTAAAAATAAAAAACTTAGAAAACAAAGTAGAAGAACTAGAAAGACTAATTAAAACAGAAAAATAAGTAAAATGGCTCTACAAAAACCAGATGATCAAATTTACATACAAACACAAGGATCAACAAACATGATAAATATACAATGTCGTTTATGGTTAGATAATAATAAATACCTAGACTTAACAGCATTAGTAGATACATGAGCTACAAAAAGTTTAATTTCACATAGTGTAGCACCTATAGAATACCATAAAAAACTAACATATGAATTAAGTACAAGAACAGTAGACGATAGATTAATACCTATTACACATTGTCTATAACCAGTAGGAATACAATTTTTAGACTTTGCTAATAATTATAGTATAAAATATGAAATGCCACAAATAAATATTAATCCACCAAATATAAAATCAAAAGATTTTGTAATAGGATTAAATTTCATATTAGGATTAAACGGTGCAGTAACAATTACAAGGAATTTTATAACACTAAGTCAACAATTATATACAATATCAACCCTTAGATATATGAATACAACACAAATTATTCAAAAAAGAGGGGATAAAGGAAATTTAGATTTCTTAAAAACACAGAACAGAAAAAAGTTTATAGAAAATGAGTCCTTAAAACTTTTAATGGATTTTTTAAGTCATGAAATAGTGAAAGGGCAAGACATTACAAAAAGTGTTAATCATTCTATGATATTACATTTGGAAAAAATAGGATATATTGGACAAGATATAACAAAATCAAAGGTAAGATATATTTGTAAATTTAAATTAAAAAATCCTGACATAGTAATTAGAACAACTAATATAGAATATAGCCCATTAGATAAAGAAGAGTTCAAAAAACAATTCCCTGAAATGGTAAATCAAGGATTAATTAGAAAATCAGAAAGTTCTCATAGATTCACAGCTTTTTTAGTAAGAAATCACAGCGAGATAAAAAGAGGAAAAGCTAGGATAGTTTATAATTATAAAAGATTAAATGATAATACAATAGATGATGGGTATAATATTCCTAACAAAGATAGTATGCTAAATCTTATACAAAACAAAAAAGTATTTTCAAAATTTGATTTAAAATCAGGATATAATCAGTTAAAGTTAGAAGAAAGTTTTAAACCATGGACAGCTTTTACATGTTCTGAAGGGCAGTATGAATGGAATGTCCTTAGTTTTGGACTAAAAAATGCACCTTCAATTTTTCAAAGATTTATGGACAGTATATTTTTAAAATTTGATTTTTGTTTAGTATACATCGATGATATTTTAGTCGCAAGCAATACAGTGCAGGAACATGAGAAACATTTACAACAGGTGTTTGAAGAAATAAAGAAAAATGGTATAGTTGTTTCAAAAAGAAAAATGGAACTTTTTAAAAGAAAATTTTCCTTTTTAGGATTAGAAATTGGATATGGAAAAATAGAATTACAACCACATATTTCTACAAAAATTCTAAATTTTCTAGAAAAATTTGAAAATTTGAAACAGATACAAACCTTCTTGGGTCTAGTAAATTATGCTAGAAAATTTATTCCAAACTCGTCAAAATTGGTTGGACCTTTATATGGTAAAACCACTAAAAATGGACAAAGATATTTTAATCAAGAAGATATTAAACTAGTTAAAGAAATCAAAAAAGCAGTTAAAACATTAAACCATTAGAGTTACCATTAGTTACAGATTACATAATTATTGAAACAGATGGATGCAAAGAAGGATGGGGAGCAGTCCTTCTATGTAAACCAAACAAATACAGTCTCAAGGAAGAAGAGAAAATTTGCGCTTATGCAAGTGGTAATTTTCAAAACAAAACAAATTGGACTACAATTGATTTTGAAATACAGGCATTAATTTATGCAATAGAAAAATTTAAAATTTTTATTAATAAAGAGTTTACAGTAAGAACTGACTTTGAAGCAATAGTTAAATTTGTAAAAAATGACCAAAGTAAAAAAGTAAATAGAACCAGATGGGTTAACTTACAACACATTATACAAGGAAATGGGTATTTTATAAACTTTGAACATATTAAAGGAAAAAATAATGGGATAGCTGATATGTTGTCTCGAAATATAAATAAATGGTTTGTTTCAGATGGACAGGAAAAAAGATACAGAGAAATTAAAGCTTATACACCCAAAGCAAAAGCAGGAGAATTCTTCCTCAGATGAAGAAAAAATCCAGCAGTCATATTTACAGTCAACAGAAATGATATACAGTTCTCCTCACACCTCATTACCACAAATAATGATCGGACAGTTTTATACACAACAGCAATCAAAGGCAGCTGGCAAGCGACCTTTGTACACAAATTTCTCACCCAAGCCGGTGATTGAATTCGGAACATATGCTTTACAGATATGAAATGAAGTTGATAAAAAGTTTCGTCCTATTATGGGAATGAAACTCACAGATAAACAGCAATGTTTATTAGATAACTTATGGCATATTCAAACCATGCCACATGCTTCAACATTTAAAGTATAGGTTTTAAATGCTGTAAGTATTTACTTTCAGGAACAAAGTTCAAAAACACCTGAAAGACAGTTTAAAATAAAACCAAATTACACACATTATGTAATATTTAGGGGTACAAAGGTTGGTATTTTCAACAAATGGGAAACAGTTACACAACACATAACTTGTACAGGAGGATCATTTTGGAAAGGATATACAAGTTTTGCTGAAGCTCTTAAAGCAACAAGAGACAGCTTTGTCCTACAAAGTTTTTACATAGAAGCTGAAGAGGTTAAAAGTTTTTCTGACATGGCTAAAACAAATCCAGAACATTACATAAAAGCTCAAAAAGAAATTATTTCTACATTAAAAACACAGCTTGAAGAGAAAACAAAAAATGCACAAGATATACAATTGAAAATTGAAAATAGCCTGTTAAAACAAAAAATGAGTTTACTCGAAGCAAAAGATACACAGTTATTACAGAGGCTAGAGAAAAAAGAAAACAAAGAAAAAACAGACGTACACATGACTTTTGAGTGTTTGAGGACAAGGATTCTTGATACACCTTGGTGGCATTGTCTAAGACCAGTTACAGAAAGATTCCCAGAATTTGAGAATCTTGTTTCACAAAAAGTTTGTTTATAATTTCCTCTGATTCTATACAATTTGCAACAACAGCTGGTAGACATGGTTTTCAGATTTGACAGTGAACATCAAGGATTCACAGTGGTAGAAAGAACAAATGAAGCAGGAGATGGAATTGGTCTTCTGTTGCTTCAAGTACATCATCCTACAAAATTGACAGATGAACAAATAATTCAATTCTATCATCATGGTATGATTGATTATTTGGAAATCAAGTTAAACAGAAAAACAGAAGATCTTCTCAATCAGCTTGGAGAGAAGATTATTCTAGTAGCAGGAAATATTGCAATAAGATCGACAACCTCGATTATTGGTTGCAAAATATTTTCCTCATTTCCTTACACAGATGCATACACATACAGACCGGCTAGAAAAAGAATTTTTTATTGAAAATGACAGACACAAGAATTTAAGTAATCATCTGCAAACAGCAATGACAAAAACCAACATAGAACTCGCAACTCTACCTTGGTTAAGTCATACAGATCAAACAACTGAAAAAAGTCCCAGATAGTTTTGCACAATTTATTAAAAAACATCAGGAAACTCCAGAAATTCCTGATTATTTTCCATGGAGAAACTATCAATTATTAGGTGAAGGACACTACATACAAGTTTACACAAAAACAAATTAGAGAATGCTTCTACCCTTTGCAGGGGAAGGAGATACTTTGCAGCTACAGCACATCATAAACCTAGAAGACGAAGATTGTGAACACGAAGACTGTTCGAGTCCACAGTCGATAGACAGCACACACAGAGATTTCTAGGAGATGACGTAAGAAATGACGACAAAATATACAAGACAAAAAAAATGCTGTAAGCAATGACGTTTTAAAAGCCCAATTATATACAGAAAGTGGTCGACAGAGGGCAATAATTTTCCACACTAATTTTGGAATTTAGCTTTGTAATTATTCGTTTTCTTTACTTTTTAGACTAGGCTTTTTGACTTTTGTATTTAGAACAGATGCTTTGTTTCTTTATTTTTGCCTATATATAGAGGCATTGTAAATCGTTGTAAGATATCGAGAACCATTACGAGTAATAAAAGTACTACTTCAATGGCACACTAAAAACTCTCTCCACATCTCTTTAGCTCCAGTCCCTTAACATCCCAAATTTTCTCTAATTCTTCATAGTATATTCCAACACACTCAAAAAAAAAAAAATAAAAAAAAATAAAAAAACCTTTCTTCTGTAACCTTCTACTCCGCTGTGCATACTCTCCTTCATCATAATCCGCTGTGCATAAAGGCTCCCTGTAAGTTTTATTTCTCCAGTTCTTCATATTATATTCCAACACACACATAAAAAAAATTTGACTTTTGTATTTAGAACAGATGCGTTGTTTCTTTATTTTTGCCTATATATAGAGGCATTGTAAATCGTTGTAAGATATCGAGAACCATTACGAGTAATAAAAGTACTACTTCAATGGCACACTAAAAACTCTCTCCGCATCTCTTTAGCTCCAGTCCCTTAACATCCCAAATTTTCTCCACTTCTTCATATTATATTCCAACACACACATAAAAAAAAATAAAAAAATAAAAACCTTTCTTCTGTAACCTTCTACTCCGTTGTGCATACTCTCCTTCATCATCATCCGCTGTGCATAAAGGCTCTCTGTAAGTTTTAATTTTCCTTTGTATTTGCAGTTTTATTTTTAGTATCCATACCACCCTCTCTGATAAATTGGTATCAGAGCAAAGGCTTTCTTAAAATCTAAAAGATTAAGACAAGTTCCTTTTATGGCGTGTTAAGCCAGTATTTTTGGGAAACTCTCTTAGGTTAAGATTGTGAGAAAGATAGTTGCATTGATAACATAATAAACGAAAGGGTTAAATATTATGACTAGTTTTTATATTAGACATCTCTAAAACAGATTAAAAAGATATGATAGATTAATTCGTTCTTTAGACTCAGCAGATTGGTTAGATTATATAGATGAATATCGTTTAAGGTATTATCTATATGAACGAGCTAAGTTAAAAGAAAAAATATATAGACAAAATCGTTTAATAGATTAGTCTGTGTGGTTTGGTTTGTATATTATTGATGTTTTTAAATAGTTGGAATATAAGAAAATATTTTAAGAGAAATTTGGAATAAGGGATAAAAGCTAAAGAGAGTTGGAATTTATTAATCATTGGTACTTCACAAACAATCAAACGTTTAGAATTCCTAAATTTAGAATTTTCTGAAAAAGCTCACCGAAAACCTGTTACAACAGATAATTTATTGTAGTTTGTAATATTAAAGACCTTTGTGAACATACTTTACATACAAATAACTCACAGTTAAACACTTTAGTAGATTTATTTATAAATCTAAGTATTAATCTACAACAAGAAGCTATATCTAATAAACAAACAATAGAAAATTTAACAGGAGAAATTAAAAAATTATCACAAAACCTAGATTATATAAAAAACCAGTCCAATATATTACTAGGAAAAAATATAAATAGTTTACCTCTAGAAGTTTCACAAATCACAGAAGCTTTACAAAAACTAAAAATAGAGAAAAAGCCTACCCCATATACACATTGGCAGCCAAGAAAATGAATAATAATAATATTTTTTTAGGAAGAAGTAGAACTATACAGGAAGCTAGAAATTCTACAAGTAATATAAATGATAGTATAACATCAGACAGTTTTTTAAATAGAGTAATCATCAGACAGTTTTTTAAATAGAGTAATTAGAAGAGGATCAGGATCTAATAGTAACAGACACATAATACAACTAGAAGAAGAAATAGATTTAGACAGAAATTTGGAATTATATAATCAACATCAATTAGACATATTAAATCCAAGAATATTATATCAAACAGGAAGATTAAACATAAACACAACTATTATAAGAAGTAGTAGAGAAGAAAGTTTAAGAGTAGTAGATAATACAGTAACTTTAGATCTTTTGTCACCAGATACTATTGAAAAAATTAAAAAACAGAACAAACATTTTGTACATACGGGTTTAATAATAATAGGAATTAAAGCTTTAAGAAGAAAAAACTTAGGAACAAAATTGTTAGCTCTAACACTTGATAAAAGTTGGAAATCAGATATGAAAAAAGCTATAATCTCAGGTATGAGGTAGATTTAAGTCAAAATATAGCAATATTCTATTGTACACCAGATATGTTAAAAGATGTTAAAGATTTACAAAACATTAAAATAGCTTTACAAACAAAAGGTTACGAAGAATATGAAGGAAATAACTTAGTAGTAAGCATAGGAGTACTAGGAAAAGCTAGTAACAGTTCAGTAATGAAATACAAAGTAAATATAGAAGGAATAGTAAAAACAATTGCATCGAAATCTATACAAATGATAGAACCAATAAAAATAGATCCAGAACAGTTAACAGGATTAGAATGGGATTTAGAAGATTTACAAGAAAAAGAAGAAAATACAGTACTGATACCTAACAAAAGTTATATATATGAAGAAACTATAGATTAATTCGTTCTTTAGACTCAGCAGATTGGTTAGATTATATAGATGAATATCGTTTAAGGTATTATCTATATGAACGAGCTAAGTTAAAAGAAAAAATATATAGACAAAATCGTTTAATAGATTAGTCTGTGTGGTTTGGTTTGTATATTATTGTTGTTTTTAAATAGTTGGAATATAAGAAAATATTTTAAGAGAAATTTGGAATAAGGGATAAAAGCTAAAGAGAGTTAGAATTTATTAATCATTGTTACTTCACAAACAATCAAACGTTTAGAATTCCTAAATTTAGAATTTTCTGAAAAAGCTCACCGAAAACCTGTTACAACAGATAATTTATTGTAGTTTGTAATATTAAAGACCTTTGTGAACATACTTTACATACAAATAACTCACAGTTAAACACTTTAGTAGATTTATTTATAAATCTAAGTATTAATCTACAGCAAGAAGCTATATCTAATAAACAAACAATAGAAAATTTAACAGCAGAAATTAAAAAATTATCACAAAACCTAGATTATATAAAAAAACCAGTCCAATATATTACTAGGAAAAATTATAAATAGTTTACCTCTAGAAGTTGAAAAAATCACAGAAGCTTTACAAAAACTAAAAATAGAGAAAAAGCCTACCCCATATACACATTGGCAGCCAAGAAAATGAATAATAATAATAATTTTTTAGGAAGAAGTAGAACTATACAGGAAGCTAGAAATTCTACAAGTAATATAAATGATAGTATAACATCAGACAGTTTTTTAAATAGAGTAATTAGAAGAGGATCAGGATCTAATAGTAAAAGACACATAATACAACTAGAAGAAGAAATAGATTTAGACAGAAATTTGGAATTATATAATCAACATCAATTAGACATATTAAATCCAAGAATATTATATCAAACAGGAAGATTAAACATAAACACAACTATTATAAGAAGTAGTAGAGAAGAAAGTTTAAGGGTAGTAGATAATACAGTAACTTTAGATCTTTTGTCACCAGATACTATTGAAAAAATTAAAAAACAGAACAAACATTTTGTACATACGGGTTTAATAATAATAGGAATTAAAGCTTTAAGAAGAAAAAACTTAGGAACAAAATTGTTAGCTCTAACACTTGATAAAAGTTGGAAATCAGATATGAAAAAAGCTATAATCTCAGGTATGGAGGTAGATTTAAGTCAAAATATAGCAATATTCTATTGTACACCAGATATTTTAAAAGATGTTAAAGATTTACAAAACATTAAAATAGCTTTACAAACAAAAGGTTACGAAGAATATGAAGGAAATAACTTAGTAGTAAGCATAGGAGTACTAGGAAAAGCTAGTAACAGTTCAGTAATGAAATACAAAGTAAATATAGAAGGAATAGTAAAAACAATTGCATCGAAATCTATACAAATGATAGAACCAATAAAAATAGATCCAGAACAGTTAACAAGATTAGAATGGGATTTAGAAGATTTACAAGAAAATACAGTACTGATACCTAACAAAAGTTATATATATGAAGAAACTATAGATTAATTCGTTCTTTAGACTCAGCAGATTGGTTAGATTATATAGATGAATATCGTTTAAGGTATTATCTATATGAACGAGCTAAGTTAAAAGAAAAAATATATAGACAAAATCGTTTAATAGATTAGTCTGTGTGGTTTGGTTTGTATATTATTGATGTTTTTAAATAGTTGGAATATAAGAAAATATTTTAAGAGAAATTTGGAATAAGGGATAAAAGCTAAAGAGAGTTGGAATTTATTAATCATTGGTACTTCACAAACAATCAAACGTTTAGAATTCCTAAATTTAGAATTTTCTGAAAAAGCTCACCGAAAACCTGTTACAACAGATAATTTATTGTAGTTTGTAATATTAAAGACCTTTGTGAACATACTTTACATACAAATAACTCACAGTTAAACACTTTAGTAGATTTATTTATAAATCTAAGTATTAATCTACAACAAGAAGCTATATCTAATAAACAAACAATAGAAAATTTAACAGCAGAAATTAAAAAATTATCACAAAACCTAGATTATATAAAAAACCAGTCCAATATATTACTAGGAAAAAATATAAATAGTTTACCTCTAGAAGTTGAAAAAATCACAGAAGCTTTACAAAAACTAAAAATAGAGAAAAAGCCTACCCCATATACACATTGGCAGCCAAGAAAATGAATAATAATAATAATTTTTTAGGAAGAAGTAGAACTATACAGGAAGCTAGAAATTCTACAAGTAATATAAATGATAGTATAACATCAGACAGTTTTTTAAATAGAGTAATTAGAAGAGGATCAGGATCTAATAGTAACAGACACATAATACAACTAGAAGAAGAAATAGATTTAGACAGAAATTTGGAATTATATAATCAACATCAATTAGACATATTAAATCCAAGAATATTATATCAAACAGGAAGATTAAACATAAACACAACTATTATAAGAAGTAGTAGAGAAGAAAGTTTAAGGGTAGTAGATAATACAGTAACTTTAGATCTTTTGTCACCAGATACTATTGAAAAAATTAAAAAACAGAACAAACATTTTGTACATACGGGTTTAATAATAATAGGAATTAAAGCTTTAAGAAGAAAAAACTTAGGAACAAAATTGTTAGCTCTAACACTTGATAAAAGTTGGAAATCAGATATGAAAAAAGCTATAATCTCAGGTATGGAGGTAGATTTAAGTCAAAATATAGCAATATTCTATTGTACACCAGATATTTTAAAAGATGTTAAAGATTTACAAAACATTAAAATAGCTTTACAAACAAAAGGTTACGAAGAATATGAAGGAAATAACTTAGTAGTAAGCATAGGAGTACTAGGAAAAGCTAGTAACAGTTCAGTAATGAAATACAAAGTAAATATAGAAGGAATAGTAAAAACAATTGCATCGAAATCTATACAAATGATAGAACCAATAAAAATAGATCCAGAACAGTTAACAGGATTAGAATGGGATTTAGAAGATTTACAAGAAAATACAGTACTGATACCTAACAAAAGTTATATATATGAAGAAACTATAGATTAATTCGTTCTTTAGACTCAGCAGATTGGTTAGATTATATAGATGAATATCGTTTAAGGTATTATCTATATGAACGAGCTAAGTTAAAAGAAAAAATATATAGACAAAATCGTTTAATAGATTAGTCTGTGTGGTTTGGTTTGTATATTATTGATGTTTTTAAATAGTTGGAATATAAGAAAATATTTTAAGAGAAATTTGGAATAAGGGATAAAAGCTAAAGAGAGTTGGAATTTATTAATCATTGGTACTTCACAAACAATCAAACGTTTAGAATTCCTAAATTTAGAATTTTCTGAAAAAGCTCACCGAAAACCTGTTACAACAGATAATTTATTGTAGTTTGTAATATTAAAGACCTTTGTGAACATACTTTACATACAAATAACTCACAGTTAAACACTTTAGTAGATTTATTTATAAATCTAAGTATTAATCTACAACAAGAAGCTATATCTAATAAACAAACAATAGAAAATTTAACAGGAGAAATTAAAAAATTATCACAAAACCTAGATTATATAAAAAACCAGTCCAATATATTACTAGGAAAAAATATAAATAGTTTACCTCTAGAAGTTTCACAAATCACAGAAGCTTTACAAAAACTAAAAATAGAGAAAAAGCCTACCCCATATACACATTGGGAGCCAAGAAAATGAATAATAATAATATTTTTTTAGGAAGAAGTAGAACTATACAGGAAGCTAGAAATTCTACAAGTAATATAAATGATAGTATAACATCAGACAGTTTTTTAAATAGAGTAATTAGAAGAGGATCAGGATCTAATAGTAACAGACACATAATACAACTAGAAGAAGAAATAGATTTAGACAGAAATTTGGAATTATATAATCAACATCAATTAGACATATTAAATCCAAGAATATTATATCAAACAGGAAGATTAAACATAAACACAACTATTATAAGAAGTAGTAGAGAAGAAAGTTTAAGGGTAGTAGATAATACAGTAACTTTAGATCTTTTGTCACCAGATACTATTGAAAAAATTAAAAAACAGAACAAACATTTTGTACATACGGGTTTAATAATAATAGGAATTAAAGCTTTAGGAAGAAAAAACTTAGGAACAAAATTGTTAGCTCTAACACTTGATAAAAGTTGGAAATCAGATATGAAAAAAGCTATAATCTCGGGTATGGAGGTAGATTTAAGTCAAAATATAGCAATATTCTATTGTACACCAGATATTTTAAAAGATGTTAAAGATTTACAAAACATTAAAATAGCTTTACAAACAAAAGGTTACGAAGAATATGAAGGAAATAACTTAGTAGTAAGCATAGGAGTACTAGGAAAAGCTAGTAACAGTTCAGTAATGAAATACAAAGTAAATATAGAAGGAATAGTAAAAACAATTGCATCGAAATCTATACAAATGATAGAACCAATAAAAATAGATCCAGAACAGTTAACAGGATTAGAATGGGATTTAGAAGATTTACAAGAAAAAGAAGAAAATACAGTACTGATACCTAACAAAAGTTATATATATGAAGAAACTAATGGAAAACAAAAATTAAGGTATACTGATTTTAAAGAAAAACAAACAGAGAAAAATAATGATAAAGAATATCATTTTATGAATCTAGAAGAAGAAGAATAACATTTTATATATAATACAGACAATGAGGAAGATGAAATACATATAAATTTCTTAAAATTTGAACAAGAAGAAACTATGGATTACACACTATTAGATTATGAAGAAGACTCAATAGATTGTTTTAAAGTAGAAGAAACAAATAAAACAATAGAACAAATTATAAATAGAAAATTTACAGAAATAAACATACAAGAAGAAGTAGATGATATGATTATGGAATGTATAACAGAATTAGGATTGGATTATGAAGAAATTTATAAAAAATTACAAGAATATTATAATCTACCATTAGTAGAAGATATTATGAATGGAAAAGTTATGTTATCAGATTTTTATAAACAAGAACAAAATTTTATGGATACACAAACGTTTAATCCCTTAAAAAGACCAAAAATAGAATGGGGAGGAGAATATAGTGGTATACACGAAAGTCATGACAGAGAACCATGGACACAACCAACAATTAATTATCAAAAAGAGTCTAATTCCATAGGAAAAGGAAGAAGATTGCCTATAGGACAAATATACAGTGGAAATATGTTATTATTAGAACAACAAAAACCACAGTTATGGATAGATGAAGTTTTAACATGGGAACAAAATGTAGTAAGATTATGAGAAACAAATAAAAATGACAGTATGGATATGTTTTCATATTTAGAAACTACATTAGGACCAATAGCATTAGGAATATGGCAAAGTAAGAAAACACAAAATCCAGAGGAAATAAATAATCTTAAAGCATTAGGAGATAATCCCTATAATTTTACATCACAAATTAGAACACTTATATTAGGGGTTGATCCAGCAAAAAATCTATACAACAGCAAAGGTAACATATACATATATGAATACAGAAGAAAATTGTGAACATGATTGGAAACAAAATAAAGGAAATAATCACATAAGATGTTACAAATGTGGATATTACCCTAGTATAGAAAAAAGATCACAATGTAATAAATGTTTTACAGAAATTTGTTTTAAATGTCTTAAGGAAATTTATGATAAAGATATAGCTACAACATCTAAAGTTAAAACAAGTCTCAAAAATAATTAAAATGAAAGAATAGATAAATTGGAATTAACAATAGAATTACATAGTTTAAAAATAAAAAACTTAGAAAATAAAGTAGAAGAACTAGAAAGACTAATTAAAACAGAAGAAATAAGTAAAATGGCTCTACAAAAACCAGATGATCAAACTTACATACAAACACAAGGATCAACAAACATGATAAATATACAATGTCGTTCAAGGTTAGATAATAATAAATACCTAGACTTAACAGCATTAGTAGATACAGGAGCTACAAAAAGTTTAATTTCACATAGTTTAGCACCTATAGAATACCATAAAAAACTAACATATGAATTAAGTACAAGAACAGTAGAAGATAGATTAATACCTATTACACATTGTCTAGAACCAGTAGGAATACAATATTTAGACTTTGCAAATAATTATAATATAAAATATGAAATGCCACAAATAAATATTAATCCACCAAATATAAAATCAAAAGATTTTGTAATAGGATTAAATTTCATATTAGGATTAAACGGTGCAGTAACAATTACAGGGAATTTTATAACACTAAGTCAACAATTATATACAATACCAACCCTTAGATATATGAATACAACACAAATTATTCAAAAAAGAGGGGTTAAAAGAAATTTAGATTTCTTAAAAACACAGAACAGAAAAAAGTTTATAGAAAATGAGTCCTTAACACAAATTATTCAAAAAAAGAGGGGATAAAGGAAATTTAGATTTCTTAAAAACACAGAACAGAAAAAAGTTTATAGAAAATGTGTCCTTAAAACTTTTAATGGATTTTTTAAGTCATGAAATAGAGAAAGGGCAAGACATTACAAAAAGTGTTAATCATTCTATGATATTACGTTTGGAAAAAATAGGATATATTGGAAAAGATATAAAAAAATCAAAGGTAAGATATATTTGTAAATTTAAATTAAAAAATCCTGACATAGTAATTAGAATTTAGAACAGCTAATATAGAATATAGCCCATTAGATAAAGAAGAGTTCAAAAAACAAATCCCTAAAATGGTAAATCAAGGATTAATTAAAAAATCATAAAGTCCTCATAGATCCACAGCTTTTTTAGTAAGAAATCACAGCGAGATAAAAAGAGGAAAAGCTAGGATAGTTTGTAATTATAAAAAATTAAATGATAATACAATAGATGATGGGTATAATATTCCTAATAAAGATAATCTGCTAAATCTTATACAAAACAAAAAAGTATTTTCAAAATTTGATTTAAAATAAGGATATAATCAGTTAAAGTTAGAAGAAAGTTTTAAACCATGGACAGCTTTTACATGTTCTTAAGGACAATATGAATGGAATGACCTTAGTTTTGGACTAAAAAATGCACCTTCAATTTTTCAAAGATTTATGGACAGTATATTTTTAAAATTTGATTTTTGTTTAGTATACATCGATGATGTTTTAGTTGCAAGCAATACAGTGCAGAAACATGAGAAACATTTACAACAGGTGTTTGAAGAAATAAAGAAAAATGGTATAGTTGTTTCAAAAAGAAAAAATGGAACTTTTTAAAAGAAAATTTTCCTTTTTAGGATTAGAAATTGGAAATGGAAAAATAGAATTACAACCACATATTTCTACAAAAATTCTAAATTTTCCAGAAAAAATTGAAAATTTGAAACAGATACAAGCCTTCTTGGGTCTAGTAAATTATGCTAGAAAATTTATTCCAAACTTGTCAAAATTGGTTGGACCTTTATATGGTAAAACCACTAAAAACGGACAAAGATATTTTAATCAAGAAGATATTAAACTAGTTAAAGAAATCAAAAAAGCAGTTAAAAACATTAAACCATTAGATTTACCATTAGTTACAGATTACATAATTATTGAAACAGATGGATGCAAAGAAGGATGGGGAGCAGTCTTTCTATGTAAACCAAACAAATACAGTCTCAAGGAAGAAGAGAAAAATTGCGCTTATGCAAGTGGTAATTTTCAAAACAAAACAAATTGGACTACAATTGATTTTGAAATATAGGCATTAATTTATGCATTAGAAAAATTTAAAATTTTTCTTAATAAAGAGTTTACAGTAAGAACTGACTGTGAAGCAATAGTTAAATTTGTAAAAAATGACCAAAGTAAAAAAGTAAATAGAACCAGATGGGTTAACTTACAAAACATTATACAAGGAAATGGGTATTTTATAAACTTTGAACGTATTAAGGGAAAAAAATAATGGGATAGCTGATATGTTGTCTCGAAATATAAATAAATGGTTTGTTTCAGATGGACAGGAAAAAAAAGATAAGGAGAAATTAAAGCTTATACACTCAAAGCAAAAGCAGGAGAATTCTTCCTCAGATGAAGAAAAAATCCAACAGTCATATTTACAGTCAACAGAAAGGATATACAGTTCTCCTCACACCTCATTACCACAAATAATGATGGGACAGTTTTATACACAACAGCAATCAAAGGCAGCAGGCAAGCGACCTTTGTACACAAATTTCTCACCCAAGCCGGTGATTGAATTCGGAACATATGCTTTACAGATATGCAATGAAGTTGATAAAAAGTTTCGTCCTATTATGGGAATGAAACTCACAGATAAGCAGCAATGTTTATTAGATAACTTATGGCATATTCAAACCATGCCACAGGCTTCAACATTTAAAGTACAGGTTTTATATGCTCTAAGCATTTACTTTCAGGAACAAAGTTCAAAATCACCTGAAAGACAGTTTAAAATAAAACCAAATTACACAAATTATGTAATATTTAGGGGTACAAAGATTGGTATTTTCAACAAATAGGAAACAGTTACACAACACATAACTTGTACAGGAGGATCCTTTTGGAAAGGATATACAAGTTTTGCTGAATCTCTTAAAGCAGCAAGAGACAGCTTTGGCCTACAAAGTTTTTACATAGAACCTGAAGAGGTTAAAAGTTTTTCTGACATGGCTAAAACAAATCCAGAACATTACATAAAAGCTCAACAAGAAATTATTTCTACATTAAAAACACAGCCTGAAGAGAAAACAAAAAATGCACAAGATATACAATTGAAAATTGAAAATAGCCTGTTAAAATAACAAATGAGTTTACTCGAAGCAAAAACTACACAGTTATTACAGAGGCTAGAGAAAAAAGAAAACAAAGAAAAACAGAGGTACACACGACTTTTGAGTGTTTCTGGACAAGGATTCTTGATACACCTTGGTGGCATTGTCTAAGACCAGTTACAGATAGATTCCCAGAATTTGAGAATCTTGTTTCACAAAAAGTTTGTGCAGAATTTCCTCTGATTATGTACAATTTGCAACAACAGCTGGTAGACATGGCATTCAGATTTGACAGTGAACAACAAGGATTCACAGTGGTAGAAAGAACAAATGAAGCAGGAGATGGAATTGGTCTTCTGTTGCTTCAAGTACATCATCCTACAAAATTGACAGATGAACAAATAATTCAATTCTATCATCATGGTATGATTGATTATTTGGAAATCAAGTTCAACAGAAAAACAGAAGATCTTCTCAATCAGCTTGGAGAGAAGATTATTCTAGTAGCCGGAAATATTGCAATAAGATCGACAACCTCGATTATTGGTTGCAAAATATTTTCCTCATTTCCTTACACAGATGCATACACATACAGACCGGCTAGAAAAAGAATTTTTATAGAACATGACAGACACAAGAATTCAAGTAATCATCTGTAAACAGCAATGACAAAAACCAACATAGAATTCGCAACTCTACCTTGGTTGAGTCATACAGATCAAACAACTGAAAAAGTCCCAGATAGTTTTGCACAATTTCGTAAAAAACATCAGGAAACTCCAGAAATTCCTGATTATTTTCCATGGAGAAACTATCAATTATTAGGTGAAGGACACTACATACAAGTTTACACAAAAACAAATTGGAGAATGCTTCTACCCTTTGCAGGGGAAGGAGATACTTTGCAGCTACAGCACATCATAAACCTAGAAGACGAAGATTGTGAACACGAAGACTGTTCGAGTCCACAGTCGATAGACAGCACACACAGAGATTTCTAGGAGATGACGTAAGAAATGACGACAGAAGATACAAGACAAAAAATAAGCAATGACGTTTTAAAAGCCCAATTATATACAGAAAGTGGTCGACAGAGGGCAATAATTTTCCACACTAATTTTGGAATTTAGCTTTGTAATTATTCGTTTTCTTTACTTTTTAGACTAGGCTTTTTGACTTTTGTATTTAGAACAGATGCTTTGTTTCTTTATTTTTGCCTATATATAGAGGCATTGTAAATCGTTGTAATATATCGAGAACCATTACGAGTAATAAAAGTACTACTTCAACGGCACACTAAAAACTCTCTCCACATCTCTTTAGCTCCAGTCCCTTAACATCCCAAATTTTCACCAGTTCTTCATATTATATTCCAACACACATAAAAAATAAATAAATAAAAAAATTTTCACCAGTTCTTCATATCAAGAATCCTTGTCCTGAAACACTCAAAAGTCATGTATACATCTGTTTTTTTTTTCTTTGTTTTCTTTTTTCTCTAGCCTCTGTAATAACTGTGTATTTTTTGCTTCGAGTAAACTCATTTTTTGTTTTAACAGGCTATTTTTAATTTTCAATTGTATATCTTGTGCATTTTTTGTTTTCTCTTCAAGCTGTGTTTTTAATCTAGAAATAATTTCTTGTTGAGCTTTTATGTAATGTTCTGGATTTGTTTTAACCATGTCAGAAAAACCTTTAACCTCTTCAGGTTCTATGTAAAAACTTTGAAGGCCAAAGCTGTCTCTTGCTGCTTTAAGAGTTTCAGCAAAACTTGTATATCCTTTCCAAAATGATCCTCCGGTACAAGTTATGTGTTGTGTAACTGTTTCCCATTTGTTGAAAATACCAATCTTTGTACCCCTAAATATTACATAATGTGTGTAATTTGGTTTTATTTTAAACTATCTTTCAGGTGTTTTTGAACTTTGTTCCTGAAAGTAAATACTTATAGCATTTAAAACCTGTACTTTAAATGTTGAAGCCTGTGGCATGGTTTGAATATGCCATAAGTTATCTAATAAACATTGCTGTTTATATGTGAGTTTCATTCCCATAATAGGACGAAACTTTTTATCAACTTCATTGCATATCTGTAAAGCATATGTTCCGAATTCAATCACCAGCTTGGGTGAGAAATTTGTGTACAAAGGTCGCTTGCCAGCTGCCTTTGATTGCTGTTGTGTATAAAACTGTCCCATCATTATTTGTGGTAATGAGGTGTGAGGAGAACTGTATATCCTTTCTGTTGACTGTAAATATGACTGCTGGATTTTTTCTTCATCTGAGGAAGAATTCTCATGCTTTTGCTTTGGGTGTATAAGCTTTAATTTCTCTTTATCTTTTTTCCTGTCCATCTGAAACAAACCATTTATTTATATTTCGAGACAACATATCAGCTATCCCATTATTTTTTCCTTTAATATGTTCAAAGTTTATGAAATACCCATTTCCTTGTATAATGTTTTGTAAGTTAACCCATCTGGTTCTATTTACTTTTTTACTTTGGTCATTTTTTACAAATTTAACTATTGCTTCGCAGTCAGTTCTTACTGTAAACTCTTTATTAAGAAAAATTTTTACTGTAAACTCTTTATTAAGAAAAATTTAAAATTTTTCTAATGCATAAATTAATGCCTGTATTTCAAAATCAACTGTAGTGCAATTTGTTTTGTTTTGAAAATTACCACTTGCATAAGCGCAAATTTTCTCTTCTTCCTTGAGACTGTATTTGTTTGGTTTACATAGAAGGACTGCTCCCCATCATTCTTTGCATCCATCTGTTTCAATAATTATGTAATCTGTAACTAATGGTAACTCTAATGGTTTAATTTTTTTAACTGCTTTTTTTATTTCTTTAACTAGTTTAATATCTTCTTGATTAAAATATCTTTGTCTGTTTTTAGTGGTTTTACCATATAAAGGTCCAACCAATTTTGACAAGTTTGGAATAAATTTTCTAGCATAATTTACTAGACCCAAGAAGGCTTGTATCTGTTTCAAATTTTCAAAATTTTCTGGAAAATTTAGAATTTTTGTAGAAATATGTGGTTGTAATTCTATTTTTCCATTTCCAATTTCTAATCCTAAAAAGGAAATTTTTCTTTTAAAAAGTTCCATTTTTCTTTTTGAAACAACTATACCATTTTTCTTTATTTCTTCAAACACCTGTTGTAAATGTTTCTCATGTTCCTGCACTGTATTGCTTGCAACTAAAATATCATCGATGTATACTAAACAAAAATCAAATTTTAAAAATATACTGTTCATAAATCTTTGAAAAATCGAAGGTGCATTTTTTAGTCCAAAACTAAAGACATTCCATTCATACTGCCCTTCAGAACATGTAAAAGCTGTCGATGGTTTAAAACTTTCTTCTAACTTTAACTGATTATATCCTGATTTTAAATCAAATTTTGAAAATACTTTTTTGTTTTGTATAAGATTTAGCAGACTATCTTTGTTAGGAATATTATACCCATCATCTATTGTATTATCAATTAATCTTTTATAATTATAAACTATCCTAGCTTTTCCTCTTTTTATCTCGCTGTAATTTCTTACTAAAAAATCCGTGGATCTATGAGGACTTTCTGATTTTCTAATTAATCCTTGATTTACCATTTCAGGTATTTGTTTTTTGAACTCTTCTTTATCTAATGGGCTATATTCTATATTAGCTGTTCTAATTACTATGTCAGGATTTTTTAATTTAAATTTACAAATATATCTTACCATTGATTTTGTTATATCTTCCCCAATATATCCTATTTTTTTTCCAAATGTAATATCATAGGATGATTAACACTTTTTGTAATGTCTTGCCATTTCTCTATTTAATGACTTAAAAAATCCATCAAAAGTTTTAAGGACTCATTTTCTATAAACTTTTTTCTGTTCTGTGTTTTTAAGAAATCTAAATTTCCTTTATCCCCTCTTTTTTGAATAATTTGTGTTGTATTCATATATCTAAGGGTTGGTATTGTATATAATTGTTTACTTAGTGTTATAAAATTCCTTGTAATTGTTACTGCACCGTTTAATCCTAATATGAAATTTAATCCTATTACAAAATCTTTTCATTTTATATTTAGTGGATTAATATTTATTTGTGGCATTTCATATTTTATACTATAATTATTTGCAAAGTCTAAAAATTGTATTCCTACTGGTTCTAGATAATGTGTAATAGGTATTAATCTATCTTCTACTGTTCTTGTACTTAATTCATATGTTAGTTTTTTATGGTATTCTATAGGTGCTAAACTATGTGAAATTAAACTTTTTGTAGCTCGTGTATTGTGACAACTCGAACTCCCAAGGTTAGTCTTGTAATCCTGATCTTCATTATTCGTCGTTCGTATTCATAACCGTGTTAAACTTGTTATACGTAACTGTAATCGCGTGCGGTTGAGTGGTTAGTTAGACTTTTGTATGTGCATAATGGTTGCATTGGGCAGCGAAGTGTGTTGGGCCACGGGCACGTTTGGGCCACACACACCCTCCTTGGTTACAACCCATCTCTCTCGAATATCCTTGTTCCCATACCTCCGGCCCACACTTGATGTTACGGACCTGAGTTGCTAGAGTTGTAGTACTTCGGCCCAATTCCTCAAAAGCCCAAGCAAGTGTTAAAAACACAAGTGGGTTCGGCAGCCCACTTAATCTAATGTAATTTATATATTTGTTTTCCATGCATTTATTCGAATACAAGAAACAGAAACCCTAGCACTTTCTCTTGGTTTTGTAATCGGCGACTGGAGACCCCCTTGTTGTCGAAGCCCTTTCCCTTAGAGATTATTCTTTGTGCCCGGATCTATACATCGCTTGGTTAGTCATAGCAACTTGATTCTTGGTTAGTTGATTGCTTTCTTTAATTGCATTGATCCAGTATTATAGTTGATCTTTTGATGCTAGTAATAATTTAGAACCTCTTTACTAGGAACAAGTTATGATCTGTTTGAACATGGATCGATAATACAAAAATTAGCGTGTTTGATAGTGGGCCGATGGTTATATATATACACAAATATGTGTGTTTGGAACTGTATGGTGTGTGGGTATTAGATAACCTAAATGATTTATGCATGATGTGTATTCAGGATTTAATTCGGTTGATTGGATTATGAAGCTTGTGAATTGAGGTATGATTGTTGTGCTGGGTTGGGTGATATTGTATGATATTTAAGGGTAGAGGTAGTACAGCTGAGTACTCCTAGATATGAGTCAAAAGTACAAATTAGTCATGATATTAATAAATATGTTGTTAGTATTGATAAGAAAATGTGTATGTTATTGAAACTGTTATGTGCCAACATGAGATCATTGTATACTTGATTTAAATTAACATGTTATTTGATTGAAATTGATGGTTAATAATTAGGGTGCATGGGATGTAAGGAATCTAAGTCCACCCATGTGTTAGCATGTCTCGAATTCACATGGTTGGAACATGTACTGTTTAGGGTCCTTGTGCACTAGTGTTTAGTAGGGGGATGTCTAGGGTCTAGTGTAATTGATGGGATAGGATGTCAATCTAGAGGTAGAGATCATGATAATATTTTATGTTTATGTGGATAGAGGAACAGGTGATAGATGACATTTGTGAGTTCCAATGGTAAAGTTATTAATATGTTCAGGGATATGCTGGTGATATGTATTGAAATTGAAGTGTTATATTAGATTTCAGTTAGATTAGGATATATGAATTAAATCTCGTGTTTTAATATATTGGTATATGATTTCGGGTTGGGCTGAACCCAATCAGTAATGGGCCGCACAACTGACCACACACTTAGCCGGGCCCGGGCTCTCGGGCCACACATTTGTAAACAAACTGCATGATTAATTGAGCTACATGTTTTGGGGATAGTACATGACTGATGAGTTATTATACAACATATTTAGAAATGTTAATATTTCTAAATATGTGTTGTGTTTGTATGCGAACTGATTGTCATGTGTAACTATTATAGGGTTTGGTTGAGCAAATTTTGTTAAACAAGTAACTAGTCTTACCGAGCAAACCGAGGTGAGTTCACTACATTCGAGCATGCGTCCCAGTGGTTGGGGACAGTCAGTGGACAGTGGGTATCCCGTGGAGGGATAAGTCTTTTGGGTAAAAACGGGTATATTGGTTAATATTCTCACCTATCATTCTTGTAAGTCCCTTATTATGTTACCTGGAGGGTAACGGGTATTAGTTGGTAGCGCTACTTAGGTTTGGCACCCTCACACCGCTCCTAGATAGGACAGATGTGAACTAATGACCCAGTCGGGCCCAGTACTGGATAGGAGTACGTGGGATAGGGCAGTCATGTACATCAGGAGCCGTCTTGTTCGGAATTGAGATATTAACAATATTACTTGCATTTGTCAGTGAACTGTTTTACATACAACTGGTAACAAACGTTTTCTAAAACTGTGAACTCGCCAGCTTTGTCTGATACATTTGTTGCATGCTCGCAGGTCGTTAGGTACTTGGGAACAGGAACTTGCTGGCTGGAGGGCGTGAGTGGTCATGGTTGCATTGATGGGTTATTTATCAAACATTTATTTACTATGGTTGTTTAGAAAGTATTTACATTACGTTACGTTAACGCTTCCGCTGAACTTGATGGTTTTTGAATTACTTATGCTTGGATTTTATTACTAATAAATGACGAAACTTTATTTTAAACTTATGGATTCAATGTAATTGGTGGCTCAATACTAGTGGTCACACGCCTAACAGGGACACTCCCTAAGTGGTAATTTGAGGGTGTGACAGTTTGGTATCAGAGCCACTGGTTATAGTGAACTTGGTTTTAAAACGTTTTTGTAAAACCAGACTATAACCGAACAGTTCTGAATACGTGAATACGACCATGACACTCAGCTCCAGACTGCAAGGTTCGTCTCTCGTATGCTCATTGTACTACATAACTAGTGAATACTTACATATGATATTGCATGTGATTGCACGTTTAGCGCAACAGAATGAATTCATGTATTACTTGCATGTGTTATGTGACTGATAGGGTGGTATTTCCCTAAACATTCATGACTTACATTTCGTGATGCTCTTTGTTTGTTACTCGAGGTTGGGGAACCATTTGGCATGAGTTAGGAGGAGCCGAGATGAGCATGCAAATCACAATATTATTGTGGGTGCACACATAATAATAATGTGGGGTGCACGCGAGTCCCAGTGAGGCTTAACAAGTGAAAAATGGGTTCCGTTCTGTTTTTTGATCAATGTGAAATACAACAGTCTATAGGAGTCGTGGCAGTGATTGTCTCTCACTTGAACGTGACCTTTTCACTCCTCTCTGAATCATTTTGAATCTCGATGTTATCGAGTATTACCTGAACACCCATCTGAACGCCTAGCGAACTGTGTAGAATGTTAGGTGCTTGTACGGACATCCCTGAGTTGGATGTTGCAACGACAATGATTGGTCTATACCTCTCTCGCTTCTCTCCATTTGCTAAAACTCAATGTATTAATGTCTTAGATCCCGGAGTGCGATCACTTCTGCAACACACCCGTAACATACCATGTGATACTCAATTAACCTGTTAGATCGATGGACAAGAGGATGAGAGTAGTGTTTTACCGACCTCAGTATTTGGACAACCCTGATTACAGGCAACAAACACCAGCAAATTGACTTCAATTGAATTCTTAACTCTAGTCAGCGACTCGTGGGAGTCAACTCTTACGAATCAATCGGGACATAAGCGATGACAACAGATTATAGTGTGAAATATGTGGCTACCAGCACAGGGAGTAGCGCGTGACACTGAATGTGAAAGGATGGACTTTAATGATGAAAGATTGTGGGGCTCCGTTTCAAGCAACGACATTGGAGGCAACCGTCACGGCAATATCAAGGTACTCGTAATCGTAGTCTACAGCATGGAATCGAAGGCGACGTTGACAGGGATTGACTGTTGCTAAGTCAAGACGTCAACAACCAAGTGAATAATGATAGTAATGGGAACCCTTGTAACCGTAACAACAACACTGGAAATGATGCTCGTGGAAGGACATTTAGGATTGGCGTAAGCGACGCCAGGCATAGCAGCAACATGGTAGCTATATGGGTAGCTGTTCGCTTCGTCTCTATTCAGCTTGACCCTAATACTTCTTGAAACCAAACCTGATGTGGAATCGGCAGATGGCAAGTCAAATGAAATCTCATATGTTCATTAGGGTGTAAACACGACCTTGTGGGACGAGTGTTCGACGTCGACCTTCCTTCTACTATCCTCGACGTTTACAACACAATAGTTAGTGTGAATTGGTTATCCAGGAATCACGCAGATATACCTAGTGAGGAGAAAACTTTGTGTGAAGAATCGTTACTTGTTCTAAAGCATCAGAGTAGTGCAAAAGTTAGCGCCATTTCAGCTGTGAAGGCCAGAAGTGTCTACGGAGGGATTACTCTGCTGTGTCAGAAACTGTTACTGATGATAGGGCTGAGGGAAAAGAGGATCGAGGATCCACCAATTGTTTGTGATCCCTCTCGGTTTGTTCCCTGAGGAACTTTCGGGCTTACTTCCACAACTGTTAGGCAGAATCCCAGTTTAATCTCACGCCAGAAGCAACCTTGATCACTCGTACTTCATACTGTCTTGCACCCGGAGGGTTGCAAAAACTGTCTAGTCAATTTCAGGAGCTACTGGGTGGGAGTTTTAGCGATCTAGCTCCTAGTTCTGGGGTGCCCGAACTCTATTGTGGAAATGAAGGACAAGTCCTTTCGTACGCGTACAGACTACCCCAAGGTGGCAATCATAGACCGTCACCCTCTATCTCGCATCGACAACCTGCTTGACCCGCTGCAATGATCAAGTTTCTATTCGGAAACCTACTCAAGATCAGACTGTCACTTGATGGAAGACCCAGGGGAGGATGACTTCTAACACGGCGTTACAGGCACAGTACGGCCATTACGATTTTCTGTTCTTGTTGTTTAAAGTTATCCAACACACCAGCAGCCTTAGGGATCACATGAGTAGTATGTGCCAACCCCATCTTGCCAGATTCGTCAACCGTGTTTATCTAGCAACTTTTGAATCACTTTCAGGAGAAAGGAGCACCATGAACGGCACTTGTATTTCATCGTAGAGCTTCTAGGGGAGGAGCATCTACGTGCGAAGTCTACCTAAGTGTGACTTCAGGATTCGGGAAGTACACATTGTTAGTTATATAAACAACAAAGTGGGGATACATGCAGATCTCGCTGAAGATCCATTTCATTAGATATGGATCGGCACCAAATGGCCCACCGGGAGTATAGTAATCTCTTAGTCCAGCTGGATACTATCATAGATTCATCACAGGATTTTCGAGGATCTCGCAACTTTAATCTCTTTAGCACAGCAGGGTGCTGTGAACTCGTGGGAGACAAAATAAGAGAACGTCTTTTCAGCTTTTGGAACCCAACACTGCAATGCACTGAGCATCGTCTTTACCCGAGTGTATGGGTGATCTAGTGGTATACCATGATGGTTCGAATCAGAGTCCCAGTTACATGCCGATGCAACACGAGAGGACGATAACTTACGTAGTGGATATACGAAGGGGAAATACACGAGTCACAACCTGCGGTGGAAACCGTGGTCTTTGGGTTCGAGTTGGAGGCATTACTTGGACGATACCAAATGCACCACTTAGACCGATCACAAGGGCCTCCCGTGTACCCCTGTATCAAAAGAGCTAAACATGTGATGGCACCGCTGGATGGAACTTTTGAATGATTACGACCGCGAAACCTGAACGTGCACGAGCTTGCAGCTCTCTATCAACTCTAACCTACCTGATCAGACTCGCTCTGTTAAAACTGAAGAACTGAAGGAGGAGATTTTTCAAGATTAACCCATGCGGGGCATGGGGAAACAACCTTTGGCAGGTCGAACGATATTTGCTATCTCATTGAACGAATGTGGACCTCACTATACGGCAACCGCAGGGAACTTGTGTTGAGCAAAGGACGCCGGCCTCAATATTCTAGTCATCTGGATTTTGAGGGAATATATATTAGGATCTAAGGATCTTGTACTAACAACTGGGCTTAAAGGCCTGCACAGCGAAGCATGTGAACGACGTTTGACTCATGCGAAAGTCAAGGTGGAACATCAGACACCTTCTGGTTGTGTCGGTAATCAGAAGTACCTATTTGGAGATTGGAACAGACTGCCATGGATTATATCACCAGTTTACTTACAACTCGAAACGGAAACAATATCACCTGGGTGATCGTTAATTGTCTCACGTAACCAGCACACTTACTTGCAATCAAGGAAACTGACGAGCCTTCACAGCTTGTGAATATCCCTCAGAGAGAGGCGGTTTTAGGCACGAGGTGCCAACTTCTGTTACCTTTGATTTTCAGCTATACCTGATTTATGGCAGGCAATACACAACACCCTTGGCACACATCTAGACATGAGCATTACTTATCACTGTAGGACAACCGGACAGGGTAACGAACCATCCTGACACACGAAGACATGCTGCGAGCATGTGCGTGATTGACTTTAGCAAACATTTGGGAAGGACACTTATCGTTGGGTGAGCTCTACTGCAACTGTTACCGTTTGGTATACATGCAGCTCTGTTTGAGGCATTGCGTGGATGATAATGCCAACCTTCTTGTTAGATTGAGGTGGATGACAACCTAATCACGGGTTTGGGACTTGCATTCGGTGTTGGAAATAGTGTGGCGACAACGCGTGATCGCCAGGGACCCTGATAACTTAGGAAACATCGGGAGTTCGCTGCAGGCGAACACGTCATATTGGAAGTTTCACCCTGGGAGGGTGCGGTACGCTATAGAAAACGTGGCAAGCTTAGACATTCGGATTTCTGGAATGAATCGGTGACATGGCTCACAAACTCAAGTTAACAGACGGATTGGATAACGTTCGCGATGGTATTTATGCCTCGAATCTAAGGCAGTGTTCGTCCGATGAAACGCTCGTGATACCTTCTTAGAGTCTGAGACTAACGACAAGTTGCAGTTGTCAAGGTGCCTATTGAAATGAGGTCTCAGGAGGTTAAGGATTGCGAGCACCGTTAAATTCCAATTATGATAGTTCGTTGGAACTCGAGAATAAGTATCCGCAATCGTACGAATCTGCTGAATCAATTCTGACGCAACTGGTGAATTTCGGGACGAAATTCCTCTTCAAGTTGGGGATGATGTGGCACCTAA
Source organism: Helianthus tuberosus (assembly GCA_030545235.1). Lineage (NCBI taxonomy): Eukaryota > Viridiplantae > Streptophyta > Magnoliopsida > Asterales > Asteraceae > Helianthus > Helianthus tuberosus. The sequence goes on from CM060359.1 coordinate 6,347,707, forward strand.
GGAAAATCCGCAACAATCTTGAATTCATCACTTCACTTCTCTGTGTTTACTTGTCAAATTTCGGGACGAAATTTCTTTCAAGTTGGGGATGATGTAACAACTCGAACTCCCAAGGTTAGTCTTGTAATCCTGATCTTCATTATTCGTCGTTCGTATTCATAACCGTGTTAAACTTGTTATACGTAACTGTAATCGCGTGCGGTTGAGTGGTTAGTTAGACTTTTGTATGTGCATAATGGTTGCATTGGGCAGCGAAGTGTGTTGGGCCACGGGCACGTTTGGGCCACACACACCCTCCTTGGTTACAACCCATCTCTCTCGAATATCCTTGTTCCCATACCTCCGGCCCACACTTGATGTTACGGACCTGAGTTGCTAGAGTTGTAGTACTTCGGCCCAATTCCTCAAAAGCCCAAGCAAGTGTTAAAAACACAAGTGGGTTCGGCAGCCCACTTAATCTAATGTAATTTATATATTTGTTTTCCATGCATTTATTCGAATACAAGAAACAGAAACCCTAGCACTTTCTCTTGGTTTTGTAATCGGCGACTGGAGACCCCCTTGTTGTCGAAGCCCTTTCCCTTAGAGATTATTCTTTGTGCCCGGATCTATACATCGCTTGGTTAGTCATAGCAACTTGATTCTTGGTTAGTTGATTGCTTTCTTTAATTGCATTGATCCAGTATTATAGTTGATCTTTTGATGCTAGTAATAATTTAGAACCTCTTTACTAGGAACAAGTTATGATCTGTTTGAACATGGATCGATAATACAAAAATTAGCGTGATTGATAGTGGGCCGATGGTTATATATATATACAAATATGTGTGTTTGGAACTGTATGGTGTGTAGGTATTAGATAACCTAAATGATTTATGCATGATGTGTATTCAGGATTTAATTCGGTTGATTGGATTATGAAGCTTGTGAATTGAGGTATGATTGTTGTGCTGGGTTGGGTGATATTGTATGATATTTAAGGGTAGAGGTAGTACAGCTGAGTACTCCTAGATATGAGTCAAAAGTACAAATTAGTCATGATATTAATAAATATGTTGTTAGTATTGATAAGAAAATGTGTATGTTTTTGAAACTGTTATGTGCCAACATGAGATCATTGTATACTTGATTTAAATTAACATGTTATTTGATTGAAATTGATGGTTAATAATTAGGGTGCATGGGATGTAAGGAATCTAAGTCCACCCATGTGTTAGCATGTCTCGAATTCACATGGTTGGAACATGTACTGTTTAGGGTCCTTGTGCACTAGTGTTTAGTAGGGGGATGTCTAGGGTCTAGTGTAATTGATGGGATAGGATGTCAATCTAGAGGTAGAGATCATGATAATATTTATGTTTATGTGGATAGAGGAACAGGTGATAGATGACATTTGTGAGTTCCAATGGTAAAGTTATTAATATGTTCAGGGATATGCTGGTGATATGTATTGAAATTGAAGTGTTATATTAGATTTCAGTTAGATTAGGATATATGAATTAAATCTTGTGTTTTAATATATTGGTATATGATTTCGGGTTGGGCTGAACCCAATCAGTAATGGGCCTCACAACTGACCACACACTTAGCCGGGCCCGGGCTCTCGGGCCACACATTTGTAAACAAACTGCATGATTAATTGAGCTACATGTTTTGGGGATAGTACATGACTGATGAGTTATTATACAACATATTTAGAAATGTTACTATTTCTAAATATGTGTTGTGTTTGTATGCGAACTGATTGTCATGTGTAACTATTATAGGGTTTGGTTGAGCAAATTTTGTTAAACAAGTAACTAGTCTTACCGAGCAAACCGAGGTGAGTTCACTACATTCGAGCATGCGTCCCAGTGGTTGGGGACAGTCAGTGGACAGTGGGTATCCCGTGGAGGGATAAGTCTTTTGGGTAAAAACGGGTATATTGGTTAATATTCTCACCTATCATTCTTGTAAGTCCCTTATTATGTTACCTGGAGGGTAACGGGTATTAGTTGGTAGCGCTACTTAGGTTTGGCACCCTCACACCGCTCCTAGATAGGACGGATGTGAACTAATGACCCAGTCGGGCCCAGTACTGGATAGGAGTACGTGGGATAGGGCAGTCATGTACATCAGGAGCCGTCTTGTTCGGAATTGAGATATTAACAATATTACTTGCATTTGTCAGTGAACTGTTTTACATACAACTGGTAACAAACGTTTTCTAAAACTGTGAACTCGCCAGCTTTGTCTGATACATTTGTTGCATGCTCGCAGGTCGTTAGGTACTTGGGAACAGGAACTTGCTGGCTGGAGGGCGTGAGTGGTCATGGTTGCATTGATGGGTTATTTATCAAACATTTATTTACTATGGTTGTTTAGAAAGTATTTACATTACGTTACGTTAACGCTTCCGCTGAACTTGATGGTTTTTGAATTACTTATGCTTGGATTTTATTACTAATAAATGACGAAACTTTATTTTAAACTTATGGATTCAATGTAATTGGTGGCTCAATACTAGTGGTCACACGCCTAACAGGGACACTCCCTAAGTGGTAATTTGAGGGTGTGACAGTTTGGTATCAGAGCCACTGGTTATAGTGAACTTGGTTTTAAAACGTTTTTGTAAAACCAGACTATAACCGAACAGTTCTGAATACGTGAATACGACCATGACACTCAGCTCCAGACTGCAAGGTTCGTCTCTCGTATGCTCATTGTACTACATAACTAGTGAATACTTACATATGATATTGCATGTGATTGCACGTTTAGCGCAACAGAATGAATTCATGTATTACTTGCATGTGTTATGTGACTGATAGGGTGGTATTTCCCTAAACATTCATGACTTACATTTCGTGATGCTCTTTGTTTGTTACTCGAGGTTGGGGAACCATTTGGCATGAGTTAGGAGGAGCCGAGATGAGCATGCAAATCACAATATTATTGTGTGTGCACACATAATAATAATGTGGGGTGCACGCGAGTCCCAGTGAGGCTTAACAAGTGAAAAATGGGTTCCGTTCTGTTTTTTGATCAATGTGAAATACAACAGTCTATAGGAGTCGTGGCAGTGATTGTCTCTTACTTGAACGTGACCTTTTCACTCCTCTCTGAATCATTTTGAATCTCGATGCTATCGAGTATTACCTGAACACCCATCTGAACGCCTAGCGAACTGTGTAGAATGTTAGGTGCTTGTACGGACATCCCTGAGTTGGATGTTGCAACGACAATGATTGGTCTATACCTCTCTCGCTTCTTTCCATTTGCTAAAACTCAATGTATTAATGTCTTAGATCCCGGAGTGCGATCACTTCTGCAACACACCCGTAACATACCATGTGATACTCAATTAACCTGTTAGATCGATGGACAAGAGGATGAGAGTAGTGTTTTACCGACCTCAGTATTTGGACAACCCTGATTACAGGCAACAAACACCAGCAAATTGACTTCAATTGAATTCTTAACTCTAGTCAGCGACTCGTGGGAGTCAACTCTTACGAATCAATCGGGACATAAGCGATGACAACAGATTATAGTGTGAAATATGTGGCTACCAGCACAGGGAGTAGCGCGTGACACTGAATGTGAAAGGATGGACTTTAATGATGAAAGATTGTGGGGCTCCGTTTCAAGCAACGACATTGGAGGCAACCGTCACGGCAATATCAAGGTACTCGTAATCGTAGTCTACAGCATGGAATCGAAGGCGACGTTGACAGGGATTGACTGTTGCTAAGTCAAGACGTCAACAACCAAGTGAATAATGATAGTAATGGGAACCCTTGTAACCGTAACAACAACACTGGAAATGATGCTCGTGGAAGGACATTTAGGATTGGCGTAAGCGACGCCAGGCATAGCAGCAACATGGTAGCTATATGGGTAGCTGTTCGCTTCGTCTCTATTCAGCTTGACCCTAATACTTCTTGAAACCAAACCTGATGTGGAATCGGCAGATGGCAAGTCAAATGAAATCTCATATGTTCATTAGGGTGTAAACACGACCTTGTGGGACGAGTGTTCGACGTCGACCTTCCTTCTACTATCCTCGACGTTTACAACACAATAGTTAGTGTGAATTGGTTATCCAGGAATCACGCAGATATACCTAGTGAGGAGAAAACTTTGTGTGAAGAATCGTTACTTGTTCTAAAGCATCAGAGTAGTGCAAAAGTTAGCGCCATTTCAGCTGTGAAGGCCAGAAGTGTCTACGGAGGGATTACTCTGCTGTGTCAGAAACTGTTACTGATGATAGGGCTGAGGGAAAAGAGGATCGAGGATCCACCAATTGTTTGTGATCCCTCTCGGTTTGTTCCCTGAGGAACTTTCGGGCTTACTTCCACAACTGTTAGGCAGAATCCCAGTTTAATCTCACGCCAGAAGCAACCTTGATCACTCGTACTTCATACTGTCTTGCACCCGGAGGGTTGCAAAAACTGTCTAGTCAATTTCAGGAGCTACTGGGTGGGAGTTTTAGCGATCTAGCTCCTAGTTCTGGGGTGCCCGAACTCTATTGTGGAAATGAAGGACAAGTCCTTTCGTACGCGTACAGACTACCCCAAGGTGGCAATCATAGACCGTCACCCTCTATCTCGCATCGACAACCTGCTTGACCCGCTGCAATGATCAAGTTTCTATTCGGAAACCTACTCAAGATCAGACTGTCACTTGATGGAAGACCCAGGGGAGGATGACTTCTAACACGGCGTTACAGGCACATTACGGCTATTACGATTTTCTGTTCTTGTTGTTTAAAGTTATCCAACACACCAGCAGCCTTAGGGATCACATGAGTAGTATGTGCCAACCCCATCTTGCCAGATTCGTCAACCGTGTTTATCTAGCAACTTTTGAATCACTTTCAGGAGAAAGGAGCACCATGAACGGCACTTGTATTTCATCGTAGAGCTTCTAGGGGAGGAGCATCTACGTGCGAAGTCTACCTAAGTGTGACTTCAGGATTCGGGAAGTACACATTGTTAGTTATATAAACAACAAAGTGGGGATACATGCAGATCTCGCTGAAGATCCATTTCATTAGATATGGATCGGCACCAAATGGCCCACCGGGAGTATAGTAATCTCTTGGTCCAGCTGGATACTATCATAGATTCATCACAGGATTTTCGAGGATCTCGCAACTTTAATCTCTTTAGCACAGCAGGGTGCTGTGAACTCGTGGGAGACAAAATAAGAGAACGTCTTTTCAGCTTTTGGAACCCAACACTGCAATGCACTGAGCATCGTCTTTACCCGAGTGTATGGGTGATCTAGTGGTATACCATGATGGTTCGAATCAGAGTCCCAGTTACACGCCGATGCAACACGAGAGGACGATAACTTACGTAGTGGATATACGAAGGGGAAATACACGAGTCACAACCTGCGGTGGAAACCGTGGTCTTTGGGTTCGAGTTGGAGGCATTACTTGGACGATACCAAATGCACCACTTAGACCGATCACAAGGGCCTCCCGTGTACCCCTGTATCAAAAGAGCTAAACATGTGATGGCACCGCTGGATGGAACTTTTGAATGATTACGACCGCGAAACCTGAACGTGCACGAGCTTGCAGCTCTCTATCAACTCTAACCTACCTGATCAGATTCGCTCTGTTAAAACTGAAGAACTGAAGGAGGAGATTTTTCAAGATTAACCCATGCGGGGCATGGGGAAACAACCTTTGGCAGGTCGAACGATATTTGCTATCTCATTGAACGAATGTGGACCTCACTATACGGCAACCGCAGGGAACTTGTGTTGAGCAAAGGACGCCGGCCTCAATATTCTAGTCATCTGGATTTTGAGGGAATATATATTAGGATCTAAGGATCTTGTACTAACAACTGGGCTTAAAGGCCTGCACAGCGAAGCATGTGAACGACGTTTGACTCATGCGAAAGTCAAGGTGGAACATCAGACACCTTCTGGTTGTGTCGGTAATCAGAAGTACCTATTTGGAGATTGGAACAGACTGCCATGGATTATATCACCAGTTTACTTACAACTCGAAACGGAAACAATATCACCTGGGTGATCGTTAATTGTCTCACGTAACCAGCACACTTACTTGCAATCAAGGAAACTGACGAGCCTTCACAGCTTGTGAATATCCCTCAGAGAGAGGCGGTTTTAGGCACGAGGTGCCAACTTCTGTTACCTTTGATTTTCAGCTATACCTGATTTATGGCAGGCAATACACAACACCCTTGGCACACATCTAGACATGAGCATTACTTATCACTGTAGGACAACCGGACAGGGTAACGAACCATCCTGACACACGAAGACATGCTGCGAGCATGTGCGTGATTGACTTTAGCAAACATTTGGGAAGGACACTTATCGTTGGGTGAGCTCTACTGCAACTGTTACCGTTTGGTATACATGCAGCTCTGTTTGAGGCATTGCGTGGATGATAATGCCAACCTTCTTGTTAGATTGAGGTGGATGACAACCTAATCACGGGTTTGGGACTTGCATTCGGTGTTGGAAATAGTGTGGCGACAACGCGTGATCGCCAGGGACCCTGATAACTTAGGAAACATCGGGAGTTCGCTGCAGGCGAACACGTCATATTGGAAGTTTCACCCTGGGAGGGTGCGGTACGCTATAGAAAACGTGGCAAGCTTAGACATTCGGATTTCTGGAATGAATCGGTGACATGACTCACAAACTCAAGTTAACGGACGGATTGGATAACGTTCGCGATGGTATTTATGCCTCGAATCTAAGGCAGTGTTCGTCCGATGAAACGCTCGTGATACCTTCTTAGAGTCTGAGACTAACGACAAGTTGCAGTTGTTAAGGTGCCTATTGAAATGAGGTCTCAGGAGGTTAAGGATTGCGAGCACCGTTAAATTCCAATTATGATAGTTCGTTGGAACTCGAGGCTAAGTATCCGCAATCGTACGAATCTGCTGAATCAATTCTGACGCAACTGGTGAATTTCGGGACGAAATTCCTCTTCAAGTTGGGGATGATGTGGCACCTGAGGAAAATCCGCAACAATCTTGAATTCATCACTTCACTTCTCTGTGTTTACTTGTCAAATTTCAGGACGAAATTTCTTTCAAGTTGGGGATGATGTGACAACTCGAACTCCCAAGGTTAGTCTTGTAATCCTGATCTTCATTATTCGTCGTTCGTATTCATAACCGTGTTAAACTTGTTATACGTAACTGTAATCGCGTGCGGTTGAGTGGTTAGTTAGACTTTTGTATGTGCATAATGGTTGCATTGGGCAGCGAAGTGTGTTGGGCCACGGGCACGTTTGGGCCACACACACCCTCCTTGGTTACAACCCATCTCTCTCGAATATCCTTGTTCCCATACCTCCGGCCCACACTTGATGTTACGGACCTGAGTTGCTAGAGTTGTAGTACTTCGGCCCAATTCCTCAAAAGCCCAAGCAAGTGTTAAAAACACAAGTGGGTTCGGCAGCCCACTTAATCTAATGTAATTTATATATTTGTTTTCCATGCATTTATTCGAATACAAGAAACAGAAACCCTAGCACTTTCTCTTGGTTTTGTAATCGGCGACTGGAGACCCCCTTGTTGTCGAAGACCTTTCCCTTGGAGATTATTCTTTGTGCCCGGATCTATACATCGCTTGGTTAGTCATAGCAACTTGATTCTTAGTTAGTTGATTGCTTTCTTTAATTGCATTGATCCAGTATTATAGTTGATCTTTTGATGCTAGTAATAATTTAGAACCTCTTTACTAGGAACAAGTTATGATCTGTTTGAACATGGATCGATAATACAAAAATTAGCGTGATTGATAGTGGGCCGATGGTTATATATATATACAAATATGTGTGTTTGGAACTGTATGGTGTGTGGGTATTAGATAACCTAAATGATTTATGCATGATGTGTATTCAGGATTTAATTCGGTTGATTGGATTATGAAGCTTGTGAATTGAGGTATGATTGTTGTGCTGGGTTGGGTGATATTGTATGATATTTAAGGGTAGAGGTAGTACAGCTGAGTACTCCTAGATATGAGTCAAAAGTACAAATTAGTCATGATATTAATAAATATGTTGTTAGTATTGATAAGAAAATGTGTATGTTATTGAAACTGTTATGTGCCAACATGAGATCATTGTATACTTGATTTAAATTAACATGTTATTTGATTGAAATTGATGGTTAATAATTAGGGTGCATGGGATGTAAGGAATCTAAGTCCACCCATGTGTTAGCATGTCTCGAATTCACATGGTTGGAACATGTACTGTTTAGGGTCCTTGTGCACTAGTGTTTAGTAGGGGAATGTCTAGGGTCTAGTGTAATTGATGGGATAGGATGTCAATCTAGAGGTAGAGATCATGATAATATTTTATGTTTATGTGGATAGAGGAACAGGTGATAGATGACATTTGTGAGTTCCAATGGTAAAGTTATTAATATGTTCAGGGATATGCTGGTGATATGTATTGAAATTGAAGTGTTATATTAGATTTCAGTTAGATTAGGATATATGAATTAAATCTTGTGTTTTAATATATTGGTATATGATTTCGGGTTGGGCTGAACCCAATCAGTAATGGGCCGCACAACTGACCACACACTTAGCCGGGCCCGGGCTCTCGGGCCACACATTTGTAAACAAACTGCATGATTAATTGAGCTACATGTTTTGGGGATAGTACATGACTGATGAGTTATTATACAACATATTTAGAAATGTTAATATTTCTAAATATGTGTTGTGTTTGTATGCGAACTGATTGTCATGTGTAACTATTATAGGGTTTGGTTGAGCAAATTTTGTTAAACAAGTAACTAGTCTTACCGAGCAAACCGAGGTGAGTTCACTACATTCGAGCATGCGTCCCAGTGGTTGGGGACAGTCAGTGGACAGTGGGTATCCCGTGGAGGGATAAGTCTTTTGGGTAAAAACGGGTATATTGGTTAATATTCTCACCTATCATTCTTGTAAGTCCCTTATTATGTTACCTGGAGGGTAACGGGTATTAGTTGGTAGCGCTACTTAGGTTTGGCACCCTCACACCGCTCCTAGATAGGACGGATGTGAACTAATGACCCAGTCGGGCCCAGTACTGGATAGGAGTACGTGGGATAGGGCAGTCATGTACATCAGGAGCCGTCTTGTTCGGAATTGAGATATTAACAATATTACTTGCATTTGTCAGTGAACTGTTTTACATACAACTGGTAACAAACGTTTTCTAAAACTGTGAACTCGCCAGCTTTGTCTGATACATTTGTTGCATACTCGCAGGTCGTTAGGTACTTGGGAACAGGAACTTGCTGGCTGGAGGGCGTGAGTGGTCATGGTTGCATTGATGGGTTATTTATCAAACATTTATTTACTATGGTTGTTTAGAAAGTATTTACATTACGTTACGTTAACGCTTCCGCTGAACTTGATGGTTTTTGAATTACTTATGCTTGGATTTTATTACTAATAAATGACGAAACTTTATTTTAAACTTATGGATTCAATGTAATTGGTGGCTCAATACTAGTGGTCACACGCCTAACAGGGACACTCCCTAAGTGGTAATTTGAGGGTGTGACATGTATCTACTAATGTTGTTAAGTCTAGGTATTTATTATTATCTAACCATAAACGACATTGTATATTTATCATGTTTGTTGATCCTTGTGTTTGTATGTAAGTTTGATCATCTGGTTTTTGTAGAGCCATTTTACTTATTTCTTCTGTTTTAATTAGTCTTTCTAGTTCTTCTACTTTATTTTCTAAGTTTTTTATTTTTAAACTATGTAATTCTATTCTTAATTCCAATTTATCTATTCTTTCATTTTCATTATTTTTTAGACTTGTTTTAACTTTAGATGTTGTAGCTATATCTTTATCATAAATTTCCTTAAGACATTTAAAACAAATTTCTGTAAAACATTTATTACGTTGTGATCTTTTTTCTATACTTAGGTAATATCCACAATTGTAACATCTTATGTGATTATTTTCTTTATTTTGTTTCCAATTATGTTCACAATTTTCTTCTGTATTCATATATGTATATGTTACCTTTGCTGTTGGATTTTCTTCTCACTGTAAATACTATATATTGATTCGTTATCTGATTCATCATCTGTTCCTAGAGCTTCTATTTCATAATCTTGTAATTGCTCTATTAAATTAGCTATTTCCATATTTTTTCTCTTATTTGGACATTTATTAGCTAAATGTGTTGTTTCTCCACAAGTATAACATCTACATTTTCGTGTTTGTGGTTTTTTAACATATTTATTTGTATTATAATTCTTTCTATAATTTCTATTATATGTTGTACTTTTTCGTATCTTTTTCTTTTTATCATAAACTCCATATGCTTGTGGTGTATAAATTGCTGTTTTGCCGAATGCATAAGCATTTCTTTTTAATTGTTCTTGTAATGCTACTTCTTTGCATTTTTCTTCTAGTATGCTGAATGTATAAGTTATTCTTGGTCCTATTCCTAAATTCTGTTGTGTACCATAATTTGTTTTCCATGCTTCATGTATAGATTTTCCTAAATCAGCTGGTAATTTAATAAAATATTTTTCACACAGATTATCATCCATTGCTTTTCCTGTTTGTGATAGTATTCTTGTAAAATCTAATGTAAATTCATTTATGTATTTCATATCTGCTATACTTAATTGTTCTAAATTTCTAATAGCTGTATCTTGTATTAAAGAGTTATTTTTTGCTGGATCAACCCCTAATATAAGTGTTCTAATTTGGGATGTAAAATTATAGGGATTATCTCCTAATGCTTTAAGATTATCTGCTATACTTAATTGTTCTAAATTTTTTTTATACCAATTTATCAGAGAGGGTGGTATGGATACTAAAAATAAAACTGCAAATAGAGAAGATATAACAAAATCAAAGGTAAGATATATTTGTAAATTTAAATTAAAGAATTATGACATAGTAATTAGAACAGTTAATATAGAATATAGTCCATTAGATAAAGAAGAGTTCAAAAAACAAATCCCTGAAATGGTAAATCAAGGATTGATTAGAAAATCAGAAAGTCCTGATAGATCTACAGCTTTTTTAGTAAGAAATCACAGCGAGATAAAAAGAGGAAATGCTAGGATAGTTTATAATTATAAAAGACTAAATGATAATACAATAGATGATGGGTATAATATTCCTAACAAAGATAGTCTGCTAAATCTTATACAAAACAAAAAAGCATTTTCAAACTTTTATTTAAAATCAGGATATAATCAGTTAAAGTTAGAAGAAAGTTTTAAACCATGGACAGCTTTTACATGTTCTGAAGGGCAGTATGAATGGAATGTCGTTAGTTTTGGACTAAAAATGAACTTTCAATTTTTCAAAGATTTATGGACAGTATATTTTTAAAATTTGATTATTGTTTAGTATACATCGATGATATTTTAGTTGCAAGCAATACAGTGCAGGAACATGAGAAACATTTACAACAGGTGTTTGAAGAAATAAAGAAAAATTGTATAGTTGTTTCAAAAAGAAAAATGGAACTTTTTAAAAGAAAATTTTCCTTTTTAGGATTAGAAATTGGAGATGGAAAAATAGAATTACAACCACATATTTCTACAAAAATTCTAAATTTTCCAGAAAATTGTGAAAATTTGAAACAGATACAAGCCTTCTTGGGTCTAGAAAATTATGCTAGAAAATTATTCCAAACTTGTCAAAATTGGTTGGACCTTTATATGGTAAAACCACTAAAAACAGACAAAGATATTTTAATCAAGAAGATATTAAACTAGTTAAAGAAATAAAAAAAGCAGTTAAAAACATTAAACCATTAGAGTTACCATTAGTTAAAGATTACATAATTATTGAAACAGATGGATGTAAAGAAGGATGGGGAGCAGTCCTTCTATGTAAACCAAACAAATACAGTCTCAAGGTAGAAGAAAAAATTTGCGCTTATGCAAGTGTTAATTTTCAAAACAAAACAAATTAGACTACAATTGATTTTGAAATACAAGCATTAATTTATGCATTAGAAAATTTTTAAATTTTTCTTAATAAAGAGTTTACCGTAAGAACTGACTGTGAAGCAATAGTTAAATTTGTAAAAAATGACCAAAGTAAAAAAGTAAATAGAACCAGATGGGTTAACTTACAAAACATTATACAAGGAAATGGGTATTTTATAAACTTTGAACATATTAAAGGAAAAAATAATGGGATAGCTGATATGTTGTCTCGAAATATAAATAAATGGTTTGTTTCAGACGGACAGGAAAAAAATAAGGAGAAATTAAAGCTTATACACCCAAAGCAAAAGCAGGAGAATTCTTCCTTAGATGAAGAAAAAATCCAGCAGTCATATTTACAGTCAACAGAAAGGATATACAGTTCTCCTCACACCTCATTACCACAAATAATGATGGGACAGTTTTATACACAACAGCAATCAAAGGCAGCTGGCAAGCGACCTTTGTACACAAATTTCTCACCCAAGCCGGTGATTGAATTCAGAACATATGCTTTACAGATATGCAATGAAGTTGATAAAAAGTTTCGTCCTATTATGGGAATGAAACTCACAGATAAACAGCAATGTTTATTAGATAACTTATGGCATATTCAGACCATGCCACAGGCTTCAACATTTAAAGTACAGGTTTTAAATGCTCTAAGCATTTACTTTCAGGAACAAAGTTCAAAAACACCTGAAAGACAGTTTAAAATAAAACCAAATTACACACATTATGTAATATTTAGGGGTACAAAGATTGGTATTTTCAACAAATGGGAAACAGTTACACAACACATAACTTGTACAGGAGGATCATTTTGGAAAGGATATACAAGTTTTGTTGAAGCTCTTAAAGCAGTAAGAGACAGCTTTGGCTTACAAAGTTTTTACATAGAACATGAAGAGGTTAAAAGTTTTTCTGACATGGCTAAAACAAATCCAGAACATTACATAAAAGCTCAACACGAAATAATTTCTACATTAAAAACACAGCTTGAAGAGAAAATAAAAAATGCACAAGATATACAATTGAAAATTGAAAATAGCCTGTTAAAACAAAAAATGAGTTTACTCGAAGCAAAAACTGCATAGTTATTACAGAGGCTAGAGAAAAAAGAAAACAAAGAAAAAATAGAGGTACACAAGACTTTTGAGTGTTTCAGGACAAGGATTCTTGATACACCTTGGTGGCAATGTCTAAGACCAGTTACAGAAAGATTCCCAGAATTTGAGAATCGTGTTTCACAAAAAGTTTGTGCAGAATTTCCTCTGATTCTGTACAATTTGCAACAACAGCTGGTAGACATGGCATTTAGATTTGACAGTGAACAGCAAGGATTCACAGTGGTAGAAAGAACAAATGAAGCAGGAGATGGAATTGGTCTTCTGTTGCTTCAAGTACATCATCCTACAAAATTGATAGATGAACAAATAATTCAATTCTATCATCATGGTATGATTGATTATTTGGAAATCAAGTTAATCAGAAAAACAGAAGATCTTCTCAATCAGCTTGGAGAGAATATTATTCTAGTAGCGGGAAATATTGCAAGAAGATCGACAACCTCGATTATTGGTTGCAAAATATTTTCCTCATTTCCTTACACAGATGCATACACATACAGACCGGCTAGAAAAATAATTTTTATTGAACATGACAGACACAAGAATTCAAGTAATCATCTTCAAACAGCAATGACAAAAACCAACATAGAATTGGCAACTCTACCTTGGTTGAGTCATACAGATCAAACAACTCAAAAAGTCCCAGATAGTTTTGCACAATTTATTAAAAAACATCAGGAAACTCCAGAAATTCCTGATTATTTTCCATTGAGAAACTATCAATTATTAGGTGAAGGACACTACATACAAGTTTACACAAAAACAAATTGGAGAATGCTTCTACCCTTTGCAGGGGAAGGAGATACTTTGTAGCTATAGCACATCATAAACCTAGAAGACGAAGATTGTGAACACGAAGACTATTCGAGTCCACAGTCGATAGACAGCACACAAAGAGATTTTTAGGAGATGACGTAAGAAATGACGACAGAAGATACAAGACAAAAAACATGCCGTAAGCAATGACGTTTTAAAAGCCCAATTATATACAGAAAGTGGTCGACAGATGGCAATAATTTTCCACACTAATTTTGGAATTTAGCTTTGTAATTATTCGTTTTCTTTACTTTTTAGACTAGGCTTTTTTACTTTTGTAATTAGAACAGATGCTTTGTTTCTTTATTTTTGCTTATATATAGAGGCATTGTAAATCGTTGTAATATATCGAGAACCACTACGAGTAATAAAAGTACTACTTCAATGGCACACTAAAAACTCTCTCCACATCTCTTTAGCTCCAGTCCCTTAACATCCCAAATTTTCTCCAGTTCTTCATATTATATTCAAATACACACATAAAAATAAAAAATAAATAAAAAAAAAAACCTTTCTTCTGTAACCTTCTACTCCGCTGTGCATACTCTCCTTCATTATCATCCGTTGTGCATAAAGGCTCTCTGTAAGTTTTAATTTTCCTTTGTATTTGCAGTTTTATTTTTAGTATCCATACCACCCTCTCTGATAAATTGGTATGGTTACTAAAAATAAAACTGCAAATACAAAGGAAAATTAAAACTTACAGAGAGCGTTTATGCACAGCGGATGATGATGAAGGAGAGTATGCACAGCGGAGTAGAAGGTTACAGAAGAAAGGTTTTTTTTTTTTTATGTGTGTGTTGGAATATAATATGAAGAACTGGAGAAACTTTGGGATGTTAAGGGACTGGAGCTAAAGAGATGTGGAGAGAGTTTTTAGTGTGCCATTGAAGTAGTACTTTTATTACTCGTAATGGTTCTCGATATATTACAACGATTTACAATGCCTCTATATATAGGCAAAAATAAAGAAACAAAACATCTGTTCTAAATACAAAAGTCAAAAAGCCTAGTCTAAAAAGTAAAGAAAACGAATAATTACAAAGCTAAATTCCAAAATTAGTGTGGAAAATTATTGCCCTCTGTCGACCACTTTCTGTATATAATTGGGCTTTTAAAACGTCATTGCTTACGACATGTTTTTTGTCTTGTATCTTCTGTCGTCATTTCTTACGTCATCTCCTAGAAATCTCTGTGTGTGCTGTCTATCGACTGTGGACTCGAACAGTCTTCGTGTTCATAATCTTCGTCTTCTAGGTTTATGATGTGCTGTAGCTGCAAAGTATCTCCTTTCCCTGCAAAGGGTAGAAGCATTCTCCAATTTGTTTTTGTGTAAACTTATATGTAGTGTCCTTCACCTAATAATTGATAGTTTCTCCATGGAAAATAATCGGGAATTTATGGAGTTTCCTGATGTTTTTTAATAAATTGTGCAAAACTATCTGGGACTTTTTCAGTTGTTAGATCTGTTTGACTCAACCAAGGTAGAGTTGCGAATTCTATGTTGGTTTTTGTCATTGCTGTTTGCAGATGATTACTTGAATTCTATGTTGGTTTATTATTATCTAACCATAAACGACATTGTATATTTATCATGTTTGTTGATCCTTGTGTTTGTATGTAAGTTTGATCATCTGGTTTTTGTAGAGCCATTTTACTTATTTATTCTGTTTTAATTAGTCTTTCTAGTTCTTCTACTTTATTTTCTAAGTTTTTTATTTTTAAACTATGAAATTCTATTGTTAATTTCAATTTATCTATTCTTTCATTTTCATTATTTTTGAGACTTGTTTTAACTTTAGATGTTTTAGCTATATCTTTATCATAAATTTCCTTAAGACATTTAAAACAAATTTCTGTAAAACATTTATTACATTGTGATCTTTTTTCTATACTAGGGTAATATCCACAATTGTAACATCTTATGTGATTATTTCCTTTATTTTGTTTCCAATCATGTTCACAATTTTCTTCTGTATTCATATATGTATATGTTACATTTGCTGTTGGATTTTCTTCTTCACTGTAAATACTATATATTGATTCGTTATCTGATTCATCATCTGTTCCTAGAGCTTCTATTTCATAATCTTGTAATTGCTCTATTAAATTAGCTCTTTCCGTATTTTTTCTCTTATTTGGACATTTATTAGCTAAATGTGTTGTTTCTCCACAAGTATAACATCTACATTTTCGTGTTTGTGGTTTTTTAACATATTTATTTGTATTATAATTCTTTCTATAATTTCTATTATATGTTGTACTTTTTCGTATCTTTTTCTTTTTATCATAAACTCCATATGCTTGTGGTGTATAAATTGCTGTTTTGCAGAATGCATAAGCATTTCTTTTTAATTGTTCGTGTAATGCTACTTCTTTGCATTTTTCTTCTAGTATGCTGAATGTATAAGTTATTCTTGGTCCTATTCCTAAATTCTGTTGTGTACCATAATTTGTTTTCCATGCTTCATGTATAGATTTTCCTAAATTACCTGGTAATTTAATAAAATAATTATCACACAGATTATCATCCATTGCTTTTCCTGTTTGTGATAGTAATCTTGTAAAATCTAATGTAAATTCATTTATGTATTTCATATCTGCTATACTTAATTATTCTAAATTTCTAATAGCTGTATCTTGTATTAAAGAGTTATTTTTGCTGGATCAACCCCTAATATAAGTGTTCTAATTTGTGATGTAAAATTATAGGGATTATCTCCTAATGCTTTAAGATTATTTATTTCCTCTGGATTTTTTGTTTTCTTACTTTGCCATATTCCTAATGCTATTGGTCCTAATGTAGTTTCTAAATATGAAAACATATCCATACTGTCTTTTTTATTTGTTTCCCATAATCTTACTACAATTTGTTCCCATGTTAAAACTTCATCTATCCATAACTGTGGTTTTTGTTGTTCTAATAATAACATATTTCCACTGTATATTTGTCCTATAGGCAATCTTCTTCCTTTTCCTATGGAATTAGACTCTTGTTGATAATTAATTGTTGGTTGTGTCCATGGTTCTCTGCCATGACTTTCGTGTGTACCACTATATTCTCCTCCCCATTCTATTTTTGGTCTTTTTAAGGGATTAAACATTTGTGTATCCATAAAATTTTGTTCTTATTTATAAAAATCTGATAACATAACTTTTCCATTCATAATATCTTCTACTAATGGTAGATTATAATATTCTTGTAATTTTTTATAACTTTCTTCATAATCCAATCCTAATTCTGTTATACATTCCATAATCATATCATCTACTTCTTCTTGTATGTTTATTTCTGTAAATTTTCTATTTATAATTTGTTCTATTGTTTTATTTGTTTCTTCTACTTTAAAACAATCTATTGAGTCTTCTTCATAATCTAATAGTGTGTAATCCATAGTTTCTTCTTGTTCAAATTTTAAGAAATTTATATCTATTTCATCTTCCTCATTGTCTGTATTATATATAAAATGTTCTTCTTCTTCTTCTAGATTCATAAAATGATATTCTTCATCATTATTTTTCTCTGTTTGTTTTTCTTTAAAATCAGTATACCTTAATTTTTGTTTTCCATTAGTTTCTTCATATATATAACTTTTCTTAGGTATCAATACTGTATTTTCTTCTTTTTCTTGTAAATCTTCTAAATCCCATTCTAATCCTGTTAACTGTTCTGGATTTATTTTCATTGGTTCTATCATTTGTATAGATTTCGATGTAATTGTTTTTACTATTCCTTCTATATTTACTTTGTATTTCATTCCTGAACTGTTACTAGCTTTTCCTAGTACTCCTATGCTTACTACTAAGTTATTTCCTTCATATTCTTCGTAACCTTTTGTTTGTAAATCTATTTTAATGTTTTGTAAATCTTTAACATCTTTTAAAATATCTAGTGTACAATAGAATATTGCTATATTTTGACTTAAATCTACCTCCATACCTGAGATTATAGCTTTTTTCATATCTGATTTCCAACTTTTATCAAGTATTAGAGCTAACAGTTTTGTTCCTAAGTTTTTTCTTCCTAAAGCTTTAATTCCTATTATTATTAATCCTGTATGTACAAAATGTTTGTTCTGTTTTTTAATTTTTTCAATAGTATCTGGTGACAAAAGATCTAAAGTTACTGTATTATCTACTACCCTTAAACTTTCTTCTCTACTACTTCTTATAAGAGTTGTGTTTATGTTTAATCTTCCTGTTTGATATAATATTCTTGGATTTAATATGTCTAATTGATGTTGGTTATATAATTCCAAATTTCTGTCTAAATCTATTTCTTCTTCTAGTTGTATTATGTGTCTGTTACTATTAGATCATGATCCTCTTCTAATTACTCTATTTAAAAAAATGTCTGATGTTATACTATCATTTATATTACTTGTAGAATTTCTAGCTTCCTGTATAGTTCTACTTCTTCCTAAAAAATTATTATTATTATTCATTTTCTTGGCTGCCAATGTGTATATGGGGGTAGGTTTTTTCTCTATTTTTAGTTTTTGTAAAGCTTCTGTGAGTTTTTCAACTTCTAGAGGTAAACTATTTATATTTTTTCCTACTAATATATTGGACTTATTTTTTATATAATCTAGGTTTTGTGATAATTTTTTAATTTCTGCTGTTATATTTTCTATTGTTTGTTTATTAGATATAGCTTCTTGTTGTAGATTAATACTTAGATTTATAAATAAATCTACTAAAGTGTTTAACTGTGAGTTATTTGTATGTAAAGTATGTTCACAAAGGTCTTTAATATTACAAACTACAGTAAAATTATCTGTTGTAACAGGTTTTCGGTGAGCTTTTTCAGAAAATTCTAAATTTAGGAATTCTAAACATTTGATTGTTTGAGAAGTACCAATGATTAATAAATTCCAACTCTCTTTAGCTTTTATCCCTTATTCCAAATTTCTCTTAAAATATTTTCTTATATTCCAACTATTTAAAAACATCAATAATATACAAACCAAACCATACAGACTAATCTATTAAACGATTTTGTCTATATATTCTTTCTTTTAACTTAGCTCGTTCATATAGATAATACCTTAAACGATATTTATCTATATAATCTAACCAATCTGCTGAGTCTAAAGAACGAATTAATCTATCATATCTTTTGGATCTGTTTAAGAGATGTCTAATATAAAAACTAGTCATAATATTTAACCCTTTCGTTTATTATGTTATCAAAGCAACTATCTTTCCCACAATCTTCACCTAAGAGAGTTTCCCAAAAATACTGGCTTAACACGCCATAAAAGGAACTTGTCTTAGTCTTTTAGATTTTAAGAAAGCCTTTGCTCTGATACCAATTTATCAGAGAGGGTGGTATGGATACTAAAAATAAAACTGCAAATACAAAGGAAAATTAAAACTTACAGAGAGCCTTTATGCACAACGGATGATAATGAAGAAGAGTATGCACATCGGAGTAGAAGGTTACAGAAGAAAGGTTTTTTATTTTTTTTTATTTTTATGTGTGTGTTGGAATATAATATGAAGAACTGGAGAAAATTTGGGATGTTAAGGGACTGGAGCTAAAGAGATGTGGAGAGAGTTTTTTGTCACACCCCCAAAAATACCACCTAGGGAGTGTCCCTGGTAGGCGTGTGACGTACTGACAATGAGCCACTACTTACATTGAACCCACAAGTTTCAAAATAAATTTCTCAATTAATTAATAAAAATCCCATCACAAGTTTATACGAAAACCAATATGTTCAGCGGAAGCAAATAATAAACCATAATTAAGTTGTTCAAAAACCAATGTGTAATAGTAAACAAATAATCACATGAGTCTCTTCAGTCGACCCATGACCACTCCTGCTCCTCCAGACAGCAAGTTTCCAAATCCAAGATACCTAACGACCTGCGAGCATGCAACAAGTGTATCAGACAAAGCTGGCGAGTTCACAGTTTTAGAAAACGTTTGTTACCAGTTGTATGTAAAACAGTTCATTAACCAATGCAAGTAATATTGTTAATATCTCAATTCCGAACAAGACGGCTCCTGAAATACATGACTGCCCTTCCCACGTACTCCTATCTAGTACTGGGCCCCGACTGGGTCATTAGTTCACATCCGTCCTATCTAGGAGCGGTGTGAGGGTGCCAAACCTAAGTAGCGCTACCAACTAATACCCGTTACCCTCCAGGTAACATAATAAGGGACTTACAAGAGTGATAGGTGAGAATATTAACCAATATACCCGTTTTTACCCAAAGACTTATCCCTCCACGGGATACCCACTGACTGTCCCCAACCACTGGGACGCATGCTCGAATGTAGTGAACTCACCTTGGTTTGCTCGGTAAGATTGGTTACGTGTTTACAGTTGGTCGACCAAATCCTAAAATGATTACCAGTAACGGTCAGTTTCGTAACACTTAGTCACAAATTCCTTCTACTTATTACACACGTAGCACACAAGTATTATACACACCATCAATCCAATGATGTACCAGAAACGCATAACATATGACTAGTCGTAACAATTACTCATGTACATTAGTAGCTCATGGTTAACACGTAGCAGGTGTTCAAATCCCACACAAGTTCGCATTATCAATACATGCTTCACATATCCTTACTTCACGAAATCAATATATTAAGTTCTATACACACTATCGAATAACACCGATTAACCAGTTAGTTCATATTCCATTTCATGTCACGAATTTCGTTCCTACGGTAGTTTGTTAGATCATGGCCCATTCGGAACAAGGCCCATTCATAATGTATGGTCCGCATTTGAGTGTGCAACCAACACCCACCAGTGTGCGACACAACACGAACTATTACACTACCCCGCCCAACCTTATTGCATACAGCCCTATGCACATAAGCGACCCAAATAGTTTGTTCAGTCATTTGGGTCAAGCTATCATGACAACTATCACCATCTTTACTATAAACATTCGTTATCATTCCATACTAATTTTCATGTATCAATCACAGATTTCAAATCCAACAAATAAAACATGATGGCATTAATAAACTACACACTATACTTTTGACTATCATTGGCAACTTTATAAGAATACCCACATGGCTTTTGATTAGTTCAAGACTAACACACATGTAGGCCAAGTTCATTGATCATCATCTGACAAATTCCTATACACATTAATCATTATGTCTCTAGTTATATTCAATACCCATATACTTGTGATCTCATTTTAAAAATAGAAAATGAAGTTCTGATTGTTATATTTTCAATTAGTTCGTACATGTACTTGACATACATGTATGTGGCTGCATAAAACAAAGCATGTGGGGACCCCTATAACATGTGTGCCGCCACTTAGAGGTCACATGATCAGATCATCAATTGTCAACTTCATATACTTTAAATGATTAGATTCCCATTATTCAATAAATTCTAACATATCAATATCAATATTAACACTTACTGATCGATCATAATATTCAATTAGGCACTAACCACATATAATCATCCTCACATCGAATCACTATCGGATCATTATCTTTTTAAATCAATCATACGAGCATCATGCATACAAGTTCTATTATTACCACAAGATGTATTCATGTATTGCAACCTAAACTACTCTCAAGCATAAAAGCATGCATCGATTTCAATCATACAGTTTCAATCTTGATCATACCCATGTGAGCAACAAGTAATCATACCATCTAATCACAACTAAAGTTATATACACGTATGATCTCAGTTTCTAAACTACAATCTTGTTTGTTTATATACTTCATCGCATAACAACATGCCACACAAGAATCAAGAATACCAATTAATATACATCAAATAAAAGAGGGGATATACTAACCACTGGCTCTACCGAATAGACTACTGCTTCGAAGAGGGGGGGGGGGTGTTACCGCCGTTGCACGTCTAATGAGAGTATAGGGTTTGTGTACGTAATTAAAGGGAATGGGAGGTGGGCTCGGTTTGGGTTCGGTCCAATAAACAGTCAACATGTAGTCTAATTTCGGCTGATCAATTAATAAGATATGATTCATTGAATATTGAAGTAATCACTTTTATACACCAATTTGGCGGACCATGTGCATTTTATGAATATTGGTTTTCATGCGATGTGTTTAGTGATTCAATAATAGGTCTCGGCCCAATCCTCACACCCTCACTTGGGCTTTACCCGATCCATGACTTACAAAGATATCCTAAGTGTATGTGTGCCAAGATGTCCACATGCGGCCCAAATGTAACGTGTGTGCGTTTTAAACATATATACGATATAGACGGCCCAAAAGTATAATCGGCCCAAACGTCTAACAAGTTTAACGTGAGAGGAAACGTTGGAAAGGAATAATGAGAAATTAAGATCATGAACGAAATGGCACTAACCTTGAAAGTCCGGGTTGTCACTTCATCCCCAACTTGAAAGAAATTTCGTCCCGAAATTTGACAAGTAACTAGTCCAAAACGGCCAAAATATTAACTCATGATCCAAAAAGACGAGATGTTGGATGACTGTGGATTTTCCGCGGGTACCACATCATCCCCAACTTGAAAGGGAATTTCGTCCCGAAATTCCTCAATGACAGCAAAAGTTGTTTCAACCGCTTGAAAAATTGAGAATACTAGAGCTCTATCCAACATTCGCGTTTCCGCGTGAACTCCGGTCCACGTCTTGAGTTCCAATGAACTCTCACGATTGAAATTCGACTGTGTTAACAGTGGGTTCCTCGAGAAGGGTATCATAAGTGTTGCGTCGAGCAGATGCTTCTTTAGGTTCGAGACATAAATGGCATTGTGACCGTTACCCAATTCATCAGGTAACTTGTGTTTGTATATCACCGATCCGTTACAGGAATCCAAATGTCCTAGTGTAGCGCAGACTAAACTTGCCACGTTTCCCATAGCGTATTGCACCCTCCCAGGGTGAGACTCCCAATATGACACGTTCGCCTGCAGCGAACTCCCGGTGTTTCTTAAGTTATCAGGGTTCCTGGCGATCACGCGTTGTTGCCACGCAATTTCCAGTACCGAGTGCAAATCCTAGTCCCGTGATTAGGTTGTCTTTCCCTCAATCCAACAAGGAGGTTGGCATTATCATCCACGTAATGCCTCAAACAAAGTCGTAGGCATACTAACACGGTAACGGCTGCAGTAGGGCTCACCCAAAGATAAGTGTCCTTCCCAAATGTTTACTAACGTCAATCACGCACATGCTCGCAGCATGTCTTCGTGTGTCGGGATAGTTCGTTACTCTATCCGGTTGTCCTACAGTGATAAGTAATGCTCATGTCTAGATGTGAATCAAGAGTGTTGTGTATTGCCTGACATAAATCAGGTATAGATCCAAAATCAGAGATAACAGGAGTTGGCATCTCGTGCCTAAAAGCCACCTCTCCCGGAGGAATATTCACAAGCTGGTGGAGACTCGTCAGTTTCCTTAATTGCAAGAGAGTGTACTGGTTACATGAGACAATCAACGATCACCCAGGTGATATTGTTTCCGTTTCGAGTTGTAAGTAGACTAGTGACAAAATCCATGGTAGTATGTTCTCTTTTCCATACATGTGTTTCTGGTTGCTAAAACCCCACCTTGACTTTTTCACAAGTCAAACATTGTTCTCATGTGTTGCTATGTGGTACTTCAGGCCCGGTCACCCGTACATGGTCTTCAGGTTTTAATACATCCTTTCAAAACTCGGATGAATAGGATATCGAGGCCCGTGTGCTTCGCCTGCACCAGTTCCCTAAGGTTACTGTATAGTGAGGTCCATATTCGTTCCATGACGTAGCAAATATCGTCCGACTTGCCAAAGGTTGCTTCCCCATGCCCCGCATGGGTCAATCTTGAGAACTCTCTACCTTCAGTTCTTCAATTTGAACAAGGCGAGTCTGATCAGGTATGTTAAAGTCGATAGCGAGCTGCAAAGCTCGTGCACGTCCAGGTTTCACGGTCGTATTCGTTCAAGAGTTCCATCCAACGATGTTATTGCATGCTTTAGGTCCTTTCGAAACAACGATACACGGAAGGCCCTTGTGATCGGTCTAAGTAATGTATTTGGTATCGTCCAAGTAATGCCTCTAGCTCAAATCCGAGATCGTGGCTTCCACCCCAGGTTGTGAGTCGCGCAATTCTTCCTGTTAATCTACCACGTAAACCATCGCCCTCTCATGTTGCATCGGTGTGTAATTGAGACTCTGAATCGGACCATCATGGTATACCGCCAGATCATCAGCACCCTCGGATAGAAGTGATGCTCAGTGCGTTGCAGGGTTGGGTTTCAAAAGCTGAAAAGACGTCCTCTTGTTTCGTCTCCCAAGAGTTCACAGCACTCTGCTGTGCTAAAGAGATTGAAGCTGCGAAAACCTCAAAAGTCCTGTGATGAATCTACGATAGTAACTAGCTGGACCAAGAATTTACTATATCCCCGATGGGCTATTCGGTGCCGATCAATATTTGATGGAAAGGGTCTTTAGCGGGATCTGCATATTTTTCCACTCCGTCGACTTCGCGACTAAGCAAGCGTACCTCCCCAATCCTGAAGTCACACTTAGGTAAACTTCGCGTGGAGTTGCTCCTCCCCCAGGGTTCTATAATAAGCTACCAATGCCATCCATGATGTTCCTTTCTCCTGGAAATGATCCAAAACGTCATCAATAAACACGGTCGATTCATGTGGTCCATAAAGCTGCTGGTGTGTTGGTTAACTCAATGGTCATGGTGTACAAAGTCGCAATGGCCGTATTGCGTTCGATATTCCGTTTCAGGAACCTTCTCCTCTTGGTCTTCCGTCAACACATGGTCAAGGCAAACAGTTCTCGCTTGTCACCTTGCTGAGTTCTAGATAATCAGTACACATACGAAAAGGCTTTATCTTCCCGAATATAGCTGGGGCTCCCCAAAGCGAACAAAAACTACATCCAATAAAACTCCTGTCCAACAGTTCCTGTAGATAGTCCTTGCAACCCTCCTGGTGCAAGACGGTATGTAGCACGAGTAATCAGGGCTGCCCCTATCGTGAGATCAAACTGATATTCTGCCTAACAGTGGTGGAAGTAAATCTGTAAGCTCCTCGGGTAGCACACTGAGAGGAATCACGAATAATTGGTGGATCCTCGATCCTCTTTTCCTTAGCCTCAACATCAGTAACGGTTGCTAACGTAGCGGGGTGATCCCTCCGTAGACACTTCTGGGCCTTCATAGCTGATATGGCGCTAACTTTTGCACCACTCTGTTGCTTTAGAACAAATAACGATTCTCCACACAAAATTTTCTCCTCACAAGGTGTGTCTGCGCGATTTCTGAATACCCAATCCACACTAACCACTGTATTGTAACCATCAGGGGTAGTAGAAGGAAGGTCGATGTCGAACACCTATCCCCCAAGGTCGAGTTTGCATCCTAGTGAACATATAAGGCTTCAATTGACTTGCATCAGCCGACTCCACAACAGGTTCGGTTTCAAGAAGCATCAGGGTTAAACAGAACAGAGACGAAGCGAATAGCTACCCATCCAAGCTATCGTGTTGCTATTACGCCTGGTATAGCCTAGGCCAATGCTAAATGTCCTTCAATGAGCTTCATTTCCAGTGTTGTTTTCGTCACGAGAATTTCCAGTACTGCCGTCGTTCCCTTGGTTGTCGTCACCTTGACTTAACACAGTCAATCCTTGTCGAGGTCACCTTCGTTTCCATACTGTAAGCTATGATCACGAGTACCTTGATGTTGCCGCGACTGTTGCCTCTAATATCGTTGCCTGTAACGGTGTCCTGCGTCCTTTCACCAACAAGGTCCATCTTTTCACATTCCGTGCCACGTCCTAAGGCACTACTCATGGTGCGGGTTGTTACACAGTCCGCTCTACAGTCAATTGTCATCGATTTTGTCCTGATTGGTTCGTAAGAGTCCACTCCCATGAGTCGCTGGCTGGGGTTAAGGATTCGATTGGAGTCAAATCGCTGTTGTTCGTTGCCGGTAACTAGGGTCGTTCAAATGCTGAAGTCGGTAAGGTACTACGTTTACCCTCTTGTCCATCGTTCTTGCAACTTGCAAGTTGACTGAGTAATACACAGTATGTCGCGAGAGTGTTGCAGAAGTGATCGCACTTCGGGATCTAAGGCGTCAGCACGCTAAGTTCCAGCAAACAAAGATAAGTGAGGAAAGTATAGTCCAATCATTTGACGCTGAGCCATCCAACTCAGGGACATTCGTACTAGCACCTAACATTCTACACAGTTCGCTAGGCGTTCAGATGTGTGATCAGGTGATACTCGATAGCATCGAGATTCGTAAAGATTCAGAAAAGGGGTGAAAAGATCATGTTCGAGTAGGAGACAATCACTGCTAAGACTCCTATAGACTGCTGAGTTCTAACATAACGTCAATTAACAGAGCGGAACCCCTCTCACACTCGTTAAGCCTCACTGGGACTCACATGCACCCCACATTATTATTATGTGTGCACCCATAATAATAAGGCAATTTGCATGCTTATCTCAGTGCCTCTTAACTCGCGCTAAAAGGTTCCCCGAATTCAAGCAATAAGACAGATGACGCCAAAACATAGATCATGAAAGTTCAAGAAGAGTCGCACTCTTAAAACACGTAACATGGGTTGGTAACATAGATGTTCATACTGCAGTGCTAAATGTGCATTCACGTGTGATGTTATTCGTAAGCAAACACTAGATATGCTATGCATTAGTAAACGAGAAACGAACCTTGCAGTCTGGAGCTGAGTGTCATGGTCGATTTCGGATCTGTTCGGTTATAGTCTGGTTTTATAAAAACGTTTTAAAACCAAGTTCACTATAACCAGTGGCTCTGATACCAAACTGTCACACCCCCAAAAATACCACCTAGGGAGTGTCCCTGGTAGGCGTGTGACGTACTGACAATGAGCCACTACTTACATTGAACCCACAAGTTTCAAAATAAATTTCTCAATTAATTAATAAAAATCCCATCACAAGTTTATACGAAAACCAATATGTTCAGCGGAAGCAAATAATAAACCATAATTAAGTTGTTCAAAAACCAATGTGTAATAGTAAACAAATAATCACATGAGTCTCTTCAGTCGACCCATGACCACTCCTGTTCCTCCAGACAGCAAGTTTCCAAATCCAAGATACCTAACGACCTGCGAGCATGCAACAAGTGTATCAAACAAAGCTGGCGAGTTCACAGTTTTAGAAAACGTTTGTTACCAGTTGTATGTAAAACAGTTCATTAACCAATGCAAGTAATATTGTTAATATCTCAATTCCGAACAAGACGGCTCCTGAAATACATGACTGCCCTTCCCACGTACTCCTATCTAGTACTGGGCCCCGACTGGGTCATTAGTTCACATCCGTCCTATCTAGGAGCGGTGTGAGGGTGCCAAACCTAAGTAGCGCTACCAACTAATACCCGTTACCCTCCAGGTAACATAATAAGGGACTTACAAGAGTGATAGGTGAGAATATTAACCAATATACCCGTTTTTACCCAAAGACTTATCCCTCCACGGGATACCCACTGACTGTCCCCAACCACTGGGACGCATGCTCGAATGTAGTGAACTCACCTTGGTTTGCTCGGTAAGATTGGTTACGTGTTTACAGTTGGTCGACCAAATCCTAAAATGATTACCAGTAACGGTCAGTTTCGTAACACTTAGTCACAAATTCCTTCTACTTATTACACACGTAGCACACAAGTATTATACACACCATCAATCCAATGATGTACCAGAAACGCATAACATATGACTAGTCGTAACAATTACTCATGTACATTAGTAGCTCATGGTTAACACGTAGCAGGTGTTCAAGTCCCACACAAGTTCGCATTATCAATACATGCTTCACATATCCTTACTTCACGAAATCAATATATTAAGTTCTATACACACTATCGAATAACACCGATTAACCAGTTAGTTCATATTCCATTTCATGTCACGAATTTCGTTCCTACGGTAGTTTGTTAGATCATGGCCCATTCGGAACAAGGCCCATTCATAATGTATGGTCCGCATTTGAGTGTGCAACCAACACCCACCAGTGTGCGACACAACACGAACTATTACACTACCCCGCCCAACCTTATTGCATACAGCCCTATGCACATAAGCGGCCCAAATAGTTTGTTCAGTCATTTGGGTCAAGCTATGATGACAACTATCACCATCTTTACTATAAACATTCGTTATCATTCCATACTAATTTTCATGTATCAATCACAGATTTCAAATCCAACAAATAAAACATGATGGCATTAATAAACTACACACTATACTTTTGACTATCATTGGCAACTTTATAAGAATACCCACATGGCTTTTGATTAGTTCAAGACTAACACACATGTAGGCCAAGTTCATTGATCATCATCTGACAAATTCCTATACACATTAATCATTATGTCTCTAGTTATATTCAATACCCATATACTTGTGATCTCATTTTAAAAATAGAAAATGAAGTTCTGATTGTTATATTTTCAATTAGTTCGTACATGTACTTGACATACATGTATGTGGCTGCATAAAACAAAGCATGTGGGGACCCCTATAACATGTGTGCCGCCACTTAGAGGTCACATGATCAGATCATCAATTGTCAACTTCATATACTTTAAATGATTAGATTCCCATTATTCAATAAATTCTAACATATCAATATCAATATTAACACTTACTGATCGATCATAATATTCAATTAGGCACTAACCACATATAATCATCCTCACATCGAATCACTATCGGATCATTATCTTTTTAAATCAATCATACGAGCATCATGCATACAAGTTCTATTATTACCACAAGATGTATTCATGTATTGCAACCTAAACTACTCTCAAGCATAAAAGCATGCATCGATTTCAATCATACAGTTTCAATCTTGATCATACCCATGTGAGCAACAAGTAATCATACCATCTAATCACAACTAAAGTTATATACACGTATGATCTCAGATTCTAAACTACAATCTTGTTTGTTTATATACTTCATCGCATAACAACATGCCACACAAGAATCAAGAATACCAATTAATATACATCAAATAAAAGAGGGGATATACTAACCACTGGCTCTACCGAATAGACTACTGCTTCGAAGAGGGGGGGTGTTACCGCCGTTGCACGTCTAATGAGAGTATAGGGTTTGTGTACGTAATTAAAGGGAATGGGAGGTGGGCTCGGTTTGGGTTCGGTCCAATAAACAGTCAACATGTAGTCTAATTTCGGCTGATCAATTAATAAGATATGATTCATTGAATATTGAAGTAATCACTTTTATACACCAATTTGGCGGACCATGTGCATTTTATGAATATTGGTTTTCATGCGATGTGTTTAGTGATTCAATAATAGGTCTCGGCCCAATCCTCACACCCTCACTTGGGCTTTACCCGATCCATGACTTACAAAGATATCCTAAGTGTATGTGTGCCAAGATGTCCACATGCGGCCCAAATGTAACGTGTGTGCGTTTTAAACATATATACGATATAGACGGCCCAAAAGTATAATCGGCCCAAACGTCTAACAAGTTTAACGTGAGAGGAAACGTTGGAAAGGAATAATGAGAAATTAAGATCATGAACGAAATGGCACTAACCTTGAAAGTCCGGGTTGTCACATTTTTAGTGTGCCATTGAAGTAGTACTTTTATTACTCGTAATGGTTCTCGATATATTACAACGATTTACAATGCCTCCATATATAGGCAAAAATAAAGAAACAAAACATCTGTTCTAAATACAAAAGTCAAAAAGCCTAGTCTAAAAAGTAAAGAAAACGAATAATTACAAAGCTAAATTCCAAAATTAGTGTGGAAAATTATTGCCCTCTGTCGACCACTTTCTGTATATAATTGGGCTTTTAAAACGTCATTGCTTACGGCATGTTTTTTGTCTTGTATCTTCTGTCGTCATTTCTTACGTCATCTCCTAGAAATCTCTGTGTGTGCTGTCTATCGACTGTGGACTCGAACAGTCTTCGTGTTCACAATCTTCGTCTTCTAGGTTTATGATGTGCTGTAGCTGCAAAGTATCTCCTTTCCCTGCAAAGGGTAGAAGCATTCTCCAATTTGTTTTTGTGTAAACTTATATGTAGTGTCCTTCACCTAATAATTGATAGTTTCTCCATGGAAAATAATCGGGAATTTATGGAGTTTCCTGATGTTTTTTAATAAATTGTGCAAAACTATCTGGGACTTTTTCAGATGTTAGATCTGTTTGACTCAACCAAGGTAGAGTTGCGAATTCTATGTTGGTTTTTGTCATTGCGGTTTGCAGATGATTACTTGAATTCTATGTTGGTTTATTATTATCTAACCATAAACGACATTGTATATTTATCATGTTTGTTGATCCTTGTGTTTGTATGTAAGTTTGATCATCTGGTTTTTGTAGAGCCATTTTACTTATTTATTCTGTTTTAATTAGTCTTTCTAGTTCTTCTACTTTATTTTCTAAGTTTTTTATTTTTAAACTATGAAATTCTATTGTTAATTTCAATTTATCTATTCTTTCATTTTCATTATTTTTGAGACTTGTTTTAACTTTAGATGTTTTAGCTATATCTTTATCATAAATTTCCTTAAGACATTTAAAACAAATTTCTGTAAAACATTTATTACATTGTGATCTTTTTTCTATACTAGGGTAATATCCACAATTGTAACATCTTATGTGATTATTTCCTTTATTTTGTTTCCAATCATGTTCACAATTTTCTTCTGTATTCATATATGTATATGTTACATTTGCTGTTGGATTTTCTTCTTCACTGTAAATACTATATATTGATTCGTTATCTGATTCATCATCTGTTCCTAGAGCTTCTATTTCATAATCTTGTAATTGCTCTATTAAATTAGCTCTTTCCGTATTTTTTCTCTTATTTGGACATTTATTAGCTAAATGTGTTGTTTCTCCACAAGTATAACATCTACATTTTCGTGTTTGTGGTTTTTTAACATATTTATTTGTATTATAATTCTTTCTATAATTTCTATTATATGTTGTACTTTTTCGTATCTTTTTCTTTTTATCATAAACTCCATATGCTTGTGGTGTATAAATTGCTGTTTTGCAGAATGCATAAGCATTTCTTTTTAATTGTTCGTGTAATGCTACTTCTTTGCATTTTTCTTCTAGTATGCTGAATGTATAAGTTATTCTTGGTCCTATTCCTAAATTCTGTTGTGTACCATAATTTGTTTTCCATGCTTCATGTATAGATTTTCCTAAATTACCTGGTAATTTAATAAAATAATTATCACACAGATTATCATCCATTGCTTTTCCTGTTTGTGATAGTAATCTTGTAAAATCTAATGTAAATTCATTTATGTATTTCATATCTGCTATACTTAATTATTCTAAATTTCTAATAGCTGTATCTTGTATTAAAGAGTTATTTTTGCTGGATCAACCCCTAATATAAGTGTTCTAATTTGTGATGTAAAATTATAGGGATTATCTCCTAATGCTTTAAGATTATTTATTTCCTCTGGATTTTTTGTTTTCTTACTTTGCCATATTCCTAATGCTATTGGTCCTAATGTAGTTTCTAAATATGAAAACATATCCATACTGTCTTTTTTATTTGTTTCCCATAATCTTACTACAATTTGTTCCCATGTTAAAACTTCATCTATCCATAACTGTGGTTTTTGTTGTTCTAATAATAACATATTTCCACTGTATATTTGTCCTATAGGCAATCTTCTTCCTTTTCCTATGGAATTAGACTCTTGTTGATAATTAATTGTTGGTTGTGTCCATGGTTCTCTGCCATGACTTTCGTGTGTACCACTATATTCTCCTCCCCATTCTATTTTTGGTCTTTTTAAGGGATTAAACATTTGTGTATCCATAAAATTTTGTTCTTATTTATAAAAATCTGATAACATAACTTTTCCATTCATAATATCTTCTACTAATGGTAGATTATAATATTCTTGTAATTTTTTATAACTTTCTTCATAATCCAATCCTAATTCTGTTATACATTCCATAATCATATCATCTACTTCTTCTTGTATGTTTATTTCTGTAAATTTTCTATTTATAATTTGTTCTATTGTTTTATTTGTTTCTTCTACTTTAAAACAATCTATTGAGTCTTCTTCGTAATCTAATAGTGTGTAATCCATAGTTTCTTCTTGTTCAAATTTTAAGAAATTTATATCTATTTCATCTTCCTCATTGTCTGTATTATATATAAAATGTTCTTCTTCTTCTTCTAGATTCATAAAATGATATTCTTCATCATTATTTTTCTCTGTTTGTTTTTCTTTAAAATCAGTATACCTTAATTTTTGTTTTCCATTAGTTTCTTCATATATATAACTTTTCTTAGGTATCAATACTGTATTTTCTTCTTTTTCTTGTAAATCTTCTAAATCCCATTCTAATCCTGTTAACTGTTCTGGATTTATTTTCATTGGTTCTATCATTTGTATAGATTTCGATGCAATTGTTTTTACTATTCCTTCTATATTTACTTTGTATTTCATTCCTGAACTGTTACTAGCTTTTCCTAGTACCCCTATGCTTACTACTAAGTTATTTCCTTCATATTCTTCGTAACCTTTTGTTTGTAAATCTATTTTAATGTTTTGTAAATCTTTAACATCTTTTAAAATATCTAGTGTACAATAGAATATTGCTATATTTTGACTTAAATCTACCTCCATACCTGAGATTATAGCTTTTTTCATATCTGATTTCCAACTTTTATCAAGTATTAGAGCTAACAGTTTTGTTCCTAAGTTTTTTCTTCCTAAAGCTTTAATTCCTATTATTATTAATCCTGTATGTACAAAATGTTTGTTCTGTTTTTTAATTTTTTCAATAGTATCTGGTGACAAAAGATCTAAAGTTACTGTATTATCTACTACCCTTAAACTTTCTTCTCTACTACTTCTTATAAGAGTTGTGTTTATGTTTAATCTTCCTGTTTGATATAATATTCTTGGATTTAATATGTCTAATTGATGTTGGTTATATAATTCCAAATTTCTGTCTAAATCTATTTCTTCTTCTAGTTGTATTATGTGTCTGTTACTATTAGATCATGATCCTCTTCTAATTACTCTATTTAAAAAAATGTCTGATGTTATACTATCATTTATATTACTTGTAGAATTTCTAGCTTCCTGTATAGTTCTACTTCTTCCTAAAAAATTATTATTATTATTCATTTTCTTGGCTGCCAATGTGTATATGGGGGTAGGTTTTTTCTCTATTTTTAGTTTTTGTAAAGCTTCTGTGAGTTTTTCAACTTCTAGAGGTAAACTATTTATATTTTTTCCTACTAATATATTGGACTTATTTTTTATATAATCTAGGTTTTGTGATAATTTTTTAATTTCTGCTGTTATATTTTCTATTGTTTGTTTATTAGATATAGCTTCTTGTTGTAGATTAATACTTAGATTTATAAATAAATCTACTAAAGTGTTTAACTGTGAGTTATTTGTATGTAAAGTATGTTCACAAAGGTCTTTAATATTACAAACTACAGTAAAATTATCTGTTGTAACAGGTTTTCGGTGAGCTTTTTCAGAAAATTCTAAATTTAGGAATTCTAAACATTTGATTGTTTGAGAAGTACCAATGATTAATAAATTCCAACTCTCTTTAGCTTTTATCCCTTATTCCAAATTTCTCTTAAAATATTTTCTTATATTCCAACTATTTAAAAACATCAATAATATACAAACCAAACCATACAGACTAATCTATTAAACGATTTTGTCTATATATTCTTTCTTTTAACTTAGCTCGTTCATATAGATAATACCTTAAACGATATTTATCTATATAATCTAACCAATCTGCTGAGTCTAAAGAACGAATTAATCTATCATATCTTTTGGATCTGTTTAAGAGATGTCTAATATAAAAACTAGTCATAATATTTAACCCTTTCGTTTATTATGTTATCAAAGCAACTATCTTTCCCACAATCTTCACCTAAGAGAGTTTCCCAAAAATACTGGCTTAACACGCCATAAAAGGAACTTGTCTTAGTCTTTTAGATTTTAAGAAAGCCTTTGCTCTGATACCAATTTATCAGAGAGGGTGGTATGGATACTAAAAATAAAACTGCAAATACAAAGGAAAATTAAAACTTACAGAGAGCCTTTATGCACAACGGATGATAATGAAGAAGAGTATGCACATCGGAGTAGAAGGTTACAGAAGAAAGGTTTTTTATTTTTTTTTTA
Organism: Helianthus tuberosus; assembly: GCA_030545235.1. Classification (NCBI taxonomy): domain Eukaryota; kingdom Viridiplantae; phylum Streptophyta; class Magnoliopsida; order Asterales; family Asteraceae; genus Helianthus; species Helianthus tuberosus. The sequence goes on from CM060359.1 coordinate 6,381,813, forward strand.
TTTTTATGTGTGTGTTGGAATATAATATGAAGAACTGGAGAAAATTTGGGATGTTAAGGGACTGGAGCTAAAGAGATGTGGAGAGAGTTTTTAGTGTGCCATTGAAGTAGTACTTTTATTACTCGTAATGGTTCTCGATATATTACAACGATTTACAATGCCTCCATATATAGGCAAAAATAAAGAAACAAAACATCTGTTCTAAATACAAAAGTCAAAAAGCCTAGTCTAAAAAGTAAAGAAAACGAATAATTACAAAGCTAAATTCCAAAATTAGTGTGGAAAATTATTGCCCTCTGTCGACCACTTTCTGTATATAATTGGGCTTTTAAAACGTCATTGCTTACGGCATGTTTTTTGTCTTGTATCTTCTGTCGTCATTTATTACGTCATCTCCTAGAAATCTCTGTGTGTGCTGTCTATCGACTGTGGACTCGAACAGTCTTCGTGTTCACAATCTTCGTCTTCTAGGTTTATGATGTGTTGTAGCTGCAAAGTATCTCTTTCCCCTGCAAAGGGTAGATGCATTCTCCAATTTGTTTTTGTGTAAACTTGTATGTAGTGTTCTTCACCTAATAATTGATAGTTTCTCCATGGAAAATAATCAGGAATTTCTGGAGTTTCCTGATGTTTTTTAATAAATTTTGCAAAACTATCTGGGACCTTTTCAGTTGTTTGATCTGTATGACTCAACCAAGGTAGAGTTGCGAATTCTTTGGTTGTTATTGTCATTGCTGTTTGCAGATGATTACTTGAATTCTTGTATGACTCAACTAGAAAAACAATTTTTATTGAACATGACAGACACAAGAATTCAAGTAATCATCTGCAAACAGCAATGACAAAAACCAACATAGAATTCGCAACTCTACCTTGGTTGAGTCATACAGATCAAACAACTGAAAAAGACCCAGATAGTTTTGCACAATTTATTAAAACACATCATGAAACTCCAGAAATTCCTGATTATTTTCCATGGAGAAACTATCAATTATTAGGTGAAGGACATTACATACAAGTTTACACAAACACAAATTGGAAAATGCTTCTTCCCTTTGCAGGGGAAGGAGATACTTTGCAGCTACAGCACATCATAAACCTAGAAGACGAAGATTGTGAACACGAAAACTGTTCGAGTCCACAGTCGATAGACAGCACACACAGAGATTTCTAGGAGATGACGTAAGAAATGACGACAGAAGATACAAGACAAAAAACATGCCGTAAGCAATGACGTTTTAAAAGCCCAATTATATACAGAAAGTGGTCGACAGAGGGCAATAATTTTCTACACTAATTTTGGAATTTAGCTTTGTAATTATTCGTTTTCTTTACTTTTTAGACTAGGCTTTTTGACTTTTGTATTTAGAACAGATGCTTTGTTTCTTTATTTTTGCCTATATATAGAGGCATTGTAAATCGTTGTAATATATCGAGAACCATTACGAGTAATAAAAGTACTACTTCAATGGCACACTAAAAACTCTCTCCACATCTCTTTAGCTCCAGTCCCTTAACATCCCAAATTTTCTCCAGTTCTTCATATTATATTCCAACACACACATAAAAAAAATTAAAAAAAAAATAAAAACCTTTCTTCTGTAACCTTCTACTCCGCTGTGCATACTATCCTTCATCATCATCCGCTGTGCATAAAGGCTCTGTAAGTTTTAATTTTCCTTTGTATTTGCAGTTTTATTTTTAGTATCCATACCACCCTCTCTGTTAAATTTCTTCTCAAATGAACATTCCCATATATATATATATATATATATATAGGGTCGGGATTTAGAGAAAACGGTAGAAAATGTGAGAACGGTGAGAACGCTTATCGATCGTCCGATCAAAACAATCTATGGACTAGATTGGCGTGGTGGCATTTTCGTAAATAACATCAATTTTATTACGTGGACGCGCTTCATTAAGGGTAAAAGCGTCTTTTGACTACTCCAAACAAAACGCCACCTCATGAAAATAAAACGCCAAAACAAAAATCACACAGCATTCTGCTAAAAACGCCCTTAGATAATAAACGCCAAACTTAATTATAGTAAAATCCCCGCCTATAAAAACCGCCAAAAAAATCCTATATATACAACAACTCAGACCTTTAATTAAAAAAACACAAAACAAAAACCCCAAACGCCATATTTAATATATACCATTCGACTGATAAACGCCAGAAAACCCAAACATCAAATATATTGCTGTCAATAAAGTGTAGTTGTATGGTGTGGCCAACATCGTCAGTTATCTTTCTTAACTGAGGATTAACAATGTTATCCAACACCATACAACAACACTTTATTGATTTTAGCATGATCAAATTTATAGTTTTAAGATGGTTTATTTTGTGGCGTTCTTTTTCTCGGTAAAACGCCAAAAAGATAACATTTTGGCTGAAAGGGTGTAAACTTAATAATATTTTGCTGCATGAGATGGACGAAAATTATAGAAAAAGAGGCTGATTTCATATGAAAGTCGAAACAGCCAGTAAAGATGCTTCAAAAGAAGAAAGTGACTAGTGACAGTGAAGATTTGGAAGATCAATATTTATTTTGTTTAATTTTCTTTTTCAGTTGATTGTTATTTAATAAACAACGCCCATATCTAATAAAAACGCCAAAAAGGCAAATGTTTTATACCTTTGGCGTTTATTAAACCATCAAAAAATTACTTTGGACAAGTATTATAAAAAAACTTTTTTTATGTATTCTTTTTTTTTATTTTCCTTTTCAGTTGATTGTTGTATAATAAAAACGGCATATATAATAAAAACGCCAAAACAACCAAAATGCTTGTTTAAACGATATAATCCCGTTAAAACGCCCCAAAAAACTCCCAAACTATAAGAAAATTAGTTTGAAAAAGTATTATAAAAAACCCAAAAAAAAAATTAATAAAATAACAAACTTGAAAATGTAACTAGAAACAGTAACTTCAAATCAGAAAAACTGAAAATATTTATTATATTAGGATCTAAAACGCCAAACTTGAAAGATGGGACGTGTTACAGACTTCAGAGATAAAGCTTGTCAAAAACAATAATTACAAACAGTAACTGAAAAGACGAATACTTTATTATAATTACGCACCGCCTAACTTAGGAGCCAAAAAGAGATCCTATAAAATGATACATCTCAGCAACTTCCATTTGATCAAACAAAAAAAAAACAAACGCCAATACTACTAAATACCACTCACTGTAAAACACCAAAAAAAATCAAAGATGGCTAATATGCTTTCTTGGATATTCAGTATTATTATTCGTCAAGTTTCACTGAATGAATTGTTAGCGGAGGCGAGTAACTCAGTAAGATTTTGCTGCATGAGATTGACAAAATTTCAAGAAAAATATACTGATGCCAGTCATATGGCATTTTGTATTTTTTATTCTTGAAGAAGGCTTGGATGAGGAGAAGAGATCAATGACACTGAAGAGTGGGTTGATTATAAAGATGAAGATCAACATGAAGAAAAAGCGAAAAACCCACCCACACGTCATAGATCTATGTCCCCAAATGATGTGTGGTAAAATACACATATTTGTCCCGTGTAAATTGTATAATTATTGTATAGGTTTTATTTGTTTTTATTTAGTTATTAGTAGTATATTATATTATTTTGTGTTTTGCCAGATGCTGGTGCAAATGGAGCAAAAACGAATAATATGGAAATGACCAGCCAGTTTGACAGAGTGGTGTGCCAGGGACCGAATTAAAATTGCCGCTATTTTTCTTGAATGAGCTGAGTACGCTATCTCTATGTTATAAGATGGGCAATAATTCATATCTATTAGACGCGATCATATATAAAAGAATCATCAGTGGACCAACCTCAATGAAGCGAACAGAAATAAAATCTAAAAGGATAGCTAGCCATATTTTATATACATTACAATACCTATTGTTGAGCATATATTATTTATTTAAATGGGCTGATGACAAAAAGTAATTGAAGTCTTGAGCTGGGCCACACAAAACACAATTTTGGGGGACACGTCAATGTGGAAGATGTATGGGCCGAAAAAGGGTATCAGCCTATCAGTTTGTGTGAATTTGGACTATGGGGCCTTTTATCAATATTTAAAGAATGTTATTATTATAACAAAAGGAGGGGTAGACGGCTGAAAAACATACGACAGAAGATAGAAAGGGACGACTGTTCAGAGCCGCAAATCAGAAGCACGAGCAGAAACATTCAGGGACGAAATTTCGAATACTTTTTGGCAAGGTTCAAGGCTAGAGAATCATTGGGATTGAAAGAGGGAAGCTTGGAAGTCAAAGAATTTACGGGTTCTTTCTAGTTTTTTTTTATTCTTTGTCATGAATTCTTGTTTGAACTTAGTTGACTTGTTTTCGTTATTTTACATGCTTGGCTAATTTTATAAACCACCTAGACTATGATGAATGGATTAATATAAAGATTTTACCTTTTTAGTTAATTGCATGATTGTTATGGGTGATTGTGTTTAGTAAGCGGTTTGATTTAATGATTTGATGCACATGCGTACTTTAACTTGGTTTATTATTGTCATTTGCTTCGTATGATTCTTAGTGACGGTCTATATCACAACATAGAGTCATACTAGGGTTTAGGATTTTGGTGAGTGTCTATATCACGTAAGAAATCTTATCTCTTTAGGGAGAATCGGCCGATAACCTCTAGAAGTAAGTGTTAGTAATTTGCTAGGTTTTAGTGTTCTACTAGTCCTAATAACTGGGAAGTGAGGGGCTATTGGTAGGTCTTACCCGGCGAATTGATTTAGATAGGCCTTGGGAAAGGTTATGTCTTGGTTTACCTGTCGGTCTTATTAGTCTATCAAGTCAAATTAATTACTTCAAACTACCCTAGATCTAGGATTGGGAAAGAATAGGTCAACATTAGGGTACTTACACAATAATTAGACAACTGGGAAGACGTCTAATAACCGGTAGAATTAACGGCCTAGGTAGTGCCACAGGTTTCTCCTTGAGAAGGGTCGAGGGGCCTCGTGGGTTCTTAATAGGTTTAGTATTTTAAGATCCCGGTTCCATAACTCATGCATTTAACTTAATCGGTAATCTCTTAAAAACAATCCAGGATTCTTGTCTAGGTGGTCCCGTTCTCATATAAGAAAAGTTCTCAGTCTTTATTCGTTTTAGTCTAGTTTTAGTTAATTTAGTAGTTTAATATAGATTTCCTAGATTTTCAGTAACCCCCCCAAACAAATAAACAAGTTTAAGTCATGTCAGTCAGTGTCTGTCAGAGTCTAGTTTACGTGATTTATAGAGTCTCGTGGTTCGATATCCGGACTTCCTAGGTTATACTACATTGATCGGTACACTTGCCGATTGTGTGGTTTTAGGTCGAGTCTAGAATTAAAGCTTTTTAGTGTCTAGCTTAGAGAGTCTTATTTAGTTAATTTTTATTAGTCTGTTTAGCACACATCAAGTTTTTGGCGCCGTTGCCGGGGACTCTTGGCAATCGCGTTCATTAGCTTTGATAGACTTTATTGACATATACGTGCTACGTGTTTGTTTTGTTTTGAGTTTTTTTTTCCCACCCGATAGCCCTACTTCTAGCACTTCTAGCATCCCAGAAAACTTAGATCACATGGCCAACGCTAGGCAAACCGTTCACGAACAAGCCACCCAAGGCTTCACTGGTCTTGCTTCACCCATTACTGTCCCACCCATAGTTAGCGAGAATTCATGGCAGATTCCATCTTATGCCATGCAGGCCATAACCAATAGCATCCAATTCCATGGCCGAGACGATGAGGACGCCCCGGCCCACATAAACCGTTTCTCTCGTATGCTAGCTACCTTTAACCTTCACGGTGCACCCAACGATGCCACCTACCTACAGCTTTTCCCATTCTCATTAGCCGGCCGTGCGGCTACTTGGTTGGACTCTCAACCAACCGGCACCTTTACCACTTGGGCGGGGCTTCGTCAAGCCTTTTTGAATAAGTATTTCCCGCCCGCAAAAGCATCACGCCTTAGGGACCAAATCCACTCTTTCCGCATGGAGCCCGACGAGCCTTACTACCTTGCTTGGGAGCGTTTCCAAAAACTTTGTGCTCGTTGCTCCCAGCATGGTCTTTCCGATTGGGCTTTATGTGAGAAATTCTATAACGGTCTTACCCAAGACACTAGAGATAGGTTCGATACTAATGCGGGGGGGCATATGATGGGTATTCTTACAGTTGCTGAGTGTTTAGAGCGTTTTGAGGCATTTGCCCAGTCTCAATCTCAATCACGAGCCGATCAGCGGTATCACAGTGGTAATTCAAATACCACTACTAGTGCACCCGCCCGTGGGGTGAACCATGTCACCATGGACCCTAGTTTGGCCGTTGTGTTGGAAAACATGACTCGAGAGCTCAAGGAGATTAGAGCTAAGGTGGATAGGTGTGAGTTTTGCCGAGGGGGTCACGGCACGAGTGCGTGCCCATTGCTAGCTGGTGAGGAGCAAGTTGATTTCGTAGGAGGAGGTTTCGGTAGAGGTCAATCTAGTGGGTTTGGTAATAATAATTTTGGTTCGGGTTGGCGTAATGATAATAATAATAATTTTGCTAATAACAACAATTTTCGCTCAAATGGACCCCCTGGTTTTCAAATAGCTCAAAATCCAAATAGGGGTTTAGGTTCACTCTTTGGTGGGGGTTCAAATGGGCAGGTCAAGGATGGGGGGTCAAATAATCAGGTTCAAACATGTCAGGGTTTAAGTTTTGATTTAGGGGGCAGCATAGAAAGAATGGAGGCTATGATGAGCCAGCTAGTTGTTAGGGACCAAACCACCCAAAAGAAACTTAGCGAACATGACCTTATGCTTAAGAATCACCAAGCTGCTTTCCAAGACCTTCAAAGGGTTGTGGGTGATATGTCTAGGAAGTTAGAAGAGAGATTACCCGGGCAGTTTGCAGGTAACACCCAACCTAACCCGAATGCTCATGTAAAAGCCATTACCACTCGTAGTGGCAGAACCGTAGGAAACCCGAGTGTAGAGGAGAGAGTAGTTGATGAGGATGGGGATTTTATAGATGAAGAGATAGAAATGGAGGCTCCCGGCAAAGTGCAAAAGAGGTTAAGCCCAGCAAGTACCGCACAGCCCGGTGAGTCTAAAAGGGAGAAGAAAGTTGAGAAAACCCCAATAGACGTTAGACCTTCACCCTTAGTGAACCATGCTTATGTTCCGTTTCCCTCACGTCTTAAGAACCAAAAATACTCAAGGGAATACGGGCAATTTCTAGACATCTTCAAGCAATTGAAGATTAATCTTCCTTTTATCGAGGCACTCCAGTCCATGCCTAAATATGCGAAATTTTTAAAGGACCTTCTTAGGAATAAAGAGAAGTTAGGGGAGTTGTCTAATGTCCCATTGCATGGAGGGTGTTCAGCCATTATCTCAAATAAGCTTCCCGAAAAGCTGACCGATCCCGGTGTTTTCACGATTCCTTGTCTATTCGGTAGTAACACCAATACTAGAGCTTTAGCCGACTTAGGTGCTAGTATCAATTTGATGCCCTTTTCTCTTTACGAGAAGCTAGACTTAGGCGAGCTTTCACCTACCCGAATGACATTGTCCTTAGCTGATAGGTCCGTGAAACACCCGAGGGGCATAGTTGAGAATTTGCTAGTTAAGGATGACAAGTTCGTTTTTCCGGCCGATTTCTTCATTCTTGACATGGAAGCCGATGAAAACGTACCGTTAATTTTAGGACGCCCGTTTTTGAACACCGCTAAAGCTCTCATAGATGTCTCTTTAGGCACCATCACACTTAGAGCGGGCGAGGAATCGGTAGTTTTTAAGGTTATGAATTCGAAAGGGCCTAGTGATAGAGTGGAAGCGGTATCGTTAGTGGGTGAGTGTGAGAAGGACGAGAGAGATAAGGAAAAGGTGGTGAGTGATCCGAGTCTAGAGAAAGTAATAGGACTCAAGTGTGGGGACCCACCGGATAGGAGAGTAGAGGAATTAGAGGAGAGAGTGGTGCGTTTAGAATCTAGGATCAGTGTGGGGATAGATTTCGATATGAAGAGTATAGATTCAAACCGCCAGGTGAGGAGTTGAGAGGTTGTGAGAGAGATAAGAGTGTTTGGGTTGAGTTGAGCAATGATAGGTATAATAGTGCTACAGCCCGTGAGTGTGTGTTTGGAGGTGAGCTGCATCTCTATGATCCTCCATAAGTATGTGAGAAGTTGTTACTCATTTGTAGAGTTTGTATTTTGAGTCTTTTATTTTGTACCATGAGTCTAAAGTAGTAGTTTTTGAGTCGTTTTTAGAATTGGTACTGCGTTGGGTTTTGTTTTGCTGTGTTTGTGCAGGTTTGGATTGTACCACTCGTACTCAATCTCCATTCGGGTGAGTTCGGAACTGCCATATTGATAAACCCAAGCAGGCTAGGCAACGATCGCGAATGAAATGCTATACGATCGTTCGTTGGATTCAAGACTCGTACGGCTGGCACTGACTTTTGTCCTAACCAGCTAAGTCTTTTCTAACTCTCTCTGTATTTTATTTCTTGCTTATTTATTGTTAGTTTCCGTCTTTGCATTAGGGACAATGCAATCCTTAAGTGTGGGGATGGGAAACTGTCGTTTAGGTCTTAGTTAGTGAGTCTTGAGTCATAAATATGAAAAAAAATTAAAAAATCCAAAAAATCCAAAAAAAATTGAAAAATTAGAAAAATGTCCTTTGAAAAAAGAAGTTTGCAATTAAAGCGGAAAATGATAGAAAAGATGAATTTTTGCTCGGGTTCAAATAATAATAATAAGAGAATAAAATAAATCGAGCTTGCGTCTAGTTTGGGATATGTGGATAGGCCCGGGTTTGGTTTTAAGTCCCTTTGAGCTAATATACCTTAATTGTCGGTCTGCTAGTGGGTTCTCGCCTGGGAAATTTGGGAAATCAAAACTGCTAATAATAGTATAAGGGGCACCGTTATAAGTTAAAACTGTTAGAGTTTGTGATCATGTGAAAAAAAAATAGAAAAAAAAGTGAGCTAGAAACTAAATGAAAGTAACACAGGTCTATGTAATCCGAGTTGGGGATAGCGACTCTACAGCCGGAATGCCTCTGGGATGTGTGAAATCGAATTGCTGATTAAAAGTACCGAAACCTAAGTAATCTGTGGTTGGGGATAGCGACTCTACAGCCGGAATACCTATTGGTTAGGGAAAGCATCGTCTAGACTCACGAGAGAAAAAAAAGAAGAAGCAAAAAGCGAAGGAAAAAATAGAAAAAAAAAGAAAAAAAAATTGATTGTAAACTCTCTTGGTTTTGATATAAGACGGTTAGGAATTGATCCAGTGATCGTTCCTTTAGTTCTATAAGCTTGAGGCGGGAGTAGGTGGACCATAGATTCTAGCGTGAGACCCTAGGTGGATTGACCGCACTTAAATTAAAATCACATGATAAGGGCTTAGGATCGGACTTGGGTTTAAGGGGATAAGTATATTCGCAATCGCGGCTAACGCAAGTTTTGGTTTTAATAAAATATACATATGCTTTTGACCCGAGTGATTAAATATCTCTGATTCCGTTGCATAATTCTTTTTCGGGGACGAAAAAAGGTTAAGTGTGGGGATATTTGATGTGTGGTAAAATACACATATTTGTCCCGTGTAAATTGTATAATTATTGTATAGGTTTTATTTGTTTTTATTTAGTTATTAGTAGTATATTATATTATTTTGTGTTTTGCCAGATGCTGGTGCAAATGGAGCAAAAACGAATAATATGGAAATGACCAGCCAGTTTGACAGAGTGGTGTGTCAGGGACCGAATTAAAATTGCCGCTATTTTTCTTGAATGAGCTGAGTACGCTATCTCTATGTTATAAGATGGGCAATAATTCATATGTATTAGACGCGATCATATATAAAAGAATCATCAGTGGACCAACCTCAATGAAGCGAACAGAAATAAAATCTAAAAGGATAGCTAGTCATATTTTATATACATTACAATACCTATTGTTGAGCATATATTATTTATTTAAATGGGCTGATGACAAAAAGTAATTGAAGTCTTGAGCTGGGCCACACAAAACACAATTTTGGGGGACACGTCAATGTGGAAGATGTATGGGCCGAAAAAGGGTATCAGCCTATCAGTTTGTGTGAATTTGGACTATGGGGCCTTTTATCAATATTTAAAGAATGTTATTATTATAACAAAAGGAGGGGTAGACGGCTGAAAAACATACGACAGAAGATAGAAAGGGACGACTGTTCAGAGCCGCAAATCAGAAGCACGAGCAGAAACATTCAGGGACGAAATTTCGAATACTTTTTGGCAAGGTTCAAGGCTAGAGAATCATTGGGATTGAAAGAGGGAAGCTTGGAAGTCAAAGAATTTACGGGTTCTTTCTAGTTTTTTTTTATTCTTTGTCATGAATTCTTGTTTGAACTTAGTTGACTTGTTTTCGTTATTTTACATGCTTGGCTAATTTTATAAACCACCTAGACTATGATGAATGGATTAATATAAAGATTTTACCTTTTTAGTTAATTGCATGATTGTTATGGGTGATTGTGTTTAGTAAGCGGTTTGATTTAATGATTTGATGCACATGCGTACTTTAACTTGGTTTATTATTGTCATTTGCTTCGTATGATTCTTAGTGACGGTCTATATCACAACATAGAGTCATACTAGGGTTTAGGATTTTGGTGAGTGTCTATATCACGTAAGAAATCTTATCTCTTTAGGGAGAATCGGCCGATAACCTCTAGAAGTAAGTGTTAGTAATTTGCTAGGTTTTAGTGTTCTACTAGTCCTAATAACTGGGAAGTGAGGGGCTATTGGTAGGTCTTACCCGGCGAATTGATTTAGATAGGCCTTGGGAAAGGTTATGTCTTGGTTTACCTGTCGGTCTTATTAGTCTATCAAGTCAAATTAATTACTTCAAACTACCCTAGATCTAGGATTGGGAAAGAATAGGTCAACATTAGGGTACTTACACAATAATTAGACAACTGGGAAGACGTCTAATAACCGGTAGAATTAACGGCCTAGGTAGTGCCACAGGTTTCTCCTTGAGAAGGGTCGAGGGGCCTCGTGGGTTCTTAATAGGTTTAGTATTTTAAGATCCCGGTTACATAACTCATGCATTTAACTTAATCGGTAATCTCTTAAAAACAATCCAGGATTCTTGTCTAGGTGGTCCCGTTCTCATATAAGAAAAGTTCTCAGTCTTTATTCGTTTTAGTCTAGTTTTAGTTAATTTAGTAGTTTAATATAGATTTCCTAGATTTTCAGTAACCCCCCCAAACAAATAAACAAGTTTAAGTCGTGTCAGTCAGTGTCTGTCAGAGTCTAGTTTACGTGATTTATAGAGTCTCGTGGTTCGATATCCGGACTTCCTAGGTTATACTACATTGATCGGTACACTTGCCGATTGTGTGGTTTTAGGTCGAGTCTAGAATTAAAGCTTTTTAGTGTCTAGCTTAGAGAGTCTTATTTAGTTAATTTTTATTAGTCTGTTTAGCACACATCACCAAACATCCACAAAAAAAGCCACTTCAATAGACGAGCAGGCAAAATAATCAAACCGATGGGTTTGTTAAGTTTTACATAAAACGCCATATATTTGGTGACAGTTCTTGTACTATTAAAGAAGAGAGAGACTGATGACAATGAAGATTGTGAAAAGAGATCAGATTAGGATTTTTAATTTATTTTCTTCCCTTGTATTTTTTTTTCCTGTGGTTGAAATATAATTTAACAATAGTAAAACGCCAAGATACCACAAACGCCAAAATGTTTATAAAAAATAATAGAACAATGGGCCATCTTGTTTAAAACCCCTTGAAAAACGTCATTCAAATTGATTTCCTGCCCCCTGGGTTCCAATGGCATACGATGTGAATAAACGCCATAAATGGCAAAATGTTGATACAATCAAACCATTAAAACGCCATTAATTATTGAATTTGGTTAACGCCAAAAATATTAAAAACCAAAAATTAAAACAATATTGGGAAAAGCGGAACTGGAAAAGAAGAAGATGAAAGGACAAAAAAGCCCCTCCCGTTTCTCACACTTTTGAGCGTTTTCTCCCGATCCCGATCCCGTTTCTATATCTATACTATATAATAAAAGAAACCATTTTTGGACACTTGTCATCATATTAAGCCATGTCTTATAGATAATTATTATTTTAATTTAATTAATCTCTCCTGATTATTAATTATAGATAACTCTTCTACAAAATATTATTTAGTTTAATCATTACTTGTATATTATCTATTTACTTCAAATTCAAACTTAGTTATCTAATTTTGATATTAGAGTAGATTACGATTTTGGCCTATGTGGTTATATCACTTTTACCCTTTTAGCCCAAAAAGTATTTTTTTTAACATCTGAGCACTTAACGTCTTTTTTTCTAACACTTTTGGACCCGAACATCTTTTTTTTTTTCTAACCCTTTTGGCCCTAAAAGTAAATGGATGGGGTTAGTGTTAGGGGCCAAAATGGTTAGAAAAAAAAAACATTGGGGGCTCAGATGTTAAAAGATTCATTTTTGAGCTAAAAGGGTAAAAGTGATATAACCACATGAGCCAAAATCGTAATTACTCTTGATTTTAACCATATATTTGAACGTTTTGTTTAGTTTGGTATCAAATAGATTTTATGAAACTTAAAATAAAATTAACTAATTATTTATCATTTCTACATTTACAAGTTTTAAATAAGGGTTATTGGATTTTATCACCCCTAACTATTGGCTATTTGACGCTGTCACCCCCAACTATCACTTTGACGTTCGTTACCCCCAACTTAACACTTAGTGTGTTCTGTCACCACGTCGTTAACTGATCACTAACTTTTGATCTTGGTACTATACTTTTGGGGGTGTCATAGGGATCTTAGGAAGGTTTTAGGGATCTTAGGACACCCCAAAAGTATAGTAACAAGATAAAAGTTAGTGATCAGTTAACGACGTGGTGACAGAACACACTAAGTGTTAAGTTGGGGGTGACGTGCGTCAAAGTGATAGTTGATGGTGGCATTTATTGAGAGTTCGTTACATTTACAAGTTTTAAATAAATGGTTAAATTTATTGAGACTTCGTTAACAAATTTTACTACAATAGAATAATCTATTATATCAATCTAAATATATATCTATACTATACTCTACAATACTATACTATATAATAAAACATTAATGTGTGACACCTATCATTCATTGTAAGCATTTATTTTATGATTTTCTCGCCTCACATCCAAACTATCTTATATTAATTAAATAAATGAGTAAACTGCCAAAATGGTCCATGAGGTTTGGTCACTTTTGACACTTTTGTCCAAAACTCAAATCTTTTGAATGAGGGTTCCGATGGTTTCAATTTTGTTGCAATTTTCATCCAAAATCAAAATCTGGTTATGTTTTTCAATTAACATTCAGTTTTTCTGTCTTTTTCCTCCCTTTTAAAAAATTATAACATTTTTTTATTTGGTATATAAAATTATATTTATTCAACCTGTACAATATGGTTTTTATAGATATAACTTTTTATTATTTAATATATAAAATTATATTTATTTAACTCGTGTAATAAATGAGGTTTTTAAAGATATATTGTTTTATTATTTAGTATATAAAATTTATTAATTCGACCTGTGTAATACACGGGGTTATAACCTAGTATATATATATATATATATATATATATTATAATAAAGACAAAAAAACACCACCTATGTAAATTTATCCGATTTTAGACCAAACATAACATGATGGAAATAATGTTTTTTTTTTGAAAAACGAACTTCATTAAAAAACATCTCCGACCCAAACGGGCAAAATGCCAAACAAACAAGCACCCCCCAACCCAACCGGGCAAAGGGCAAAACAAATTACACCATATACAAATGATATTTACACCATTTCGTCCAATTTATATAATTACAGGACGATCTACTCTTAAACCAAGCGAAACCTCTCGATTTTATTTCCCCTATAATATCAAGCGGACTTCTTCTGATTTGATTGAACACCACCTCGTTCCTTCCTTTCTAAATACATCAACACGAAATAATCACACCAAGCCGTAAATTATCTTCTTCGCTTTCTTACCAGCCTGAATACGATTGTGAGCATCCGGAATGTCTTTAAAGTCGAAGGCGAAAATAGGAGGGATGTTGCACCCTGAAATAAATAAATACAAATTGCCAAGACTAAAGAGTCTTTGGACGTCTAATTCAAGGCAAATAATTAAGTTATCACTTTATCTTTAGTCTTTAGTCTTGCATGTTCCACAGGTACACACTTTTCCAGACATGATAATTGAAAGAAAAACTACTTGGTTGATGAACGATGATAGACATACCTTATACCTATATTTTACATTTCACATTAAAATCCCCATACCAACCCAAAACATATAATTTAGACCGTGGGGTATGGTGTGGCTTGGGTTGGGGGCATGAGTTGACACGTGGAGTTCGAGCCCCCCTACCGGTGAGTGACGTGTCCGTGGGATATGGCGGGGCTTGGGTTGGGGCGGGGCTTGGGTTGGCGCCTGGCTTGGCAGTTTATTAAAAAAAAATTACAAAAAATTAAAAAAATACACACAACATTAAAAAAAAGCCTAAAATTTTATTAATTACAAAATAAAAAAAAAACCTAAAAACGATTCCAAAATAAAAAAAAACCTAAAAATTACAAAAAAACCTAAAAACAATTAAAAAATAAAAAAAAACCTAGAGCGTTAGGTAAATTTTGAAAAGCGCGAGCTTGTCGAACGGCCTTCGCTCCTTACCCCGAAACTCAATGTTCGCCACCGCCACCCGGTCCTCGTGGCTTAACTCACCGCTTGGAATGGCTTCGTAGTAGGCCTTGAAACGATCAAGCTTGGGCCGTAGCTCGCGCCATTTATGTTGGCACGCGTTTAAGATGTGGCGGTCGTGTCCGACGTTATGTCGGTAGCTTGCGAAGGCTTCCGGCCAATATCGTGTTTGATTGGGTTGTCGGCCCTTCATAGCGTCAACGACGCTTGTGACGAGAGCTAGCTCTTCTTCGTGGGTCCAAGAGGCCATCGGTCAAGTGGGTTGGGGTAGCGGGTTCGATCAAGTGGATTATGGTTGGGGTAGCGGTGGACAGCGATGGTTTGGGATGGGGTAGCCGGTGGGGTTGGGGTTAAATTTATAGTGGATGTTGACTGTTGGGTTGGGGTGACCGCTTGGCTTGGCCAAACGGTTACAATTTAAATTTTAAATTACCCCGCCCCGCTATAACATGGCCAACAAATCGAATAGGAGCCCGCCACATAGGATGGCTAGCCCGCCCCACGCCCGGCTTCAAACCCCCGCCCCTTGGGCCACGCCCCAACCCAAGCCCCATACCCCACAGTCTTAAATTAAAGGTTAAGGTTTTCATCAAATTTTTACTTCAATTGATTACCTAAAATATGATATTACTAATAACTTCAAATATCTATTTCATATAAATTTTTTTATAAGTAGTTTTGAGTGGTAGAAAGAAAAATATAATTAAAAAGAACAAAAGTATTACTTAATTGATTATGATTATATATAGATAGATATGAGGAATCGAGTGTAGAGTGCTGTTAAAAGGTGAACAAATTTTAAGTATAAATGTATCTTTTAATTAGGGGTTGGGTAAAATTAGAACCACTTTGAGTTGTGAGAACCATAGGAAACAATATCAACCATTGATTAAGGGTGTTTGGATGGATGAGATTAAAAGACAAAAAAGTAGGGTAATGATTAAGCTTTAATTAATGAGATTGTTGTTTTTAGTGAGATAAGAGAATTTAGTCTTTTATTATATCCATCATTGATTGGATAACAACCCTCCTAAAATATTTTCGACAGCCCTAATATATTTTTAATGTCCCTATATGTCTTAAAATGCACCCCGTATGCGAAAACCGGTCCCGAGTACCTCTATATAATTCAAAATAAAATAAAAACAAGAATTTGGTGTCACTCGCAGGCCGCGAAGACTCTCTCTTCGGCTTACGCGGGGCGCGACAACTAGGCTACGCAGCCTCACCAGGAGTTGCCACGTGGCACAATCGTGGCAAACCTACACTTGTGAGTCGATCAAGCTAAGCCCTACTCCCCCTATGTCGCGGGCTGCGAAGGACCCTTCCTTATCTTACGCGGGCCGCGAGGAAGTGTCGATCAGACACTATAAATAGAGGCCATCGGCCTCAGTTCACAATTCGCTCAAAAACGAAAACTCTCTCTCAATTCTGAATTATTAGAAAGTAGTATCGGGTACTACACCCCCTAATTAACGAAGTTCTGCCTCGTTGTAAGTATCATAACCCCCGGTTACGTATTAGATACACTGCCCGATTGATCTAGTGCTCCGTAACGGCTGTCGAGGCTCTGCCCGACGTAGCCGTTGGAGTTCTGTCTCGGGGAGGGTATAACTAATGTAAATATTGAGTTATTATACTAACACGTGTGCATTGTTTAATTGATTAGATTATAACCAGGAAACCACAGGAAAAAAGTCTAAACTAGCAATGTGAGTAATCTCCTTTTTGTAAACTGTTTTTACAAAACCTCAAATGTTTTACATGATATTAAACAGTGATTGAGTATTTGTATTCTACAATTATCGTCGGTATGTTGGGGTTTTGTATACAAAATTTGTTACTTAACTGTGAGTAGTAACATGACCACAAGTCAGGTTGACAGTACCGTGTGTGGTAATTAAAGTAGAAAAATAAACAAATGTAATTGCGCGACCGTCCTCAATACTGTAAAATGATAAAACTGATTTACCTGTCTTGATTAAACTGGGATCCACTCACCAGTATTTCCCACTAACAAAATGTTTTTAAACGCGTTTCAGGTAACAAAATGTAAAAGCCAAATAGAAGCCAGCTGGACAGCACTGAAGGCTTGGAGAAGTGGCTATAAAAGTTACCTAAATAAAAGAGATGTTTTATTTCAATAAAATAGGATTTATTCCTATAAATCAGTTTGTAATGAAAACTTGGGTTTTATCCCAATATGTTTATTAATATAAAATGTGGTGTTTTACTCTGATACAATATTTCCTAACTACGATCCTAATGAAATTTCCGCTGCCAAATAATGATAAACACCGATACCACTAATACTGGTCGCGGCCGCCCGTTCCCGGGTAAATAGGGGACGGGGATTGCGACAGAAGGTGGTATCAGAGCAACAACCACTGATTCAGCCAAAGAAGTGTTCTGCTGACACCAAAATTTTATTCATTTTGTTAGGAAATAATCTGCGTGATTACATGCATATCTGTATATTATTGTTTTGTGTTATTTGACAATTTGTTAGTTTACAGTATGAGTGACCAAGGACCTTCAGACGCTTACCGTCAGTTGTCCCGCTCACCTAGGGACGAAGGCACCTCTTCACAGCCAACCCCCTCGGGGTATTCGGCTGATACCGAAGAAGGGATATTCGTGTTCAAAGCACAGTCTGAGGAGCCATTCCCTCCCAAGAAGAGAGGATGGTTCAGCAGAGAAGTCCACAAAGGTAGAAAGAGGATGAGAAAACTATAGCAGCAGCGAGCTTTAGCAGTCGCTAATAGAGAAATGAACTCTCAAACTCAAGATATGATTAATAGGAGACTGGCAAACTTCCAAATACTAGCAACCACAGCCGCTGACCCGAATCTAGAACAACTCATAGCACCCTAGCCATTACCACTATTTCCCACACAACCAATGGAAATCGAAGCCAACCCAGAAAACCAAATTCCAGCACCTGCTTTTGACCCAGCTGAAATCCCTATAATACCAGCACCCCATCCCTCAGACCCAGACTATGACCCATGGTTTGATGACCATAGGGATTATGAGCAACGCTACCCTATACTAGAGGAAGCCATGCAAGACCTAGTAGGACCCTACCCAGATCTTGACCCTCTAGACCCCTATTATGATAATGACCAATATATCAGGGAAATTCTAGAGAATCCGTACCCTTACGAAGAACCCATGCCACAATACCCAGACTCGATTCCAGCACCCGCATCACCAATGAGCATTGAGAATGTACAAGAACTCTGCACCTTTGGTGAGGATATTTTAGAAGGAAGTGAGAGAATGAGACAGATAGGGCAAAAACTCGTCTGGAAATATGACGAGCGCAATATTCAATTCTGGATGAACCCCTATCAGTAGCAGTAATAATAATAATAATAAAATAATAATATATATATGTGTATGTTTGAAAAAAAATTAAAATATATAATAATCAACTAAAATAGATAATCTTATAAGTTATTGATGCATATTAGTATTGTAATTTCAATTCGAGTTGTATTTGTAATAGATATAGATGCATAATATAAAATAGAGTAAAGGTCGCAATGACGATGATTTTGGATCAATGTGTTGTTGTGTGATTATGCGCATTTAATATTGTTTCATGATATTAATACTTGGTAAATGTTTAAAATTCAGATGGCCAACGATGCAAATCGGGAAAACCAGAATAATGAAAACCAGATAAATAACAGTGCCATTCGACACATAGTAACCCAAGGAATTAGAGATGCTATGCCATCTATTATTCAACATGTTAAGGAAGCGGATAATAATAACAGTAATAGCGGAAATAAACGACCACCTACTGAACCTGAACACAACGTAAACAATGGACCCATACTTCAAGTGCCCATCCCGAAAAGAAGAAGAACCATGTCTTATGGTTGTTCTTACAAAGAATTCGGGTCTTGTAAACCAATAGAATTCTCGGGCAATGAAGGGGCCATTGCAGCTCTATGCTGGATAGAAAAGACTGAGGCAGTCTTGAAAAT
This sequence comes from Helianthus tuberosus, assembly GCA_030545235.1. Classification (NCBI taxonomy): domain Eukaryota; kingdom Viridiplantae; phylum Streptophyta; class Magnoliopsida; order Asterales; family Asteraceae; genus Helianthus; species Helianthus tuberosus. The sequence goes on from CM060359.1 coordinate 6,400,596, forward strand.
AAGCAAGTGCGCAGAAGAGGATAAGATAATGTTTGCCTCCAATCTGTTTAAGAACTCAACATTAGAATTGTGGAACACTATCCTCCAGTCTAGGGGAGGTGACAGAACCTATAATATGGAATGGAATAAGTTTAAGAACATGGTGGAAAGGAAATTCAGTCCTCCTAATGAAATGGAACATATAGCAAATGAATTCTTAAACCTTAGAATGACTGGAGTAGATAGTAAGGGTTACACTACGTTATTTTTCGAATATGCTAGAATAGTGCTGACCCTTGCATCACCAGAACCAGTATTAATCTCCCGTTACATCTGGGGATTAATCAGTGAGATTAGGCATGTAGTAAAGGCAGCTAGACCACCAACTATAGAAGAAGCTGTAGAACTAGCAAATACCTTGAGTGATGAATTAGTGCATACACAAGAAGAGAACCAGAGGAGGAACCTAGCTCAGAAACTTACCCAAGAATTTCGTTATGGAAATTCCAATCGTGGGAAAAACATAGGTTCTACCTCTGTACCTTACTGTAAGGCCTGTAAGAAGAAGCATTTAGGAAAACGCTCCACCTACTGTAATTTCTGCAAGATACCAGGACACAAAGAAGAAGATTGTAGGAAGAAACCCAGTAACAGAGTGTGCTTCAACTGCGGAGAAAAACGACATATCAAGTTGAACTGTCCAAAACAAGCTCCAGCCACAAACAACAGGAATAGAAAAAATGCTAGAGCATTTGTTCTAACTGCAGAAGAAGCAAAGATGATCCCGGACGTGATAGCCGGTACGTTTTTAGTTATGACATTTTTGCCAAAGTATTATTTGACTCTGGTGCAAACCAAAGTTTTATTAATACTTCATTTTGCAAACTACTCAATCAACCATTAACTAAACTTCAACAAGAATGTCTAGTAGAGAGGGAAAATGGAGAAACCATTAAGATCTCTGAAATCTTGCAGGGAGCAAGAATAAAATTTTTAAATCAAAAGTTTATTGCAAACATGTATCCGATGAATCTGGCAGGATTTGATGTTGTTTTAGGAATGGATTGGTTAGTAGAAAATAAGGCCAGTATTATATGTAATCAAAAGTCAATCCAAGTAAATTCACCAAAAGGTGAAAAGATCACAATTAAAGGAGATAAGCCGTCTAGATCCACAAAATTCATCTCTTTGATGAAAACAACAAGTTATGTAAGAAAATGATCACTGGTGTATATGATTTCTATAATCATTAACACTAAAGGAAAGGAATTGAAAGATATTCTGGTAGTATCTCAATTTCCCGATGCGTTTCAAGAAGAGCTACCAGGATTACCGCCAGACAGGGAAGTTGAATTCAGGATTCATCTGCTACCCGGAACAACACCAATTGCCAAGGCACCCTAGCGGTTGGCACCCGCAAAAATGCAAGAGCTGAAGAAACAGTTAGACGAACTATTGGAGAAAGGATTCATACAACCAAGTTCATCACCGTGGGGAGCACCAATCTTATTTGTCAAAAATAAAGACGGGTCGATGCGTATGTGCATTGATTACCGGGAATTAAATAAAGTTACAATTAAAAATCGGTACCCATTACCGAGAATCGATGATTTGTTCGATCAATTGCCAGGAGCTCGTTTCTTTTCTAAGATTGATTTACGCTCAGGATATCATCAATTAAAGGTACAGGAAGAGGACATTTCTAAGATCGCTTTCAGAACAAGGTATGGCCATTATGAATTTACTGTCATGCCATTTGGTTTAACCAATGCCCCAGCCGCATTTATGGACATGTTAAACTGAATATGTAAGCCATATTTGGATAAATTCATAATTGTCTTTATAGATGATATTCTCATTTACTCTAAGAGTAAAGAGGAACATCCATTGCATCTGCATGCACTCCTAAATTTGCTGAGAAAAGAAAAGCTTTACGCTAAATTTTCAAAATGCGAATTTTGGTTAAAACAGGTACAATTTCTTGGATATTTAGTTAACCATGAAGGAATTCATGTAGATCCCACAAAGACTGAGGCAATTACTAAATGGAAAACCCCTGAGTCACATACCAAGGTTAGAAGTTTCTTAGGATCGGCTGGTTATTATAGAAGATTTATCCGTGATTTTTCTAGAATAGGAATTCCCTTAACTAAGTTAACCTGTAAGTCTGTTAAGTTTGAATGGGGACCAAAACAAGAAGAAGCCTTTAGAATTCTTAAGCAAAGATTAACCAACACATCCATATTAGAGTTACCAGAAGGAACTGAAGACTTTGCAGTCTATTGTGACGCTTCTAAGTTAGGATATGGATGTGTATTAATGCAACGTCAAAAGGTTATAGCTTACGCATCTAGACAGCTTAAGAATCATGAAGAAAACTATTCAACTCATGATTTAGAATTAGGAGCTGTAATTTTTGCCCTGAAAATTTAGAGACATTACCTTTACGGTAGTAAGTTTACCATTTTCACCGATAGAGTTTAAGGTATGTTTTTGGGCAAAAGGAGTTGAACATGAGACAAAGACTATGGATGGAGATACTAAGTGATTACGATTGTAATATACAGTATCATGCAGGAAAGGCTAATGTAGTTGCTGATGCTTTAAGTCGAAAGTATCATGAAAAGCCAAAAAGAGTATGTTCTCTTAAATTAAATCTGCAAGTAGATTTAAATGAACAGATTAGAAAAGCACAAGAATCAGTAATCAAGGACTATACTGAAAAACTGAAAGGAATGATTAAGGAATTAGAACAAGGAACAAATGGAATTTGGAGATTCCATAAGAAGAGAATGTGGATAACCAAACTAGGAAACCTACGCCACCGCATATTAGAAGAAGCCCATAAATCTAAGTATATGATGCATCCTGGAAGTGATAAAATGTATCAAGATTTAAGAACAAATTTCTGGTGGATAGGAATGAAAAAGGATATAGCAGCTTATGTTGCCAAGTGTCTAACCTGTTCACAGGTTAAAGCTGAACATCAGAAACCCTCAAGTTTGTTGTAGCAGTTAGAAAGGCCAGTATGGAAATGGGAATTGATAACAATGGATTTTGTTACCAAATTACCTAAGACACGAAAAGGTAATGATACAATCTGGGTGATTGTAGATAGGTTTACCAAGTCTGCTCATTTCCTACCAATGAAGGAAACTTTCAGTATGGAACAGTTAGCTAAGTTGTATGTAAATGAAATAGTTTCATTACATGGAATTCCTTTATCAATTGTTTCTGACAGAGATAGCCGTTTTACCTATCAATTTTGGACAAGTTTCTAAAAAGCAATGGGAACAAAGCTAAATCTAAGCACCGCTTATCATCCTCAAACGGACGGACAAAGCGAAAGGACAATTCAGACATGGAAGACATTCTTAGAGCTTATGTAATTGATTTTAGAGGAAATTGGGACGATCACTTACCATTAATAGAATTTTCTTACAATAATAGCTATCATACCAGCATCAATGCTGCACCATTCGAAGTATTTTATGGACGAAAGTGCCGAACTCTAGTCTCTTGGGCATAAATTGGAGAAAAGCAACTATCTGGACCAGAAATAGTACAGGAAACAACAGACAAGATTATTTAAGTCAAGGAAAGACTGAAAGCAGCACGCGATCGACAGAAAAGTTATGCTGATAACAGACGAAAGTCGTTGGAGTTTCAGGTAGGTGACAAGGTGTTATTGAAAGTCTCTCCTTGGAAAGGAGTAGTCAGATTCATCAAAAGGGGAAAGCTAAGCCCTAGGTATGTTGGACCTTTTGAGATCATTAGAAGAATAGGAACTGTAGCCTATCAGCTACAACTGCCAGAGGAAATGGCAGGAATACATGATGTATTTCATGTATCTAATCTCAAGAAAGGTTTAGCCGATGAATCACTAGTAGTGCCTCTTAAGGATATAGAGGTGAATGAAAAGCTTAAGTTTGTAGAGAAGCCTCTACAGATTGAAGACAGGAAAGTTAAGAATCTCAAACACAAGAGATTAGCTCTAGTCAAAGTGAAATGGGATTCTAAGAGAGGACCAGAATATGTTAGACTAATGTTTTAAACTTTAATTATGTTATAACTTATGTACTTGTATTTATAACTTATACACTCGATATGTAATGTGACCGATGGGGTGGTGATAAACGGGTGCAAAGTTCAAACTGCCATGGCAGTTACTCCCGCCAAAACAGAACCGCCAAATTGGCAGATATATAAGTTTGATATCCGGCACCCATTTCTGGTATCGACACATTCAGTTTCATACGAATTGTCCAATTATCTTTGTTTGATCTTTTCCTGCATTCATACATCTTTCTGAACATGGACATTCAATTCGGTTCAATCTCGAACAAGAATTCATCCATGTCTCACACTTCCGCTACAAATATGAAGTCTGATTCCCAACATATTGGTATCAGAGCATCGTTGGGAAAGAAGTCCGAGATCAAACCCACTTCAACCTTGTTACCCTATCAACACTGCACGGACGAGGAGAATGATAAAGAGAAACGAAATTCCCGAGTGAGACTTTGTTATTACTGCCACAAACTGGAGCACCAGATTTATTCTTGCAAGGAGAAAGAAAACGACGAAGCAACCCAACTAATACATCAGGCAGTGAATGTAGGAATACAGAAACAAGAGGGAGTAATCAAGGATCATCAGGAGATGACTGTTGTCGGTACCGAAGGAGGGCTATGGAGTGACATCTGGTACGTTAGTTCTGTATTTACACATCATATTGCCGGAAACCTAAATGTGTTTAAACACATTAAACACATTGTTGAGGTTGACACACGATCTAGGGAAAACAATTTTTTATTTACTCGAGGGGTTGGGTCGGTTGAAATTAAATCAAGCAACGAAATCATGAGAATACAAAGTGTATTCTACTCACCGGAATTAGACCGGAATGTTTTGAGTTTGGACCAGTTAACGTTGCAAGGTTACACCATCAACAAGTCCGGTGACACTTGCAAAATCTATCCAATGTTCTCAACTCCGGTTAATAATTCCGTGAATGATGTGAGTGGCTTGATAAAGGAAGAAGAAATCGGTCTAAATGAAAAACAGAGAATACTTGATGTGAGTATCATTGATGACGAATTCAAAGAAAGATATTTAAACTCCTACTTCGAAGAATTAAATCTGTCTTCACAAGAGACGGATTGGAGTTTGATGATCATCAAGGCCATGGAGTTCCATGAATTTGCCGATTGCAAAGCTTTACTGGATGTGATCGATGATAGGGAGTTTGTATTCAAATACAAACACGTTTTGGAGGCAAAGTTCGAAGAGATGGTGACGTAGTTTCTGAACGTCAATATAGGAATATCATCAAGGCCGGTTCCTCCATATGCACCGAACAAAAGAAAAATCGATCTGTTAGGATTATACGTGTTGGTGGAAAGAGATGGCGGCTACCGGAGTGTTACAAGTGACAATTTATGGCCGGTGATAGCGAAGGATTTAGGATTTGATTACCAAGACGACGACTACATGAGAATTATCTATGCCATGTATCTTGACGTCTTAGTGTACTATTACAGTTTAAAGTGGTTCAAGAAAAGGTGTATGACAAGGAAATGGTGAATGAAGGAGAAGGTCCCTCTTACGGCTGCCATGTGAGAAGGAAAAGTGCAGGTGACGCTCAAGACGAGGCTGCTTCGGACCACTATGCTCTCTTCTCTGGAAACAGATGGGAGAGTGACTGGAATCTGCAAAAGAAACGGAAGCTATTCAACTTCAACCATGCAAGAAGGGTTGTCGAAGAAGCAAAGAGGAGTGTCATGGAGCAAGCTCGAAAACATAATTAAATTTAAGGGGGTTGTGTTAGACTGATGTTTTAACCTTTAATTATGTTATAACTTATGTACTTGTATTTATAACTTATAGACTCGATATGTAATGTGACCGATGGGGTGGTGATAAGCGGGTGCAAAGTTCAAACTGCCATGGCAGTTACTCCTGCCAAAACAGAACCCCCAAATTGGCAGATATATAAGTTTGATATCCGGTAACCATTTCCGGTATCAAGACATTCAGTTTCATACGAATTGTCCAATTATCTTCGTTTGATCTTTTCCTGCATTTATACATCTTTCTGAACATGGACATTCAATTCGGTTCAATCACGAACAAGAATTCATCCATGTCTCACACTTCCGCTGCAAATATGAAGTCTGATTCCCAACAGAATATACGTGGGAGCTTGAATCAGAGATGAAGAGCAAATATCCACACCTGTTCCAGTAGACCTCGAGGATGAGTTCTAAAACAAGGTGGGGAGGACGAATACCTCTATATAATTAAAAATAAAATAAAAACAAGAATTTGGTGTCGCTCGCGGGCCACGAAGACTCTCTCTCTTCGGCTTACGCGGGGCGCGACAACTAGGCTATGCAGGCTCACCCGGAGCTGCCACGTGGCACGATCGTGGTAAACCTACACTTGTGAGTCGATCAAGCTAGGCCCTACTCCCCCTATGTCACGGTCCGCGAAGGACCCTTCCTTATCTTACGCGGGCCGCGAGGAAGTGTCGATCAGACACTATAAATAGAGGCCATCGGCCTCAGTTCACAATTCGCTCAAAAAGGAAAACTCTCTCTCAATTCTGAATTATTAGAAATTAGTATCGGGTACTACACCCCCCTAATTAACGAAGTTCTGCCTCGTTGTAAGTATCATAACCCCCGGTTACGTATTTGATACGCTGCCCGATTAAACTAGTGCTCCGTAATGGCTGTCGAGGCTCTGCCCGACGTAGTCGTTGGAGTTCTGTCTCGGGGAGGGTATAACTAATGTAAATATTGGGTTATTATACTAACATGTGTGCATTATTTAATTGATTAGATTATAACCAGGAAACCACAGGAAAAAGTCTAAACTAGCAATGTGAGTAATCTCCTTTTTGTAAACTGTTTTTACAAAACCTCTGATGTTTTACATGATATTAAACAGTGATTGAGTATTTGTTTTCTACAATTATCGTCGGTATGTTGGGGTTGTGTATACAAAATTTGTTACTACACTGTGAGTAGTAACATGACCACAAGTCGGGTTGACAGTACCGTGGGTGGTAATTAAAGTAGAAAAACAAACAAATGTAATTGCGCGACCGCCCTCAATACTGTAAAATGATAAAACTAATTTACCTGTCTTGATTAAATTGGGATTCACTCAACAGTATTTCCCACTGACAAAATGTTTTTAAACGCGTTTCAGGTAAGAAAATGTAAAAGCCAAATTGAAGCCAGCTGGACAGCACGGAAGGCTTGGAGAAGTGGCTATAAAAGTTACCTAAATAAAAGAGATGTTTTATTTCAATAAAATAGGATTTATTCCTATAAATCAGTTTGTAATGGAAACTTGGGTTTTATCCCAGTATGTTTATTAATATAAAATGTGGTGTTTTACTCTGATACAATATTTCCTAACTACGATCCTGATGAAATTTTCGCTCCCAAATAATGATAAACACCGATACCACTAATACTGGTCGCGGCCGCCCGTTCCCGGGTAAATAGGGGACGGGGGTTGCGACATTGTGTAAGCTCTCATATCCAAGGCACGATTGAAGAAATTGATACGGACACACATCTGTTGTGTGAGAACCTAGATGGCATTTTGAAGGAAGGCCACGAAGTTGAGCAGCCGGTTTTCCAAATCGGTGATGATGGTTCCCAAAGTCCAGATCAATTTGTGGAGATTGACCGTGAAGCTGAAGAAAAGTCAAAATATTTGGTTGAATATCCACCGTCTTTGGAGTTAAAAGAACTCCCACCGCATCTCGAATATGTATTTCTAGACATGGAGTGTCACTTTCTAGTCATCATTTCAGCATCTCTAACAAAAGAGGAAAAGAGACAGCTTCTCGAGGTTCTAAAGCTTCATAAGAAAGCCATGGCGTGGAAGATTATGGGTATCAAAGGCATTAATCCTTCTTTTTATACTCATAAGATTCTAATGGAAGACGATTACAAGCCTAGTGCACAACATCAAAGGCGGTTTAATCCGAATATGCAAGACGTGGTGAAGAAAGAAGTTATTAAGTTATTAGATGCAGGGCTGATTTATCCTATATCTGATTCTGTTTGTGTAAGTCCAGTGCAAGTAGTACCCAAGAAATGAGGTATTACTGTAGTTCCAAACGATAGGAATGAACTTATTCCTACCCGTACCGTCACCGAATGGCGAGTTTGCATCGATTACCGCAAACTCAACGATGCCACCTGTAAGGACCACTTCCTGCTTCCATTCATCGACCAGATGTTAGAACGTCTATCGGGGAAGTCATTTTTCTGTTTTCTGGATGGGTTCTCTGGATACTTTCAAATTCCTATCGCTCCTGAGGACCATGAAAAGACTACTTTCACATATCCTTTGGGCACATTCGCCTACCGGCGTATGCCTTTTGGGCTGTGTAATGCACCAGCCACATTTCCGCGCTGCATGGTAGCCGTTTTTCATGACATGATTGAAGACTCCATGGAAGTATTCATGGATGATTTTTCAGTGTTCGTGAGTTCTTTCAATCAATTTCTTGGAAATCTTAAAAGAATGTTAACGAGATGTGAGGAAACTAATCTTGTGCTTAACTTGGAGAAATGCCACTTCATGGTGAAGGAATGGGTAGTTCTCGGGCATAAAATCTATGAAGCCGGGTTGGAAGTTAATCTGACAAAAGTGGATATCATTTCTAAACTTCCTCCCCCTACCTCGGTTAGAGCAATTAGAAGTTTCCTGGGTCATGCAGGGTTCTATAGGCGATTCATAAAAGACTTTTCAAAAATCGCAAGACCTATGACCCGTTTGTTAGAAAAAGACGCTCCATTTTTGTTTTTGGATGAATGCATGAAAGCATTCAAGCAGCTGAAACAGAGGCTTATTGAAGCCCCTATTATAGTTGCACCAAACTGGGAGTTACCATTTGAGATAATGTGACACAAGTGATTTCGCAATAGGAGCAGTTTTAGGACAACGAAGGGAGAAGCATTTTCATCCAATTTACTATGCCAGCAAAACTCTACATGATGCTCAAGAAAATTACACGACTACAGAGAAAGAGCTTTTGGAAGTAGTTTATGCTTTCGACAAATTCAGGTCGTACCTTGTGTCATCCAAAACAATTGTGTATACGGATCATGCAGCTATCAAATACCTTTTTAGCAAACAGGACGCAAAACCGCGTCTTATCAGATGGATCTTGTTACTACAAGAATTTGACATTGAGATCCAAGACAAAAAGGGAGCTTTAAATGTTGCAGCCTACCATCTCTCGAGACTTGAGCATGGTAATTCTGAAAATTCGCTGGAGGAATCAATAAATGACAATTTCCCCCACGAATTCTTTTTGAGTATCGAGACAAATGACGAAACACCTTGGTTCACTGACTTTGCAAACTACCTCGCATGTAGAATCCTTATCAAAGGATTATCATATCAGCAAAAGAGGAAGTTCTTTGCAGACTTAAAATATTATATCTGGGACGAACCATACTTGTTTAGAGTCGGAGCCGATCAGGTGATCCGAAGATGTGTATTTGGAGAGGAGGCAGCAAGCATTCTGCGTCACTGTCACGAACGGCCCGCCGGAGGTCATCATGGAGCAAACTACACTGCAAAGAAAGTGTTAGATTCCGGGTTTTACTGGCCCATAATCTTTCGTGACGCGCATGAATGGGTTAGAGCGTGTGATGCTTTCTAGAGGGCAATGAATATCTCCGCACGCAATGAAATGCTTCAACATCCAATGCAAGTCTGTGAAGTCTTTGATATATGGGGTATCGACTTCATGGGTCCATTTCCAGCCTCACGAGGTAACAAATACATCCTAGTTGCTGTAGACTATGTCTCAAAATGGGCCGAAGCTCAAGCTTTGCCCACAAACGATGCTAGGATGTTTGTGAGGTTCTTAAAAAGTTTGTTTGCCCGATTTGGTGCTCCAAAAGCACTGATCAGTGACTGAGGAACACATTTTTGTAATGCACAATTAGAACGAGCTTTTTCCCATTATGGTTTTCATCATAGATTGGCTACGCCATACCACCCTCAAACGAGAGGGCAAGTAGAGGTCACGAATCGGGGTTTGAAAAGAATCCTTGAGCGGTCCATTAATAACAACCGCAAGGATTGGTCAGACAAGTTAGATGACGCCCTGTGGGCTTTTAGAACAACATTTAAGACACCTATCGGGACCACGCCCTTTAGGTTGGTTTATGGAAAAGCCTGTCATCTACCAGTCGAACTAGAACACAAGGCATTATGGGCCTTGAAAACGGCAAACATGGATTTGAAAAGAGGATGTGAAGCCCGTTTTCTGCAAATCCACGACCTTGAGGAGCTAAGAAACTATGCCTACGAGAGTTCTAGCAGGTAGAAAGAACGAGTCAAGAGGTTTCATGACAAGAGATTGAGAGAACATAAAGATTTATGCGTTGGAGATCTTGTCTTGTTATACTCCTCACGACTGCGTTTATTCCCCGGGAAGTTAAGATCACGATGGACGGGTCCATACACAGTCAAAGAAGTATTTCCTTACGGAGCCATCATCATCGAAAACTTAAGCGGGGAAACTTTCAAAGTCAACGGTCATAGACTCAAAAGATACATTAACGGACCGGTTGACTCGGTGGAGGAAATTCTAGAACTCCACATCCCGCACACTTAAAACAAGTGTAGGGAGAATGAGTCCATCTATCGACTCGCTGACAAATTTAGCGAGCGTGTTTTCACACGCTAACGGTAACTTTGTAAATATTAGTTTATCATAATTATTTCCTAGTTCGTTAATTTTTCGATTTAAATCTAGGTTCATACAAGTTTGATCCATAACTTTTGTAATTTTGAAGTCGATTTACTGTTAAAATATACAAAATCTTGCAAAAATGGAAAAATTAGGTGAAAATACGAAGTTAAACACTTGCTGTTAAAATTGACCAGAAAATGCCCAGGTGGCGCACGGCCGTGCGGTCATCGGCACGGTCATGCGCTTCATAGTCAGACCAAACCAGAACTCATGCACCGGTTGATCTTTGGACTTGCACTACCGTGCGATCCGACTGCACTACCGTGCAACACTGCACTGCCAGGCAAATAAGAAGTGCGATCCGGATTGGCACGACCGTGCGATAGGTCGCATGACCGTGCGAGTGAAAATCTCAACAGTAAAGAGGGGGTATTTAAACGAACTTGCAGTAAAAATTTCACACTTTTTCGAAACCCTAACAGCCGCACGGGAGTTCCAGGTCGCCCACACCCTAAAATCAACCAATTTTTGCTTAGATTTCACTCCAATCTTCTTCCAAGGTTTGTTTCCAGCTTGTTTTTCAGATTTAACTGAATTTCTGATGTAGATATGGGGTTTTGAATCAAGAAATTTGGGGGGTTTCTTCATAAAGTCACATAAACCCTTGTTCTTGAATGTTTGATGCTTAATCGGTAGTTTTGATCATTGATTTGATGACTATTCACTGATTTCAAGTTAGATTTTGAAATATAAAGGTTAAAATCAATTAATAAAACTGATTTCTGATGATTTTTCGAACTACACGGTCATGCGATTGAACGGCATGGCAGTGCCGATCCGAAATCAGAACCAAAACGGTGAATCAGAACTACGATACCGAGATACACGGCAGTGCCAAATCGGCATGGCAGTGCAACACCAATTGCCGGAAACAGCCAGTCAACGATCTCAGAATGGCACGGTAGTGCGACAGGTCACACGACCATGCGGTTGCCGAAACGACAACAGAATGTCGTGAACAGCCTGTTCCGGTGGCAGCACTTTAAATTTTAGATTCTACTCTTATTTTGTTGTATTCCTGTATGCAGATGAACCACCGATTCCTCGAGTTCAATGAAAACAAAACCAAGGAACGTCCATGTACTGCAAGATTGGAGGCCTTATGGAATCGACGAGGGAAAATCGGCAAACCAAGAAGGATAAATTGGGCCACCCTGACAGCCCTAAACCAAGAAGAAAGTCTATCCAACATGATTTCATATCCGATGTCAAGGTTGTTCAACATTGAACGGCCCGTGTATCTCGAGCTTACATTGGAATTTTTCGCTTCATACTCCTATGACAAACCAAGAAGCGAAAATCCAGACTTTAAAAATAAAGAGACGATACAGTTCAGGTTGGGTAGAAAATGGCATAAATGGTCAGTTGCTAAATTGGGAAGAAGGCTTGGAATATACCCAGCTGAAGATCTCTATTCAGACCTTTTCACCAACATCTACAAGTTTGAAAATGACCAGCAACGGGCTAATTTTTGGGCACAAGTGGCAGAGAGGCCACCCTATCATGCTAGAAAAGCAAAAGCATCAAGACTACGAGACCCGCTTCTTAGGGTCATTCATCAAGTCATGAGTCACACCATTTGTGGACGCATGGACAGTGCAGGAAACTGTCCCACTCCAGATCTTCTTTTCTTGTATTCAATAGTGAATAGAGTGCATGTCAACCTCGTGGCTAGAATGGCTGAATTTTTCTTAAACAGTGCGGGGAGGACTACAAGCAGCGAGATCCACGGTGGTTAATATGTGACTCAGCTGGCACACAACATGGGTATTATGACAGATGATGTAATCAGTGGTCTTATAATGGTTTATGCAGGAGGGGATGTAGACATGAAGTCTTTGAAAGCAATGGGTTTAGTAGCGGATACAGACAATGGCCCGAGACTGAGGGGTCTAAATGGAGAGATATGGGATCCACTACCACCGCAGGATGAAGACATTGAGATGCATGACGGGTGGTCCGTAGGACAACCTTAAGTGGTTTAAAAAGATTAAAATCCTATGCTTTACTTGATTATTTGCTTGAACTAGGTAACTACGAGTTGTTTGGTTTTGCAGGTACTAAAGTGCATAAAATATGCCTTTATGATGATTAAATGGAAGTTGCAAGAAGCAGAAACAAGTTTGGACTTTGAGAGATCAAATAAAAGAAACAAGGGAGAAAATATCAGCCGCCCCCGTAGCCTACGGCGAGTGCCGTAGGTTACGGCCCCAAAAATCTACAAATGTTGTCACCGTAGCTCAGTATCTCCGCGCCGTAAAGTTTCAATGGGTGCCGTAGCCTACGGTTGGCACCGTAGGTTACGGCGCCGTATGTTGACTTCTGGATCCTTTGACCGCCGTAAGCTACGGACGGCGCCGACCTTACTAACTTTGTAACCTCTGCAATTAATGGCCATCTCAAGGAGATTTATTGTGTCTTATCATTTTTTTTCGGTTACACCTGGCTTGTGAACAAATTTGGGAGCAACTTGGAGACTTTTTGGAGCTTGAAATGTCACGGCCCCCCGACCCGGTTTTACCCGATCAGGAGCCGTGGAACAGGAATCCCATGGTATTTATTTAATTGAGTTGACAGCGGAAGATTTTAGCAGGATCTTTTTAAAACGAAAAATGGCCGATTATTTTATTTCATAATTCGGGATAGAACCCCAGTAGTTTACAATAAGGTGATTTCACTGGGAACTCTTTATTTTACAAAACATGTTTCTTTATTTATATTGAGCCACTTCCTTAAGCTTGTAGTGTTTCGCGGCACTTTTCCTGGGTCACAACAGATCACCTGAAACATGTTTGAAAAAGGTTTTGTCAGCGGGGAAATACTGGTGAATCATTCTTTTTACTAAAAACGACGCGTTGTTATAATTTACAGTATTAAGAGCGATTATAATGTTTATACATAACAACCATCTACCCACGGTATTTATCACTCGACCACCTATTGGCTATCTCGTTGTCCAATGGTGTCTGTGATTATGGTCATATCACCCCTTGGCTAACCCGTTGTCCAATGGTGACGGTTATCAAGTATTGTATACAAAACCCCACATACCGGCTGTAATTTGGAGACTACAAAGACTTAATCCCTGTAATTATAACTTTGAAAACAAACATGATTTTGAAATTAATTTGATAAAAAGAAAATGACTCACTTTGCATATTTATGCGGACAGAGTTTAGCCTACTGATAAGCATGTTAACCTAATTTAACAATAATGCACACGAAACTAGGTTAGTAACTAATACAGCATTTACGATAACTCATGAGATTGAAACCTTCACAACGAATGACAAAGTGCAATACTTAAACATCCATCGAATTCATGACGAATGACAAAGTATAAACCCAATTTGAGCAGCACTTAAACATCCATTAGATTGATTTCTATCGATCAGACATTGAATCGTAGCAGCGATCGAGTTATAACCCTGTTTTGCGGCAGCGTTTCGTGCTGTGTGTGTGTTTTGTAGTAAACAGATTATAACTCAGTGTACGAATTGAGTTTTAACGTCGTTCCAACGCCAAAATGCAAGTCCCACACCCCTCTATTTATACTTAAAATTTGACACCCTCGCGTGACGCGAGGGGTCCACGTCGAGGCGTCGCGTGACGCGAGGGGCACCACCCTATTATAGGGTAGCCCCATGTGTTTGTAGCTCAGGTGACTCAGCGTTTTGTCAAAATTCGTTTTTGACAGCAAATTATTAGGATAATCGTAACTAGGGAATAGCCCCCCTGAGTTTTAGGGGCCCTGATCCTGATTCTGATTGTTCTGAAATTTTTAGGGTTTATACAGAATCACTTGGGGGTCTCAATTAGGGTTTCCTCTTGGACTAAATATAATAAAAAATAATAGTTTTGGTTAGAGTTGTTACATCCTCCCCACCTTAATAAAAATCTAGTCCTCGAGATTTCACTGGAACAAGTAGGGGTACTTTCGCTTCATCTCTGATTCCAGCTCCCAAGTGTATTCAGGTCCTCTCCTTGAATCCCACTTAACTTTGACTAATACTAGTCGTTTGTGTTTGAGAAACTTGATCTTTCTGTCTTCTATTTGAAGCGGTTTCTCAACAAATTTTAGCTTTTCATTTACCTCTATGTCTTGGAGAGGTACTACCAGTGATTCATCAGATAGACATTTCTTGAGGTTGGATACATGAAATATATCATGTACTCCAGCTAATTCTTCTGGTAGTTGTAAGCGATAAGCAACTTGTCCTATACGTTGGATTACTGGAAATGGTTCTACGTATCGTGGACTTAGCTTTCCTTTCTTACCGAACCGAACTACTCCTTTCCAAGGAGAAACTTTCAAAAGTACCTTGTCTCCTATTTGGAATTCTAACGGCTTGCGTCGATTATCGGCATAACTTTTCTGGCGATCTCGACCCGTCTTTAGTCTTTCCTTGATTTGAGTGATCTTGTCGGTGGTTTCTTGTACTATTTCAGGACCTGATAATTGGCTTTCTCCTATTTCTGCCCAGCAAACTGGAGTTCTGCACTTTCGTCCATATAGGGCTTCGAATGGGGCAGCTTCAATGCTTGCATGATAACTATTATTATAGGAGAATTCAATTAAAGGTAGGTGATCGTCCCAGTTTCCACCAAAATCTATCACACATGCCCGGAGCATGTCTTCCAAGGTTTTTATCGTCCTTTCACTTTGTCCGTCTGTTTGAGGATGATATGCCGTACTTAAATTTAATCGTGTTCCCATTGCTTTCTGGAAACTTGTCTAGAAATGGGAAGTGAAACGACTATCCCTATCCGATACAATGGAGAGTGGAACTCCATGTAAGGATACTACTTCGTCTACATACAACTTAGCTAACCTTTCCATGCTAAAGGTTTCCTTCATGGGTAGAAAATGAGCGGATTTGGTTAATTGATCCACAATTACCCAAATCGCGTCATTACCTTTTCTGGTTTTAGGTAACTTAGTAACAAAGTCCATTGTTATGAGTTCCCATTTCCATACAGGCATTTCTAGTTGTTGAAGTAGACCCGAAGGTTTCTGGTGTTCTGCTTTAACTTGTTAACAAGTAAGACACTTAGAAACATATCTAGCTATGTCCTTTTTCATTCCTATCCACCAGAAATTATTTCTTAAATCTTGATACATTTTATTATTACCAGGATGCATGGTATACCTAGATTTATGGGCTTCCTCTAAAATCTTATTTCTTAATTCTCCTTTCTTAGGTACCCAAATTCTTCTTTTGTGGAATCTCCAAATTCCATCAGCTCCTTGTTCTAATTCTTTTATTCGTCCCTTCATTCCTTCAGCATCGTCCTTGATTGCTGTTTCTTGAACATTCTTTAGTTGTTCCATTAAATCTAACTGTAGATTTAATCTAAGAGCACGAACCTGTCGTTGTTTCTCATGATACTTACGACTTAAGGCATCTGCAACTATGTTTGCCTTTCCTTCATGATATTGAATCACAGTCGTAGTCGCTTAATATTTCCATCCATCTCCTTTGTCTCATGTTTAACTCTTTTTGCCCAAATATGTACCTTAAACTTTTATGATCCGTATAGACAATAAACTTACTTCCATACAGATAATGTCTCCAAATCTTAAGGGCAAAAATTATGGCTCCTAACTCTAAATCATGAGTCGTATAGTTTTCCTCGTGCTTTTTCAATTGCCTTGATGCATACGCAATTACCTTCTTGCGTTGCATTAGCACACATCCAAATCCTAGTTTTGAAGAATCACAGTATACTTCAAAATCTTCTGTTCCTTCTGGTAAGGCTAGAATTGGAGCATTTGTTAACTTTTTCTTTAAATCGTAAAGGCTTCTTCTTGCTTAGGTCCCCATTCAAACTTAACCGCTTTACAGGTTAGCTTAGTTAATGGCACCGTTATTTTAGAAAAATCCTTAATAAAGCGCCTATAGTATCCAGCTAATCCTAAAAAGCTTCTAATTTCCATGGCTGACTGTGGGACCTTCCATTTAGTAATTGCTTCTATTTTAGAGGGATCTACGTGAATACCTTCGTGGTTTACCATGTGTCCTAAAAATTGCACTTCCTGTAACCAAAATTCACACTTCGAGAATTTGGCGTAAAGCTTTTCTTTTCTTAACAAAGTTAAGAGTGCATGTAAGTGCTGACAGTGTTCATCCTGACTTTTGGAATAAATGAGTATATCGTCAATGAAGACAATTACAAATTTATCCAAATACGGTTTACAGATTCTATTCATCATGTCCATGAATGCTGCAGGTGCATTCGTTAGTCCGAAGGGCATGACTGTAAACTCGTAATGACCATACCTAGTTCTGAAAGCAGTTTTAGGTATGTCTTCTTCTTGTACCTTCAATTGATGATATCCGGAGCATAAGTCGATCTTAGAAAAGTATCTAGCTCCTTGAAGTTGATCGAAAAGATCATCAATCCTAGATAATGGGTATCGATTCTTAATTGTAACTTTATTCAGTTCCCTATAATCGATACACATTCGCATCGAACCATCATTTTTCTTTACAAACAACACTGGTGCTCCCCAAGGGGATGAACTAGGTTGGATGAATCCTTTACTTAACAATTCATCTAATTGTTTCTTTAGTTCTAGCATTTCTGTGGGTGCAAACCGATAAGGTGCCTTGGCTATCGGTGTAGTTCCAGGAATTAAATGAATTCTAAATTCTACTTCCCTATCTGGTGGTAATCCTGGTAACTCTTCTGGAAATACATCTGGGTATTCTGAGACTACAGGAATCTCCTTAAGTTCTTTATCCTTAGTACTAATGATTACTGAAATCATATATACAATTCCTTGCTTTCGTTCATAACTAGCAACTTTCATTACTGAAATGAACTTCATGGGTTTACGAGGCTTATCTCCTGTAATCACGATCACTTCTCTGGTGGGTGCCCGAATCTCTATAGAGTTCTTATCACAAAGGATTCGAGCATGGTTGGCTACTAACCAATCCATTCCTAACACAACATCGAACCCAGCTAAATTCATTGGTAATAGGTTTGCATGAAATTTATGACCTGAAAGTTCTATATTTTCTTTTTGCAAAACCTTATCTATGTTAATAGAATTCCCATATGCCGTTTCGACTGTAAAAATCTGCCAAAGGTTGGTTAAGGGTAAGTTAAGAGCTTGGCAGAATGAAGTATTTATAAAACTTTGGTTTGCACCAGAGTCAAATAATACTTTTGCGTAAATGTTATGGACTAGGAATGTACCAGCTATCACATCTGGAATGAGTTCTGCCTCCTGAGTAGTTAATTGGAATGCTCGAACATTCTTCTTGGTAGCTCCGTCGGTCGATTTGGCTTTATTGTCTGCTGGTT
Organism: Helianthus tuberosus; assembly: GCA_030545235.1. Taxonomy (NCBI): domain Eukaryota; kingdom Viridiplantae; phylum Streptophyta; class Magnoliopsida; order Asterales; family Asteraceae; genus Helianthus; species Helianthus tuberosus. The sequence continues at coordinate 6,418,690 of CM060359.1, forward strand.
TGACCAATTTAGGGCATTCTGGTTTGAAATGCCCAGCTTCTCCATAGTTATAGCAGACCCTTGTTTTCTTTCTGCAGTCTTCTTCACGATGTCCTACAACTTTGCAAAAGTTGCAGGTTACATTGCATTTTCCAAAATGTTTCTTTCTGCAATTCCTACAGAACGGCGGAGTTGAGGATTGCCCAGTTCCTTTCTTCTTGAAATTTCTATTATTACCCATACGAAATCCTTGGGTAATTTTATGAGCTAGTTCCTTTTTCCTATTTTCATCTCTTGTGCGTACCAGCTCGTCAGTTAGGGTGTTAGCTAATTCTACCGCATCGTCAATAGTGCGAGGTGTCGCAGCTTTAACGATATTACGGATTTCACCAATCAATCCCCAAATGTAACGAGAAATAAGTACCGGTTCTGGCGAAGCCACTGTTGGTACCACTCTAGCATATTCGAAGAATGTCGAAGTATATCCTCGACAATCTATACCAATCATTCGATGGTTTAGGAACTTATTCGCCATTTGTTCCTTTTCATATTCTGGGCAGAATTTTCTTTCTATTAGTTGTTTAAATTCTTCCCAACTCATGACATATGCCATATTTCTTCCTTTGGCTTGAAGTACCGTATTCCACCATTCTAGCGCCCCTTATTTAAAAAAATGTGACGCATACATGACCTTGTCTTCCTCAGCACATTTACTTATCATAATTATTGCTTCGGTTTTCTCTAACCAACGTAGTGCCGCAGTCGCCCCTTCATTGCCTGCAAATTCAGCTGGTTTACAAGCAAGAAATTCTTTGTAAGTGCAACCAGGCATTGCAACTTTCATTTTCTTAGGGAATGGGGCCTGCCGTGGATCATTATCATGATTAGTATGGTTGCCGCCTCCGTTTACACTATTACTGAAGTTATCTTCTTGAGTACGTTTACTAGGAATGATTTGTTGAGGTTTAACAGATTTCTGGGCAGCAGCAAGGATTGCTGGAATAGCATTGGCTATTCCTTGAGCAACGATATTTTCTATATCTTGCTTAGTCATAAATTGATCCTCCTGGTGTTGCTCAGATTGGTTAACCTCGTTAACTGGTTCATTATTAGCGTTTTCCATCTGATATTTAATATATATAATTTATTAGTATAGAGTAAATAGCAATTATACACAAAATAATCATAAAATTTCACAACACACATATATATATCCAAAATTATCGATTCCTCGATTTCCCTTTTTATATATCATATTATGCATTCGTACACACTGTTATTTTACAAAGTTTTATTTGTAGGTTTACAGACTTATTTTATTATTACTATCATTATTATTATACAATCATAGTTTCACAACCATTCTATCCCTGGGCATCTTAGAAGCGACGTTCCCTCTCGTCATATTTCCAGGAGATCTGTTCTCCTACCTCCCGAATTCTATTCCCTGCATTCATCAGTTCCTCACCAAAATGGCGGAGTTCAGCTAAGTTTTCATTGCTCATTGGTGGGTTTGGTATAGGTTCTGGGTCGAACTGAGGGAAAAAGGTATAAGGATTATTAAGGAGGTTTTGAAACTACCAATCATTGGTCCACCACTCATCTATTTCTCCTAGAGGTTGGGTGTGGATCAGAGGATCTGGAATAGCCGGTTCTAAGTTTATTGGAAGTTGGGTTTCAGCAGGATAAGGGTAGAGGTTGTTGTTGATAGGTCTAATGATATCACTACTTGCCAGTAGGCGATCTAATTCTTCCTGTAATGGGAATTCCTCGACTTGCCTAGAACTTTCCCCAATTTCCATTTTTACTTGCCTAGAACCTTCCCCGATCGCAATTCCTTTTCCTTTATCTATGGGATTCTCTATTTTGGGAACCTTTCTAGTTGCTGGTTTCCTCCTGCGAACACGCCTCCAGCCTACGAATCTTCTCCTTTTCTTAGGCTTTGGTTTCTCCGGAGGTGGAACTTGGAATTCCATAGGTTCTTCCACATCGGGTATGTAACCAGTAAAGTCTTTGGAAACTTCTACTTTTACCGGATAGAGATTGAGATTCTGAAGGGCTTCAGATAACTCATTCATGCTATTTAGCATATATGCAAAAATACTAAGTTAAAATTTTATAACAAAATTTCACAGATAACCGTCAAGTATTATTACATACCGTGTGACTAATTTAATACAAAGGATAACTGAAAATTAAAACATACTAGGGTTTATTGTAAACTTATTTATTTACTGGGTAAAGTTTCTGTCTTGTAGGTGATATGGGTGCTAGAACTGAGTTAGGGTATTTAAAATTTTGCATCTACTGCCACAGTGGCTAGCATATAGAGATCTGCCCATTTTTCATCTAACTTGTCTTCCCATGGTGGGTTACTGCCTAGTTTATGGGTTTCTCTCATTTCTTTTGGTTGTGATTTCTTTATTTTCTCTTGACTTTTCCTAATAATCAAACTTCTTTTATTAGGAGAAAGTGGTCCCTCAAATTGTGCATTTCGAACAAATATTCCTTCCTCAGTATTTGTTGGCCATTTTGAGGGTTAAGTTTCTTTTTCTTTCGGTGAAGTATCTAATTTATGATAGATATCCGAAAGTCTTTGCTTACCCATACTGTAAACAAATATTAAAGAATAAAACACGTAATCACAAAAATGGCAATCAGTAAAATTAAGTATTTTCTAAATACTTAATTGGCTTAAATCAGTGGCTCTGATACCACCTTTTCCTGTCACGGCCCCCGGCCCGGTTTGACCCGTCAGGAGCCGTAGAACAGGAATACCGTGGTATTTATTTAATTGAGTTGACAGCGGAAGATTTTAGCAGGATCTTTTTAAAACGAAAAATGCCCGATTATTTTATTTCATAATTCGGGATAGAACCCCTGTAGTTTACAATAAGGTGATTTCACTGGGAAATCTTTATTTTACAAAACATGTTTCTTTATTTATATTGAGCCACTTCCTTAAGCTTGTAGTGCTTCATGACACTTTTCCTGGATCACAGCAGATCACCTGAAACATGTTTGAAAAAGGTTTTGTCAGCAGGGAAATACTGGTGAATCATTCTTTTTACTAAAAATGACGCGTTGTTATAATTTACAGTATTAAGAGCGATTACAATGTTTATACATATCAACCATCTACCCACGGTATTTATCACTCGACCACCTATTGGCTATCTCGTTGTCCAATGGTGTCTGTGATTATGGTCATATCACCCCTTGGCTAACACGTTGTCCAATGGTGACGGTTATCAAGTATTGTATACAAAACCCCACATACCGGCTGTAATTTGGAGATTACAAAGACTTAATCCCTGTAATTATAACTTTGAAAACAATCATGATTTTGAAATTAATTTGATAAAAAGAGAATGACTCACTTTGCAGATTTATGCGGACATAGTTTAGGCTACTGATAAGCCTGTTAACCTAATTTAACAATAATGCACACGAAACTAGGTTTGTAACTAATACAGCATTTACGATAACTCACGAGATTGAAACCTTCACAACGAATGACAAAGTGCAATACTTAAACATCCATCGAATTCACGACGAATGACAAAGTATAAACCCAATTTGAGCAGCACTTAAACATCCATTGGATTGATTTCTATCGATCGGACATTGAATCGTAGCAGCGATCGAGTTATTGCCCTATTTTGCGGCAGCGTTTCGTGCTGTGTGTGTGTTTTGTAGTAAACAGATTATAACTCAGTGTACGAATTGAGTTTTAACGTCGTTCCAACGCCAAAATGCAAGTCCCACACCCCTCTATTTATACTTAAAATTTGACACCCTCGCGTGACGTGAGGGGTCCACGTCGAGGCGTCGCGTGACGCGAGGGGCACCACCCTATTATAGAGTAGCCTCGTGTGTTTGTAGCTTAGGTGAGTCAACGTTTTGTCAAAATTCGTTTTTGACAGCAAATTATTTGGATAATCGTAACTAGGGAATACCCCCCTGAGTTTTAGGGGCCCTGATCCTGATTCTGATTGTTCTGAAATTTTTAGGGTTTATACAGAATCACTTGGGTGTCTCAATTAGGGTTTCCTATTGGACTAAATATAATAAGAAATAATAGTTTTGGTGAGAGTTGTTACATGAAACAATCTTGGATCATTAGTCTTTTGATGTTGAATTGTTTTTGAAGATCGAAACTTGTTTGACAATGTTTATTCAAGCCATGAGTGGCTAAGTATTTTGTGACTATCTTTGGTGGAAGGTTTGCAAGACATTAATGTTTATTTCCGTATTTCTAGAATAACAATCTTCTCTTTATTGAATTGCTTGTTATGGTGTGTGATTATTTGTTAGTAAATTGTTAATCCTTGTGCTGAACTAATTAGAAACCATACGTTCTTGGTGCCGTTGGCAATCGAGATATCATGGGTATAGTTAGGCTTGGGTAAGGGTTGATTGATCATCGGGTAACAACCTCACGTTCTAGGAATCTGAGTACTTAGTTCACTTTCATCACTGCAATTGATCACATATGAACTATGTCTATGTAGTTCTTTCTAGTGGAATGTTAGCATAAGTGTCATAGCAAACCGAAAACTAAAGATGGTTACTTGTCTCTAAATTGTTTACAACCAAAACTTTTCTCTGGCAATTTAATTAGTTAAATTTAGTTCTAAAACGAATTCACTCAAATCAACTCTTGAATTTTACTTTATTTGCAATTAGTTTAATTTTAGTCAAGTTAGATAAACTCTCAAATGACACTTTTTCCACAAACTCCCTGTGTTCGATACCCACTTACCGCTAGCTAATTAGTTGTATTTGGATTAAATTTGATTGTGACCACGACATCACGTCAAATTTTGGCGCCGTTGTCGGGGAGTAGTGCGCAACGTATGTTATTTGTGTTCTTTTTAAGTATGTTATTTTTCTGGTTTACGCTGGGTGTGTTAGTGTGCAGGTATTTACAGGTGCATGCGTACTAGAAGCTCTCACAAGCTATCACCATTGGCATTTGATCCGGAAATTGAGCGAACTTTAATAGGAAACAGAATTTTGTTAAGAGAGAATAGAATTAGCGGTTCACCAACCACACCTACTACACCAATTACACCACTGAGATACATGGATCCACCACCACCACCACCACCCATTACGGGTGAACTTATACCACCATTCATACCATCATCCACTCAACCTTCACCAAATACCACCATTCCAAACACCACTACCAATCCTACTCAATCTCACGATGTTACACCAACCAACACCACACAACCCATTACCACTCAAGAAGAACCAACCATTACTTTTAACCCTTCTACTACAATTCCACCTCTCACCCATTTCTTTCCAGGTGCGGGTCAATCATATTCAAACTACACAATAGCACCAAACTCAACCATTGTTGTAACACCTCGAAAATTCGTGTTAAATGAAATAACGACACGTGTCATTTAAAGACAAAACGCGTTGAAAACCTGGATTTGACAAGAATGATTGACAGGATTTAAAAGTGTCGTTATGTTAACTTTTGCACCTCTGAACGACCTCGTTATAAATCCCAAGACTCAATTTATGTTTAAAACATCTTGTACAGGTTCAAGTTCAGGGAATTATTACATGGAATGATTTCAAATTTGAGTGGTGGACCTCTACGATGAAAAAGGAATGGAAACCCGTAATGTTCGGTACTTGTTTTTGGTTTCAAAGTGAAACAAATTGAAATGGTAGGGTATACAACTGATAATTGAAGTCCCACATGGTAAATAATAAGCCCACAATTCGTTTATACCCGGTTTCCCTTTCGAAACACCAACAAACAACAAATTTTCGCATCAGACAGAAGGCTTACGGACCGTAAGCCACTCTTTACGGTCCGTAAGCATGTGCCCAGCGACTGATTACTTGCTGTTGGCTGTTATACGCACATGTGACCTCCTTGGCCGGTTTTTCTTGCACATACATGGCCCCTAGACATCCCTAAACACTACTTACATGTGTTGATCAATTGTGGATGGCCCTAGGCTTGGTTGTCACTTGCTTATGGTGCTTGATTCTTGTATATAAGGACCCATTCATTCACAACTTTTTCCACACATCCATTGCAAAGAATCTGAGCATTTGGAGGAGCTTACAATCTGATTGAAGGCCTTCCTAAGCATCCATTAATCATCTAGTAAGTCTCTAATCCCTTCTAAATTAATTCTAGTTTAGTTTTTAGCTTAAAAGTCAACATATCGTATTAAACGGTTGACTTCGGGTTTAGTTATCGATAGCTCAGTCGTAACCCGAATTAAAAGTACCGTTAGATAGGTAATTATATGGGTATTAAACCCTTATAAGGGCAAGTACCAATTCCAGACCTAACTAGGTCGTTTGTCGGGTCAAACGTTGACCGAAAAAGTCAACAGAAATGACATTTATGATTTAACGCGTGATTGGCAATCCGTAAGGCGTGTAACCTGTTCTAACCTTAATATAACTTAATAATAAGTATAAAAACTTGTTTGCGCTTGCCCGACTCGACAAATTTCTATTTAAACCCGGTTCGGAACCGAAAGGCGCAAAACCTTGACTTTTGCTTTGACTTCGGTTCTGACCCGTTTTAGTTTGATTCAAAGATGCCTTAGTGCTTCATTAGAGTAGGGTTGCATGTTAGTATAAGTCTCTGAACTTGTTTCGTTGATTATCCGTTGCATGCACACGTTTCCGTTAATCGCTTAAATTGGACCATAACGCCCTTATGACCTTATAACAAGTATTTTGAAAATGTGGAAATACAATAATCTTAGTTACTGATTATTTAGCATGTACGTAAATTTTCACGACAAGCGGAGGTCTAGATTAGGAGATATGCGCGTTAGCGTAAATAATAAGCTTATTATTAATTAAACGGCGCAATTAGCGCATAGCTTATCTAAACCCGATTTTCGGTACCAAAACTATTACCCGCTGATGTTAAATAATATTTTAGGATTTTTGAAGATTTTTAATTATTTTTAAACTGGTCTTAAGCTAGGCTTATCGCATTGATTCGGTTAATACCGAATATGCCCTTTTAGGCCATAAAACGAGTTTTACGAATCCGATTGATACCAATCCAATTGCCACTGATTTAAAATAATAAATATAGCATTTTGAACCTGTTTTGCTGATTAGAAAACCCAGATTGGTATTTTAACCCGTACGTCGCTTAAAACGGCTTTATACGCGTATTAAACGCGTAGTTTGGTATTAAAACTATTTTGCCACGTAAGACTTAATACCATTAGACATAACCTGTTAAAATTGATAATTTTTCTGATTAAATCAGACCCGTATCTCAGAAGTATTATAAGTCTCTTTTATAACCCTTAAAATGACCAAAATACCCCTACGGGGCGTATTTAGGGATTAAACTCGTTATGGGCATTATGGAAGATATCATAATGATATCACAACATAATTAAAGCGTATTAACCTAGGAAACCTGTTCGCGACCCTTTCGGTTACCCGTTATGCATTATACGCGTTCGGTTCGGTTTATGTAACTAGTTTGCATAAACTAGCCGAAACGGGTCAAACGATATCATTTTTATCTCAAAATCCAGAATGTGAATAGTAAACCCATATTAAACAAGTCTTCAAACTTGTCGGGCCTAAATCACATTCTATCCGGTCTTCGCTTAATCGTGCGTAAGAACCGTATCCTTAAAACTAACCGGTCTAAGCTTAAGCTTAATTAAAGATCCGTTAGTATTCTAATAGGTTATATTAAACCTTCGTTCCAGATTAGGAGAACCAGTAAAAGCTATCTGCAGTTTATTCAATTAAGGATTTATACTTGCAAAGGTAAATACTTTTAACTTATTTTCCCTATACGGGCTTGGGTTACGGTACATAGCGTACCGCTTGATCGAGCATCAAATCTTCCACGCTTAGTGGTTAATTGAATAATTTGATCGGCTCGTTTTAAACAGATGTGTTTACTTTACAGCCTTTGGGGGGTTAATGACCATGTCCCGGATATCCCTGGCATTATCTTACGAGATAGCCACGACCTGAGCACGGGGTGTAGGCGTACTCCCGTGTATAACTCACATAAGTGGTGTGTCTATTGATCTTTAACCCGGAATACGTTTCGGGCTACTGAACGCATAAGTAACATGTAAATCGTTCACAAGATTATAATATTAAATAATTCTCCCAAGTTAAATAAAATGTTTATGCCATGTGCATCCAAACAAATTTTCAATCATTTTATAAAATGAGTCAGTTGAATGTATTTACCAGTGTAAACTGACGTATTTTCCCAAAAAGATTAAATGCAGGTACTAGGCGAAATAGGCTGGGATTCTCCTAAGCATCATTAGAAGTCTCGCAAGCTTTAGATGCCGAAGTCTGTTGAACAATTAAATGTTATTTTGTTTCGATCCTACTGTGGATAAACACCGGATAATTGTGACTTTGTTTACAATAAATAAATTCGGTTGTATCTTATTTTAAATTGCTTCCGCTGTGCATTATTACATTGTGTTGTTTGACTATTACGTTGCAAACCACGTCACGATACTCCCCCACCGGGCCCACCGGTGACACGTGGAAATCGGGGTGTGACAATTGTCCATGCTACTTCTGCTTTTAGACCATCGAACCAGTCGGGGTTTCAATATTCGACTCTTCTCTTTGGGCAATCTTCGGGTATAGGGGGAGATGGATATGATGAGGGATATGAGGATTTTGAAGTTTATGATGAAGACGGGTATGCTTATGGGGTGATGGAGATCAAGGAGAGTTTGGTTATGTGCAAGGCCAACCTCAAGGAATGCCAAGTGTTGGTGGAGTTCCACAACAACAACTTATTCCACAACATATTCGGCCAAGGCCACAAGTGCAACATCATATACCATTGCAACAAGTTCGTCCACAACATGCACGTCCACAATTCCAAAGCACAATTCAACACCCACCGAATCCACAACAATAGTTTCAACCACCATTCGCACCACAAGGACATATACAAAGACCAATGGGTTCTATTCGTCCAAGGGGTCGGTTAGGTGTACCAAGAAGACATCTTAGAGAACATGCGAGTGGCATCGAAGCACATTTTAGGCCGGTAATTACTCACAATCCGTCACCGGTAGTTATTCCTCACAATAATCAAGGAAGAACTTTTGAAGTGAGAAACAATTCGTTACAAAGTTTGCCGAAATATAAAGGTCTAGCAACGGAGGAACCTTACTTTCATTTGGAGGCCTATGACTCGATTTGCAATACTCTTGGGAGTCAAGGATTTTCGGCCGATGATGTCAAACTAGTCTTTTTTCAGTTTTCTTTGGAGGACAAGGCAAAGAAGTGGTTCTACACTTTACCTTCGGCATCTATTTACACTTGGGCGGAGATGCAACAAATATTTTTAGATGAATTTTACACCGCACAAAAGACCAATGATGCTAGGAAGGGATTGAGGAGTTTTCAACAACAACAGGGTGAAATGTTTCATGAGGCCTTTGAGCGTTTCAATATGATGATCAAGAATTGCCCTCACCATGGAATTGAACTTTGGGAGTTGATGAATGCTTTCCATGAGGGATTGAGTGCCGAAGATGCTCGTGATTTAATGTCCATTACAATTGGGACTTTTGGCACAAATTACGAGCATGACGATTGGGAGTTCTTGGAGCAAATGGCAATTACATCAAAGAGGAAAGCTCAAGCATCAAGGAGGGCACGACCGGCCGTCACCCGAACTCAAGTGCATTTGGTAGACGCTGGTAATGTACAAACTTCTAACCAAATTTATGATGTTTGTGCTATTTGTAATGAAATAGGTCATGCGGCTGAAAATTGCCAAGGAATGGTGGAAGGGCAATATGAAGAGGTTTATGCTGTGCAAGGTCAAGGAGGGGGTGGTAGAAACTACAACATGAATTCTAACACTTATCACCTGGGGTTAAGGAACCACCCAAATTTTCGGTATGGGAACCCTTCAAATCAAGCAAATCCGAATTTTCAAGGAAGCCAAGGTAACTTTGGTTCGCGACAACCTTATAACAATCAAAGTGGATATAGAGGTGGGAACAATCAAGGGTACCAAAGGCAATACCAAACGGGTCAAGAGCAAGGGGGTCTTCGGGTGGAAACGAGATGATGGAAATGTTAAAAAAGCATGCAAGTGGAGATGCAAAAGAGAAACCAAATGGATGATGCTCGCATACAAAAGGATGAGGCCCGAGACAAAGCAATTCAAACTTTGACCACCCAAATGGGTCAACTTGCAACCGAAGTGTCGGACTTGAAGAAAAGCAAAGGTCAATTACCAAGCGACACTAAGGTAAACCCGTCTCATAGTACTTCTAGAGGTAATAATGTTAATATTCATCATGTAAGTGTTTTGAGAAGTGGGAAAGAGTACAAAACCAATCCTTCACCGGATTTGGTTGATGGGGTGGTTGAAGATATAACGGGTCAAGATAGTGAGGAAGAAAATGAACCAACTATTATTTCTTCTAAAAACCCAATTTTGAAAAACCCGACATTAATAAAGAAAAAGAAAAGAAAAATGACGATGAGGGATCTAGTCAAGTACCATTTCCCTCGGCTTTATTAGATCCGGGTAAGAAAAATTTTATTTCAAAACGGGGTCCTCAAAAGGAAGAAATGTGGGAGGTTTTCAAACAGGTTAAAATTAATCTTCCTTTACTTGAAGCAATCAAACAGGTACCCGCTTACGCCAAGTTTTTAAAAGAATTGTGTACCCAAAAAAGGCAACAAAAAGTACCCAAATTGGTTGACTTAACGGAGCGGGTAAGTAAGGTCTTGAAAGGAGATCTTCCTCCTAAGCTACAAGATCTAGGAACGCCTCTTATAAACATACAAGTGGGAAATTTTCAAACTGCAAGGGCGTTATTGGATCTTGGAGCCGGACTAAGTATCTTACCGGGGGGTTATATGACCAATACGACTTTGGTCCATTGAAACGGGTTGAAACAACGGTGGTATTAGCCGATTTGTCTCATAAACTCCCTCGGGGTATTGTACGGGATGTGATAGTTAAAGTTGATGAGTTTTATTATCTCGTGGATTTTCTTGTGTTAGATTACTCATCCGCGGACCCAATTCAACAACAAAATGTTATTTTGGGTCGGCCCTTTTTAAACACCGCACATGCCGTTATTGATTGTCGATATGGTACAGTCGACATGACATTCGGCAATAGAAAGATGAGATTAAATGTTTTTACTAACGGTACTAATGTTTATGGTGATGAGTGTTTTCTAGCAGATTTCATAGACGGATACGACCCAAAGGAGTTCGAGGAAGAAATTTTGGGTTCGTGTGTTTGAAATATGTCTTTGCAGGTGCATGCATGTGAGTTGGAAATGGAAGAGAAGGAGCAAGAGGCTCTCACAGTGAAAGAAGGAAGACCACCATGGACCCACCAAACGGATACTTTACCGGTGGGAATCGATTCGGGTACAAAACCTTCATTGGAATGTCCACCAAGTGTGGAATTGAAGGAGTTACCAAAACATTTGAAATATGCATTTTTGGGGGAGAATGACACCTTACCGGTGATCATTGCTTCTAATTTGGCGGTAACTCAAGAAGAGGAGTTGATATGGGTGTTGAAGGCTCACAAGGCGGCAATTGGGTGGACGATAGCCGACTTAAAGGGGATTAGTCCATCCATTGTAATGCATAAAATTATTACAAGTGAAGATGCAAAGCCAACCCGTGAAACACAAAGAAGGTTGAACCCGAAATTGAGAGAAGTGGTCAAGAAAGAAGTGATCAAGTGGTTGGATGCGGGGATCATCTATCCCATTTCGGACAGTGCGTGGGTAAGTCCGACTCAGGTAGTGCCTAAAAAGTCCGGCATCCAGGTAATAAAAGATGAACAAGGTAAGCAAATTGCCACCCGCCCGGACACCGGGTGGCGAGTTTGCATTGATTATAGAAAATTAAACGCCGCTACCTCCAAAGACCATTTTTCGTTACCCTTCATTGACCAAATAATTGAAAAACTTTCCGGTAAAAAATATTACTGTTTTTTGGATGGGTACTCGGGATATAACCAAATTGCTATTCACCCGGACGACCAACACAAAACCACGTTTACATGTCCATATGGTACATTTGCTTTTCGGCGAATGCCATTTGGACTATGTAACGCCCCGGCCACATTCCAAAGATGTATGATGAGTATATTTTCGGATATTGTTGGGGAATCTCTTGAAGTGTTTATGGATGATTTTTCCATCTTTGGCCCAAGTTTCGAGTCTTGTCTTGATGAATTAGAAAAAATTTTAAAAAGGTGTGTTGAGACAAACTTGGTGCTAAGTTGGGAAAAAAGCCATTTTATGGTTCAAGAGGGTATTGTGTTGGGGCACGTGATATCGGACCGGGGAATGGAGGTAGACAAAGCAAAAATTCGGGTAATTTCGTCTCTACCCCCACCAAAGAATGTTAAGGGGGGTAAGATCATTTTTAGGACATGCGGGGTTCTATAGAAGATTCATTAAGGGTTATAGTGTAATTACAAAACCTTTATGTAATTTATTATTGAAAGATGTTCCGTTTGATTTTACTGACGAATATTTGCAAGCATTTCATGTGTTGAAAGAACAGTTGGTGAAGGCTCCTATCTTGCAACCACCGGATTGGTCAAAGCCATTTGAGATTATGTGTGATGCTAGCGACACGACCATTGGAGCGGTTTTGGGTTAAAGGGTCGATAAGAAGCCGGTGGTAATCTATTATGCAAGCAAAACTTTGTTTGAGGCGCAACTGAATTACACCACGACCGAGAAAGAATTATTAGCGGTGGTGTATGTCTTGGACAAGTTTAGATCATATATTTGTGGGAGAAAGGTGATCGTGTACTCGGATCATAGCGCGGTCCAATATTTAATGGAAAAGAAGGATGCAAAGCCCCGGTTGATTCGTTGGGTGCTTTTGTTGCAAGAGTTCGATCTCGAGATTCGGGACAAAAAGGGGTGTGAAAATGTTGTTGCGGATCATTTGTCCCGGATCCCATTGGAAGGTGTTGATGACCCGAGTGAAATTAATGAACGGTTTCCCGATGAGCAATTGTTAGCCGTTTCTACTTTTGTTGCACCTTGGTATGCCCACTACGTGAATTATTTGGCCAAGGGTGCAATTCTGAATCATTGGACAAAGAAGAGACGACAACAATTTTTGAGTCAAGTTAAACAATATATTTGGGATGAACCGGATTTGTTCAAAATCGGACCCGATCAAGTGATAAGAAGGTGTGTTCCCGAAACTGAAGTTTTAGAGATTTTGACCCATGCTCATTCATCGGCATGTGGAGGCCATTTTACTGGGAACAAGACAGGTTACCGGGTGTTATCATGTGGGTTTTATTGGCCCACAATTTTCAAAGATTCTTGCGAGTTTGCCCGGAATTGCATCAATTGTCAAAAAGTTGGAAGCATATCAAAGCGGGATGAAATGCCTGTACAACCAATTTTGGTGGTTGAGGTGTTTGATGTTTGGGGAATAGATTTCATGGGTCTATTTCCTAACTCGAATGGGTTTTTGTATATATTGGTTGCGGTTGACTATGTTACGAAGTAGATAGAAGCCATCGCTACAAGGACCAATGATCATTCCGTTGTATGCAAGTTTGTGCAATCCAACATATTCGCTCGATTCGGTGTGCCAAGGGTAATAATAAGTGATGGTGGTTCACACTTTAAGAATTTTAATTTCGGGAAATTGCTAAAAAGATACAATGTGAACCACCGAGTGGCGACACCATACCATCCGCAAACAAGTGGACAAGTTGAAGTGTCCAACCATCAAATTAAAGAGATCCTCATGAAGACGGTAAGAACATATAGAAAAGATTGGTCAAGCAAACTTGACGATGCGTTGTGGGCATATCGGACGGCCTACAAAACTCAAATTGGTACTACCCCTTATCGGATGGTTTATGGGAAGGGGTGCCATCTACCAATGGAGTTAGCACATCGAGCGCACTGGGCCATCAAAACTGTTAATGCGGATTATGATGAAGTGGGTCAAGTAAGAAAGTTGCAATTGAATGAGATTGAGGAGATTAGAGACGAATCCTGCGAATGTGCTTCCGCATACAAAGACAAACTGAAGAAAGTTCATGATGCAATGCTAAGGAAAAAGAACTTCGAAGTGGGTCAAAAGGTGTGGCTGTATAATTCGAGGTTGAAGATGTTCGCGGGTAAACTCAAGAGCAAATGGATGGGTCCTTATGTCATCCGAAGAGTGGGAAGATTTGGTGATGTCGACATACAAGACGAACAAACCAATAAACAACAAACGGTGAACGGGCATCGGCTCAAACCGTATTTGGAAGGCAACGACATCAACAATCTTGAGCTCGACAAAGTGGGTTACATTTTACGCCCATTGGATGACGAGGAAACTTGAAAGAGGCCCAGGTTTGATTTTTTGTACATGCTTAGTTTAGTTTGTTTTGGTTTGAATAAAGTCCCGTTTGAAACTTGTGTTTGAAACAAGTGTGGGGAAATCCGTACGAATTTCCCGAGCATAGTGTTGAGGACAACACGAGTTTTTAACGCGGGGTAGGGTTAATATTCGTGTTTAAAAAAAAAAAATTTAGAAAAACCTTAAAAATAAAAAATTTAGAAAAGTTTAAAAAAAAGAAACAAACAATACTTTTGCCGAGCCCCAAACGCCCAGTTATTGCCGTAAGCTACGGCCCTGTGGCGTAGCTTACGATGGTCACTCAATGAAAAGAGTCCTACGGCAGTGAGACACTGTCTTACGGCGAATCATTTTCACTCAGACCTCGCCGTAACCTACGGCAGGTGCCGTAGGCTACGGCACCGAGCTGAAACATTTGGGGGCCCCTTGTCGGCATTTTATAAAAAAAATATATCGAATTAAATATCAATAACACGTGTGTAACCCCCATCCACATAATTGTTCCATCATTCCCTAACCATTCAATCCTCCCAATCGACCCCAACCACAATTATCTTTCTTCTCCATCTTTCTTCTTCTTCATCTCTCAAGAACCCTAACTCACCTTCAAAACTTCATAGTTCCTTCAAATCTCAACCGATTTTGGTGATTCTTGAGTCCATGTTGGGTGAAATCTCACAAGGAATCTAGATTTATACTCATATCTTGAAGATTCCTTTGTTTTGGGGGCTGGATTTGAGCATAGGGGTGCCAAAATTTTGGGGGTTTTTTGTGGGTTTTTGTGTGAACTTGAAGAGTTTGTTATTCTCATCTTCTACAACACCAAGGTATGCAATTTCACATTATTTGTTGATGTACATTGAGGTTTGTAAGTTTTCATTATAGTTTTTGCTTACACACTTTCTTGTATATGATAGATGATAGTATATTGTTGAACCATGGGATGTTTGGGTATAAATGTATTTGATGATTAGTGAAAATTCATGAAACAATTCTGATTTTGTAGAGACATCATGCCGAATTTTTGTTTGAAAAGATAAAAATTTTGGTTTTTGTACATTTATACCCATAACATAAAACAAGTGTGGGGAAGATTGTGAGTTGAACTAACTTGATTTGTGTGTTTGGTTTGGTTTATGAATGTGTGTAGGTATGGTGAAAATGAAGGATAAAGCGGGTTCAAGTTCGTCTAAACAACCTCAAGTGGAGGAAGAACAACCAAAGAGAAGAAGGTTGGCTCGGATAGGAGACCCGGATTCGGAGGAGGATGCGCCTCCAAGGGGTCCAAAGCCGGATTGGACATCCGGTTCATTACTAGACCAACCCGCGGAATGGAGAGAGGACTTGTTTCACGAGCAAATGAACAAGTTGAAGCAAAGGGCTGATGCATTTATTTGTGAAAAGGAGATCCGGGAACTTGATTTTGGGCCGTTCGGGATAACGGAAAAGTTTAAAGAATTGGGTTGGGGGGCAGCTTTGAAATGTTATGATAACGAGGTAAAGAAGATGTATGATGTTCAGATTCAAGAGTGGATGGCCACGCTTGAATGTCCCCCGTTTAAAAGCCCCGAACAAGATGAAGCTCGTTGGATAATGTAACGGGCTAAAAGTCAAAATGTCTTATGATTCTTTGCGCCGAATAGCAAAGTTTGATGACCAACCATCGGGTCAATATATCTACCCAAGTCTTAAGGATCTCTACTTTGAGCCCGACAAACATCCTCAATGGTAACAAATGTTGGATTACCTTTTTCTTCCGGGTACGACACATGGGAAATTGTTTAGACGAAACTTGAGAATGGATGCGAAGTTGTTGTTGGTTTTGTGTACACACAATGTCATCCCGCGGCGGGGTGATAAGATGGAGGTTCGGTTTCAAGAGGTGCCAATCTTGTACTTGTTGATGCATGGTTCTCCCAAGCTTCCATTCCGATTTCTAGTGTTGAACAACATTTGGATAAGCCGGAATAGCGGAGAAAGAAAAATTATACCCCATTTCCGATTGGTCACGGCGTTGTTAAAGAAATATGGGGCAATTGAGGGCAATGAAAAAGGCTCTTATAAAAGGTTTAGCCCGTTTGACAAAAAGAATTTGGGATCGGGATGGGACTACAAGGAATCAGAAAGGTACCATAAGCTGAAAACAGATGGGAGAAGATGGAGAGTTATCAAAGCGGATGCGAGACCACTACGACTGGGCGAGGCTGATGAGCCCGAAACGACGGATGAAGAGGTTAGTGGTGACGATGATTATCGGGAGGACACGTTTTTGGTTGATGCTCCAATGGGGAGCGCCGGTCCAGCTGGAGTTCAGGGAGCAGGCGTACAGTCTGGTTATGTGGGGAGTGCATTCGACTATGCACAACAGGCCTATGATCCCTATTGGGCTCATTCGGGGAATATGGGCCAGATTATTGAACAAAGGCAACCCCCCACTTTTGGCGAATGGAGTGAACCAAACCAAATGCTCTTCGATCAGCAAACTTTTATGGGGGCAAGTGTAGAGAGAGCTCTTAAGCAGAGTTACGACGGAAATGAGCAATGGAACCATGCTCATATGTATGCCCATGAGGAAGAAGTGAACAATCGCTACCTAGACGACCGCCAGAGACGCTTGCATGATTAGTGGCATGCAGGCCAACCACTCGAAGCAGGCCCGCCAGTTGTGGATTATACCACATTCCCACCATATGATGGTAGTGTGTCGTATCCCACCCCACCATTGCATCATTCTCAATGGGTGGATCCACACGCCATGAGTTATCAACAGGCGGGTCAAAGTGGCGATCAAGGAAGTAGCAGTAGCAGCGGAGCATTTGGCTTTGGCGAGTAGAAGGATATGATGACATCCATCTTCGGGCCTCCACAGCCGAAGTATTACTAGCCAGGTCGTATCTTGCTCCTTTGTATATTTGTGTATATTTGCATTTTGTATGTTCATGTTTATGGTTGGGAGGTTGGGTGGTCTTTAGATGTTGATGTGATTTTTGGGTTGTGTTAGTGGTGGTGTGTTTGAATTTTCATAAAAATAAAAAAAAATATACAAAAAAAAGTTTGGGGTTTGAGATGTAAGGTTTTTGTTAATGTTGAAAGGTTTAGCGATCAAGTGTCCTCAAAACCATACATTGGGGTCAATGTATCCCAAGTGTGGGGATGGGGAGAAATTTTTAAGTTTTTGAAAAAAAAATTAAATCAAGCAAAACATTGTGAGAATTTGAACACCTTGGATTAACCCCAAGTGACACACCGGCAACCCTTAGTACCTTTTTGTTCTTGGTGAGAGTTTCAGCGACACTTGTATATAAATAATGCTTGTCTTTGATGAGAGTGGCAACGGGTGGGGGTGCATTAGAACTTGTGCCTTAATACGGTTTGAGTCCTTAGTTGAATGTGAATGTAAAAAGGATAAGGGCAATTAGGTAGCCTCGTCTTGGTGAGTGCGAGTGTGGGATTTGGGGGGTTGGACCTCATTAATTATATATATGAGCATGGTTGCGAGAGGGGCGGGGGTTTGGACATTTAGTTGCCCAATTTTGTGCCTTAAGCCTATCGTTTGTTACCCCTTAGCTAGTTCCTAAAAACTTACCTGACTTGACACGGTCTTATAGTGTTAGTAGTTTTAGTAGTATGTAGATATGTTTGATGTTATGTTGAATGTTTGCTAGTCTAAAAAAAATCAGAAAAAGAAAAGAAAAAAGCAATGAAAAAGAAAAAGAAATGATGTTTAGTTGTCTTGTCATAGTAGTTTAAGTTTGGTATTTGTTAGTTTGTTTCATTGTGTAATAAAAGACCGGGTTAAGTTTTTGCTACTTCATATATATTCCATTTCCTACCCATTCACCTAGCCTCGTTACAACCTTAAAAGCCCCTTTGATTTGCATTCATGTTTGGCACTTGTAGGAGGAGGACCGATTTAGGTACAAGCATATAGTTGTGCAATCACCCGTTTGTCTTTTGTGTGTCTAGCTTATCTTTGCTAGTGCTTACTTGTAGCCGAGAGGAGAGATTTAGAGAGGGGTGTGTTGCTTGGGTGTTAAGAAAAGGGTTAGTAAAAGGATAACATGTTGTTGCTTGGTTTATGTTGATCGCGTATGTGTTGAGAATGGTTTTTGAATGAGTTGCTTGGGACAAGCAACGGGTAAGTGTGGGGATGTGACGGGTGGTCCGTAGGACAACCCTTAAGTGGTTTAAAAAGATTAAAATCCTATGCTTTACTTGATTATTTGCTTGAACTAGGTAACTACGAGTTGTTTGGTTTTGCATGTACTAAAGTGCATAAAATATGCCTTTATGATGATTAAATGGAAGTTGCAAGAAGCAGAAACAAGTTTGGACTTTGAGAGATCAAATAAAAGTAACAAGGGAGAAAATATCAGCAGCCGCCGTAGCCTACGGCGAGTGCCATAGGTTACGGCCCCAAAAATCTACAAATGTTGTCACCGTAGCTCACTATCTCCGCGTCGTAAAGTTTCAATGGGTGCCGTAGCCTACGGCTGGCACCGTAGGTTACGGCGCCATATGTCGACTTCTGGATCCTTGGACCGCCGTAAGCTACGGCGGCTGCCGTAGCTTACGGCGTCAACCTTACCAACTTTGTAACCTCTGCTATTAATGACCATTTCAAGGAGATTTATTGTGTCTTATCATTTTTTCGGTTACACCTGGCTTGTGAACGAATTTGGGAGCAACTTGGAGACTTTTTGGAGCTTTTAACAATCTTGGATCATTAGTCTTTTGATGTTGAATTGTTTTTGAAGATGGAAACTTGTTTGACAATGTTTGTTCAAGCCATGAGTGGCTAAGTATTTTGTGACTATCTTTGGTGGAAGGTTTGCAATACATTTATGTTTATTTCCGTATTTCTAGAATAACAATCTTCTCTTTATTGAATTGCTTGTTATGGTGTGTGATTATTTGTTAGTAAATTGTTAATCCTTGTGCTGAACTAATTAGAAACCATACGTTCTTGGTGCCGTTGGCAATCGAGATATCATGGGTATAGTTAGGCTTGGGTAAGGGTTGACTGATCATCGGGTAACAACCTCACGTTCTAGGAATCTGAGTACTTAGTTCCCTTTCATCACTGCAATTGATCACATATGAACTATGTCTATGTAGTTCTTTCTAGTGGAATGTTAGCATAAGTGTCATAGCAAACCGGAAACTAAAGATGGTTACTTGTCTCTAAATTGTTTACAACCAAAACTTTTCTCTTGCAATTTAATTAGTTAAATTTAGTTCTAAAACGAATTCACTCAAATCAACTCTTGAATTTTACTTTATTTGCAATTAGTTTAAATTTAGTCAAGTTAGACACACTCTCAAATAACACATTTTTCACAAACTCCCTGTGTTCGATACCCACTTACCGCTAGCTAATTAGTTGTATTTGGATTAAATTTGATTGTGACCACAACATCACGTCAATGCACGAACATCAGGTACTAGAACCACTACCGCAACACAATCAGCCACAACATGAACACCCCCAACACCAGTATCAGTATCAGTATCAGTATCCGCTACAGTAAAACTGGCCTCCAGGTATCCCTTCATATCCCGAGTTGTACCAGCAATTTCAACACATGCAGGTTACTCAGGACACTATGAGAGCCACTCAAGAGACTATGCGGGTGACTCAAGACACCATGAGGGAGGAGATGTATGCAGGTTTTTCCTACATCTTCGGAGGGCTACAAAGCGTCTATCCTAGCCACTTCAGAGAGCCTTCATAGTTTCCATTTGGAAACCCAGGTAACTACGGGGTAGGTTCATCTGGAACACGCCACCATGATGGTGATGAGTAGGAGAAGGTGGAGCCGACCATTCAGAAAAACTGGTGTTTTATCGTACTTTATCTTATTTCTATTTAGTACTTTATTTTATTTGGGATTTTAAAACTTTATGTCTGTTCTTATGTTTAAGTAGTGTGTTTGTTTTGTTTGAATAATGGATTTGGTTTGGTTATCTAACATTTTAATAAATGATAATGTTGGCTGTTTTAGCAAGTGACATACTTGGCAGCTTTGTAAAGAATGCACACAGAGTTGAGAAGACTTCAATTAAATTCTACTCAAACGAGTCAACTTCAACTCTGAGGGAGTACCTCTTTCAATTTTCTCCACGTTTCTGGGCGATTTCTGGGTTCCGAAGCAGTCCTGATCAGACCCATTTGAAGCACCAAGATCGAGTGGAAGCATAACCGAACCAACCCATCAATTCCTTGCTTGTTTATGGTTCGATTCCTTGTTCTTAAACATGTATTCTGATCATTATTCAAGTATTGAGCTAAGTATTGAGCTCATGTTAGTATTGTGTAATAATAGTAATGAACTTGTTTCTTGAATAATCTTGATGTTATAATATTGTTAGTATGAATCTTAGTACATTTTCATGTTCGAATCTTCATGATTATATAATGAATGTTTCATTGATGTTGATTTCTTGATTATGTTTGATTGTCCTGGATAATAAATATGTGGTTAGTGGGATGGTAACTATTTCTTGATTAATCACTTGTTTGTAAACTTGTTTACACCATGAGACTCAAGAGGGGTATTGGTTTTATCTAAGATATATCGGATTTTGATTGAGAATGCTTTCTTGCATGTAAGGGTTCTAACGAATTATATGGTGTTGTTACATGTTCTTGACGCGGTTTATGATCTTTGTTTAGTAGTTTTGGTCTGAAATTGCTAACATGGTAGATTTGTGATCAAGACTTGTAAGAGGAAATACTTTGTTATATAATCTACTTAAATGCTTATCCTCGTGGCTGTATTGTGACCATCCGGTATTGTTTTCTTTGATAAGTGAGGTTAGAAAACTCCTAGTGGACGACTAATCTATCTTTAAAGGTTCACATGAATACATATCAATAGCTCGCTAAAGAATGAGTTTAGGTGGTTAACGTGTGTTTATCGCGTTAACTTTCCGAAGAATCATCATGTTAGAAAAGTCCTAGCGGATGACTAGCTGTCTTAAAATTGGAAAATCGATTAAGTGCTTTTGTGACATATCTAGATAACATGTTTAGGTTGTTTGTGAAACAAGATAATATTTATTTTTCATATTTGGAGTCT
The DNA here is from genome assembly GCA_030545235.1 of Helianthus tuberosus. Lineage (NCBI taxonomy): Eukaryota > Viridiplantae > Streptophyta > Magnoliopsida > Asterales > Asteraceae > Helianthus > Helianthus tuberosus. Next base: position 6,440,151 of record CM060359.1, read on the forward strand.
ATTATGTTTTAAATATAGTTTTAGATAATTTAGTTAAACAACCATTCACTTATCCTTTTATTTGATAAAATAATTACAAAGATTTAGTAATTAATAACGCCTGTGTTCCATGGATCGATATCTGGCTCTTACCAATACTTTGCTACATATGTGACGGGATACACTTATCCTTTGTTGTGTATGTTTTAATGTTAAGGTATAAACCATTTTTATAAATATTAAAACCCACGTGTGTGTGTGTGTGTGTGTGTGTAAAATCAATGTAAATAATATGTGTACATAGACACTCACCACCTACACATCAAGTAACAGATTAGTTTAGGAGGGTTTTCAAAGCCAAGATGGCTTTGGATGAGGTCATAGTCATGTCATCCTCAAGTCCAGGAGAATGGTCAGTGGTTTGGGCAGATTTTGTAACATCTGTTGGGGACCATTTCCTGTCAGATGTTGGTAGCCATAAGGATGCCTGTTTATTTTAGATTTAGAAGGCCTTTTGTAGGCCTCATAACCATAAGGGACCTTTTGGTAAAGTGGTTGACCATATCCCCTTGGGAATTTGTTTACAGGTGGTGCATCTGTTACTTGAACCTCTCAGGGAACAGAGGTTGCATTCAGTTGTTTTGTAACAGGTGTTTCAACAGGGACAAAGGTCTGTTGACTTTTGGGTGTTGATTTTTGTGGACTCTTCAGTGTTTTAGATGTAAACTCTTTTCTTTTGACCTCAAAAGTTTTGAGATAAACACACTGTTGAGTTTGATGATTCTTTTTCCCACAAATTGTGCAATGGGGTGTAGGCACAATCACACTGTTTTTGTTAATGTCATATGCTTTTAGAAGAAAACAATCTTTAGTGACATGATTCTTCTTTTCACATAAATGATAAAACAGGTTTTTGACTTTCTCTTTCCTCTTCCCTTTTCAACCTCATTTTCAACAGAGGTTATAACCTCTACTGGGATGTCTTTTAAAGGAATGATTTTAACCTTGGGTGCTTTGACACCTTCAATTGTTGAGAAGTCCAATGGCTTAAAATTTTCATGAATGTCACACTCATCAGACCAGGTGGGTTTGAATCGATATTTTTCAATTTCCTCAAAAGTTGAGGATCCTTCTGTTTTTTCTAAAACAATATTCTTACTATTTTTTTATCAGTGAATTCTATTTCTTGACCGGCTAAATTTTTGGGAATTATTTCAACAAAGCCAGATTCATTTACAACAGTGTTTTCAGAAACTTGGTTGGCTTTTGCGTCGAAGATGCTTTTGAAGCGTCGGGAAGATGCATCGGAAAGGTCTGAGCCAGGCGCTTGGGGTAAAGCCTGCCGCAAGCTGATGTGGAGGCGTCCGCATTACAGCGCTGAAGCGTCCTTCTAGCGCATAAGAATAATTGCACCACGTGTGAGCTACAAAATGAAAGACGCAAGATTGGACTCCGCAGACGCAAAAACAACATCTGGATCTGTGATTCCCCGTTCCAAGGGCGAATGAGCTGGCTATTTTGGAAAGTTATATTGTTCATTGGCCATTTTGGTGATTTTCCCTATGTAAAAGCCTTCCATGTGAGTTATTCTCTTAGTGGACATGTGGTCCTACAAGTGGGCTTCGACTAACACACTAGAAACCAAACCAAAATTAACCTCTTAATAGCACGTCACCATGGTGGCGTGGAGAAAAAAAGTAAGGGTTGGAAATGTGGCGTTGAAGAGAATAAAAAATAAAAAATAAACATTAAGTAATCAAATATACTTAAACTACGCCAGTGGAAATCCTCAAGCCCCACCCACAACGCCGCCATCCACGCCATACGCGGGGTGGTGTTCCTGGCATGGAGGGGCTTCAATGCCCTTTTTCCACACCTACACCGTATGGTCTTAATGTTGAGAGAGTATGTTATAGAGAGATCTAAGGAACTAATTTTGTGGATCTTCCCAAAATGCCGTTTCTTATTTATTAAAATGTCTTTCAAAGTTTTGTTAATTACATAAATGCCATGATTGATTTAAACCATAGATCAAAGAATCTAAGGCCTTCGGGTGTACCTTAACATATGCGGTGTTAACAATGGCATAACATGATAACTAGCATTGCATACCACTCGTTCCTTGTGTCAAGTAGTGTTAAAGGGATTGTATGTTAACATGATGTTAAGAGATAGTCTTAATTTGTTTTCCTTTTTTACACCCAAATCATTAAAAGTCTTTACACCCAAACCATTAAAAGAATAAAGTTTAGGGGACTAAATCATTTCTTTGATGTGAGATAAAGTGAAATGAAGAAAAGTAAGTGATGTAGCACCTAGGTGGTGTTAATGACAGTTGAAGTATACCTCAAGGCCTAAGGGTCTAAAAGAGTTTTGTAAGTTCTATATATATATATATATATATATATATATATATATATATATATATATATATGGGACCGCTAAAATGAGAACCACCTCGAGTTGTAACCGTGAGAACTACACTGTACGGGGCGAGGTGGACCAATTTTTTTTTCTTAAACGTAGATGCGTGTATTATAAACACATTTGTAAAAAAAATTCAAAAAAAAATGTCGTGTGTGTGGTTTTGAGCATCACAAGTTTGTGTTTACGGGTACCGTAAATCTTACCGGAAAATTTACGGTACCCGTAAACACAAACTTGTGGTGCTCAAAACTACACACACGACATTTTTTTTTATTTTTTTTTTTACAAATGTGTTTATAATACACGCATCTACGTTTATGAAAAAAAATTGGTCTAACTCGCCCCGGATCAAGTAGTTCTCACGGTTCTTACAACTGGAGGTGGTTCTTATTTTAGCGCACGGTTCTTACAACTGGAGGTGGTTCTTATTTTAGCGCAATTCTATATATATATATATATATATATATATATATATATATATAGGAATAGGTTAAAATGAGAACCACCTCGAGTTGTAAGAACCAGCGAGAACCACCCCCGCGGGGGGCCGTTGACCACGAAATTTTTTTTACACATAGATCCGTATATTTTAACACGGGGGGTAAATTTTGGGTTCAAACGGCGCGCCCGAGGGGGTAGTTTTTTACGCCCAAAGTTTGGTAAAAAAAAAAGAAAAATTAAAAAAACCCAAACTTTGGGCGTAAAAAACTACCCCCTCGGGCGCGCCGTTTGAACCCAAAATTTACCCCCCGTGTTAAAATATACGGATCTAGGTGTAAAAAAAATTTCGTGGTCAATGGCCCCCCGCGGGGGTGGTTCTCACTGGTTCTTACAACTCGAGGTGGTTCTCATTTTAACCTTCCCCTATATATATATATATATATATATATATAGGGAGCCGCTAAAATAGAAACCACCTTCAGTTGCAAAAACCGAGAGAACCACTCTCCACCAATCAGATTAAGCCATGTATACACTATTATTTTAAACATATAAGGTTATTTTGGTAATTTGACATATATGTCATTTCCAAATTCAGTCCCCTGTCTCTATATTTATTGTCAGACTCTCTTTCTCTCTCTTTGAAATAGTTCATCTTTTTCAAAAACCCTCATCTCTCTCACTTGAAGTAGTTCATCTCTTCAAAAAGCAGACCACCCCTCCGGTGATGTTCTCTGTGACGTTTTTTATGCGATGGTTATGTGTTTGAGAGCTGGGTGGAGGGGGTTGATCGACGGTGGTTGGAGCGACGGTGAATGGTGGCTGGTGGCGAGGGGTGACAGTGTTGGTTGCTTATAACGTTGGGGTTGGTGGCGGCGGCATCTCCTGCGGCATCTTTGGCCTCCCTTTCCTCTCTGCCGCCCCCTTTTGCGACCGGTGTTTGGTGGTGGTTGCGTTGGGTTTGGTGGCGGACCCCTAGGCGGTGGTGGTGGGGTAGAGGTGAGACAAGAGTAACATGGGTTCATGTGCATTTACAAATCGTTGTCACCATCAAACTAAGATGGGTGTGCCCATGAATAGGCTATCTAGGTGACTGTAACTTGCTATAGTAAAGGGACCAGAGCCCTTTAACCTTAATCACCGGTGCGTATTGGTTTAATGGCGTGTTCTAATTTATGGGTTTTGTTTTGATTGAGTTCTTGATTGTGACATTTTTCTGGGTTTTGTTCTGTTGGAGATCCGATCTGGGTTTTGTTTTAATTAATGGGTTTGGTTTAATCTTTTGTTTTGATCGAGTTCTTTTGTTTTATTTGGGGGTGTTTGTCGGAACAACCACCGCCGGCATCGACGGTGGTAAAGGGTGCCGATGAGGTTTAACGGTGATGGTGGTGGTGGGTTTTGACGGCGACGGTGGTGTTTCTTGATTCTGTTTGGTATTTTGGCATGTTGGGGGGTTTATTTGTGTTCTTTAATTCTGTTGATTTTGTGTTCTTGATTCTGTTGGTATTTTTCTGATAACTTCAATTATGTGGGTTTGATCGGTTGGATTGGGCGGTGATGATGCAAAAAAAAAAGTATATTTTGATGACGATGGCGCGACAAGTATGGTGGAGGGTAGGGTTTTGAACCTGCAACCCCACTTTGCAGCCTTTGATTATCGGAAAATCTGAGCCAAACCCCGTTTTTTTTTCAAAAATCTACACATTGTTTTTTATGTTGTTGGTTTTTTATATTTTTTCCCAATCGATGATGATAACAATCTATCTGAGACACCTACCGAGTTGCGATTTCTGGGTGCGTTCGTTTTGCGTAAAAAAGTTTTTGTAAAAAAAAAAGTTAAAACCGTAAACTTTTTAACGTAAAACGTAATTTTTTTAACGTAAAACGTAAACTTTTTAACCTAAACTTTTTAAAGTAAAACGTAAACTTTGTTTTGTTAAAAAATCTGAATTTAAAATGTTTTTTAATAAAAAAAATATGTTTAAAAAAACAACTAATATAATAATACAAAAAAGTAATAAAAAATAATAAAGACAAAAATGAGTAATTTTACTAAACTGCCCTTTTGCATTAAAATATTAAAAATATAATAAGACAAAAAGTATTTAATAATAATTTTAACTACTTTTAATCTTGTCCATCCATCTTGAAGATCTAATGATTGTAAAGTGGTTCTCTCGGTTCTCACAACTGGGGGTGGTTTTCATTTAGTGGTTCTCTCGGTTCTCACAACTCGTAATTTATCCTACACGCCTCGTATTTATCCTACACTTTAAATGAATTTTTATTTTTATTTTTTGTGAAAAATATATATCTTAAAAATAAGTTACAAATTTAATATAGTTATTTATTAAAGATGAAACTACTAATTAATGATGTATGTAAGTTTACTAATATACCCTTATAGTTACATTAAGTACAAATATTAAATGAAGTCTAATGAAGCATTCCTATTGGTTGAAATTTCATCTTTTTTCTTCTTACAAAAAATTCTTCTCATTTGAACCCTCCACTATATATATATATATATATATATATAGGGTAGGGATAGTGTACTAAGTGTCTAAAGTGTAAGAAGTGTAAGAAATGTTTTAAACCATTAGATCTTTGATCTAATGGTTGAGATTAATAGGGACCAAATTATAAATTGTGTTTTAATTATTTGGACTGATTTGAAAATTGTAGGGGTAATAGTGTATTTGTATATATTTCAAATTAGGTAACCTCTCCTAAATTCTAGCTATTCAATTTTAAACTTATTCTAAAATCCGGACATTCTAAAAAATCCAGATATATGTAACTGCTACAAGAAATATATAACACTATACACCCATCATATAACACCATATAACAACGTATAACACTATGTAACACCATATAACACTATGTAACACTATATAACACTATATAACAATATATAACACTATACATCTATCATAGACATGCTACCAGAAAAATATAACACTATAACACTATATAAAATTATATAACTTTAAATAACACTATATAACGCCATAAAATATCATATAACACCATATAACACTATATAACACCAAAAAACACTATATAACACTATGTAACACTATACAACACTATATAAATTTTCAATATGCGATCTTCAGAATAAATATTTGATGAACAAGATGAAACAAATTCGTAGATTAATTCTTAATTCGTATTCCTATAATTAAGGGTGGTGGTTATGGAAGGTTATCAATTAATCAAATCAATAAGAAAATTACTTGTTTACCCTTTTGAATTAATTTAGATTGAGGACACATGTCATCTCCACAATATTTATCACACTTCTCACACATTTGAATTAATGTACAGGATCTTTAATATATATATATATATATATATATATATATATAGGAACAGGATAAGGAGAGAACCCCTCAAAGTGTGAGAACGGTGAGAACGATTCTCAGCCACAAGATCTTAGTGGTCTGTGGCTGAGATTGATGCGGTGGCATTTTTGTAAATAATAGGGGCCTTGGAACTTCCAGGAGGGGTAAAATAAGAAGATCCAAACAAAGGTGCATATGCCATTCACATGCCATTCCTCCATCATATTTAAACGACAATAACTTTTTTATACGTGATTATTTTTCGAAAAAAATTACACCATAAAACTCAGCGTTTTTTTTTATCTTTCCAACGAGTATACTATTGATATACTTTTCGAAAAAAAATTAACTGGGTTTTATGGCGTTTTTCTGAACTGGGTGTTTTATGGCGTTTTAGACTAGTTATTTTCATGGCGTTTTTCTGAACTAGGTGTTTTTATGGCGTTTTAACTAGTTATTTTCATGGTGTTTTTTTGAACTGAGTGTTTTATGGCGTTTCAACCGAGTTTTTTTCATGGCGTTTTCTGAACTGGGTGTTTTATGACGTTTTTACAGTACAAATTATGATTTTTCTGAGCTCAAAAGATATTAATTTAGACAGTTAGACACAAAAAAAGATGGTTTTTTTTAGCTATATGACTCAAAAAATGGTTTTTTTGAGCTGTTGTAAATTATAGCTCAAAAAAAATATCTTTTTTTTTTGCGTGGCGTTTTAACTGGGAACTTATGGCGTTTTTTTTGAGCTATATGGCTTAAAAATGGTTTTTTTGAGCTGTTGTAAATTATAGCTAAAAAAATAGCTCTTTTTTTGTTACGGCGTTTTAACGAGCTAGCTAAAAAAAATGGTATTTTTGAGCTGATGTAAATTATTGCTCCAAAAAAATAGCTTTTTTTGCCGTTGCGTTTTAACTGGGAGCTTATGGCGTTTTTTGAGCTCTATGGCTCAAAAAAATGTTTTTTTTTGAGTTGTTGTAAATTATAGCTCAAAAAATAGCTTTTTTTTTGTTATGGCGTTTTAATGGGAGCTATAGGGCTAAAAAAATGGTTTTTTTGAGCTGTTGTAAATTATAGCTCAAAAAAATAGTTTTTTTGGCTGGGTTTTCACTGGAGTTTTTGGCATTTTTTGAGCTATATGGCTCAAAAAAATGTTTTTTTTTTTTGAGCTGTTGTAAATTATAGCTCAAAAAATAGTTTTTTTTTTTTGCTATGGCGTTTTTTTTGAACACCCAGACGTGAGTGGGTTTTTTTGACAATATTACCCCTTAGTGTAATTTAACATCAATGCCACATGTCACCACCAAAATTGTTCTCACCGTTCTCACACTTTTCACCGTTCTATCTAAATCCTGACCCTATATATATATATAGGGAGAAGATCATGCGAGAACCACCTCTTATTGCGAGAACCGCGAGAACCAATGTGAACACAAACAAAAATGCCTAAAAATAGCTAAAAATCAAACAATTTTTTTTTTAATATTTTTTATATAAAAATCGCTACTTTTCGAAGCAAAAAAAAATTAAAAAAAAAATTTTTGCCACTAAAAGTAGCGATTTCAGCATAAAAAATATTTAAAAAAAATTAGATTTTTTTAAATTTTTTTAGGTTTTTTAGGGGGTTTAGTTTTTAGCATTTTAGCTTGGGGGGTGGGGGTGGGGGGGTTTAGGTTTTTGGGGGGTGGGGGAGGGGGGTTTAGGTTTTTTGAGGGGGGGGGGGGTAGGTTTTTTTTTGGGGGGGGGGGTGTTAGGGTTTTTTTAGGTTTTTTGGGGGTTTTAGTTTTCAGCATTTAGCTTGGTGGGGTGGGGGTTAGGTTTTTTTAGCTATTTTAGGTTGTGTTCACATTGGTTCTCACGGTTCTCGCAATAAGGGTGGTTCTCGCATGAACTTCATCCTATATATATATAGATATATATAGGAGAAGGATCTGTTAGGAACCACCCTTTATTGCGAGAACCGCGTGAACCAGTGTAAACACAAACATTAATACCTAAAAAAATCTAAAAAACACCTAAAAAAAAATTTTTTTTACTATATTTTTGGAAAAATCGCTATATTTTGTTTATAATAAAAAAAATTAAAAAAAAATCGAGTAACAGTTATCCATGAACATGTGCATTTGTATCATTTCTTTGACAAATTCCGTAATTCAGTACAAATATTAGACAATTGCACTTTTCTTTACACTACCACATGTAATACACTACTTTTTACATTAACAATATTATAAATGCACATGTGCATCTATATGTATCAACATGAAATAAGGTGTGTTGGTACACTACTTTCTCTTTCATCTATCATTCCATCCATAATACACAAACATGCACATGTGCATTTTTGTTATTTCTTTGACAAATTCCGTAATTCATTACAAATATTAGACAAGTGCACTTTCATTTATACTACCATATGTAATACACTACTTTTACATTACCAATATTACAAATGCACATGTGCATCTATATGTATCAACATGAAATAAGGTGTTTTGGTACACTACCTTGAATACACTTTCCCTTTCATCTATCATACCATCCATAATACACTACCATTACCTTCTACCATCCATAATACAATAGCATTACCTACTACCATCCATAATACAATACCATTACCAATATTTTCACTTTATTGCATGTATATCAACACCATTTATACCATCCAATCAACATATTACATCATAAATTGACAACTATAACCAAACCATCAACCACTAGATATAACTAACCAAAAAACATGTATATGGGCCTACTTCTCCATTCAAAATCACAAACTTTTTGTACCAAAACACGTTATATCATGGTTATACATAATGATGCACATGTGCATTTTGAATATTGGTAATGTAAAAAGTAGTGTATTACGGATGGTATTGTAAATTAAAGTGCAATTGTCTATTACTGATAACGTATTACGGAATTTGTCGAAGTAATTATACATATGCACATGTGCATGGATAAGTAATGATACATATGCACATGTGCATGGATAACTGTTACTCGAAAAAAAAAAGTTTTTTTTTTTTTGCTAACTAAATATTGCGATTTTTTTTAAATATTAAAAAAAAATTTGATTGCTTTTTGATTTTTTTTAGATTTTGTTTTTTGTTCACATTGTTCTTGCGGTTCTCGCAATAAGGGTGGTTCTCAAATAAACCTTACTCTACATATATAGAGGTGGGTTCAAATGAGAATAATGTTTTTGTAAGAAGAAAAAAGAAGAAGTTTTAACCAATAAGAATGCTTCATTTTACTTCATTTAATATTTGCATTTAATTTTAATATAAGGGTATATTGGTAAACTTACAAAAATTATTAATTTGTATTCTTCCCCTTTAATAACTAACTAAATTAAATTTGTAACTCCTTTTCAAAATATATACCTTTTCCAAATTAAAAAACCAACTTAATTTATAGTGTAGAATAAATTACTAGTTGTGTAGGATAAATTACAAGTTGTGTAGGATATATTTCGAGGTGTGTAGGATAAATTTCGACTGTGTAGGATAAAATTCTATAATGTGCAGGGTATATGTGGGAAAATTTTGATATGTGTATGTTTTGTAGATTATATGTAGTATAATTAATGATTAGTTGACTAACTAATTAAAGACTTAAAAATTAATGATATGAGTTATAAATGAAATAGTATTTTACTAATATGCCATTTCTTCTTTTTCTTCTCACATTAAATTTCTTCTCAAATGAACCTTCTCATATATATATATATATATATATATATATATATATATATATATATAGGGTCAGGATTTAGATAGAACGGTGAAAAGTGTGAGAACGGTGAGAACGATTTTGGTGGTGACATGTGGCATTGATGTTAAATTACACTAAGGGGTAATATTGTCAAAAAAACTCACTCACATGAACTGGGTGTTCAAAATAAAACGCCATAAAAACACACAATTCAGAAAAACGCCAAACACTCAAAAGCTATTTTTTTAAGCTATAATTTACAACAGCTCAAAAAACCATTTTTTTGAACGCCATAAAACACTCAAAAGCTATTTTTTTAGCTATAATTTACAACAGCTCAAAAAAACCAGCTCATAGTTAAAACGCCATAACAAAAAAAAGCTATATTTTCAAGGTTCAAAGTGTAACTTATAGCGTGAACAAATGTGAACACAAGTATTTAATTAGTTTTTTTGAGCCAGCTCATAGTTAAAACGCCAAAACAAAAAAAGCTATATTTTCAGGGTCCAAAGTGTAACTTATAGTGTGAACAAGTGTAAACAAGTGTGAACACAAGTAGCTAAAACGCCATAACAAAAAAAACTATATTTTCAGGGTCCAAAGTGTAACTTATAGTATAAACAAGTGTGAACACAACTATTTAATTAGTTTCATCAGCTTTGGGGGAATGTGATTGGAAATAAAAGAATTCATACTCCAATGAAGACACACAGAGCTCACAGTTAAAACGCTATAACAAAAGAAAGCTATTTTTTTGAGCTATAATTTACAACAGCTTAAAAACCCATTTTTTGAGCCATCCGCCTAAATTAATATTTTTTGAGCTCAGAAAAATCATAATTTGTACTGTAAAAACACCGTAAAACACGCAGTTTAGAAAAACGCCGTGAAAAACTCAGTTGAAAACGCGATAAAACACTCAGTTCAGAAAAAACTCCATGAAAATACCTAGTTAAAACGCCATAAAAACACATAGTTCAGAAAAACGCCATGAAAATAACTAGTCTAAAACGCCATAAAACACTCAGTTCAGAAAAACGCCATAAAACCCAGTTATTTTTTTTTCGAAAAGTATATCAATAGTATACTCATTGGAAAGATAAAAAAAACGCTGAGTTTTATGGTGTAATTTTTTTTGAAAAAATAATCACGTATAAAAAAGTTATTGCCGTTTAAAAATGATGGGGGAAAATGGCATGTGATTAGGATGTGCACCTTTGTTTGGATCTTCCTATTTTACCCCTCCTGGTAGTTCCAAGACCCCTATTATTTACAAAAATGCCACCGCATCAATCTCAGCCACAAACCACTAAGATCTTGTGGCTGAGAATCGTTCTCACCGTTCTCACACTTTGAGGAGTTATCTCCTGATCCTGTTTCTATATATATATATATAGAGAGAGAGAGAGAGAGAGAGAGAGAGTGGGGATCCTACGGAAAGTGTGTTTTTCCTAGAAAGTCTAGGAAGCGATCTAGGCTATCCAATGGGTGTGTTTAATGGTTTAGATCATCTTGGTGACATTTTGGTAATATGTGTTTCTTAAAAATAGGATTATTTAATTAATCAGGGGTAGATATGTCATTTAGCTTGTTTTAAATATGGAAATAATTGTCATTCCATAACCACCCCACATTTCTTGCGATTCTCTCTCTCTCTCTCTCTCTCTCCCTCTCTCTCTCTCTCTCTTCCTTCTATCCTTCATGAAGAAACACATCAAGAAAACACATCGTATTAATCTGCTTGCTAATTTGCTTGCTGTTAAAACACAACTGTATGAATCTGCTTGCTGTTAAAACACAACTGTATGAATCTGCTTGCTGTTAAAACACAATGTCAAGAAATCCTCCAGCATTACCAACATGAATGCTAAAACACAACTGTATGAATCTGCTTGCTGTTAAAACACAACTGTATGAATCTGAATGCTAAAACACAACTGTATAAATCTGAATGCTAAAACACAACTGTATGAATCTGCTTGCTGTTAAAACACAACTGTATGAATATGAATGCTAAAACACAACTGTATGAATCTGAATGCTGTTAAAACACTACTGTATGAATCTGAATGCTAAAACACAACTGTATGAATCTGCTTGCTGTTAAAACACAATTGTATGAATCTGAATGCTAAAACACAACTGTATGAATCTGCTTGTTGTTAAAACACATCACCAAGAAAAAGCTGATGGTTTTGTAGTTAAATGTTAATAACCATCTCCACAATCAACAAGTGTGTTTGAAGCCATGATTTTTCTCTCTGAAAAATTTATTGAATACGAATACTGCTGGTGAAGAAGAAAATGACAGAAAGAATTGTATATATATATGATTTGAATGAGATTTGGATTCAAAACACAACAAAAATTCCGAAAATCATGGACATAATCAGTTACCTTCGAGATCATGCAATGTTAGTTAATGAAATATAAATTCCAAAAAAAAAATTAAAATGTGAAATTACATAATTGCCCTTCTAGTTAAAATAACTCAATGCCACATGTCTAATTCTCATTGCTTCCTAGACTTTCTAGGAAAAATACACTTTCTACCCAACTCCTACTATATATATATATATATATATATATATATATATATATATATGGGAGAAGGGTCCGTTACGAACCACCCTTTATTGTGAGAACCGCGAGAACTAGTGCGAACACAAAGAGTAATACCTAAAAAAATGTAAAAAACACCCAATTTTTTTTTACAATTTTTTTGGAAAAATCGCTATATTTCATTAATAAAAAAAGATAAAATTTTCCAAAAAAAAATCGAGTAACAGTTATCTATACACATGTGCATATGTATCATTTCTTTGACAAATTTGGTAATTTATTACAAATATTATACAATTGCACTTTAATTTACACTACCACGTGTAATACACTACTTTTTACGTTAACAATATTAGAAATGAACATGTGCATCTATAAGTAACAACATGAAATAAGGTATTATGCTACACTACTTTGAATACACTTTCTCTTTCATTTATCATTCCATCCATAATACACAAACATGCACATGTGCATATGTATCATTTCTTTGACAAATTTCGTAATTTATTACAAATATTAGACAATTACACTTTCATTTACAATACCATATGTAATACACTACTTTTTACATTACCAATATTAGAAATGCACATGTGCATCTATATGTATCAACATGAAATAAGGTGTTTTGGTACACTACTTTGAATACACTTTCCCTTTCATCTATCATACCATCCATAATACACTACCATTACCTCCTACCATCCATAATACAATACCATTACCAATATTTTCACTTTATTACATGTATATCAACACCATTTATACCATCCAATCAATATATTACATCATAAAGTAACAACTATAGCCAAACCATCAACCACTAGATATAACTAACCAAAAAACATGTATATGGGCCTGCTTCTCCATTCAAAATCACAAATTTTTTGTACCATAACACGTTATATCATGGTTATACCTAATGATGCACATGTGCATTTTGAATATTGGTAATGTAAAAAGTAGTTTATTACGGATGGTATTGTAAATTAAAGTGAAATTATCTATTACTGATAACGTATTACGGAATTTGTCGAAATAATGATACATATGCACATATGCATGGAGAAGTAATGATACATATGCACATGTGCATGGATACCTGTTACTCGAAAAATAATTTTTTTTTTGGTAACGAAATATAGCGAATTGTTTTTTAAAAAATATTAAAAAAAATTGAGTTCTTTTTTGATTTTTTTTAGATTTTATTTTGTGTTCACGTTGGTTCTCGCGGTTCTCGCAATAAGGGTGGTTCTCAAATGAATTTTACCCTATATATATATATATATATATATAGGGGAGAGTTATCTTGAGAACGCTAAATATTGTGAGAACCGTGAGAACGAATGAAAAAACCAATCAAAACCATTTTTTAACACAAAACTCATTGTAATTAAGATACAACATCAAAAAAAGAATTTACAACATCAAAAAATTCATTTCTCCTTCCAAAATCACTCTTTTTAGATTTTTTACAAATGTGTAAATATAACAGATTTACACATGTGTAAATGACAAACTTACACATGTGTAAATGACAAACTTACACATGTGTAAATTTTCTTTATTTACGAATTCTTGTAAATTTAAACGTGTAAATTAAATTTCTAACATTGTATTCGAATAATAAAGATAAGTGTAGAAATTTTTTTTTAATTTGAATTGTTTTTGACCAAGTTCTCGCGATTTTTTCATTTGTTCTCACGATTCTCACAATATATATATATATATATATATAGGACAAAGATCCGTTAGGAACCAACTCTTATTGCGAGAACCGCGAGAACCAATGTGAACGCAACCAAAAATGCCTAAAAATAGCTAAAAATCACACAAAATTTTTTTTTTTTTTAATATTTTTATAACAAAATCGCTACTTTTCATAGCAAAAAAAAAAAAAAAATTTAAAAAAACATTTTTTTTTTTGCTTCTAAAAGTAGCGATTTTAACATAAAAAATATTAAAAAAATCAAAAAAAAAATTTTAGATTTTTTTTTCATTTTTTTAGATTTTTTTAGGTTTTTTTGGGGTTTAGTTTTTAGCTTGGGCTGGGGGAGGGGGGTTTAGGTTTTTGGGGTTGGGGGGGGGGGGGGGGGGGGGTTAGGTTTTTTTTAGGTTTTTTGGGGGGTTTAGTTTTTAGCATTTAGCTTGGGGGGGGGGGGTGGGGGTTAGGTTTTTTTAGGTTTTTTTTAGGTTTTTTTAGCTATTTTAGGTTGTGTTCACATTGATTCTCACGGTTCTCGCAATAAAGGTGGTTCTCGCATGAACCTTACCCTATATATATATATATATATATATATATATATATATATATATATATATATTAGAACTTTCAAAACTCTTTTAGACACACATAAAGAACTAATATTTAAACGAATATAATTGAACGATAATAAACTAACTTCCATGAACATAAATAATCGAATGAGACATGTGTTTATGTTCGTTCGTTTAATTAAATGAACATACATTCATGTTCATTCATTTATTAAATGTATGAATATCTGGTTCACTAAACATTCAGTTCATGTACAAAGTGATACTTATTTTTATTAACTTGTGCCTCTTAGTTTCTTTATTAGTTTCATATCACCCATTTTTATTTACCAAAATATGATGAAAAATATCTAGTATATACAAAAAAGTCGTTTGACGTGTAATTTGGGATAAATAATCCAGTTATCCATGGTATTTAGTCTTTTGTGTTCCACATTCTACAAAAAAGTCGTTTGACGTGTAATTTGGGATAAATAATCCAGTTATCCATGGTATTTAGTCTTGTGTGTTCCACATTCAAGACACGATGTCCATATACGTGGGCTTGAAAGTGAAAAGGAAAATTAATTTTGTTGGAAAAATTTTGCGAGTTGAAAATTCTTCTAATAAAATACAAAATGACTAAGATGTCTATCTCAAACTTCGAGCATATATAAAGATATGCATATATGTTGACATATCATATATGAAACGATCAAAACATTTTGATACGACGAAATGACAAACAAGATATGCCATAAGCAATATGTACATCATGTTTCCTTTTTTATTTCTTCAATCTTTGTCTCACTATGGTTTAAGTCTACAATTGCCACTTCACTTAGCCACAACGCAAGTAATTATAAGTGCATCGACAAGGAGAGACATGCTCTTCTTCATTTCAAATCATACATTCATCAAGACCCCTATGGCTTTCTTTCTACATGGACAACTCAAGAAGAAGCAACCAATGATTGTTGTACATGGAGTGGAGTCATGTGCAACAACCATTCCCGTGTCACAAGACTTTATATGGTCGGTGGAGATCTTGAAGGTAAGATTAGCCCTTCATTGCTTAATTTGAGCTACTTGAGTGATCTTTACCTTTCTGGAAATTCTTTTAATGGAATCATTCCCAAGTTCATTGGTTCTATGACTCAGTTAAGGTATCTTGACCTTGGTTCAAATGATTTTAGTGGAACCATTCCTCCAGAACTTGGAAACCTCACGAACTTACAAGTGCTTTCACTTGCATCCCTTAGCAGTTGTACACTTGAAAATTTAGATTGGTTGTCTCGTTTGTCTCAATTGGAGGACCTTGATATGTCACGTACTTCTTTAGGCAAAGCAAATAACTGGGTAAATTCCATTCTGAACCTTCAAAAACTATCATTTTTAAGTTTAGATGGTTGTGACCTCTCCGAGGTCATGCATCCATGTACTTTTTCAACTGTCAACTCTTCTCTTTCTTCATCAATTCATACCTTATTTCTTCAAAACAACAATCTCAACTCATCCATGTACCATTGGTTGTCCGTATTCACTGGCAATAAACTTGTAGAGCTTGATCTCTCTGGCAATAAGTTAGATGGGATTCCCAGATATCTTGGAGATCTTTGTAATTTGGCAGTTTTATCTTTAAGATACAACTCACTTCCTATCAAATTTTCTGATTTCCTGTACAACTTGTCTGGATGCACATCGTTAACTTTACTAGTGTTGGATGCATCAAGTAGCCATTTCACAGGCTCATTGTCTGAGAAGATCCAAAAGTTTTCATCTCTGAAAAATTTGCTTCTTTCTAATAATCAGTTAAATGGAAGTATAAGTGAAAAGGTATGGGAACTACCCAATCTTTCTCTTCTTAACCTTTCCTCCAATTCCTTAAAAGGTGCCATCTCTGAAAACATTGGGAAGTCGAAGACTATGACTATAGATCTTTCAAACAACTCGCTCGAAGGAGTTCCTGTCAAATGTGACATGTCAAACCTTTCCAATATAGTACAGATTGACTGGCGCTCCAACAACATTTATGGTCCTATACCAAACGTTTCATCCACTGTGGTATGGTTAGACCTTTCTAGAAACAAATTCTATGGAAGAATATCTTTTTTGTGCCAAATTGTTGCCGGGTCTTTGCGTTTTCTTGATCTATCAAATAATTCATTGACAGGACAAATCCCAGATTGCTTTTGGCATTTAAAAGAACTAGTAGTTCTTAATCTAGGTCAAAATAATTTTTGTGGAACACTACCTGCTTCTGTGAAGTATTTAATTAATCTCGAGTCTTTGTATTTATACAACAATAACTTCTCAGGAGCATTCCCCTTATCATTAAAAAATTGCAGCAAGTTAACCTTTTTAGACATGGGGGGCAACAAGTTTTCTGGTTACGTGCCTTTGTGGATTGGGAAAAAGTTACCATTCTTGCATGCTCTTGCATTAACATCAAATGACTTCTATGGAACCATCCCTTCACAATTATGTCAATTGGAGAGTCTAAGAATTCTAGACTTTTCAATGAACAACCTCAACGGAACCATCCCTTCATGCCTTCATAATTTCTCTGCCATGGTGGAAAGTAGCTCCTCAAATGACAAAAATGCCTACTATCTTTATGACCACTCATATGTGGGTTACTTAAGTAGTAGGTATTTTGACTACCTGATCATCAAGTGGCAAGGAAATGCACGTGAATTTAGAAGCAATCTAGGTTTGGTGAAGAGCATTGATTTATCAAGCAACAATCTATCAGGATATATACCAAATGAACTAACCGATCTCCATGAATTGATTGCACTGAACTTGTCAATGAACGCTCTCGTAGGAGAGATTCCATCAAAAATAGGTTTGATGAAAAAGCTTCTGCATTTGGATCTCTCTAGAAACAGTCTTACAGGATGGATACCAACAAGCATGTCTCATATGACTTTATTAAGTTATTTGGATATGTCATATAACAATTTATCAGGGAGAATTCCATCCAGTACTCAACTCCAATCCTTTGAACTATCAAGTTACATTGGAAACGCAGGATTGTGTGGACCTCCTGTGACCAAATATTGCCCTGGAGATAAAGAGTTAGAGGCACCCCCCGCTGTTGGTCAAAGTGGAGGTGAAGATATAGATCTTGAGATATACTTTTATATTGGTGGGAGTATTGGCTTTGCAACTGGATTTTGTATAGCATGTAGCGCTTTACTTGTCAATCGTCGTGGGAGGAATGCTTTTTTTCACTTTCTTGATAGATTGAATGATTGGGTTTATGTGCAGGTTATGGTGTTCATTGCAAAATTTCAAAGGATTACAAACGCATAGCATAGTAGTCTACATTCAAAAGTTGTATTCATTATGTTTAGTGTTTATAATATTTATGTTAGTTTCACATGCTTATTTTTTTCTACTTCTGGTGTGAGTGAGAGAAATTATAAGGCCACACTTCACTTGTATGTGGCATGGGTTGTTATGTTATGTCCCCCTTATAAGTAAAATTACCACAAACATCACAGGTGATCATTTCCCTGTGTTGTGTGAAATAAGGCATCTTGAAGAAAAAAGATCATCTGGTAATTGCATTCAACATAAATAAGCATGATACAGTGAGCTGCTTTGACTTGTAAACAAGGCTCCAACCTAATATTCCTCAATCTGTTATTCCGCAACAGCTGCTTAAGGCAGAAGCTGGTAGTGTGCCAACAATTAGAATCTGGTTAATAGCAAGCCAGTTTTTGGCAAGCTGAACAACAATTAGGCGGCATGGTACTGAAAATTGGAATTTGGACCAAGGTCTCCACCAACAGTATTTGAGGTAAAAAATTACTCCATAAATTAAACGAAAAAGCGTGACAATCAAGTGAACAGTAGGGACAATAGGTGTAATCTCCCGAACTTAAGGACTAAAGGTGAAATTTTGACATAACACATGGACCATCCTCTTTCAGTTATAATACATTTTAGATTTCTATTTTACAGATAAGTTTTGTTAAAATATGTTTATTATAATCTAGACTTAATATAGTTAACTACTATTATATTAAATTAGGGAATATTATTTATGGCAGTTATAAACGGTTAATCCATCAACCGGTTCTCAAAAAGACGCAATGGTTGGAGGCACCGTTTAAGCATGTATATATATTAATATTTGTAACTCAAACTAGTGTGTGTTGGTTATACGTAATCATACACCACCATCAATAAGATTTACTTTTCTTATTCATCATTGTATTCATATCAATTCATCCGATCATCCCATTTAATTTCCAACAAAGTGGTATCAGAGCAAGGTTAATCGAGAATCAAATTCAAGTGACAATCTGGAAATCAAGAACAACGAATTGAAGAAATTAGGACCAAGAATCTGATCAAACGAAGAAAGAATCGATTCCGCTGCAATCACAAAAGATCCAGAAGAAGAATTCCGCTGCAAACTATATCAGAAATCATTGCTCTGTTTTATTTAAATACATCTGGACGAAGAGTATCATAAAATTCCGCTGCACACGGAACGGAATCAGAAAAGGAAGACGATCAGACAAAAGAAAAGAAATCGAGAAGAAATATGGGTGAGCAGATCAGAAACGAGAAATTGGAACGCATCATTCTTGAAGAAATCAAGAGTGTTACGGGCCGGAAATCGAACACTCATCGGAAAAGACGGATCGTTATAGGAAGAAAGTGATCATCGACTGCACAAGAATCAGAAAGTTGCAATCGTAATCAAGTAAGAATCAATCCACACAACTGTTACGTTCATACAAAAAAAAAAAATCATCATTGACCATCGGTCTTAACAAAATATTCAAAAAAAAAAACAAATCTTCAATCAAGAAAGACATATTGAAGGAAACCCAAATATAAAAGAAAGGAATCTTGAATTCAATTTAATCAAGTCGGCAACATCTTTATCAAAACCGAAGGTCGGCAAAGAAGTCAAGAGGAAGTTTGTGTGGTTATTACTTGTGCACGTGGAGACAAAATTGATAAAGGAATTATTAAAGGGATTTCTCTAGATTTTATCAAAGGGAATATTTAATTACTAATATAAATTCATTTGCATAAACCTATGTGGGTTTATACAACAACCTGTGTGGGCTTATAAAAAGGAACCTATGTGGATTCGATACGAACCTGTGTAGGTTCAAATCGAAAAAGCAAAAATAACCTCAGTGGTTAAAGGAAAGCAAAAATAACCTCAGTGGTTAAAGGAAAGGGAAACCAAGGGAAGACCAAACTCTGGGAATAATGGCATCATACAACAATGGTTTGCACTTTCAATTACCGATACTAAATGGTAAGAATTACTACCATTGGAGCATAAAAATGAAGGTACTATTCCAATCACAAGATCTATGGAATATTATTCAAAATGGATATGAAGAATCTGGCTCATCATCAAACCAAAAGGAACCGAAAGAATTAAAAGACAAGACAGCGCTTTTCCTTATTTTCCAAACGGTAGACGATATAATATTTGAAAGGATATCTATGGCAGAGTCTTCAAAGGAAGCATGGGATACATTGCAGAAAACTTATAAAGGAGATGATAGAGTCAAAAGTGTAAGGTTACAAACCTTAAGATGTGAATTCGACAATCTACGGATGAAGGAAATAGAATCAGTTGAAGATTATTATAACCGGGTTGTCTTGATTACAAGTCAACTAAAACTGAATGGAGAAACCATAGATGATAGAAGGATTGTGGAGAAAATCCTAAGAATTTTAACAAGGAGGTTTGAATGTGTGGCAGTAGCAATCGAGGAATCCAAGGATATGGACACATTCTCACCAGAAAACTTATTTGGTACCTTACAATCACATGAACTACGGATGGGACAATACGAAGAACCTTCTGCTGAAAATGCCTTCAAATTATCATCATCAACACAGATGGGTTTCAGAGAAATGAAGGAAATAGGATCGACACAAAGATTCAAGACTCACAAGAAACCATTGTCTCAATATAAATGTTATAAATGTCGAAGATACGGTCATCTTAGCAAGACATGTGACGTGAAGCCGGAAGATTATTTGCCAAAGGAAGCTAACAAGAAGAAGATATGAAGTCTAGATTAGGGGGAAATGTTAAAATATGTTTATTATAATCTAGACTTAATATAGTTAACTACTATTATATTAAATTAGGGAATATTATTTATGGCAGTTATAAACGGTTAATCCATCAACCGGTTCTCAAAAAGACGCAATGGTTGGAGGCACCGTTTAAGCATGTATATATATTAATATTTGTAACTCAAACTAGTGTGTGTTGGTTATACGTAATCATACACCACCATCAATAAGATTTACTTTTCTTATTCATCATTGTATTCATATCAATTCATCCGATCATCCCATTTAATTTCCAACAAGTTTCTTATTATTGGGAATATGATTTCTAAAACACAAGTTTTAGAATCTAATTGAATGGTTGATCAATAAGGGTTGACATGGCGAGTAACTATATGATTGTGCATTTCCAATTCAAACAGGAACCGAACCTGATTTTCATAATCCACAGCAGCTGCATAAGCCAAAAGCTTGGTAGTGTGACACAAATATAGGCCTGCAAGAGCCTCCTGTGCACAAGTAATTACATGGTATGCCACTAAAAACTTTACAAGAGAAACCATACAACATCTTATCATTATTTTAATGAATAGGTTGCTTTCTAGATTTGAGCCCCTTAGTCTTGACTTTAAAACAATTAATTTGAGGACCAAAACATGATGAAAAAAGATGTATTAAATATGAATGCCAAGACTTTAGTGCCTTCTGGACGTCTAATTCGGGGCAAATGAAGAACTTATTCCATGGTCTTTAGTCTTGTATGCTCCACAATCCACACAAATTGTCGACTCATACGTGGACATTAAAGGTGAAAAGAAAGTTTACTTGTTGGAGTCTATTATATTTATCAATCATATATGTATATAGGAACGGGTTTTGGCCGGTTTTGTAACCTGCTATATAAAAGCTGGGTTCGCATACGCGTATTACACTAAAAATATGTACCGTATCCATACTCTACAGGTTTGGTGGGGTTCGTAACCAGCTAAACTATACCCGGGCAATCCAATACCCGGTTTTTTGGGTTTTTTAGAGGGTACAGGTCCAATTTTTTGCACCTCTACCCATGCCCACTCTAAAATAGTGTTTTTTTTAAGTGGCAACTTTTAATCCCTATTTTTTTTATAAAGTGCTTTGGGTAGAAATGGTAGGAAGCAATAATAGGACGACATGTGCCAATTGCCAAATAACAAAAATCACAATGAAGGGCATTTTGGTCTATTTACTTCTTTTATGTCAAAAAGCCCTAAATCTAGATTAGATCTGAAACACGTTTTCTTCATCTCCATGGCTACCTCTACTCCACCACTACCACTACCACCATCACCATCCACTACCAGAAACCGTCACTATCACCACCACCAACGATCTTCGCGCCAAATCATCTGAATCATCTCCTTCTGCCATAACTCACCATAGCTTACCTCCGTCCAACCACCATAACCAACGACCACGCTACCGTAAGCAGTATTTGGTTGCAAATCGAAGCCATTTGTCTGACGGTCCGCCATCCTCTGCCCACTACAATATCTTATTATTTTGTGGTATCAATTGGATTCCTTTCTGATTCGAGTTTGAATGGTTTACGTTTTACGGGAGAGGTTGAATGAACTGCGTTTTACGGAAGAGATTGAATGAATTGCGTTTTGCTGTTAGAGAGGAGCTATGGGGAATGTTGAATACACAAAAAGTGATTACGGCAAGAGAGAGACGTAGACTTAGTATTGATCCATAATCTCAAGGCATAATTGATTGGTTAGTGGGCTTGAATATGTTTGGAACAAAGTTCATAATCTCAAGGCAAGTCCATCACGTTTCATAGTATTGATCCATTATTTATCCATTTCCTTTTTTATATTGATCCATTATTTTTATAATTTCAACTGTGCGCTTGAATATATTTGGAACAAAGTCAAACTCAAGGGCAAGTCCATTGCGTTTTGTGATATTTGATCCGTTTACCGATCCATTATTTTATATTATTGATGAATTATTTTATCCATTGTGTTGTTGATCCATAATATCTTATATTTGATCCATTGCGTTTAGAGATATATGGTATCTTAGATATAAAATACATATTTTTTCCATAGTTTCTTTTTGCCCATAAAACATATTCGATATAACATACATAATATTTTTTATTTTATCCATTATGTTTTATAACACAATAAAAAAACACATTTTTGTGTTTTTAGTATATTGCATTTTAGAAAAACACATTTTGTTTTGTGTTTTTAATTCATTGCATTTTAGAAAAAACACATTTTTTTTATTTTTAGTTTATTGCGTTTTAGAAAAAAACACATTTTTGTGTTTTAGCTCATTGCGTTTTAGAAAAAGAAAACATTTTTGTATTTTATGTCCATTGCGTCTTTGAAAAAAAACACATTTTTTTTGTGTTTTATGTCCATTTCGTTTTAGTAAAAAAAAGACATTTCTTTGGGTTTTATGTCCATTGCATTTTAGAAACAAACACATTTCTTTGTGTTTTCTGTCTATTGCGTTTTACGTATCTGGGTTTTCGAATTTTTTTTCAAAGTGTTGCAATAGTATACTGGTTTTAAAGATAAAAAAACACTTGTGAATTTTTATAAAAAAAATAATGTCGTATGAAAGAGTTATTAACGTTTGAAAAACGGGGGATGAGAGATAAACTATTGCCTTGATTGACTAGAATACCCCTAAATAAACTCACGCGCCTCCTTTTTTTGTTCAATTTCACTCATTTGATCTTAGCACTTGATTACTAATTAGATGATCAAGATTACTTTCTACTCTTCTTACCCAAATAAACTATATCATATCCTTATTATAAAAACAAAAATAATAATAAATAATTTAAAAAGACCCTTAAATTTTTACAAGAGAAACTATGTAATATCTTATCATTGTTTTAATTTATATGTTGTTTTCTTAATCTGGTCCTGTAGACCAATACTTGAGAGCAGTGGCGGAACTAGCCCATTAACTCAGGGGTATCCCCAAAATTTTTTTTACCGTGCAATCAACAATATTAAAAAAATGATAATAAATAAATTATTAAAAAAAGACAATAACTAAATAAAGTAAAATAAGTGCCTAATAAATTTGTCATTTTTTTCATAGCTTGAAATCGTTTAATCACATCGTCGTCTTTTACTTTAAAAAACAAATACCTAAGCAGGGGCGGAACGACCGGAACCAGTGTTATCGCAGTAGCAAACAACATGATTGTGGATTCTTTTATCGAACCGGTGTTATTGGCAGCAGCAAAACAGGAGACCAATGAGTAAAGGATGACCAGCGACGTTTGGTTTTCTTCCAGAACCTAAGCGACGATAAGAAAGAATGCCGGCATACGTATTTTTTGTGTTTTTTGGGCTAATCTAATCAGTTGGGCTTATCTAATCAATTGAGTCATACGATAGTGATGCCAGTAGCATCGGGTAATGTGAAACGTTCATTTGAATCAAAACACACATTCTGAACATGCTACCTACCTTTCACGGGAAAGGTATTGAGGAGCCGTATGCACACATTACGGATTTTGAGGCAGTTTGTAGCATGATTGGTGGACACGGGTTTTGACATGAACTAAAATACATATCACCCAGGTTTGCGTAATCACCCTAATTTTAGGTACAGTAATACTACTAATCATTTAAATCATAATTTTCTGGTACCAAATCAGGGAGGTCAGCAATACCAGAACAGACAAACTGGTTATGATAACCAAGGTTACAATCAAAGGAGCTATCAACAGAGTCCGAATCAAGAAGGGTTGAGTAGGCAGAATGAAGGTTCAAACAATGAGATATTGGAAATGCCGAAACAATTAAAGAAGGATCAAGAATTGCAAGCAAAGGCATATCAAGCATTAGAAAAACAAGTTGCTCAGTTGGCGGTTGATGTAAAAGAGGTGAGAAGAGATCCAGGGAAACTACCGAGTGACACCACGAAGAATCCGCAACATCACGCGAGGGTTAATTCGGTAAGTACCATTCCTGTTTCTAAAATTGTTATTACAGATTTTACTTCTTCTTCCCAAGTAGTTGCAGGTATAAGTGATGGAGGTGAAGAAAGTGAATTAGGAGCGCCGCATGTGCCTATTAAAGTAGGGAAGCTGAAAATCCA
The DNA here is from genome assembly GCA_030545235.1 of Helianthus tuberosus. Classification (NCBI taxonomy): domain Eukaryota; kingdom Viridiplantae; phylum Streptophyta; class Magnoliopsida; order Asterales; family Asteraceae; genus Helianthus; species Helianthus tuberosus. The sequence goes on from CM060359.1 coordinate 6,465,068, forward strand.
CAAGGCGTTGTTGGATTATGGGGCGAGCACGAATATTCTGCCAGGCAGCTTGTTTGATCAGTACGAGTTTGGACCGCTGCATGATTTTGAGAGGAATGTGATTTTGGCATATGATACTTGGAAACAACCGCGTGGGGTTGTTAAGGATGTGAAGATTCAGTTGGGTGAGTTCTATTACTCGGTTGACTTTTTAGTGTTGGATTACGCACATACGAGGACGAACGAGCAACAAAAGGCAATTCTTGGACGTCCATTCTTGAACACTGACAATGCTCAAATCAACTGCAGAGAAGGATTGATTACGATGAGTTATGAAAACCGTAAGTTGATTTTTAATGTTTTTTCAAAATCCATTACGTACGAAATTATTAATTTATATGAAGCAGTTGCTACTGATGAGAAAGGTGTTGAGTTTGACAGGTCCAAACATGAGATAAACGAAGAATCGGTAAATAAGGTGAAAGTGAAAAAGAAAGGAAAAGCGGGTAAACCACCCGATGGTGGAATGTATGGAGAGATGAGGTCAAGGTTGAATTATTCGCGTGAAGATGCAAACTTTCCAGACTATGCGAAGCTAGGTAATTTGGAGAAGTCTGGAGGTAAGCATATCTTTGAACCACCTTGAAGATTGTAGGTATGATCTGGCTGAAAATCTAAAACTTAGCGCTCTTAGGAGGCAGCCTAAGGTTTGTCGTTTATATTATTTTTTGTATTAGTTTAGTTTAGTTTGTGTTAAAACTGTGCAATCCAATACCCGGTTTTTGGGTTTTTTAGAGGGTACAGGTCCAATTTTTTGCACCTCTACCCAGGCCCACTCTAAAATAGTGTTTTTTTTTTAAGTGGCAACTTTTAATCCCTATTTTTTTTATAAAGTGCTTTGGGTAGAAATGGTAGTAAGCAATAATAGGACGACATGTGCCAATTGCCAAATAACAAAAATCACAAGGAAGGGCATTTTGGTCTATTTACTTCTTTTATGTCAAAAAGCCCTAAATCTAGATTAGATCTGAAACACGTTTTCTTCATCTCCATGGCCACCTCTACTCCACCACTACCACTACCACCATCACCATCCACTACCGGAAACCGTCACTATCACCACCACCAACGCTCTGTTAGATATTTTAGTGTAATCGGGGATTGACTTGGTGATCAAAGCGAATAATAATACACATCAAGCAAGTTAGGAAGTGCGGGAGTGCACGCTTGTCTGAGTTATTATTATTATTCGGAGTGTACGGGCGGAGCCCGTACCCTACGGGGGTTCCAAGGGGGCAGCGCCCCCTTGGCAGGGGTCCGGGGGCAGCGCCCCTGGGAGCAGGGTCCAAGGGGCGGCAGCCCCTGGCGGGGTCCAAGGGGCAGAGCCCCTGGCTGGGGTCGAGCTGTATTAGAAAATTTTATTTTCTGAAATTTTTATCATTTTCGGAATGATAAAAAACAGCAGTTTTTTGGCAATTTTGTCTGAAAAATAGAGGTAACTGCCTAATGGTAGTTACAACCCCAAAACCTAATTCGTAGACAGTTTTGATCATATGTTTTTTTTTCCTGGTTCGAAAATTCACACACACTAACATACTCCTGTTCAATTTCTCGAAATCAGAGTTGTATCCGATTGAATTATTCGGGTGAACCACCGAAATAATTTGATCTGAGAGTGATTACACGCCTCTCTGATCATCCGGTAAACTGAAATTCCCCAACAAAGATCAAATTATTTTCTGTGAAGATGGCAAGCGGATCGATGAAGGATATGACTATCAAGGAGAATAAACTGGAGAAGTTCGAAGGGGTGGACTTCCGAAGATGGCAGAAGAAGATGCATTTTCTTCTGACTTCGTTGAAGGTTGTGTACGTGTTGACTACTCCAATCCCGGAGATACAGGAGGAGGGAAATCTAGAGCAAATCAGGAAGAGGTCGAAGTGGGAGAACGACAATTATATATGTCTTGGCCACATCCTGAACGGTATGTCTGATCCCTTATTTGATGTTTATCAAAATGTTGAAACTGCAAAGTTACTGTGGGACACGTTGGAAGCCAAATACATGGCAGAAGATTCTTCTAGTAAGAAGTTTCTTGTCAGTAATTTCAATAATTACAGAATGGTTGATGAACGGCCTGTGATGGAACAATATCATGAATTGTTACGAATTCTGGGGCAGTTTGCCCAACATGATATGAAGATGGATGAATCCATCTCTGTTTCGAGTATCATTGACAAGTTACCTCCTTCCTGGAGAGATGTTAAACATAATCTGAAACATCAGAAAGGAGAGTTAACTTTGGTTGAACTTGGAAGCCACTTCAGAATTGAAGAAGGCTTGAGAGCACAGGAAAATGTGTCGGTCAATGATGATAAGAAACGAGCTGGTTCAAGTTCTGTGAACATGGTTGAAATTGGTGAATCTTCCAAAGGAAACAGTAAGTTCAAAGGGAAACGAAAGTTTCAAGGAAACACCAATTCGGGTTCAAACAAAAAGCCGAGTTACCCTTGCTGGAAATGTGGTAAGGTTGGTCACTTTAAGAGGGACTGTAAAATGATGAAGAATAACAAGAAGTCTGGTTCAAAGAACAAGAATGAGGATGGTTCTAGCGGGTCCAAGGACCCGGGCAAGCAAGGTCAGAATTTAGTACAATTTAATAATTCGGTTCAGAATTATGTGTCACTAATTTCTGAGGCATTTTATGTGCAGGATGATGACATTGCTTGGTGGGTTGATTCGGGTGCAACGAGTCATGTATGCAAGGATCTTCGTTGGTTTAAAGACTTTCAACCAATCGAAGACGGATCTATCATCAAGATGGGGAACGTTGCAACTGAACCAATCAAGGGAATAGGAACTGTGAATCTTGTTTTTACTTCTGGAAAATGTTTACTTTTGAACAATGTTTTGTATGTGCCCGGAATTCGAAAGAATCTGTTAAGTGGCATTATGTTGAATAATTGTGGGTACAAACAAGTATTGGAAAGTGACAAGTATATCTTGTCAAGACATGGTACCTTTGTTGGTTTTGGTTATCTATGTAATGGTATGTTTATGTTGAATGTTGATGTCTCGTTTATGAATGAATCTGTTTGTGTTGCTTCAACTAGTACTGTTAATGATGTACCTTCAACTAGTAATGCAAATTGCATAGCTTCAACTAGTAGTAGAAACAACTTGACTGAATCGGAATTATGGCATGCTAGACTAGGACATGTACATTATAAAAGAGTTAAAGAAATGTCTAAAATGACCTTAATTCCGCCTATTAACATAAACAATGATAAATGCCATGTTTGCAAGTTGAATAAGATAACCAAAAAGCCTTTCATGCAACATGTTCATAGGGAAACTAAAGTGTTAGATTTGATTCATAGTGATCTATGTGATTTTCATGCTACACTATCTCTAGGTAATAAAAAATATGTAGTAACATTTATAGATGATGCTATTAGATTTTGTTACGTTTATTTGCTGCATGCTAAGGATGAAGCTCTTGAAAAGTTTAAAATTTATAAACAAGAAGTAGAGCTTCATCGGAGTGGGTTGATCAAAACCCTACATACGGACAGAGGTGGTGAGTATTTTGATCCGGTGTATTTCCAATCTACTGGAATAATACACCATACCACAGCTCCTTAGACACCGGAACAAAATGGTGTGGCGGAAAGGAAAAAATAGGACTTTAAAGGAAATGGTTAATACCATGTTGTCCTATTCGGGCCTAAGTGAGGGCTTTTGGGGTGAGGCTATGTTGACAGCCTGCTATTTGCTAAATAGGGTTCCAAATAAAAGGAACAAAAACACCCCTTTTGAGCTTTGGTATAAAAAACCACCTGAGCTGCATAAGCTGAGAGTTTGGGGTTGTAGAGCCGTGGTGAGGCTCACTGATCCTAAAATAAGGAACATAGGGGAAAGAGGTATAGACTGCATTTTCATTGGGTATGCGGAGCATTCATTTGCTCACAGGTTCTATGTTATAGAACCAAATGACTACGTGTCAGTGCATACGGTTATTGAGGCAAGAACTGCAGAGTATGATGAGAATAGATTCTCTTCAATGCCTAGGCCTAGAGACATGGTTCCAAGCTCCAGTAACTCTCACGTGGCTGATCAAGTGATTGATACTGATGTGTGTAAAATGCAACATATAAATTACATCAAATGAGGCAAAAAACTAACCCTTTTTAAGTACTAATATTGGAAAAAGAGTGTTTTTGTCTTCCTTTTGTATTTTCAGGATTAAATGAGCTCAAAAACGCAAAAGAAGCAAAAAGACAGCTAAATCCAACATAAATACAAGAAAAGGAATATTAGTGGACTGCCCGAACCCTCAACGGCACCTTCCAAAGCAAAGTAGAGAAATCAGAAGACTGAACACGCCCCGTGCTCAGCCAGCACGGGGCCGTGCCCAAGAAGCAGCAGAAAAGACAAACCTATAGAAGCTTCTATTGCCCACCACGGGCCGTGCTCAGCGGACACGGGGGCGTGTCGAAAGTACAGCAGGCGCATTTATTGTAATTGCGAATTACAATTAATGAGGAGAGAGATTGTCAGACAGACACGGGGCCGTGCCCAGCGGACACGGGGCCGTGTCCAGCTCTCTGTTCAGCCTATAAATAGGAGGGCTTGGATTCATTTCATCTCATCCCTTGGCACACCACCTCTCTCACACTTCATCCACCACCCACCACCATCACAACACCATCATCCACCACCATCATCCATTGTCCATCGTAGAGTGTGTGAGTCGTCTCGGGATCCAAGATTGATCGTAAGAGTTCTTGACAATCAAGGCCATGTTTGCCTAAGTCTCTTACATCACTTGGTGAAGACAAAGTGTCTAGTATAATACTTTTTATTTCTAATCTTTTGCACTTTTTATTTGGTTTTGTATTAATGACTTTAATAACTAGTTACTTATGTTGAAGGTGATCTTTCCTTATCGTTTGTCCGTGGTGTCTTGGCATTATTTTACTGTCTATATAAAATAAAGGATTTTCACCATTCATATCTCCACGGTCTATATGGAGATATGTTGGCTACCTGGTAGGGGGTTAAGGGAACGGTTTGGTAAAGGTCTTGCCATTGTTCAGCGTTTAGAGGTCCTGCAATGGACCTGGGTCAAATTTAGTAGGACCTCCTTCAATACTTCACGGTATTGGATGGCGGGGGTCCAAACTCTTTGATCCCCTCATAAGTTAACTACTATTAATACTATAACCCGGCTATTTAGGACTGTATCCCTGCTGACTCAGACTACTTAGCCGAGGGTAACGTCACCGCCAAAAGCGGGGCCTACCACAATACTGCATTAATAACTTAATTCATTATCTTCCAATAATCCACCCTTTTAGGATTGTATCCCTGCTGACTCAAACTACTGGGGTGAGGGTAACGTCACCTTCAAAAGAGGGGCCTACTACAATAACTAAGATAATCTCTTAATTATGTGCAAAAGTGCGGAAATAATCAAAGGTTATACTAGATACGAGTCGGAACCAAGTGATTCATCTTGTCTATCTGTTTTTTTCTTTTATTTTTATTTTTATTTTCAGCATTTTAGTTAGTTTTTAATTTTCTTAGTTTAAAACATTTTTCTAAACTTTTATTTTGGTTAGACGTTGAGGATAAACCGGTACTAAAAGCTCTTGTGTCCTTGGACGACCTCGGTATCTTACCAACGCCATACTACACTCAACGATGGGTGCACTTGCCCATATGTGTGTTTAGTGTTAGTGAAATATCGTGTTTTATAAATTTAAAACTTGGCTAAAATAAGTGTTAAAAAGGGCTTAAAATATACACCTAATATATATAACACTTTATCGCACATCAAGTTTTTGGCGCCGTTGCCGGGGACACAAGGATTTTAAGAAAGTTAGGAATCAACGGCCTAATCATTTTTTTTCTTTAGTCTTTCTTAGTTTTTCAGCTTCTGCAGAGCTCAGCACGGGCCGTGCCCGCTGAACACGCCCCCGTGCTCAATCATTGGAACTGGCAATCCTGTTTTACATCAGACAGTAAGCTGAACACGGGGCCGTGCCCACTCAACACGCCCCCGTGCCCAAGTTTCAGTTACTGAAAACAGAACCGTTAGATCCCGGCGGTTGGTAAATTCTGACATAAACATGAGTGATAGTAATTATTTTTACTTTCGGCACTCTTATGGTACGTGGTGTCAATTATGTGGTGGCAAACATGAAGAAGTAAAATGTTACTTCCTAAATTATAGGCCCCACTACATGGACCCACCAACTTCTCACAACCTTAAGAGGGGCGAAAGTAAAAATAACCACTATTTCTCCCTCGAATGCGCCCGGCCAGATATTCTAGGGGAAATGCTCCTTGACGAGTTATTTCAACTAGAAGAGCTAATTCTGAAATGGTTAGAAGAGCTTGGGAAGGATTTTATTGATCCACCCCAAGACGATACCCATGAAGAAATGTTGGAACCGCATTCCGACAACCTCGTTGCTCCCGAAAATACCTTCGGACCTAGCAAAGACTTGGACGATAGTCGTCCCTGTGTCGATTGTGCCGTGAAGGACTCTCCATCGACTTCGTTCGGTGCATACATAGACCTGAGCGATTCGGAATACACCTTCTTTAACAAGAGCCCGGGAAAGGGTTGGACTTGTCCACCTAGAATGAAAATAGGAATTACCCTCACCGACAACCTCTTGCGTTCTCGCCTTAGTCTAGGACAATTAAGGTATCTTAGGCACTTTGGGGTTGTTCCAACCAGTCAGGAGCCACCCGATACTAACAAGTGCCTTAAAAAAACTAGACAACTTCATAAAACAGTCCCTAGACACGGGGCCGTGCCCAGCCAACACGCCCCCGTGTCCATCGAAAGATTCCATTCTGATCAGAACGTCAGAATACGGACAAACTGTGTCAGGACTCCACCTGCACACGGGGCCGTGTCCACTGAACACGGGGCCGTGTCCAGGATGCTGTCATTTTCTATAAATGCAGCCAAGAATTCTGCACATTTGGACCAACTTGGGACAGAGGTTTGCAGGAATCTTCTCTCAAACTATCCTAGGTAAGTCTAAAAGAAGGTTCCAACAACCCATCTTGTCCTTTCCTCTTTTAGCCATTTCCTTCTTCTCCATCTTTCTCCAAGAGCTACCATTGAAAGTTTGGAATTCCTCCAACTCTATGGTAGGGATAAATGAGTTTTGTTCAAAGAATCTTGGTAAAAACATGTTATGAAACATTGTTTTAAGTTATTAGTAGCTAAAAAGGGCCCCACAAGTTCAGAAAATAACTTAAAAATCCAAGTTTCCTTGTTCCGAAACTCTGCAGAAAGATGAACACGGGGCCGTGTCCGGTCACTGTTTCATTAAATAAACTATTTATGGTTTATTTTCCGTAGGATGTCGAGTGAAAACAGCGAAACATCTTCTGTGCATTCGTCAAACAGCCGAAGAGGAAGAAGACCCTCCATTGAAGCTACACTTGTGCACTATGTGATAGCATTAAGGGAGGCTCTCGACGAAATGACTTCAGTAGAGGAGGTCCTAATCGACCGTATTAACGATCTTACGATGGGACTTGAAAGCAGCTTCCAAGAAATTAACCTCTTGCACCAGAGGTTAAATATTCTTGTAGCACCTCCAATGGAACCAGTCCTTCCTCAACAGGATTGGAACCTGGCACTCGGAATCAACAACCCTACCGGGTGGGAAGACTTTCCGGCGGAACCTCCCGTGGAACACCAACAAGAGATCCCGGTGGAAGTTGAAACTCCTCAAACTAATGCCAATGAGCCTTCTTTTCTCCTTCCAAGGGAGGTGGAAGAATGGCTCGCCGACATTTGAGGAGAACCGCACGCGGAAGAAGGAGTTCAAAAAGGCCTTGGTTAACCAAGATTAATTACTTCTTGGAAATTTTGCTAATTAAAATAAAGTAAAGGCTAGGACTCCATGGTTTGTTATTTCTTTGTTTTATCTAGTTTAATTTAGAACTATGTAAGTTCTCTCTATGATGAAATGAAATGATGGTTTTAAGGTTTGGATGGTTTGTAATGAATAAAACACACTCATGGTGGTAAAGGATGAAAAGGGGAACGAGAAAAATGAACCCATGCACAAGAACAAGACAACCCGACAATTCTCTCCATTTCAGAAGGTTCAACACGGGCCGTGCCCAACCAACACGGCCCCGTGCTGAACCACCTGCAGAAAAACGCCCAGTTCAGGTAACTGGACACGGGCCGTGTTCACCCAACACGCCCCCGTGTCCAGACTTCTGTTTCTCTTATTTTAATTTTGTTACTGGCACTTGAACACGGGGCCGTGCCCGGACAACACGGGGCCGTGTTCAGTGCCCAGTAACACAAATTTTCGCTTTTTAAACACTATTTTACACATCTAATCAACCTAAAAATTTATTTTTGGGACACATTGAGGACAATGTGTAATTTAAGTGTGGGGGGGATGCTAAAACCTTGAATTTTGCAAGTCCTAAATACAAGCCTTACACAAAACTCTATTGGAACCGCTAATCACCCCAAATTTTTTTCAAAAATTTCATTTTTTTTACTTGTCTAGGTTTAACTCGGAAAATTCAAGTTCTCAAAAAGGTTATATTTTTACAAATTTACAACCGATAGCGTAGTGATAAAAAGAACCAACATAAGAAAATTATGAAAATGCATAGCAAACTTATTTAAAATTTGATTATATATACTTGATCACATAAAAACCCATTCCCACAAAAGTGAGTTTTGAGCCTTTATTGAGCACACAATTACACATCATTTGACTAAATGCTCATTTTTCGTTTCTTGTGTGAATAGCCGCTTGGTTCTTACGACTCTAGAACTTGCCATGACAATACATTCCCGGTCCTTATCAACTTAAACCCGAGTAAGTAAATGATGGAGGCATTAGGACTAACCCTTTTTATTTCTACACCATTATTTTTCTTTTTCTTTTACCACCTACCCAAAAATCCCCCTAGTTAGCCCCTTTGAGCCTAAACCTTTTCGTTTCATCACCCAAAAAAAAAAAAAAAAAAAACCCTTTTACCCACCAAAACCTTTTTCATTTTTTACCCTTTATTTTAGAAACAAGTTCGGTTCTTCGTAAAAAAAAAAAAAAAAGTGTGATAATGATGAAGCAAAAAGAATAAACAAACAAGTTAATCAAAAATAACTTAGTTTAAATAAAAGCTTCATCAAAATAAAAAGTTGCAAAAATACGAAAACCGACACTTGTTACGCTTTTAGCCCTTTTTCTACTAACCACTAACCCAACCACCTACCTTTAACCCTAGCCTAACCCTTAACCCGCAAAGTCCTCTTGATATCTACAAAGGTATAAAAGTTAAAAAGGAGGAGGATTGATTTCTTGGCAAGCCTATGGTAGGAATAAGTTCCATGCCGCTCTCGAGTGATTCACTAAAAATACACCTTCGGCCGAGTGTGAGTGATTTCCCCGTGAGGTATGTGAACTTGTATATAAATAGAATTTTAAAAAGGCATGTTATGCCCAAATAAGTAATTTCTTTTATGAAAAGTTCTAAATAAATCATTACGAATAGGAGTGTAAATAAATAAAAATAAAACCCAAAAAGATCTTGGAAATCCCGACACACTACGACAAGCCCAAAACCTTCTCTTCTACCTATTCCATTTGGGAGTGTAAGCCACATATTAAAGAGTTTTGCTTGAGGACAAGCAAAAGTTCAAGTGTGGGGGTATTTGATGTGTGTAAAATGCAACATATAAATTACATCAAATGAGGCAAAAAACTAACCCTTTTTAAGTACTAATATTGGAAAAAGAGTGTTTTTGTCTTCCTTTTGTATTTTCAGGATTAAATGAGCTCAAAAACGCAAAAGAAGCAAAAAGACAGCTAAATCCAACATAAATACAAGAAAAGGAATATTAGTGGACTGCCCGAACCCTCAACGGCACCTTCCAAAGCAAAGTAGAGAAATCAGAAGACTGAACACGCCCCGTGCTCAGCCAGCACGGGGCCGTGCCCAAGAAGCAGCAGAAAATACAAACCTATAGAAGCTTCTATTGCCCACCACGGGCCGTGCTCAGCGGACACGGGGGCGTGTCGAAAGTACAGCAGGCGCATTTATTGTAATTGCGAATTACAATTAATGAGGAGAGAGATTGTCAGACAGACACTGGGCCGTGCCCAGCGGACACGGGGCCGTGTCCAGCTCTCTGTTCAGCCTATAAATAGGAGGGCTTGGATTCATTTCATCTCATCCCTTGGCACACCACCTCTCTCACACTTCATCCACCACCCACCACCATCACAACACCATCATCCACCACCATCATCCATTGTCCATCGTAGAGTGTGTGAGTCGTCTCGGGATCCAAGATTGATCGTAAGAGTTCTTGACAATCAAGGCCATGTTTGCCTAAGTCTCTTACATCACTTGGTGAAGACAAAGTGTCTAGTATAATACTTTTTATTTCTAATCTTTTGCACTTTTTATTTGGTTTTGTATTAATGACTTTAATAACTAGTTACTTATGTTGAAGGTGATCTTTCCTTATCGTTTGTCCGTGGTGTCTTGGCATTATTTTACTGTCTATATAAAATAAAGGATTTTCACCATTCATATCTCCACGGTCTATATGGAGATATGTTGGCTACCTGGTAGGGGGTTAAGGGAACGGTTTGGTAAAGGTCTTGCCATTGTTCAGCGTTTAGAGGTCCTGCAATGGACCTGGGTCAAATTTAGTAGGACCTCCTTCAATACTTCACGGTATTGGATGGCGGGGGTCCAAACTCTTTGATCCCCTCATAAGTTAACTACTATTAATACTATAACCCGGCTATTTAGGACTGTATCCCTGCTGACTCAGACTACTTAGCCGAGGGTAACGTCACCGCCAAAAGCGGGGCCTACCACAATACTGCATTAATAACTTAATTCATTATCTTCCAATAATCCACCCTTTTAGGATTGTATCCCTGCTGACTCAAACTACTGGGGTGAGGGTAACGTCACCTTCAAAAGAGGGGCCTACTACAATAACTAAGATAATCTCTTAATTATGTGCAAAAGTGCGGAAATAATCAAAGGTTATACTAGATACGAGTCGGAACCAAGTGATTCATCTTGTCTATCTGTTTTTTCTTTTATTTTTATTTTTATTTTCAGCATTTTAGTTAGTTTTTAATTTTCTTAGTTTAAAACAATTTTCTAAACTTTTATTTTGGTTAGACGTTGAGGATAAACCGGTACTAAAAGCTCTTGTGTCCTTGGACGACCTCGGTATCTTACCAACGTCATACTACACTCAACGATGGGTGCACTTGCCCATATGTGTGTTTAGTGTTAGTGAAATATCGTGTTTTATAAATTTAAAACTTGGCTAAAATAAGTGTTAAAAAGGGCTTAAAATATACACCTAATATATATAACACTTTATCGCACATCAAGTTTTTGGCGCCGTTGCCGGGGACACAAGGATTTTAAGAAAGTTAGGAATCAACGGCCTAATCATTTTTTTTTCTTTAGTCTTTCTTAGTTTTTCAGCTTCTGCAGAGCTCAACACGGGTCGTGCCCGCTGAACACGCCCCCGTGCTCAATCATTGGAACTGGCAATCCTGTTTTACATCAGACAGTAAGCTGAACACGGGGCCGTGCCCACTCAACACGCCCCCGTGCCCAAGTTTCAGTTACTGAAAACAGAACCGTTAGATCCCGGCGGTTGGTAAATTCTGACATAAACATGAGTGATAGTAATTATTTTTACTTTCGGCACTCTTATGGTACGTGGTGTCAATTATGTGGTGGCAAACATGAAGAAGTAAAATGCTACTTCCTAAATTATAGGCCCCACTACATGGACCCACCAACTTCTCACAACCTTAAGAGGGGCGAAAGTAAAAATAACCACTATTTCTCCCTCGAATGCGCCCGGCCAGATATTCTAGGGGAAATGCTCCTTGACGAGTTATTTCAACTAGAAGAGCTAATTCTGAAATGGTTAGAAGAGCTTGGGAAGGATTTTATTGATCCACCCCAAGACGATACCCATGAAGAAATGTTGGAACCGCATTCCGACAACCTCGTTGCTCCCGAAAATACCTTCGGACCTAGCAAAGACTTGGACGATAGTCGTCCCTGTGTCGATTGTGCCGTGAAGGACTCTCCATCGACTTCGTTCGGTGCATACATAGACCTGAGCGATTCGGAATACACCTTCTTTAACAAGAGCCCGGGAAAGGGTTGGACTTGTCCACCTAGAATGAAAATAGGAATTACCCTCACCGACAACCTCTTGCGTTCTCGCCTTAGTCTAGGACAATTAAGGTATCTTAGGCACTTTGGGGTTGTTCCAACCAGTCAGGAGCCACCCGATACTAACAAGTGCCTTAAAAAAACTAGACAACTTCATAAAACAGTCCCTAGACACGGGGCCGTGCCCAGCCAACACGCCCCCGTGTCCATCGAAAGATTCCATTCTGATCAGAACGTCAGAATACGGACAAACTGTGTCAGGACTCCACCTGCACACGGGGCCGTGTCCACTGAACACGGGGCCGTGTCCAGGATGCTGTCATTTTCTATAAATGCAGCCAAGAATTCTGCACATTTGGACCAACTTGGGACAGAGGTTTGCAGGAATCTTCTCTCAAACTATCCTAGGTAAGTCTAAAAGAAGGTTCCAACAACCCATCTTGTCCTTTCCTCTTTTAGCCATTTCCTTCTTCTCCATCTTTCTCCAAGAGCTACCATTGAAAGTTTGGAATTCCTCCAACTCTATGGTAGGGATAAATGAGTTTTGTTCAAAGAATCTTGGTAAAAACATGTTATGAAACATTGTTTTAAGTTATTAGTAGCTAAAAAGGGCCCCACAAGTTCAGAAAATAACTTAAAAATCCAAGTTTCCTTGTTCCGAAACTCTGCAGAAAGATGAACACGGGGCCGTGTCCGGTCACTGTTTCATTAAATAAACTATTTATGGTTTATTTTCCGTAGGATGTCGAGTGAAAACAGCGAAACATCTTCTGTGCATTCGTCAAACAGCCGAAGAGGAAGAAGACCCTCCATTGAAGCTACACTTGTGCACTATGTGATAGCATTAAGGGAGGCTCTCGACGAAATGACTTCAGTAGAGGAGGTCCTAATCGACCGTATTAACGATCTTACGATGGGACTTGAAAGCAGCTTCCAAGAAATTAACCTCTTGCACCAGAGGTTAAATATTCTTGTAGCACCTCCAATGGAACCAGTCCTTCCTCAACAGGATTGGAACCTGGCACTCGGAATCAACAACCCTACCGGGTGGGAAGACTTTCCGGCGGAACCTCCCGTGGAACACCAACAAGAGATCCCGGTGGAAGTTGAAACTCCTCAAACTAATGCCAATGAGCCTTCTTTTCTCCTTCCAAGGGAGGTGGAAGAATGGCTCGCCGACATTTGAGGAGAACCGCACGCGGAAGAAGGAGTTCAAAAAGGCCTTGGTTAACCAAGATTAATTACTTCTTGGAAATTTTGCTAATTAAAATAAAGTAAAGGCTAGGACTCCATGGTTTGTTATTTCTTTGTTTTATCTAGTTTAATTTAGAACTATGTAAGTTCTCTCTATGATGAAATGAAATGATGGTTTTAAGGTTTGGATGGTTTGTAATGAATAAAACACACTCATGGTGGTAAAGGATGAAAAGGGGAACGAGAAAAATGAACCCATGCACAAGAACAAGACAACCCGACAATTCTCTCCATTTCAGAAGGTTCAACACGGGCCGTGCCCAACCAACACGGCCCCGTGCTGAACCACCTGCAGAAAAACGCCCAGTTCAGGTAACTGGACACGGGCCGTGTTCACCCAACACGCCCCCGTGTCCAGACTTCTGTTTCTCTTATTTTAATTTTGTTACTGGCACTTGAACACGGGGCCGTGCCCGGACAACACGGGGCCGTGTTCAGTGCCCAGTAACACAAATTTTCGCTTTTTAAACACTATTTTACACATCTAATCAACCTAAAAATTTATTTTTGGGACACATTGAGGACAATGTGTAATTTAAGTGTGGGGGGGATGCTAAAACCTTGAATTTTGCAAGTCCTAAATACAAGCCTTACACAAAACTCTATTGGAACCGCTAATCACCCCAAATTTTTTTCAAAAATTTCATTTTTTTTACTTGTCTAGGTTTAACTCGGAAAATTCAAGTTCTCAAAAAGGTTATATTTTTACAAATTTACAACCGATAGCGTAGTGATAAAAAGAACCAACATAAGAAAATTATGAAAATGCATAGCAAACTTATTTAAAATTTGATTATATATACTTGATCACATAAAAACCCATTCCCACAAAAGTGAGTTTTGAGCCTTTATTGAGCACACAATTACACATCATTTGACTAAATGCTCATTTTTCGTTTCTTGTGTGAATAGCCGCTTGGTTCTTACGACTCTAGAACTTGCCATGACAATACATTCCCGGTCCTTATCAACTTAAACCCGAGTAAGTAAATGATGGAGGCATTAGGACTAACCCTTTTTATTTCTACACCATTATTTTTCTTTTTCTTTTACCACCTACCCAAAAATCCCCCTAGTTAGCCCCTTTGAGCCTAAACCTTTTCGTTTCATCACCCAAAAAAAAAAAAAAAAAAAACCCTTTTACCCACCAAAACCTTTTTCATTTTTTACCCTTTATTTTAGAAACAAGTTCGGTTCTTCGTAAAAAAAAAAAAAAAAGTGTGATAATGATGAAGCAAAAAGAATAAACAAACAAGTTAATCAAAAATAACTTAGTTTGAATAAAAGCTTCATCAAAATAAAAAGTTGCAAAAATACGAAAACCGACACTTGTTACGCTTTTAGCCCTTTTTCTACTAACCACTAACCCAACCACCTACCTTTAACCCTAGCCTAACCCTTAACCCGCAAAGTCCTCTTGATATCTACAAAGGTATAAAAGTTAAAAAGGAGGAGGATTGATTTCTTGGCAAGCCTATGGTAGGAATAAGTTCCATGCCGCTCTCGAGTGATTCACTAAAAATACACCTTCGGCCGAGTGTGAGTGATTTCCCCGTGAGGTATGTGAACTTGTATATAAATAGAATTTTAAAAAGGCATGTTATGCCCAAATAAGTAATTTCTTTTATGAAAAGTTCTAAATAAATCATTACGAATAGGAGTGTAAATAAATAAAAATAAAACCCAAAAAGATCTTGGAAATCCCGACACTCTACGACAAGCCCAAAACCTTCTCTTCTACCTATTCCATTTGGGAGTGTAAGCCACATATTAAAGAGTTTTGCTTGAGGACAAGCAAAAGTTCAAGTGTGGGGGTATTTGATGTGTGTAAAATGCAACATATAAATTACATCAAATGAGGCAAAAAAACTAACCCTTTTTAAGTACTAATATTGGAAAAAGAGTGTTTTTGTCTTCCTTTTGTATTTTCAGGATTAAATGAGCTCAAAAACGCAAAAGAAGCAAAAAGACAGCTAAATCCAACATAAATACAAGAAAAGGAATATTAGTGGACTGCCCGAACCCTCAACGGCACCTTCCAAAGCAAAGTAGAGAAATCAGAAGACTGAACACGCCCCGTGCTCAGCCAGCACGGGGCCGTGCCCAAGAAGCAGCAGAAAAGACAAACCTATAGAAGCTTCTATTGCCCACCACGGGCCGTGCTCAGCAGACACGGGGGCGTGTCGAAAGTACAGCAGGCGCATTTATTGTAATTGCGAATTACAATTAATGAGGAGAGAGATTGTCAGACAGACACGGGGCCGTGCCCAGCGGACACGGGGCCGTGTCCAGCTCTCTGTTCAGCCTATAAATAGGAGGGCTTGGATTCATTTCATCTCATCCCTTGGCACACCACCTCTCTCACACTTCATCCACCACCCACCACCATCACAACACCATCATCCACCACCATCATCCATTGTCCATCGTAGAGTGTGTGAGTCGTCTCGGGATCCAAGATTGATCGTAAGAGTTCTTGACAATCAAGGCCATGTTTGCCTAAGTCTCTTACATCACTTGGTGAAGACAAAGTGTCTAGTATAATACTTTTTATTTCTAATCTTTTGCACTTTTTATTTGGTTTTGTATTAATGACTTTAATAACTAGTTACTTATGTTGAAGGTGATCTTTCCTTATCGTTTGTCCGTGGTGTCTTGGCATTATTTTACTGTCTATATAAAATAAAGGATTTTCACCATTCATATCTCCACGGTCTATATGGAGATATGTTGGCTACCTGGTAGGGGGTTAAGGGAACGGTTTGGTAAAGGTCTTGCCATTGTTCAGCGTTTAGAGGTCCTGCAATGGACCTGGGTCAAATTTAGTAGGACCTCCTTCAATACTTCACGGTATTGGATGGCGGGGGTCCAAACTCTTTGATCCCCTCATAAGTTAACTACTATTAATACTATAACCCGGCTATTTAGGACTGTATCCCTGCTGACTCAGACTACTTAGCCGAGGGTAACGTCACCGCCAAAAGCGGGGCCTACCACAATACTGCATTAATAACTTAATTCATTATCTTCCAATAATCCACCCTTTTAGGATTGTATCCCTGCTGACTCAAACTACTGGGGTGAGGGTAACGTCACCTTCAAAAGAGGGGCCTACTACAATAACTAAGATAATCTCTTAATTATGTGCAAAAGTGCGGAAATAATCAAAGGTTATACTAGATACGAGTCGGAACCAAGTGATTCATCTTGTCTATCTGTTTTTTCTTTTATTTTTATTTTTATTTTCAGCATTTTAGTTAGTTTTTAATTTTCTTAGTTTAAAACATTTTTCTAAACTTTTATTTTGGTTAGACGTTGAGGATAAACCGGTACTAAAAGCTCTTGTGTCCTTGGACGACCTCGGTATCTTACCAACGCTATACTACACTCAACGATGGGTGCACTTGCCCATATGTGTGTTTAGTGTTAGTGAAATATCGTGTTTTATAAATTTAAAACTTGGCTAAAATAAGTGTTAAAAAGGGCTTAAAATATACACCTAATATATATAACACTTTATCGCACATCAGATACTCCTCCGGAACTTAGGAGGAGTGGTAGAGCAAGAAAAGCTAAATCATTTGGTGATGATTTTCAGCTATATTTGGTTGAAGGATCTAGAGATGAAATTAAAATTCAATATCAATATTGCTTCAATATTGAGGAAGATCCTAAAACCTATAGTGAAGCCATGGCATCTCGAGATGTAGCTTTCTGGAAAGAAGCTATAAATGATGAGATGGACTCTATTATGCAGAATAACACTTGGAAACTGTCTGATCTACCCCTTGGGTGTAAACCACTTGGTTGTAAATGGATCTTCAAGAAGAAGATGAAAGTAGATGGTTCAATTGAAAAGTTTAAAGCCCGATTGGTTATCCAAGGCTTTAGACAAAAGGAAGGAATTGACTACTTTGATACATATGCTCCTGTAGCAAGAATATCCACTATTAGATTGTTGGTTGCATTGGCTGCAATACACAATCTTGTAATTCACCAAATGGATGTGAAAACTGCTTTCCTGAATGGTGATTTGGATTCGGAGATATATATGAAACAACCAGAGGGTTTTGTTATGCCTGGCAATGAGCATAAGGTGTGTAAGCTAGTTAAGTCATCATATGGCTTAAAGCAAGCACCAAAACAGTGGCATCAAAAGTTTGATGAAGTGGTTTTGTCTAATGGTTTTGTATTAAACCAAGCAGACAAGTGTGTATATAGCAAATTTGATGATTCTAGGAAAGGAGTCATAATTTGTCTATATGTAGATGACATGTTGATCTTCGGTACTGACCAGGATCAAGTTGATAAAACAAAGAAA
Organism: Helianthus tuberosus; assembly: GCA_030545235.1. Classification (NCBI taxonomy): domain Eukaryota; kingdom Viridiplantae; phylum Streptophyta; class Magnoliopsida; order Asterales; family Asteraceae; genus Helianthus; species Helianthus tuberosus. Next base: position 6,482,857 of record CM060359.1, read on the forward strand.
TTTTTGTCATCTTGTTTTGATATGAAAGACTTGGGGGAGGCGGAAGTGATCCTTGGTATAAGGATCAAAAGGGAGAACAATGGCATATATATCTCTCAATCTCATTATATTGAGAAGATATTGAAAAAGTTTAATTTTCATGATAGTTCTCCGGTTAGCACTCCAATGGACCCTGCTTTTAAGCTCTCACCTAATGAAGGTGTAGCTGTAAGCCAACTTGAATATTCAAGGGCCATTGGATCTCTCATGTACGCCATGATTAGCACTAGACCGGATATAGTTTATGCTGTTGGAAAGCTTAGTAGGTATACTAGCAATCCAGGTGCAAGTCATTGGCAAGCAATGAATCGAGTATTTAGGTACTGGAAAGGAACCATGAAATATGGTTTGACATATACTGGATTTCCTTCGGTTTTAGAAGGTTATTCGGATGCAAGCTGGATTAAAAACAAGGAAGATCATTCTTCCACGAGTGGATGGACTTTTCTGCTCGGAGGAGGTGCCATATCTTGGGCATCTAAGAAACAGACTTGCATAACTGATTCAACAATGGAGTCTGAGTTTGTAGTATTAGCCGCAGCCGGAAAAGAAGCTGAGTGGCTAAGAAACTTGATTTATGAAATTCCATTGTGGCCTAAACCTATATCACCTATATCTATTAGATGTGATAGTGCTGCTACCTTGGCTAAGGCATATAGCCAAGTGTATAATGGGAAGTCTAGACACTTAGGTGTTAGACACAGCATGATTCGTGAGCTCATCACGCAAGGGGTGATATCGGTGGAGTTTGTGAGAACTCAACAGAATTTAGCCGACCACTTAACCAAAGAGTTATGTAGAGATCTTGTGCACAAGGCGGCTGTAGGGATGGGATTAAAGTCCACCTGAGATTTCTCGTGTTAAGATACCCAATTCCCACCTAATATGACGTTAGGTGCTGAATTCAATGTGGAAAGCTTAACATCTAGAAATTGGAACACATTAGTAGCATCATCCCAAGGTATGTGTTCAGACCTGCAAGTTAAAGGAGGTTGAAGGTTTTCTTCTTAATAGTTCTTTGAAAAATTGCATATGCAGGTGCAAGAATAAAGAACTACCTATATGAGCATGAAGTTTAGCCGCTTCAAGAAGCTAGGACTTGGCTTTGATATGTTCATTGAAGGATGGGACACAGGCTAGTAAAAAATAGTGTCAAGAAAGAACATTAGAGTATGTAAACTTGTGTGTATATTATCTTCATGTATTCACTGAATAGAAAGGGTTCAATCCTTAGCGACACCCCTATATTCGAATATTTGGAATGCGTAATATACTAATGTGAAATTCAATCGTCGCGATATTTCATTTATGCATAAGTTTGATTGTTGTGAATTTGTTCAAGTTAATCAAGGATTACGCTAAAATGGGGGAGGAATGTTAGATATTTTAGTGTAATCGGGGATTGAATTGGTGATCAAAGCGAATAATAATACACATCAAGCAAGTTAGGAGGTGCGGGAGTGCACGCTTGTCTGAGTTATTATTATTCGGAGTGTACGGGCGGAGCCCGTACCCTACGGGGGTTCCAAGGGGGCAGCGCCCCCTTGGCGGGGGTCCGGGGGCAGCGCCCCTGGGAGCAGGGTCCAAGGGGCGGCAGCCCCTGGCGGGGTCCAAGGGGCAGAGCCCCTGGCTGGGGTCGAGCTGTATTAGAAAATTTTATTTTCTGGGATTTTTATCATTTTCGAAATGATAAAAAACAGCAGTTTTTTGGCAATTTTGTCTGAAAAATAGAGGTAACTGCCTAATGGCAGTTACAACCCCAAAACCTAATTCGTAGACAGTTTTGATCATATGTTTTTTTTCCTGGTTCGAAAATTCACACACACTAACATACTCCTGTTCAATTTCTCGAAATCAGAGTTGTATCCGATTGAATTGTTCGGGTGAACCACCGAAATAATTTGATCTGAGGGTGATTACACGCCTCTCTGATCATCCGGTAAACTGAAATTCCCCAACAATTCGCGCCAAATCATCTAAATCATCTCCTTCTGCCGTAACTCACCATAGCTTACCTTTTAACTTTTACGGAAGAGGTTGAATGAATTGCGTTTTGCTGTTAGAGAGGAACAAAAAGTGATTACGGCAAGAGAGAGACGTAGACTTAGTATTGATCCATAATCTCAAGGCATAATTGATTGGTTAGTGGGCTTGAATATGTTTGGAACAAAGTCCATAATCTCAAGGCAAGTCCATCACGTTTCATAGTATTGATCCATTATTTATCCATTTCCTTTTTTATATTGATCCATTATTTTTATAATTTCAACAGTGCGCTTGAATATATTATATACTACTACATTTTACAATGTCGGCAGCCTGCTTCCATTGGCCAAAATGGGCGGCTGCCTTAAAAGGTTTTTTTTTTTTTTTTTTTTTTTTTTTTTTCCGTTTTGCCCCTAGCTCAGACTAAAATTACGCTTTTGCCTCCATCTCAAGATTACGATTTTGCCCTCAAGTCAAAATTACGATTTCGTCTGCCACTCTCCCATTGGACCAAGCAGTTTATTATTTTATATCCATTTTAAAATGACGGTTTTGCCCCCCATCTCAAAATAATATTACGCTTTTGTCCCAAATAAAATTATGTTTTTCCCCCGGCTAAAAAATACGATTTTGCCCTCTGTTAAAAAATGTTATTTTTCCCCGTTAAAAAAATTACGATTTCGCCCTCAGTTGAAAATTACGTTTGTCCCCCCTTCAAAATAAAATGATGTTTTTGCCCCAAACTCAAAATTACGATTTTGCCCTCGGTTCAAAATAAAATTGTGCTTTTGCCTCCAGCTTAAAATTACGATTGTGCCCGTATTTCAAATTTATATTACGCTGTTACCCTAGGTGCAAAATAACGAATTTGTCCCTATTAAAATTTCAAATTCCCCCCCCCCCCCCCCTCTTCAAATTTACAGTACTGCCATGACTTTGGCTTTTGGCAATTTACGATTTTACTCCGGTCAAAAAATACAACTTTCCCTCAGTTAAAAATTACAATGTTGCCATTGTTTTAGTTTTTTTTTTCAAAAATATAAAAGTGTTTTTTTTATTGGTTGACTCGATTTAGTTGTTTTTCGTGTCAATGAGCTGCTACCTAACACTCGCTCATTATTTGTCCACCGCCCCGCAACGCGGGCGGGCATCTAACTAGTTTGGAACAAAGTCAAACTCAAGGGCAGTACCTGTTAAGACACGATTAGACCTATTTGACTGAAAAATACACCTTTTGAATTTTTTAATTTTTAAAATAATTAAAATTACAATGTTAGGATCTATCATTTATTCATCTTTGTACATAAAACATAAAACTGTTTTATAAACAAGAGGTAGAAAGTAGTTAAACGAGTCGTAATCATGTTTGAAACTTATGTTGTGCGCGCTGTCAGAAACCTGTTAAACCTGTTAAGACACGATTTGCCAGCCTTAGGCAAGTCCATTGCATTTTGTGATATTTGATCCGTTACCGATCCATTATTTTATATTATTGATGAATTATTTTATCCATTGTGTTTTTGATCCATAATATCTTATATTTGATCCATTGCGTTTAGAGATATATGGTATCTTAGATATAAAATACATATTTTTTCCATAATTTCTTTTTGCCCATAAAAATATTCGATATAACATACATAATATTTTTTATTTTATCCATTATGTTTTATATCACAATAAAAAACACATTTTTGTGTTTTTAGTCTATTGCATTTTAGAAAAACACATTTTGTTTTGTGTGTTTTAATTCATTGCATTTTAGAAAAAACACATTTTTTTTATTTTTAGTTTATTGCGTTTTAGAAAAAAACACATTTTTGTGTTTTAGCTCATTGCGTTTTAGAAAAAGAAAACATTTTTTTATTTTACGTCCATTGCGTCTTTAAAAAAAAACACATTTTTTTGTGTTTTATGTCCATTGTGTTTTAGTAAAAGAAAGACATTTCTTTGGGTTTTATGTCCATTGCATTTTAGAAAAAAACACATTTCTTTGTGTTTTCTGTCTATTGCGTTTTACGTATCTGGGTTTTCGAATTTTTTTTCAAAGTGTTGCAATAGTATACTGGTTTTAAAGATAAAAAAAACACTTGTGAATTTTTTTAAAAAAATAATGCCGTATGAAAGAGTTATTAACGTTTGAAAAACGGGGGATGAGAGAGAAACTATTGCCTTGATTGACTAGAAGACCCCTAAACAAACTCACACGCCTCCTTTTTTTGTTCAATTTCACTCATTTGATCTTAGCATTTGATTACTAATTAGATGATCAAGATTACTTTATACTCTTCTTACCCAAATAAACTATATCATATCCTTATTATAAAAACAAAAATAATAATAAATAATTTAAAAAGACCCTTAAATTTTTACAAGAGAAACTATGTAATATTTTATCATTGTTTTAATTTATATGTTGTTTTCTTAATCTGGTCCTGTAGACCAAGACTTGAGAGCAGTGGCGGAACTAGCCCATTAAATCAGGGGTATCCCCAAAAAAAATTTTTACCGTGCAATCAACAATATTAAAAAAATGATAATAAATAAATTATTAAAAAAAGACAATAAATAAATAAATAAAGTAAAATAAGTGCCTAATAAATTTGTCATTTTTTTCATAGCTTGAAATCGTTTAATCACATCGTCGTCTTTTACTTTAAAAAACAAATACCTAAGCAGGGGCGGAACGACCGGAACCAGTGTTATCGCAGCAGCAAACAACATGATTGTGGATTCTTTTATCGAACCGGTGTTATTGGAAGCAGCAAAACAGGAGACCAATGAGTAAAGGATGACCAGCGACGATAAGAAAGAATGCCGGCATACGTATTTTTTGTGTTTTTTGGGCTAATCTAATCAGTTGGGCTTATCTAATCAATTGAGTCATACGATAATGATGCCAGTAGCATCGGGTAATGTGAAACGTTCATTTGAATCAAAACACACATTCTGAACATGCTACCTACCTTTCACGGGAAAGGTATTGAGGAGCCGTATGCACACATTACGGATTTTGAGGCAGTTTGTAGCATGATTGGTGGACACGGGTTTTGACATGAACTCAAATACATATCACCCAGGTTTGCGTAATCACCCTAATTTTAGGTACAGTAATACTACTAATCATTTAAATCATAATTTTAGGTACAATATCCAAGGTTACAATCAAAGGAGCTATCAACAGAGTCCGAATCAAGAAGGGTTGAGTAGGCAGAATGAAGGTTAAAACAATGAGATATTGGAAATGCCGAAACAATTAAAGAAGGATCAAGAATTGCAAGCAAAGGCATATCAAGCATTAGAAAAACAAGTTGCTCAGTTGGCGGTTGATGTAAAAGAGGTGAGAAGGGATCCAGGGAAACTACCGAGTGACACCACGAAGAATCCGCAACATCACGCGAGGGTTAATTCGGTAAGTACCATTCCTGTTTCTAAAATTGTTATTACAGATTTTACTTCTTCTTCCCAAGTAGTTGCAGGTATAAGTGATGGAGGTGAAGAAAGTGAATTAGGAGCGCCGCATCTGCCTATTAAAGTAGGGAAGCTGAAAATCCACAAGGCGTTGTTGGATTATGGGGCGAGCACGAATATTCTGCCAGGCAGCTTGTTTGATCAGTACGAGTTTGGACCGCTGCATGATTTTGAGAGGAATGTGATTTTGGCATATGATACTTGGAAACAACCGCGTGGGGTTGTTAAGGATGTGAAGATTCAGTTGGGTGAGTTCTATTACTCGGTTGACTTTTTGGTGTTGGATTACGCACATACGAGGACGAACGAGAAACAAAAGGCAATTCTTGGACGTCCATTCTTGAACACTGACAATGCTCAAATCAACTGCAGAGAAGGATTGATTACGATGAGTTATGAAAACCGTAAGTTGATTTTTAATGTTTTTTTCAAAATCCATTACTTACGAAATTATTAATTTATATGAAGCAGTTGCTACTGATGAGAAAGGTGTTGAGTTTGACAGGTCCAAACATGAGATAAACGAAGAATCGGTAAATAAGGTGAAAGTGAAAAAGAAAGGAAAAGCGGTAAACCACCCGATGGTGGAATGTATGGAGAGATGAGGTCAAGGTTGAATTATTCGCGTGAAGATGCAAACTTTCCAGACTATGCGAAGCTAGGTAATTTGGAGAAGTCTGGAGGTAAGCATATCTTTGAACCACCTTGAAGATTGTAGGTATGATCTGGCTGAAGATCTAAAACTTAGCGCTCTTAGGAGGCAGTCTAAGGTTTGTCGTTTATATTATTTTTTTGTATTAGTTTAGTTTAGTTTGTGTTAAAACTGTGCAATCGTTCAAGTGTGGGGAAGTCCGGGGAGGTTTGGCTAAGCTTTAGTGCAATTGAGGGCAATGCACAATTGTTTGAGGGGTACGCCAAAGTGATTATAGGATTACATAAAAAAATTGGCCCCAAAAAAAAGATTTTAAAGCGTTTTTGAACATTTTTTTCGGTTGTATCGGTATATTTTCGGAGTGTTTTAGGAAAACGAGATGACTCGGAGATGGAAATTCATGAAAAAAGGAGTTCCAGGTATGTTTTTTATGGAACATTTATCATAAAAAATTCGTTTGGGAGGCGAAAACACGAAAAAAAAAGGAAAAAATTCTAAGGCATGGAACCTCCTAAATTGTGCAAATCTGCTGGAAAACACTCCCATAGGCATGTCGCGGGGTGTCCCCACTTTCTCCCACGTGTCGCATAATAGTTGGTCAAAAAGTCAAAATTTTCTACAGACCCCGCGGTTTAAAATTTCCAACAAAACCCTTTACACCTATTCAGATCAGACAGTAATCTCTCTCTTATTCCCTTCCTTGCTCCGGCGAATAACCACCACCACTGATCACCTCTTTTCTTCACCGTACTCACGGTCATAACCACCAAGCGACACCACCCTCTCCTTCTGCCTCTTCCTTCACTGTGAACCCATCATCTTTCACCACCATCTACATCGCCTCCATCACCGTCGATCACCATTAACGCCGACGGCGACCACCTCCCCGATTACCTCTCTACCCCCCATTCCCCTAACTATCACTTCACCGTCGACAACTGTCGGCGACTACTCCCAAATCAACAGTCACCGTCGACACCACTTAACCACCACCGTAACTTCCGATTATCCCTACCATCGTCGACGGCTGTCGACCACCTCCTTCACCTTCGAGCGGCACTCACCATCTCTGATTAACCATAGACGCCGGCCGTCGGCTGAACACCGACCGACCTACGATTAACCTTCGTTGACCTTCGATCAACTGTCATTCAGCTCTGATTAATGAACAAAGTTGCATAATTTCTTTGTTTTCAGTTCGTGAAATTCAGGTATGCAAGATTATTATATTTTTTATGCTTATTCAAAATATTAATGATATGTTCTTGAAATTTTGGGAAATTATTTGGTGGGATTCATGTGGGTAGTGAATAAGATTAAGGGGAAAAGAAGAGGTTTGAGTGTAGAGCTGGGTTAGGAATTCAAATTTAGGATGAGCTTAATCCAGATTATGAGAGTTGCTGGGTTTGATTCGATTTTGTTAAAAAAAGGGTTAGTGAAAATCGTAGTAAAGAGGTTTGATTTTGAGTCGAGAGATGTGTTAAAACAAGTATCTAGGTTGCCGTAGGTTGAAATTGTGGTAAAAAGCGAGTCCGAGTGTATTTGTTGGTATAGGCGTTGCTTGAAATTGTTAAATTTATGAGTACAGAAGGATACATGAGATAAGGCGTTTGGGGTTTAGTTGAACATGAAGCTGACGAGTTTGATGTTTCATAAGGAAGGGGTGTGAGTTCGAACATAGGGAGAGATAGGTTGTGTGCGGGTTGCTGAAGCGCGTAGGGTGCAAGTAAGTGATGATTATTGAATATGTAGCAGATGTCTAGTCTTGTAGAAGGGGGCATATGAGCGAAGAGTTGGTATTTATGCATTAGTGGGAAGTAAAGTGTGGAAAAAGGTCGATGACATCGATGCTCTATTCGGTGCATGTTTATTAGGCGGTAATATAGACGAGCGGATAGGGCGATGACTAGTGTCAAGGCGAGTAAGTTTTAGCGGAAAAGTAGGCCGGTTGAGTGTAGTCGAGACTCAGATAGCGTATCTATTGTGAGTATATTTATATATATATATATATATATATATATATATATATATATATATAATAAGAAAATAATAAAAAAAAAACTATTTTTTCACTCGTTTCTCTTTGTTACTAACCGTTTAACCGGTTTTGGGAGCTTGTGAGATTTATTTTGCAGGTGTCGATCGCTTTTGTCCATACTCAATCTCCATTTGGACGAAAGTGATTCGAACGATTTCCGACAAGCGTCCCGTGTTGAAGCAGCCGCGAACGAAATGCTATACGGTTGCGGTGGAACGAGGCTCAAAGGATTCAACCGCGCCAAATCAGGCGAGTCTGTTCCATTTATCTTTGTATATTTATTTATATTGGTAGTTGTGTCTTAAATAGTTTCTCACTCCATTGAGGATAATGAAGGAAATAAGTGTGGGGAGGGGAAACTAGCGTTTAGTTGTATTTTAGTGCCGTGTCGTAAAAATTAAAAAATATTAAAAAAAAAGAAAAAAAATTGAAAATATTCAAAAAAAAATTATTGAAAAACATAGAAAATGTTTCGAGAGAAGTTTTTTGCAATAAATGGAAAATGATAGATATAATCAGTTCTTGGCATTCGATTACTATATATATGAGAAAATAAACAGTCGGTCACACGTCTAACTTAGGATATGTGGGTAGGCCCAACCAGCTGAAAGGTTTTTTAGGATCAATATAATACACCGTAAATTAGGAGTCTTGCGGGTTCTCGCCTTAAGAGCTATGACAAAACTGAAACAGTAGAAAGTATAAGGGGTACGTCATAAGTAAAAAACTTATAAGTTTTTCCGATTAAACTGGCACGCCTGTTTATTTTTGTGAAAACAAATCCGAAACAGTGTGGCATCTTAAAAAATATTACATCCATCCATTTGAGCTATATGTTGAAAACAAAGAAAGAAAAACAAAGCCTATGGTATTGTCGCGGGATAGCGACTCTTGCGGTACATACCCTCTAGGTGGAGTTATAAAAAAATATGTGAAGTTCATGGCATTAACCATGGGGATGGTGACTCGCGTGGCGTATGTCCGCTAAACTGATCATAAGCAAAAGCATGTAAAACTCGCAGCATCATCCATCTATCCATCATAAAGTTTAATCGGAATAGCATAAAGGTTTTTTATATAAGACGGTAGATTATAAATCTTTTAATCTCATAAGCTTGAAACGAGATTAGGTGGCGTTGTAGTCTTTTGAGTGTGAGATCCATAGATAACTATAAATTACTTGAACTTAAATGAATTGTGAATAAGGGCTTGGAAGCTGGCGGTTAGGTTTAGGCGGATCATGTACCTACAATCCTGGTTAAGGTGTGGTTTGACTAGTTAATAAAATAACCAGATATATTGAATGCCAATGTTTCTGATTGTGATTCCATTGCAAATAATTTTTTCTGGACGAAAAAAGATAACTGTGGGGATTTGATCAATGCATTTTAGATGCACTCGACTGTATATTAAATATAATAAAATTGCATTGACATTAATATTATAAGGTATTATTTTATGTTGTTTTTATGTTGTGTAGGTTTAAATGAATAATGTATTAATTAATAATAATTAAAGATAAATGAGAAAAAAAAATACGAAGTATTATACAAGCATGTGGAATTATTAAATTAAATGTGGCATGCATTATTTATGAATTTAAGTGTTGTTAATAAAATTTTAAGTGCAATTTTGAAAGGCTTTTGAGATTAAAATTGAATATCATTAAATGTTGCACATGATTGCATTGAATATCATTCAACGTTTCAAGAAAATTGATGGAAGCTAAATTTAAGTGGGCTTCAACAATAAACTTACATGATACATTAAAGTGGGCCGTGCCATTTAGTGAGTGAATGTTGGGCCAAGGAGGCAACTGTTATTTTTTACTGCAACAATTCTAAGAAGGAGACCTTTTGAGGTTTTAATATTCAGCCGACATATAGGGACAAAGGGAGGAATTATATATATTTATATAATATTAAAAGACAAAAGTCGGTGATGACCTTTGTCTTTTAAGTCCTCAACTTTTATAAATATACACATTTAGCCCCTATACATTTATCTTCTTTATCTTTGTCTTTAAGTCATCAACTTTTACAAATATACACACTTAGCCCCTATACATATATCTTCTTTCAATTTTCATATATTATATTACAATTCTAATCCCTATACTTTTACCTTTTAACCCTTATATTTTTAGTTCTTTCACTTTACACTCTCAAACTAGGTAACTTAAGCATTCACTTTTAACTTTTGGTAATTGACAACTTTGATCTGCCAACTTTTTTTACTTAATAGCTTAACGTCTCATTTTATTTGAATTGGTTTTACGACTTTAGACCATAACGTCACACATGAATATACTTTTTTTTATCTATGTCTAACCATATTAATGTCTAAATTACTTTTACGATTCTACACGGTTGTCTAAAATATTGTTACAGCTTTACACTACAATGAGCGAGCCATATATATATATATATAGCTAATGACGTTAATTTCATGAATGTATCGTGTGTAACAAAGTAAAAAAACGTGTAATTCACGTGCAGGCATCACATGTTAATTTCATCATTGTACATTATAACCACAATGCTTATATAAGTTACACTGAGTTTGATCGGATACGTCAAACACGTGTTTTATGTGGTTAACGCATCACATAATGTGTCGTCAGCTATAAACAACTAAGGTGTCACCGACGTAACGCGCTGTGTATCGCAGTTTTAACGTACATGTCGTTTTAAAATTCACGTTTCAACGTAAATGACTCACGTTTTGATATAATTTTTTTTCTCAAGCAAGTCTGGTAAAAAATAATACGTTTCATACTTATTTTGTGTATGTTCGTAAACTGTATTTGAAAGCAAGTCAGGCCAAATATAATACGTTTCATTCGATGGCGATGTATTTTTTAAGTAAAGAGTCGGGTCAAATATACAGTATAAATACGAGTTAATTTAACTTTCGCCGCCGCCGCAACGCGCGGCGGGTCAAAATCCTAGTATATTATATATATATATATATATATATATATAGGATTAGGTTCAAACGTGAACAATTTCTCCAGCGTGAACTGATCTGGGCCCTTGATTTTTATGATCTTTAGATTAATGTGAGTGGCATGATGGTAATTATTTGATCAGTTTTTTTTTCATTTAATTAAATACAAAAGGGTATATGTGTAATTACACAACCAAAAGAATTCAAATAGAAACCTAAATTGTTTCCATTATATTAAAATCTCATCAAATCAGATCCATTATTTTTGTCTTTCTCCTTCTCGATTTCTCTCCTTCTTGATACAAACACACTGCCGTCGATTGTCCTCTCTCACTTCCTCTTCTTCATCAGCAAATGCATCCTAAACCAAGAACAATTATGTCGATTACTATCCATATCCGGAAGAGAACACAATTTCAAAATCGGATCTTCAATCCACTGCTCCATATTCAAGAACCCACGATTTCATAATCGGATCTGAATGGTGGTGACGACAAGGTGGAAGCCGGTGGAAGATGGGTTTTCCGATTTTTGGTAGTGGCCGGAATTGCCTAATCTGCGACTAACGTGAATGACGGCGACGGAGAGTCATAATTTCCGTTCAAGAGATGTTCTCCGGTGAACTGGGTGGCGGCTGATGTCCTTTGTTTGCGGCTAGGGTTTGGAAAGGGTTTGCATGGGCTTGGATAAATTATGGGCCAATAATTGCACATGATTAAAAAGTAATTCCCGTGTGCCCACCTGCTGATTATGGGTGTCGGTTGGTTTGCTGGTGTCACCTTTTTACATTTTTGGGCTGTGTACATCTATGGAGATGTGGGCCTTTGTGGAATTATTTCATTAGATCATGAAAGTCACGTATAGGGTGGGATGCATACATCATTCTCAGAAGTTCAGGTTTATAACTGAGCGATTTTTCTTGGTATAATTTATTTTGGGCCTCATGTTCACCATGGGTGAATAAATGAAATTAAATTCTCATCGTGATGTTTAGTGAAGCCAAGGTATGGATTATTAGATTTTTTTTTTTTGGGCCATCAACATGTAAATCAGTTATCTTTTATTTTCGAGAGTTGGTGGGTTGATTGTCTCATGTGTATAGCGTCTGTTTTTTGTGATATCTCAGTTTTTTTTTTTTTTTTTTTTTTTTGTGTGTATTGAATGTGTAAAGTTGTTGATGTACACTTGTGAATTATGCAAAGTATTAGTTGCTAAGTATTTTTGTTTAATTCTTTTATTTTGCTCTGTTTTTAACGCGATGTACACATGTGTATTCTGATTTTGATCTGTTTTTAATGCGATGTACACATGTGTATTCTGATTTTGCTCTATTTTAACCCAATGTACACATGTGTATAGCGTCTGCTTTTGTGATATCTCATAATTTTTTGTGTATTGAATGTGTAAAGTTGTTGCTGTACACTTGTGAATTATGCAAAGTGTTACTGAGTTTTTTTGTGCTATTATAGGAGATGTCGTTAACGAGAAAAGTGGAGATGGAAGGTCGATAAGGATGATTCAGCATACAACGTGGCGAATAGTTGTAAAAGATTATGTTTTTTGTTTTTTCGATTGTGTTGGGTTTATTGTTTATACGGAACTGGAACTTGTAATTATATGTTTTTTTGTTTGGTTTGGAAAACATTATGGAACTTGTAATTTGTTAAATATAAAATAGTTTTACAGGTATTGTTTCTATGTATGTATTATGTCGCTAGTTACACATGTGTACGATGCTGAGTACACATGTGTACTGTTCTATTTATATCCAAGTACACATGTGTATACCGTTGAAATATGAAGGCTACGTGGATCTTAAAAATCAAAATTCGAATTCTGGTGATGAATCTGAAATAAAAATAAAAATTGAAATCTGATGATTTGTTGTTTGTTTTGATAATTATTTTATTAATAAATAAAACATAATGTGGATTATGAATTTAAATTAGGAAAGATGTAACTTAATTCAATTATTAAAATAATGATTTAAATCTAATTTTTATATAATTACAATCCTACCCTTAACAACTAAAAAGGAAATCAAGGGTCCAGATCTGTTCACGCAGTTCACTCTTGGGAGGTTGTTCACGCTGGAACCCTACATTTTTCAAATACAATTCCAAGACCACTATATGAAGAAAATGATAGTGATAATAATACTTATGTTCCAACTAAGTCTGATATGGGAAAATTTTCTAAAACAACTTGTTAAGTATGAATAAAGAAATGTTAGAATATTTAAAAAATGAAATGTTCAATAATTATAATAATAAAAATTTAATATGGTATTTTTCTAAATTTAATGAAGATGAAAGGTTTTTACATGAAATTGATTGGCAATTATATATGTGTGAAAATGATGAAAATATTCCATTTTTCTCCTGGTTTTCTCTTTATTGTATAAAAAATAAAATTGAGTATCCATTCTTTGAAAATATATCTGTTAGCAATAGTATAACAAAAACTTATACAATTATAGATAAAAATGAAAAAATTACTAGTGTACACCCTCCACATATGGATATACAGATAAAAACTGAAAATAAAGAATATGTTGCAAAGCCTTTAGCAAACCTTAAGGAAGATATAGAAAGAAACGTAAAGACAAATATTTTTCAAAATAATTATACTAACGAAAAATTAAATACTATAGGAGAACAATTAGAAAGAATAGAAACTAATAAAACTTTAGATCAACCTAGTACTTCAAATACTAAAACAATAACTGAAAATATAGAAAACCCAATATTTAAACCATACAATATAGATATCCCAATACGTCTAAATAAACAACAAGATATGTTAAAAGATATTAATTCAAAACTTTCAAAATTAAATATAAATGTTATTTCAGAACAGAAAATTCAAAATATTGAAGAACAATTAAATGATTTTCAATTAGAAGATTCTATAAATAAAATCAGAAGAAATTATCATTTTTCAAAAAATAATACTTATACTACTAAACCTGAAACAAGAAATTATTACCCTAGACCTACCCCACCTGATTTACAATTTGAAGAACGACATACTTTAGTTCAAGCTAAATATGATGGAAGTTCTTTATATGAATGGAGTATAGAAGGCCAAACAGAACATCAAATTCTTAGTTTAATGCAAGAAATGATAATGGCAGCTAATGCATATAAAGCAAATGGAAATGATGATAATGCAATTCTTAATATGATAGTTTCTGGTTTTACTGGAATTTTAAAGGGCTGGTGGGATAAGTATCTCACAGAAGAAGAAAAACATATAATTATAAATGCTAAAAAGATAGTTATTAAAACAGAAAATAATGTTCAAACACCAACTGAAATACCCGATATAATTAATACTCTAATATTTGCTATAATTCAACATTTTATTGGAAACCCAACAGATTATCAAGAAAGAAATTCTTTAATATTATTAAATTTAACATGTAGAAAATTACAAGATTTCAGATGGTATAAAGACGTTTTCCTTTCAAAAGTTATGACTAGAGATGATTGTAAAGAGGCTTATTGGAAAGAAAGATTTATAGCTGGATTACCAAAATTATTTGCAGAAAGAATTAGAGAAAAAATTAAAAAGGACTTCAATAATAATATTCCTTATAGAGATTTAGCCTATGGTCAAATAATAAATTATATAAATCAAGAAGGATTAAAAATATGTAACGATTTAAGATTAAAAGAAAAAATTAAAAAGGATGGAATTCAAGGCCATAAAGAATTAGGAAGTTTTTGTCAACAATATGGATTTGAACCATTTAAAACTCCTTCTAAAACTAAAAAGAAAATTCCTAAACAATTTATTAAAAAGAACTATAAAAGAAAACCATATATTAAAAACAAACAAAATTATTATAAAAATAAGAATGATTTTCAAAAGAAAAAACAAGGTAAACAAGATATTGTTATTTGTTATAAGTGTGGAAGACAAGGACATTATTCAAAAGATTGTTATACTAGAAAAAAGATAAATGAGTTAAATATTTCTGATGAATTAAAAGAACAGATAAACAAAATACTTATTTATGATAATTCAAGTGAAGATAGTATTTCAGATTATAGTGATAATGATTTAAATTATATTGAAGATTCTAATTCAGAAAGTAGTTCAGAAGATAATGTATGTGAATGCGTTGGTCCTTGTATTTGTGAAATTGATGGTACAATAAATTCTCTAACATCAGATAATAAAGACTTATTTGAATTATTAGAAAAAATTGAAGACAAAGAAGTAAAACAAGTATATTTAAAACAATTAAAAGAAAAGTATAAACTACCAATAGAAAAAGAAACAAAATCGTATAATTTTAATGAAATATGTCAAAGATTTCAAACAAAACAAATAAAAGAAAATCCTGTTACAATAACTGATTTACAAATAGAATTAAAAAACATAAAAGAAGAGATCCGAGAAATAAAATTACAAATTAAAGAATTAGAAAAAAGAGAAAAATAAAGAAGATGAAGAAAATAATAACAATACTAAAGATGATACTGAAAATGTAGGAAAAATAAGTCGTCTAAAAGGATTAACTTCTCAAAAATGGTATACTAAGTTAAATATAATAGTCAATAATGAATTTCGATTATCTTTAGTTGCTATGATTGATAGTGGAGCTGATATGAATTGTATCCAAGAAGGTTTAATACCCACAAAATACTATGAAAAGACTACATATAGACTATCTGGAGCTAATGGAAACCCATTAAATATTCAATACAAATTATCAAATGTTCATATTTGCAAAGAAAATTATTGTTACAAAACCCAATTGGTCTTAGTAAAAGACTTAACATCCCAAATTATATTAGGACTTTCTTTTATAACTCAATTATATCCATTTACAGTTGAAGAAAAAGGTATAAGTATTAAAGTATTAAATAAAAAGATTCGTTTTGAATTCGCTCATCCAATTACTTCTAAGCAAATAAACATTTTAAGTTTAAAAGAAAAACAAAAAGAATTTTTAATTGAAGAAATTGATTATGTTAGAATAAAAAATCATTTGCAAGATAAAACAATTATAAAAAGAATACAAGAAACTGAGAATAAATTTAAAGATAATGTTTGTGCAAATATTCCAAACGCTTTTTGGGAAAGAAAACAACATGTAGTAAAGTTACCTTATATTAAAGATTTTAATGAGAAAAATATTCCAACAAAATCTAAAGCTATACATATGTCTCAAGAGTTAGAAAACTATTGTAAAAAGGAAATACAAGAATTATTAGATAAAAAACTAATAAGGCCATCTAAATCCCCTTGGTCCTGCTCTGCCTTTTATGTTCAAAATAGTGCAGAAATCGAAAGAGGAGCTCCCAGATTAGTTATAAATTATAAGCCATTAAATAAAGTTTTAGAATGGATTAGATACCCTATACCAAATAAAAGAGATTTATTAAAAAAGATATATGATTCAAAAATATTTTCTAAATTTGATATGAAGTCTGGGTTTTGGCAAGTTCAAATTGCTGAAGAAGATAGATATAAAACTGGATTTAATGTACCATTCGGACACTATGAATGGAACGTTATGCCTTTTGGATTAAAAAATGCTCCTTCAGAATTTCAAAATATAATGAATGACATTATTTTACCATTAGGAAATTATGCTATTGTTTACATTGATGATGTATTAATATTCTCAAATTCTTTAGACCAACATTTTAAACATTTAAATTCTTTTTACAATATTATTCATAAAAATGGATTAGTTGTATCACCTTCTAAAATAAGTCTTTTTCAAACAGAAATAAGATTTTTAGGACATAATATTATTCAAGGAACAATAAAACCTATCAATAGAAGTTTAGAATTTTCAAATAAATTTCCAAATGAAATTAAAGATAAAAAACAATTGCAAAGATTTTTAGGATGTTTAAATTATATTCATGATTTTTTCAAAGACTTAGGAATTATATGCAAACCTTTATATGATAGATTAAAAAAGAATCCAAAACCATGGACTCAAGAACATACAGATATAGTAAAATATATTAAAGATAAAATAAAATGTCTACCATGTTTACATATTCCCCATCCCAATGCAAAATTAATTGTAGAAACCGATGCAAGTGATCTAGGATTTGGAGGAATATTAAAACAAGAATTAGATAATAAAGAAAGTTTAATTAGATATTATTTAGGTGCTTGGGAATTTTATTATATTCTTCTAATCTTTTATTCAAATCTTCTATTCTTCTATTGCAACATTTTAAAAGAAATATATAGCAATTTCTATGAGCTTGAACCTTAGAATCACTCATTGTTGTAACTCTTCATAATTTTCCATATCAGACTTAGTTGGAACATAAGTATTATTATCACTATCATTTTCTTCATATAGTGGTCTTGGAATTGTATTTGAAAAATCAACACCTTTCATTTTCATTGATAAACTTCTTTTAAATAGACTTTCATCTAAAATACTTCTAGAAGTACTTGCTCCCATAGAATGCCTTGATGGTATATTACTAAAAGAAATATCTATTGAACCATCAGAATGTTCTACTATGCTAGATGTTTGATTATCTATCTCTATTGGTTTTGGCGGGTTTATATCTTGTAAATTCCATGTTAATGATTGAGTTATTTCATTCCATTTTAATTTTTTAGGTGTTTTTATTTTTGTATGCATAGTATTAGCTTCAAAAATAATAGTTTCATCTTTTGGAGATACTAATTTTGTTTTAGGTTCTATAGTGGTAGTCATTGTCTTATAATATATTCTATATATAACTACTGCAGCATTGGTTTTTTCTTTAAATTCTAAGTTTTTAGTTTTAATTGTTAATGTTAAAGTATCTAAAATATGTGGATCAAATAAACCAATTGAAAAGTTTGGATAACAATTAAAATAAATAGGACCATTTGAAATATTAGACTCAGTCATAGCTAACAAAGAATTATTAAAATTTGTATGTCTTGCATCCCTTAAAATTAGTAAAACAGGAGCATCAATTCCTAATCTGAACATAGGTTTAATGGCAACTTGAACTAATCCTATATGTAGAAATTTATATTCTCTTAATTTTTCTGCACTATTTTGAACATAAAAGGCAGAGCAGGACCAAGGGGATTTAGATGGCCTTATTAGTTTTTTATCTAATAATTCTTGTATTTCCTTTTTACAATAGTTTTCTAACTCTTGAGACATATGTATAGCTTTAGATTTTGTTGGAATATTGTTCTCATTAAAATCTTTAATATAAGGTAACTAACGGTTTAGGATCGTTTGATATGAAGAAGATTAAACATAAGACCAATATGAATTAATTTAAATAGATGGCAATATAAACAACCATGATATAAATTTAAAATATACCTGAATTTATTGATGGATAATCTTGATTACAATTGATTTCCTTACAATCGGGAGGAGCAACTATAATTTGAAAATCTAAAGATCTTGAACATAGAGAAGTTGATAATACAATTTTGGGATTTGAGGGTTTTTTCATACATAAGAGAAGTAATAAGAAAAGGTGTGTAGAAAAGTGTGTCCTTCTTGCTTGATCATCCTCCCTTTTATAGATAGAATAAAAGGGTCTTCATAATTGAATCTTTGAAAAAGCTTCCGTATGAAATGGCTTTTGTTGAAAAGTTGTTTGTCCATTTTGAGAATTACTTGCACCATATTGGAAAGTATCTTGTCTCTTTGTAGAATGATTGCACCACTTTTAGAAAATAAGAAAAGTAGATTGTCCATTTGTAGAATTATTGGTCACCACCTTTTGAAAATAAGAAAAGTAAATTGTCCATTTGTAAAATTATATGGACCTTCTTTTCTTTCACCTTTCACCATCATTTGTCCGGCAAAGAACAATAATTATTATTATTATTATTATTATTATTTTTTTTTTACATCAAATCATATGGGTCTTGAGAATCTTGAAAAACTTCAGTCCCCGGGGATGAGTGTTTAGAAGGGGATGGAGACTGTCTAATTTCATTGACTAATTTTAAAATGTCTTCTGGAGACTTGCAATCTGAGAATCTTTTAATATACTCTTGGTCTTCATCACTGGCCTTGATATCTCGAATTGGAGACTTTAAACTTCTTTCATATTGAATAGCTAGTTCCTTATAATACTTGGTAACTGCTTGAGAATTTGTTTTTGTAATAATGAACTTATTCCACCATTTACACCTGTATTGTCTAAAGAGTAATGGAGGAGAAAGTTCTGTAGGACTTTCTTCTTGAAAATTGTAAGTCCATAAACAGATCCATGGAATTCTGAAAACGCTCATGAATTGTAAAGTATATTCAAAAATTGGTGTTCCATCATGTTGGAAATACTCAACGAATTTTGAAAATGCCTCTGAAACTTCTTTAGGAAAAGCATCTGGAATAATTCCCATATATTTGAACCATTTAACAAACCATCTTGGATAAATATTTGAAAAATCTTCATCAAATTGGAAAAACCAAGAATGATCAAAGTTTCTTAGGAAAAATGCATATTCCCATGCATCTTGATAATCATAGTAGTTATATTGAGGATAAGCACTAAAGTTTGAAAGGGTTTTTGGATTATAGGGCTTAGAATTCCAGTCTTCTAAAGATAAGACTTTCAAAATCTTTACTTGACTATAAGCAATCTTGGAAGAATCTCCACTATTAAAATTGTGTCGAATAATAACTGATTCAGAATCTTCTAAAATTGCTTGATAATAATCTATGTTTTTGTATTCATCTTTGAAAAAATGACATCCTCTTGGAAAAATGAAGTCGATCAGAGAAAAGAAGGTTTTATTAACCTTTTCAACTTCCAAAGGTTCTAGAATTTTGATAATCTTTTTGTTTGGGTTGATAATGTAGGGAATAGTGGCTGGTGAAGAGGTTGAAGGAGAAGCTGGTTTAGAGAGTTTTGTAAAAGAAGGAGATTGAATAATGGGTTTTGATTCTAAATTTTGAATAATAGATGAGAAAGGAGGTCTAGGTCTTGGACCTGGGGTTAGAGGGGCAAATCTGTTTTGAATATTAGGTAATAAGGGAAATTGTTGCATATGGGTTGGTCTGGAAGGAGAATTTGGAGAGCTTGATAATTGAGATTTTGAGAATTGTTGTTTTGAGAATACAATCTTTTTTGAAGAATCGGAGTTGCTCATATTCCCTGTAAAAATTCTCTTGATAAAAAATCTGGTAAAGAATTATTTTCTCCTTTTATAAATTCTATTTGAAAATCAAAGTTGCTATTGTTTTACCATTAGGAAATTATGCTATTGTTTACATTGATGATGTATTAAAATCAAAGTTGCTATTGTTTTACCATTAGGAAATTATGCTATTGTTTCATTGATAAACTTCTTTTAAATAGACTTTCATCTAAAATACTTCTAGAAGTACTTGCTCCCATAGAATGCCTTGGTGGTATATTACTAAAAGAAATATCTATTGAACCATCAGAATGTTCTACTATGCTAGATGTTTGATTATCTATCTCTATTGGTTTTGGCGGGTTTATATCTTGTAAATTCCATGTTAATGATTGAGTTATTTCATTCCATTTTAATTTTTTAGGTGTTTTTATTTTTGTATGCATAGTATTAGCTTCAAAAATAATAGTTTCATCTTTTGGAGATACTAATTTTGTTTTAGGTTCTATAGTGGTAGTCATTGTCTTATAATATATTCTATATATAACTACTGCAGCATTGGTTTTTTCTTTAAATTCTAAGTTTTTAGTTTTAATTGTTAATGTTAAAGTATCTAAAATATGTGGATCAAATAAACCAATTGAAAAGTTTGGATAACAATTAAAATAAATAGGACCATTTGAAATATTAGACTCAGCCATAGCTAGCAAAGAATTATTAAAATTTGTATGTCTTGCATCCCTTAAAATTAGTAAAACAGGAGCATCAATTCCTAATCTGAACATAGGTTTAATGGCAACTTGAACTAATCCTATATGTAGAAATTTATATAATTTTCTATGTCTTTTAATAGCATCTACTGATAATAATTGCATGTTTTGATACTCTCTATTAATAGGTATAGTTTGTTCATGAGTTTTTATAGAATAATCTTGTAAAAAATCAAAAGTACCAATTTTGTAAATAGTTTTAACATCTTGTTTTGGTATATTCCAATTCAAAAGATTGTTTTCAATTTGAGAAATATTAATTTCAACAGAATTCATATGTAAAGAGTTTATGTTTGAATCTTCTTCTTCTTCATAATTAGTATTTGAGCTATAATCTCGTTTAGAAAAGAATTTTGATAACTGATTCATTATAATTATTAGTCTTTAAAATTCTAAAGTAGAGCTTATACTGAGGGAACACCCCCATATCGTCGTGGTCCGGCTACCCATTCTTATCTTTTTGGGCATAATGCTAATCCAACCGACAATCGACAGGGCTTACCAACACAGTCTTACCCCCCTTTAAAAAATAAAGGCTAATATTCATAATAAATTAGTTATGAAAACGGTTTCTAAACAGAGACATATGGCTCTGATACCAAAATCTCAATTAAGAATTTGATGTTCTGTTTGGCCTTCTATACTCCATTCATATAAAGAACTTCCATCATATTTAGCTTGAACTAAAGTATGTCGTTCTTCAAATTGTAAATCAGGTGGGGTAGGTCTAGGGTAATATATATATATATATATATATATATATATATATATATATATATTGTTATCGAAGGATTATTAATAGTAACTTTATTTTTAAAATAATATATAGTTTTTTTTTATATTTTATTAGTTAACTAGAAGATTGACTCGCGTGCGTTGCACCGTGGCTAACAAAATTGACATGCTGTTGATCAGATTCACATTTACAATGTGTTAAAGATATTTTTGTAGGTTAAGTCTGTATTACTATCTTATACAAATAAGTAATTTACCAAATAAGCTCATACAATTAATGGTATCATAATTACTACGTTACATGACTTGTATCCATATAAATAACCTATCGTATTAAGCTCCCAGCGTTGCGGCGGGGGCGTAAAACCGTGGTGAATAGCACCAATGTCACACTATAGCCAACGACCACCAACATTGAAGTTGTGGCGTCTTAATGTGGAAAAATTAGACTGACATATAAAACATAGAAAACAATAACTAACTCGATTTATGACTCACGCGTTGTGATGAACTTATTAAACGGGAAAAAAATAGACGACGTAAACACACTGAACCACACATGTACGTTGCCCCATCTTAAGTCGCAAAATTTAGAACGAAGCGTATAACAAAACGTAAAATCATTGAACCACACACACACACACATTGAAAGTAAAAAAGTTGTGAGGTTAAATTGGAAAAACTAAAAACTTTTGGGTTAAAACTACAAAATCAAATAGTTTTGGCTTTAAAGAAAAACGTTAATTTTTTTTTAAACCCTCCAAAACATGGGGTAAATTTATATTATGTAAATAAACATAAATGTCAAACAAAAAGTACAACAAATAAACCAAAGAATACAAACAATCCAAGCATAAAACAACAGCTATGCAAAAAGTACAACCAAGTATTCCACAAACATATTCCAAATTAATAGTATATAAATATTATAATAGTTTATTTCTATATTTACTATTAAGTTTTAACATATTTTTTACTTTTTTAAAATCATATTTTTTATCAATTATTTTTTATTTTTAATAATTCTTTTTTATTTTTTAAATCATATTTCCTTTATCACATAAATTGAAATTTCTCTAATAACTTAAGTTCGTTAATTTTTTTTTTCTAAAAACTTGAGTACGTGGTCGTGTTTAATTTTTTTACTCTCAACATTCCAAGTTTTGTTAAAATGAATTTGTATTCAAAATAGACTATTTATTTGGTGCCATAAAACGACATGATAATAAATTAAATCGATTCTAACGGTTTGACTTTCTAAACATGCCTCATTTTCAAATAACGTTTGTTTTACATTATCATTGCTCTGTTTCGCCGCAATGCGCGATGTCAAGAAATCTAGTTCAACATTAATTATATATATATATATCTCAAATCATATAGCAATTTGATAGGCAGCCGTCGCACAAGAACCCCTAGGACGGATTTGAAGGTCATTATTTATCTTCTAAGCCAATCCATGAAGTCTAACCTAATCGGGATGACAACCGAAGCGGCAAAGACTATTATGCGCGGCTAAGACTTCTCGTGACTTCTACTCGGATGAACTTTTGCTTGTTTTTGCATTGAACTTTGTTTACGGATTCTTATAACTGGTACAGCTTGACCACTTGTGTTGGATTATTGGTAAATGTTTCTTGTGTTTGAATTACTTGTCGTTTATTAAGCGTATTGGCAACTTTCTTGCGTTGTTAGCGGGTTAGTAAATTGGTGGGTAGTTGATACAATCAAACGGGTTATTAGGTTGCATAGTGAATCTTAAAAAACTATCCCTATTAACTAATCAAATTCATTAATTCCGAGGCCATGTCTATGTGGTGTTTTAAATCGGTAAACAAGTTTTTATGTTAAACGGGTAATTGGAATTCCGGGTAGAGGTTACTTTTTCTCACATTGATTACAACTCTTTTAATTAGTTCTTTAATTTTTACAATCAAATTCATCAAACCCCCAATTTAGTTAATTTAGTTCTTAGATTTAAACGCGACATTCACCACAAATTCCCTGTGGATACGATACCCTACTTACGCTATCTACGTAGTTTAATTAGGTTTTTGATTGACTCTGACGACAGTCATCATCATGTTAGCTCTTCATCACGCTTCTCCAGCTTGTCTTTAGCTTCTCTAAGGGCCCATGCTTCAAAAAATTTAAAACTTTTGCAGAGAAATTATAAGTAGGATACGCTCCAGTAATAAAAAAAATACAACGCTTTACGGAAATAAGAACCTCCTCTAAAGAAGGAAATGTCTTACGGAAACCATATTTTGCAAAAAGCAGGAGTTGGGCAAGTGGTGGGGTTTTATGATAAAATAACATTCTAGAATTAATGAGAAAGATGATATAGAAACGTGTTTGATCTAGAAAAAGAAGAAGACATGTGGCATGAAAAGCATGTTAACAGTAAAAAAGAGAGTAGGTAAAAAAAAGTTAAAAATAATTTAACTATGTTGGATAAAAAAAGAAAATCATGTTAACAACAAAGAGAGAGTAAATAAAAAAAGTTCAAAATAATTTAACTATGCTAGATAAAAAACAGATTAATATTTTTTACCATGACATTATTCATCGACTAATAATATATAGTTAAAATTAAAATTAAGTTAAAAATAAAATTAAAATAACCCTAAACAACTAAAGCAGCCGTCGTCCTCTTGTCTATCTCCCTTGTTCGCTCCTCCTCCATCTTCCACAGCAGCTGCATATGCCAAAAGCCTGGTAGTGCGACATAAATCTGGGCCTACAAGCAGAGTCTGGTCTGCAGTCTGCACAAGTTAAGTTATTATACGGTATGTCACTAAAAACTTTACAAAAGAAACTATGTCATATCTTATCATTATTCTAACGAATATGTTGCTTTCTTGATATGGGCCCCTTAGGACCAAAATATGATGGATAAAGATGTACTAAAGACAAATTGCCAAGACTTACTTGAGAGTCTTTGGACGTCTAATTCAGGGCAAATAATGAACTTATTTCACGATCTTTAGTCTTGTATGATCCACAATCCACACAAATTGTCCACTCATACGTGGACATGGAAGTTGAAAGGAAGTTAACGTGTTTTATAAGTACAAGTAAATCTTTAATTATATCAATCAGATAACAGCAAAAATCAACATTGAGTTTTGCTATAATGACCGTTCAAATTCACTTGCAAACAGGGAAAGATAGTTGTAAAATCAAATTTTATTAACTTTTATAAGCAGTTAAAGTGGTTAATAGTTTTAAAGTGAAATTATTAAATTCAAAAGGAAAACTAAGAGATCCACTTGACCTGAACATATTCAAAACGTCTCACAACTTTACCAGAGGAAAACTAACTGGTCAACTACACCCGTTCACAAATTGACCATTTCAATTAAGGTGATACCATTTAGACCCGTTGCTTAAGCTGACTGCTTATTAAGTTTTTTCAATAATAGGCATGCGTGGCGCATAGTGGGTGCTTCGGAACCAAGTGGTTGTGGTTAAAATCCTGTTAGGAACCTATGTAATATCTTAGGAACCATTATTCTGATTAATATGTTGTTCTCTTAATCTGGTCCCTTAGTTTGTCTTTTAAATCTGTATCACACAATATTAGGACCAGAACTTGATGAAAAGAACATCTAATAATTTATAAAAATACTAATTGCCAAGATCTGAGAGTCTTCGAACGTGTAATTTGGTGCAAATAACTAACTTATTTCATTATCTTTAGTCTTGTATGTTCCACATTCCACACACTTTAGTAGACATGGAAGTTGAAAGATCAACTTGTATGATACGTTCTGAACCATCAGGAAAATATGTACGATATTATCATATTAAAACAATCAACTTTGAGTATTGTAGTAAATTACTAGTGGAATTTCTGGCATGTTGCGGCATGAATTCAGCCAGTGTCGGATTGGTTCATTACGATACTAACACTACCGGTCAATTCAAGTTAGGTTTTTTCTCTAATGACTATAACTGGTAAATTAAAAAGAACTACAAATATCAATTGTAAATCATATTCAGTGTTGTTGGCAGCGGAAGTTTAACATCATCGTGCACATCATTCACTGAACTTGATTCACCGTATTCACTTGATGGATTCATGATGAACCAGTATACAAACAACACACACGAACAGGAATAAGATAATTGAGAGTGAAGGATATTGTATCGAATATCTTGGTGCCGGTTATTGTTCCCGGCAAATTGTATATATACATTTTGTGAGGGACAGTTATTCCCGGCAGTTATCTTTGGCGGGATTAACCACCATTTGAATCGGTATGTCTTAACCGATGTGTCCCTATACATAATCGATACATATACTAATACATAAATACAATAATGTTATATTTACATAACATACATAATATATAAAATATAATCAAGTTTATATTCGAACACACCCCCTTAAACTGGATTATATTTTCGGGAGTGCATAAGAACGCTTCGATTGGCTTCATTTACAGCCTTCTCAGCTTGTCTAAAGTCGAATCTTCGTCGCTTTTGAGCCATCTTTAGTCCCATCCAGTCATTCCCAGCAAACAGAGCATAGTGCTCTTTATCTTCATCCGGTATGCATCCAGTGCTCATCGTTCTTCTTCCCTCATCAGCAGCTTTATCTCTGGTTCCTGAATACCCTCGTCCTTGCCAATGGGAATCTTCCTTGTTTATTGTTTTGCCGTCTCTCACATCTTCCTGAATCGACTTGAATTTATAGTAGTAAATGAGAACATCTAAATACATTACATATACAATTCTCATGTAATCTCCATCTTGATAGTCATGACCCATATCTTTAGATACCATTGCCAACAGATTATTCGAAGTCACATTTCTATGTGTAGGTCCCGTTTTTCTCGGTGGATCCGATACGAAAACCTATCCTTGTTTATCACAAACACGGTAACGGGTGCGGAATCCCCGTGACGGTGCAAACCAAACACAGTGTAAAACACACGCGTAACCAAAGATTCAATATCTATTGATTAGGGACGAGAACAGATACAAACATATACAAACAATGTTTTACAGACTCTCTCCAAGTCTCACATCTCTCATCAGTTTCATACAGAAACTGTGAGGGGTATTTATACTAGACAGACACAGACTATGAGGAAACGCATAGAGGGCACGACGAAACAATAAAGTCGACGAAACACTTTCTGTTTCGTCGACATACACTTTAATCCTAAATCTCTGTTTCGTCGTTTGCTTAAGTGACCCAATTGAAAGTCAAAAGCCCACTTCAAGATTCAAGCCCAAATGAAAGTTACGGCCCAAATTACTTTCTGTTGACAACTTTCATTCAATTCAACATACCACAAACTTGTGACATCACCATGACATCACAATGATGATGTCATCGTGATGTGTAAACGGGAATGGGTCCGCGGCTCTCCGTGCTTCGCGTGTCGAACTCTGGGGCGCACGACGGAGAAATGTCGTGACGTCGGGCTTGAGCCGGACCTAACCGTGTCGAAACCAAGTTGAACCGAACCGAGTCGAACCGAGCCGAGTCGCGTCCACATAAAGTGTACCAACAAACTCCCCCTTGGACGCTACTCGTGATGGTTCGTCTTCTGTGTCTTTCATGTCGGAGGATCTTCAAGGTCTTCACGTGTCGTAAGAAGAAAGTATATCAACAAACTCCCCCTTAAAATAAACTCTCCTTTGAGTTATGCTCGTGAATCTTTTGATCTTCAATTCTCTAGATCCTTGTGGTGTTGATGAGAGATCAACTGCAACCCGATCATCTTGATCTTCTGATTGCATCAACGTCGTGTCTTCACTTTACGGCTTGTCATCTGATACGTTCTCTTTGCCTTTAGCATCTGCACACGCAAGAAATCTAAACGCGTAATGAGAACAACCGCTTCGAATATAGTTAACATTTAAACAAATGACACATATGAGATCAAATCTCAATCAAACACCGACCGACAACAGTTTGAAAGTTTAAAAATTGATCAATTTTAATCCTTTAACTTTCAAAACTTGTTAACTTCGACAGTTTATGAAGATGCAATTGTTTTTCGGCTTACGATCAGGATATTGGGTAGGATAGACTCGAGTTCCAACATCAGTCAATCAAAAATAAACTAGAAGCAAAATCTTTTTGGATTTCATAAAGTTTATATTAAAACACACCTAAAATCTTTTTGGAATTTTTCATTTTTCAAATGTAAAGACGGAAAGCAATAAATAAAAATATACAAAGATGCAAAAACTGAAAGCAGTAAATAAATATTTACAGACATTCTTTTTGCGAGTTTCGAGGGTAAAAGAATCATATCAGTGTACAGTCACACCAAAACGCTCTTGTTGTTCATTTAGTTAACATTTAGATAAGCATCCTATAACAATTATCGGTATTGTTGTCCACTTAAGCTCAACTTATCAGATGTAATCATGGCGAGGGGATACGTTAAGGTATGATTTATACTTACCGACCGGTGTTCATCCACACACGACACATTCCCGTATCAAGGTATGCACGAGAGTTCATCTTACCGGTGAGTATACCGATTATCATCTGTTTGACCGTATAAAAGATGTGAGAAACTCACTTATTTTGATTGAAAACAAGCCCTATGTGATAGAATCACTTATTGATGAGGAACTTGATTTTCGATGCATGAGGGCACAGGAGCAAGTCCGTGAACAGGTCAGTACTTTCGTACAGCAGAGAGACGAACTTGACTCCCGGATAAATGTGATATATTATCACTTGTTTGATTGGACATGTGATTGTTGATCACTTATTGAGGTCGAATGCAATATGTACACGTATGTATGGTATCATGGAAGACCTAGACTTCGTCTCCGTTATTTTTCGGTAAAAGATACAACCATGATACTGATGCGCGTTTAAGTGTTATATATATTAGGTGTATATTTTAAGCCCTTTTAACACTTATTTTTAGCCAAGTTTTAAATTTATAAAACACGATATTTTACTAACACTAAACACACATATGGGCAAGTGCCATCGTGAGCGTAGTATAGCGTTGGTAAGATACCGAGGTCGTCCAAGGACACAAGAGCTTTTAGTACCGGTTTATCCTCAACGTCTAATCAAAATAAAAAGGTTAGAAAAATGTTTTAAACTAATAAAAATAAAAACTAACTAAAATGCTGAAAATAAAAATAAAATAAAAACAGATAGACAAGATGAATCACTTGGTTCCGACTCGTATCTAGTATAACCTTTGATTATTTCCGCACTTTTGCACATAATTAAGAGATTATCTTAGTTATTGTAGTAGGCCCCTCTTTTGAAGGTGACGTTACCCTCACCCCAGTAGTTTGAGTCAGCAAGGATACAATCCTAAAAGGGTGGATTATTGGAAGATAATGAATTAAGTTATTAATGCAGTATTATGGTAGGCCCCGCTTTTGGCGGTGACGTTACCCTCGGCTAAGTAGTCTGAGTCAGCAGGGATACAGTCCTAAATAGCCGGGTTATAGTATTAATAGTAGTTAACTTATGAGGGGATCTAAGAGTTTGGACCCCTGCCATCCAATACTGTGAAGCATTGAAGGAGGTCCTACTAAATTTGACCCAGGTCCATTGCAGGACCTCTAAACGCTGAACAATGGCAAGACCTTTACCAAACCGTTCCCTTAACCCCCGACCAGGTAGCCAACATACCTCCATATAGACCGTGGAGATATGAATGGTGAAAATCTTTTATTTTATATAGACAGTAAAATAATGCCAAGACACCACGGACAAACGATAAGGAAAGATCACCTTCAACATAAGTAGCTAGTTATTAAAGTCATTAATACAAAACCAAATAAAAAGTGCAAAAGATTAGAAATAAAAAGTATTATACTAGACACTTTGTCTTCACCAAGTGATGTAAGAGACTTAGGCAAACATGGCCTTGATTGTCAAGAACTCTTACGATCAATCTTGGATCCCGAGACGACTCACACACTCTACGATGGACAATGGATGATGGTGGTGGATGATGGTGTTGTGATGGTGGTGGGTGGTGGGTGAAGTGTGAGAGAGGTGGTGTGCCAAGGGATGAGTTGAAATGAAACCAAGCACTCCTATTTATAGGCTGAACAGAGGGCTGGGCACGCCCCCGTGTCCGCTGGACACGGCCCCGTGCCTGTCTGACACTCTCTCTCTTCATTAATTGTAATTCGCAATTACAATTAATGCGCCTGCTGTACTTTCGCCACGCCCCCGTGTTCACTGGGCACGGCCCCGTGGTGGGCAATAGAAGCTTCTATAGGTTTGTCTTTTCTGCTGCTTCTTGGGCACGGCCCCGTGCTGGCTGAGAACGGGGCGTGTTCAGTCTTCTGCCTTCTCTATTTTGCTTGGGAAGATGCCGTTGAGGGGTCGGGCAGTCCACTTATGTTCCTTTTCTTGTATTTATGTTGGATTTAGCTGTCTTTTTGCTTCTTTTGTGTTTTTGAGCTCATTTAATCCTGAAAATACAAAAGGAAGACAAAAACACTCTTTTTCCAATATTAGTACTTAAAAAGGGTTAGTTTTATGCCTCATTTGATGTAATTTATATGTTGCATTTTACACACATCAAATACCCCCACACTTGAACTTTTGCTTGTCCTCAAGCAAAACTCTTTAATATGTGGCTTACACTCCCAAATGGAATGGGTAGAAGAGAAGGTTTTGACTTGTCGTAGAGTGTTGGGAATCCAAGATCTTTTTGGGTTTTATTTTTATCTATTTACAATCCTATTCGTAATGATTTATTTAGAACGTTTCATAGGAGAAATTACTTATTTGGGCATAACATGCCTTTTTAAAATTCCATTTATATACAAGTTCACATACCTCACGGGAGAAATCACTCACACTCGGCCGAAGGTGTATTTTTAGTGAATCACTCGAGAGCGGCATGGAACTTATTTCTACCATAAGCTTGCCAAGCAATCAATCCTCCTCCTTTTTAACTTTTATACCTTTGTAAATATCAAGAAGACTTTGTGGGTTAAGGGTTAGGCTTGGGTTAAAGGTAGGTGGTTGGGATAGTGGTTAGTAGAAAAAAAAAAGTGAAAAAGCGTAACAAGTGTCGGTTTTCGTAGGACTTTATATTTTTGTAACTTTTTATTTTGATGAAGCTTTTATTCAAACAAAGTTATTTTTGATGAACTTGTTTGTTTATTTTCTTTTCGCTTCATCATCAACACATTTTTTTTTTTTTGAAAGATCATACGAAAAACCGAACTTGTTACTAAAACAAAGGGTTAAAAATAAAAAAGGTTTTGGTGGGTAAAAGGGTTTTTTGTTTGGGTGATGAAATGAAAAGGTTTAGGCTCAAAGGGGCTAACTAGGGGGATTTTTGGGTAGGTGGTAAAAGAAAAGGAAAAATAATGGTGTAGAAATAAAAAGGGTTAGTCCTAATGCCTCCATCATTTACTTACTCGGGTTTAAGTTGATAAGGACCGAGAATGTATCGTCATGGCAAGTTCTAGAGTCGTAAGAACCAAGCATTTAGTCTAATGATATGTAATTGTATGCTCAATAAAGGCTCAAAACTCACTTTTGTGGGAATGGGTTTTTATGTGATCAAGTATATATAATTAAATTTTAACTAAGTTTGCCATGCCTTTTCATAATTTTCTTATGTTGGTTCTTTTTATCACTACGCTATCGGTTGTAAATTCGTAAAAATATAACCTTTTTGAGAACTTGAATTTCCCGAGTTAAACCTAGACAAGTAAAAAAAAATGAAATTTTTTAAAAAAAAAATTGGGGTGATTAGCGGTTCCAATAGAGTTTTGTGTAAGGCTTGTATTTAGGACTTGCAAGATTCAAGGTTTTAGCATCCCCCCACACTTAAATTACACATTGTCCTCAATGTGTCCCAAAAATAAGTTTTTTTTTTGTTGATTGATTGTGTAAAAAGGTGTAAAAAGCAAAGATTTATGTTACTGGCAGTCTGGACACGGCCCCGTGTCCACTGGACAAGACCCCGTGGCGAACTGCCAGTAACGAAAACTTACAGAAGGTGAACACGGGGGCGTGTTGGTTAGGCACGGCCCCGTGTCTGACAAAAATCTGCAGGAAAGTAACCAAACAGCAGGTCTGGGAGGTGAGCACGGGGGCGTGTTGGTTGGACACGTCCCCGTGTGGACAGTCTGTAAGCCTGAAAAACAGGTTTCTTCCCCCGGTTTTTCCATCCTGGCCCTATAAGTGCTGAGGCTTAGCACTCCAAGCCTTGGTTTGTACCTGTTTCATCACTTAATACCATACCAAGTAACACAAACATCCTACATTACCATAGTTAATTGTTCCAAGCATAAAGTAAAAGAAAAATAAAACGGAAAATAAAAGTGGTCAAGGAAAGTAAATTGTTCAACATCTGGCACGCAGGCCACTAATTGTTCGATAGATTAAAAGGGTTAACCTGGGGAGTCATCAATCAACCGCTTCCTCCTCTGCTCCTCTCGCCTATTCCATAGCATCGTCATCATCCCCTCCATGGCGTGCAATGTGGTCTCGTATGTATCCGACATCATCTTGGATCTCGGATAGGTTTCTCTCGATAGCTCCGACCCGGTGGTAGGTGTTGCTCGCCATGTTATAGGTGTTCCTAGTACACATAAGGTTTTCCTGCAACAAATCATGCAAACTTTGAAAGTTAGAAAAACCGCCTCCCGAGGAGGATGAATGGCCCGGATCACCGTGGGGTTGGTATTGGTACTGATGATGTTGCAGAGCTGGGAGGACAAGCGCTTCTTGCGGGTTCCATGCATGACCTTGCATCCTTTGAAAGGTTACCGTCCCGTCTTCTGCCTCATAAATCAGGTTCATTGAATGGCATATGTGAATATCCACCGTACCCGACCATGGGCTCCTCTCAAATGACCTAGGTATGTGGGCGAAGTGCTTGAAGAGACGGTACACCCATCCCCCAAAGAAAATAGGAGTTGGTGCATTAGCAAGGCGGTTGTGATGCATGTTTCGGAGCATGAGGAACGGAACATCGAGCGGCCTACTGTTGTGAATGCAGTGGAGGACAAGCAAATCTCTTAACCCAACGACGCCACTACTGTCATGCCTTTGGCTAAGAGAGTAGCCGAGGAGCCTATGAATGTATCTGTATAGCGGATCCCTCAGCTTTGTACTCTTAGTGCTGCTCGGATTGTAGAACCCTTCCCCAATCTGAGCCCACATGGCTTGGCGTTCGTTGCCACCTATCTCTCTCATTCCCCCAGTATTTTCTTCGTTTCCAGCATCCTCTTCCGCATACAACCCGATAATCGACCCAAATTGTGCCATAGAGATCGAATACCTCGTTCCGCCACACCGGAATGACACCCCGTCATTATCGAACGGGTCGCACCTTGAATTGAATGCAAAGGTGTTGTAGAATTCCAAGGTGCATTCATGGACGGAACGGAGTCGAGTTGTTAGTGCGACTCTGAGTGGTCCCGTGACAATGTTGTTGAAACGGTCAATTTGATTCACCATGGTTAGCAGTTCTGTGCAAGCTTGCCTCGGGTATTCCTCCGGCCTTGTTTGAAGAAGCTCGTATCGAGCTCTTGCATCTAGCTCATTGGCGTTAAATCTTGTGAACTTCCTGGCCATCTACAAGAATACACCAAAAGTTAGCACGAAACAGAAATATTTTCTGACAAAACTGCAAACAGCGGGCTGGACACGACCCCGTGTTCAGCGGACACGGCCCCGTGTCCAGAGGTCTGTTACTCAAAAATCCCATTTTTCGACCCGGTTTCGAAAACTTGAAAATTTTTAGTCCAATAGGTGCGGTTTCCCCCGAAAATGAAACCCTAAGTGCCGTGTTTCCCAAAATATCCCGTTTACCCTATCAATTTTATCTTTTTCGGTTCAAGAACAAGGGTTTGGGGTTTTTGTAAGAAATCGGGTGAATCTTTGAACAATACAAGTGTATTTACTTCCTTTAACACTAATCTAACTAAATGCAAACAGATCTAAACAAAAATTTGAGGTTCGATCCGGATAACTTCAAGAACCCTAGATTTTTCCCAAATTTTTGGTGTTTTAACTACATGCAAGTAACTAATCTAACTACTAAGAGTGATAGAATCATACCTTGATGTTGTTAGATCGATAGGAGACGTTGAAATTTTGCGAAAAATCGCCTGGAACCAGAGCTTTTGTGGGGAAACGGGGCGTGTGGAATGAAGTAACTTGTAGGTCCGGCTAGGAGGATCTAGTCGCCTAATCCTTGTTATCGAACACACCCGGTTGTGCGGAATCCAACCGGAGATGCAAACCGAGATCGAGAAGGTGAACAATACGTAAAGATATCAACGATTAACAGTTACGTGTATTGATTTCGACAAAGTTTCGGTACAATATTTGACAAATACAAAGCTCACCGGAACTTTCTCTCACTACACTCTCTCTCTAGTTTTCTGCCTCTCTTCTATCTGGTTCTCACACACACACCTGGATATTTATATCCATCACCGCATGTCTGGTCGAAGGATCAGAATTACTGATCGAAACATCATCCTTCGATCATGCAACCATCGAAGTATCCACATATGCTTCGAAGGATGACATATCCTTCGAAGTCCATCAGTATCCTTCGTGGGATATCTTTCGAGCTCATCCTTCGACACAAGCATGTTACAACAATGTTCCAACTGTTTTTGCTCTCACACTTGTTTCTGCCTTGTGTCCTTGTTCGCTCTTTACACACCCACCGAAATCAC
Source organism: Helianthus tuberosus (assembly GCA_030545235.1). Lineage (NCBI taxonomy): Eukaryota > Viridiplantae > Streptophyta > Magnoliopsida > Asterales > Asteraceae > Helianthus > Helianthus tuberosus. The sequence continues at coordinate 6,517,268 of CM060359.1, forward strand.
AAGTGATTTCGGTATAAATATAAGTCTTGTGCGATTGGAGGTGGGGTTCGGCCCAATGATGGTCAAAGCCCATAGAAAAAGGCCCACAATACATGCATGCACGTACAGATCCAGCTTGTTTCAATATTTGAAGTTTAGTCAACATAGTGACATCATCATGACATCATCATGATGATGTCATGATGATGTGTCAAGCGGGAACGGTTCTCGGCTCTCCGTGCTTCGCGTGTCGAACTCTGGGCGCACGACGGAGGAATGTCGTGACGTCGGGCTTGAGCCGAACCTAACCGGGTCGAACCGAGCCAAGTCGAACCGAGTCGAGTCGCGACCACATAATATGTATCAACAAACTCCCCCTTGGACGCTACTCGCGAGATTCGCCTTTCATGTCTTCTATGTCGGAGGATCTTCAAAGTCTTCACGTCTTGAAAGCAGAAAGTGTATCAACAAACTCCCCGTTTTATGTAGGAAGTGTGTTGACAAACTCCCCCTTAACATAAGCTCCCCTTTGAGTTATGCTCGTGAATGTCTTGATCTTTACAACTTGAGATCCTTGTGGTGTTGATGATGGCCAGCGGCAACTCGATCATCTTCATCATTTGAGTGCCTTCACGTCGTGTCTTCATTCCGAAGCTTGTCATCGACCATGTTCTCCTAGCCTTTAGAATCTGCACATGCAAGAAATCTAAACGCGTAATGAGAACAACCGCTTGGAATATCATAAGCAAACGACACACATGTGACCATTGTTTAAACAAACACCGTCCGACAGTTTGAAAGTTTAAAGTATTTTATCAATTTCAAATTTTAACTTTCAACACTTTGCAAATTTCGACCGTTTATGAAGATTTAGTCATTTTCGGTTTTCGTTCAGGTTACAGGTAACGAAGACTCGAGCTCCAACATCGTACGATCGAAAATAAAATAGAAATAAAATCTTTTTGGCTTTTATAAGATTTATATTAAAACACACATAAAATCTTTTTGGTATTTTTGAATATTTCAAGTGTAAAGACTGAAAGCAGTAAATAAATATTTACAAACATTCTTTTTGCGAGTTTCGAGGGTAAGAGAATCATATCAGTGTACGGTCATGCCAAAACACTCTCTTTGTTCAATTAGTTAACATTAAGATAAGCATCCTATAACAATTATCGGTATTGTTGTCCACATAAGCTCAACTTATCAGATGTAACCATGGCGAGGGGATACGTTAAGGTATGATTTATACTTACCGACCGGTGTTCATCCACATCACGACACATTCCCGTATCAAGGTATGCACGAGGGTTCATCTTACCGGTGAGTATACCGATTATCATCTGTTTGACCGTATATGATGTGAGATTCTCACTTATTTTGATTGAAAACAAGTCCTATGTGATATAATCACTTATTGATGAGGAACTTGATTTTTGATGCATGAGGGCACAGGAGCAAGTCCGTGAACAGGTCAGTACTTTCGTACAGCAGAGAGACGAACTTGACACCCGGAAAGAATTTGTGATATTTTATCACTTATTTTGAGGGACATGTGATTGTTGATCACTTATTGAGGTCGTATGCAATATGTACACGTATGTATAGTATCATGGAAGATCTAGACTTGCGTCCCCGTTATTTTTTTTTTGGTAAAAGATACAACCATGATACCCAGATGATAAGCAGCATAAAGACCGAATATCTCAGAACCTCGGCAATCTCTCAAACGAAATTTCGGTACTAAGACCATATGCCAATGAATGGTTCCCACCCAGTCTTCAGTCGATTTAAGTTTATATCACCCTGCACACTTTAAAATGATTGTGAGCCTACCGATACATCTTATATATAGCTGCTTATCGCTTTTCAATTTAAGGTTTAAAGAGGTTTAGACAGACCACCGATGTACTATCATTTTCTCTTTTTCTCGCCAGGAAACTCATTTTTGTTTTTCTATTGTTTTTGTGTTTTTTTTTTTTTTTTTTTTTTGAAATTTTTCGATGTTTTTGGATTTTCAAATTTTGGATTTACTCCCCCTAAAATCAACAAACTAAGATAAATTTAAAACACAAAGGTATTTACAAAAATGATTTTCCGATGTTGGTTTTACTCTTGCTTGACCTTAATGCCGTTTACCAGTAATAAAAAGTCAAATCTTGATTTGTCAAATGCTTTGGTAAAAAGGTCGGCACGTTGGTCATCGGTGCGGACCATGACAACATCGATGAGTTTCATATTGAAACAATCACGTGTGAAGTGATATTCGAGATCAATGTGTCAGGTCAAAGAGTGCTGTACGAGATGATAATAATTCATAAAGCAGCTTAAACATCGACAAGTATAGGAGAGATTAGAAATTTAAAACCGTATCCTGCAACTGCTTCGTGCATTGCAAGAAATTTGAGTGTTCTCCCAAACTGGATATCCACCCGGTGTGGATTTCAAAGACGATTTTTGTAGCTACTGAGAAATCTCTTGACAGCAACAAGATCATAAACCTTTGGGTCCGGCTGGTCTTCCACATTGCACCAGCGAAGGTCTTTATCTTTCTCTTGAGAAGTAGTGTGCGGTTGTTCAATCCACGCCAAGGCATCCGCACACCCGGTTGGTTTGATCAACAAACACATTCTCTTCAATCGCACCGTGGAGAAAAGTACCTTACACGTTCATCTTGTGGACTTTGAACTTCTTGTGGAAGAAAAATCCATGTGTCTTCGAAAAAGCTTCAGACGTGCTACAGGCGCGTACTTTTCATTGGAATCTTTTCCTGAGGACCCGATCAAAAACCATAACAACCAAATTTTGGTACATATCTCATCATGTCGAATTTTTTTTTTAATTTCATTCAACAACATTCTTTCATCAGACATTTTTGTCTTCTTTTCTCCTCTCTCCATCAATGGCAACAAAATTCTCCTAAATGTAACAATATTTCGGAGCCTGGTGTCGCCGATCTTGTGCATGGACGCTCCACTATCAACAATCCTAAGACTATCAATAGTTCCTCCTGGAACATCCTACACACTCATTCAGAGATTAGTTGGAGAGGGGGACCCAAACCTTCACAGACTTGGGTCGTCCGTCATCATCGAGAATTGTGACATCCATTTCCCGATGATTCGGAATTGATGTGGCTCCCCCTGAAACAATTTCCAATTTTGGTTTCCAAATCTGTTTTTGGTTTTCAAGTTTAACATTTGATTCAACAGATTTTGTTTGGACAACGTTCGGTTTTGAAACCTTTTCAACATTTTTCCGTTGTTTCTTTCTCTGTTTCACTTCTTGTTGTTTAACAAGACGAGGGTCCTGTTTTGGTGAAACAAATCTTTTATGGTAACTGTTACCATGGGGGGCATCGACTTTTGCTTTCAACTTATGAAGATACGGACAGTTTCGAACTATGTGTCCAATTGTACCACATTCAAAACATGATCTTCGTTCAACAAACCCCGAAGTATCATGTGATCGTCTTGCCGATGATGATGAACTTTGTGATCTCGAGGTACTAGGTTTTGAACTATTTGGTTCATTCCTTTTCATCACTGTTACTTTCTGGACAAAATCTAAGTTAGATTGATTTGCAAATTTTACAATTTTGTCCGTTCCCTTCGATTCCACAAAGTTCACATTCTTCTTCTTCTTCTGATTCGGCTTCCTTTGACTCTGAGTCGGTGTCTTACCTTTGGATTTGGTATGATTTTGCTGTGCTTGCACTGTTGGTAATTTCTTGTTCCCAAATTGTTTTCTAACTTCAGCCTTTGGGATAGGAGGACACTGTGTAACAGTAACATGTGGTCCTGTCTTTCCCAAAAACTTACTTGTTGAATTTTCAAAGACTTTGCTAATTAATGATTGATTAACATTCTTAATAGGAAAATCTTTGTCTGAATAGATTTTATTATCACCAACAAGAGTGTACATCAAATCCACACTCTCCGACTCTTTCTCAGACGAGGACTTAATTGCAACAGTCTTAGCGGGTTTTGCAGGAGGATCACACAGAATGTGATTCTCAAGAGGTATGTCCTCTTCTTTGATTACCGCATCAGACTTTGCTGAATCAGTATCATCAGATTCATCATCAGAAGAATCAGTATCCTCAATCACAACTGGAGGATCCTGATTCGGTTCAGCAGTTACAAAGGTATCTGCTGACACATCTGAATCTGACGATACTTCTTTCTTATATCCGAGCCCTGTAGCAAATTCATTAACATCTAGAGGAACAGATGGCTCAAAGTGAGTTCTATATTCCTCATCAGGCAGTGCATCGTAGTTGTGTCTAACCGGTGGTGGACATTGCTTATATCCAATGCATGTGACATCCTTTTTCTCTTTCTGAACATCAATGATGTGATCTAACACATAGCTAGAGCTTAAATAGCTGTCTAACTTAAGTCGGATCGCCTCACTTTCAGTTTTAACACAAGCCATCTCTTTTTGCATTATCTCAAGACGAGTTATATACAAATTGATGTCAGTTTGTTTTCTTGAAACCATTTTTGTTAACTCAGTTTTATCTTTCCTTAAAGTTTCAATCATCGTTTTAAATTCCTTTTCATGGTTTTCATAAAACATGTTGGCTTCTGTGCACTTAGAAAGATCCACGGTTAATTTCTGATTGTGGATGAATGTCACATCATATTTCTCTTGCAAAGCCTCGTGTTTGCTCTGCAACTCACACCACTTATCATTCAATGAAACATGTTTGTCTTGCAAGTCAAACAAACTAGCTTGTAAAGCATCATGTTTGGCTTGCAACTCAGACATGTTTGCCTCTAAATCAGCACATTTAACACGCAAACTATCACAGTTACCACAACTAACAGCAGTGGGTTCATCGACACATACCTGACTGGAATCACTCTTAGATGTTGACCTTTCTGCATCAGAATCAACAACCTCCCTTGATGATTCATATTCAGATCCATCCTCGCTTGAACTTGAAGGTGTATCATCCTCAACTGAAGTTGAAACATCTTCATCTGAACTACTGTCATGTTCAGAACTGTCATTATTTCCCGAGGATTCACCATTGCTGGCATCTTTGACAATTTCAGCATACAACGCCGTTTTTGTCTGACTACAGTTCCTTGTATCAAGAGATGATGGTGCTACCGTAGAAGGATGGCACTGTGAGGCAACTGTTGGAGGAACTGGTTGAAGCGGATTTCCGTACATATCTGTTGTTCTGGTAGATTGAGGAGGAAGTGGATTCCCATACATGTCTGTTGTTCCGGAGGATCGAACTGGTAATGGATTTCCAAACATATCAGTTGGTCTGAGAGGTCGTTGGATTTGTTGTTGTGGTACTGATTGAGGGACTGGTTCAAGCGAATTTCCATACATGTCTGTTTTTGGAGGGACCGGAACCTGGATTGGAGTGCCAAAACAATTTGTGATTGTGACAAACGCCGTTGGTCTTGAGGAAGCTGTATCCGGAGACGGAGTTCCATAATACATATCCGTATTTATCGGAGTACCCCAAATTGGATTCATTTTTGATAAAATGAATTCAGAAAATAATACTCAAAACAACTAAAAGGTTATAAGTGACCAGCCGAAAGATCCAAGCTCGAAGAACAAGACAAACAGAAACTTGTTAAAATTAAACAGAAGAGATTTTCGAAGGATCAATATTTTCGAAGGATCAATATTTTCGAAGGATCAATATTTCGAAAGATCAATATTTTCGAAGGATCAATATTTCGAAAGATCAATATTTTCGAAGGATCAATATTTCGAAAGATCAATATTTTCGAAGGATCAATATTTCGAAAGATCAATATTTTCGAAGGATCAATATTTCGAAAGATCAATATTTTCGAAGGATCAATATTTTCGAAGGATCAATATTTCGAAAGATTCACAAATTTGAAAGATTCACAATTTGAAAGATCCTTATCTTTCGAATGTATATCCTTATCTTTCGAATATATATCCTTCGCATAGATTTCCTGGATCGAAGGACAAGATTCACAACTTAGAAGGATTGTTCGAAAGATAGTTATCTATCGAAGCTTCCCTGATCGAAAGATGACCTAAACACCTTGTGTGATCTGACACATTGACTTTGTAACCACCTGACACAGTACTCCCACTTTCGGCTCAAAGTATGATCAATTCACCAACCATGATATGATTTGTACTATTATAATCCAATAACAATTTTCAATGCATTAACACTTTCAAAAATAATTGACCAAGATCAAAAGAGTTGATTTTATGAAGAACACTTGAAACTTGGTTGAAGAAATGAAGACACAACCCAGCAAATTTAAATTTTCCGGTAAACTAAAGAGTTTTCCGGTGAACCGACAAATTTCCGAAACCCGTTTTTGTCCGTAACTTCACTAAAAACCAACTTTAAATATGTGAAAATGAAAAATAAGATGGTTTTATAAGAACTTTTAGCAGAAAACGAGGATTTTTGAAGCTTTAAACAGAATTTTTCAAGAATAAATAAACTTCAAAAACCTGAAAAACACACCGAAAACAGCTCGGTTTTAACAAGGAGAAGAGCCAAGGCTCTGATACCACTTGTAGGTCCGGCTAGGAGGATCTAGTCGCCTAATCCTTGTTATCGAACACACCCGGTTGTGCGGAATCCAACCGGAGATGCAAACCGAGATCGAGAAGGTGAACAATACGTAAAGATATCAACGATTAACAGTTACGTGTATTGATTTCGACAAAGTTTCGGTACAATATTTGACAAATACAAAGCTCACCGGAACTTTCTCTCACTACACTCTCTCTCTAGTTTTCTGCCTCTCTTCTATCTGGTTCTCACACACACACCTGGATATTTATATCCATCACCGCATGTCTGGTCGAAGGATCAGAATTACTGATCGAAACATCATCCTTCGATCATGCAACCATCGAAGGATCCACATATGCTTCGAAGGATGACATATCCTTCGAAGTCCATCAGTATCCTTCGTGGGATATCTTTCGAGCTCATCCTTCGACACAAGCATGTTACAACAATGTTCCAACTGTTTTTGCTCTCACACTTGTTTCTGCCTTGTGTCCTTGTTCGCTCTTTACACACCCACCGAAATCACAAGTGATTTCGGTATAAATATAAGTCTTGTGCGATTGGAGGTGGGGTTCGGCCCAATGATGGTCAAAGCCCATAGAAAAAGGCCCACAATACATGCATGCACGTACAGATCCAGCTTGTTTCAATATTTGAAGTTTAGTCAACATAGTGACATCATCATGACATCATCATGATGATGTCATGATGATGTGTCAAGCGGGAACGGTTCTCGGCTCTCCGTGCTTCGCGTGTCGAACTCTGGGGCGCACGACGGAGGAATGTCGTGACGTCGGGCTTGAGCCGAACCTAACCGGGTCGAACCGAGCCAAGTCGAACCGAGTCGAGTCGCGACCACATAATATGTATCAACATAACTGTTTTGAAAAAGGGGTTTTATCCCGACTGCAGCGCGGACACGGCCTCGTGCCGAGCAAGCTTTTTTTTTTTTTTAGTACTCGTGTGAGTGCCCCTTTTTCCCATAAGCTATGGATAGAAAACTTACCGCTTTATTTTGTCGTCTCAATCGTTCGTAACTTACCAGGCATGATGTTTTTATTCTTCCACCGTTTGAAGCGAGATCTCTTCTTCTTCATCCTCAATGAATCCTTGATAGAGTTTCAGCCGTTGGCCATTGACCTTAAATGGTGGCCCATTTCGAGATTTAATTTCTCCTGCACCGTGTGGAAAAATATGGGTGATGGAAAAAGGTCCTGACCACCTAGACTTTAATTTACCAGGAAACAATCGAAGTCGTGAATTAAACAAAAGAACTAGGTCTCCTACCCGAAATTCATTAGGTTTAATATGTTTGTCATGCAAATTTTTCATTCTTTCCTTATAAATTTCAGAGTTTGAGTATGCATAATTCCTAAGCTCATCTAATTCATTTAATTGACAAAATCGATTTTTACCAGCAAATTCTAAATCCAAGTTTACATTTTTGATTGCCCAGTAGGCTTTGTGTGCAATTTCTACTGGCAAATGACAACTTTTTCCATAGACTAGCTTATACGGGGTTGTACCTATTGTTGTTTTATAAGCAGTTCGAAAAGCCCATAAAGCATCATCTAATTTATCAGCCCATTCCTTTTTATTTAACCCTACGGTTTTTTCGAGTATTCGTTTTAAACCTCTATTAGTCACTTCGGCTTGTCCGTTTGTTTGAGGGTGATATGCTGTTGAAACCCGGTGATAGACCCCATATCTTGTTAAAAAATTTTCAAGTTGATGGTTGCAAAAATGGGTACCTCTATCACTTATTAAAGCTTTAGGTGTGCCAAAACGAGAGAATAATTTTTTCAGAAATCTTACCACGACTCTTCCATCATTTGTTGGAAGTGCCTCGGCCTCGGCCCATTTAGACAAGTAATCTACTGCCACAAGTATATATTTGTTTCCTTTCGATGGTGGGAAAGGTCCCATAAAGTCGAGTCCCCACACATCAAAAATCTCACAAACAAGAATGCCATTTTGTGGCATTTCGTTTTTGGAAGAAATATTACATGTTCTTTGGCAAGCATCACATGTTTTTACAAGACTTTGGGCGTCTTTGTAAATGGTTGGCCAATAAAATCCTGAATCGAATACCTTTCGTGCGGTACTAGCAGCACCATGATGTCCTCCGTATGGACCTTCATGACAATGGCGGAGAATTCTTCGTGCTTCACTACCATGTACGCATCGTCGGACGAGTTGGTCGGCACACATTTTGAAAAGATATGGATCTTCCCAAAAGTAGTGTTTCACATTGGCAAAGAATTTTTTTCTTTGATGACGTGGCCATCCTTTTGCGACTATACCGCTAGCTAGGTAGTTAGCATAGTCGGCGTACCATGGTTCTTCCTTGTATTCCACCATTTCCAGGGACTCGGTTGGAAATTTTTCGTTGATTTGCTCGTCCCTGGTTGCCTCTAAAGCTGGGTCTTCTAAGCGTGAAAGATGATCTGCTGCGGTATTTTCTGCTCCTCTTTTGTCCTTGATTTCAATGTCAAATTCTTGGAGGAGTAGAATCCACCTAATCAAACGTGGTTTTGCGTCTTGCTTTTTGAAGAGATATCGAATGGCTGCATGGTCTGTATAGACTATAGTTTTAGAAAGAACAAGATAAGAACGAAATTTATCAAAAGCAAATACCACAGCTAGTAATTCTTTTTCAGTTGTTGTGTAATTTTCTTGTGCATCATTAAGTGTTTTACTAGCATAATAGATTGGGTGGAAATGCTTTTCTTTTCTCTGTCCCAAGACAGCTCCAACTGCAAAGTCACTAGCATCACACATGATTTCGAAAGGAAATTTCCAATCAGGCGCTATCATGATAGGTGCATTGACTAACATTTCCTTTAGGGTTAGAAATGCTTGATTGCAATCCTTGTCAAAGATTAATGGAGCATCTTTTTCAAGTAATTTCGTTAGAGGCCTTGAGATTTTTGAAAAGTCTTTGATAAACCGTCTATAAAATCCGGCATGCCCTAGGAAACTTCTGATAGCTCGTACGGAGGATGGAGGTGGTAATCTAGAAATGGTATCTATTTTGGCTCGATCCACCTCCATTCCTTCGCTGGAGATCTTGTGACCAAGTACTATTCCCTCCGTTACCATGAAATGGCATTTTTCCCAATTAAGGGCGAGGTTAGTTTCCTCACATCGGGATAGCATTCGTTCAAGGTTATCGAGGCATTGGTCATATGAATCCCCAAAGATAGAAAAGTCATCCATGAAGACTTCCATTGTCTTTTCTATCATGTCATGGAAAATAGCTACCATGCAACGTTGGAATGTTGCTGGGGCATTGCATAGACCAAACGGCATGCGTCGATAAGCAAAAGTTCCATAGGGACATGTGAAAGTTGTCTTTTCTTGGTCTTCGGGTGCTATCGGGATTTGAAAGTAACCTGAAAAACCATCCAAGAAACAGTAAAATTTATGACCGGATAATCTTTCTAACATTTGATCAATGAAGGGTAAAGGAAAGTGATCCTTTCTTGTTGCTTCATTTAATCGTCTATAATCTATACATACTCTCCATCCTGTGACGGTTCTCGTTGGTATTAGTTCATTCTTTTCGTTAGTTATTACCGTTATACCTCCTTTCTTTGGAACTACTTGGACGGGACTTACCCAAGGACTATCGGAGATAGGATAGATAAGTCCGCATCAAGTAGCTTGATGACTTCATTTTTAACCACTTCTTGAACATTTGGATTTACTCGACGTTGTGGTTGTATGACCGATTTGTAGTCATCATTCATCAAAATTTTGTGTGTGCACATAGAAGGACTAATTCCTTTTATGTCTACAAGTTTCCAAGCTATTGTGTTTTTGTGTTTTTTCAAAAGATTAATTAATTTTTCTTTTTCTAAGTTACCTAATTTAGACGAAATAATTACAGGTAAATTACCATCTTTGTCTAGAAAAGCATATTCCAAACCTTTTGGAAGTTCTTTGAGCTCAAGTGGTGGGTCTTTAGGAGACTTCTTATTTGGTTGCTCATTTCGATCAAGAACTTTAAAAGTTTGTTCTATGGCGACCTCTTCTTCAACAAAGTGGTCAATCTCTTCACTTGTATCGGGTGGTTCATCTTCATCTTCAATTAGGGGGTCATTATTGCCGAATGGATATTTCATTGATCGCTCGAGATCGACACTTCTTTTAAATGCCCCTAATTGAAGAGGTAGATTGTTGAACTTCCGGTTTTTCAAAGCGTCGTGAGTTTTTACAAATGGTCGTCCCAACACTAGAGGAGCGTCATCGAGGATGACAAAGTCGGTCGGGATTACCATTTGATTTGTTTGAACCAAGACATCTTCAACTATACCGATTGATTTTATTATTTTCCGATTGGATAGAAAAATGGGTATTTGAAGTGGAGAAAAATCACTAATACTTAATTTTTCGAAAATGTAATTAGGCATTATGTTAACACAAAGATCTTTATCGATTGTGACATTACTAATAAACGAATTTTGAAAGAAACATGGAACCGGTGTAATGTTAATTTCAAATGGGTCTTCTTTTATTAGCGACGTTTGATCATTAGTTAACTTAACACTTACCGTTTCGTCAATTTTAGTGTTAGTGTTTAACTCTTTTAAAAACTTAGCATGAGTGGGTACTAAACAATGATTTTCGAAAGAAGGTGACAAGAGATTAATTTCTTCAAAATTAGACTCCTCTTGAATTTTAACGTTGTCGGACTCACCTTTTTTGGTGTTTAACTCATGTGTCAGTTTTTCACTTATTTGTTCTTCCATTTTTACATTTTCAGTTATCTCTTCCTTTTTTAATTCTTCTCTTGCGCAGGACTCCTCTTCCCTTGCGCGAGCTTCTTTTATACATCGATCGATAACTCTAATGTGTTCTAATATCCTATCGGTCACTTCGGTTATAGAAAAAGAATCGGTATTTTCTAAGCTTGAATCCGGTTGTTCGAACCTTTGTTCCTCATAATACTCATATGAAGTCGATGGTTCGCACCATTATTCTTCATTGTAAGCATATGATGGATAAGGTTCATAATTTTGTTCTTCATAATACTCATATGAGGTGGGTTGTTCACGCCAAGGTTCCTCATAGTAAGCATATGAAGGTGGTGGCTCATATCTTGGTTCCTCAAAGTATGAGTATGAGGGCTCATACCTTGGTTCATCAAAATATGAGTATGAAGGAGGAGGTTCATACCTTTGGTCTTCATAGGATGTGTATGAAGTTGATGGCTCGTACCTGGGCTCCTCATAGTAGATGTATGAATTGGATGGTTGATATGAGCGATTATTTTGAATCGAGCGTGCGTTACGACAATTAGTGCAATAATTACCCCTATAATCATCCTCCTCATAGGTGTAGTTGTAACCTCCTGAGTATTGATCCATAAGAATCACTCAGCAGACCACAACCGAGTCTCGAGATCAGAAAACAAAAATAAAAATGAAAACAGAGGCTGGACACGGCCCCGTGTTCAGTGAGCACGGCCCCGTGTTCAGGATCTGTATCTGGGCGTTTTAATTAAATTTACTGATTTCGTTGAGCACGGGGCGTGTTCAGTGAGCACGGCCCGTGTTCAAGCTTCTGTTACTGGGTGTTTTTGTAAAAATGTGCAGCATGGCCCCGTGTTCAGCGAACACGGCCCCGTGTACAGGTTACTGTAAATGCAAAACTAAACTAAAATGCAGAAAAATGTGCGCGCTTTTTGAAAAGGTTTTGAAAAACTGATTAGGCCGTCGATTTTAAGCTTTCTTAAAATCTTTGTGTCCCCGGCAACAGCGCCAAAAACTTGATGCGTGTTTAAGTGTTATATATATTAGGTGTATATTTTAAGCCCTTTTAACACTTATTTTTAGCCAAGTTTTAAATTTATAAAACACGATATTTTACTAACACTAAACACACATATGGGCAAGTGCACCCATCGTGAGCGTAGTATAGCGTTGGTAAGATACCGAGGTCGTCCAAGGACACAAGAGCTTTTAGTACCGGTTTATCCTCAACGTCTAATCAAAATAAAAAGGTTAGAAAAATGTTTTAAACTAATAAAAATAAAAACTAACTAAAATGCTGAAAATAAAAATAAAATAAAAATAGATAGACAAGATGAATCACTTGGTTCCGACTCGTATCTAGTATAACCTTTGATTATTTCCGCACTTTTGCACATAATTAAGAGATTATCTTAGTTATTGTAGTAGGCCCCTCTTTTGAAGGTGACGTTACCCTCACCCCAGTAGTTTGAGTCAGCAAGGATACAATCCTAAATGGGTGGATTATTGGAAGATAATGAATTAAGTTATTAATGCAGTATTATGGTAGGCCCCGCTTTTGGCGGTGACGTTACCCTCGGCTAAGTAGTCTGAGTCAGCAGGGATACAGTCCTAAATAGCCGGGTTATAGTATTAATAGTAGTTAACTTATGAGGGGATCTAAGAGTTTGGATCCCCGCCATCCAATACCGTGAAGCATTGAAGGAGGTCCTACTAAATTTGACCCAGGTCCATTGCAGGACCTCTAAACGCTGAACAATGGCAAGACCTTTACCAAACCGTTCCCTTAACCCCCGACCAGGTAGCCAACATACCTCCATATAGACCGTGGAGATATGAATGGTGAAAATCTTTTATTTTATATAGACAGAAAATAATGCCAAGACACCACGGACAAACGATAAGGAAAGATCACCTTCAACATAAGTAGCTAGTTATTAAAGTCATTAATACAAAACCAAATAAAAAGTGCAAAAGATTAGAAATAAAAAGTATTATACTAGACACTTTGTCTTCACCAAGTGATGTAAGAGACTTAGGCAAACATAGCCTTGATTGTCAAGAACTCTTACGATCAATCTTGGATCCCGAGACGACTCACACACTCTACGATGGACAATGGATGATGGTGGTGGATGATGGTGTTGTGATGGTGGTGGGTGGTGGGTGAAGTGTGAGAGAGGTGGTGTGCCAAGGGATGAGTTGAAATGAAACCAAGCACTCCTATTTATAGGCTGAACAGAGGGCTGGGCACGCCCCCGTGTCCGCTGGACACGGCCCCGTGCCTGTCTGACACTCTCTCTTCATTAATTGTAATTCGCAATTACCATTAATGCGCCTGCTGTACTTTCGCCACGCCCCCGTGTTCACTGGGCACGGCCCCGTGGTAGGCAATAGAAGCTTCTATAGGTTTGTCTTTTCTGCTGCTTCTTGGGCACGGCCCCGTGCTGGCTGAGCACGGGGCGTGTTCAGTCTTCTGCCTTCTCTATTTTGCTTGGGAAGATGCCGTTGAGGGGTCGGGCGGTCCACTTATGTTCCTTTTCTTGTATTTATGTTGGATTTAGCTGTCTTTTTGCTTCTTTTGTGTTTTTGAGCTCATTTAATCCTGAAAATACAAAAGGAAGACAAAAACACTCTTTTTCCAATATTAGTACTTAAAAAGGGTTAGTTTTATGCCTCGTTTGATGTAATTTATATGTTGCATTTTACACACATCAATACCCAGATGATAAGCAGCATAAAGACTGAATATCTCAGAACCTCGGCAATCTCTCAAACGAAATTTTGGTACTAAGACCATATGCCAATGTGCGGTTCCCACCTGGTCTTCAGTCGATTTAAGATTTATATCACCCTGCACACTTTAAAATGATTGTGAGCCTACCGATACATCTTATATAGAGTTGCTTATCGCTTTTCATTTTGAGGTTCATTTCGAAGAGGTTTCGACAGACCACTGATTTACTATCATTTTCTCTTTTTCTCGCCAGGAAACTCATTTTTGTTTTTCTATTGTTTTTGAGTTTTGAAATTTTTCGATGTTTTTTGAATTTTCAAATTTTGGATTTACTCCCCTAAAATCAACAAACTATGATAAATTTTAAAAACACAAAGGTATTTACAAAAACGATTTCCCGATGTCGGTTAACTCATGTTTTACCTCCATGTCGTTTACCAAAATTAATTTAATCAGAAATGATTTATCGAATTTTGGAAAAATGAGTTGGCACGTCGGTAAGCGGTGCGGACCATGACAACATTGACGAGTTTCATAGTGAAACAATCACGTGTGAGGTGATATTCGAGTTCAACGTGTCTGGCCAAAGATTGTTGTACGAGATAATAATTATTCATAAAGCAGCTTAAATATCGACAAGTATACGAGAGATTAGAAATTTAAAACCGTATCCTGCAACTGCTTCTTGCTTTGCAAGGAATCTGAGCGCTCTCCCAAACTTGATATCCACCCGGTGTGGACTTCAAAGTCGATTTTGTAGCTACTGAGAAATCTCTTCACAGCAACAAGATCATAAACCTTTGGGCCCGGCTGGTCTTCCATATTGCACCAGCGAAGGTCTTTGACTTTCTCTTGAGAAATAGTGTGCGGTTGTTCAATCCATACCAAGGCATCCGCACACCTGGTTGGTTTGTTCAACAAACACATTTTCTTCAGTCACACCGCGAAGAAATGTACACTGCACGTTCATCTTGTTGATTTTGAACTTCAGACGTGCTGCAGGTGCGTACATCATGATTGAATCTATCCTGGGGACCCGATTAAAGCCATTAACAATCAAACTTTTGAATGATTTCCATTTTGTCGAAGGTTTTCAATTTCTTTCAACAGACAACTCTGTCTCCTTTTCTTTTTCTCTCCATCAAAGGCAACAATTTCTTTTGTCGCCGATCTTGTGCATGAACATTCCACTATCAATAATCCTATGACTATCGAAAGTTCCTCCTGGAACATCCTGCACACTCACTCAGAGATTAGATGGAGAGGGGGACCCAAGCCTTAACATACTTAGGTCGCCCATGTTCATCGACGTAAGTTATCTCAACTTCTCGATGATCTAGAACTGATGATGCTCCCCCTGAAACCTTATCCATTTTAGGTCTCCAAGCTTGTTTCCGTTTACCAGATTGTGTATTATGTACAATTTCTGGTTTTAATGGTTGCGACAAACTAGGTTTCCTTTTAACAGATTTTACTTCAGTTTTTAAAGCCTTTTCGATCACCTTCACATTTTTACGTCGTTGTTTTGTTTCTTGTTCTTTAATAGTGCGTTTATCATGTTTTGGAGAAGCAGGACGACGTTGTGAGTGACTTTGTTCAGAGGGGGCTCTTTCAACAAAATTTGGTTTGGGCGAGTTTGTGCAGTCTTTAATGATGTGCCCAAACTTCCCACATTTGAAACAAGTTCTCCTTTCAACAAACTTAGGAGAATCTGATCGACAATCTGACGTAGAAGTTGTAGACCCAGAGGTACTAGCTTCACACCCATTTATGTGTTGAGTGTAATTGTTATCACTATTACGTTTCAAAATTTTGACTTTTTGAACAAAATCGGTATTTGATTTATTTTCAAAAGTCTCCACTTTATCAGTACCCTTGGAGGCCACAAATTCAATGTCTTTGTTTTTCTTCTTGAAACGAGCTCCTTTTGTTTCTGCGTTTGGTTGTGTAACCTTAGGCTTTTGAGCTCGTTGTTGTTGTTTACCCTTAAAAGCGATAGGTTGTTGCTTCGTTGGTGATTTTTTATTTCCAAATTTTCTTCTAACTTCAGCTTTTGGAATCGGATCACACTGAGTTACTGAAACTCTCGGGATCCCCTTTTCCAAAAACTTACTGGTAGTATCTTCAAACACTTTGTCAATCAAAGATTGATTGACATTTTTAATTGGAAAAACTATGTTTGAATAAATTTTGTCGTCACCGACTAAAGTGTACAACACATTATCACTTTTAACACTAGACACTGTTTTAGTGATAGGATCTATCTCTTGTTCAGCACCAGTTGATTGAACAGCAGGAGTAGGAGGATCACACAGAATGTGATTCTCAAAAGGCACTTCTACTCCTTTTCTATCATCAAGAGATTTATCCTCATCACTCACATCTGACTCATCATCCAAAGAATCATAGTCCTCAATGGTTGGAGGACTTTGATTTGAAGCACATGATGACTTTTCCTTTCTATCAGATGAGCCATCCGATGAATTGTCCGTTTTGAACCCTAAGCCAGTTGTAACTTCCTCATAATCAAGAGGTACAGTTGGCTCAAAACGCGGCATTTCTTCCTCATCGGGCATTCTGGTATAGTTGTGTCTCAAAGGAGGCGGACACGACTTATACCCAACGCCTTTCACGTTCCCTTTCAGTTTTTGAACGTCTTTGATGTGATCAAGCACATATCGGGAGTTAGAATAACTATCCAATTTTAGCTTGATCGCATCATGCTCGCATTTGGCAACGACTAGCTCTTTCTTTGTTTCCTCAATGATATTAATGTAGTTACTAATACCAATTTGTTTGTTGAAAACAGTTTTTGTCAATTCGGAAACACTTTTCTTTAAGGTTTCAATTACAGATTTAAAATCCTCTTCGTTTCTAGCTAAAGCCATATTTGCCTCTTTGCACTTTGACAGTTCAATAACCAAACTCTGATTGTGACTATGAACCGTTTCAGATTCATGTTTCAATTCAGCACATTCATGTTTCATATCAGCACAATCACTACATATGCTAGGAGTTTCAGATTTTACCTGACTTGTAGAAGCTGTGACATTAGCCATAAAGGCAGTCTGAGAAGAGAAAGATCCATCTTTAGTGAGAATCTTCTCCATTTCTTCTGATGTAGCATCAGCTTTCTTGATCAAGTCAGATTTCTCGTTAGCATCATTTGACAAATTATCAGCTTCAGAATCCACTCCCTCCTTTACGTCCGATTCTGAACTGTAATCACTCACACCTGAGCCATCTTCATCAGTGCCACTATATCCTGAACTGTCATCTTTTCCTGAAGATTCACCATCATTGACATTCTTGACAATTTCAGCATAAAACGCAGTTCTTGTTTGATCACCGTTTCCCAACTGTATGGCCGGACCACAATTGACACTTGGATCGAGTTGAGGTTGTGTTGTGGAAACTTGAGGTTGAGGTTGGGGTTTAGGGGGCCAAAGGTAAGCACTTTGATTGAACTGTGGTTGAGTAGTGGTAACTTGAGGTGGAGGTTGGGATTTAGGAATGGAATTCATTAAATACGCGGCCATCGAAGTTTGATGCGAAGGGGGTTGAGGTATGGTACTCGCTAAATATTCGGCCATCGACATCTGTTTTTGAGCTGGTTGTGGATCTGTACTCCAATCCCAAGGGCTAGTACAAATCATGTTTGATATATGAAAGTGAAAACCTGGTCACACACTTAAAAACAGACAGTTAAAACACTTATGCAAGTCTTCTGTTAAAAATGACAAGTATCGACGAAACTCTTTTTGATAATGAACGATGAAACTCAGGCTGAACTATGGTCGACGAAACTGGATTCTGATTTAGATCGACGAAACAGGTTGAATAACTTGGCGACGAAACAGTCTTGTAAAAGGTGCGACGAAACTGATTTAATAACAGGTGCGACGAAACAGAATCTGTGTTGTAATGTCGACGAAACTGATCTTGAATGCTGGTCGACGAAACAGAATGTTATGAGATGTCGACGAAACAGGTGAACTTTGTAGATGCGACGAAATAGATTAATTAAATAAAACGACGAAACACACATGATGTAATTCAGATCCGACGAAACTCCTTTTTGCTTTGATTCAAGATCGACGAAACTCTAATTTTTTTTTTTAATTTAAACTTGGTTCAATAAACAATGTTGACAAAACTTTCTTGTTGTTTCTGATACACGACAAACTTTGACAAAACCTTGTTGTTTGGACTCTTTGAATAATTAATTTGTTTTTGTTTTTGAAATGTGAATAATAAACAATTTTGAAGAAACCTTCTGATGAGCTATGACGAAACAATTGTTTGTTTCGTCGACCAGGAGATAAGAACAATAGAGAGTGGGTGAGGTTGGTTAGCTTTTTCAAACTTGCCTAATCTCCTTCTGACACAAGACACTCTTTTCAACCTTACACCATGCTTTGCTTATATCTTTTCAGTAAACCATCATCACATCACATGTACCCAATTGTCAACATAATATTTTAAAATTCACAAACACTTTAATTCAAATAATAAGCAGATCAAACACATATATTTTCAAGAACAAAAACAATATTTGAAGAACACTATGAAGATCAGATGAACAATATGATGATTCCGGCCAAAATATCACCGGATAAATTTTCCGAACACAAATTTTTGCTAAAACTTTCAATAAAAACCCACAATAACATACAAGCATGCAATAAAAAGGGTTTTCACTAAAACTTACAGCAAAAACAACACAATTTCAACTGATTTTTGAACTATTTTTTCAGAAAATATGAACTTTTCAAAACAACAGTTTCGACATATCACTTAAAATAAGCTTGATAAAACAAAACAATGTTTGGTTTTAAACAAGGAAAAGAGCTAAGGCTCTGATACCACTTGTAGGTCCCGTTTTTCTCGGTGGATCCGATAGGAAAACATATCCTTGTTTATCAAAAACACGGTAACGGGTGCGGTGATGTGTGGTAAAATACACATATTTGTCCCGTGTAAAATGTATAATTATTGTATAGTTATTATTTGTTTTATTTAGTTTTTAGTATTATATTATATTATTTTGTGTTTTGGCAGGTACTGGTGCAAATGGAGTGAAAATGAGTAATAACTAAATAACTAGCCAGTTGAGTTGAGTAGACCGCTAGTGACCGAAGGAAATTCGCCGCTATTTTCTGTGAGTGGGTCAATGCCACTATCTCTATTTTATAAGTCAAGGGACCTAAATATCCAATATGTGAAGGTGAAAAATTAAATGTGACATCTATTAAAAGGTGAGGGACCAAAAGTGAATAAAATGGTGAAAGTTGAATTAATGTTTCTAAGATGTCACAACAAAAAGGATCATGTTGACCGAATTATGAATACTAGAATTTGTGTGTGGGCCACTTCATGAATTGTGTAGCATTTGGGCTTAGTGTTTGATGATATACGAATGGGCTGCAATGCCACAAATGGAGTAAGGAGATAAATAAAAAAAACCTATTGGGGAGAACATTATTAGGAGGCAATTCACGCAAGCAAAAGGTCATACATTCGAATACGATAGGAGTTTGACGGCAGAAACACAACAGCAGGCTGCGATCAAGAGGAAAGAAAGAAAAGAAAGGATTGGTTCGAGCTTCAAGCCGCGATCAAGTTTCAAGTTCGGGTTTGCATTTTATTATTTTTGGTTTTGTTAGACTTTGTGTTTTACAAAAATTATAAACATGTTTTGCTACTCGGTTCAGACTTGTTTCTTTTTCATGACTATGATTCTTGGCTAAACTTTTCATACTACTTGGGTTGAGATGAACTAGTTGATTGTTGCGTTGTTTTGACTTGGTTTTGGTTATTTTATGCGATTTACATAACTTTGCCTTGTGATTGATCTTGATGTTGCATGTTGGTGTGTTTTGATTGATTATTGGTTGATGAATTCAGCGGTTTAGGCACATAGAAATATCCCCTAGACTTAGAGTTTAATTTGAATCGTTGATCTAAGGGCTTTCGATTTGAATATTGAGTTGAGAAATTGACCAATTCGATTAATAATTAAAATAAAAATACTAAAACTTGCATCGTCATCTTGTGACTCGAAAGACGATTAAGGTGAGCTAGGTTATTAGCTAATCATTGGTGGGTAGATTGGGTGACCGATAGCTCGTTTATTACATCGTGGTTAAGGTTTCCTATGATTTCAATCTTCATGGTTTGGTTTGCTTTGCGTTTTTGGGATCTTCTCTTAACATAATTGTCTCTGAGGTCAAAAGGATTCTATTTTCGTGGTATTTCGTATCGATAGGTCGAGCCGGTTCATTCTAGCACTTCGCATTTCGTCCTTATCTTTCGTTTGATACATCTCTAGCGGGGGGTTAATCGAGGGAGTAGGATATTTAACCATTGCCATAGTCAAGATAGCGTTGCATGATTCTAGGGATTCGACACCTATGTAGTCTTTTCTCATCATATTTGATTTACACCTAGCTCCCGAGTTCGTGTTTGTTTTACGTTGCTTGTCTTGTTTGCCACATTTTCTTATTTAATTAGATTATTAGTTTAATTAGTTAAAACCTCAAATCCAAACACAAATTAAAACCAGTTAAGTAATTAGTTGAGTTAGAGTCTAGTTAGCGTTGCTAGTGTCTCGTGGGTTCGATACTCGGACTTCATTAGGCTTTACTACGTACGATAGGTACACTTGCCTGTCAGTGGTCTAGCATTTAGAGAGTCTTAGTTTATAAATTTGAAACTAGGATGTCTAGATTAGGTTTAGTTTTTATAGACCACATTCAGCACATTAAGTTTTTGGCGCCGTTGCCGGGGACACTTAGGCGATTGCGTTATTAGCTTTGACTGATCTTATTTGTTTAATTGGTCTTTTTGTATATTGAGTCGTAGGTTAGTGTGTCTAGTCGTTTTTGTAGATATTTTTTTATTAGTTATTTATATATATATATATTATCATGTGTTTTATTTGTGGAGGGCCTCATTACACTAAATATTGTCCAAATTCATCGGGGTATTCCACATATTACTCTTCTAACTCATATTCACAGCCACAGTCATATCAGAATCCTATCCTTCACCATATCAGAATTTCTATACTTTACCATATCAATCATGCGACGAAAACGAGTGCCCACCTTATTTTCAATCATTGGTGGAATCATGTCAAGTCTTCGCTCAGTCGACAGCAGCACTAGAACAGATGTTTAGGGAAAGCAACAATCAACTCATGGATCCATTTTGTCAGGGTTGCGCAGGACCGCACAAGTATGAAGATTGTCCGGTCGCTTTTCAAGGGGCGATGCCTTCAGATTCAAAGGAGACGCCATTGGAGGATACTGAGAGTACAAATGTAAATGATAAGGTAGAGCGGGAAGAACGAGAAGAGAAGAATGGTAAGTTTATAATTGATTTTTCCTGTGGTGATGAGAAGATAGATGCGCAACTGGCTGAATATAGGAGATTAACGGAAGAAGAGATTGAAGAAGAGCCACCTGGTGATCCAGAGTTATCAGATGTAGAACCGGAGACGATAATGGATGTTGAAGTCCCACCTCCGGTTCAACAAGTCATTAATTCCAGCTATTGGTGTCCCACGCCATGGAATATCGATGATGGCTTTTGGAGTGATGATGAGGTGGTAGTAGAAGAGGCAGAGTTGGAGGTGCCCGACTACACTGCAGCCCGGGATGAAGAAGTTTGTGAGCCACTGGACAAGATGGAGGATGAGAAGATGGAGCATGTACCATCTTGGGAGGAAGAGTTTGGTGATGAGTTGGTAGGTTTACCAACTCTTGAAGATGAAGAATTTGACCCGGTTGGTGATCTCGCCTATCTAGAGACATTACTTGTAGAGACGCCGACCATGGAGATCAAATATACACCGAACGTAAAAGAGGAAGTGGCTGAAGAGTTTGAAAGCTGGCCCGTGAAAGATTTCGATGTTGGATCGCCATCATATATAAAATCACGGGAGAAGGCACAGAGGAACTTGGATCAACATAGTCTGAGAGTGCAGAGATGGTATAAAAGGAAGCTTAATGGAACATTAAAGTGTATAGAAAACCATTCTCCTCATTACATGCCACGAATCAAGTTTGGTCCAGGTAAGTTTAAATATTGGTGGGTTGACCCATTTGAGTTTTCTAGATTGTATTTCAATTTCACAAACGATTTCTTATTGAAAAATGGTAAAAGAGTGGAATTGAATGGGTTGGACCGAGGTTGGATAAAGGAGAAGCCTCCTGATTGAGTTCAAGTGTGGGGAAGTTTTGTAGAGTTTGTATAGAGTTGTAGTTTTTGAGTCAGTTTTTGTTTAGAGTCGGTATTGCTTTGGTTTTTGCTTGTTTTTTGTTTATGCAGGTTTGAATCGTGCCACCCGTACTCAATCTCCATTCGGGTGATTTTAGAGCTGCTTATCCAATTTCAAGGAATTTACCAAGTGTACCAGTCAGAGTCAAAGCCGATCGTGACCGAAATGCTATATGATCGAGCTAGATTGGACGAGAGATTTGGAGCATATGTGATGATAAAACCTGTGACAACTCAAGTTTTCGACTTTCACTTACACATTTATTATACGTTGACTTTGACTGTGTAGTTGTTTGACTTGTTTGGTTTGTAACCATACATGTTATGTTTTAATGAAACGTGTTATGTTTGTGCATATATGTGATTTATTGTTGTTGTAAAATATAACATGGATTATTATAAAAACACTTAGAATGATTCACCATCAAACAACTCGACGAAACAGAGTTGTGATTCGCCATGAACAAACTCGACGAAACATAAACTGTTTCGCCGGCCCAAACCATTTCGCCGAAGCCCAATTGTGGCCCAATATGTTACGTGACTTTATATCCTCGGCATTCTGTTCATTCGCCACTCTTGGCAACCTGAAAACCCTAAGAACTTTCTTGTGTGTGTGTGTGACGGCAACTGCGAACACTTGAAGCTCTGGAGACCAACCGAGCCATTCATTCGGCTATCACGGTTAGCGTATAAACCTTTGTTGATTGATAAGTTTGTTGTCCATATAAATTGCTAACTGTTTTGCTTGAAAACGATGGGGTAAATGTTATATAACGCTTATGTTCGTGATTGCTTGATAAACTGATATTACTAGAATATACTTTATGGATTTTAATTCCTGAGAATCTAGATTTGGTTTGCTTACGATTGTTGATTATGGCTTCTGGGAAAGGCCAACATAAATGGTTTAGGGTTAGCACATGTTTACGTGATTATGATATGCGATGATGGGTAATCAATGAAAACCGATGATTTTGTTGGATATCGTATGATTGTTGGGTTACATGTATGTTACCGATTGATGATTTCTGTGTTGTATGTTTACTGTATGATTGATGATGATGAAACGGCTGTAGATGATTAGGGTTTTCTGTGATGATATTGTAACTGTTGTACATCTTTGACGTAACCGATGTTCGACGTAACTGATCTGTTTGACGAAACAGAACTCTCGGCGAAACAGAATGTGTTTCGCCAAGGATAGTTGATGAAACGAAACTTTTTTTCGCCAAAGAGTGATTGACGAAAGAGAATTGTGTTTCGCCAAAGGGTGATTGACGAAACAGAATGTGTTTCGCCAACCTGTGTTTCGCCGACTTGAATACTTTGCACAGTAACTTAGTTTATTTCTGTTAGAGTTAACCCAGTTAGTTAACTGCTGTTAAATGCTATGCATAACTTGTACAATGTCGATTATGTGATATGTACTACTTGGTGATCATTGATTGTATCTATACGTGAACTTCGTGAATGCAAACTGATTTTGGTACACGTGCCTACTTTAGGGTTGACTGATTAAGTGTGAACAAGTAGTTAATCTTACCGAGCAAACCAAGGTGAGTTCACTGCACTTTTCTAAGCATGCGTCCCGGTGGTTTGGGACATCTGGTAAACGTTTCTAAAGGGAATACTGGGTAAACTGTTATTTGGGATATTGGTTATGGAACACAGAATCGATCATCTACCGTGTTTCCTGTAAGGCAATGGGGTAACTAGTTGATAGCGCTATTAGGTTTGACACCCTCACACCGGGCCGTAAGGACGGGCGTGATCTAGTTACTTGGACATCATTACCAATGCTTGGTTAGGGGCATTGGGGTTGGGCACACTCCCAGGTTATATTGGGCACACTCCCAGGTTATATTGGGCACACTCCCATGGTATATATTGGACACACTTCCAGTATATAAGACTCTCCTACGATAATAACTATTTCAAAACGAAACGATGATTTGACTTAATAGATATCTGGTAACTACACACATTAACAAAACCTTGAACTCACCAGCGTCGTCTGACACACTTGTCTGCATGCTTGCAGGTCTATAGGCTTATATCATTTGGAACTTGCTGTCTGAGAGGCTGGAGTGGTCATGGGTCAATATACATGGAATCTCAATACAAGTTTAATGGTTTATGTACACATGATTTACGAAACACTTAACAGACGAGTTATGCTTCCGCTGTATTCACTAAATGATATGTAACGTTTGTAATACTTTGCGTTAATGAATGAAACTCTTATTTAATTATATTTATGAGTTCAATGTGATTGGTGGCTTGGATCCTGGTACGTCACACGCCTTGCGGGGGTTTCCGCATGTGGTATTTTGGGGGTGTGACAGTTTGGTATCAGAGCCACTGGTTATAGTGAACTTGGTTTTAAAAACGTTTTTATAAAACCAGACTATAACCGAACAGTTTTGACAACAGAGAATACGACCATGACACTCAGCTCCAGATTGCAAGGTTCGTCTCTTGTACTCATTGTACTGCGTAACTAGTGAACACTTACATATGATATTGCATCTGATTGCACGTTTAACACAACAGTATGAACTTACGTATTACTTGCACCTGTTATATGACTACTAGGGTGGTGTTTCCCTAAACATTCGTGACTCACGTTTTGTGATGCTCTTTGTTTGCCACTCGAGTTTGAGGAACCATTCGACATGAGTTAGGAGGAGCTGAGATGAGCATGCAAATCACAATATTATTGTGGGTGCACACATAATAATAATGTGGGGTGCATGTGAGTCCCAGTGAGGCTTAACAAGTGAAGAAGGGGTTCCGCTCTGTTATTTGATCAGTGTGAAACGTAACAAATTTATAGGAATCATATC
Organism: Helianthus tuberosus; assembly: GCA_030545235.1. Lineage (NCBI taxonomy): Eukaryota > Viridiplantae > Streptophyta > Magnoliopsida > Asterales > Asteraceae > Helianthus > Helianthus tuberosus. The sequence continues at coordinate 6,542,420 of CM060359.1, forward strand.
AGTGACCGTCTCCTACTCGAATGTGACCTTTTCACCTCTCTCTGAATCCTTTCGAATCTCGATGCCATCGAGTAGTACCTGAACACCCATCTGAACGCCTAGCGAAACGTGTAGAATGTTAGGTGCTTGCACAGACGTCCTTGAGCAGCTCTATATCTTTCTCGCTTCTCTTTGTTTGCTGAAACTCTATGTATTGACGTCTTAGACTCCGAAGTGTGGACACTTTGGCAACACTGTCACAGCATACCGCGTATTACTCAATCTACTTGCTAGATCGATGGACAAAAGGGTGAGCGTAGTATTTTACCGACCTCAGTATTTGGACAACCCTGATTACCGGCAACAAACACCAGCACATTGACTTCAATCGAATTCTTAACTCTAGTCAGCGACTCGTGGGAGTCAACTCTTACGAATCAATCAGAACATAAGCGATGACAACAGATTATAGAGTGAAATATGTGGCTACCAGTACAGTGATTAGCACGTGGCACAGAAGGTAGAAAGATGGACTTTGATGGTGAAAGATTGTAGGGCTCCGTTTCAAGAAACGGCATTGGAGGCAGCAGGCAGGGCAACATCAAGGTACTCGTAATCGTAATCTACAGCATGGAAACGAAGGTGACATTGACAGGGATTGACTGTTGCTAAGTCAAGACGTCAACAACCAAGGGAATAATGATAGTAATGGGAACCCTTGCAACCATAACAACAACACTGGAAATGATGCTCGTGGAAGGACATTTAGGATTGGCGTAGGCGACGTCAGGCATAGCAGCAACATGGTAGCTTGTATGGGTAGCTGTTCGCTTCGTCTCTATTTTGCTTGACCCTGATACTTCTTGAAAACCAAACCTGATGTGGAATCGGCTGATGGCAAGCCAAATGAAATCTCATATGTTCGTTGGGGTGTAAACACGACCTTGTGGGACAAATGTTCGACGTCGACCTTCCTTCTACTATCCTCGATGGGTACAACGCAGTAGTTAGTGTGGGTTGGTTATCCAGTAATCACGCAGATATACTCAGTGAGGAGAAAACTTTGTGTGGAGAATCGCTATTTGTTCTAAAAGCATCAGAGTAGTGCAAAAGGTAGTGCCATTTCAGCTAAGAAGGTCAGAAGTGTCTACGGAGGGATTACTCCGCAGTGTTAACAACCGTTACTGATGTTAGGGCTGAGGGAAAAGAGGATCGAGGATCCACCAATTGTTTGTGATCCCTCTGGGTTTGCTACCCGAGGAACTTTCAGGCTTACTTCCACAACTGTTAGGCAAAATCTCAGTTTAATCTCACGCCAGAAGCAGCCTTGATCACGCGTACTCCATACCGACTTGTACCAGGAGGGCTGCCAGAACTGTCTAATCAACTTCAGGAATTACCGGGTGGGAGTTTTAACGATCTAGCTCTTCGCCCTAGGGAGCTCCAGTTCTATTTGTAAAGAAGAAGGACGGTACCTTCCGCATGTGTATAGACTACCGCGAATTGAACAAGGTAACTGTGAAGAATCGCTATCCTCTTCCACGCATCGACGACTTATTCGACCAATTTCAAGGGTCGAGTTATTACTCGAAGATTGATCTGAGGTCAAGTTATCACCAACTGAGAGTCCGGGATGAGGACGTCTCCAAAACAGCATTCAGAACACGCTACGGCCACTACGAGTTTCTAGTCATGCCATTCGGGTTAACGAACGCGCCTGCGATTTTCATGGACCTTATGAACAGGATGTGCAAACCCTATCTTGACAAGTTTGTTATTGTTTTTATTGATGACATCCTGATCTACTCAAAGAGTCGGGAGGAACACGAGCAGCACTTACGACTTATTTTGGAACTCCTACGAGCGGAACAACTATACGCTAAGTTTTCGAAATGCGACTTCTAGCTTCGTGAAGTCCACTTTCTAGGCCACGTGGTAAACAAGGATGGGATTCATGTCGATCCATCCAAGGTAGATTCGATCAAGAACTGGCCTGCACCTCGCACACCGACAGAAATACGCCAATTCTTGGGTTTGGCGGGTTATTACAGACGGTTCATCAAAGACTTCTCGAAGATTGCACAGCCGCTTACACTACTGACACAGAAAGGTGTTGTTTATCGTTGGGGTAATACACAGGGAACAGCGTTTCAGCACTTAAGGGATAGACTTTGTAGCGCACCTATCCTCTCATTGCCTGAAGGCACGGACGATTTTGTAGTCTACTGCGACGCATCCATCCAAGGTCTTGGATGTGTGTTGATGCAACGGGATAAAGTCATTGCTTATGCTTCGCGCCAACTTAAGATTCACGAACGGAATTACACAACACATGATTTAGAGCTGGGAGCTGTTGTCTTTGCGCTCAAGAGATGGCGACATTACCTGTATGACACTAAGTGCACCATCTACACTGATCACAGGAGTCTCGAGCATATTTTCAAGCAGAAGGAATTGAACATGCGGCAACGTCGATGGGCCGAGCTACTTAATGATTACGAATGCGCTATCAAGTACCATCCAGGCAAAGCCAGTGTTGTGGCTGATGCCCCCAGTCGAAAGGATACTGCACCTAGGCGTGTACGAGCGTTACAATTCACTATTCAGTCTAGTCTTCCTGCACAGATACGAGATGCTCAGGTAGAAGCATTGAAACTAGAAAACGTCAGGGCTGAAGCTCTACGCGGCTCAAAGCAACGGTTAGAACAAAAGGAAGACGGTGCCTATTACGTAACAGGACGCATCTGGGTCCCACTCTATAGCAACTTACGCGAGCTTGTAATGGATGAAGCTCATAAGTCTCGCTACTCAGTACATTCGGGTTCGGATAAGATGTACCACGACCACAGAACTACATATTGGTGGCCTAGCATGAAATCTCACATAGCCACTTACGTTAGCAAGTGCTTGACTTGTGCGAGAGTTAAAGCGGAATATCAGAAACCATCAGGCCCACTCCAACAACCTGAGATACCACAATGGAAATGGGAACAAATTTCCATGGATTTTGTTACAGGCCTACCTAGATCTCAGCGCGGAAATGATACTATTTGGGTGATCGTGGATCGACTCACAAAGACAGCTCACTTCTTGGCTATCAAGGAAACGGACAAGTTCTCCACACTAGCAGACGTATACTTGAAGGAAGTGGTCTCAAGGCACGGGGTGCCCACCTCTATTATCTCTGATCGTGATGCACGTTTTACTTCAGAACTGTGGCAAGCAATGCATAAACCTTTTGGCTCTCGTTTAGACATGAGCACAGCTTATCATCCTCAGACAGATGGGCAGTCTGAGCGCACTATTCAAACTCTAGAAGACATGCTTCGGGCGTGCGTAATTGACTTTGGCAATGGCTGGGAAAAACATCTGCCACTTGTGGAATTCTCGTATAATAACAGCTACCACACCAGCATTAAAGCTGCTCCATTCGAGGCATTGTACGGGCGTAAATGCCGATCACCTTTTGTTGGGCAGAGGTGGGTGACAGTCAGATCACAGGTCCAGAAATGGTAGTTGATACTACTGAAAAGATTGCTCAAATACGACAACGCATGGCGGCAGCACGTGACCGTCAGAAAGCATACGCAGATAAAGACAGGAAACTACTCGAGTTCCAGGTTGGGGATCGAGTGCTACTCAAAGTTTCACCCTGGAAGGGTGTTGTTCGTTTGGCAAACGAGGCAAGCTCAATCCGCGATATGTCGGATCATTGGAAATCATTGAGAAAATAGGTAAAGTAGCCAACAGACTGAACTTACCAGCTGAACTCAGTGCAGTTCACAACGTTTTTCACGTGACGAATCTGAAGAAGTGTCTGTCAGATGAGACCCTCATAGTTCCTTTGAAGGAGCTCACTATCGACGATCAGTTGCCATTCGTCGAGGAACCAGTTGAAATCGCGGACCGGGATGTTAAGGTCCTCAAGCACACCAGAATACCTCTTGTTTGAGTTCGTTGGAACTCCCGTCGTGGCCCAGAGTTTACCTGGGAACGAGAAGATCAAATGAAACTCAAGTGCCCCCAGTTATTCGGAAACAGTGCAACCACTACTGAGGTTGAAGCTACTAGAGAATTTCGGGACGAAATTCCAAATCAACGGGGGGATGATGTGACACCCCAGGAAAACCAGTAAACGATACAACTTACCTAGCTTTCTCAGTAACCGCATGCTAAATTTCGGGACGAAATTTCTTTCAAGTTGGGGATAATGTGACAACTCAAGTTTTCGACTTTCACTTACACATTTATTATACGTTGACTTTGACTGTGTAGTTGTTTGACTTGTTTGGTTTGTAACCATACATGTTATGTTTTAATGAAACGTGTTATGTTTGTGCATATATGTGATTTATTGTTGTTGTAAAATATAACATGGATTATTATAAAAACACTTAGAATGATTCACCATCAAACAACTCGACGAAACAGAGTTGTGATTCGCCATGAACAAACTCGACGAAACATAAACTGTTTCGCCGGCCCAAACCATTTCGCCGAAGCCCAATTGTGGCCCAATATGTTACGTGACTTTATATCCTCGGCATTCTGTTCATTCGCCACTCTTGGCAACCTGAAAACCCTAAGAACTTTCCTGTGTGTGTGTGTGACGGCAACTGCGAACACTTGAAGCTCTGGAGACCAACCGAGCCATTCATTCGGCTATCACGGTTAGCGTATAAACCTTTGTTGATTGATAAGTTTGTTGTCCATATAAATTGCTAACTGTTTTGCTTGAAAACGATGGGGTAAATGTTATATAACGCTTATGTTCGTGATTGCTTGATAAACTGATATTACTAGAATATACTTTATGGATTTTAATTCCTGAGAATCTAGATTTGGTTTGCTTACGATTGTTGATTATGGCTTCTGGGAAAGGCCAACATAAATGGTTTAGGGTTAGCACATGTTTACGTGATTATGATATGCGATGATGGGTAATCAATGAAAACCGATGATTTTGTTGGATATCGTATGATTGTTGGGTTACATGTATGTTACCGATTGATGATTTCTGTGTTGTATGTTTACTGTATGATTGATGATGATGAAACGGCTGTAGATGATTAGGGTTTTCTGTGATGATATTGTAACTGTTGTACATCTTTGACGTAACCGATGTTCGACGTAACTGATCTGTTTGACGAAACAGAACTCTAGGCGAAACAAAATGTGTTTCGCCAAGGATAGTTGATGAAACGGAACTTTGTTTCGCCAAAGAGTGATTGACGAAATAGAATTGTGTTTCGCCAAAGGGTGATTGACGAAACAGAATGTGTTTCGCCAACCTGTGTTTCGCCGACTTGAATACTTTGCACAGTAACTTAGTTTATTTCTGTTAGAGTTAACCCAGTTAGTTAACTGCTGTTAAATGCTATGCATAACTTGTACAATGTCGATTATGTGATATGTACTACTTGGTGATCATTGATTGTATCTATACGTGAACTTCGTGAATGCAAACTGATTTTGGTACACGTGCCTACTTTAGGGTTGACTGATTAAGTGTGAACAAGTAGTTAATCTTACCGAGCAAACCAAGGTGAGTTCACTGCACTTTTCTAAGCATGCGTCCCGGTGGTTTGGGACATCTGGTAAACGTTTCTAAAGGGAATACTGGGTAAACTGTTATTTGGGATATTGGTTATGGAACACAGAATCGATCATCTACCGTGTTGCCTGTAAGGCAATGGGGTAACTAGTTGATAGCGCTATTAGGTTTGACACCCTCACACCGGGCCGTAAGGACGGGCGTGATCTAGTTACCTGGACATCATTACCAATGCTTGGTTAGGGGCATTGGGGTTGGGCACACTCCCAGGTTATATTGGGCACACTCCCAGGTTATATTGGGCACACTCCCAGGTTATATTGGGCACACTCCCATGGTATATATTGGACACACTTCCAGTATATAAGACTCTCCTACGATAATAACTATTTCAAAACGAAACGATGATTTGACTTAACAGATATCTGGTAACTACACACATTAACAAAACCTTGAACTCACCAGCGTCGTCTGACACACTTGTCTGCATGCTTGCAGGTCTATAGGCTTATATCATTTGGAACTTGCTGTCTGAGAGGCTGGAGTGGTCATGGGTCAATATACATGGAATCTCAATACAAGTTTAATGGTTTATGTACACATGATTTACGAAACACTTAACAGACGAGTTATGCTTCCGCTGTATTCACTAAATGATATGTAACGTTTGTAATACTTTGCGTTAATGAATGAAACTCTTATTTAATTATATTTATGAGTTCAATGTGATTGGTGGCTTGGATCCTGGTACGTCACACGCCTTGCGGGGGTTTCCGCATGTGGTATTTTGGGGGTGTGACAAAACCAGCTAAGTCCTTTCCGATTTGCCCTTAGTCTTTATTTCTTATTTATTTTAGTTTTTTGAGTCGGTTTCCATCCTACATTGAGGGCAATGTAGAGTTTAAGTGTGGGGATGGGAAACTATCGTTTAGTGTCTAGTTAGTAGTGTCTTGAGTCATAAAAATTTGAAAAATACAAAAAAAAAAATCAAAAAAGTTGAAAAATTGAAAAAAAAAAGTAAGTTTGTTGCGAGTCCCGGTTCTTTAGTGCGTAGAAAACGAAAAACCTTTTCAAAACTTTGGTCAAAAGCGGTTTAATTGTCAAATTTACGAGTCGAGAGCACATGTTTCTTTAAGTTGCGGGATAGTAGGTTGACTGAATCAGTTTTGGGGAGTAAAAGGTTTTGGGATGCCTAGGATAGTGGATGGAGCCGGAGAGTTAATTGGTTGTGCATTGTCGATATCGGTAGCCTTATTTGCCACATGATAGTGAGATTTGAGCCTTTACATGTTTCATATTTATATGTTCACTACTTTCGTTTCATGTGTGTTTACCGACTTGTTGCATTACTTTAGAACTTGTGCATTTTGATACAGTTTGAGGCCTTCGGTTAGGATTTGGCATGGATATGATAGAGGCATTAGGATCACCCCTGTTTGTGTAACCTTTGTGTTTGACCCGTTTCACCATTACCCTTAGTTACACCACTTTGAGCCTAAAACCATTCGTTTGTTACCCATTTGTGATTTGATAGCCGGATCGTGTTATGTGATTATTATATGTTCATAAAATGAAAAAAAAAAACATGAAATAAAAGAAAAAAAATGAAAAGAAAAAAAATATGAAAAAAAAACGAAAAAGAGAAAAAAGAAGAAATAAAGTTGTAGGTCAAAATGACCAATATGTTAGTATTTTGTTTCGTTCATATCCGGTTTTTCGTGTGTTTACGTGTTTAGCCATATATTCCCAAAATGAAAAAAAAATGAAAAAAACCCCCTACCTTTAGCCCTTACCTACCCGTTAAAGTCCTTTTGATCCGTGCCGAGTTTTAACAATTAGGTGGAGATCTGATTGGCGTACAAGCTTATGATAGTGTTGCTTCATAGTTTGGTTTTGAGAGTTCACTTGAATTATCACATATATCAACCGAGTGTTGAGTGAAATTGTGAGGGGTGTTGACATTGCATGATTGGTTGCTTGAAGGTGAGAAAAGCTTGATTAGGTAGGCTTGTTTTTTTTTTAAATATTATGATTCATCAACCTTTTGAACGTTGTAAGTCTTGCGAAACCGCTGTGTTTAATGATTTCGTAGTTCGCGTTATAACTTGTTCGAGACTTGCGTTATTGTTAAGTGTTTGAGTTGGACATGTTGCTTGGGATTTTGCTTAGGGACAAGCAAAAGGTTAAGTGTGGGGATATTTGATGTGTGGTAAAATACACATATTTGTCCCGTGTAAAATGTATAATTATTGTATAGTTATTATTTGTTTTATTTAGTTTTTAGTATTATATTATATTATTTTGTGTTTTGGCAGGTACTGGTGCAAATGGAGTGAAAATGAGTAATAATTAAATAACTAGCCAGTTGAGTTGAGTAGACCGCTAGTGACCGAAGGAAATTCGCCGCTATTTTCTGTGAGTGGGTCAATGCCACTATCTCTATTTTATAAGTCAAGGGACCTAAATATCCAATATGTGAAGGTGAAAAATTAAATGTGACATCTATTAAAAGGTGAGGGACCAAAAGTGAATAAAATGGTGAAAGTTGAATTAATGTTTCTAAGATGTCACAACAAAAAGGATCATGTTGACCGAATTATGAATACTAGAATTTGTGTGTGGGCCAGTTCATGAATTGTGTAGCATTTGGGCTTAGTGTTTGATGATATACGAATGGGCTGCAATGCCACAAATGGAGTAACGAGATAAATAAAAAAAAACTATTGCGGAGAACATTATTAGGAGACAATTCACGCAAGCAAAAGGTCATACATTCGAATACGATAGGAGTTTGACGGCAGAAACACAACAGATTTTAAACAAAATCCATAAACAATGAATTTACATTGAACTATTGATCAATACATAGATTTTAAACGAAATTGATAAAATTGATTTCAATTGAACTATTGATCGTATTCATAGTTAACGAACTAAGCAATAGTCTTCAGATTTTAAAATACATTTGAACTATTGCTAAATTTCATAGTTCATTTATACTATGAACTAAGCAATTTTTATAAATTTTATAAAATCTATGAATTCAATTTTTAGTCTTTGTAAAATTTGAGTTTCAATTGTTTGATAGGGTAATAAAAATACTATGATGAATAAAAAATTTTTTTTTTCCGTGAATTGACCATTTATTTGATGATTTACGTTTAAAACCCATAAAAACCCATAATTCATGAGCGTAGGTATTTCAGTCAACTATTAGATCGATTGAATCGGTACCATAGCTCTGATACCAATTGAAAGTCCAGGATTCGGCGGGTTTATACGGAAGTTTGGGTAGAAAAGAACTAATTCGGTAGAATATTATTAAGAACGAAGTAAAAGAAGAATGAGATTAGTCATAAGTCGAAAGCTTCCATTCATACCGAAAGAGTACATCTTTTACAAGTTGGAGAAAAAATTTCTCGAGCATTTATTTCCCCTTTGGGAACTCTGAAACTTAACAAATTCTAACACATGAACCTATTTATAGGCATGACTCATCCGTGCGGATGAGTCTTGTTCGTGCGAATGAGCTTCTTCCGTACGGACGAGTCTCATCCGTAAGAACCACTTCTAAGCTCCAAATCTCATGTGTTGGAATATAACTCTCATCTATACAATATTCAACACACGCTCTAACTAGCCTATTCGCACAGTGGCGGACACACAGAATATGCACTAACATCCTCGCGCTTTTACACAGAAAGTTTTATAACTTTTTCAGCTCCATGCCTTAGAAGTTTCATTAATCTTCCTAATTTGTTCCAACACCATTCTAAGCCAAATTTTCCACTAGAAAACACTTGGAACTCCATTTCTTCACATTCCCAAGTTAAAGACGGATACGATTACCTGCTAAAAGACTCAAAAACAAAACATAAACCACAAAAACTATTGAAAATATATAAAATTTAGAAAACTCTACAAAACCTCCCCATACTTGAACTTAATTATGAGGTTTCTCTTTGACTTGGACCCTATCCAACCAGTTCAATTCCACCTGGTCCTCATAAACCATTAAAAAATTTATTGGTGGAATTAGAAATTGTTTTAAAATTTTGAAACATGTTAGACCACCTACTTTTATATTTACCTGGACTATGCCTGATGCGTGGCATGTAGTGAGAAGACTGGTCATGTCTGAACTACAATGGCTCATTCTTCTCCATCTTGTACCAGCCTTTGACCCGCAACCAGATCCGGTTCCCAGGTGCACTTTTCTTCGCCTTCTCCTGTGGTTTTGATTTTTGAGTGGCTTTTATTAATAATACCATAGGCCATCTGTGGTGTTTTTCCTCTACCACCATTTCCACAAAATGATCCCCACACTTAATTTCTTCATCTAATGTAGGTTCGATCATCTTTATCGGTTCACCTTCAAATAGGGCATCAAAGTATGCTATGCCTCCCTTGGGATCAGACTCCCCTACCACTTCGTAAACAGGTAAACTCTCTAGCTCTAGGTCAAAAAACTCATCCTCCTCAGTCAAGACCTTCTCGCCTACCTTATAATCAACCACTTCACCAAACATAAAACTCAAGAAGTCTCCCAATTCTACATTTTCTTCAATTACTTCATTATTCACTAACGACCCCTTGTATTCAACCCACTATTCTTCATCTTCTTCATCATCAGAGTCACCCCAGAAATCATATATAGTAACCTGTGGCACCGGAGGCGGGACTTCATCGTCCATTTTCGTCTCCTTTTTTGGAATGATCTCCTCATCCGACTCATCCTCGTAATCCCTATACGGCTGCTCCTTCCCCAGTTATGGAAACATTTGGAATAATTCTCCCCCATGAGTCATGTAACTGAGGTAATTGCCCTCAACATCATATGTATAACCGCTTTTTGGCGGCTGTTCTATCTAAACTTCTACCTCTTCTTCTTCTTCCTTCAATCTCCTATATTAAGCCACTTACGCATCTACCTCCTCATCACTACAAGAAAAATCAATTATAAACTTACCCTTTTTCTCTTCCCGTTCATCCCGCTGAACCGGTTATGGGACTGAGATGTCCATTATGGTCTCCGACTCTACCTGTACTACCGATGCATTTAGTGTTTTTCGTATTTATGCTAATTCAGCTGCCATCTCTTTTTCCTAATCGAAGCATCTCCTCAGAAGAAAGGTTACTTTCTGCTTGATGTGGCTGCTGATACGGGTCGTCATACTGATATGTGGAATACCCCTGTGAATGATATGGCTGCGACTGCACAAAAGGGTTAACATAATATTGTGTAGTGGACCCCACAAATTGTGGACCTTTAACGGTAAAATGGGGTCCTCCACAAATCTCACAAATAACTAAGACTCAAGAGAAATAAAAGACACGGACCACGACTCAATATACCAAAAGACCTAAACAAAAAAACACACGTAACACAAATATTGCAGATAAGTGTAATCAAAGCTAATAAACGCAATCACCTAAAAGTCCGCGGCAACAACGTAAAAAACTTGATGTGCTCAAAGTGGTTAAATTAATTAACTAAAATTAACCTAAACTAGACACCCTAAGTTTTAAATTTATAAACCTAGACTCTACCTAAACCTAAACCACACAACTGGCAAGTGTACCGGTTAATGCAGTATAGCTAAAGTAAATCCGAGTATCGAACCCACGAGACTCTACTGATTACGAATACTAGACGCGAATAACTTATCTAACTGACTCGACTTAAATTTTTTTTTGTTTGAGGGGGGGGGGGGGTGTTACTAACAACATAATTTCAATTAATTAAAAACTAACTAATAACCATAATAAGACGCGAATTGGGATTTTGGATTGGTTGTGATGATGATAAAGACACCACATAAGTCAGACTCGTACATATGAATGAAACGTTCTATCGATTATGGAACTAATTGTGAAAACCATGATCTTAATATAAACGTTAGGTCTCAAGTGGCGCAGCGGAATAAACGACTCACAACGAACACACAATAATAAACGAGAAAATATAAAGCAAACACACGAACACGAGAATTTTCCATGGTTCGATTCCAGTGGGGAACCTACGTCCACGGGCTGCAACTAGGGATCTTTTGTTAAGCTCTGACAAGTATTACAATTACATAGACGGGATATATATAGAGATTAGATTAGGGTTTGTAATTTAATGAACAAGAAAACTAAATGGGTCTCCATCCAAGTCTTCTAATCATCTAAGCCCAATAACAGTTAATTTAGCCTAAGGACTTCACACATTAAACCCAACAATCTCCCACTTGAAGGCATTGCGACAAACACTAAGTCCGCCAACAAGCACAAAGTAATCCATAAACTTCACAGGAACAGAAGTCTTTCATGTCCAGCTCCTAAGAACAAACCAAACTTCAAACCTTGTATCCCTAATCAACCCAGTTGCAGCCGGCCCAATCATTGTCAGTAAACATAAGGGCCCGTTGAAGCCCCAGATGGCTTCAACCCGGTCTCAAAAGACCCCGTCATCACATCCTCAATCCCAACTGTTTCCTATAGTCTTGAACCATCAGATACAGGGATTGGCAGAGGGACACTCCCCACTAGCAGAAACTTCTTAGGAGAGATTTCATTCAGATTTCTGGTTTTCTGAACCCAACGTCGATTTTCCAGACGGTGACGGAACACTCACCATGCTCCCACTGCTACAAAAATCTCGTACATGTTCAGACCTCCGAATACGCTCAAGCTGATTAACTGAAGTCTCAGAGTCCTTTTCTGCAAACTGGACTCGTTTAACTATCGAATCGGCGAGCCTGACTTTGGCGTTCGTCTTAACAGGGGTGGTCACTTCCCTAGACGGAACATACACCATATATAACGACTGCTTCTTGAAACCCCTGGCAATCATGAGATTTCCCTTAATGACCTTCCACTTTCCACCACCAAACTTAGCGTCCAAGCCTTGTTCAGCCAATTGGCCAACGGAGATCAACTTTGTTTCAAGCTTTGGAACTACCCTAACGTCACACAAAGTCCAAGTAGTGCTGATGTGCACAAAATGCAACATATAAATTACATCAATTGTGGCATAAAACTAACCCTTTTTTAGTACTATTGTTGGAAAAAAGTGTGCTTTTGTCTTCCTTTTGTATTTTCAGGATTAAATGAGCTCAAATGAACAAAAGAAGCAAAAAAGACAGCTAAATCTAACATAAATACAAGAAAAGGAACAAACGTGGCATGCCCGACCTCCCCGACAGCATCTTTCCAAGTAAAACAAGAGAACAGAAGGCTGAACACGCCCCGTGCTCAGTGAACACGGGGCGTGCCCAAGTGCCAGCATAAAAGACAAAGCTATAGAAGCTTCTATCGCCCACCACGGGGCCGTGCTCAGCGGACACGGGGCCGTGGTCAAATATAAGATTCGCAGAATCCAGGCAAATCTTGATAGTACAGATATGCTTCTGCACACGGGGGCGTGCCCAGCGGACACGGGGGCGTGGTCAACTAATGCAGACAAACTGTAATTAATGAAGACAGAGAAGAAGATGGACACGGGGCCGTGTCCGAGCTACTGTTCAGCCTATAAATAGGGGTGCTTGGCTCATTTGCAAACCATCCCTTGGCACACCACCTCTCTCACACTTCACCGACCACCATCACAACACCATCATCCACCACCATCATCCATTGTCCATCATAGAGTGTGTGAGTCGTTTCGGGATCCAAGATTGATCGTAAGAGTTCTTGACAATCAAAGGCCATGTTTTCCTAAGTCTCTTACATCACTTGGTGAAGACAAGTGTCTAGTGTAATACTTTTTATTTTTAATATTTTCGCACTTTTTACTTGGTTTTGTATTAATGACTTTAATAACTAGTTTCTTATGTTGAAGGTGATTCTTCCTTATCGTTTGTCCGTGGTGTCTTGGCATTATTTTACTGTCTATATAAAATAAAAGATTTTCACCATTCATATCTCCACGGTCTATATGGAGATATGTTGGCTACCTGGTCGGGGGTTAAGGGAACGGTTTGGTAAGAGTCTTGCCTTGTTCAGTTTATAGATCCTGCAAGGACCTGGGTCAAATTTAGTTGGACCTCCTTCAATACCCCCGGTATTGGATGGCGGGGGTCCAAACTCTTTGATCTCCTCATATGTAAGCTACTATTAATACTTTAATCCGGCTACTTAGGACCGTATCCCTGCTGACTCAGACTACTTAGCCGAGGGTAACGTCACCTCCAAAAGAGGGGCCTACCATAATATGCATTAATAACTTAATTAATTATCTTTCAATAATCCGACCCTTTAGGATTGTATCATTGCTGACTCAAACTACTGGGTTGAGGGTAACGTCACCTTCAAAAGAGGGGCCTACTACAATAACTAAGATAGTCTCTTAAAAAGTGGTAACGTGCGGAAATAATCAAATGTTACACTATACATGAGTCGGAGCCAAGTGATTCATCTTGTCTATCTGTTTTTACTTTTATTTTATTTTTCAACATTTTAGTTAGTTTTTATTTTTCTTATTTAAAAACCTTTTTCTAACTTTTTGATTTGATTAGACGTTGAGGATAAACCGGTACTAAAAGCTCTTGTGTCCTTGGACGACCTCGGTATCTTACTAACACTATACTACGCTCACGATGTGTGCACTTGCCCATATGTGTGTTTGGTGTTAGTAAAATATCGTGTTTTATAAATTTAAAACTTGACTAACGTGTAAAAAGGGCTTAAAATATACTTAAATATATATACACACCACACACGCATCAAGTGCCCAAAGTAGTAACCAGATCCAAATCCCCCATGCCAATCACATCAAGAATTTCACCTTTTCCCAGCCTAACCTTGCCAAAATCACCTTCTTTAACATTCCGCATGCCATCATTGCTATGGGTAGCATGGAACGATGCACCGGAATCCATGACCCAGGATTCCACGCTACTTTCAACGGAAAGTATCAGGGCCTCATCTTCAGAGTCGCTTACTGCAGCAATGTGTAATCCATTAGAATTCTTCTACTCTCCACTAGAATTCTTATTTGGACATTAACTCCTGTAATTCCCCTTTTTGTTGCAGTCCCAACAACACACACTCGGACGAGCCCTAGACGAGCTCCTGCCCCGACCCTTGCTGCTCCCACTATTCCTGCTATTATCCCTTCCCCTGCCAACATGTAACATCTCAGAAGACGACCCTTTAGTAATCCTGTGACGAACATCCTCACCTAATACCAAATCCCGCATCTTTTCAAATGTTAACCCTTCAGGCCCCACCGAGTTAGTGACAGCAGTCACCGTCCCGGACCAACTATCAGGGAGTGAAGATACCAAAAACACAGCTTTGGTCTCATCATCAAATTTCATTCCCACAGACGACAGTCTGGACAGAAGAGAATTCAAATTATTTATGTGCTCGGTCACTAAGCGTTCCTCTTTCATTCTCATCGTGAACAACTCTCTCATCAAAAACACTTTGTTAGCTGCAGACAGTTTTTCATACATGTTTGACAGGGCTAACATCATACCACGCGCAGTGGTTTCAGACATGATGTTAGAAGCAATGCCCCTCGTCAGTGACAACGTAATAACCCCTCTAGCCTTCTTGTCCTTGGCATTCCACAGAGCTTCTTCAGCTTTATCCATTTTCTCCGGTTTTTCTTCAAGTACCATATCCAAGTCTTTTTTACCCAACAATGCTTCTATCCGCATTTTCCACCAACTAAAATCCGAACCGTCAAACTTTTCAATCACCAACTTTCCGTCTTCATCCATAATGACAAACGAAAACAGACCAAAGTTACCCGGCTCCAAAAGGTTATAATGACTAGTAAAAAAACTAACAAACAAAACCCAGTACTCTTTTCAAACAAATACCCAACCACAAACTCAAAGCAAACCTGAATGACTCGAATAATAACCCAAAACTTGAACACCCAAAACGCGAACAACAACCCGAACAAACTGTAATCAGAAAACAAGAATGAGTGAACCTGTCTCTCCTGACTGCGGCTGAAAAAAGGGTAGTAAACAGAGATTCCTAAGGATGTCACAATCGGCAACGACAATTCAATTTGTTTCGGTGGTGGCGTATTATCAAGAGTGAATGTTTATATGAATAAACCTAATTGCTAAACCAAGGAAAAAATCAAAAAAAGGCGACGGCAGCAGAAGGTTTTTACCACAAAACCTACAAGACAAAAAAAAAAGAACAATAATGTGCACCTCTTTCGTTTACCAGCAAACTAGTTCAACCAATAAAATTCATTTTTTTTCTTAATCGCCTCTTGATCACAAAAAATCAATAGCCAAAGGAGGCTAATTATTTAGCCTCGAATTTTGTGCGACAAAATAACTTTTGTTTCCAAGGTGTCTTGAAACGAACAGCCGTTAGCCCAAAAATATTGTGAAACGTTACGTGAATCCAATTAGCCGAAGCTCTGATACCACTTGTTAGGTCTCAAGTGGCGTAGCGGAATAAACGACTCACAACGAACACACAATAATAAACGAGAAAATATAAAGCACAAACACACAAACACGAGAATTTTACGTGGTTGGATTCCAGTGGGGAACCTACGTCCACGGGCTGCAACTAGGGATCTTTTATTAAGCTCTGACAGGTATTACAATTACATAGATGGGATATATATATAGAGATTAGATAAGGGTTTACAATTTAATGAGCAAGAAAACTAAATGGGTCTCCATCCAAGTCTTCTAATCATCCAAGCCCAATAGCAGTTAATTTAGCCCAAGGACTTCACACATTAAACCCAACACTAAACTCAAAGGATAACCTATAGGACCCTCGACCCTTCTCGAGAAGAAACCTATGGAAACCTAAAAGCCGTTAAACTACCAGTTTTAGAGGCTTCCCTCACGGGCTTTCCTACTCTAATAATAAAGTACCATCTAGAAAATCTACCTCACGACGCGATAGTCACATGTAACTATGGATTCCTGATCAGACTCGATAAGCAAGTAGTGAAAGGGAAACTAGGTAGATCTTCTCACAAATCCTCTAATCCTAGCAATCAAACACTAAAGATAGGTCGACAACCTCTCATCTCACAGCTATCGGGATTGGTAGAATACTTAACCCTATTCAAATTACAATTATATTCCTATGGTTCACTACGTCTTGCAAAATATCCAATAGTCAAGAACACACACTAAATGACCTAGATGCAACTATTATTTAAAAGAAATTCAACTAGCAACATGAGGGATAATAATTATTCAATGATAAAGATTAAATATGCATATACGAAAGGTCATAAAAAACCATGTTTTTACTTTAATATTAAAATCCTTAAAATAAACTTCCAAACCGATAAATCAAAATGTCAAACATAATGTGTATTCATCTATCCTAGGCAGTGAAAAAGTCTAGCAAAGAACCGTAGTCAAAATAATAAATAAATCTGAACTAAGTAGGAATGCATGATTATAGATTCAAAGAATATAAAGATATAAAAATCGAAACTAATAAATTACGAAATTGACTCGACACTTGAACACGAACCAATAATTTTCTTCTTCTTCTAATAGTCCTCTTCCTCTTGCGCAACAGTGGGTATCTTCTTTTAATAAAGAGTTAACTGCCATTTTCGTCCCTGTGGTTTGGTCACTTTGGCCATTTCAGTCCATTTTTCAAAAATGCGCCATTTTCGTCCCCCACGTTCTGGAAAGGTGCCATTTCAGTCCAAAAATCATAACCCAGTTAAGTCAGTTTGTAAATAAGGACTGATTGTGTAAATTTGTAACATAAAGGACTGATTGTGTAAATTTGAAAAATGGACTGAAATGGCAGTTAACACCACCACCACTAGCCCTGCCACCACCACCACTCCGCTGCCACCACCACCACCACCGCCACCACCGCCACCACAGCCACCACAGCCCTGCCACCACCACCACTCCGCTGCCACCACCACCGCCACCACAGCCACCACCGCCACCACAGCCACTGCCACCACCACCACCACCGCCGCCGCCGGAACCACCACCACCAACGTCATGGCAAGACCCATATTTTCAGACGTTTGTATGTAATATAAAGTCAGAATTTATTGTATTTAATCCGAAAAGTAAACGAGCAAAACAAAGGAACGAGAACGGTATACCGAAACGAAAAGCTTGCGGGTTACGGGGACGTCTTGGAATTGAATTTATAAATTTTTTTGCAACAAAATTATCGTTAAAACTTTAGATGCCAAATGTTGCACTTCCAAAATTCTGGATTGGAATTGAATTTATAAATTTTTTTGCAACAAAATTTTCATATTTGCAGTGTTTTTCATATTGTATACTGGATTGCGTATTTAATAACAAATAAACGTGTATTTATCTTTGAATTGTAACGTACCATGCTGCATTTTATATATCAAATATGTCATAAACTAAATTATCATACTGTTATGATTATTTGCAGGCGTTGGTCACATAACCTTGATTTGCAGGGATATCCAAAAGTTGACTTATGTAGAGCTTATAACAAGAAACTGCATAAACTGTATATTGTACATTATGTAAACATTTGTTCGAGCGTTGGGACCAATCGATTCCTCTTCAACATTAGATCATCTATATTGACTTAGGAGAAACCACATTTTGAGCTACTGATAGTGCAGCCAATTTGGTATAATAATGTATATAGAATTTCATGCAGTTGGTGAATTTTAACATGACCTTAACCGCCAAATGTTGGATCGATCCCACTACAATCTGTCGTTTTGTGTCGAATCTAATGGATTATAGAAGTTCCGCAGATCCCCACAAACATCTAGTTCCACCCCTGCTCATTTCTGCAACTCGCCGGAGTTCGGAGTTCATCGGAGAAGACGACCGGAGAAGACGAAGACGTCCCCGTAACCCGCAAGCTTTTCGTTTCGGTATACCGTTCTTGTTCCTTTGTTTTGCTCGTTTACTTTTCGGATTAAATACAATAAATTCTGACTTTATATTACATACAAACGTCTGAAAATATGGGTCTTGCCATGACATTGATGGTGGTGGTTCCGGCGGCGGCGGTGGTGGTGGTGGTGGTGGCAGTGGCTGTGGTGGCGGTGGTGGCGGTGGTGGTGGCAGCAGAGTGGTGGTGGTGGCAGCGGAGTGGTGGTGGTGGCAGGGCTTGGTGGCTGTGGTGGCGGTGGTGGCGGTGGTGGTGGTGGTGGCAGCGGAGTGGTGGTGGTGGCAGGGCTAGTGGTGGTGGTGGTGTTAACTGCCATTTCAGTCCATTTTTCAAATTTACACAATCAGTCCTTTATGTTACAAATTTACACAATCAGTCCTTATTTACAAACTGACTTAACTGGGTTACGATTTTTGGACTGAAATGGCACCTTTCCAGAATGTGGGGGACGAAAATGGCGCATTTTTGAAAAATGGACTGAAATGGCCAAAGTGACCAAACCACAGGGACGAAAATGGCAGTTAACTCTTTAATAAAATATATATCGACCTCCATGATATACGATATCACTATTATTATACATATTATTTCAAAGTTGTCATAAACAGTATAATTATTAGTTTCCTTTCAATATATATATATATAGGGTAGGGTTCCAGCGTGAACAACCTCCCAAGAGTGAACTGCGTGAACAGATCTGGACCCTTGATATTTATGATCTTGAGATTATTGATGAGTGGCATGATTGTAATTAATTGGTTAATTGATACTATTTAATTAAAGAAATAAGGGTATATGGGTAATTACTCTATTAAATAATTCAAAACCAAAACCCTTAAAAGTTTCCATATTAACCAGATCCTGTTCAAATATACAGAGGAGCTTTCTCTCTCACCATTACCGCCGACAACAAAGAAAACTATCATTGGAGCTATCTAATCGATGGAATACACAGCCGGAAATCATTGTTCGAATACACAGAGGAGGTCGGTCGAAGGCTATGTCTCACCATCGCCGCCGTCATGGAGGAAAACCAGAGGAGGACCGTCGAAGATATCCAGTCGCCGGAATACTCATATGATTTTCAACAACAAAGGTACACAATGATAAAGTATAAAAGTTTATATGATTCAGTAAATCGTTGCATGTTTTATAATTCTTCTAAGAACATCAAATCGGAAGTTAGGGTTTCTAAAAGTTGTTTAATCAATAGGTTTTGCTACAATGGTGTGTTTCTGATCAATTGTTGTTCGAGTATATGCTTAATTTTTTGAAGGATAGGGTTGATTTAACAAGATAGTGGATTATACATTGTTTTTATTCGATGTACACATGTGTATTTTGTGCGTATTTTTCTGAATGCCAATGTATAAGTGTATACACATGTGTATGTTGATGTTAAGCTGATCTGAACTATATATGTTCTGCAGACTGTTTTTTTAACCATATGTTAGTTTTGTCCGGTGTACACATGTGTATATACATTTAATTCAAATAAGTACACCTGTGTACTCATATGTATACACATCATGTGTCACACCTGCTAGATGAACGTCTTCGCGCTATCTCTTGATTTAAAGGAACTGAAGATCTTTCTTATGATAAATTACCTATCAGTCCTTTTACGTATGATTATTTCAAAGTTAAAACGATATCATCAGCTCCGTCATATACTGTGCGGCGAAACAGTGGCTAGTGACGATAATTCAGTATCCAGCAGCCAGCAATGGTGTGAAGCGATTGAAAAATAATTGTCGTTAACGTTGTTTCATAGTTCATCGATGGTTAGTTATATTATTAGATTTCGTGTTTATAGATATAATTATATAAATATTGTAATCTTAATTCTTACATTAACTTTCTTTTTGGAAGGTGAGGGCTGCAACGGTGACGTGTTTTGTAGGAATAACGTCTAGCATTTTCTTTTCACTTCCAGAAGACAAACAGGATCAGATTATCAGTTATTCTGTAAGATATTAATATAGTTATCTTATTTTAAAAATCTTTAATATTACTATTTTCATTTTGTTGAAAACTTCTATAGATCAACGTGGCTTTTAACGATGAGGTCCCGTCTGTAAGATCTGTTGCTCGTCGTGCAATTGGCGTCATTCCGTGTTTTCCACAAGCTTTAAAGAGGTAATAGTTTTCCAAGAAATTATCGTATCGTAGATTTGCATCTGAAGTTTAAAGTTTGAATATATATAATGATATAATATTGTCTGAATGTATAGTGTGGAGATTCTTGGCAAGTTTATAAATGCTGCTGAAATCAAGAGTACATAAGGTGTAAAGGCTACTGTACACTTATGTAATGCACTGTTGTGCACATGTGTACAGACTGTTGTGCACATGTGTACAGACTGTTGTACACAGATGAACATACCAGTGTACACCGAAGTACCTGCTAACCCGACATGATTGACACCCCTAGTTATCGATCTATAGTCTATATATGGATGTAGCTTAATAAAAAATTTCAGCTAGTAAATTAGATGACTAAACTACAATGTTATATTTTGTTCCGAGTGTTTCTTGTTTGATATTTATGCAGGCTTTGGCCCGATTTCAAGAAGTTAGTAACAGATACACCCAGCAATACGCAAGCTAGTAGTAATAACGGTGGAAATGACAGAAAAAATCCAGGTGGTGATGGTGAAAACATCCCCAGTCCGAGCGAAGAAGGAACTTCGGATCCCAAAAATGGTTCAATCTTAACCTTAAAGGCGATAGAAAATCTGGTTAATGACATGCGTTATGGGTTTATTCGGTGTGAATCTTTTTGTGTTTTGTTTATATTCGTAGTGGCTTGTTAGTAATCAAAATCAAGGATTGTTTTGTTCATATAAGCTTTACATCATTTGATGAACATTCTATACGTTCTTTATCTTCTTTAGCATTGTACATATGTGTAAATATCCAAGTACACCTGTGTACACAATGCACAGGTAAATATCCGTATCATCAGTATGGGTATCAAATGTGTGATTAACTTTGTTTTCGTTGCGAGCTTTGAATTTGTCAGTTATCATTTGCGCGTCTCTATCACCAATAAAATCTCGAATGTCCGGTACCTAGTCCCATTGGGAGTTTCATAGACGTTACTCGCAACCGACTCCGCACAATTACATTACACAAGGTTGGTTAAAAAAAGGACAACAATGCTGAGGGTCTTCAAAGGCTCATTAACTAAAATTATGCTATTTACATGCAACGACAATTGTATCATACACATGTGTACTATCGTGTTGGCATGTATAGAAGAAGCAGTACACATGTGTACCTCGGACCTAAATATTATACACAAACAAAAAATGACTAAAAACTCAAGTTTTACAAACCTGGTTTTACAGTGGATTGCTATTTACAAAGGAACTGAACACTCTTGTATACATGAATTTAGCAAAAAGATAATTATAAAAGAAACATAATCAAATCACATTTAGTTACCAAAATATAATACCATAATATCAAACTATATGCTTCTAGATTGATTGATATTTGAATGAGAAAATAACCTAAATAGGTGTCCAACCACAAGGATCAGGATAAAGATCTGACCCATTCCACCAATTACCCACAAATCCTTGAATAGCAGAGTATATAGCATCTTGCTCTGTTTTCACCATTAGAGCTCCAACTGAATCTCCATTACTATCTCCATTAACACAAGTTCCAATCAACAAACCATCATCAAAACAACAAAATACCCATCAATTCTACACCTTAAATCCATCACAATTCCTCTGTTTCACAGTTTCACTCACCACTAAAGATCTTGACAATTAGAAATCAATACACAACAATTGTCCGACGGAATCTTAGTCCGAATCCGATTAATGTACACTGATTATTCTTCGCCGAAATCTTAGTCCGGCTCCGATTAATGTCCGACGGAACAAAACTACAACACCCAATCAAATACCGGCAACGATACAATTGACGGCGAGAAATAATCGATCTTCAGGCGAAATATGACGTGATGAACGACCAAATATGAACTTGAATTTTCTGGGTTTATGAACGTGATGAACGGCTGACGTGAAGATTGGATGAATCGCATGAAAATATGGATATTTGTTAGAGATTATCGATGACAATCTTAAAAAATAAAAAATATGTTAAAGATTTTGAAATAATATTCTTATTATGTAACTGATATTGGATTAATAATAAAATGATTTGAATTCAACTTTTTATAAAATTACAATCCTACCCTTGTCAACTATATATGAAATGAAGGGTCCAGATCAGTTCACGCAGTTCACTCTTGGGATTTTGTTCACGTTTGAACCTAATCCTATATATATATATATATATATATATATATATATATATATATATATATAGGGTTGGGCTTAATAGGAAACCCCATCTTTTTTAGAAAACTATGCAAACCCATTGTCATCCATTGATTAACAACCATCCACCTTGATCAATGGCTCTTATCATTTTGGAAAGAATTATAATTAAAAGAAATAGTATAATACAAATTTGAAAGTCTGGGAGGGCATTTTCGGTAGAACACAACCCACCTTTTGGCATTGAAAATGACAAAACCCACTTGTGTCATAATCTCTCTCCTCTTTCTTCTAGTCAAATCTTTCAATAAACTATTATCTCTCTCCTCTTTCTTCATCATGTGAAAAGAAGAAAGCTTCATGGTCTTCAATGGTGATCTTCAATGGTGATCTTCATTTGAAGATAATTTCAGCATTATGTGGTCTGAAAAAATCACAAAGACACACGCACGAGTGTGTGTGTGAGAAGAGCGATGACAAGATGAATGTTTTTAGAGAGAGAAAGTTGATGTTTTAGATAGAGAAACAACAATCTTTATCACAAAGACACACGCACGAGTGTGTGTGTGAGAAGAAGGTTTGAAGATCTTCTTCATGTTCATCGGACGGGTATAGATCCGGTAAGTGTTCTTGAAATATCATTTCACACTTTGATTTTAATTGTCATTTACTTTGATTTTCGTTCTTCACAATTGGTTTTATTTTTTCCAGAATTAAGAATGTTGCCAAAAGATTAATTATTTTTCAATATCATTGATTATTGTTTCAAAAAAAAAAGAATGACGTTTATAGGTAATAAATTTCAATACTATTGATTTTAGTTTGGTTTTCATTCTTCTGGTGTTTATAAATTTTGATTTTGATTCATGAATTACTTGTTTTGGTTTCAAACTCGTTTGATTTTGATCCATGGATTAGTTATTTTTGTGTTAAAAAAATGTGTTTGGTGGTTTGGGGATTTTGATCTGAACAGTAACTGTTTTTTTGTTGGTTTGGTTGCCTTGTTTGGTGCTTTTTATCTGAATAGTAACTGTTTTTTGTTGGTTAGGTTGCTTTGTTTTGGGCTTTTGATCTGAATAGTAACTGTTTTTGTGTGTTATAGTACAGAAACAGACCCATAACATGTGTTAATCCCCTGTTAGAATGATATATAACGTGTCTTGCTTTACAGAAACAGACCAATAAAGATATTCAATCGACAAGCTGGATGGATGTAGGCGACGTTAATGCGGGGACATGTGTTAAAAAAAGATATTCAATAGGTCACATTTTTTTGGGAAGGAACTCTTCGTTCATTTATAACATGTGTTAGTGGTTCATGCTGTAACAGAACACCATGATGTCACCTGACATCTGTTCATGTATAACTTGTGTTAAGCCACTGTTAGAATGATATATAACGTGTGTTAACCTTGGTTACTAGTAATATGTAATGTGAGACTCTTATTATTTTATCTAGGACGTGTTGTTAAAAATGTTCTGGCCTCCCGAACTTCTGCCTTGAAGTCGACCTCAGCATAGTTGGGTTGCTTTTGGGCTCTATGCATCCATTTTGTGTGTAACTTGCTTGTAGGCACTGTAGCTTTTTACAAGTTTACCAGTACATTAATCTCTAACACATGTTATGTGTAAAAGAAACTTTTTTCTTTCGGCATACATGCATCCATTCTATGAGTATTGGTGTTAATAGGGCCTTAACACACATTTGTTATCTCACGTAATATAGTAACTTGCTTCTAGGCAATCTATCTTTTGACAAATTTACCAGTACATTAATCTTTAACACATGTTATATGCAAACGAACAATTTTTCTTTTCGGCCTCTATGCATCCATGGATGGCGTATTTAAAACACGTCTTAATGAGGGATTAACACACGTTGAATTGGTTATCTCACGCTGTTTAGGCAATGAAATTAAGACAATGCTCTTTGACAACATGAAAAACCAAATCTCTGCATACAAATTTACCAGTACATTACTCTCTAACACATGTTATATTTAAACGAAGATTTCTTTTCCTAAGCAATGTAACTTTCCAAAATTACCGGCACATAAATGGTCAGCTTCAAATTATACATTTAATGCTAACCTATATATTCTTATGTTTCGGTGGCCACACGTGTTGTAATTCACTACCAAGCAATTCGTTCACAACCCGAGCACACCCCGTATAGGACACGAATTTGCGTATAAATGTCCCGTGCTCTTCAAAT
Source organism: Helianthus tuberosus (assembly GCA_030545235.1). Lineage (NCBI taxonomy): Eukaryota > Viridiplantae > Streptophyta > Magnoliopsida > Asterales > Asteraceae > Helianthus > Helianthus tuberosus. The sequence continues at coordinate 6,567,324 of CM060359.1, forward strand.
GGGGTCATCACAATGTCATTGGTACTCCTGTTGACTTACCAATTTCATGCAAAGGACGAGTCAGCAAATTTAGCAGATAAACAGCAAAGACAGACCGTCAACGGAAGCTCCATCCCTTCTTAGTCCGCCATGAGACTCACCAACAAGCAAAAAAGGATATTTGTGTTACTATTGGGCTCTATGCATCCATTTTTGTTGTAAACTCACCAACAAAAATGTTTTGTGTTGGAGTCACCCGTTTTTGACGCATGCTGACATGTTAACAAACGTTATATATCATATGTTCCAGATGTTAATGAAAACAAATGTGAAAACAAACGCTGACATAAACGTAACACATGTTAATGAAAACAAATGTGACCTTACATGTACACTAACACATGTTAGTATCTGACCAACTATTGGGGGTAGTCATTTTTCCATCGTGCGATCCATTCGGCCTTAGAGAAACAAAAATGATATTTTTTGGATTCAACAACACGTACCAGTAACACATGAACCACCTAAGAATTTATACACACGTACCAGTAACACATGAACCACCAAATATCCCCTGGAAGTCATTGTCCATCGAAGGAAAAATTACTGCGTTTCATTTTATTTATTCCCAAGTTACCTATACATGTGTTACCATACATGGTCCGCTATTCATATTTGACGTTACCTGCCATCCTCCTGCTGTCTGTACATGTTAACACACGTTATACACATGAACCACTAACACAAGAGCCACCAACTATCCCCTGGTACTACTGGGGAAAGTCATTTTTCCATTGAAGGAATAAATACGGCGTTTCATTTTATTTATTCCCAAGCTACCTATAAATGTGTTACAATATGTGATCCGCTAATCATATTGCACATTTACATGCCATCCTCCTGCTGGCTGCACATGTTAACACACGTTATATTTCGTGTATATCGGGAACTTAACACATGTTAATGAAAACACGTATGTTACACACGTTATATTTTTGTTTGTGTGTACCATGTGCCATTCTCAAATGTTGCTGCTTTTGTACTCGTACTCAATCATCCCCTACGTAATTTCGTCATTGTTGTACACTCAGCAAAATAAAAAACAAATGCAGGAATCTCTGTTTGGAAAACTACAAATAAAAGTTTTGTGTGTTTGTACCATGTTGGCGCCATGGTTCAGGATGTTTGCTTTTGAACTACTGGTTTATTTAAATGTTATAAATATACCAATTAATTGACAACCATAGATCTAGTTAATAAAACATAATCAATGGTTGATGTTTGGCTTCATAGAATTTCACAATGATTTCGAATGTCAATCTATGCTGAGGTCGACTTCAAGGCAGAAGTTCGGGAGGCCAGAACATTTTTAACAACACGTCCTAGATAAAATAATAAGAGTCTCACATTACATATTACTAGTAACCAAGGTTAACACACGTTATATATCATTCTATCAGGGGCTTAACACATGTTATACATGAACACATGTCAGGTTACATCATGGAGTTCTGTTACAGCATGAACCACTAACACATGTTATAAATGAACGAAGAGTTCCTTCCCAAAAAATGTGACCTATTGAATATCTTTTTTTTAACACATGTCCCCGCATTAGCGTCGCCTACATCCATCCAGCTTGTCGATTGAATATCTTTATTGGTCTGTTTCTGTAAATCAACACACGTTATATATCATTCTAACAGGGGATTAACACATGTTATGGGTCTGTTTCTGTACTATAACGCACAAAAACAGTTACTATTCAGATCAAAAGCCCAAAACAAAGCAACCTAACCAACAAAAACAGTTACTATTCAGATCAAAAAGCACCAAACAAGGCAACAAAACCAACAAAAAAAACAGTTACTGTTCAGATCAAAATCCCCAAACCAACAAACACATTTTTTTAACACAAAAATAACTAATCCATGGATCAAAATCAAACGAGTTTGAATCCAAAACAAGTAATCCATGAATCAAAATCAAAATTTATAAACACCAGAAGAATGAAAACCAAACTAAAATCAATAGTATTGAAATTTATTACCTATAAACGTCATTCTTTTTTTTTTGAAACAATAATCAATGGTATTGAAAAATAATTAATCTTTTGGCAACATTCTTAATTCTGGAAAAAATCAAACCAATTGTGAAGAACGAAATCAAAGTAAATGACAATTAAAAACCAAAACCAACTTATTATTGACAGGATCTTGATTCTTCGACAGTAACTTGGTTCTTCGATTTCTTTTAAGAAATTAACATGTAAAGTTGAATTAGGGGTGTAAAAAAGAAAAAAAAAACTCGAACCCATAAAAAAAAAGGATGAAAAACCTTGATCATTCTTGTCCTCGTCAGTAGGGAACTCGTTGTGAATGACGTTCCCGTCAGTGGGGATCTTGAAATGGAGGTTTTGAAATGGTGGATCTTGAAACCGAAATTAAGTTCATGGAAATGGATCTTGGGTAGAACTTGAAACAGATATGAAGTTAATGGAAAATGGAGGTTTTGAAAGGGTGGATCTTGAAACACAGAGATGAAGTTAATGAAAAAATGAAGGTTTTAAATGGTGGATCTTGAGTTTTGAAAGTAGATTTGGATGTGATGGGTATTAATTATTGTCAAATCAAATAGGGGAAAATATCTAAGATAGATGTGAAAATACCATAATGCCCTCAAAGACAAAAAGAATATGATATTTACTATGGACACGTGGCAAAATCTAGACCATGCATTGGGTTTGCAAAGTTTTCTAAAATTCAAGGGTTTTTTATAGAGCATTACCCTATATATATATATATATATATATATATATATATATATATATATATATAGGGTAGGGTTCATGCGAGAACCACCTTTATTGCGAGAACCGCGAGAACCAATGTGAACAGGGGGTATTATTGTAATTAAATATTGAATGTTAATAACACGGTGTCTACAATCTCTGCAATTCGATTTCCTGGTGTCTACAATCTCTGCAATTCGAGTTCCATTGCCATCATCACCGTATCATCGTACAAATCAGGGCACGATTCAGGGCACAAATTGAACAAAATCATTCATCATCGGTTACTGATTGTTATTACATTCACTAATTGACTGCAAAATCATCGATTACCATTGCTCAACATGCCCTAGAAATCAGAAATCGTGTCGATTCAGGGCACAAATTGAACAAAATCATTCATCATCAGTTACCTGATTGTTATTACATTCAGTAATTGATTACAAAATCATCGATTACCATTGCTCGACATGCCCTAGAAATCAGAAATCGTGTCCGTTTATTGATCGTTGATCGGCTATCCCTGCCAAATCTCAATTAGTCGCCAATCACGCCATCTAACACTCGGTAAGAATCTGATTATTACTAGTAGATATATGTATTGTTCTTTAGGTATCTGTTTTTTATCAGTAATTTTGATTTCCATCAATGATTTATATAAATGTGATTTAACTCGTTGATCTGTTAACTGTGCTTGTTATGTTATCGCACAGATCTTATAAAGGGCCATAGCTAACCTAGTATGTATATGTGAACCAAATAAAGTTAATAATATCATTCATGTGCATAGTGAATTTGAACAGGTTTGTTTAGGATACGTGTATATGATTTTGGGTAATTAGAAAATGCTGGTGTTGTTGTTTTGGGTAATGCACATGTGCATAGTGAACTTGTGAAGTTTTGTGTAAGATACGTGGTTTTGTGTAATTAGGATATGATGGTGTTATTGTGATTTTGTGTAATTAGGATATGATGGTGTTATTGTTTCATGTGATTCACATGTGCATAGCAAACATGAGCAGCTTTGTTTAATATACGTGTATATGATTCTGTGTAATTAGATTTTGTTGATGTTGTTGTTTAAATTGATGCATATGTGCATATTGAATTTGAACACATAACATTAAACTTTACATATGGATTGATTTTAAGCATCATTATACGAATACGTGATGCACATGTGCATATAGATGCACAAATTCATATCGTTACAGTGATGAAAAAGTTTGTTTAATGCACATACTAATTGAAATTGCATGTTTGATTAAATTATGTTTCAATTATTATTGTGGGAAAAAAAATGGAAAAAAAACGAAGAAAATAACACTTTTGTTGAGATCGAATGACAAAGGGGCAACAAAACTGCCAGATGATAAGGAAGGTGAATACAAAAGTGTTAAGTGAAAAGCCAAAAAAGGTTGGTTATTAGTCGATTATGCAGTTGGTAATATATGCACATGTGCATCCAATTGTTACTTTCTGTTGAACGATATTCTTTGATGTCACGTGCAGTTACGGCAGGATAAAGAAATACAAGGAATAGGACAAGTAGACGAATGCACGATGTGATGGATCTTATGTGATGGATGATAAGGGCGACAAGACAGTGGAAAACATTAATGAAAGAAAGTTAGATAGAACGATGTTATATTGAAAATTATGGTTGTTTGTTGTATGATGGTTTATATGTTAGTTATTTTCTTTTAACGATAATTTATATTTGTTTATTGGACGATGACGACTATGTGATTGTTAATTCCATAATTTGATGTAATATGGTATAGTATATGTTGGAAATGCACATGTGCATAAGGTGGATTAGTATGCATAGTGGTGATATATGATGTGTTACCGGATGATTATATTCAGTTTACAACGTTTTCAAATGTTATAAGGTGGTTGGTATAGTATATGTTAGAAATACGCAAGTGTGTAATATTGTGACGTAAATGATTGTGTTGCCTATGCACATGTGCATATTTATATATTATGATGCATAGTGGTAATTCATGATGGTGTTTGGTATAGGACATGTAGTTTACAATGTTGTATGGTATCTGGTATAATATATGTTGGAAATGCCCAGGCACATATTGATGTGATATAATGTGTGGCATAAATTATGTTGGCAATGCACATGTGCATGACGTAAAGGTAGTAATGTTTAATGTTGTTTGACATAGTATATGGTGGCAATGCACATGTGCATAATGTATACGTTGCAATGTATAATAGGTGGATTGAAAATTGAGTACATGCACTTAAAACATAATGACATTAGAAACAGTGAATCGACAAGTTTAGATGCTAAATGTTGTATGGTGTCTGGTATAACATATGTTGGAAATGCCCAGACACATATTGATGTGATATAATGTGTGGCATAAATTATGTTGGCAATGCACATGTGCATAACGTAAAGGTAGTACTGTTTAATGTTGTTTGACATAGTATATGGTGGCAATGCACATGTGCATAATGTATACGTTGCAATGTATAATAGGTGGATTGAAAATTGAGTACATGCACTTAAAACATAATGATATTAGAAACAGTGAATCGACAAGTTTAGATGCTACGGTTTAAATGTTGAAAATGCACGCGTTGGGTAATGCACATGTGCATGTGTTGAAATAGTGGACATATTGGTAATTTATGTTAAATGGACATGAATAAAACAATGAATATTACACCGTTAAGTAGATAAACAATAAGTATAAACAATGAATGTAAACAAAAAACAAGTGATAATCAATATATAAGTAGTTGCGTGTGGAAAATCCAGTTGTTGTATCATAAGTGTTGTACATCATCACAATGTCCTCTTAGTGATTAAACGTTCTATTTAGAGTAGGGAATTCAGCATCAACATCAGTGCCAACCCCACCCATCTTGACCCGTCTTCACTCTGGTGTTTCTCAGCACACCATAAGATGCATAAACTCCACCCATGCCTCCCCGGTTGTCGGCTTGTTCTTCCATTTTTTTTTTGTAGTTGTCCGCCACCCAAGACCCTATGTTTAATGCCAGTATGTACATAATTGGATAGTCATCCATAAGGCACCTGTTCAGAATCCATACATAAACAGGATCCATACATCAACGACATGGTATAATTTTCAACATAATGCACATGTGCATATAAGTTAATACAATATCATTTACAATCAACATGATGCACATGTGCATATAATTTAATACAACATCATTTACAGTCAATATAATGCACATGTGAACATCATTTAATACAATATCATGTACAAAAGTATAAACATCGTTTACAGTCAACGTAATACCTTTAGTCACAAATCGAATGAATTGCAACTCTTGATGGTCTGTATTTATAGGTGTTGCATGATTGACAACAGATGGACCACCAAAGTCGGCATCAGATGTTGTATGATTATGATATTCAGACAATATATGAGGAGGTTCATCGGATATACGAGGATCGACACGAAGACACCGTATGCCATTGTAAACATCGTGCCGACTGCAACCGCCATCTATATGCCATGAAAACCACCGTGCACGGCTATCCGCCGCCGACTCTAAGCAAAACGCGACGCCATCTTTTGTCATTTGAACGTTGCAATCGATTATGTCTGCCCCGTCATTGATTGCCTTCTTGTATGCGAGATCGGTGCACCCAGGGTAGTCGATACTCGCACCATTGTGAGATATTACCAAAGCGTTTGCGACCTATGGGCTCAGATTTGGATTTTGCGCTAAGCACGATGCCATTGTAAATAACACCAACCTCCTTTGCACGGATGAGAACATCACTGCTTGTCATTAACCCAGATGATGGAATATGAGGTTGTTGTATCATAGCTACAAAAACAAACACTTGTTATTAGTTAATAGCAGCATACAACAAAGATGGTCGAGAATCCATTAGTAATTATAGTGTACATTTTGCGTGTGGCATCATAAACCTTTTGCCCTTGGTCCCTGCATCAATCAACAGGCATGCATGACCTATAGCAGCTCCAACGCCAACTGTATGGATCTGCACATTAAATCATAAAAATCAGAATTGAAAAGACAACATTAAAACAGCACTCAATTGAAGGTTCAAATATAAGACTTTATGTTTTACAAAGGACAAATGCAATGAAAATGTGCACAAACACCAAAGTAAAACCCAGCTCCTAGAAAGTTTTGCCTTCATGTCTTAATGTTTTAGACATAAATAAATTATGTTGGAAACAGAACATACATATCTCTTAAATATAATGTAACAAACATTAGGCAAGCATAGTCACCTCATTTTTTAATTGCATCATAGCATCATAAATCGCAAAACCCTTTGTTTCCATTCCAACCTGATCATAATAAGCGAAGTCAACAGATGGAATAACTGTTAATTTTCTCATAAAGAAAAAAAAAGGCATAAGATTAGCAAAGCCATAATGTTAGATGGTTGTGATGTGAGTGGCAATATGTCTGGTGTAAAATCCTTGCTGAGTTATGTCCATAGGACGCATACAGTCTAGTCCAGTTTGATAATTTCCCAATAAACAATGGACTCTTAACAAAGCGAAAAAATGAAAGAACAACTGTGATCAGTAATGCATTTGAGAACTTCCTGTATGTACCCAACTTAACAGAACTCTTTGCCTATACAGATCAAAGCTTAGTATTAGTATACAAAATAAGAAAGACCCAACATAGTTATAATAATATAATTGAAAAACTAATAAAGCATGACCTGTAGCTGTGTAAGCGTAATTGAAAGAGAAGTGAAAATCCACATGATAAAAAATGCTCCACCGTGAAATCCGTGAACGACCGATGAGATACGAACGAACCCGTGAAATTTGTGGGATCGACCGTTGTTTACTGCCGTGAGAACCACCGTACACTCTTGTGCGCCGCCTGTACGCCGCCGTGATCCCTCAATGTGTCGCTACTGATGATGCAGATTGTGGGAATGAATGAATTGAAATGGAGAAACCCTAAAACAGGGGATGTGTCTTATGTTACAGTTCAATATATTTACAATATATGCCACCGCGTGTTTTGTGTTGTAGCTCAATATATTTACAATAATGCCATGTGTTCACATTGGTTCTCGCGGTTCTCGCAATAAGGGGTGGTTCCTAACGGATCTTTGCCCTATATATATATATATATATATATATATATATATATATATATATATATATATATATATATATATAATTTATTCATATATTTCTTTTTCGTCTTTTTTTATATTATATAATATAATTATATAATATAAGAAAAACGTAAATAACTATAAATATTGTTTGATATTACTCAATGTTATCAGATAAGAATAAAGCACTCAGTACTTAGATTCATTTTTATGGTTTTCGATTTCGATGATATTTCCTTTATACAACTCTATCCACGGTGATAAATGTGTGTTGGTAACAGTACCATGACGATCTAAACTAATCAATACCGTTCTAATATCGGTGTCAGTACTCTGGTGTTGTTTTTATTGTTTTCGGATGATGTAAAGCACACGTTGGTTTGTATACCGAGCGAGTGTATGTATCGCACAAGTACTGTAACGAATCGAACCAACACCCATCAAATGCTCGCGGTCACATATCGCCACAACGTGCGGAGAAATACTCTAGTTGTTATATTATATTAAAACTCAAATTTCTCAATCTAGACTTTATTGGCGACATGCTAAGGATCAGAAGCCCAAAATACTACATAACATGTTAAACCGCCCAAAAAAGATAAGATTATATGCTGCCAATTATGAATGGCTTGGTCAATGTTTTGGTTAACAGATCAGAACAGTGGGATAAGATAACACATCACAATTCTCAATTTGAATTCTCTTTTTTCTTCTTTTGTCGTGTAGCACAATTAATGTCCATCCACGTTAATTCAAGTTTCACTAAATTTGCAATTTAGTCCCTTGAGTTATATGAACTATTATTAAAAGAACTCCAGCTTTTTCCATTTTGGTCTCTTGATCTTACTAACTCACTGTTCTTTGTTTATTTATCCGTTTAAGCTCGTTTCGTTTCCTTGTAAAAAAGTTAGTGTAATTTATAGGCAAAAATCTTGACCAACCTCCTTAAAAGTTCAGTTAAACGCTTCTCTCCCAGGGGTGGAGTTAGCTTAGAGGCAGAGGTAGCACCCGCTACCCCTCAATTTTGTTGACGAACTTCTTTGTTTTATGTATTAGGATACCACTTTACAAAATATTATATTACCCTATGTGCAAGAATTCTTTTACGTTACGTCTAAACTTTTCTTTTAGATTTGCCACTATATCCGCTCTCTAGAAAATAAATCCCGAGTACCTTGGTGCCTTCATTCCTTCCACACAAATTGGAAAATATCAATTCACATAAATGCGAGAAATATATAGTCCCCTTGATGTTAAGTGATCAAACTAGAGAGGATCGATAGAAAACAAAAAAAGAGCCCCCCACCCTCACCACCACCGCGCCAATGACAACAGAAGTTAGCTTGTTTGCAAGAAAGACACTTCTAATCATCAACTGTCTCTTGTTATCTATCGGAACCTGTGGTGCTCCTTTGATCATGCGCCTCTACTTCATCCACGGTGGCAACCGCGTCTGGTTGTCCTCGGTCCTCCAAACTGCGGGCTTTCCATTCATCATTGTGGTTCTTACAGTTCTCTACTTCTGCCGCTCTGCAGCAGCAAAAAAACAAAACAATAAAACCACAAAGTTGTTCTACATGCGTCCAAGATTATTCTTGGCCGCGGTTTTCATCGGCCTCATCACCGGTCTCGACAACTATCTGTATGCTTATGGCATTGCCCGCCTCCCCGCCTCCACCTCCTCGTTGATCATAGCTTCCCAGCTCGCTTTTACGGCGTTCTTCGCTTATCTACTCGTGAAACTAAAGTTCACACCGTATTCCGTCAACGCGATTGTGCTGTTGACGGTTGGGGCGGGGGTACTGGCGTTGCACACGAGCAGTGACCGGCCGGAGGGGGAGAGTAAGAAGGAGTATACGATGGGGTTTGTGATGACGTTGATGGCGGCGTTGGTGTATGGGTTTCTGTTGCCGTTGATAGAACTAGCGTACAACAAGGCAAAACAGGAGATTACTTATACGTTGGTGTTGGAGATTCAGGTGGTTATGAGTTTGTTCGCTACTATGTTTTGTGTGGTTGGAATGATTGTAAACAATGACTTCAAGGTACAATTCTTTATCTGTAAACGAATCTAATAAACAAACAAGCACGAAAACTTAAATAAATGGATGTTTTTGTTAATGTTTGTTAGTTAAGAAAAAAGAAGGTGTTTATGTTCTTTTTATATTGGTTTATTAATAATATTAACATAAACGAGTATAAATGAAGAAACATAAATGAAAGAGAGATGAAGGTATACTTCTTTCGAGTACCCGAGTAGCCAGGCTTGGTTCAAGAATTTGATATTGGGAGGGGTGATGCATTATTACTTAATTAGTATTACTAATAATAGCATCATCATGGTACTCGGTGAATCTTATTAATAACACAGCTAAGATAAGGTATGAGGAGAGTAAGATATAGATAACCTTACCTTTACCTTATAGAAATAGATAAGCTGCTTTCAATGAGACCCCCAGCTCGATAGTAGTTTTGCATCAAGCCTTGGACATAAGACACATAACACTCAACAATTAAGACAAAGACCGATTAGTGCATGTACTCCCTTGTCTTTCGGCTATCAACGCCACCACATGATGCATGATTAACCATCCCCTCTTTTAATGTTATTTTCACGAAATTAGTAAATAACGCTAAAATTAGTGCACTTTCACTTTTGTCTTCCGAGTGCTCACACATAATAATAACGAATATATAAATTTAAGTTACTAAGCCAAATAAGCAAATGCAGAATAATGAATGGACATAAATAAGCAAATATTGCCAAATATATATTAAAGAATGATATACGTGTTTATGTTTTTTTATGCATGTGTTTGTGCTTTTACTAAATAAACTATAATCTTTGAACGACATACGGTTAGGATGTCGCTAACCGGGTTAGTAGTTAGTATATTAGTATCACCAAGTTAGTATGAAAATCCCCTATTGCCTGGATTTGAACCCGACTAGTTAAACGGTTACTAAAATACACAATCCCAACTAGCCTTATTCTGATAAGATTGATGGTAAAATATTAGATTTGGTTTCGATTTTTAACTTATACACAACTGACTATTTGATTAAAAAGGAAAATTCTCTGTCATAGTGAATCATGGGTGGAATTAGGAAGGGTTTGTGAAAATCGTACTCTTCAACTAACCATATTTTGTATTAACAAAGGCATCTAACGTCGTCGCTTTCATATTTGACCTCTTAAATTGTTGTTTGAAGATTAATCCTCTCATGAGACCCATGTTAAAAATTAGTGCCACCCCTAGCATTAGGAATTTATTGAAATTGTGTTATGTGTAGGTGATTTCAAGGGAGGCATCGGACTTCGAATTAGGAGAAACCAAATATTACATAATATTGTGTGCTACTGCCTTAATTTCACAATCCTTCTTCTTAGGAGCCATTGGGGTAATCTTTTGTTCATCAGCGTTGCTGTCAGGGATCATAATTTCTGTGCTTGTTCCGGTAATAGAAGTATTAGCTGTTGTATTTTATAAAGAAAAGTTTCAAGCCGAAAAAGGAGTCTCACTTATTTTGTCTCTGTGGGGATTTGCTTCTTACTTCTATGGAGAATACAAAGTTACAAAAAAGCTAAAAGATGCAACACATTCTCCTCACCAATCAGTGGAGCTTGTTTAAGTTAATTTCACATCTGTATAGTCTTGGAAAGCATGAGCTTTTAGTTAATTTTTATGTTGTGTCAATTTAAGTCGAAATATCATATCTTAAGTTAGTTGTAAAACGTAAAAAAGAATTTTTAAATACTATAATAAGTTTTTTTAAGTAGATTATCTGTTTTTAAAACATTTTGGACAAAATTCACCACCTAAGAAACACTAATTAACTTGCCAATGATCCCTAGATCAATTGGTTTGGGGAGCGGTTTAGAAGGTTTACCCATTTATGTGGGGTTTTTGTCCTGGAGGTCTCAGGGTCGACTTCTTGTGGGGGGCGAGATTCAACCTGGCAATAATATTCCAACCGCGGGATTCTTTCTCAAGACCTGAGTGATCAAAGGCCAAAGACCCAACCGGGCGATCTAGCTGTCCAAAAAAAAACTAAGTTAAATAAAACTACCGCGTGAAAACGTGAAATGAATCTATAAATCGGGTGACATTATATCCATATTATTATATATATAATTTGTGAACTCCAGCTTTCAGCTATAGTGATTTTTGTCTTTTGTGATTTTTTTTTTCATATTTCCTTGTCTTTTCTATTTCTTGGTTTTTCTTTTTATCCTTTAAGTTTAAATTGAATCGAACTTGGTGTGGTACATGTAACAAAACGGACGGTCTAATACTAACCGAACAACGTCAGTACCGAAGTTGATATTCGTTTTTATTGTCTCGATCCATGTAAACACATCTCGGTATTTTTTTGGTCGTATCATGACTTTTTTTTTGTTTCTCTTTCGGTAAGTGTCGGTATCTTAATGAACCGAATTAATATCAAAAGAATTCCTGCCATTAACGTTATTTTTTCTCTTTCGGTAAGTGTCGTTTCCATTTAACTCTCACTCATTCATATCCATAAATATGACAACAGGATGGATTAATAAATATCTGAGTATAAAACTATGCTTTTAGTAATGACAGGTATGTTGCATCCAAGTCAAAATATTAAATTCGAAAATAGATAACTACAAATTATCTTTATTTTTTTAACAGTAAAACTTACTCACCCCTAAATTACATCAAATTATTCCTAATCTATAACTTGTTTGGGATTGAACACAAGACCTCTCATTAAAAGATAAGAGTCTCTATCAAGTAAGGTAGCCCCACATTGATAACCACATATTACTTTCTCTATATGATTTTAGAACGACTAGAAGTGACCCGTCACGTTTCGTGACGGAGGACACATCGATTTTGAATGAAATTTAAATGGAAATGTAAACGAAACAGTAAAAATAAAAAAAAAATATTACAACAATCAAAAAAAGAAAACAAAAAATGTTTGCTTCATTTTTGGCCCCACCTGGTTTGTAGCCTGTACCGATTTGGCCAAAACCGATTTTGCACAAAGCATAAACCGTGTGCATGTGCATTATGTTTAAGCAACTGTTGTTCCTCAGGTTTATTATGTTCAAATGCCTATTGCATGAGTTCAAGCACCCCAAGTTTCTCCTGCAACTCTAGAGCCTAATAAATAAAGCTTTTTCACCCAAGACTATATTGATTGGAGCAGCTTGCCAGAAGATTTTAGTGATGAAAATTTTGCATTAATGGCAAATGATAGTGATGAACATGCAAATTTCTGTTTTATGGAAATTGAATGTACCTTAGGAGAAGCAGTTCAAGAAAAGAAAACAGTTGTTGGAGACACTACTGTCTAGCTATTAAACATAAGTTATATACCACAAAATTATTTTTGACCCATAACATAATTACAAAAGTAGCGGAAGCGCATGGTGGACATGATTCATGTGTGTTCGTTCCAAGTCGCCAAACCATTACGTTGAGGATTTACCTACATCAAACAATACACTTAAAGAGTTAATTCCATTAACTATGTTACTTTTTATTTAATAAACAAATTCATCTATTTCGTGCCTTCACAACATTCTTGCACTTACTACCCGTCGAAACGGGTCAAACATACTTATCTCAAAATAGAGATAAAACGTACCATTCATTGCTTACCCGTTGAAACGGGTCAAAACATACTATCTCATTAGTGAGATAAAACATACATTTATTAACCTGCTAGAAACGGGTAATTACATTCGTAACATAAACTTCCATTCGGTCCATTTATCACGGACGAATACATTCCTTTCATCTTTTGTACTTTCATCAACTTCAATCCGTTTATAACGGTTCGAGTAATTACATTCCTTTCTTACTTAACTTTCTAATATACGGTTCATTCGAGACAAACCGATCATAACACAATAACATTCATAAACTTTCTTTTCATATGACCCGTTTGTGACGGGTCATGCTATCTACAACATAACTACTATGGACTACCATAATTATGATTTTGGTATAAAAACGACAAGTTACATAATAAAGTTTGTATGCATAGAACAACTTACCTCGATCTTGTGAGCTTTCCAATTTCCTAGCGTTTGAGCTTTCTTCTTTTATGCCTACATTAATACATTCACTCATTTAGCCGAAACTATATCATTCCATCATTCATATGATTCCTCATATGACAACTTTATCATAAATGAACAAATTTCACATATTTGTTCTCTTAGACATTTCATCGAACACTTAGTGGGTTTCGCATTAATAGGACAGCTAATACAAGCATTTTAACACATGATTCTACTAGTTCATATAGTAATTCATCAATAACCAACAAGTTCATACAATCCTTTTTATTCTACATCAATTCATCTAGTGCCCATACATCACAAACAAGATCAATCATCAATATTTTACATACATATTTCTACTTGATCATCCTATTCATGCTAACTTTTCATCAAATGGGTTTTTGCTACAAATCAATCAAAATGCTAAAATCAAACATTATTCATGTCCTATTTTGTAATCATAACTTCCAATCACATAAATTTTTGCCTAATTTCATGATTAGGTGAAAAATCCATTTCCTATAATTCACCAAATCAAGGAATTCAACTTACCACTTTACTGAACAAGGTTGGATGTTTGCAAATTGAGGTTCATGCACTCGATTTTCCTTGAGATTCCTGTGTGTGTTTTAATTTTTCATTCTTTTATTCTTTTAAGTTTTGACACTTTACATCTTTGGCCCCTTCAAGTTTGTTCACTCATTAAATTTAATCACTACCCATTATTACTAGTAGTTGTAACATTTTCCATTAACTAAGTTAAAATTTTAATTAATTTAACTTATGTCTAATAACCCTTTTTGGGGTGTTACATATTTGATGATTTACGTCTAAAACCCATAAAAACCCATTATTCATGAGTGTAGGTGATTCGGTCAACTGTTAGATTGATTGAATCGGTACCGTAGCTCTGATACCAATTGAAAGTCCAGGATCCGGCGGGCTTAGACGGAAGTTTGGGTAGAAAAGAACTAATTCGGTAGAATATGATTAAGAACGGGGTAGAAGCAGAATGAGATTAGTCATAAGTCGGAAGCTTCCATTCATACCGAAAGAGTATACATCTTTAACAAGTTGGAGAAAAAAATTCTCCAGCATTTCCCCTCTCGGAACTCCAAAACTTAACAAATTCTAACACATGAACCTATTTATAGGCATGACTCATCCGGGCAGATGAGTCTTGTTCGTGCGAATGAGCTTCATCCGTGCGGATGAGTCTCATCCGTACGAACCACTTCTAAGCTCCAAATCTCATGTGTTAGAATCTAACTCTCATCTATACAATATTCAACAAACGCTCTAACTATCCTATTCACACAGTGGCAGACACACAGAATAAGCACTAATATCCTCGCACGACGTGAGGAGCCCTTTTTCACAGAAAGTTTTGTAACTTTTTCAGCTCCATGCCTTAGAAATTTCATTAATCTTCCTAATTTGTGCCAACACCATTCTAAGCCAATTTTTCCACTAGAAAACACTTGGAACTCCGTTTCTTCACATTCCCAACTTCAAGACGGATACGATTACCTGCTAAAAGACTCAAAAACAAAACATAAACCACAAAACTACAAAAACTACCGAAAATATATAAAATTTAGAAAACTCTACAAAACCTCCCCATACTTGAACTTAATCAGGAGGTTTCTCTTTGCCTTTAACCCTATATCCAACCCGTTTAATTCCACCCGGTCCTCATAAACAATTAAAAAACGTATTGGTGGTATTAGAAATTGTTTTAAAATTTCGAAACATGTTAGACCACCTACTTTTATACTTACCTGGACTATGCCTGATGCGTGGCATGTAGTGAGAAGACTGGTCATGTCTGAACTTCAATGGCTCCTTCTTCTCCATCTTGTACCAGCCTTTGACCCACAACCAGATCCGGTTCCCAAGTGCACTTTTCTTCGCCTTCTCTCGTGGTTTTGATTTTTGAATGGCTTTTATTAATAATACCATAGGCCAGCTGTGGTGTTCTTCCTCTACCACCATTTCCACAGAATTATCCCCATACTTAATTTTTTCATCTAATGTAGGTTTGATCATCTCTATCGGTTCACCTTCAAGTAGGGCATCAAAGTATGCTATGTCTCCCTTGGGATCAGACTCCCCTACCTCTTCGTAAACAGATAAACTCTCTAGCTCTAGATAAAAAAAACTCATCCTCCTAAGTCAAGACCTTCTCGCCTACCTTATAATCAACCACTTCACCCAACATAAAACTCAAGAAGTCTCCTAATTCAACATTTTCTTCAATTACTTCATTATTCACTAACGAACCCTTGTATTCAACCCACTCTTCTTCGTCTTCTTCATCATCAGAGTCACTCCGGAAATCATATATAGTAACCTGTGGCACCGGAGGTAGGACTTAATCGTCCATTTTCATCTCCATTTCTGGAATGATCTCCTCATCCGACTCATCCTCGTAATCCCTATACGACTAATCCTTCCCCGGTTATGGAAACGTTGGGAATAATTCTCCCCTATGAGTCATGTAACTGAGGTAATTGCCCTCAGCATCATATGGATAACCGCTTTTTGGCGGCTGCTCTGTCTAAACTTCTACCTCTTCTTTTTCTCCTTTCAATTTCTTATATTCAGCCACTTACGCATCTACCTCCTCATCACTACAGGAAAAATCAATTATAAACTTACCCTTATTCTCTTCTCGTTCGTCCCGCTGAACCGGTTATGGGACTGAGATGGTAATTATGGTCTCCGACTCTACTTGTACTACTTATGCGTTCAGTGTTTTCCGTATTTCTGCTAATTCAGCTGCCATCTCTTTTTCCTAGTCGAAGCATCTCCTCAAAAGAAAGGTTACTCTCTGCTTGATGTGGCTGCTGATACGGGTCGTCATACTGATATGTGGAATACACCTGTGAATGATATGGTTGCGGCTGCACAAAGGGGTTAACATAATATTGTGTAGTGGACCCCACAAATTGTGGACCTTTAACTGTAAAATGGGGTCCTCCACAAATCTCACAAATAACTAAGACTCAAGAGAAATAAAAGACACGGACTACGACTCAATATACAAAAAGACCAAAACAAAACAAAACACACGTAACACAAATATCGTAGATAAGTGTAATCAAAGCTAATAAACGCAATCACCTAAAAATACGCAGCAACGGAGCCAAAAACTTGATGTGCTCAAAGTGGTTAAATTAAATTAACTAAAATTAACCTAAACTAGACACCCCAAGTTTTAAATTTATAAACCTAGACTCTACCTAAAACTAAACCACACAACCGGCAAGTGTACCGGTCAATACAATATAGCTAAAGTAAGTCCGAGTATCGAACCCACGAGACCCTACTGACTACGAATATTAGACTCGAATAACTTATCTAACTGACTCGACTTAAGTTATTTTTTTTGTTTGAGGGGGGGGGGGGTGGTGTTACTAACAACCTAATTTCAAGTAGTTAAAAACTAACTAATAACCATCCTAAGATGCGAATTGGGATTTTGGATTTTGGATTGGTTCTGATGATGATAAAGACACCACTTAAGTCAGACTCTTACACATGAATGACACATTTTATCGGTTATGGAACTAATTGTGGAAACCAGGATCTTAATATACTAAACTTAAAGGATAACCTATAGGACCCTCGACCCTTCTCGAGAAGAAACCTATGGAAACCTGAAAGCCGTTAAACTACCGGTTTTAGAGGTTTCCTTCACGGGCTTTTCTACTCTAATAATAAAGTACCATCTAGAAAATCTACCTTATGACACGATAGTCACAGGTAACTATGGATTCCTGATCAGACTCGATAATCAAATAGTGAAAGGGAAACTAGGTAGATCTTCTCACAAAGCCTCTAATCCTAGCAATTTAACACTAAAGATAGATCGACAACCTCTCATCTCACAGCTATCGAGATTGGTAGAATACTTAACCCTATTCAAATTACAATTATATCCCTATTGTTCACTACGTCTTGCTAAACATCCAATAGTCAAGAACACACACTAAGTGACCTAGCATGCAACTATTATTTAAAAGATATTCAGCTAGCAACATGGGGGATAATAATTATTCAATGAAAAAGGTTAAATATGCATATACGAAAGGTCATAAAAAACCATTTTTTTACTTTAATATTAAAATCCATAAAATAAACTTCCAAAAGTGAAAAAGTCTAGCAAAAAACCATAGTCAAGAACAATAAACAAATATGAACTGAGTAGCAATGCATGTTCATAGATTCGAATAATATAAAGATATGCCGTTAAAAATATATATATATAAAGATATAAAAATCAAAACTACCAAATTGCGAACCTGATACGACATTTGAACTCGAGCCAATAATTTTCTTCAACTTCTAATCGTCCTACTCCTCTTGCGCAACACTGGGTATCTTCTTTTAATAAAACTAGTAATAAGGCCACGCGCGTTGTGACGCGGGTACATCGCAATCATCAAATAGATTATCACAAGCATTATGTAATGTGTCAACCATATAAAAACGTGTGTTTTGAAGTATCCAATATAAATCAATGTAACTTATATAAGCATTTAAATCAAATAACAAAATCCAAATCGGGTTCAGGGCCGGCCCGAAGGGTGTGCGAGATGGGCGGCGGTTCAGGGCCCAAACCTATCGGGGGCCCATTTTTTGTTTTTGTATTAGTTTTACACTGTAAAGTTAGAATATATATGTAATGAGTCGGAAAAATACCATTTAGAAGCACTTGGTTTGGTGATTTGAAAGTCACTTTAATAATAAGGAGACACGGGTTCCAATCCCGACGTCTTCAGTTTTGTTTTTTCTTTTTGTTTCTTGTCTATTTATTAAATGCAAATGGCATTAATTGTCTAATTTTGTCAAGTTACATTAAATGATTGGTGTTGATTCAAATGACATTCATTCATTTTCATATATTAATTTTTTTTATGTATATATTCTTTTTAAAAATTTATATTTAAGTGGCCCATATTTTCTTTTCGCACAGGGGCTAAAGATTTTTGAACATTCCCGGAGACGGTCCTGATCGGGTTGGTTTATTTAGTGGGGTTCCACCTAATTACTACACAATCCTTACATTTTCATTAAGACTTAGTGGCATCAATACGCATAGTGACTCGTATGTCAAATCATAAACCAACTAAAACTTATATTGAAACGCATTATATTTGACCATGTTCATTAACATGAATTTATATTGAATGTACATATAAAAATGAACATGTGAGAAAATAAAGTGTTTACATCAAAACGTATAACAACCTAAAACATACATGAAAATAGGCATGAAAACGTATTATATTAGACCCGACTCATTTTTAGGAAATCTTTAGGTCGAAACGTAAATGTGTACTGTTTACGTCCAATGCCGATACATGAATATGTACCGAAATGTCCATAAAAATAAGCACGTGAGAAAATGCTTTTTTAAGTTAAAGAATAAAAATAAGGTGCTCGCGCGTTGTGGCGTGACATTTAAGGGCACATTATCGTTCGTTAAGCGCGTTGGCACAGTGACATTAACGTGTTTAAGCACACGGAAGAAATGTATAAAGGTACGGTACGATTAAACGAAATGTATTAAGTTGTGACGAACCAACTACCCGTTTCGAATTTATAGCAACAAGTAAACGTGATATAAACTAAAAACACAAAGGAAAAAAAAATTAAAAACCAAGTAAGTAAAGGTGAAAAGTTAGAAATTCAGATGATAGATTTGTTATTGTGTAAGTTTTAGAAAAAAAACAAATTAGTTAAAAAAATAAGGGAGCCAAAATGGAAAATTATGAGGGAGTTAAAATGAAAATTACATCAAGTTAAAGGACAAAATTATAATTTTGAGGTGGGTTGTCGGTGGCCTTTGCCATCGACTTTGTACTTTAAGTATATACTAGTAATAAGACCCGCGCTTTGCTGCGCGGGTACTTCGCAAATATCGAACGGATTAGTACAAGCGTTATGTGATGTGTTAACCATATGAAAACGCACGTTTTGACGTATCCAATTGAAGTCAATGTATCCTATAGTTACATTGCGATTGTATTAAAGCGTAACGTAAATCGAATTTATATCGTACAATCACAATGTATTATACGCGACCTGACTAACTCGAATTTATATCGTTAAGCCAAAAACTCTTGAGGGGTCAAAGTGTCATTTACAAAGTTCATAAAAAGTTAAGTGGTTAAAAATTGCATTTCCTAAACTTTAGGGCTAAGAAAGGGTAAAGATAAAATTTGATAAATTTTTTAGGTAAGAAGGAAACTATAACAAAGTTGGAGCTGAAAAGGAAACTACCGGGGTGTCAAAACCAAACTATTTGTAAAATGGAGTAATAGTTTAGGGACTAAATTTGTCATTTTATGAAACTTTGAAGATACCAAAGTCAAGGGGCTAAAATTGCGACATCGTGAAAGTATGGGGGATGGGGAAGCAAAGTCGGTGGAGTTTCCACCGACTTTGTCTTTTGACGGGTGGAAACATATAGTAAGACAAAAACACGATTCGTATAACGCAGTACGTAAAAGACAATTACAAAAAAAGTGTAAAACACAAATGTAGACACAAAGTGTAAAACACAATGCCTAAGAAATTTCGTAAAACACAATGCATTGACATTTCCTAAAGTAGGAGTTGTAGCCTAGGGGTTACAATTGCAATTTTTTTAAAGTTAGGCGGATGTAAAAATGAAGTAATAGTGCAAGGGGTAAAAAAACAAAGTTTAAAAAAGACAAAGTGTAAAAGTATAGGGGTAGTGGCGGAAATGTGTAAAAGATGAGGTGGTGTTGTTGGAAATGTAAAAGAAGATGGTTGGTGCGTAACTATGTAAGAGCTAAGGGGGCGATGATGGAAAACCAAAGTAGAGGGTTGATACTGGCAAAATTTGAAAGATGAGGTTTTGGTTTTGAAAATTCAAAGTAAAAGATTTAGGGATTAAATTTACCATTTTATGAAATTTAAAAAGTTATAAAGTTAAGAGGCTAAAATTGAAATATAATAAAAATAGGAGGGGCAAGAGGCAAAGCCGGTGGAAAACCCACCGACTTTGTCCTTTAAGATTATATAGAATATAGGGTAATATATATCGACCTCCATGATTACGATATCACTATTATTATATTAAAACTCAAACTTCTCAATCTAGACTTTATTGGCGGCATGCTAAGGATCCATGTAGGCTTGCTCTAGTGTTGATCCAGAAGCCCAAAATACTACATAACATAACTTGTTAAACCGCCAAAAAAAGATAAGAATACATGCTGTCAATTATGAATGGCTTGGTCAATGTTTTGGTTTGTGGTTAAGACTATCCACATCAAGGATGTTTGTAGGTGACATGGAGGGTGTTCATTCCTATGTGGAGGGCATTTGTGAGAGGGATGGATTAGTGGGTGTTGTAGAGGATGATATGGAGGGTGTTCATTCTTCACAATTCTTGGGGAAGAATGGTGAAGAATGGCCTAATGGTGGGTCCTTTTTTTTTAAGGTTGTTTGTGGGAAGGATATATATGTTATTGTTGTGGGTAAAAAGTGTTTGTGGGAAGAATAAGTGAAAAGCTGATGTGGCATGCAGATTAGGCTGTTTGTAGAAAGGATAGCCTTTCACTGATGCGGATAGTCTAACAGAACAGAACAGTGGGATATTTTTTTTTTCTTTTGTCGTGTACCATCCACATTAATTCAAGTTTCACTAAATTTGCAATTTAGTCCCTTGAGTTATATGAAATATTATCAAAAGAATTTTCAGCTTTTTGCATTTTGGTCCCTTGATCTTACTAACTCACGGTTCTTCGTTTATTTCCGTTTAAGCTCGTTTCGATTCATTGTAAAAAAATTAGTATAATCTATAGGCAAAAATTTTGATCAACCTCCTTAAAAGTTCAATTAAACGCCTCTGTCCCAGCGGCGGAGTTAGCTTAGAGGCAAAGATAGCACCCGCTACCCCTCAATTTTGTTGGCGATTTGTAAAACTTGTGTAAGTTTTTCTTCTTCGTTTTATGTATTAGGATACCACTTTACAAAATATTATATTACACTGGGTTCAAGAATTCTTTTACGTTACCTCTAAACTTTTCTTTTAGATCTGCCACTTCTAAAAACTAAATCCCGAGTCCCTTGATGCCTTCATTCCTTCCACACAAATTGGAAAAAATCAATTCACATAAATGCACGAAATATAGAGTCCCCTTGATGTTAAGTGATCCAATTAGAGAAGATCAATAGAAGACAAAAAGAGACCCCCACCTTCACCACCACCACCACCACCACGCCAATGACGACAGAAGTTAGCTTGTTTGCAAGAAAGACACTTCTAATCATCAACTGTCTCTTGTTATCTATCGGAACCTGTGGTGCTCCTTTGATCATGCTGTTGTCTAGTATAGAGAACAAACACAGTGATTGGGCTTTGAAATTGTATTGAGAATTGTATTAAACAAAAAAGGATTACATAGAGATGGTGTATATATAGAACACCATATTACACTCTAGCCCCTATACTATCTTTTTCTTCTTTCCGACACTCCCCCTCAAGTTGAGTAGTGGGGTCACCAATACTTAACTTGCTCAAACAGCTACTAAAAGCGTTTCCGTTGACTGCTTTTGTGAGAATATCTGCGAGTTGTTCTTTTGTTGATATATATGGGAGCTCTATGATTCTTTCCTCCAGTTTTTCCTTGATGAAATGTCGGTCCACCTCCACATGTTTGGTTCGATCATGCTGAACTGGGTTTTCTGAGATTTGTATTGCAGTTGTATTGTCGCACATAATTTTACTGGGTATCGCCCTTTGGGAGAAACCAATGTCTTCTAGGAGCTTCCTGATCCAAAGAACTTCACTTAGCCCTCGAGCTATGCCTTTGAACTTAGCTTCTGCACTCGACAGAGCGATCACCTTCTGTTTCTTACTTCTCCAGGTGACAAGGTTTCCACCAACCAAGGAGAAGTACCCTGACGTTGACCTTCGATTTCCCTTATCTCCTGCCCAGTCAACGTCCGTGTAGAGCTCAACATTTAAATGTCCACTTACTTTGAACAACACTCCATGGCCTGCGGTACCCTTTAGATACCTTAGAATTCTCTGAGCAGCTTCCATGTGGGCAACTTGCGGTTGGTGCATAAACTGACTTACCACTCCAACAGCATAAGCTATATCAGGACGAGTATGGGAGAGATAAATTAACTTGCCTACGAGCCGTTGATATCTTTCTTTGTCTGCGAGCTTTCCATCGAGTTCCATGTGAAGATTGTGGTTCACCACCATTGGCGTATCTGCTGGTTTACAATCAATCAACCCAGTTTCCGCCAAGAGATCAAGAACATACTTCTTTTGGCAGATGAAAATCCCCCGTTTAAACCTGAGAACTTCTATTCCAAGGAAATACTTGAGATTCCCAAGATCTTTCATTTCAAACTTTGAAAACAAATTTTTCTTCAGTTGTGCTATTTCTTCTACATCATCTCCAGTGATAATCATGTCATCCACATATATGATCAAGCAAGTTACGAGGCCGTTCCTCCTTTTGAGGAACAAGGTATGATCAGCGTTACTTTGGTGATACCCGTATTCTTTCATGGCCAAGGTGAACTTTCCAAACCATGCCCGAGGAGACTGTTTTAGCCCGTATAGAGATTTCTTCAACCTACAAACTTCCCCATCTTTAAAACCCCCTGAAAAACCTGGAGGTGCTTCCATGTAAACTTCTTCAGTTAGGTCTCCATGAAGAAATGCATTTGTAACATCAAATTGATGAAGAGGCCAATCCTTATTAGCTGCCACGGAAAAGAGAACTCTTATGGTATCCATTTTTGCAACCCGAGAAAATGTCTCAGAGTAATCGATCCCATACGTCTGAGTGTACCCTTTGGCTACAAGCCGGGCTTTGTATCTTCCAATAGAGCCATCTGGTTTATATTTTATCGAATACACCCACCGGCATCCAACTGTTTTCTTTCCTTTAGGAAGAATGCACTTCTCCCATGTGTTGTTTTTCATAAGAGCACGCATCTCCACTTCCATTGCTTCTTCCCAGTTCTTCTTACCTTGAGCTTCCTTTACGGAATTAGGTATTTGTTCAGTGTATAGAGAAGTAACAAATGCTTTCGCACTGTTAGATAAGTTCCCGTTGACCATATTAGCTACAGGATATCTTGAATTTCTAGTCTCCCTCTCTGGGGAGTACCGTTTTGGAGGAACCCCTCTATTTGCTCTAGGTGGAAGAGAGTATCTTCCGGTAGTCTCTGCTGCAACTGATTCAACATGTTCAACAACTGGTTCAACATGTTCAACAGCTGGATCAACATGTTCTGTAGTTGTCGGTTCTATATGTTCCCCTATTGTCTCATAGTTATAAGACGTAGAACATTCAGGGTTCTCAGTATTTCTTACCTCAGGCATCACGTTGGATGGACTTTCTTCAGTGGTACTATGCTCCGTGGATTGTGTGTCTGTGTTTGAAGGACTCGCAGTACTGTGATAGTTTTCTGTTGTGACTTCTTCAAATGAGGGAATTTGGGTTAACCAGCTCAGAGTGTCTATACTGTCATTCTCCCCCTGACCACTGAGTTGGGTGTTATAAAAGTATTTTGTTTCAAGAAAGTCAACATTCATTGTGGTGAACATTTGACGAGTTTTTGGATTATAACATTGGTAACCTATTTGATCGATCCCATAGCCGACAAATACACATTTTTCAGCACATGGGCCAAGCTTGTTTCGATTGGTTTTGGGTATATGAACAAATGCGGTACACCCAAAGATTCGAGGTTCAAGTGTAAGAGGATGAGGAATACTGGCCGACTTAGACAGACAATCTAAGGGAGTCTTAAATTTAAGAGCTTTTGTGGGAAGCCGATTCAGCAGATACACGGATGTCGCAACTGCCTCCGGCCAGAAAGATTTAGGGACCTGAGATTCGATCAAAAGGGCTCGAGTTATTTCAAGAATAATACGGTTTTCCGTTCGGAAACACCGTTTTGTTCGGGGGTATGAGCACAAGAGGTTTGATGAATTAATCCTTTGGTTTTAAAGAATTGTTTCATAGATGTATTGACAAATTCCCCCCCCCCCCCCCATTGTCGGATTGAAGGATTTGAATTTGAGTTTGAAATTGAGTTTGAATCATAGCATAAAACATGACAAATTTTTCGTACACTTCGGCTTTATTTTTTAAAAAATATACCCATGTCATCCGAGTGCAATCATCCACGAATAGTATAAAGTACCGAAGACCCTGCCCCCCATCACAGGAGCAGGACCCCACACATCGGAATGGATAAGTGTGAAAGGTGAGGCCACTTTCGTATTGCTAGGTTTGAACGATTGTCGATGGCTTTTAGCGCGAAGACAGGTTTCACAATCTATTTTCCCATTTGAAGGGAAGAGTTTTGGAAACAAAATGTGCGAATAACCATGGGATGGATGTCCCAAACGTCTATGCCATAGCCAGGCTTCCCGGTTATCAGTTCCATGAGCCAACATCACAGTACCCTGTTGAGCCACTTCATCCACATAGTACAATCCTTGGCGCTCAGTTCCACGTCCAATAATCACACCCGTCCTGATATCCTGTAGAAGGCAGAAAGTAGGATGCAATAGTACTGTGCAATTTAGCTCTTTGGTAATATGGCTAATTGAGAGCAATTTTTGCGATAATGATGGAACATAAAGACAATTTGATAATTTCATAGTTGGTGAAATTTCAATTGTTCCTCCTCTTTTCACTTGCATCATTCCAATGTTTGCAGTGTGGATTTGAGTTTTTTTGAGGATTGGACATTGATCGTATGTCTGATGGTTCAAACGTCATGGTGTCAGTGGCACCAGAATCGAAAATCCAAGCACTGTTCTTACCATGATTGATTTCCATTTTTTTAGACGACAACCAAACCGAGCGTATTTAATAGGCAACCAAATACGCTGAAATCGCGTTAAAAAATTAAGTTCGGAATAACTCCGCTAAATGGCGAAGCTATCTCACGCGGCGAATTTATCACAATTCACCGGCGACTTGAACTCGCGTTCAAGATTTAGGTTCAGAATAACTCCGCTGTTGGAAAAAATAAATCCGCTCAGCGGATATATAATGTGCAGCGAATTTAGCAAAACACTTTTAGGGTTTCTTGAGGCACTCCTTCTCTTTCTATAGCTCCTTTACAGATCAGGTCGCCACCACCATAAATCTCCAAGTAACCGGCGGATTTGAGCACAGATGATCAGGCGGCGGATTTGTACAGGTTGCGGATTTGAGCAGCGGATGAACAGGTGGCGGATTTGATGGTGAAACAGATCCGACGGTTTAGGATTTTAGGGTTTTGATGGGTGGCGGCTACCAGTTGTTACGATCTGTTTACAAAAAAAACTAGGGTTGCCTTGGTTAAAGCTGGTAAAGGACGATGGCGGAACTGATTAAAGAACGTCTGATTTGGGGTTCGGTGAGGCAGATTTGGTTGAGAGCTTCGCCGGAACCTTGGTTGCTGCCTACTGGTTTGAGAGGATTGAGTAACTGATTCACCGGAACTTTTAGGGTTTTTGTGCGGCGCTACTGGTTTGACTCGGCGGCTGCTGCTGCTGTTGTCTGATGGATTGAAAGAAACTGCAGGTTCGATTTCGGAACCTTGATTCTGATTTTGGTTTTGTTTTGTTTTGTTTTTTTTTACTGGTTTGAGGTTGGATTGTAGATGATGAGTAAAGTGTTCAAGAATCAACACTGCTCTGATACCATGTTGTCTAGTATAGAGAACAAACACAGTGATTGGGGTTTGAAATTGTATTGAGAATTGTATTAAACAAAAAAGGATTACATAGAGAGGGTGTATATATAGAACACCATATTACACTCTAGCCCCTATACTATCTTTTTCTTCTTTCCGACACATGCGCCTCTACTTCATCCACGGTGGCAACCGCGTCTGGTTGTCCTCAGTCCTCCAAACTGCGGGCTTTCCATTCATCATTGTGGTTCTTACAGTTCTCTACTTCTGCCGCTCTGCAGCAGCAAAAAACCAAAACAATAAAACCACAAAGTTGTTCTACATGCGTCCAAGTTTATTCTTGGCCGCGGTTTTCATCGGCCTCATCACCGGTCTCGACAACTATCTGTATGCTTATGGCGTTGCGCGCCTCCCCGTCTCCACCTCCTCGTTGATCATAGCTTCCCAGCTCGCTTTTACGGCGTTCTTCGCTTATCTACTCGTGAAACTAAAGTTCACACCGTATTCCGTCAACGCGGTTGTTCTTGTTCCGGTAACAGAAGTATTAGCTGTTGTATTTTATAAAGAAAAGTTTCAAGTCGAAAAAGAAGTCTCACTTATTTTGTCTTTGTGGGGATTTGCTTCATACTTCTACGGAGAATACAAGGTTACAAAAAAGCTAAAAGCTTCAACACATTCTCCTCACCAATCAGTGGAGCTTGTTTAAGCTAATTTCACATGTGTATAGTCTTGGAAACCATATGCTTTTAGTTAATTTTTATGTTGTGTCAATTTAAGTCGAAATATCATATCTTAAGTTAGTTGTAAAACGTAAAAAGAATATTTAAATACTATAATAAGCTTTTTTAAGTAGATTATCTGTTTTTAGAACATTTTGGACAAAATTCACCACCTAAGAAATACTAACTTGCCAATGATCCCAAGATCAATTGATTTGGGGAGCGGTTAGAAGGTTTACCCACTTATGTGGGGTTTTTGTTCGGGAGGTCTCAGTGTCGAATTCTTGCGGGGGCGAGATTCAACTTGTCAATAATATTCCAACCGCGGGATTCTTTCTCAAGACCTGAGTGATCAAAGGCCAAAGACCCAACCAGATGATCTAGCTGTCAAAAAAAAAAAAAAACTAAGTTAAATAAAACTACTGCTTGGAAATGTGAAATGAATCTATAAATCTGGAGACATTATATCCATATTATATATATATATATATATATATATATATATAAAATTTATGAACTTCTTAGCTATAGTGATTTTTGTCTTTTGTGAATTTTTTTCATATTTCCTTTTTCTTTTCTATTTTTTGGTTTTTCCTTTTCAATCGAATCGAACCTCGTGTGGTGCATGTAACAAAATGGATGGTCAAATACTGACCGAACAACGTCAGTACCGAAGTTGATATTCGTTTTCATTGTCTCGATCGATGTAACACATCTCGGTATTTTTTTGGTCATAGCATGACTTTTTTTTGTTTCTCTTTCGGTAAGTGTCGGTATGAACCGAACCGAACCAATATCAAACGAATTCCTGCTATTAACGTTAATTTTACTATTGCGTCTACATTTCTATTAAAAATTGGGTCGCCCCGCCACAGAACGTGGATGTAATCCAGTAGTTTATTTAATAGTATATCTTTCAAAAAAAAGTTTATTTAATAGTATATCCATTTAGCTCTCACTCATTCATATCCATAAATATGAAAACAGGGTGGATTAATAAATATCTAAGTATAAAACTATGCATTTAGTAATGACAGGTATGTTGCATCCAAGTCAAAATATTAAATTCGAAAATAGATAAGTACACATTATCTTTTTTTTTATATAGTAAAACTTACTCGCCCCTAAAGTATACCAAAATATTCCTACGTGTTTGGTATTGAACACAAGACCTCTCATTAAAAGATAAGAGCCTCTATCAAGTAAGCTAGACCCACATTGGCAACCACATATTTATCTCTATATGATTTTAGAACGACTAGAAGTGACCAGGCGCGTTTCGCGACGGAGGACACATCGATTTTGAATGAAATTTAAATGGAAATGTAAACGAAACAGTAAAAATAACACTGATAAAAAAACCTAAAACTAAAATATTAAACAAATCAAAAAAAGAAAACAAAAAATGTTTGGTTCATTTTTGGCCCCACCTGGTTTGTAGCCTGTACCGATTTGGCCAAAACTGATTTTGCACAAAGCATAAACCCTGTGCATGTGCATTATGTTTAAGCAACTGTTGTTCCTCAGATTTATTATGTTCAAATGCCTATTGCTTGAGTTCAAGCACCCCAAGTTGCTCCTGCAACTGTAGAGCCTAATAAATAAAGTTTTTTCACCCAAGACTATGTTGATTGGAGCAGCTTGCTAGAAGATTTAACTGATGAAAATTTTGCATTAATGGCAAATGACTATGATGAACATGCAAATTTCTGTTTATGGAAATTGAATGTACCTTAGAAGAAGCAGATCAAGAAAACAAAACAACTATTGGTGACACTATTATCAGAACAAACATCTGTTTCTGACAAAGGGCCTGTAGAAAGGATTGAAGAAAACTATCTCAAAAGTTTCACTAAATGCATCAATATTGATTTGGTGCAAACTGCTGGTTCCAAGGTATCACCTCACATTCTCAAAGAATTGTGTTTACCCAAATGCATCATAACATTTGCAAAAATTAAAGAGGTGAATGAAAACCTAAGGGAGAAGGTCCAAGTTAATGAAATTGTTCTTGAAAACTTAAAAGGGATTTTAAAACAAGACTAACTGAAAAGGACCAAGAAATCAGCAGTCTCAAACATGAAGCTACCATAACCAAGGACCAACTCGAAACTATGATAGAGAGTTACGAAAGTTGCAAAAAGGAAATGGAATCCACTCAGATCACTTGTGAAAAATGGGTAGAATCTTGTAATGGTTATGAGATGCTTCTTGAAAAACAAATCAAAAGCAATGTGAAGTTTGGAGTTGGGTTCAGAAAACACGATAATGAATAACCCTCCAACACTTCCATTGACTCTAAAATGGTTGAGATCATACCAACCAACTCAATTGGTGAAAAAATCAAGATCATAGAACCAAGTGGTAAAAAGATCACTCTAGAAAAACCTTAACGTTCCATTTAGGCTGAAAAACAAAAATATGAATTTAACCCCACATGGTCTGATGAATGTGATGTGCTTGAAAATTTCAAACTAGTTAATTTCACTAACCCAAATGGTCTCAAGCTACCCAAGATAAACATCATTCCTATCACCAACTCTCAAAGAAATGTTAAAACATCTGTTGCTGAAAAGGGAGAGAAGGGTAATAGAAAAGATAAGACCACATAATTGTTTTATGACTTTTATGAAATGAAAAATCATATGACAAAAGACTATTTTAAGTTAAAAGCATATGATATTAACAAAGGAAACTATATATGTGAGTCAACATCTAGGTGCACCATATGTGGGAGAACTAATCATGTGACTATATATGTGAGCCAATATCTGGGTGCACCATCTGTGGGAGAACCAATCATGTGACTCAACAATGCTCATTCCTAAAACCTTATGACATCAACAAGAATATGTCAAAAGAATGAATGGCTGTCAAAACGGAAGTTAGTCCTATCAAAAGGGAATCACCACCACTTCCTAAAAGATTCGAGTTTGGTCAAACACCTATCACATAAGCCTTGAACCAATACCCTTGTTAGGATCTGAGTTTCTCATGATTGTGCTTGTTTGATAATTATGAAGATGAATTAGTAATAAGTGCAGCGGAATTAAATGGAACAAACTTTCAACACACAATCAAATGAGAGAATTGTTTTCAAGCAAACATGTTTAACATGAAATCGAATGATTATATTTATTACAATCTTCAATAACAATGCATGCATGCATACAATCTCCCCCTCAGCCTGAGCTCACAGATGGTTTGTTCGTACAGAATGACTTGTAAAAGAAGAGAGCTGATAGAACAGTACATGGTACTGTTCTATTTATAGTACATAACAAACCACTGTGGCATCTTTGCTGACGTCACCATGAAAGTGACATCTAACCTCCTAACAACCTATAACCACTGGTCTATACAACTACTGCTATTACAAACTACTGATTACAATGAATACAAAGGATAGACTAAACTACTGCTTCTCATTCCACTGTTATACTCCTAGCAGTGCTTTGTGTCTTCAGCAGTACTTGAACCATGACAGTAGATTGAGCATCAGTGTTTCATCTCCAACAGTCTTTAAGTCTCATTAGTTGTTGAAGATCAGCAGTTTTTGTAGAAGGACAGTAGATAGAGGACATCAGATGTTAGGCCACTTTCAAGGGGAAAGAACTGTTGCAAACAACTGCTTATTGAGGATCCACTGATCTGATCCAGTTTTGGCTTTAATCAACTGTTCCTTTGGTAGGGTTCAATCCCAACAATCTCCCCCTGGAACAGATGATGCCAAAACTCTTCATTATTCTGAATCTTTATTGTCTCATCAAGAGTTCTCTAACTTGACCTTTAAATTGTAATTCAAAGTTCATTAAGTCCTCGTCATCCTCATCCCTGCACAGGGGAAGCTCAAGGAGATCTTGCATATCTTCAACACCCTGGCCAAGTGCTGCTTCCCTTGATATTTGCTTCACCACACCACTAGATCTGAGCAAAGTCAATACATGGGTCTTTTGATCAGACTTCCACTTTAGTATCTTTGAATCTAATGGGTTTCTTGGGAGAGTTTTTATTGCAGATGAGTTTGGAGATTGAGGCCTGGTGATGACAACTTTGGCAGGATCTAGAGATTATGCTGATTCTTGTTTTTCTGCTAAAAGTGTCTGAAGAACCATCTTCATAATAAGCTCTTCTTGATCCTTGTCTTCTTTGGTTGCTGCATCCATCTGCTTTTGTTTCCTTCTTTGATAAAGGATGGCAGCAGGTGGAGCAGTGGATCTCCTGATAGGTAACTTTTATTATCTGACTGGAACCACTGCTTCTGGATAATCAGGCTTTTGAGGAGCAATGGGATCTCTTTTCCTCAACTTTTCCAAAGTTTTGTATGTAGCTAGCACTTTATCCTCTGACCATCTTGTAAGCTGGTTCATTGACCCATAATCAGCACCAATCAGTTCCTCTGTCATTCTTATTAACTTCAGGGTTCTTTCAGGTACATTTTTCTTGTACTTGGCCCATACTGGAGGAGTTTGTTTGACCTTTTCTTTAAGTATCTTTTGAATTCTGGCTATCTCTTCTTGTAATTCACTGATAGTCCATTCTTTGTATTGATGCTTTTCTGCCCTGTACTTCTTGTATGCCATGATGTAATCAAGGTAGTCTTGCCTCATACTTTCGTCATCCTTTTTAGACAATTTTTGGCAAAGATCTTTTGAGAACTGTTCTAAAGTTCTGACCTTGGTGAGCAGGTATTGCAGATTTCTCTGAATCTCTTTGTCAGACTTTCCCTCTGTATCTCTTTTAGATATATCTTCTGCTTATTGGGCCTTTATCTTGAGATACTCTTCTATGTTTTTAGGGAAAGGATAACCTTGAATGGAAGGAAGGTTCCTTTTTGCATGGTCATCTTTAGAGTAAAAGGACTTGATCTCCTCCCTGACTGCTGGAAGATCCAATGGGTATTGTAATCCCATAGGAATAATAGCAGTGTTTGAATTCAGAACTTGAGCTGAAGATAATGGAATAGGTTTTGGAATTGTGACTAGGGTCAGTGGTTGTGTAGATGTTGGAGTTGGGGAAGTGTCATCTTCCAGTACAATGTTGGTTACCCTTCTCCTTTTGTGCTTAGGAGAGGTTGGTGGTGTTTTGGTGGGTTGAGTGGTGGTGATTGAGATGGTAGGTGTTTGACTAACAGCTGTTGAAACAACTGGTGTTTCAACCACTGTTGTCATTACAACAGATGATGTGTCATCTGATGTCTTCTGCTTTTTGGCAGGTGGCTTTTGTGGTGGTGAGGTTGTTTTTGGTAAAGCAGTGGATTGAGTGTGTGTTGATGTGGTAGTGATGGCAGTTGTTGGGGTAACATCTGTTGAAACCACTGAAGTATCAACAACTGTTGATACAACAGGTGTCTTAACATCTGTTGGTTTGGAGGTTTGATGAGAGGAATATTTGGGGATTTGGGGAGTTTGTTTGATGGTTTTGGAAGGTGTGGTTTTGGGTTGGCTTGCTTTTCTAGTAGGCCTTCTTCTTTTTGGCTTAGGAATAACCTGCTCTTCCTTAGGCTCAGAAGTACCCTAATCTTCCCTTTCCATCAAGACTTTCTTCTCCTGCTCAAACCTTTTAGACCTTTTTATTTCCATTGACTCTTTCATGCCTGCTTTTAAATCAGGAAAAGCATTTTGAGTCTCATCAACCTTTTTGGAACCATCTAGCCTAGGGATTTCTGCAACCAATTTTGACAGTGGATCTGGTTTCATGTATAAGCCATCCTCATATCCCTTCTTTTTTTTCTCCCCCTTTTGGCATCATCAGGAGGATTGTCAACAAAGATGATTGAAGGAGGAGCAGTGCCAGTGGTTTGTAGTAAATGGGCCTTAATTGCCTTGATATTTGCTTGTGTATCCTTGATCCTAGTTCCATCAAATTTATGATCTTTTGAATTTGAACTTCATGTTGTTGATTAGCATATTGTCTTTGTTTATGAAGCAGAGGTTGAAACAATTCCCAAAGCTCAGTGGGAGTAGGAGCAGATGATGAAGCAGATGTTGCAGCAGTGGGTGGTGCCTTTTGAGCTTGTAACAACTGTTGCAGCATGGTTTTGATTTCTGCCACAGAGGTGTCAATTTTGTTAACCCTCTCCGTCAATTCTCTATATTTTAAACCATCACCTAAGTTAATGGGATCATCTGATTTCCCACCAGTGGTGGTTGTATCAGTGGTTGACTTAGGAAAAGTGTCCCAAAAGTCATCCACTGATGCCCCTTGTTCTTGGTACTGGGGTCTTCTTTCTTCAGTAGAGGTTACCACTCTAAGCGCACCAGTGAATATTGGATACACACCAGTGGGTATTATGGTTCCCAAAGAAGAAATTGCCTTCAAGGGAGTCTTATTAATGAAACTACTGTCCAAGTGTAAACCAGTGGGTTCAACACTTGTAGTAGCTGCTCCACTTGAACTACTGACAGGAATTACTTGTAATTCCTGCAGTGTAACCTCCTCAGTTGTTGGTGGGTTAGCAGAGATAGGGAGCTCAGACTCAATCACTTGTTGAGGTATATTCTTAGTTACAGGTGGTTGAGAAGAACTGATTTCTGTCTGAGCTATATCGAGTGCATCCAACAAGGGTATCATTGATGGTGGAAGTTGGGCAGTGAGGATAGGTGTAGAAAGAGAATTTGCCCCAGGAGCTGGGCTCTGGATGATGGAATCAAGTGATTCCAGAGCATCATAATGTGGTGTCCCAGTTGATACAACCTGATCTTTTTGAAAAGAAGCAGGAGGAGTTTGAGTCTCAGGTTGAGATCTTTCATCCAACTGTTGTGAGGAAGTAGCAGCAGAGGTTATTGGTGACTTTTGTGGTGTCACAGGTATAATCTCTGGGATCTTATCTTCCAGAGTTACCCTTTTAGTGGGTTTGGGGGGCTTTTGGATATTTTTCTTTTTGGGTCTTTTGGTGATTTTAGGTGTGGGTTTCACAGTAGTGGTTGTGCTGCTGTGATCACCTTGAGCAGTGGGCTCAACAGCAGTAACCTGAGGAGCAGTTGTTGCTGCTAAATTATGCTCAGGCTCCTCTGTATGTGTTTTGGAAGGTTTTGACAGCCTAGTAAAGGTTTCAGAAGAAAGGCTATTTATTTGAAAAGGATTTCCTTGGATTAGCACATGTGCATTATCCTTGGAAAATTTCTTTTGTAAGTAAAAACTTAAAAACCTTGGAAACAAAAGAAATGGTTTCTTATTATCTTTAATATTATTAATATTTTTGACCATGTCATTGAAAATTTCCTGGGAGTAGTTAAAATTTTCTTTATTCATTATAGCATAACCCAGATATTAAATTTTCAATGGTATCTCATTGAAAGCAGTAGTTTTATTTGACACACACATGAGGAGGGTATGAAATAAAAACCTCATGGCAGGAGGAAACCTGCCCTTTTGTAAAGTGTCCTTTTTCATTTCCTCTTCATACCCCCTCTCAAGAAAATCAGTTTGGTACTCTGTTTTTGGAAAAGAGCTTTTACCCGTAATATCATTGACTTCAAAGACCTTTGAGAGAGTTTGAGGTGTGATGGGAACTGGAATACCCCGGATTGATGAATTTATTGCTAAGGGCTTTTTGTCCTTAACATTAAGTTTAGCATTTTTTCCAGAATTCTCTTTGGGTATCCAGGAAGATAGGAGCATTACAAGTCAACAAAGTTTTGTACTTTGTGGTCGAAAGAGTATTAATGACGGAGTTGAAGGATGTGCTTTGACTTGGTTTTTCAAGTATGCACAGGTAGTTATGAGGAGTTTTGTATGGAAGAGCTATGATGATTTGAGTGTGATTTCGAGAGGAAGAAGACGATGAAAGATTTTAAGAGAAATTGATGGTAACTGCTTTGAGAAAGGAATTTTGAATTCGATTCGACAGTGAAAACCCTGTTTGGGGTTTTGATCAGGGTTTTATAAGGTGGAAAAGTAAATGCTGACGTGGCAGCGGTTACAAAAGATCTGACGGATAAGTACTGTCCACATGCCAACCTCTGATGAATAATGGAAGACAGTTGTTTAGGAAACCACTGATGGATCAATTATCAGTGGTTTATAGTGGTAAAATGAAACAGTGGCTGACGTTTAACTATCTGTGGATAGCCATCAGTGGGTTAAAACACTGATTTTAAACAACAGTGATTAACAAAGAAATGAGGGAACAAAGGTTGACTTTCAGCAGTGGACATTAATCAGCAGAACAGATGTTTGAACCAAAACAGTGGTTATGGCAGACTTTTAAGGATTGATGAAAATTTTCATTTTTAGCTATTTTTAAGGATAAAATTTTGATTTTCTGAAAACATTTTAATGCTTTTATTCATAGAAAAACATGATTTTGCCTGTTATTCCATGTTTAGCATGTCAATCCTTGAGATCAAGCTTTCAAATGTGGATGTGTCTAATGTTTTTGTTAGCACATCTGCCAACTGATCCTTAGTTGGAACATGATGCAGAGAAATCAAACCTTTTTCATAGCAATCCCTCACAAAGTGATGTCTGATATCAATGTGCTTGGTGGTTGAATGGGAAACTGGATTTTTGAAGATATTTTATGCTGCCTGACTGTCCAACATGAGAGGTGTCTTTAAAGCAGTGATACCAAAATCCAGCAATTGATTTTGAAGTCATAATAGTTGGGCTGTACAGCTTGCAGCAGCTATATACTCTACCTCAGCAGTGGATGTGGAAACAGTTGCTTGCTTTTTGCTTTGCCAAGATGTAACACCCGTTCTTATAATACAAGGTTTAACGTATATTTTGGGAAAATAATCATGAAATTTATGATTTACATATACTTCGGAAATACGGGTTTATTAAAAACTTTTACAAATTATAATTTACTCTACATAACGTAATCGGAATTCGTTGTTTAAAATTTACAACGTGGCATAGTGCGGAAGCATGTAATTGTATCGTGTTCGGTTCTTCGTTGAGCTTTGATCGTCTTCCGGCATCCAAGGTGTACCTATAATCAAAACCAACCTAAAAGTTAGTTTTGATAGTCAAATATGAAGTCCAAACAAGTACAAGCGTTAAAAATGACAAAAATAGCATTTTTCCGAGTTAGGTGGCGTCAACGACTCCATATCTGGCGTCGACCAGGGGCAACTGGCGTCGACAGAAAACATGATTTCCAGGCGGCGTCGGCGACGCCACCTTCCCGCGTCGGCGACGCCTAGCAGAAACTTGATTTTTCTGCTGTGTTGATTTGTCGTTCGTACGCACTAAAACGCGCGTAACTTTTGAACCGTTTATCCGTTTAACCTCCCGTTTCTTCCTACGTGTTTGTAATTTGATTCTCCATCATATGGAGTTAAAATCTAACATCCGGTTTAACAAAATTTCAGACTTTTAAGTCTTCGGCTAATCGCCCTATTTCCAAATTTTGACCCGTTTGTGCATTTTATCAAACAAACGTATTGTTTGATTTCTAAATCACATACACTTCTTCAAATTAATATTACCTACCATATTAGGTTCTAATCATAGGTTTATTACACATTTTAAACCCGTTTTCACTCGTATGCTTATTTTGACCCGTTAAGGGTATTTAAGCACTTTAAAGCTTGAAATCGCTTTCATTCCTTTCTAGCAACTTATTCCTACATTTCTTATCAAGTAAACTTCAACTACAACTCTTTGTGTGTTGGATTTCAATGTGTATGTCTATATGTTCCGAGTTATACCCTTCGGTTTGTTATTTACGATAAGACTCAAATAGAGCTATTTGGCTAACGAATTACATCTATCAATATCTACACTTGTTCTAAGCTTTTGTTTAATCATAAGTCTCGTTTCCAAACAACCTCTAAGGGTTGTTTGTTCGACTTAGCCTACAAGGGCGTTTTGGTCGACTTTGGTCCTTCTTTTTACAATGAAGGACTCTCACCAACAATTCGACCAAATTATCACTTTTAACTACAACAAAAATATGCGTACCTGGCTCGGGTCAACAAATAGACCCGATTTATATCTCGCCTATTTTATCACACAATCTATGGCGGCGCGATTATCCGATTTGCTAATCGCTCCTGTTAACATAAGACTTGACAACCAAATTAATCGATATTGTCAAATGGTGTTATCACCACCATTTGACCCGTTCGGTCTATATGCCCAACGTTGCCTATTAAATCAAAAAACATGGTTTTTGATTTCTAATTCATACATACATCCCGTCCCGGATTTCATTACCGAATCCCATTTTCTCTTAATTTCTTTTCTTGCAATTTCAACCCGTTTCGGCTTACGCCAAAGGTTTCCGTTAGGCTTCGGTTTACATTAGTCAATACTTGACCAATTTCCATTTTTACCCCTTTATCTCAATATTAGATTACACTACGCGGTGATCTTTTCAAAACTCAAAATCTCTTAGTCATTACATGACCAATTTACCGTTTTATCCTGTTTACCATAAACCATGGTTTTTATCACCATTGTATGTTCCGACTCGTACCAATCGTGTCGGGAATCATATTTTCATTATTATCATTAACGCATTTATTACTTGTAAAGTAAACAAGTATTCTACAAAAGTGTGTAAGTTTCACTTACCTTGCATCCGAGCTACACTTTTCTTCCATGCTTGACTTGTTTGACCCGCTTTCACTCCAAGCTTCCACCTAGCTTGTCACGCGTCAACTATCATCATCGTTTTCAAGGTGGTTAGTTTAATCATACTCTAATACGATTATTCCACCTTATGCATTTCATATCAAAATTGCTATTTATCGTATTATAGGTCAGTTTGACCTTTTTAATAGTCAAATGCCCATTAGTATGCTAATTGCATTTTCGAGTTATCAACTAGTTTTAGCACCCTTTAATTTAGCCGGTAGGCGTTATCTTTAGACCTCCATTTTAACCAAAGTTCTAATCGCGTTTAACACATTTAGAACTCTTTTTAATCACATTTTGCATAATAGTCGAAACATTCACAACTAGGTGTTTTAACTACAAAATTCTAGTTTCGAGCCTTCTTTGAGGCATTTCAACGAACACCTTAAGGGCAGAATTTTACATGTTTATTTATCATGTCTCTAGCTTATCTCTTAGCCCAAATTTCACATAAATCAACCATCTTACAAAGTGGTTAACTTCTATAATTTCTGAAATCACTTGTAAATTGTCAATTTACACTAGATCAACAATCTATTTCCTAGGGTTCATCATATTAACATAAAACCCACTTAGCTTATCAATGGATCATCATGACTCTCATAGATTTTCCAAAAATCTAACATGTTATTGACTAGGGTTTACTCCTAGACATCATATCACTTCAAGATTCACTCATGCATGACATAATTAAGCTCAATTTCAGTTTCTTATAAGTAACCTAGAATTTGAGATGGATCAAAACGTCACAATTTTACATACCTTGTGATCCTTTCAACTAGGTGTTCATGAATACGAGCTTGGATTTCGATTTGGGACTGATTTGGCCTCTCAATTTCTTGGATTTG
Organism: Helianthus tuberosus; assembly: GCA_030545235.1. Lineage (NCBI taxonomy): Eukaryota > Viridiplantae > Streptophyta > Magnoliopsida > Asterales > Asteraceae > Helianthus > Helianthus tuberosus. Next base: position 6,606,130 of record CM060359.1, read on the forward strand.
TGCTTGTTAGGGTTTGGCTCCATGGGGAGCTCCCTGATGTCGCCCCAGAACACACACTGTGTGTGTGTGTTTGTGTTTGTTTTTATTAAATAACTTTTCTAGTTATCCAGCTTTAACCCCTCGTGTTTGGTTCGTTATTAAGTAGGCCACAACCTACTTATTTCTTTTAACAATTTTCCTACTTATTAACTAGGTTAAATATTCCTAGTTAATTTAGCGGATTCGGGAATATTTATGACTAAGTTTATTTTAGGTCCCGTTAGCTCGGGCCTTCTAAGCTTTTATTTCTTAAAAGCTTTTATTCACTTTTTATTTATTATTAGGATTAACTATTTAAATCCTAATATTTACCGGGTTACTTTTACCACTAACGGTATTTTACCCGTCTTTTAGTATTAACATGGGTTAATTACCAAACCCATTTTCGGGGTGTTACAAGTCTACCCCCCTTAAAGAGGTTTCGTCCTCGAAACCTTTTCTTACATAATTCATTGAGTTTAAACTCAATGTATTCGATCCGAGAAATATTTTAAACATTTCTCATTCTTTTTAACCATTCGTTAGTATTACCCGAAAGTGCGGTAACATCTCTTTTGGTTACTAATTGTCTACATATCTCATACGAGATAGTGTAATTTCCAAATAACGTAATCTCGTTCTTTCTACTAGTGTAGTTAACTTAGCGATATCCATCGCTTTCATATATTATCGAATTCCCTTATGAATCCGTTACTTTGACCCGCTTAATGGTCTTTAGTGAAATCTTTCACTTTTAGCAACAATCTCTTTTGTTTCCAAATTCATTTATTCGGTTTAGTTATACCGAATCCATCGCTTACAAGAGACCAAATTTATTTAAATGTCCTTAACCGGTCTCACTAACTAGACTTATTAGTCCAGTTACTTTTTACCACTCGCTTGGTTATAATGTGATCTTACTTCGCATTACATTTCCTAACCGTGATCGTGTCACATCGAGTTTAGTTTGCATCAACCTTTTATTTTCGAAAATAAGACTTTTTGAATATATCGTCTTGCGCCTATCGGTGTCAAGACTTGTATCCTTCATGCTTATTATTTAAATTCCTATCATAATTTATGTTTGTAAAAACATTATTTCTTGCTAAAACCGAAGTTTTAGTTTTATGCGGGGAATCACAACTAGTTCCCCTTGTTATACACTACTGACCCGTAGATTCTTTCACTTAGCCCCATAGGCCAGTTCTTTAAGTTCTTCACCTTCTTAAGGTGAGATATTAACAACTCGTTTCCTTCTCTTTATGACCCGAGGGTCTTTTTGGTCCGTAGACCTTAACACTGTGTTTAATCCCGTAGGTTATGATGATCCCGTAGATCATCTTTTATTCTTGTCTATATTCAAATGTATATATACACATATAGCTTCAGGCATTTCTTAGTATGTTTGGAATCGTTTATTTTCACCCTTGAACTTCAGTTGACCTTGACTGTAGTCTAAGGTCTCATTTGTTTACTTCCGGACTAATTCTTCCGACTTTATGACTTCTGACGTTAATTACGCGTCAGTTTGTTCTTATGCTTACTGTTATTTGATTTGCATATATTCTTATTTGGTTATATCCCATTACCGGGCTTATTATTCTCTTGCATTGAACGCTACCTTTATCTGGCTAACGTTCATTAGTGCCATTCGGCGTTATATTGTATTCAACTTGTTTGACCTATTAATGTGAAATCCATCACTTATAATAATCAACTTTATTCTTTATTCAACCCATTCGACTTCGAATAGTTGAACATATTTACTCACAATTTTCTATTTACGAGATTTTATAGTCATAACTCGTAATCCAAGTCCTTTGATTTCTCAACCCGTGTTCACGTCTCTTGGTTTCTACGCATGTGTTTAATTCTTACCCATTAACCGGGTGTTTTACCGAAGTCGTTATTATTGCAACCCTCCCGGTATGCATTAAGACCTCGCTTCATTTTTATATTCAGACTTTGCCCTTAAGTTTGGTGTTTTACAAAAACGACCCGTTAAGGGACATATTTGCATGTTCCGGGTTCGAGTGTAAGTACACTCCCTCCCGATACTTGTTTAAAACATTTTTCATGCTTGCGTTTTCTGGGTTCGAGTGTAAGTACACTCCCTCCCAATTCTTGTCTAAAACATTTTACATGCTTGTGTTTTCTGGGTTCGAGTGTAAGTACACTCCCTCCCAATTCTTGTCTAAAACATTTTACATGTTTGTTTGTCCCTTCACTCGGGCTCATTATCCTAATGTAACCCGCTTCCGTCACTCGGTTGTGGGTTTACATTATTCTCAAATATCTTGCTTATCTGTCTCGTTTGGGTACTTTTTAACTAGTCCCATTCACACCGCCATTACCACATCGGACGTAAACGTGTCCGCCATAAGAAGTTCATGGTATCATATGCCACTACTTACTTGGCCAGAGTAAGTGGTTAACACATGACACACATGACCTTTTTATAGTTTTCACATCGCGCCCTATGCAAGTAACTCCTCAAATTATCTCCATGTTTATGGTTTCATTTGGTAAAACTTTATTTAATTGTTAGTTAACAATTATTAGTTTTAGTCGTTTATCCTTGAACATGTACAATGTCCCTTTTTATAAACATTTATTCACATTCATTGATGTGATCATTACTTTTCTCAATAGGATTTATATTGAGAATACTTACTTGGATGATCACTCTCGTCCAAGTTTCTACATAAACAAGTCTTGTTATTCATTTGTTATTCATCATTGTGAATAACACATTTCCTATTAAATTTCTCTTGGAAATCAGGTTTTCCAAGTTCTATCATATGTGTATGCAACCGTTATTATTTACGTGTTTGTTGCATATAAAGACTCGTGCGATTAAATTTAAAAGTGTGCACCTGATAATGCTTGCCCTAACGGGCTTCTCTTGTCATTAGTCTTGTTCGCGACCGTTACGCGATTTTGTCCTCGGTGAGCATGCTCCTCTTGTCATGCTTCGGACCTTTCCATCATCGTATCCACAATTCCTTTGACTCTCGTCGTCTTTAAACGCGAGTGTCCTTAAATTAAGACATTCAAAAAGTTAGTAACGTCAACTTCAATAATCGTTCGTATTATAATACAAGGCTTTTTCTACTATACGCGTCGACGCGCGTATTTTCGTCAACTATATCAATCGTTTTAATTGGGGTAACGTGTATCACACGATAGCCCCATGTGCTGCTTACAACACTTTAGTATGCTAAGCTATTAACATACTTATACTTACCGGATTTGCGATCAAGCCTCGAACCGAACACTATTCTTTATCAAGAGCATAAGGTTTAAGTCCAAGCATGGTTCCTCCCCACCATACTCGAATCTCTTAAACCAAGGCTCTGATACCAACTTGTAACACCCGTTCTTATAATACAAGGTTTAACGTATATTTTGGGAAAATAATCATGAAATTTATGATTTACATATACTTTGGAAATACGGGTTTATTAAAAACTTTTACAAATTATAATTTACTCTACATAACGTAATCGGAATTCGTTGTTTAAAATTTACAACGTGGCATAGTGCGGAAGCATGTAATTGTATCGTGTTCGGTTCTTCGTTGAGCTTTGATCGTCTTCCGGCATCCAAGGTGTACCTATAATCAAAACCAACCTAAAAGTTAGTTTTGATAGTCAAATATGAAGTCCAAACAAGTACAAGCGTTAAAAATGACAAAAATAGCATTTTTCCGAGTTAGGTGGCGTCAACGACTCCATATCTGGCGTCGACCAGGGGCAACTGGCGTCGACAGAAAACATGATTTCCAGGCGGCGTCGGCGACGCCACCTTCCCGCGTCGGCGACGCCTAGCAGAAACTTGATTTTTCTGCTGTGTTGATTTGTCGTTCGTACGCACTAAAACGCGCGTAACTTTTGAACCGTTTATCCGTTTAACCTCCCGTTTCTTCCTACGTGTTTGTAATTTGATTCTCCATCATATGGAGTTAAAATCTAACATCCGGATTAACAAAATTTCAGACTTTTAAGTCTTCGGCTAATCGCCCTATTTCCAAATTTTGACCCGTTTGTGCATTTTATCAAACAAACGTATTGTTTGATTTCTAAATCACATACACTTCTTCAAATTAATATTACCTACCATATTAGGTTCTAATCATAGGTTTATTACACATTTTAAACCCGTTTTCACTCGTATGCTTATTTTGACCCGTTAAGGGTATTTAAGCACTTTAAAGCTTGAAATCGCTTTCATTCCTTTCTAGCAACTTATTCCTACATTTCTTATCAAGTAAACTTCAACTACAACTCTTTGTGTGTTGGATTTCAATGTGTATGTCTATATGTTCCGAGTTATACCCTTCGGTTTGTTATTTACGATAAGACTCAAATAGAGCTATTTGGCTAACGAATTACATCTATCAATATCTACACTTGTTCTAAGCTTTTGTTTAATCATAAGTCTCGTTTCCAAACAACCTCTAAGGGTTGTTTGTTCGACTTAGCCTACAAGGGCGTTTTGGTCGACTTTGGTCCTTCTTTTTACAATGAAGGACTCTCACCAACAATTCGACCAAATTATCACTTTTAACTACAACAAAAATATGCGTACCTGGCTCGGGTCAACAAATAGACCCGATTTATATCTCGCCTATTTTATCACACAATATATGGCGGCGCGATTATCCGATTTGCTAATCGCTCCTGTTAACATAAGACTTGACAACCAAATTAATCGATATTGTCAAATGGTGTTATCACCACCATTTGACCCATTCGGTCTATATGCCCAACGTTGCCTATTAAATCAAAAAACATGGTTTTTGATTTCTAATTCATACATACATCCCGTCCCGGATTTCATTACCGAATCCCATTTTCTCTTAATTTCTTTTCTTGCAATTTCAACCCGTTTCGGCTTACGCCAAAGGTTTCCGTTAGGCTTCGGTTTACATTAGTCAATACTTGACCAATTTCCATTTTTACCCCTTTATCTCAATATTAGATTACACTACGCGGTGATCTTTTCAAAACTCAAAATCTCTTAGTCATTACATGACCAATTTACCGTTTTATCCTGTTTACCATAAACCATGGTTTTTATCACCATTGTATGTTCCGACTCGTACCAATCGTGTCGGGAATCATATTTTCATTATTATCATTAACGCATTTATTACTTGTAAAGTAAACAAGTATTCTACAAAAGTGTGTAAGTTTCACTTACCTTGCATCCGAGCTACACTTTTCTTCCATGCTTGACTTGTTTGACCCGCTTTCACTCCAAGCTTCCACCTAGCTTGTCACGCGTCAACTATCATCATCGTTTTCAAGGTGGTTAGTTTAATCATACTCTAATACGATTATTCCACCTTATGCATTTCATATCAAAATTGCTATTTATCGTATTATAGGTCAGTTTGACCTTTTTAATAGTCAAATGCCCATTAGTATGCTAATTGCATTTTCGAGTTATCAACTAGTTTTAGCACCCTTTAATTTAGCCGGTAGGCGTTATCTTTAGACCTCCATTTTAACCAAAGTTCTAATCGCGTTTAACACATTTAGAACTCTTTTTAATCACATTTTGCATAATAGTCGAAACATTCACAACTAGGTGTTTTAACTACAAAATTCTAGTTTCGAGCCTTCTTTGAGGCATTTCAACGAACACCTTAAGGGCAGAATTTTACATGTTTATTTATCATGTCTCTAGCTTATCTCTTAGCCCAAATTTCACATAAATCAACCATCTTACAAAGTGGTTAACTTCTATAATTTCTGAAATCACTTGTAAATTGTCAATTTACACTAGATCAACAATCTATTTCCTAGGGTTCATCATATTAACATAAAACCCACTTAGCTTATCAATGGATCATCATGACTCTCATAGATTTTCCAAAAATCTAACATGTTATTGACTAGGGTTTACTCCTAGACATCATATCACTTCAAGATTCACTCATGCATGACATAATTAAGCTCAATTTCAGTTTCTTATAAGTAACCTAGAATTTGAGATGGATCAAAACGTCACAATTTTACATACCTTGTGATCCTTTCAACTAGGTGTTCATGAATACGAGCTTGGATTTCGATTTGGGACTGATTTGGCCTCTCAATTTCTTGGATTTGTGCTTGTTAGGGTTTGGCTCCATGGGGAGCTCCCTGATGTCGCCCCAGAACACACACTGTGTGTGTGTGTTTGTGTTTGTTTTTATTAAATAACTTTTCTAGTTATCCAGCTTTAACCCCTCGTGTTTGGTTCGTTATTAAGTAGGCCACAACCTACTTATTTCTTTTAACAATTTTCCTACTTATTAACTAGGTTAAATATTCCTAGTTAATTTAGCGGATTCGGGAATATTTATGACTAAGTTTATTTTAGGTCCCGTTAGCTCGGGCCTTCTAAGCTTTTATTTCTTAAAAGCTTTTATTCACTTTTTATTTATTATTAGGATTAACTATTTAAATCCTAATATTTACCGGGTTACTTTTACCACTAACGGTATTTTACCCGTCTTTTAGTATTAACATGGGTTAATTACCAAACCCATTTTCGGGGTGTTACACAAGACACTAAGCAACTGCCTAGGAATTGGCACCCTCCTGAAGTGGACTTCCTTGTTGTATTACATCCAGCAAAGTCACTATCTGAGAAACCTGAAAGCTTGATATTTCCATCAGCTGGATACCAGATACCAAGTGTGGGAGCACCTTTTAGGTATCTGAATATCCTTTTTACAGCAATAAGGTTTGACTTTCTAGGGGCTGATTGGGATCTTGCACAAACACATGTTGCAAACATGATGTCTGGCCTAGATTCAGTCAGGTACAATAAAGACCCAATCATGCTTCTATAAAGAGTTAGATCAACCAAATCATCCTTTTCATCCATCTCAAATTTCTTTAAAAGTTCTTTGGCATATTTGCCTTGATGGATGAAAGTACCATTTTGCAGTTGCCTTACTTGTAGACCAAGAAAGCACTAAAGTTCACCGACTGCACTCATCTTAAACTCAGCTGTCATGAGTTGTCTGAACTCTTCAAACATTTTAGAACATGTGCTTCCAAAAATGATGTCATCCACATAAATCTGGACAATCATCAAGTCTTTCCCTCTCCATTTTAAAAACAATGTTTTATCAATTTTACCTCTTGTGAACCCAATGGAAAGAAGAAAGGTGGAAAGAGTTTCATACCAGGCTCTAGGTGCTTGTTTCAAGCCATACAAAGCTTTATTTAGCTTGTAGACATGATTTGGATTAAATGGATCCTCAAAACCTGGAGGTTGACAAACATATACCTCTTCTTGTATTTTACCATAGAGGAATGCACATTTAATGTCCATTTGATACACCTTTATATTGTGGTTGACAGCAAAGGCCAGGAATAATCTAATAGCTTCCAATTTTGCTACAGGGGCAAAAGTTTCATCATAATTAATGCCCTCTTCCTGTCTGAACCCTTGAACCACTAGCCTTGCTTTATTCTTGACAACAATACCGCTTTCATTAGTTTTATTTTTAAAGACCCACTTTGTGCCAATATGACTCACACCCTCTGGCAGTGGTACAAGTTCCCATACTTGTTTTCTTTTAAACTGTTAGAGTTCCTCTTGCATGGCTTCTACCCAGCTGTTGTCTTTTAGTGCCTCTTGGTACTTGACTGGCTGATGGAGTGATAGGAAACCAGTAAAAAGATAGATGTTTTGGGATTGGCTTCTTGTTAGCACCCCTTCACTGATGTTGCTAATGATTTGGTCAGGTGGATGAGATTTCAAGAAGATTAAATCTCCTTTGTGTGGAACAATGGCATCTAAAGGTGAGGGCTGCAGATGTGAATCATCTGAGCTAACCACTGTTGGTGACTTTGATGATCCAATAGTGGCTTGAATTGGAGGTGGAGGAATAGGAGGAAGTGGTGTGAAAACATGCTGATTTTTATCCACTGTTTGGGGATTTTTATCAATAGTGCTTGAGGATGTAGAAGCAAGGGGTTAAGGGGCTACTTTGGTCAACAACAGTTGAGGTAGCAGTGGTTGAGCTTTGACAGCTGTTTTGAAAATCTGTTGCTCTACCAATTGATGCAGAATTTTGTTGTGGAATGATAACTTCATATCCATAGTCTGATGGAGGACTTTGAGATGGACATGCACTGTTAGTCTTGATAGAAACATTTTCAAAGGTAAATTTATCAAGATCAAATAATTCTGCAGGATTTGCAGGGATTTTCATTGAACTTCACATTCAAAGTCTCTTCCACTGTCTTAGTACTAGTGTTGAACACTTTGTAGGCCTTAGCAGTGGTTGAGTATCCCAAATGACAACCACAATCAATTTTGGCTGCAAACTTTGAAATGGAATCTTTTAAGTTTAAAATGAAGTATGGGCAGCCAAAAACTTTGAAATATGAGATCAGTGGTTTTATTTTATACATAATTTCATAGGCAGTCTTTTGATGCCTGAGGTTTATTAAAACTCTGTTCTAAACATAGCAGGCAGTGTTTACAGCCTCTGCCCAGAAAGTTAATGGCAAACCTGAATCAGCAAGCATGGTCCTGGCAGCCTCAATCAAAGTTCTGTTCTTTCTTTCAACTACCCCATTTTGTTCTGGTGTTCTTGGAATGTTGTACTACCTTACAATTCCTTTGGACACACAAAACTCATCCAACTCCCTATTTCTGAATTCTGTGCCATTGTCACTCCTGAAGATTTTTACTGGCAAGTCAAACTGCTTTTCAACCTGTGTGACAAAGTCTTGCAGAATGCCTGCAGTCTCATCTTTGGAATGTAAGAAATAAGTCCATGTAAACCTAGAAAAGTCATCTACAATTACCAAACAATATATATTTTCTGTCTAAGACTCATGACTTTAACTGGGCCAAACAGATCCATGTGAAGCATTTGCAAGCACTTGGTTGTTTTGGACTCTTCAATTGACTTAAATGAGCTTTTATGTTGTTTTCCTTTTAAGCAGGAAACACAATGCTCAGGGCAGGTGAACAGTTTTTGAGGAAGACCTCTTACTAACCCCTGTTTTGACAAAGCAGTGATTGTCTTCAGATTTGTGTGCCCTAATCTTCTGTGCCAAAGTTCTGTCTCTTTGTTAGAGGCAGCTGAGAACAGCCAGGCATCAGTTCTTGGGTTCTCTTTTGATAAATCAACTACATAAACATTGCCACTTCTTTGAGCAACAAGTTTAGTTATTCCATTTTTTTTATTATTTCTTCAATCTTTTCAACCATTTCTGGTCCATCAATCCTACAACACTCCTTAGTAAAGAAAGAACCATAACCTTTGTCACTCATTGACTTAAATGAGCTTTTATGTTGTTTTCCTTTTAAGCAGGAAACACAATGCTCAGGGCAGGTGAACAGTTTTTGAGGAAGACCTCTTACTAACCCCTGTTTTGACAAAGCAGTGATTGTCTTCAGATTTGTGTGCCCTAATCTTCTGTGCCAAAGTTCTGTCTCTTTGTTAGAGGCAGCTGAGAACAGCCAGGCATCAGTTCTTGGGTTCTCTTTTGATAAATCAACTACATAAACATTGCCACTTCTTTGAGCAACAAGTTTAGTTATTCCATTTTTTTTATTATTTCTTCAATCTTTTCAACCATTTCTGGTCCATCAATCCTACAACACTCCTTAGTAAAGAAAGAACCATAACCTTTGAGAGACACTAAAGACGTTGAATTTTAGATTGACATTTTCAAACTTAACATTTCCAGACTGTACTGTGCCAGATCCCATCACCTTCCCTTTACTATTATTACCAAACGATATATTACCCCCTCCATGAGTTTTGAATTCTTTGAGTAGGGCTCTACATCCAGTCATGTGTCTGGAGCCTCCACTATCTACATACCAAAGACTATATAAGCATGCAGAAGCTCCCTGCACATCAAGTAATTAATTAGTTTAGGAGGGTCTCCAAAGTCAATAAGGCTTTGGATGGGGTCTCAATAGTGTCTATGTTAAGGTTAGGAAGATGGACATTAGTTAGATCAGGGGATTGATTAATTTTTGCAGCTTGTTTCTCTAACCACTGTTGGGGGCCATTTCCAGTCAGTTCTTGATATCCATAGGGATGCCTGTTCACTCTTGGTTTAGAAGGCCTTTTATAGGTTTCATAAATGTGTGGGACCCTAGGATGTGGTGGTTGACCTTTACCTCTTTGGTATTGGTTAGCAGGGGGTGCATCAGTCACCTGAACATCTCTTTTAACAGATGTTTGGTTCAGCTGTTTGGTAACTGCTGTTTGAACTGGCACAAACAGTGGTTGTTTCTTGATTGGTGGTTTTGATGAACTCATGGATGTTTTTGAAGTGTACTCATTCTTTTTTACATCAAAGGATTTGAGATACACATATTCCTGAGTGAGGTGGTTTGTTTTACCACAGATGGTGCAGCTCTGGGAAGGCACAATGGTGTTTGTTTTGTTAATATCATATGCTTTTAGATGAAAACAATCTTTGGTTAAATGATTTTTCTTCTCACAGAAATCACAAAACAAGTTTTTAACCTTTTCTTTTCTTTTCTTCTTTTCAGACTCCTTTGCAACAGAGTTTTGAACTACTGTTGGGATGTCCTTAAGACGAATGACCTTTGCCTTGGCAGCTTTGACACCATCCACAGTTGTGAAGTCCATGGGATTGAAGTTTTCAAGAATGTCACACTCATCAGACGATGTGGGTTTGAATTGGTATTTCTCAATCTCCTCAAAGGTTGAGGACCCCACAGATCTTTCCAAAGTGAGTTTGTTACCAAGTTTATCAGTTATTTTAACTTCTTGGCCATTCTTGTTTGTGGGTATGATTTCAACAGAACCAGTTTGATTTGCAGCAATGTTTTCAACTTGGTCATTTTTTCTAAACCCTATGCCAAATTTTACATTACTTTCAAGCTGTTTTTCAAGCATAATCTCATAACCTTTGCAGGATTCCACCCATTTTTCACAAGTGATTTGGGTGGCTTCCAACTCCTTTTTGCAGACTTGATATTTTTCTATCGTGGTCTCGAGTTGATCCTTGGTTATGCTATGCTCATGTTTGATGCTGCAAATTTCATTTTCTTTTTCACTCAATTTGTTTTTTAGTTCTTTTAAAGACTTTTCAAATTGAACTTCACCAGTTAATAACCTATCTCTAAGGTTTTCATTCACCTCCTTAATGTTTGCAAATGCTGTGATGCATTTGTCTGAACAAAGGTTTTTGAGAACCTTGGGTGATACCTTAGTTGCAGCCATCATGACACAATCACAGGTATGATCACTTTCTTCTTAAGCTTTCTCTTCTTTTTCACCTTGTTTCTTCTTTTCTTCTTCTTCTTCTTCTTCTTCAGACCAGGGGTCAGACAGTGGTTCCAACAGGGGTTCTGAACTTTATCCCAGTAGTATTTCATCAGCAACAGCAGTAACCACTGCTTCAGCAATTGTATCTACTGTTTCATCACCTAGTTGTCCTTCTTCAGCTTCCAGCCCTTCTGGTATGGTCTCCAATGCTACAAAACAAACATCATCACTAGAAACATTATTTTGAGCATAGAGTGCAAAATTTTCATCTCCTAATTCTTCAGGTAAGCTGCTCCAGTCAACAAGGCCTTGGGTGAAAAAGTTTTGCTGATCTGGTTGAACCACTGCTGGTGCTACTTGTTGAGGTGCAACTTGTTGCACCTGAACCTGAGGAGCAGGGGCCTGGACATACTGTATCTGAGGAACAGTGGTTTTAACATAATGCACAGGAACAGGGGTTGCAGGGTGTGCATAGTGAGCAGTGTTTACATGAGCAGCAGGGGCATATTGGGCATAGTGCATAGTGTTTTGGTTATTTTGTGGTCTAGGGTTTGATCCAGGATGTGTAATAATTGGTCCATTTGTTTGACTCCTGCACTCCCTAGCAAAATGACCTAACCTATTACACTTATAACATTTAATCTTTGACTTATCCAGCCCTACTTTTAGGTTCCCATGTAACCCTGGAAATTTTCTCCCAGTCCTTTTGTAAAACTTGCTGGTTCTAACACTCAGCAGTGCAAGTTGGTGCAAAATGTCCATTTCCTCTAAGTCAGTTGGATCAAAATGCTGAAAATCATTGAGTTCAAAGCACAGATTGTCAGAATTCTGGTTTTCACTACTAGCTGTGAAGGCATAGTTGTTTGAGTAAGAATCAGAGTTGTTAAAGGCTCCACCAGCAGTTATGTCAATATAATGATCATAACTCTGATCCTTACTATTACCAGATTCTTCTTGACCCAAAAGAGCTGTGCTGCCAAATGAATAATCATCTGCAACTTTTCCAGACTCTTATAACTTCTTTTTCTGGTTTAACTCCCTTTCATAGGTCAGGAGTCTACCATGAAGTTGGGTTAGGGTCAGATCTTTGAACTCAACCGAGTTTCTGGTTACAAAAGCAATTATGTCCCATTTTTCAGGAATTGACCTTAAAAACCTGCTGTTTATAGTTGATTTAGAAAATTCAGTTTTAACAAGCTTCAGTTCACTTATGAGACAACTAAATCGCTCAAACTGTTGTGTTAATGTTTCACCCTTAATGTGACAAAAGGTTTCATACTGTTGGTTCAGAATTTCCCTGTTATTTTCAATTACTTCTTCAGTTCCCCCAAACTGTTCCTTAAGTGCATCCCACAATTCCTTGGCACTGTTACTGTGTAACAGCCCAACATAAATTTCATTTGGAAGTGCAGATGCAACGATGCTAAATTCCTTGGCAGTATAGTTCTCAGTTTTCTAAAAATCTTGATCAGTATAGTTCTCAATTTCTTAATTTTCAATTTTCTGAAAATCCTGATCAGTATAGTTCACAATTTTCTTAGGTTCAAAAACTTTTGGATCCTCAGCATTCGGCACCATTGGAACATGTGGTCCAAAGATAACTGACTTCCAACATCCGGTGTTCTGTTGAGCTAAGATGTGACCCATCCTTTGCTCCCAGATGTTGTACTCATTTCTTTTCAACATAGGTGGTTTGAAGAGAGAACCAATGTTATTGTTCATATCTTGTGATTGTGACGTCATTCTGGTTGTTTTACAGGCACTGATTAATCAACTTTGCTGGTGATTAAACCTTACTCTGTTTTTCAACGAAACGAACAATTAAAAGTATAAACGATTTTGAGCTGAACTTTTACGTCAAAATGATTGTTAGATCAAGTTTGACTGTCCAAGCTCTGATACCAATTGTTAGGATCTGAGTCTCTCATGATTGTGCTTCTTTGATAATTATGAAGATGAATTAGTAATAAGTGCAGCGGAATTAAATGGAACAAACTTCCAACACACAATCAAATGAGAGAATTGTTTTCAAACAAACATGTTTAACATGAAATCGAATGATTATATTTATTACAATCTTCAATAACAATGCATGCATGCATACAATCTCCCCCTCAGCCTGAGCTCACAGATGGTTTGTTCGTACAGAATGACTTGTAGAAGAAGAGAGCTGATAGAACAGTACAGGGTACTGTTCTATTTAAAGTACAGAACAAACCACTGTGGCATCTTTGCTGACGTCACCATGAAAGTGACATCTAACCTCCTAACAACCTGTAACCACTGATCTATACAACTACTGCTATTACAAACTACTGATTACAATGAATACAAAGGGCTAAACTACTGCTTCTCATTCCACTGTTATACTCCTAGCAGTGCTTTGTGTCTTCAGCAGTACTTGAACCATGACAGTAGATTGAGCATCAGTGTTTCATCTCCAACAGTCTTTAAGTCTCACCAGTTGTTGAAGATCAGCAGTTGTTATAGAAGGACAGTAGATAGAGGACATCAGATGTTAGGCCACTTTCAAGGGGAAAGAACTGTTGCAAACAACTGCTTATTGAGGATCCACTTATCTGATCCAGTTTTGGCTTTAATCAACTGTTCCTTTGGTAGGGTTCAATCCCAACAACCCAGTTTACAGGGATGTTCAAGTATCAGATGCACGGCCATCAAACACATACCCTAGAGGATATGGGCAACCACCATGTCATAGAGTACCTTATAGGTATAATAAATCTGTGTACATGGCCTATAGGCCAAGGATAAACAGGCATCCTCTTGGATATGATCAACTAATTGGAAATGGTCAAACAACAGTTGACCCAAGTGTGAAAGCACTTCCAAAGGGTCAAAAACAACTGTTTGAGATAGTTCAAAAACTACTCATCACAAAAGACCATTCTCAAAGGGTTGACACAATGGAAGAAAGTATCAAATCTAAAGCAAATAACGTTTTGGATTCTCTACAAAATTGATCCATTTCCATTGTCTGCAGGGAACATTTGTTGGCATTTTAAAAGTGCAAATAGAGGTTTCCCTAGCACATATCCCCCACTTGAATACAACATGAAAATATTTTCTGAAAATTCATAAAAAATTTCTTTAAAATAAAAACATTAAAATGTTTCTATACCAAAACTTTGTTTTATAATCATGAAAAGATTATTAAAGATCACAAAAAACGAAAACTCTGTTCAAAGGAGTGAAACATCTGTTTCAGTGTTTCAAAATTTTGTTTAACCTTTGTTAACCATTGTTTGCTAAAAATTGAGCTTCAACTATTAGATCGATTGAATCCTATCGTATTGAGCTTCAATTGAACTAAAAATACTATGATAACAATTTCATAAAATCTATGAATAAAAATACTATGAACGTAAAATACAATAGATTTTATCAATTACTATGAATACTATTGCTAAACAATAGATTACTATGAATACTATTGTAATCTAAAAATACAATAGATTTTATAAAATACTATTGTATCATAGATTAAAATCTATGAATACGATCAATAGTTCAATTGAAGCTCAATTTTATCATAGATTAAAATACATTGCTAAACAATTTAATAAAATCTATTGCTAAATTTTATCATAGACTAAAATACATTTGAAATTCAATACATTACTATTCATAGTAATCTATGAATACATTACTATTCATAGTAATCTGAATACTATTGCTAAACAATTTTATAAAATCTATGAATAGTATTTTTATAAAATAGTATTCATTTCCAAGTAGTATTTTTATGGGAATTGTTTGTAAAAATAAAGGATTATTGAGCTTCAAGCCGCGATCAAGTTTCAAGTTCGGGTTTGCATTTTATTATTTTTGGTTTTGTTAGACTTTGTGTTTTACAAAAATTATAAACATGTTTTGCTACTCGGTTCAGACTTGTTTCTTTTTCATGACTATGATTCTTGGCTAAACTTTTCATACTACTTGGGTTGAGATGAACTAGTTGATTGTTGCGTTGTTTTGACTTGGTTTTGGTTATTTTATGCGATTTACATAACTTTGCCTTGTGATTGATCTTGATGTTGCATGTTGGTGTGTTTTGATTGATTATTGGTTGATGAATTCAGCGGTTTAGGCACATAGAAATATCCCCTAGACTTAGAGTTTAATTTGAATCGTTGATCTAAGGGTTTTCGATTTGAATATTGAGTTGAGAAATTGACCAATTCGATTAATAATTAAAATAAAAATACTAAAACTTGCATCCTCATCTTGTGACTCGAAAGACGATTAAGGTGAGCTAGGTTATTAGCTAATCATTGGTGGGTAGATTGGGTGACCGATAGCTCGGGCTCGTTTATTACATCGTGGTTAAGGTTTCCTAGGATTTCAATCTTCATGGTTTGGTTTGCTTTGCGTTTTTGGGATCTTCTCTTAACATAATTGTCTCTGAGGTCAAAAGGATTCTATTTTCGTGGGATTTGGTATCGATAGGTCGAGCCGGTTCGTTCTAGCACTTCGCATTTCGTCCTTATCTTTCGTTTGATACATCTCTAGCGGGGGGTTAATCGAGGGAGTAGGATATTTAACCATTGCCATAGTCAAGATAGCGTTGCATGATTCTAGGGATTCGACACCTATGTAGTCTTTTCTCATCATATTTGATTTACACCTAGCTCCCGAGTTCGTGTTTGTTTTACGTTGCTTGTCTTGTTTGCCACATTTTCTTATTTAATTAGATTATTAGTTTAATTAGTTAAAACCTCAAATCCAAACACAAATTAAAACTAGTTAAGTAATTAGTTGAGTCAGAGTCTAGTTAGCGTCGCTAGTGTCTCGTGGGTTCGATACTCGGACTTCATTAGGCTTTACTACGTACGATAGGTACACTTTCCTGTCAGTGGTCTAGCATTTAGAGAGTCTTAGTTTATAAATTTGAAACTAGGGTGTCTAGATTAGGTTTAGTTTTTATTAGACCACATTTTGCACATCATGCGGAATCCCCGTGACGGTGCAAACCAAACACAATGTAAAACACACGCGTAACCAAAGATTCAATATCTATTGATTAGGGACGAGAACAGATACAAACATATACAAACAATGTTTTACAGACTCTCTCAAAGTCTCACAGCTCTCATCAGTTTCACACAGAAACTGTGAGGGGTATTTATACTAGACAGACACAGACTATGACGAAACGCATAGAGGACACAACGAAACAATAAAGTCGACGAAACACTTTCTGTTTCGTCGACATACACTTTAATCCTAAATCTCTGTTTCGTCGTTTGCTTAAGTGACCCAATTGAAAGTCAAAAGCCCACTTCAAGATTCAAGCCCAAATGAAAGCTACGGCCCAAATTACTTTCTGTTGACAACTTTCATTCAATTCAACATAGGACAAACTTGTGACATCACCATGACATCACAATGATGATGTCATGGTGATGTGTAAACGGGAATGGGTCCGCGGCTCTCCGTGCTTCTCGTGTCGAACTCTGGGGCGCATGACGGAGGAATGTCGTGACGTCGGGCTTGAGCCGGACCTAACCGTGTCGAAACCAAGTTGAACCGAACCGAACTGAGTCGAACCGAGCCGAGTCGCATCCACATAAAGTGTACCAACACTATGGCCCCCTTCTCTTTTTACTATCATGTACAGTTCCAATAAGTTCACCTTCCGATTGTTACTCATGTATGCAGGAATTGGTCTTGTTGTGAATTCCATCCTTATTCTTAGAAACCAGTCTATCATCTCTTCGAATTTAACTTCTAATTGGTACTTGTACTTCATCACGTAGTCACTGTCTTCTAAATATCTAAGAGAGCCTTGCAATCTTGAAACTCGTTGAATGTCATTGCTTGCAGAATCATTATATTCCAATCGGGTTCATTGGAAGATAGATTCAATTTCTCGAAATAATCATTCAAGTAATCAGATTAGAACGTTTCATGATCTGATTCTCTATTAATTATTGATTGTCTCTCTCTTGATCCGATTTCATCCTCCCTTGTTAAACCGGTTATGTTATTTTTTCTTATTCATAATGGGTGTACTGAAAGTAGGAAAAATTTTACATTTTTCACCATTAAATTGCACCGTGAATCCTTGAATCACCAGTTGATCAAGGCTGAGAACATTTCTGTCTAATTCAGGAGTGTAATATACACTTTGAATTCGAAATTTCTCATTTCCAGACACTACATCCACGGCCCCTATACCCCTTATGAAAAAGAAATGATTTTCACCGGTATTTGTTTCAACACCGAACATATTTTTGATCCTCTTGAATACATCTAAGTTACCAGCGAAATGATGTTTGAAACTTGTATTTACATATCAGATTTCTGACCAGAGGCCTCCTTCTGTACCATTAATGATGAATTCCATGTTTCGAACTTCATCTTCTTCATGCTTTTGAATGCCGGTGTTAATGGCCTGTCAAATCAGAAGTGTTTCTTCATCGTCTTCTTTTGCCTTGCAGGAATCAATTTGATGTCCGGGTTGGTTGCAGTAGTAGCACCTTCTCTGGATTAACTTTGCCATCGATCGTTCCCTTTTTTCGTCGGAACAGTGTTTGCATGGTAAAACAGTTGCAGACGAATAGATCCTTTCTTCTTCATGATTTGCTGTGGCTCTGATACAACATAAAGGATATTGTATCGAATATCTTGGTGCCGGTTATTGCTCCCGACAAATTGTATATATACATTTTGTGAGGGACAGTTATTCCCGGCAGTTATCTTTGACGGGATTAACCTCCATTTGAATCGGTATGTCTTAACCGATGTGTCCCTGTACATAACCGATACATATACTAATACATAAATACAATAATGTTATATTTACATAACATACATAATATATAAAATATAATCAAGTTTATATTCGAACAAGTGTTAACTATTCATAAACAAACTAGAACTATTATATTACATAATTTTAGAACTAAAAGAATAAAGTAAAAAAAAACCCACATGTATTAAACCTTCTAGTAAGTACAACTGACCAAAGATGCATATTAGATAGGATATGGACATCCAATCTAAGGCTGTCTATTTCAGATTTGAGTTTGTATAAAGCTAGGCATATATGTTTATATTCACATAAAGTCACACACTTTGAAACAACATAATGAGAAATAATATTTGCCATAAATATATGCATATTGCTGTGTTTATTTGGTTATGTTTCTTGATCTGGTTAAAGATTACAACCGCCGCTTCCCTTTCCTACCAACCGATAGCAAAAGGAGGTGTTGGTAATTATAAGTGCAGAGACAAGGAGAGACATGCTCTTCTTCATTTCAAATCATACATTCATAAAGACCCCTACAACCTTCTCTATAGTTGGACTCCGAAAGAAGAAGCAACCAATGATTGCTGTAAATGGAGGGGAGTCACATGCAACAACCAAACCGGTCATGTCACAAGCCTTGACTTGTTCAATGGAGATATTGAAGGTGAGCTTAGCCCCTCATTGCTTAACTTGAGCTACTTGAATCATCTTGACCTTTCGCACAATTCTTTTAATGGAACCTTTCCTATGTTCATTAGTTTCATGACTCAGTTAAGGTTTCTTGACCTTAGCTGGAATGATTTTACTGGAACCATTCCATCCGAACTCAGAAACCTCACGAACTTGCAAGTGCTTTCAGTTCGTTACCTCAGCCGTTGTAGAATTGAAAGCCTGGATTGGTTGTCTCATTTGTCTCAGTTGGAGGGCCTTGGTTTGGCAGGGAATTCTCTAGCCAAGGCAGATAACTGGGTGAATGTGATTCTAAGTTTTCAAAAACTTTCAATTTTAAGCTTAGACAGCTGTAACCTATCTCAGGTCATGCAATCCATATTCTTATTCATCTGTCAACACGTCGTCATCTATTGTTATCCTATATCTCGGAAACAACAATCTCAACTCATCCATGTATCATTGGTTGTTCCCATTAGCTAGCAATAGACTTTTATATCTTGATCTCTCTAGCAACAAGTTAGATAGAATTCCCAATTATCTTGGAAATCTATGTAGTTTGACATGTTTATTTCTTCATAAACTCAATGGGTTTCCCATTCCATGAATTGCTGAACAACTTGTCTGGATGTACATCAGTTAGCTTAGAATATTTGGGTGCTCAAAGTTGCCAATTCACAGGATCATTACCCAATGATATCCATAAGTTCTCATCCCTGGTATGGTTAGACCTGTCCATAAACAAACTCAATGGAGGAATCTCCTTTTTGTGCCAAATTTCTAATTGCTCCTTTTCTTTTCTTGATCTATCGAACAATTCATTAACAGGACAAATTCCAAACTGTTTGTGGCATTTTAAAAATCTACAAAGTCTTAAACTAGGATATAACAATCTTTCTGGAAGGCTTCCTCCCTCATTTGAATCATTAATAAGTCTGAAGGTGTTGTATTTAAACAACAATGACCTCTCTGGAGAGTTTCCTTTGCCATTAAAGAACTGCTCTAACTTAACGTTTCTGTATATGGGGGCCAACAGGTTTTCTGGTAATGTGCCTTTTTGGATTAGTGAAAAGTTATCAGGGTTGTATGCTCTTAGCCTAACATCAAATAACTTCTTTGGAAGAATCCCTTTACAATTATGTCAATGAGTAAATCTTCAAATGCTAGACTTGTCAATGAACAAACTCTTTGGAACCATCCCCTCTTGTCTGAATAATCTCACTTCCATGGTTCATGATGGAATCTCATATCACCAAAACGTACACAGTTATTATTGGCATATCCAGGGTACCTTATATGAGCATAAGTATGTTGACCATGTTAGAAAAATTAACCACTGTTTTTAATCCACTGATTAGAAACCACTGATCAGTTTGAAAACCACTGATCAGTTTAAGCACTGATTAGTCTAACCACTGATGAGCTTAACTACTGATCAGTTTAAGCACTGATCAGTCTAACCACTGATCAACCACTGTCGGTTTGAAACAGCGGCAAGTTGAACAGAACCACTGATCAGAACAGTGGTTAGAAAAAGTTGCAAAAAGAAGTAGAAAGAAACAGTAAACGATTGAACCGGGCTTGTGTTTAACACAATTCCCTTAAACAGATTCGTCGTCTGTTCCTAGGGTACGCCGGTTCGAAGCAGCACCGCGCACTGCCGGACTTGATCACTTGCCTGAAAAGAATAAGAAGCTGTGTTGCAGAAACTGAGATAGAGAGAAGAGAAGTTGTTTTCTGTGTGTCTCAACTGATCAGCTTTGCCTTCGATTTATAGTGTCAGAACCATAACCGAAATCAGCAAATTAAAGACCAAATAATTGTCATTAGAATATCAGTTACGAAACTGACAATCATTTTGAAAATTGAAATAATGATTCTCATTCATTTCAGTTTCAAAGCATAAATCAGTTAATTGAAATAATGATCATTCATTCATTTCGGTTTCAAAAACAGAAAGTCAAGAGTGCAAAAACTGGTCCACGCGGACCCGGGTTTTCGGAACTGCATTCGTGTCCGCAGGACGTGCGGGCGTACACGAGTTCAACTAAATCCGGTTCCATTTTTTGCACCTCCCCCCCCCTGCGTGCGCGCGGGTAGGACTTGTGGTAAAACATGTCATAAGACTTCAAAGGCTTCATTAAGGTTTCACCTTATAAATAGCCTATCTTTTCACTCCCACACCGATGTGGGACAAGGAGAATTACCAACTTGAGACTTTCATTCACACTAAACTTCCAACAATCCCCCACATGAATGGAGGTCGATCTCAGAAACAACATAATTCCTTGTTACATTTCAGCAGTTGAGTTTTGCATACGATAGGTAGGTGTTACCCTTTGAACCTTCGCTCATGAAATGCACTTAGCCCACTAGCTCTGAGTAGAACTCGATGTCTTTGAACTCGTCTGCCGTTTGTGTAGACGACAATGCACTTCACACAAGACTCTCCCTGACAAAGTCAAGTCCTCATAGTTATGTTCGTTATGGTCATGAACATGATGCCTGGTTCTGCGAGAGCCATTAGGTATTGTACCCCAACAATACCCTTCGAAGCGACCCCACTTCTCTCTCACATAGGTGATTCACTATGTATGGTTACCTTAGTCGAATCATTAAAAGCCATAGGCTTAGCCTCACACTTGTCACTTTTAGGAATGGACTAGGAAGTTTATTAATCTTTATAATAAACTCCCTTATTAAATGCGTAGGGTTATCCCCCCACAGTGACCTTGCTTATTCATACAATTAGGTTTTCCTATTGAACTCAATTCTTGGGATCTCCAGTCTATTGAGTTAGGTTTCCATCATATGAACTTCATTTTTCAAGGGCTTCAGTCCCATTCCCACGGACGACTTCTGTACTAACTCTCTACTTAGGCCTTTTGTCAGCGGATCCGCAATATTATCCTTTGACCTCACGTAGTCAACAGTGATAATTCCTGTAGAGATTAGTTGTCGTATCGTATTATGTCTACGTCTGATATGTCTGTTCCTACCATTATACATTGTGCTACGAGCTCTGCCAAGTGCCAATTGGCTATCACAATGTATACAAATGGCCGTTGCCGGCTTAGGCCATCTTGGTATATCCTCAACAAATTGACGTAGCCATTCTGCCTCTTCACCTGCTTTATCTAAAGCGATGAACTCAGATTCCATCGTGGATCTAGCAATAACCGTTTGTTTTGATGATTTCCACGATATCGCTGCACCTCCAAGTGTGAATACATACCCACTTGTTGCTCTGGAATCATTCGTGTCAGATATCCAATTTGCATCGCAGTGTCCTTCTATAACTGCTGGATATCTGTTATAATGCAACCCGTATTCCCGAGTGTATCTTAAGTAGCGAAGCAACCGAATGATACAATTCCAATGCATTGAACTTGGGTTGCTTGTGTATCTACTTAGCTTGCTTACAGCAAATGCTATGTCTGGTCTAGTACAACTCATAAGATACATTAAGCTACCAATAATTCTTGAGTATTCCAACTGGTTTACGGGTTCACCTCTATTCTTGGCTAGATGTTGACTTGTGTCAAGTGGAGTTCTAGCTTCATTAGAGTCATTTGCATTGAACTTCTCAAGAATTTTGTCCACATAGTGGGATTGACTTAAAATGAGTCCACTTTGGGTTCGTGTGATTTTGACCCCCAAAATCACATCCGCAAGACCCATGTCTTTCATGTCAAATCTTGCTTTTAGCATGTTCTTTGTAGATTTTATGATTTTGTCATCGCTTCCAGCAATGAGCATATCATCTACATATAGACACAAAATGACATATCCATCAGATGTGTCCTTCACATACACACATTTGTCACATTCATTGATTTTGAACCCAGCATCAAGCATGACATGATCAAACTTTTGATGCCATTGTTTTGGAGCTTGTTTCAATCCATACAGGGATTTCACAAGTTTACACACTTTCTTTTCTTGCCCAATAGCTGTGAAGCCTTCGGGTTGCTCCATGTAGATTTCTTCCTCTAGAATTCCATTCAAGAAAGCTGTTTTCACATCCATTTGGTGAACTTCCAAATTTCTAATGGCGGCAATGGCAAGCACCAACCTGATGGATGTTATTCGCGTAACTGGCGAATATGTATCAAAGTAGTCTAAACCTTCTCGCTGTTTATATCCTTTGATCACCAACCTTGCTTTGTACTTATCAATGGTTCCATCTGGTTTCATCTTCTTCTTGAAGATCCATCTATATCCTAGTGGTTTACATCCTTGAGGAAGATCCACTAGTTCCCAGGTATGGTTCTGTAAGATAGAGTCTATCTCACTTTTGATTGCCTCCCTCCACTGAGGTCCTTCTGAGGAATGTACCGCTTGTTGGTACGTTTGAGGTTCATCTTCTACCATATAGGTAAGAAACTCAGATCCAAAGGATTTTTCAGTCCTTTGTCGTTTACTTTTCCTGATTTCAACTTCCTCAGTCTTAGATTGTTCTCGAGGTTCATCGTTTTCAACTTCACCCTCGGGAACAATTTCCTCAACCGGTCTAGAAGAACTCGGTTCACTTTTATCTAAGTATGGGAACACATGTTCAAACCATGATGCATCTTTAGATTCGATTATGGTGCCTTTGCATATTCCAGGGTTCTTGGAATCATGCACAATAAAACGATAAGGACCATAAGGACGAGTGTATCCTATAAATACACAATCCACCGTTTTGGGACCTATTAGTAGCCGCTTAGGTGGTGTGACCACCACCTTAGCTAGACACCCCCACACTTTCAAGGATTTATATGGTGCTTTCTTTCCCATCCATAATTCATAAGGCCTTACATTCTTTTTCTTATTGGGTATCATGTTCAACACATAATTCGCCGATAAGATTGCTTCCCCCCACATGTTTTGGTTTACACCAGAACTTATCATCATGGCATTCATCATTTCTTTCAAGGTGCGATTTTTCCGTTCCGCTATGCCATTTGATTGAGGGGAGTAAGGAGCCGTGAGTTCGTGGATGATTCCACTTTTTGCACATACGTCAATAAAAGGTGAAACATATTCACCTCCTCGGTCGCTCCTTACGATTTTGATTTTCCGGTTTAGTTGATTCTCAACTTCGGCTTTGAACAAGATGAACTTGTCAACAGCCTCGTCCTTACTCTTAAGTAAGTACACATAGCAATACCTTGTACTATCATCAATGAACGTGATGAAGTACTTGTTCCCACCACGAGTAGGGATTGCTTTAAGATCACACACATCAGTGTGGATCATCTCGAGGGGTTCGGTGATTCGTTCAACCTTTTTGAATGACGATTTTGTTTGTTTTGCTTCTACGCAAGTTTCACATTTATTAATTGAGTCGATATCGAATGTTGGTATGCAATCAAGTTTGATTAAACGACGAATGGAATTATAATTTACATGACCTAGTCTACCATGCCAAAGATTAGAAGACTCAATCAAATAAGTAGAACTAGTAGCGTTTTCTTTCATTGCATTCACGACAATTACATTTAGTTTAAACATTCCATTGAGGGCATAGCCCTTACCAACATACACACCATTTTTGGTCAACACGACCTTATCCGACTCAATTACCATTTTGAACCCAAACTTGTTCAACTGCCATCCCGACACAAGGTTCTTACGAATTTCGGGAACATATAACACATTGGACAAGGTGAGTTCCTTTCCCGAAGTCATCTTCAAAACCACGTTACCCTCGCCTTTTATTTCTGCCATGGCAGAATTTCCCATGAAAACCTTTTCTCCATTAGTCACCTCCTTAAAGGTGTTGAAAAGGCTTTTGTCAAAGCACACATGTCGGGTAGCCCCCGTATCGACCCACCAATCCTTGTTATTTTGCCCAACTATATTCACTTCCATGACCAAGATCGAGAGGTCCGTGACCATGGCAACAAGCTTATCAACTTCATCTACCATGTTCACTTGCTGAGCATTTTCCTTTTTCTTGGGAAGCTTGCATTCGCTAGCCTTGTGGCCTTGCTTTTGACAATTGTAACAAGTTCCAAGGAACTTCTTTTTCCCAACTCCCCCTTTAGGGCCAAGGTTGGAGCGTTTCCCATGACTTTTCTTTCCGCCCTTTCCACTGTTTTTTCCCTTCGAAGATTGCCCATGTTCAACAAGATTGGCCTTCACAGTTTCAGGACCATCAATCCGTTTCAAAGCCAACTTGTTATCTTCTTAATACGAAGACGAACAACGAGATCTTCAATGGTCATCTCCTTTCGCTTATGCTTGAGATAGTTCTTGAAATCAACCCAACTTGGTGGCAGTTTTTCAATCATTGCCGCAACTTGGAATGTCTCGCTGAGGACCATTCCTTCCTCATGAATATCATGAAGAATAACTTGCAATTCTTGAACTTGGCTCATGACAGTTTTAGCATCTATCATTTTAAAGTCCAAGAACTTCGCCACCACGAATTTCTTAGTGCCCGCATCTTCTGTTTTGTATTTGCACCCCCCCCCCCTGCGTGCGCGCGGGTAGGACTTGTGGTAAAACATGTCATAAGACTTCAAAGGCTTCATTAAGGTTTCACCTTATAAATAGCCTATCTTTTCACTCCCACACCGATGTGGGACAAGGAGAATTACCAACTTGAGACTTTCATTCACACTAAACTTCCAACAGACCATGTGATGGTCAAGTGGCAAGGTAGTGTACGTGAATTTTGCAGCACTCTAGGACTGGTGAAGAGCATTGATTTATCAAGCAACAATCTTACAGGAAATATCCCCTATGAACTAACTGGTCTCCATGAATTGATTTCCCTTGACTTGTCAAACAATGCTCTATCCGGGGAGATTCCACGAGAAATTGGCACAATGAAAAAACTGTTGACTTTGAATTTATCTAGAAACACTCTTTCAGGAGGGATGCCATCAAGCATGTCTCAGATGACTTCATTAAATTATCTAGATGTATCTTATAATCACTTGTCAGGGAGAATTCCATTTGGCACTCAACTCCAGTCTTTTGAACGTTCAAGATACATCGGAAATGAAGGACTATGTGGAACCCCCCTGACCAAATATTGCCCTGGAGATGAAGAGTTAGAAGTAACCCCCTTTCTTGGTCAAAGTGAGGTTGGAGGCAAAGGCATAGATGAACTGGAAACATGGTTTTATATTGGTGGTGCTATCGGCTTTGCAACTGGATTTTGGATAGCATGTGGCACTTTAATTGTCAATCGTCGTTGGAGGAATGCTTTTTTCCACTATTTTGATTGCTTGAAAGATTGGATTTATGTAAAAGAGATGATGTTCATTGCAAAGCGAGGTGCAAATGCATAGTATAGTAGTCTACATTTCATGTTTCATTTTATGTTGTTCCTATCTACTTATTTATGTCCATGTATTGGTGTGTGAGATAGAGATAATATTATAAGGTACTTCAGTTGTTCTTGGTGGGGTTTTTAAGTCCCCTTTATCAATAAAATTGCCACCAATACCACGAGTGGCCATTTCCCTGTGCCGTGTGAGATAAGGCATCTCAAACAAAAGTTCATCGGGTAATTGCATAAAACAAAAATAAACATGTTGCAGCGAACTGTTATGACTAATGTTGTTTGCTAAGCAAGGTTGGCTGGTCAGTTTGATGAGATTATGAATTCAGGCAGTATCCCCATTGGAGTGGTTGTAACAGAATCCTACTTTGGCCATTAAATGGAACACAAGTTCCAAATACTTGTTCACTAATATTGTATACATTGGTGTTTTCACCTTAGTCCTATAGTCCTGTCTATTGTCCACCGAAAAAAAAAAAAAAAACTTTCATTAGTTACATCCCTCCAAAAAGCTGTGTTTTCATGCATCAAAGCAGAGATGCATCCTTGTAAAAGTACCTATGTTAAGTCTGGACTATGTTCAA
The DNA here is from genome assembly GCA_030545235.1 of Helianthus tuberosus. Lineage (NCBI taxonomy): Eukaryota > Viridiplantae > Streptophyta > Magnoliopsida > Asterales > Asteraceae > Helianthus > Helianthus tuberosus. The sequence continues at coordinate 6,632,730 of CM060359.1, forward strand.
CATTAATCACTAAAACATTCTTGTGGATGAAACGGGTAAAGTTTAGAGAGGTTGGGTCAACAGGTGGGAAGTGGTCAACATTGTTTTTTTAACACATAAAACATTCTAAATCATTTTATTCCATTTAGATTACTCTGAACAATTTATCAAAATGATTGTTGACACTAAATAATTATACAAAATTATATCTTTTAGATAAAAAAGTGTTTCACGCAAACCCAAACCCGACCCAATTGAACCCAGACACTATAGGGTATGATCCCTACTCAACTCATCCATTTTGTCACCTCTAGTATAATTGAACAGGATGTAATGTACATCTTTTTAGAATAGTTATGGATTGTTTGTTTGGCACCTAATGTTTGTTTGTTTAGAATACTATATTTGCCTCCTGATAGATCCTACACTACTCTTCTCACAATCTACAATTTATTTGTCACTGTTCATTATTTTACATTTTGTCATTTAGATTTATTCAAAAATACCTACCGAGGACATTACACTTATATTATATAGGGACTTTTAAGTCCCTGCTGCTCAGATTGGTTACTTTTTGAGTGACTTGGAAGCGAAAGTGGGTGAGGTGAGGGAGAGAGAAGGTCACCGTACACTTCAAGAATTTTGGTATGTCGCGATGACGGTTTTAGCGACAATATGTTGTCGGCAAGCTACCCTACAGCGATGACATGTCGTTAGGTCACCCTATGTTGAGAAAGGATGAACGAGGATGTGAGGGCGAGTGAAGAGAGAGAAGATAATGTTGTTTTTAAGCCACTTAGGCTATGGCCTAGTGGTAGAGGAAAAAAAAAACTCTTGGAGGAGACTTGAGTTCGAATCCACCAAATGTGGTTTTAGCTGTTAAATTTGAGGTGAAGGAGAAACGTCACTAGACACTACAAGAAACTTGGTATGTTGCGATGAAGGTTTTAGCGACAACATGTTGTCGTTAACAAAAGTTACCCTACTGTGATGGCATGTCATCGGCACAAGATTCCTAAATATATTTGTTAGGTCACTGTATGGCCAGAGAGGATGAACGAGGATGTGAGGGTGAGTGAGGAGAGAGAAGAGAATGTTGTTTTAACTTTTAAAGGTGAGAATGTTATTAGGCAGCATAATGATCAAATACAAATAGGTCTTAACATGCAAAATGGCCTTAAGAGCACCCATAACAACAAACGTGATCCATCCAACAAACTGTCTAGTCAACATGTCACATCATTCCAAACTATCACCATTTCAAACCTCACGTTTTCCTCCAACAATAAACCATTCTAAATCTCTACATCACATCCCATGTTTTACACTAAAAATACAAAAAAAAAAAAAAAAAAAAAAAAACTATTGTGAGTGAGTGGTCCCCACTAAATCTAAACCACGCTCGTCTGCTCCATCGAACCTCCTCCCACCTGACCACCTCCTCCAACAAGGAGGTTTGTTTAACACTTGGTTTGTTGAGCGGACTTGAGCAACGGATGATCCGTTGTTTATGCTCTAATAAGAAGTGAATGAAGCTTTTTTTTAATCTACTTTAATATGATATTTAATTGCAAAATTTAAAAAAAAATCATGTATTTACTCTAGTAGAGTAATTACATAATTACTCCACTAATGTAAAAAAACTTGTATTGAATTTTTAACCACCAACCAGATACTTTTTTTTTTTTTTTTGAAAAGAGAACTTCATTAAAAACACACCCCCGACCCAAACAGATTGTTGATCATTGCTCTTACGACCATGGTTAACATTTTCCTTTATACTCAAATTATTATTCCATATATAAATTAGCAAGTTTTTTTGTGCATCAAGACTTGTACCCCATGCTTGGGGACTTAAAAAAAAAAACTTGACTTTTCACTTTCAACCTTAAAGTTTTTTCTTTTACATTTTAACCCATTTGAATTTTTTACTTTTAACTCAAACTTTTTCATCTTTTGTAATTTAACACAACACTTTATTATTTACAACTTTGGTCCCCCATGCTTTTTATCCTTCGCAAGTTTTTCGTTTTACGTTTCGTTCTAAATTTTGCGAGTTTACATGTCGTGGCGTGCATGTGAGGTTCAACGTTTTTGCTCTATTTTTTCATATTTGACAGACCCGTCGCAACGCGTCCATTTCATATTTGAAAACATCCTCGCAACGGGCGGGTCCTAGATCGACTAAGTTATTATTTTGTACGTTTTACGTTTCTGGTTAATTTCTTCGCATTAAGACACTGTAACGGGTGTGCGTGGTTCAACGATTTTAGTCTCCTTTTCGTCCAGTGTAATTTTTACCATTTTATCTATTTTATTTGTTGTGGCATTGGTGCTACTTGGCACGGTTTTACGAAAGTTATTAACCTATTAAATTTTTTACTAATATTTTGTTTCGGTTTACCCCTATACTTCCTTTACATAAAAACTATTTTTACGTGCATATTTTATGTATGGGTATGTATAAATATTATTTGTTCTACATTCTGACGTAAACTTTTTTTATAGACGAGTCAGGTCAAGTATAATACGTTTTCGTTTAAAGAAACTTTTTTTTGCGTGCATATTTTTATGTACATTTTGGTATAAATTCAAGTTGTTCTACGTTTCAACGTAAACTTTTTTGGGAAATGATTCAGGTCAAATATAATATTTTTTCGTGTTTATTTTATATATGTTTCGTAAAGTTTTTTTCGAATCGAGTGGAGTCAAATTATGGTTTCTTTTTCTCCTTTTTTCGAAAGCTCTAATTAATCCCTTTCGATTACATGTGCATATTTTCCTTCATACCCGTTACGTTTTTGTTGGGATTGAACCCTACCAGAGGAACAGATAATGTAAAGCCAAAACCAGGTCACAACAGTGGATTCATAATAAGCAACAGTTTACATTAAGCTTTCCCCTTGAAAGTGATTTATAACAACTGATGGTCTTTATCCGCTGTTCAGATACAACTACTGCTGGTCCTTCAACTGATGATAAAGCACTGCCCAGTCAAGGACTGATCAACCTTGAGTAAAGCACTGACATAAAGGGAGAGCAGCTGTTTAGTGAATTGTTTGTTTTATGTATAGTCAGTGGTTAGGTTAGCAGTGTTTGTGTAAGGACAGTAGATACAGGTTGTTACGCTGTTAGACGTCGCTTTCATGGTGACGTCAGCTGAGATACCTCAGTGGTTTGGTTTGCCTATAAATATAACAGTACCCTATACTGTTACATTTGATTGACTGAGTGGGTTCTTCTCCTCATGTCTAATCCTTTCATCTTGTGTGCAACCAACCTTAGGGCATCAGGCTGAGGGGGAGTTTAGTTTGTAAGCATATCTGTAATCTTTTGCTTTGATTTGTAAATCCTTTGACTCTATGAGAAGCAATTGCTTATCAAACTATTTTCTCCTTTGATTATGTTTACAAAGTTTGTTTTCATTTCCGCTGCACTTTACATGTTCACAAATTGTTCAAAACATACAAACAAACATAATCATGAGAGCCTCCGATCCTAACAATTGGTATCAGAGCCTGGACAGTCAATTTCGATTTAACAGTCAAATTGACATAACAGTTCGGCTCAAAATTCGTTGATACTAAGGTTGGTTGTATTTTGTTGAAAAACAGAGTATCGAGTAAATCATGTTCTAAGTGGTTAATCAAAAACTCTGTAAATCAACCAAGATGTCATATGACACACAAATTTCACACAACAAGTGATATCATGCAGAAGTCATTCATAGTTTTCAGATCTGTAAACATATCTGTTAAATTATGGGATTGTTCTATATTTTCAATATTGATTTCAACTGTTGTTTTAATATTTGTGATGTTTACATTAAGTACTAAAGTATCAACCTCAGATTAACAAAACCTATGATTCATAAGACATTAGTGTTTTGATTTTCTATAAAGAGGGAATTGAAACTTTAGTCATTCAGATCTTTTGTGTTGAAAACAGGTTGAGTTCCTCAAAAGGACAAAAACAACTTTGTTAAAATACACTAAGTAAATTCACAAAAACTCATAAGTGTGTCTATCTCAAAACTTTTGAAGACAAAAGAAAAAGAGTATAAACATAAAACACTTATGAGTCAAAGTTTAGGGTAATAATGGTCATTAAGCAACTATGTGCATTCATCTGTTCAGGAAAAGGTTTTGATCCCAGTGAATGATCTCCAAAGAGGACTAGACAAATATTCAAAAATTTATCCATGTGCCTTCATGTTTGCAATCAACTGACAAAGAAAATGGTACCAAACAGTGGTCAAAATGTATTCCAAAAGTTTCTTACCACTGGTGTCAAACTACTGATCATTTTTCAAAAACTTGTGAGTGATGTGATTATATTCTCTATTGAAATTATACCAGATCTTTTTGATACTATTCTTAGAAAATCCTTTAACCATTTTTTTTTGTTGTGTTCAAAGGATTTTCTCAATAACCAGGATATATTATTCATTTTTTTTTTTGGAATAATATATTTGGAACTTATGCTTATTTTTGTTGGCAATAGTTTCAGCTCCTGTCAGGATGTAATACCTTATTTTTGATGGTATTAGTGTCCTCATAAATGGGTCAAAAGGAAATGGTACATATGTCATGATCATGTCATACTCAGGTTTGCTCCTAAATTTTCATCAAAAATTGATTTCAAACTGTGCTTGAATTACTAGGGTACTCATGTTTTAATTGAATATTAAACGAAAAATGAGTTGCCTTAGCAAAAAGTTTTCATCATCTGGGGTACTAAACCACTGTCTTTCAAAATTGACATGTGGCAAAACCTTGAATGAAAATCTTCAAAACTGTTGCTGAAACACCTGTCCTTCAAGATCTGTACCATTTACCCTAACCACTGATTTGTTTCAACGTCCGATCTCTAAACACTGTCCACTGCTGAAAGTTAACCACTGATCCCTCATTTTCTTGAAAAGCACTGATGTTCAAAATCAGTGTCTTATCCACTGATATGCTATCCACTGATAGTAAAAATCATCCACTGCCCACAATTTTTACCGTTGTAACCACTGATGCTTGATACGTCAGTGGCTCTTAAAACAACTGTTCTCCATACTTCATCCGTCTCATCAGTGTTTGACACGTGGTCAGTTTTTAGCCCTCAGATCGTAATAACCGCTGCTACATCAGCGATCATTTTTTTCTTCCCTATAAAATCCCCACTCACCACCAAAACATGGTTTCACTGTCGAATTGAATTCTTAAAAATTCTCTTCTCAAAGCAGTTTTTCATCTCATTTCTTCACAAATTTCTTCGATCATCATCTTCAAAATGACAAAATCGAAATCATCTTCAAAACCCTCATCAAAATCATCATCGAAAACAGCCTCTCAAAAGGCAATCTCCACTGAAATTCCATATAAACCATCTCACAATCTTCTGGGTCTCCTCACAAAACCAGGAACCACAAACGTTTTCGATTCCATCATTGATATCATGGCAAAATCAAAGTACAAAACTTTGTTCATTGTCGATGCACCAATCTATTTGGAAACCCAAAGGGAGTTTTGGAAGAATGCAACCCTTGAAAAACAAGGAGACACTGCAACCACCATACACTCTTCTATAAAGGGTAAAGCTGTCCAAATCACGCCACAATTCATTTCAGAGGTCTTTCAACTCGATGATCAAGAAGGTAAAATTTCTTTCACCAAAAACGAGTTGCAAACTGACTTTATTGAGAGAGGGTATGAAGCCACAATGATGAAGAAACTTACCTTACAAAAAGGTTATTTTCCTTCTGCAACCAGATTTCTATTTCATACCCTCCTACTATGTGTTTCAAACAAAACCACTTCTTTCAATGAAATCCCTTTAAAGATTCAAAATCTGGGATATGCAATTCTTCAAGGAGAAAATTTTAACTATTCTCGGGAAATTTTTAAAGATTTGGTTAATAATGTTGAAACAAAATCATTCTTACTGTTTCCAAGGTTTTTAAGTTACTATTTTGCAAAGAAATTCAGTAAGGATGATTTAGCTGTAATAAACCAAGGTGATTATACTCAAATAAACAGTTTAACAACTGAAACTTTTTCAAGAATGTTAGCACCTTGCAAAACACAAGCAGAGGTGCCTGAGCAGATTTTAGCAGTTACAACTGCTCCTCAGGTATCTGCTGCTGAGCCCACTGCTCAAGGTGATCAAAGCAGCAGCACAACTGCTTTGAAACCCACACCTAAAATCACTAAAAAGCAAACAAAAAGAAAAACACAAAAACCCCCCCAAAACCATCAAAAAGGCATCTCTGGAGGATGAGATACCAGAGCTCCTGCCAGTGACAACACAAAAGTCACAAGAAACCACTGCTGCTACTTCCTCACAGCAGTTGGTACAAATATCTCAACCCATAACCGAAACTCCTCCTGCTTCTTCACAAAAAGAACAGGTTGTACAAATAGGGTCTCCACATCATGATGCTCTGGAAACACTTGTTTCTATCATCCACAGCTCAATACCCGGGGCAAATCCATCTTCTACACCACCCTTCACATCCACAATTCCCCCACCAACTAAACTGCTGTTGGATGCAATTGATTTGAACCAGGCATTAACCAGTCCTTCTCAATCACCTATCAATGAGAATATACCTCAACAACTGACTGGGTCTGATGTATCAATCTTTGCTAACCCACCAACACAACCTGAGGAGGTTAGACCCCTTGAGTTACAAGTAACTCTTGGTGGTAGTCCAAGTGAAGCAGCCACTACAACTGTTGAACCCATTGGTTTACAGTTGGACAGTGGTTACATCAATAAGACTTCCTTGGAGGCAATTCCTTTTATAGCACCTCTGCCAACCACCAGTGGATTTATTTATCCTACTGGCAACATCAAAAGGTTGTCAAGTGTTGAAGGAAGAAGACCCCAGTACCAAGAAAAAGGGGCATCAGTGGTTAATGTTTGGAGTATACTCCCTACATCTACCACTGATAAAACCACTGCTAGTGGGAAATCAGATGATCCCATTAACTTGGGTGATGATTTAAAGTACTAGAAATTAACGGATCGCATTGAAAAACTTGATAACTCTGTTGCAGAACTCAAAGATATGCTACAACTGGTGTTACAAGTACAAAAGGTACAATCAACTGCTGTTCCACCTCAAGCACCTGCTCCACAAAGGGCACCTGCTACAAATGAGCTCTGGGATTTATATCAACCTTTTCTCCATCAACAAGCAAAACTAGCAGATCAGCAACATGAAAAACATGTCCAACAGCTGAGAAATGCAGTGGAGTCAAGGTTTAAGAACACTCAGGCTGATCTGAAGGCTCTCAAAACTCAGATCTTGCAAACCACTGGCACTGCTCCTCCAACAGTACTTTTCATTGATCAACTCCCAGACGATAATGCCAAAAAGGGGGAGAAAATTCAGGAGTGGAAGAAGAAAGGAATAGATGATGGTCTCTACATTGAACCTGAAAAGGATGCCATGACCAGAAAAATTCCTGTGCCAGATGGTAGTAAGAAGGTTGATGCTACTCAAGAAGCACTTGATGAAGGAGTAGCAAGTGTAAAAAGAGATAGAATGGCAAAGGATGTTTCAAGGTGGAATGAGGAGAAAAGAGCTTTCATGGAGCTGTATGAGCAGGGTTGTTCTGGTTCAAAGGATTCTAAAAATCCGAAGACAAAAAGAAAACCTAAGTCCATCCCATCCAGTTTTCCAAAGCCTCCAAAACCACCATCCAAAAGCCATCAGCTTCAAACCTCCACCCAAACAGCTGTTGTAACTCCTACTGTATCAACTACTGCTGGTACCTCAGTAGTTTCAACATCTGTTCTCACTTCAACACACACCACTTCAAAATACACCAAATCCACTGCTTTACCACCATTACCACCAAAAACAAAATCACCTCCTGCCAAAAAGCAGAAGACAGTAGTTGTTACAACATCTGCTGTAATGACAACAGTGGTTGGAACACCAGTTGTTTCAACAACTGTTAGTCAATCACAAACCACTGCCACTACATCCACCACCACTGTTCCATCAAAAACATCATCAGCCCCTCCTCAAACAAAGAGGAGAAGGCTAATTCTCAAAGATGATGACACCTCACCACCATAAACATCTTCAAAATCTTCAGCTCTTGTCACAATACCAAAACCTGTTCCTCTCTCTTCAGTTCCAATGTACAAGCCCTTACCTCCTGCAGGTGTTCAATTTCCTCTTGAACTAGCAGCTGTTAGAGATGAAATAAAATCCTTTTACTATGAGGATGACCCTGCCAAAAGGAGTTTGCCATCAATAAAAGGATATCCCTAGCCTAAAAATGTTGATGAATATTTGGAAATCAAGGCCAAGCAAGCAGATGATATCTCAAAAAGAAACACACAAGGGAAATCTGACAAAGAAATTTCAAGAAACTATCAATATCTACTCACACAAGTCAGATCCCTAGAACAATTTGCAAAAAATGTCAGTCAACAAATTTCAGAAAGAGCAGCTGAATCTTTGAAGAAAGACTACATTGAAAGCATCATGGATCACAAGAAATACAAGGGGGAGAAACACATGTACAAAAATTGGACCATTCCTGAGCTTGAAAAAGAAGCAGCCAGGATTCAAGGAATGATTAAAAATAAGGTCAAGCAGACTCCTCCTGAAAAGTTTAAACAATTTGAAGCTGAGAAGATGTTAGAGTTGAAGAGAATGAAAGAGGAGCTGATTGCAACTGATTATGGGCCAAGGAATTCAGTGACAAAGTGGGGAGAAGATAGAGTCAGGGCAACCTATAAAAGCTTAGAGGAACTTAGAAAGAAAGATCCAAGAGTTCCACAAAAGCCTGACTACTCCAAAGCAGAGTTCTCAAAAAGACCACCAAAGCTGCAAATCAAAAGAACCACTGCTCCAGCTGGTGCTGCCATCTACAAAAGAAGGAGCAAAAACCAGTTGAGTATGGAAACAATTCAAGATCTATTAGCTGGAGATGCCATTGTAAAAGCAGGCACGAAAGTAATGATAAAAGAAGATCTTGAATTGGAACAATCTGCAAGTGCTGCTCAGCCAGCTATGAATAGGCCAGCCTCACCAAATACTTCTGCAAATAAACATCTCCCAAGAAACCCACCAGACTCAAAAATACTAAAGTGGGAAACTGACAAACAGACCTGCGTATTGACTTTGCTCAGGTCTGGTGGAGTAGTGAAGAAAATATCAAGGGAACAAGCTCTTGGCCTGAGTCTTGAAGATTTGCAGGATCTCCTTGATCTTCCACTTAGCAGGGATGATGAAGACACAGATGCCCTAGACTTTGAACTACAATTCAAAGGTCAGATAAGGGAACTGTTAATGAGGCAATAAAAGATTTCCACAAATAATGAAGAGTTTTGGCATTATCTGTTCCAGGGGGAGATTGTTGGGATTGAACCCTACCAGAGGAACAGATAATGTAAAGCCAAAACCAGGTCACAACAGTGGATTCATAATAAGCAGCAGTTTACATTAAGCTTTCCCCTTGAAAGTGATTTATAACAACTGATGGTCTTTATCCGCTGTTCAGATACAACTACTGTTGGTCCTTCAACTGATGATAAAGCACTGCCCAGTCAAGGACTGATCAACCTTGAGTAAAGCACTGACATAAAGGGAGAGCAGCTGTTTAGTGAATTGTTTGTTTTATGTATAGTCAGTGGTTAGGTTAACAGTGTTTGTGTAAGGACAGTAGATACAGGTTGTTAGGCTGTTAGACGTCGCTTTCATGGTGACGTCAGCTGAGATACCTCAGTGGTTTGGTTTGCCTATAAATATAACAGTACCCTGTACTGTTACATTTGATTGACTGAGTGGGTTCTTCTCCTCATGTCTAATCCTTTCATCTTGTGTGCAACCAACCTTGGGGCATCAGGCTGAGGGGGAGTTTAGTTTGTAAGCATATCTGTAATCTTTTGCTTTGATTTGTAAATCCTTTGACTCTATGAGAAGCAATTGCTTATCAAACTATTTTCTCCTTTGATTGTGTTTACAAAGTTTGTTTTCATTTCCGCTGCACTTTATATGTTCACAGATTGTTCAAAACATACAAACAAACATAATCATGAGAGCCTCCGATCCTAACAGTTTTCTATGTATGAGTTGGGTCACATATAATACGTTATGATTGTTCAATATAAATTCCATTTACTTTACGTTTGATCCAATCACAATGCTTATACAGGTTACACTGAGTTTAACTGGATACGTCGAAATGTGTGTTTTCATATGGTTAATGCATCATATAACATTTGGACTAATCCATTCAATGTTTACAATATACCCGCACCGCAACGCGGGCGGGTCTTAACCCTAGTTATAATAAGTTTGACGTCCAATATGGGGCAAATTATTTCAGCTCATCGTTATTGCACTGTAGACCTTCACTCCTTCGTGGTCAACCATGATAATAAATCCAATAAATATATTTTATTAGATTATGTGATGGGTTACAAATGGGATCCTTTGTATAGAGACCATATTACACTCTAGGGTTGGTTCCGCTATAAACCATATTTATCCTATACAAACCATAAGAACAGATTCTAGCTCTTAAAAACGTTAAATTAGCACATACCAAAACAATACATACATAAAAGTAACACTTTTAAATTATATTAGCACATGAAAATTTAAATTGAACTTTGACTTGACCAAAATGGTCAGAATCGAAAGTCAAAGCAAAAGCCAATTTGCTTGACTTTTGGCTCATAACTAGCCAAAATAATGAAAAAGACTGAAAGAGAACACTTGTGTTCAAGATAAGTTTAGAACTTCAGGGAGGAGGCCTCTAATAAGAGAAGCAGCTTCAAAGTGATTTAGAGATGGAGAAAAGAATGGTGCAAGTTTGCAAGGCTCATGAAGGCCTCTATTTATAGTTGCACAACACTCACAAGATGATGCCAAGTGTTCACAAAGCTTCCCAGGATTTGTAAATGTTACACTATATGTGAATATGAATGTGAACGTGTATGATTTGGGTCTTGCCATGACTGGGTCGAAAAGTCCCCTAACTATTTAGCTGACTTATGTGGGCATAAGTAGTCCTCGTAGCTTAACAGTTCTTGGGGCAGAGGAAATCCCCTAACCATAGCTATCTGTCTTGGTGGGAAGACCCCTTACAGTTTAGAGGTCCTTGGGGCGAAAAAGGGTCTTTTTTTCCTTACTTTGTGTTTGGCTTTAAAGGTCGAGGAGACCCATTGTCATGTTCTTGACCCATTTGAATGGATGTTTGAAGTTATTTCAAAGAATGTTTGAAAGAAGTTGATGTTTATTTAAAACGATGCGATGCAAATGTTTGTGGATAAAATAAATACTTTTAGTTATTACCATGATGAAAATGTTTTACAAGTGTTTATTTTTTTATATTACAAAACTTGAACTCACTCAGCCTTGCTGACTTTTGCATGCATGTTAGATTGATTTCAGGTTAGACATACTAAAGCGCGACCACTTGGACGTTGTATCATGAAGCTACCTGGCATATGAAGTTGGCATTTCTAGTTGAAGACGTTATCTAATCAATAAATTTAAAACATTAAATTATGTATTTTAAATTTGGATGTTTCCCTATTTTTTGGATTTTGACGTAAATGTTTTCCGTTGCATATTCTTTAAACAAGAAAAATTCAATGTGTTTAGATTGTTTATGTAATGATGACCCAACTGCGAGACACCCGGATTTTGGGGTATTACATCTGGGGACAATCACGAAGGCCAGTCACTGTCAACGACGACGGCATGCGATACTGGTGAGTTCAACATCGTCGTCAACCACCTCACCCTTACCCTTAATCCATGTTCAACCTGGACCTAGAAACACCCGGTTCAACTAGAAGTTCATAATATGGTTATTCAACATTGTACATATGTGTATAACGGGGATCTAAGATGGTTATTCAACATTGTACATATGTGTATATTCTTATAAATTATAAAATCAAGCAAGTTTGTAATATAACTTTAATCAAAAGTTAATGATATGGTTGTTCAACATCATACATATATGTATAACAAGTATCTGATATTGTTGTTCGACATTGTACATATGTGTATAATAAGTTTCTGAGATGGTTGTTCAGCATTCAGCATTGTACATATGTGTACGTTAGCAAAACCATAATCCGAACCATCATCTGTTTCATTGTACATATATTTGCATTCGCAATAATAAACACTAAAAATAAATATAAAAGGAAGCAAAAGTCAAAAGAAAATAATTACAATGCATATATCAAATCATCAGAACATATTTTTTGATAATTAATCGAAAACCAATCTTAAAAGCTAGTTGGCATCCACATTCAAGCTACTCTTTCCCATGACTGAAGAATTGAATAGAAAAGAAATCAAAATAACTTGACTCCCATGTGTTTAAGTAAAGTTTAAAAGCCATCAAAAATAATCTCCAATACTCAAATAAAAATAAATTGACTCCCATGTGGTCAACCTAGGGATCAGAATGAAATGCAATGTGATAAAAGGAATATCATCGCTTCCTCACTCCCTCACTGGCTCGATTTATGAAACCTTCACATAATCTTCATTCCCGTTTTCCTAAAGGTACTTTAACGCTGCGTCGGATTTCTGCGACGACAGTGGTTTAAAATTCAGGCTACATGTAGCATTTAGTACCTTCAAATTTCATTAACTTTTAAATACGATTTAACCGAATCCGGTTCAGATTTGACCCGAAAAATGAGCGAATTTGAGAATATGAATTTGTTTGAAAATGGCTAAATGAAGAAGATTATTTAATTACCATATCACAAATGGGAGATGAAAATGGCTAATGATAGACAATGAATTCAAACTGCTTATTGATTTGGTTGAAAATTGTGATTTTATGTAAACTTGTAACCGATCCTATATAATTAGGAGATAGAAACAATGATAGATTAGCGGTAATTTACCTATACACCCTTGAATATAAAAATAAATGATTAATAAATCAATATTAAATGAATGGCTTGGATTGGTTCACTATTGAAGGGAAGCTCACACTTGAACCTAAACCTACATATAATTATCTATAATTAAGGATGGTCTAGAATAATGACAAGTGTCCCTTTATTGGTTTCTTTTATTATATAGTGTATATATATATATATACACACACAGGAAGGATACAGAGAAATCTCATCTCCACCATTGATCAAACTAATTAATGGTGGAGATTACCCAAGTACAAAAGTTGTTTTAGAAAAGTGTAACAGACTGTAAAAAATTTAACATACTCAAAAAGATGTGACTAGTTTCTCTCTCTTATCTAACACAAAAAGGTGTAACAGTTGGATTTGTTACACTAAAATTTTCATATGGAAACATGTAACATATTTTTTTACATGCATTGCAAATTAAAAAACTCGTAAATTCTAAGTTCTAAAATGTTACACCTCATAAATCTGAAACATCTGCTGTTGAAAACCCAAAAAAAAGTGTAACAAATAAAGTTACATGTAATGTAAATGAGTGAAAAAGATGTAACATATTCTCTCTCCTCTCCCTTACACAAAAAGTATAAGTGGCATATCTAAAAAAGTGTGTAAAACATGGCAAGTTGTGGTTCACCTATTTGAGTTTGTTTGGTTTTCTTGACTCAATAGGGATTACTTGACCCATATGAAAGTTTTAAATACAAATGGGTTTTAACGTGCAAATGTGCGAAGTGAGCAAATAACATGCGCAATTATTTATTATAACATTTGTAATTAGGGTTAACACAACCTATGCGTAATTTTCATGTTTGATGGCATACTTGATTTGAATTTTGTAACATGCTTTTTAAAAATGAACATTCGTTATTCACTTCGTACATTCGCACGTTAAGGCGCTATTTTAAAATAATATTCCCTATATATAAATGAGAATCACCTTGAATTGTAAGAACCATGAGAACTAGGTCTTACAAAAAACAAATTTCTCAATGATCTTTAAAAAAATCACCTCTTCCAACAAAAAAATGTAGGTTGCATAAAATTTACATCAGTGTAAAAAAAATTATTGGTGATGTCATCGTTCCGAAAAAAACTTACATTAGGATAACTACCGGGTCGACAATTTATTTTTCTTTTTTTTACATGTGTCTTTGTAACATTTTCCTCTACCTTTGTGAAGAAAAAAAAAAAAAAAAAAAAAAAAGTGGCAAAACTCACGCGGGAAGTAGGAAATCAATCTAGTTGTGTTTGATCTCAAATAATGATTGTAGAATGTTTTTAAAAATAATTTTGGACATTTTGTAACCGATTTAAGTGATTCAAAACATTAAACACTTGGGTTTGGGAGGAGGGGGGTCTTGGGTTCAAGTCTCACAGACGACATAGATTAAAAAAATTGTAGTTCAAAAAAAAACTAAAACGAGTTTATTTAGTAAATAACACATGAAATAAAGACATTGGATTTAAAGACAAAAGATCAAATACAAATACCTTTCACGTACAAAACGTTCGAACCAAAGGTTTCCTAACAAAACGCGGTGACATTTTCGTAATTATTTTACTCGTAGAGTAATTATCAAAATTACTCTACAAATAATCTTGTAGGGTAATTTTGTAGAGTATCATAATTACTCTACAAATGATCTTCTATGGTAATTTTGAATTGTGTATATGTTGTTTGATTAATTTGTAGAGTAATTTTGATACACTTGTAGAATAATTTTGATAATTACCCTACGAATAAATTAATTACGAAAATGTCACCGTATTTTTTTACTTTTTCATGCCTTTCGTATGTTTTGTAAGTTAAATATATTTGAACGCAAGCTTAACTCTAGATTTAAAAAGTCATAGATCAACAAAAGGCTGCTGTGGTGTAGTGGTTATCACGTTCGCTTTACACGCAAAAGGTCTCCTGTTCAATCCCGGGCAGCAACAAAAACAAATTGATTTTTTTCTTAACTCTACACATCATTATCATAAGAGCAATGATATATTACATTTCACAATCGAAAATAGAACACACAACCCGTCTACATGCCAACTATACAACCCGCCACTCCCATCTTTATTTTTTTACTCTTTTTTTTGTAATGTTTTCTATCGATTTAGTAATAGGTAGGATAGTTCTGCAACGATCCAATTTCATTATTCATTAAATGGTAAATATTTTATAGATGTATCTACCCTTACTTGAGAATAGGATTTCCCTTTATGTGTATATATAGAGCTTATTAGAGAGGGTTTAGGTTAGTCTCCACCTTTTACAACACCACCATTATTCACCTCCCTCTCTCTCTCTCTAAATATAATGATCTTCAAGATCACTAACCACCATCATAATCATACACTAAAAGGGAACCCAATCTATGGAGAAACATCCCAATCTTCATCAATATGGTTCACTAGCCTAATCCGGTATATATATAAGTTCTAAAATTTTGTTTCTATTACGTTTAATCTAAAGAATTGATCAACATGTGATATCAGAGTTCATATGTTAACTAATCAATTCGTTTTTTGTTAAGAAACAAAAAGTTTTGATGAAAAACCACATAAAAAAAACAGATCTTTATGAACTTTTATAAAATTTTCGGGTTTTATAGAACTTTTATATAATTTTCGGATCTAATGTTCATTCTTATGTTTATGGGTTGTTAGATCTGATTAAAACCTTTTTAAATCTCATTAAAACCATTAATTTCGGGTTCTTTTAATAAAATTAGTCAAAAAAAAGTTTGAATGTTCTTTATTTTCTTGATGATCTTCATCATAAAATGGATGAAAATCATGTATTTTGGTGTTTGATTCAAATTAAAACTTGTTTTTAGATATTTTGGGTGTACTTTTCCCCTTATTTGCAAATAAACCAAAAAGTTTGAAAATTGTAAAAAGGACAGATTTGCCCAAAGTTTTAACATATGAATTATATGTTGAACTTTAAACAATTATAGTTATACCATATAGATCAGTACCGCTATTTCGGTAGGGTACCCACTCTGGCACAATTTTGTTTTTTCAATATTTGAGCAATGAAATCGATACAATATAGAATAAAATCGGTACTTGTATCAATATACAGTACGAGTATCAAATAGGGTAAAATCGGAAGGAGTAGCAATACAATATGGGTACCAAATTAATACAAAAAAAATATCTACTCCAAAAAGTCTCTTGAAATTCTATAAAAACAGTTGTTGCAAGGGGTTTTTTAGAAAACCAGCGGGAAACCCCACAGATCCAACTGTTTATGTTTATGCGACAGTAGATTGTGGTTTCATGGTGGAAAAGGGAGAATCGAGTCAGATTTATACCTTTGGCAACCAGATCGACGACAGTACCAAACTTCGGTGCAGGGGTGGATCTACCCAAGCCGGAGTGTGCCCGGACTACCTCTCAACTTTGTATGCGCAGTGTAAAATAATTTTTTTCAACATTTTATGTAAAGGATACTCGGGCGCATCAGCTATCACAAAGTCTGAAACCGAGTTTTATTCATCCGTTTGTGAGAGGGGCTACATATATAGTAAGTCCAGAAATTTATAGTTTTTAATTGACTTTTTGTGCCAAAATGTTATAAATTATACCGTTGGTTGAAGACTATTCCAGTGGATTTTTTTGCTACACATCGCAAAGCTTTGAGAGTTTTCAGTGGTGACTATAGTTTGTATTTCAAAGATGAAAATGAAAAGGAACATAAGGTCACATATAAGAAGACTTCTCACAGGCTTACTAAAGGACTGGGAAGGTTATTGGCTGCACTTAAACCGGATGATGGGGACATTATGGTGTTTGAGTTCGTTGGACACCGCCACTTCAAGGTTGTAATCTTGTTCTTTTATGTATGTGTATGTTTTTATATGTGGCTTAATTAACAATCTTGGTTTTCAATTTGTAGGTCCATATTGTGATGAAATAGCTTTTTCTACCAGTGAATTGCACTGAATTGCCTGTGAATAGAAAACTGAAGGATTTAGATGAAGTATGGAGTATTATTGTGTTACCAGTATTTGTTTATATGGTTTCGATTAATGTAAAATATGTCGGTATCTTTTTGGGCGTCTCACAACTTTAAATTTTGGTTTCTATAATAGGTGTTGGTAATGTAATGCATCAAATCAACACTGGTCCAAACCGGGTTCCCGTCGCATTGCACGGGAAAAACCCACTAGTATTAATAATTGATCAAATATAACTTAATATTTTAATTTAAAAAGGTGTTTCTTATAAGCTATAACCACTACAATAAAACTTAAAATAAATTTAATCAAAGTCCTATTTTGTCGGTTGCAAATATAAACAACTTTATTTAAAAAAATAATAAATAAACAAAGAGTTAATTGAATGATGATGATAAACTTTACCTTGACTTTAGTAAACATGAGATGGTTATGTGACAGAATGGTTAAGTGACGAAATACTTTGCATATTAAACCCTAATGACTCAACTGAAACAACGTTAAACATCAGCAACGCCGAGTTAGTGATGCTCCACGCAAATATGCTTTCGTCGTCGACCATCGCAAACGCCGAAGATACACTGCTTCCGTCGTACGGTTGCCAGTTATTCTGAGCGTACATTTTGTAAATTCCCCGGAGATTGAAGGTCGTCTTTTGGTCTTTCAAAGCTTATTGATTTAGAAGTTCGAAACATCATGCTTTGCTACTAATTTCAAAGCTTAAACAGTTTGCTTTAGCTATCCAACTTTAGCCGCTCATATTTAGAATGTAGTGTTTTATTCAAGAGTTGATATTTTCCCTTTTAATCTTAAAATTTCACATTTTAGTATGATATTTAAAACAATTAAACTAGACTATGTCGACACTCCTCAATTTTTCAAATATTATTATATTCTTTATAATATTCAAAATTTATTATGACAATAGAAGGGATGTTACAGCTTTCGCAAGTCCAAAATTCGGTAAAATCACAACATGTAAATTGGATAACTCCCAATATACTTTTATTAATCACAAAATCTTAATGACTATTTACAAGACTAGATCACTTTTCGCTCAAATCTCCTAATCCTACTTGAATAGTTAGTTATCTTTAATCATCTAAACAACATTCTAAATAATAACATGTATGACATATAACATTTAGCATATGTAACAACTAGAGGATGGGGTTTTCGTTTGTATTAGGTAGTCGTTTATAACATTTAGCATATGTAACAACTAGAGGATGGGGTTTTCATTTGTATTAGGTAGACGTTTAGGTGAGATGTTGTTTGAAGGGTACTATAGTCTATAACAAGTGTCTGTACAGTAACTAACCGAACTGATACTAACCAAGTTCCCGTTGCGAAGCACGGGGGAATATCACTAGTATATATTGTTGGTGAAGCTTCATGAATAGTGTTGTATATTTATCATTTTTGTTACTGTGATATATATAATAAATTTCAATATTTTACACAAAGATTATAGCAGTTGTAGGTCCCTCGGAGGATGAGGTTAAACCTTATCCTTGTTATGTCTAACACACTAGCAAGTGCGGAATCCAAGCTAGAATGCAAACCGGAGTTTATATGAGAACACAAGCCACAAAGAGAAAGGTAGACACACGAGATATCAAAGTTTTCTCTTGTATTTCAGTGGACACGGTTACAGCCCTTGACCAAACTGAAAATATGCTCTCTACAAGACTAAGTTAACTCACATCTCACACACTTAATGAAGTGAACACATTACATGAGTATATATACCCATTACAGCTCGTCTGGTCGAAGGATCAGATAGCCTGATCGAAGGATCATCTATCGATCTGAAACCTATCGAAGGATCCATATATACCTCGAAGGATGATATCCTTCGAGGTCCATCAACATCCATCGAAGGTTTATCTTTCGAGCTCATCGAAGGATCTAAACAATCCTTCGATGACTCATCCTTCGACACAAACATGTTACAACAATGTTCCAACTGTTTGGCCAAGTCAAACCAGGAGGATGGTTGACTTGGTCAAACTTACATCAAACTTACACCAAAGACATCGTTTTATGTCATGACAAAATACAGACAAAGTACAGACACAAGTGCACCAACAAACTCCCCCTTGGCTGTAGCTTTGTCTCAATCTTCGTGTCTTCAAGTCTTTGACGTCCTTTCAAGTCATCAGTGTCGGAGGATCTTCAAAGTCTTCACGTCTTGAAAGCAGAAAGTGTACCAACAAACTCCCCGTTTCATATAGGAAGTGTGTAGACAAACTCCCCCTTAACATAAGCTCCCCCTTGAGTTATGCTCGTGAATGTCTTGATCTTTACAACTTGAGATCCTTGTGGTGTTGATGATGGCCAGCGGCAACTCGATCATCTTCATCATTTGAGTGCCTTCACGTCGTGTCTTCATTCCGAAGCTTGTCATCAACCATGTTCTCCTTGCCTTTGGCATCTGCACATGCAAGAAAGCTAAACGCGTAATGAGAACAACTGCTTGGAATATAGTTTATATAAACAAATGACACACGAATGACCATGTCACAATCAAACACCGTCCGACAGTTTGAAAGTTTAGTAAATTTGTCAGTTTTAGTTTCTAACTTTCAAAACTTGCAAATTTCGACCGTTTATGAAGATTTAGTCAATTCGGTTTTCGTTCAGGTTTCAGGTAACGAAGACTCGAGTTCCAACATCGTACGATCGAAAATAAAATAGAAATAAAATCTTTTTGGCTTTTAGAAAGTTTATATTAAAACACACCTAAAATCTTTTTGGTATTTTTGAATATTTCAAATGTAAAGACAGAAAGCAGTAAATAAATATATACAAAGATGCAGAAACTGAAAGCATTAAATAAATATTTACAGACATTCTTTTTGCGAGTTTCGAGGGTAAGAGAATCATATCAGTGTACGGTCATGCCAAAACGCTCTTGTTGTTCAGTTAATTAACATTAAGATAAGCATCCTATAACAATTATCGGTATTGTTGTCCACATAAGCTCAACTTATCAGATGTAATCATGGCGAGGGGATACGTTAAGGTATGATTTATACTTACCGACCGGTGTTCATCCACATCACGACACATTCCCGTATCAAGGTATGCACGAGGGTTCATCTTACCGGTGAGTATACCGATTATCATCTGTTTGACCGTATATGATGTGAGAAACTCACTTATTATGATTTGAAAACAAGCCCTATGTGATAGAATCACTTATTGATGAGGAACTTGATTTTCAGATGCATGAGGGCACAGGAGCAAGTCCGTGAACAGGTCAGTACTTTCGTACAGCAGAGAGACGAACTTGACTCCCGGATAAATGTGATATTTTATCACTTATTTGTGGGACATGTGATTGTTGATCACTTATTGAGGTCGAATGCAATATCTACACGTATGTATAGTATCATGGAAGATCTAGACTTGCGTCCCCGTTATTTTTCGGTAAAAGATACAACCATGATACCCAGATGATAAGCAGCATAAAGACCGAATATCTCAGAACCTCGGCAATCTCTCAAACGAAATTTCGGTACTAAGACCATATGCCAATGAATGGTTCCCACCTGGTCTTCAGTCGATTTAAGATTTATATCACCCTGCACACTTTAAAATTATTGTGACCCTACCGATACATCTTATATAGAGCTGCTTATCATTTTTCATTTAAGGGTTTAAAGAGGTTTGGACAGACCACTGATGTACTGTCATTTTCTCTTTTGCTCGCCAGGAAACTCATTTTTGTTTTTCTATTGTTTTTGTGTTTTTGAAATTTTTTCGATGTTTTTGGATTTTCAAATTTGGATTTACTCCCCCTAAAAACAATAAACTAAGACAAATTTAAAACACAAAGGTATTTACAAAAATGATTTTCCGATGTTGGTTTTACTCTGGCTTGACCTTAATGCCGTTTACCAGTAATAAAAAGTTAAATCTTGATTTGTCAAATGCTTTGGTAAAAAGGTCGGCACGTTGGTCATCGGTGTGGACCATGACAACATTGATGAGTTTCATAGTGAAACAATCACGTGTGAGGTGATATTCGAGATCAATGTGTCAGGTCAAAGAGTGTTGTACGAGATGATAATAATTCATAAAGCAGCTTAAATATCGACAAGTATAGGAGAGATTAGAAATTCAAAACCGTATCCTGCAACTGCTTCATGCATTGCATGGAATTTGTGTGTTCTCCCAAACTGGATATCCACCCGGTGTGGACTTCAAAGTCGATTTTTGTAGCTACTGAAATCCCTTCACAGCAACAAGATCAAAAACCTTTGGGTCCGACTGGTCTTCCACATTGCACCAGCGAAGACCTTTGCCTTTCTCTTTGAGAAGTAGTGTGCGGTTGTTCAATCCACGCCAAGGCATCCGCACACCCGGTTGGTTTGTTCAACAAACACATTTTCTTCAATCACACCGTAGAGAAAAATACCCTACACGTTCATCTTGTTGACTTTGAACTTCAGACGTGCTGCATGTGCGTAGTTTTCATTTGAATCTTTCCTGAGGACCCGATCAAAAACCATAACAACCAAATTTTGGCACATATTTCATCACAGTCGAATTTTTCAACTTCATTCAACCACATTCTTTCATCAGACATTTTTGTCTTCTTTTCTCCTCTCTCCATCAAAGGCAACAATATTTTCCTTGGTTACAACAATGTTTCGGAGCCTAATGTCGCCGATCTTGTGCATGGACGCTCCACTATCAACAATCCTAAGACTATCAATAGTTCCTCCTGGAACATCCTGCACACTCATTCAGAGATTAGTTGGAGAGGGGGACCCAAGCCTTCACAGACTTGGGTCGTCCATCATCATCGAGGATTGTGACATCCATTTCCCGATGATTCGGAATTGATGTAGCTCCCCCTGAAACAATTTCCAATTTTGGTTTCCAAATCTGTTTTTGTTTTTCATGTTTAACATTTGATTCGACAGATTTTGTATGGAATGTCTGATGAAAGAATGTGGTTGAATGAAGTTGAAAAATTCGACTGTGATGAAATATGTGCCAAAATTTGGTTGTTATGGTTTTTGATCGGGTCCTCAGGAAAGATTCAAATGAAAACTACGCACATGCAGCACGTCTGAAGTTCAAAGTCAACAAGATGAACGTGTAGGGTATTTTTCTCTACGGTGTGATTGAAGAAAATGTGTTTGTTGAACAAACCAACCGGGTGTGCGGATGCCTTGGCGTGGATTGAACAACCGCACACTACTTCTCAAAGAGAAAGGCAAAGGTCTTCGCTGGTGCAATGTGGAAGACCAGTCGGACCCAAAGGTTTTTTATCTTGTTGCTGTGAAAGGATTTCAGTAGCTACAAAAATCGACTTTGAAGTCCACACCGGGTGGATATCCAGTTTGGGAGAACACACAAATTCCATGCAATGCATGAAGCAGTTGCAGGATACGGTTTTGAATTTCTAATCTCTCCTATACTTGTCGATATTTAAGCTGCTTTATGAATTATTATCATCTCGTACAGCACTCTTTGACCTGACACATTGATCTCGAATATCACCTCACACCTGATTGTTTCACTATGAAACTCATCAATGTTGTCATGGTCCACACCGATGACCAACGTGCCGACCTTTTTACCAAAGCATTTGACAAATCAAGATTTGACTTTTTATTACTGGTAAACGGCATTAAGGTCAAGCCAGAGTAAAACCAACATCGGAAAATCATTTTTGTAAATACCTTTGTGTTTTAAATTTGTCTTAGTTTATTGTTTTTAGGGGGAGTAAATCCAAATTTGAAAATCCAAAAACATCGAAAAAATTTCAAAAACACAAAAACAATAGAAAAACAAAAATGAGTTTCCTGGCGAGCAAAAGAGAAAATGACAGTACATCAGTGGTCTGTCCAAACCTCTTTAAACCCTTAAATGAAAAATGATAAGCAGCTCTATATAAGATGTATCGGTAGGCTCACAATCATTTTAAAGTGTGCAGGGTGATATAAATCTTAAATCGACTGAAGACCAGGTGGGAACCATTCATTGGCATATGGTCTTAGTACCGAAATTTCGTTTGAGAGATTGCCGAGGTTCTGAGATATTCGGTCTTTATGCTGCTTATCATCTGGGTATCATGGTTGTATCTTTTACCGAAAAATAACGGGGACGCAAGTCTAGATCTTCCATGATACTATACATACGTGTACATATTGCATTCGACCTCAATAAGTGATCAACAATCACATGTCCCACAAATAAGTGATAAAATATCACATTTATCCGGGAGTCAAGTTCGTCTCTTTGCTGTACGAAAGTACTGACCTGTTCACGGACTTGCTCCTGTGCCCTCATGCATCTGAAAATCAAGTTCCTCGTCAATAAGTGATTCTATCACATAGGGCTTGTTTTCAAATCATAATAAGTGAGTTTCTCACATCATATACGGTCAAACAGATGATAATCGGTATACTCACCGGTAAGATGAACCCTCGTGCATACCTTGATACGGGAATGTGTCGTGATGTGGATGAACACCGGTCGGTAAGTATAAATCATACCTTAACGTATCCCCTCGCCATGATTACATCTGATAAGTTGAGCTTATGTGGACAACAATACCGATAATTGTTATAGGATGCTTATCTTAATGTTAATTAACTGAACAACAAGAGCGTTTTGGCATGACCGTACACTGATATGATTCTCTTACCCTCGAAACTCGCAAAAAGAATGTCTGTAAATATTTATTTAATGCTTTCAGTTTCTGCATCTTTGTATATATTTATTTACTGCTTTCTGTCTTTACATTTGAAATATTCAAAAATACCAAAAAGATTTTAGGTGTGTTTTAATATAAACTTTCTAAAAGCCAAAAAGATTTTATTTCTATTTTATTTTCGATCGTACGATGTTGGAACTCGAGTCTTCGTTACCTGAAACCTGAACGAAAACCGAATTGACTAAATCTTCATAAACGGTCGAAATTTGCAAGTTTTGAAAGTTAGAAACTAAAACTGACAAATTTACTAAACTTTCAAACTGTCGGACGGTGTTTGATTGTGACATGGTCATTCGTGTGTCATTTGTTTATATAAACTATATTCCAAGCAGTTGTTCTCATTACGCGTTTAGCTTTCTTGCATGTGCAGATGCCAAAGGCAAGGAGAACATGGTTGATGACAAGCTTCGGAATGAAGACACGACGTGAAGGCACTCAAATGATGAAGATGATCGAGTTGCCACTGGCCATCATCAACACCACAAGGATCTCAAGTTGTAAAGATCAAGACATTCACGAGCATAACTCAAGGGGGAGCTTATGTTAAGGGGGAGTTTGTCTACACACTTCCTATATGAAACGGGGAGTTTGTTGGTACACTTTCTGCTTTCAAGACGTGAAGACTTTGAAGATCCTCCGACACTGAAGACTTGAAAGGACGTCAAAGACTTGAAGACACGAAGATTGAGACAAAGCTACAGCCAAGGGGGAGTTTGTTAGTGCACTTGTGTCTGTACTTTGTCTGTATTTTGTCATGACATAAAACGATGTCTTTGGTGTAAGTTTGACCAAGTCAACCATCCTCCTGGTTTGACTTGGCCAAACAGTTGGAACATTGTTGTAACATGTTTGTGTCGAAGGATGAGTCATCGAAGGATTGTTTAGATCCTTCGATGAGCTCGAAAGATAAACCTTCGATGGATGTTGATGGACCTCGAAGGATATCATCCTTCGAGGTATATGTGGATCCTTCGATAGGTTTCAGATCGATAGATGATCCTTCGATCAGGCTATCTGATCCTTCGACCAGACGAGCTGTAATGGGTATATATACTCATGTAATGTGTTCACTTCATTAAGTGTGTGAGATGTGAGTGAACTTAGTCTTGTAGAGAGCATATTTTCAGTTTGGTCAAGGGCTGTAACCGTGTCCACTGAAATACAAGAGAAAAATACCCTACACGTTCATCTTGTTGACTTTGAACTTCAGACGTGCTGCATGTGCGTAGTTTTCATTTGAATCTTTCCTGAGGACCTGATCAAAAACCATAACAACCAAATTTTGGCACATATTTCATCACAGTCGAATTTTTCAACTTCATTCAACCACATTCTTTCATCAGACATTTTTTTCTTCTTTTCTCCTCTCTCCATCAAAGGCAATAATATTCTCCTTGGTTACAACAATGTTTCGGAGCCTAATGTCGCCGATCTTGTGCATGGACGCTCCACTATGAACAATCCTAAGACTATCAATAGTTCCTCCTGGAACATCCTGCACACTCATTCAGAGATTAGTTGGAGAGGGGGACCCAAGCCTTCACAGACTTGGGTCGTCCATCATCATCGAGGATTGTGACATCCATTTCCCGATGATTCGGAATTGATGTAGCTCCCCCTGAAACAATTTCCAATTTTGGTTTCCAAATCTGTTTTTGTTTATCATGTTTAACATTTGATTCGACAGATTTTGTATGGACAACCTCCGGTTTTAAAACCTTTTCAACATTTTTCCGTTGTTTCTTTCTCTGTTTCACTTCTTGTTGTTTAACAAGACGAGGGTCCTGTTTTGGTGAAACAAATCTTTTATGGTAATTGTTACCATGGGGGGCATCAACTTTGGCTTTTTGTTTATGAATATATGGACAATTTCGAATGATATGTCCAATTGTGCCACATTCAAAACATGATCTTCGTTCAACAAACCCCGAAGTATCATGTGATCGTCTTGCCGATGATGAACTTTGTGATCCCGAGGTACTAGGTTTTTAACTATTTGGTTCATTCCTTTTCATCACTGTTGCTTTCTTGACAAAATCTAAGTTAGATTGATTTTCAAACGTTTCAATTTTGTCCGTTCCCTTAGATTTCACAAAGTTCACATTCTTGTTCTTCTTTTGATTTGGCTTCTTTTGACTTTGAGCCGGCGTTTTACCTCTTGGTTTGGTATGATTTTGCTGCGTTTTCACTGTTGGTAATTTTTGATTGCCATATTGTTTTCGAACTTCGGCCTTTGGGATAGGTGGACACTGTGTTGCTGTAACATGTGATCTTGTCTTTCCCAAAAACTTACTTGTCGAATTTTCAAAGACTTTACTGATTAAGGATTGATTAACATTCTTAATAGGAAAATCTTTGTCAGAATAGATCTTATCATCACCAACAAGAGTGTACAGCAAATCCACACTCTCAGACTCTTTTGTAGACGAGGACTCGATTGCAACAGTCTTAGCGGGTTTTGCAGGAGGATCACACAGAATATGATTCTCAAGAGGTATGTCCTCTTCTTTTATCACCGCATCAGACTTTGCTGAATCAGTATCATCAGATTCATCATCAGAAGAATCAGCATCCTCAACAACAACTGGAGGATCCTGATTCTGTTCAGCAGGAGACACAAATGTATCTGTATCTGCTGACACATCTGAATCTGACGATACTTCTTTCTTGCATCCGAGTCCTGTTGCAAATTCATTAACATCTAGAGGAACAGATGGTTCAAAGAAAGTTCTATCCTCCTCGTCAGGCATGGCATCGTAATTGTGTCTAACAGGTGGTGGACATTGCTTATATCCAATGCATGTGACATCCCGTTTCTCTTTCTGAACATCTATGATGTGATCCAACACATAGCTAGAGCTTAAATAGCTGTCTAACTTAAGTCGGATCGCCTCACTCTCAGTTTTGACACAAGCCATCTCCTTTTGCATTATCTCAAGACGTGTAATATACAAATTTATGTCAGTTTGTTTTCTGGAAACCATTTTTGTCAGCTCTGTTTTATCTTTCTTTAATGTTTCAATCATCGATTTAAATTCCTTTTCATGGTTTTCATAAAACATGTTGGCTTCTGTGCACTTGGAAAGATCCACGGTCAACTTCTGGTTGTGAATGAATGTCACATCATATTTCTCTTGCAAAGCCTCGTGTTTGCTTTGCAATTCACAAAACTTATCATACAAAGAAACATGTTTGTCTTGCAAGTCAAACAAACTAGCTTGTAAAGCATCATGTTTGCCTTGCAACTCAGACATGTTTGCCTCTAAATCACCACACTTAACACTCAATCTATCACAATTATCACAAATAACATCAGTGGGTTCATCGACACATACCTGACTTGATGAACTGTCGACATTAGCCATAAAGGCTGAATGGAGAGAAGACGAAGAATAAGCAGCTTGATCCACCAAAATAGATCTTCTATCAGTTCCTGCTGCAGCTTCCTCCAAAAGCTCATCAACATTTGCATCAACTGACGCACTTGATGTGTCATCCAAATGATCATCGCCTGAACTCGAGGATTCTTCATCCGAACTTCTACTATAACCAGAAGAGTCTTCATCCTCAGAAGATTCACCACCATTGGCGGAAGATTCTCCACCACTGGCGTGATTTAAATCCTTCACAACCTCAGCAAAACAAGCGGTTACAGTAGATGGCCGATAGACTTGCTGTTGTGAAGCTGGTTGTAGAGGATTTCCATACAAGTCTGTTGTTGGAGCTGGCTTTACTGGAACTTGTATTGGATTGCCATATAGATCAGTTGTCACAGGAGGCCTTTGGGTTTGCTGTTGAGGCACTGGTTGAGGAACTGGTTGAAGCGGATTTCCGTACAGATCTGTTGGTCCGGTAGATCGAACAGGTAATGGATTTCCGAACATATCAGTTGCTTTGATAGGTCGTTGGCTTTGAATACTTGGTGCGGGAGATTCGGCCCACGAAGAAGACAAACTCGTGTTTCTATACTTTCCGCTATCCGGAGACGGAGTACCATAATACATTTCTGTATTTATCGGAGTACCCCACATCGAATTCATTTTTGATCAAGAAAAATTGTTACACTAGTTCTCTCGGGTTCTCCTTGTTAACAACCAACCAGCCGAAGGATCCCTGATCGAAAGACGAGAAAAACACAAACTTGTTAAACTTAAACAGACTAGGATCGAAGGATCAATACTTGTTCGAAGGATCAACAATGTTCGAAAGATCACTGTTGAAATTCGAACAATGAATTTGAAAGATTCTCCAATCGAAAGATCCTTATCTTTCGAACAAGAACTGTAGATCGAATGATGTATCCTTCGAAAAGATTCCTTGGATCGAAGGATAAGTCACAGACTTCGAAGGATGTTCGAAGGATGATTATCTATCGAACTTCCTTTGATCGAACGATGACCTTTCGACTTCGAAGGATATCCTTCGATCTGTACTGACACAGTTGACAAAAGTGACAGGTTGGTGAAAAAGGTGATTGGTTGGTAGAAAGCTTTCGGCAGAAGGTATGCTCAGACCATACCTTTCACCAAACCAGGATTTGACAAATAAAATATTACTTAAAAAGGACAGATTTTTATCCAGAAAACCGGTCACCGGAGTAAGCCGGAATTTGGCCGGAAATTACCAAACTTCTTAAAAACAAGTTTTTAAGTTACCCTACCCGTCCTTTAACACACCCGGTTAGTTTATAACACGTTTTTACGTCAAGAAATGCGAGAAAACACTAAAAACGGGTGCTAAACCATGTGAGTTTTGTCCAAACACTCCAAAGTCTTGTATAAACTCGGTTTTTAACAAGGAAAAGAGCCACGGCTCTGATACCACTTGTAGGTCCCTCGGAGGATGAGGTTAAACCTTATCCTTGTTATGTCTAACACACTAGCAAGTGCGGAATCCAAGCTAGAATGCAAACCGGAGTTTATATGAGAACACAAGCCACAAAGAGAAAGGTAGACACACGAGATATCAAAGTTTTCTCTTGTATTTCAGTGGACACGGTTACAGCCCTTGACCAAACTGAAAATATGCTCTCTACAAGACTAAGTTCACTCACATCTCACACACTTAATGAAGTGAACACATTACATGAGTATATATACCCATTACAGCTCGTCTGGTCGAAGGATCAGATAGCCTGATCGAAGGATCATCTATCGATCTGAAACCTATCGAAGGATCCACATATACCTCGAAGGATGATATCCTTCGAGGTCCATCAACATCCATCGAAGGTTTATCTTTCGAGCTCATCGAAGGATCTAAACAATCCTTCGATGACTCATCCTTCGACACAAACATGTTACAACAATGTTCCAACTGTTTGGCCAAGTCAAACCAGGAGGATGGTTGACTTGGTCAAACTTACATCAAACTTACACCAAAGACATCGTTTTATGTCATGACAAAATACAGACAAAGTACAGACACAAGTGCACCAACAGCAGTGTAATGGTTTCTCTCCATTTTACTGAAAACAGTTAACCCTGGTTCGATCCTAAACCTCTTATATCTTTTTCCCTCCACTATTCTATAATATAACAATTGTTGAAACTCCTTATGAATAGTATATTAATTTGGCAACTATAGCATACTAATTACATTTTTGTCATCCTTTTTTTTTTTTTTTTGAAAAAACCCCTTTTCGGATCCACCAATCATATTTATCAAAGTTAAGTGATGTACTTAGAATATAAATTAAATTTGATTTATTAAATTTGTATTCTTTATATTAATGTAATTCTAAATAGTTACCGTATTTTCTCTATTTAAATCTTGATAAATTTTATTAGGAAAGTTTTTATATTAAGTAATAAGAATGTGTTTTTTTTTATTTATTTGTTTCTTTTGTATTCTTCTGGTCTAAAAATACTCTAGACATAGTTTTTTCTTTCAATTATGATAGCGAGTGCCAATACCTTAAAGAAGCAAAATGATACCGATCGAACTCCCGTCACAAAGCACGGAAGAATTCTACTAGTTACAATAAAATCCTGCTTAAGGATAATATGTTGGTAGGGAATATAATATTTTTTATGTATACATATTGATAGTTGTGTTTTATGAGTTTCATTTCT
Organism: Helianthus tuberosus; assembly: GCA_030545235.1. Classification (NCBI taxonomy): domain Eukaryota; kingdom Viridiplantae; phylum Streptophyta; class Magnoliopsida; order Asterales; family Asteraceae; genus Helianthus; species Helianthus tuberosus. The sequence continues at coordinate 6,662,402 of CM060359.1, forward strand.
AAGCGTTATGTTTTACATAATTTACGTCTTTTAATCTATTTAATGATCATTGCAGTTAAAGAGATTTTATATCATATGAAACAAATTACACCAAGATAGCCGGTAAGCGGGCAACAAGCTGCGCCGCTACCCCCTTTTGAATAGCGAAACCTAACCTAGTAAAAACGAAACCCCGATCTCTAGGAGACGAAATGTTGCTGTGAACAACCCGTTGGACCCGTTCAAGAAATCTGATGGCTTCTGAGGCTAGCGAGCCAAAGGTATCAAAGGCAAAGTTGTATAAAAAGAACTATATTTTTGGCATGCGTCTTTAATAACTTATGTTTATTACCTTTCTTAAAAAAGGATGAATATGCATGCGTCTTTAATTTTGTTTTTCAACGCTCCGAATAAGGTTTGTAGAAAACAAAGTTGTATAAAAAGAACTATATTTTTGGCATCGTAAGCTATAGTGAATGGCAATAGCATACCGGTATCATGAAGAACCAAACCAAACAAATACTGACATCGGTACCAGTATCGAGTATTATTGTGTTACCGGTATTTGTTTATATGGTTTCGCTTAATGGTTGCAACTGGGGTAGAGCTAATAATGGTGCTTTGATCTAAGGAGGAGATGCATAAAAAGGGCTCAAAAGGTTTTATTTGTAAATGAATGAAAAAGATGTAAAATATTCTCTCTCCTCTCACTTACACAAAAAGTGTAGGTGGTATATCTAAAAAAGTGTGTAACACATAGCAAGTTGTGGTTCACCCATTTGAGCTTGTTTGGTTTTCTTGACTCAATAGGGATTTCTTGACTCATTTGAAAGTTTTAAATACAAATGGGTTTTAACATGCAAATGTGCGAAGTGAGCAAATAACATGCGTAATTATTTATTATAATATTTGTAATTAGGGTTAACACAACCCATGCGTAATTTTCATGTTTGATGGCATACGTGATTTGAATTTTGTAAAATGCGTATTTTAAAAATGAACATACGTTATTCACTTCATGCATTCGCACGTTAAGATGCTATTTTACAATAATATTCCCTATATAAATGAGAACGACCTTGAATTTTAACCACCAACCAGATACTTGTTGATCATTGCACTTACGACCATGGTTAACATTTTCCTTTATACTCAAAATTATAATAAGTTTGACGTCCAATATGGGGCAAATTATTTCAACTCATCATTATCACACTATAGACCTTCACTCCTTCGTCGTCAACCATGATAATAAATCCCATAAATATATTTTATTAGATTATGTGATGGGTTACAAATGGGATCCTTTGTATAGAGACCATAGTACACTCTAGGGTTGGTTCCGGTACAAACCATATTTATCCTACACAAACCATAAGAACAAATTCTAGCAATTAAAAAAAGTTAAATTAGCACATACTAAAACAATACATACATAAAAGTAGCACTTTTGAATTATATTAGCACATGAAAATTAATCAAGATAATTGATTTTAGCACATATTTGAATGATATCAGCACTTTTTCTTAGTCAGCACATTGAAAACAAAAGAAATATACAAATAAAGAATTAACTGCTTGTTAGCATATTTATAGGGAATTCAGATATTATTTTATCATTTCTCTATAATTGGTTGTGTCACGTGACATATTTTAAATGGTTCTTACAGTTTGTACGTGAAATGTGGTTTGTATTTGGTCCTACTCCTTACACTCTATACCCTCTGCTATAACAAAATATCAATTCTTGGTCTAATATGAATACTCTCGCAAGCTAAGCACGAGAGAGATTCAGACCATATTACACTATACTATGACATGATATGGATTCTTGGTCGTTTTGTTTTTGATAGAATTGGATTTTCTCAAAAGAGAGATAGGGCATAGTTTTTTTTTTTTACCGTTTCCCTGTCGTAAATTTTCCTATAATATTACCGAATATATCTATATTTGAATTCAATAATTAAATATGTGATTCTTTACACAAGTGAATTCAAAGATGACACCAATGATTGGATCAAACAATTAAACTTATATGGAAGAACAAAAGTTGACTCAGACCCTATTACACTCTACACCCTGTGCTATAATAAAATATCAATTCTTGGTCTAATATGAATACTCTCGCAAGCTAAGCACGAGAGAGATTCAGACCATATTACACTATACTATGACATGATATCGATTCTTGATCTAATAAAGTTTTGTTTTCGGTAGGATTGGATTTTCTATTCAAAAGGGAGTTGCGGCGTAGTTTCGGTAGGATTGGATTTTCTATTCAGACCATATTACGCTATACTATGACATGATATTAAACTAGTTGACGTGCACCTAACCTATAGAAATTTTAACCCAATTCAAAATACTTTTAATCTTATTTAAACATAAAATAAATAATAATTATTTAACTCTTATCTAAATAAACTAGTGGGTACGTTTTAGTCAACCACAATCACGAAGACTTGGGTCAATATTCATGACTTTGTAGCCATTTTAACACACTCACGTCGTAGCTTTGAAAATTTACATAATTTTGGTAAATTTGAACTTATATAGGATTTAATGATGGTAAAGAATAGTATATAAGATAGCGTTCGTTTCACATAATGGAATGGAATCTTAATGGAATTGGAATGTTGATTTCACTCCTTATTTTGTTGGTTTCAACAAGAAAATGAAGGGTTGTTTGTTTACCTCTTAATGAGACTCTTAATGGTTCAGACATTTTACTGGTTCAGCACTTAATGGTTCAGACAGTTTGTTTCATGAGCAGAAGTCTGAATTGTTCAAATATTTGCCTCTGAATGGTTAAGACCTCTAATTTGAATTGGTCAAACATTTGCCTCTGAACGGTTAAGCATTATACAGGCTCTTAATGGTTCAGACCTCTTACTGGTTCAGCACTTAACCATTCAGATGTTGTCAAACAGCCAGTTGGAATTGAATGACAACAAAAGAAAGAGAATCTAGATTCCAATTCCATTCAAATTCCATTTAATTCTGCGAAACAAATACACCTAAATTTCAATTTCTGTGCGAATTCCCATTACCAATTCCCTTACAATCCATGAAATGAAACGAACACCACCTAAGTTTATATGTGAAAACAAGAAATTATAGTGTTTTCTACAATTTTTTTTCAAATTAAGAATATTTTCATTTCAATCATCAGGGCAAATTACATAAGAATAGCGGGTAGACGAGCAACAAACTGCGCCGCCATATCCCCTTCTGAATAGAAAATCCTAATCTTATTACAAAAAAGCTCATTAGTCCAAATATTGTTTTAACTGATTTAATTGTATTTGGATGCCAATAACTATAAGTTTCCAATATTTTTCTTAAAAGCAATCAAATATACTTTTAATTCTTAATCATTGTCCACCGCGAAACTCAAACCTTCAACCTAGTGGGGAACGCATAATTTTACACACCTGGATACCACAAGACCACAGGCTCTTTGGTACGAATTTCCAAATATCTCACATTATATCTTATTATTTGGATCCATGATTTTGACTTTTAGATTTTAGATCAACAAAAGATCACAAATGACAAGATCAAAACCACTATGATTCACTTAGCCTAACTAACTAAGTGATGTATATTTTTACTTGCACTCATATTGGAGGCAAGGGTCGGTATTCTAAATCTGTGTACTTTTTTTATTACTAGCTTTTTTCTACACTGTTTTGTGAAACCTCGTTTAATATGTTATTAAATATTAAAAGTTTTAATAAAATTCTAGTGTAAGGAATAGAAGGGTAGTAATTTTATTTTAGATCTTAAATAATGGATTTTCTACATAAGATATCCTTTATAAAAAGTTTAATTTTTGCTGATTTTAGTCAATAATAATAATAGAGTAAACTGCCATTTTGGTCCCTGTGGTTTGGCCAGTTTTGCCACTTTAGTCCAAATCTCAAACTTATTACATCCAGGGCCCTGTGGTTTGCATTTTGTTGTCATTTTAGTCCAAAACTCAAATTTGATCAGATTCCCCAACTTGAACCTGATTTTTTGTCTTTATCCTCAGGGGTATTTTAGTCATTGTACATTTATTATAACCGATTATTGATTAAAAATAATAAAACTAAATAATCATCCTATAACACAGACTGTCATCTTCTCCATCACCACCACTGCCACTTCTCACCACCGCCACCTCCTCCCCCTCCATTAACACCACTACTGCAGCACCACCATCCCCACCGCACCCCCACTACAACAACCCCCACAAGCACCACCTCTTCAGAGCCCTAAAACAGACTCACTTCAAAACTCTAAAAAAACCTCAAACAATTGGATCTCCTTCTCGATTTGCAGACAACAAACTTAATAGATTAATAACAAAAATGGCCCCTGCATTAATCATTCAAAAAACCCTAACCAATTATGGATCTCCTTCGATCGATTTGCCACCGTCGTTGTGCCCAAAACCACCCCGTCTCCACCAAACTCTGCACTCTCTCTCTAAATGCCCAATTCTCTCTCACTCTTCTCACTCTCTCCTTTCTCTGATCTGCAACCAGAATAACACATACACCAAAATAAAAATACCAAACAACAAAAACAAACGAAACCGTAAACTAACCTTATCATCCACCGCAACCTTAAGCTGCAAGGTCCTACTCTTCTGCTTCATCCTATACAACCTCCTCCCCAAAATCACAACCCCCATCATCGCCGCCGCCACCGACAAACTCCACACCGGACTCGCCTTAAACAAACAATACTTCAACAAATCCAGCGGAATCTTCCACCACACCCCCCACCCTTCGGAATAATCTTCGTCGTCGTGTAGGTTGATGATATTATCCATGGAAGATGAAGATGAAACCCTAGAAAGAAAGAAAGAGATTGGGGGAAGTGTGGAAGAAGTTGAGCTCCGGGAGACGGTTGTGGTGCCGGTGGTGAGAAGGGGAGAGGAGGTGGTGGTGGTGGTGTTGTTCATGGGGCAGTGGTGTTTCGAGAGAGGTTAGAGAGAGAGAGAGAGATAGAGAAGAGAGAGAAATGGAGTGTTTAGAGAGAGAGGAAGTGCAAAGACTTTATAATCTTTTTTTTTTATTTTTTTATTGCATTATATTTATTAAATTTGAGATATAATATTACAAAATACCCAAAATACCCCTGAGGATAAGGACAAAACAGGGGGGTCAAAAGTGGGAAATCTGGTCAAATTTGAGTTTTGGACTAAAATGGCAACAAAATGCAAACCACAGGGCCCTGGATGTAATAAGTTTGAGATTTGGACTAAAGTGGCAAAACTGGCCAAACCACAGGGACCAAAATGGCAGTTTACTCATAATAATATAATAAATCAAATTAATGAGTTTTGTATAAAAAAAGATAAAAATCAGACTGTGATTAGGAAAAAAAAAAGAAAAAAAAAGGCACTCATTTTATTTTTGTGGTGGATTGACTATAGACTTTAGACTTGAACTCGTTACATCACAATTGACATCCAATTTGAGTTTGGATGCTTCGAACTTGTGTTTATATAAAGCTTGATTTGGGCATATATGTTGATATATCAGATCAACACACTTCGAAAACATTATGACAAATAATACTTGCCATAACCTTCTTTATCTTGTTTCCTTTAGTTTGTCACTTTTCTTGTTATGGCTAAGGAATACAAGTGCCACTTCCCTTGGCCACCAACTGGTGGCAGCGGGAGGAGGAGATGGGAATTATAAGTGCATCGATAAGGAGAGGCATGCTCTTCTTCATTTCAAAGCACACTTTCTTCAAGACTTCTATGGCTTTCTTTCTACATGGACTCATAAAGAAGAAGCAACCAATGATTGTTGTAAATGGCGTGGAGTCACGTGCAACAACCAAACCGGTCATGTCACAAGTCTTGATTTGTTCAAGGGAGATCTTGAAGGTGAGCTTAGCCCTTCATTGCTTAACTTAAGCTACTTGAATCATCTTGACCTTTCCGGCAATCAATTTGAAGGAACCATTCCGCATTTCATCAGTTCCTTGACCAAATTAAGGCACCTTGATATTTCTTGGAATTATTTTAGTGGAAGCATTCCCATGTTTATCGGTTCCATGACTCAGTTGAGGTACCTTCGTCTTTCCGGCAATCAATTTGAAGGAACCATTCCGCATTTCATCGGTTCCTTGACCAAATTAAGGTACCTTGACATTTATTGGAATGATTTTAGTGGAAGCATTCCCATGTTTATCGGTTCCATGACTCAGTTGAGGTACCTTCGTCTTTCGTCCAATTCCTTTCATGGAACCATTCCCTTGTTTATTGGTTCAATGACTCAATTAAGGCATCTTGACCTTTCGGACAATTATTTTCATGGAACCATTCCCGTGTTCATTGGTTCCATGATTCAATTAAGGCACCATGACCTTTCATACAATTTTTTTAATGGGACCGTCCCTCTAGAATTTGGAAACATGACCAACTTGCAAAATCTTTATCTTGGAAATCTTGGAGGATGTGCAATTAAAAGCTTAGATTGGTTGTCTCGTCTGTCACAATTAGGGAAACTTGATATGTCAGGTATTTCCCTAGCCAAAGAAAATCACTGGGTAAATGTGATTTTGAGCCTTCATAACTTGTCGTATTTAAAATTAAGGGGATGTGGTCTTTCACATGTCATGCGTCCATATTATTCATCTGTAAACTCTTCTTCATCATCTATTGTTAGTCTGCATATTGGGAACAACAATCTTAACTCATCCTTGTATCATTGGTTGTTCCCGTTAACTAGCAATAGACTTTTAAATCTTGATCTCTCTCGCAACAAGTTAGATAGGATTCCTAGATATCTTGGAAATCTTTGTAGTTTGACATCTTTAGATTTTAGAAACAACCATATAGCTTTCAAATTTCCTGATTTTCTATACAACTTGTCTGGATGCACATCGGTTACATTACAACGGTTGTATGCTGGGGGTAACCAATTCACAGGGTCATTGCCTGACGGTATTCAAAACTTTTCATCACTGGTGTCATTAGACCTTTCTAATAACCAGCTAAACGGAACTATAAGCGAAAAAGTGTGGGAACTACCCAAACTTCAAGATCTAGACTTTTCTTCCAATTTTCTTAGATGTGTCATCTCTGAAAACATCGAAAAGTCAAAGATTATGAGTTTATGATTTTCAAACAACTCTCTTGAAGGGTATCCTTCTGATGATCATATGTCAAACCTTTCTTATATAGAGTTTGTTCATCTTAGGTCTTGCAAGCTTGGGCCTAACTTCCCCAAATGGATTCCGAAACTAAAAAAACTTTCAAATCTTGATATTTCCAATACGAGCATTTCAGACACAATTCCTCAAGAGTTTTGGAACATGAGGCCTTCTCAGTTGAGGTATTTTGATATCTCTTCGAACAATATTACTGGGAAAGTAACAAATTTGTTATCAAATTTTGATTCTGAACCTGTAGGAATAAATTTGAGTTCCAATAACTTTTATGGTCCTATAGGAAATGTTCCTTCCACTTTGACGACACTGGACCTTTCGAAAAACAAATTCTATGGAGAAATATCCTTTTTGTGCCAGATTGTTGATGGATATTTATCCTTCCTTGATCTCTCACAGAACTCATTCACAAGCAAAATTCCAGACTGTTTGTGGCATTTCCCATGGCTATCAGTTCTTAATCTAGGACAAAATAATCTGTTTGGAAGGCTCCCATCTTCAATCGAGTATTTGATCAATCTCGAGGTTTTGTATTTGTACAACAACAATTTCTCAGGAGAGCTGCCTTTATCCTTAAGGAATTGCACCAAGTTAAGCTTTTTGGAATTGAGAGGCAACAAGTTTTCTGGTTGTGTGCCTATTTGGATAGGGGAAAAGTTATCATGGTTGTATCTTCTTAGCCTAACATCAAATAACTTCTTTGGAACCATCCCGGTACAATTATGTCACTTGGGAAATCTGCAAATTCTAGAGTTGTCAATGAACAGCCTTTATGGAACCATCCCCCCATGCCTCGGTGATCTCAGTACCATGATTCAAGATGAACAAGATGAATTCTCATTTCAACCGAATGTTCACCATATTAACAATAGCAAGCTTACGAGTAAGTATATTGACTATGCGATCATCAATTGGCAAGGAATTGTACGTGAATTTCGCAGCACTCTAGGATTGGTGAAGAGCATTGATTTATCTAGCAACAATCTATGTAACACCTCGTAAAATCACGTTCAATGAAGTATTGACACGTGTAATAAACCCTTAGAAGGGCATCCACTGATTCCCATCCTAACTAGATCAAATGTCGGGTCAAAGTTGTTTAGAAAAAGTCAACAGAAGCTTAATTTGCAAATTAACATGTAATTAGCAATGTAGAAGGCATGTAACCTATTTTATCACTCATATAACTTGGTAATAAGTATAAGAACTGATCTAAGCTTGTTTAATCCGACAATTTTCTATTTAGACCCGGTTCGGAACCGAAAGTCGCAAAACTTTGACTTTTGCTTTGACTTCAGTTCTGACCCGACTTAGTATGATTTGTAAATGCCTTAGAGCTTCCTTAGGACCAGGCTACATGTTAGCATAACCCTCTGTGGTTGGTTCATTGATTATCCGATTCGTTTACATGTTTCCCTTAGTTGCTTAAATGTTGACCAATATGCCCTTTTGACCGTAAAACGAGAATTTTGGAAATGTGAAAGGACAATAATCCTTATTACTGATTTATAAAGTTGTCCCTAAAATTTTACATCAGTTGGAGGTCTAGATTAGGAGTTATGCTCATTAGCGTAATTATAACGCCTTTTAGTAATTAAAAGGCGCAATTGGCATAAAGCCTATCTAAACCCAAATTTTGACACAAAACCTTTTACCCACTGATGTAATATAATATTTTGGGATTTTCAAAGATTTTTAATTATTTTTAACCTGCTCATAACCTAAGGTTATGGCATTAATTCGGTTAATACCGATTATACCCTTTCGGTCATAAAATGAGTTCTACATAGTATTTTGACACCAATCCAATTGCTACTGATATTATATAATAAATAAAGTATTTTGAACTTTATTAACTGATCAGAAAACTCAGATTTCCTGTATAACCCGGAAATCGCTTAAAATGGCTTTTAAAGCGTATTAAACGCATAGTTTGGGTTTAAAACCATTTTTGCCATATAAAGGCTTATTACCAACTGATATGACCTATTAAAATAAGTTATTTTACTGATGAATTCGGACCCAAATCTCAGAACTTCATTTAAACTCTTTTATAACCTTTAAAATGACCAAAATACCCCTACGGGGCTTATTTTGAGATTAAACTCGTTTTGGGCATAATGGAAGGTATCCTACTGATATCACAACATATTTAAAGCATATTAACTTAGGAAACCTGTATATGGCTCTTATGAATACCCGTTACGCTTATTACGCGTTCGGTTCGGTTTATGTAACTAGTTTGCATAAATTAGCCGAAACGGGTCAAGCCTTATCGGTTTTATCTCAAAATCCAGAATGTGTATGAAATAACCATATTAAACAAGTCTCCGAACTTGTTGGGTCTAAATCACATTCTATTACGGTCTTCGCCTAATCGTGAGTTTAAACCAGATAATTAACCGGTCTAAGCTTAGGCTTAATTAAAGACCCGTTAGCATTCTAATTGGTTATTTATACCATCATTCCAGACTAGAGCCTTCCGGTAAATTGTACCTACGCTTACTTAAGTGAATACGGCTGAGTTATTATAATTCTTGCTATTTAAGACAGGAGCTAGCTCAGGTAAATACTCTTAACTTATTTTCCCTATTACGGGCTTGGGATATGGTAATATAAATACCGCATGGTCAGGTATGGGATTCAAAGACCAATGAGTCGGGAAATCCAAATAACCTGTTTTAATTCGTATTGCTTGACTGAAACAATGGGGGTTAATGCGACCGTGTCCTGGATATCCTTGACTCATTAAATGCAATGACCACGACCTAAGCACGGGGTGTAGGCATACACCTGACAGATGCTATATGTTTATTAATTGATTATACCCATTAAGGGATTCCCAATAAGGGAATAGTGGTGTGTCGGTTAATCATGAACCGGCATAGAACCGGGCCCCGTATGTAGAGCAAGTTATGTAAAACTGATAACATGAAATATAGTTTGTCCCAAGTATAAAAGATTAATTTTGCCTTGTGCATTTTAATCAAAGTGTCAAAACATCTTCGTGCCTTGTGCACCTAAACAAATTTTCATAGACATTTTCAAATGAGTCGGTTGAGTGTATTTACCAGTGAAAACTGACGTATTTTCAAAAGTCTAAGTGACAGGTACAAGTACGTAATAGGCTGGAAGCTGCTCAGGACGTTAATAAGGAATCTTGCAAGTTCTAGGCGTCTAAAGTCTGTTGAATATTTATGTTCTAAGATCCGCCTGTGGATCCTTTACTTTCCGTTGTAATACTTGATATTACTTTATATTCGGATTGTAATATATTTATCTTTTGCTTCCGCTGTGCATTTATATATTGTGTTGTTTGACTATGATAATATCAACTACGTCACGATACTCCCCACCGGGCCCACCGGTGACACGTGGAAATTCGGGGTGTGACAATCTAACAGGAAGCATCCCATGTGAACTAGCTGATCTCCATGGATTGATTGCATTGAACTTGTCAATGAACGCTCTCCATGGAGAGATTCCACCGAAAATCGGTTTCATGAAAAATCTTCTACAACTGGATCTATCTAGAAACAATCTTTCAGGACAGATACCAACAAGCATGTCTCAGATGACTTCAATAGATTATTTGGATGTTTCGTATAACAATTTATCAGGAAGAATTCCATCTAGCACTCAACTCCAATCCTTTGAACCTTCAAAGTACACCGGAAATGGACTATGTGGACCTCCCCTAACCAAATATTGCCCTGGAGATGAAGAGAAAGAGATACCCCATGTCGTTGGTCAAACTGAAGGCGGTGGTGAAGGAATGAATGAACTTGAGATATGGTTTTATATAGGAGGTGCTACTGGCTTTGCGACTGGATTTTGGATAGTATGTGGCGCTTTACTTGTCAATCTTCGTGGGAGGAATGCTTTTTTTCACTTTTTTTATAGCTGGAAAGATTGGGTTACGTAAAGGTGATGGTGTTCATTGCAAAATGGCCCTGAGTTGCACATGCATAGTATAGTAGTCTACATTTTATGTTTCTTCATGATATGCTAAGTTTCCTACTTTTTATCTTGTTTAATCTACTTATCCTTGTTCCTATATTGGTGTGTGTGTGTGACACAGAAAAAATGATAAGGGCATACTTTACTTATATTTAGCACGGCTTTAAGACCCCAATATCAATCAAATTGCCACCAACACCACGGGTGGGCATTTCCCCATGTGTTATGAAAAAAAGTGTTTTGGGCAAACCCAAACCCGACCTGATTGAAGCCAAATACTAAAGGGTTTGATTCCCTACCCAACCCATCCATTGTCACCTCTAGTATAATTGTACTGGATGTAATATTTAACTTTTTAGAAATAGTTATGGATTGTTTGTTTGGCAACTAATGAGCTAATAGATTTTACATTTCACATTTCTATTTGTCACTGAATCATCCAGAATTGTTTAACATTATACATTTTGTCACTCAGTTTTATTCAATAACTAGAATTTTGACCCACCGCGCATTGCGGCGGCGTTGAAATTTGAAGTAATTCGAATTTGTACCGTCAAATATCTGACCCGACTCGTTTTCCGAGCAAAACTTACGTCAAAATGTAGAACAACTGAAATCATGAATAAAATAAGCACGAAAAAATGTATGATATTTCACCTCACTCATTACCAAGCTACATTTACGTCAAAACGTAAACTAACTTGGATTTATACCAAAATCTACTTAAATAAAGCACGTAAGATAATTGTATTTTTTTTAACTTTTAAAACGGTATCATGCGTTAAGGAAGTGTTGAAACGTAAAGCAACTCGAATTTATACAGTCTAGTGAAAACGTATTATATATGACAAAACGTAGACCAGCTGAAAACATACATAAAAATAAGCACGAAACGTATTGTCAAAACACAGATCAACCAAAAACATATATGAAAATAAGCATGGAAATGTGATAAAAATAAATATGTAAAACTCAAGGGAGTCAAAATGACATTTTACAAAGTTTTTACGAAGCTAAAGGGTAAAAATGATAATATGCTAAAAATTAAGGATAGAAAAAGGATAAAAAAAAAAGGGTTATTGGATTTTAATAATCCTAAGTTTAACCAGTTGGCCGATAATAATCCAAACTTTAACAATTCCCTCCAATAATCCCAACTTATAAAACTTTGGCCGTCATTGATTATTTTCAAACATATAAGAATTTGGTATCCTCAATAGATTCAATTACACATAGAGACTCATTATTTGATTTAAGTGCACCTATGTTAGAAAAGGATCAATGGCGGCGAAACTTTTACAAGTTGGGATTATTGGAGGGGATTTTTAAAGTTGGGATTATTATCGGCCAACTGGTGAAACTTAAGATTATTAAAATCTAATAACCCATAAAAAAACAAAAAGAATAAACACAAAAGAAAAGAAAAAACAATTGACTGATTGAGGACATAAAGTTTGCTAGGACATAAAGTTTGCTACAGTGTTTTTGGTTTTGTGAAATGTTATATACTAGTGAAATTTTCCGCGCTACGCGGCGGGGAATTCGAACGTTATCGATTCGTTTCGTTTTATAACGGTATGAGCACGGTACCCATGTGATACCAGAAAACGGGGAAAAGTGGTACCGGTACCGAATACACTGGTTCGGTACGTACCGGTTGGTTATAAAAATTACAAATTTAGAAGCAGAGAAAACAGCATAAAAGTGAACAAGAAGAAGGAATAAATCACGGAAAATATTATTAAGAATAATAGACAAAGAAAAAAATAATAAATGAAACAAGTTACTCAAACTTTTATTTGGCAGCAAGTAATAAAAAATTGAGTTAACTGTCATTTTCGTCCCTGTGGTTTGGTCACTTTGGCCATTTCAGTCCATTTTTCAAAAATGCGCCATTTTCCTCCCCGGCGTTCTGGAAATGTGCAATTTCAGTCCAAAAATCATAACCCAGTTAAGTCGGTTTGTAAATAAGGACTGATTGTGTAAATTTGTAACATAAAGGACCATTTAAGTAAAATGTATAAATATTAATATAATTATAAAATATATAATATATATATATAATGTATACACATCTCAGGCCACCGTCACCACAGCCACTGCCACCACCTCACCACCGACGCCGGAACCGGAGCTCCGGTGGTCACCACCGCCGCCGCCGGAACCACCACCCACGAACCAAACTAACCACACACCCCTCCACATCTCACAGATCAGAAGAGAGAGGGAGAAATTCGGAGAGAGAGAGAGAGATAACGACGAGAGAGAGAAGGAGGCGGGAGAGAGAACCGGCGATGATGAAGGTCTGATGATGATGATGATGAAGATGATCGTCCATCGTTCTCAGGATTTATCATGTGAAAGGACTCTGAGTTCGGCGATCCAATTATTCGCCGGAAACTTGCTCGGAGATACATGATCCCATCGGAGCTATGATCATTTTCAGGCGGCAAAACCCCGGCTCCGGCAGAGACAGATTGCATACGGGTAAGAGTTGCTGAGTCAGCAGCTGTTATCTTACGTGAGTTGCAGGCGCCGCCGGAACCACCACCATCATCGTCATCATCTGTTATCATCATCATCGATCATCATCGACCTTCATCATCATCATCGCGATCTTCATCATCATCATCGACCTCACCAGAAAAACAGCACCCCCACCGTCGCCGGTTCTCTCTCCCGCCTCCTTCTCTCTCTCTCTCTCTCTCTCTCTCTCGTCGTTATCTCTCTCTCTCTCTCTCTCTCTCCGACTGTGATGATGATTGATGAAGATGAGTTGCAGGTTGTCGGTTTTACAGCGGTGAACAGAGGTGAACGGTGGTTTACGGTGAAGTGGTGGTGGGTTATGGTGATGGTGCAGCGGTGAGGAGACGGTGGTGTTAATGGTTGTCGGAGGTGACTGCGGTGTTCGGAGTGTGCGGTGATGAGGAGCGTGTCGGAGTAATGACGATGGAACTTGAATGGAGATGGTGGTATGAGATGTTGGTGGCAGATCGGAGTGGTGGTGGTGGCAGTGGCTGTGGTGGCGGTGGTGGGAACTGGTTACAAATTATTTAGAGTTAACTGCCATTTTCGTCCCTGTGGTTTGGTCACTTTGGCCATTTCAGTCCATTTTTCAAAAATGCGCCATTTTACTTAAATGGTCCTTTATGTTACAAATTTACACAATCAGTCCTTATTTACAAACCGACTTAACTGGGTTATGATTTTTGGACTGAAATGACACCTTTCCAGAACGTCGGGGAGGAAAATGGCGCATTTTTGAAAAATGGACTGAAATGGCCAAAGTGACCAAACCACATGGACGAAAATGGCAGTTAACTCTAAAAAAATTTATTTCCCATGAAGGGCTTCCAACCCGAGACACTAACTATATTTGAATGTTCATACAACCAACTGAATTGAGAAAGTTTTTCTTAAGAGTTTCACGCAATAATAAGTAATAACTATAATATATACATAAAGCGAAGAAAGACAAAAAAAAAAGCAAAGCAAAGAAAAAACGATGGCAAAAATGTAAATTTAAATTGAGGGCAAAATCCTAATTTGGCTGGGAGGAGAAAAAAAACTAATTGCAAAATTGTAAATTTAAACGGGTTAAAATCGTAGTTTTGAACCGAGTGCAAAATTGTAATTTTTAGTTGTGGGCAAAAGCATAATTTTATTTTGAACTGGGGGTAAAAACGTAATTTTAAACTGATGGCAAAATCGTAATTTTAAAACGGGGATAAAATCGTAAATTGTTGGGCCAATGGGGGAGTTCCAGGCAGCTGTCTGACACTATTCCCCTATCTTGTGTCTGTAATTATACACTGGGGGCAAAATCGTAATTTGACTGGGAAAGCAAACAAAAACGATGACAAAAATGTAAATTTAAACTGAGGGCAAAATCGTAATTTACCTGTAAAAAGAAAACAAAACTAATGGCAAAACTGTAAATTTAAACAGGGCAAAATCGTAATTTTGAACCGAGGACAAAATTGTAATTTTTCACCGGTGACAAAAGCATAATTTTTTTGAACCGGAGGTAAAAACGAAATTTAAAACTCATGGCAAAATGGTAATATTAAAGCGAGACAAAATCGTAAATTTGTTTGGCCCAAATTTCACAACTAAGGCAATACTTGTTGTAATTTCAATCTTTAAAACATCAAACTTTCAAAATGTAATAGATATAATATTTAATTTTAATGTAATATTTTGACCCGTTTGATCACCCATCCATTTTGTGTTCGCCGAATAAAATTTCTGAGCCCAACACTGATGCAAGAGTCGAGTTACCCGTATTGATGCGGATGCCACAATAAAACATTTTCTTATTATAGTGTCATCAAAATGAAGTTGAAGTTCACATAGGTAAAGCCCATATTACACATCCAAAATTCTTGTAATTCTTCCTAGATTTACACACAACCAAAAACTGCTGACAAAATTTGAATTGATGGATGTTCTAAACTCAGTGAACAATACAAATAAATTGCTGATTTTTCTATCTTAACGCGTATACGATGACGTGAAGTCTAAAAAATAAAGGCAATTCACTGACTATTTAAGATTGTCTTTTCATTGGTTGTTGGTGGAGTATACGTTTTTAGCGATATCCACAATGACCATAATACCACCAAACACCGTAACAGATTTTTTTTCTTTTGATAATTAGAATCTTCTGTACCCTCCACAAATAGAGCCAGAAAAATACTTGAAATAACAGACCTGCATTTGACTTCACATTGTTAAATCTTTAAACTGACGGTGTTATGTCAGAATATTACACAAGATGTGACAATTCTGACCTTATTATGAACGGGTCGATTCAAATTAAGTTTTATATATGATGGGTAAAACGGATAAGACTTTATAAGTTTTAAATCATTTTTATATTACTATCGAAATAATATAACTTTTATAAATCATTTTTATACCAAATACTTAAAGTAGCTTTTAACCAGTTTGAACCGTTTGACCCGCTACAGATGATCATAACCCAAATCAAGCACATGGGTCGAAATCGCAAAAAATAAATATTAACAAGACTCAGTTACGATATTATAACCTTACAAAATGTATATAGAAAGATCAAACACTAGTTCGAGAAGCTTACTCCGAATTCAATTTAAGTAGGAAGAAGCGGCCTTCTTTCATCAGATTCTACACGATGACTAGCCTGTAAACGAATCATACACATCAAAGAAATGAGTTTTAATCATTGAAATTTGAAACAGCCACTTTAGAGAATTTAAAAGTTATGCACCAAACATTACACCAAATTATTTCAACTCAAATATAAAGTAGGCACAATATTTCTATATTTATTACACTAGGTAACTTTGACTTTAAAATCAAATTATTAATGTGTTGACACTTAAAATATAAATTTAAAAGGAACTAGTTTTACATTAGTTCTATAATATTATTAAGAACATTGGATTTAAATAATGTCAACTATTACCTATTGGCCAGTAACAGTCCCAAGTAACTAAATATTTTGTGACAGTCCCAACTTTTAACCTAATTTTCTTCCAACGGGCTTTTTCTAACTGAGGTCTAACCCGTTAGTTTTTTGCTGACGTGGACTTCTTATGTAGCAAAAGAGTCAAAGTTTTGCTGACATCTTGGTTTTAAAATGCGCGCATTATGCACGCATAATGCGTGATGCGCCCGATGCACTAATGAGAGCGCATCGCAACAGCTGATGTGATGCGTTTACGTGATGCGAGAATATTGCGCGCATTTCGCATAATGCGCTCTGATGCACGCAACATTGTTTCTTATGCTTTTTTTCCAGATTTTATGAACTGTGTTCGGTTTTTTCCATAATTAACATCTTAGTATGCTTGATTTGAACCAAAAAACACAACTCTTATCTTCTAATTACGTCAGTTGTTTTACTTTAAGTATGTTTTTATGTATAAATAATTTTTAACTATTTTTTTATAAAGAACGCATCACATACGTGATGCGCTCGCATCGCGCATCACGCATCAGATTTTTGGACTAAACGCATCGGAGCGCATCACGCAATTTAAAACCAAGGCTGACATGGACTGCTTGTGTGGCAAAAAGTCAAACTTTTGATGACATGGATTGCTTATGTGGCAAAGTTATGATGACAAGCAGTCCACGTCAGCAAAAACTAACTGGGTTAGACCTCAGTTAGAAAAAGCCTATGGGGAGTAAATAGGTTAAAAGTTGGGACTATCACAAAACATCTCGTTAGTTGGGATTGTTGCCGGCCAATAGGTAATAGTTAGGATTATTTAAATCCAATATTCCTATCATTATTTAGTTAACTTTTTTAGTAACAAATATACAAGTATAATAAAATATCTTACAAACCATTCGAATATGGTACTCATTTTTAAAAGTCGTTACTCATTTTTAAAAGTGAATTATGGAAATTTGGCAAGATGAGTAGTTACACCCAAAAACTAGACCACTTTGGTGTATTGAGGAATATATTGGATGGCCTAGAAACTAAAACAAATTTGTACCTCTTCATTTGCCCCTGCTGCTATATTTACGAATGTGTCCCTATGATTGCTCTGAACTTGCTCCAACTCCAATACCCCATTTTCTTCTTCCTTAACTTTTGCAAGAGGCGAAAAAAACTATAAAAAAATGAAACGAGGGGTAAATTAGTAAATTCGTAAAATCACATTACAAGTAGGATGTACGGAGAGAACAAACACTTGAGATGCCATACCTGATGCATTGAGATGAAAACAATGGATATTCCAAGCATAAAATTTATAGTCAGTTTGTGACCAAACAAAGCCGCAGACGCAAAGCCTGTGAAGATTGTGGCGACTGTTGAAGAATACTTTTTCAAAATCGTATCTGCATACCAAAAACCGAATTTTAGAATATGAGTATATACTTTAAAAGAAGTTTTTCAATAATAGACGTTGAAGATGCATTTAGTAGTCTTACCAGCATATTTGAAGAAAAATGAAGATAAAATTCCTTGAGCTGCATTATTTATAATTAAAAGCATTGTAGCTTTTGAATGTCCTTGCAAAATATCAAAGCTTTCGGGGCCTGGAAAACATAAGCATGCAAAGTTCAGATTCTTACTGTAGATGGTTAACACTTGATGATAAATAATGTGCATATCAAAGAGTAAATATTTTGGTTACATTGAAGATTTCTGGGTCAACCCGACCCACACAAAAAGTGCCCCACATATAGCATTAATCATCAAGTTACAACATATACTTCTAGCCAGATATGGGGTTCGTAAGTGCCACCAATATTATAAAAGAAAGACATTATAGTATTATACATGATTTTAGTTATTGTGATACATAAAATAAGTAGAGTAAAATGCCATTTTCGTTCTGAGGTTTGGCCAGTTTTGCAACTTCCGTCCAAAGGTTTGTTTATCGCATCCGGATCCAAACGGTTTGAAATTTGGCCATTTTCATCCGACCTGTTAACTCCATCCACTTTTTAACGTTAAGTCAGGGATTTTTTCGTTTTTTTACTTATTTTTTTGTTTATATGTCATATAATATCTTTGAATGAACAGAGGTGGATCTTTTTTTCTTGTAGTGTTTTTTAGTTTAATAAAAAATGTCTAAAAAGACAGTAATACGTCTGACTTAGCGGAGAAAAATGGATGGAGTTAACAAATCGGAAGAATATGGCAAGATTTTTAACCTTTGGGACCCAAATGCGAAAAAACAAACTTTTGGACGAAAGTCGCAAAACTGGCCAAACCTCAGGGACGAAATGGCATTTTACTCAATAAGTAATAATGCAAAGTCATAAACTATCTGTCTTATTTGATTGAGAAGAAATTCGGTAGACTGTATATCCGGGACAGTTGGTACCTTTGATAATGACGGTTACAATGATCCCCAAGAAGTTGAATATAGCACCATATCCATACAAAAATAAATTCTGCGAATTTGACATTGTGAAATTTTCAGATCAACCACACTGTTATTCTTTAGTTGATAAACAGTTTTGTACACTAAAACCACTATGTTATTCTCAAGTAAAAAGATAGATGAAAAGGTAATTCATGGATGCAAATATGCAATGTATAATGATCACCTGCATGTAAATGCTTGTATCATATTGGCTTTTCAATGCATATTCATTAAAAACTGATGCCATAGATGGCACAGTAACCTGTAGATTCCAATTTTCAAGTTAGTTGAATTATACGAACTATATTGAGCATTAGAACTTTCAATGTAAAAAAGCGCATATTCTTGAAATAAAAGCTTGAACCAAATTTACTTCAATTCCAATGTATGCACCAATACATCAATTCTTTAATCACATAACTTAGATTTACACAGTAATTTGTTACGATTAAATTAAATTATTTATAATTATAATGGTAGAAAACATAAAGTGATTTAATATTATACTTACTTGCCTATTTTAAAAATGCATTGCTTAATCAGCTTATTAATAAAATTAACAGATGAACGAAAAAAAATCAGTATACTACTCGTTTTGAAGGTCTCAATGAGAGTGTTCCGATAATATATTTTTTATTAATTAACTCTTACTTTTTAATGTTGAATATTCAATAATTTTGTGTGATAGATAATTTTACACCAAAACTACACTTTTATTGGAGAGGGTTCACACCATAATTAGAGGTGTACAACCCGGTTTTTTTACAAACTAAGCCGGTTTTTCATGTTGTAAACAAACCAGTCTTTTTTCAAACCGGTACGGTTTTAAAACCGGTTTTTAAGGTTCAAACCCCAAACTGGTTAAACCGATTCGCTTCAGTTTATAAACCGGTTTGGGACAAAAAGAAACGGTTTTTCTTACCACCAGTTCAGTTTATAAACCGGTTTCAAAGTATGGGAATACAAACCAGTCTAGAAACCGCCAAAACGAATCGGGTTGAAACCGATTTTTCGAAAACTGCTCCGGTCTTTTTATCGGTTTTTTTGCCCACCTCTAACCATAATGATGTTTTGGTGCATACATTGGAGTGGTCTAAATGACTAATTACATCATTATCTCAGTATGTTTAGAAGTCATGTAGAAATATGTCAAAATCAGTCTACAAAGAATGCTAAACCAACTTACAAAAATAAACGTGTATATATAAGCACCCATTGCAACTGGAAGCCCCATTGCAGTAGATCCCTCGGGTAACGAACGCATCTGATTTATGCTAATTCCAATAAGCAACAGAGCAAGAGCCTCCCACTGGAAAACACAAAACGATATTCGTTTGAATAACTATTGCAACACACATACAAAAGTAAATCCTGAAGAAAACCCAAAAATACTATAAAAATAAGAACATCGTAACAGACCTGGATTATTGAAAATCGACGCTTCATTACTATCTTTAACAGAACCGCAATCACTAAGACCTGCACTTTTCAGTTAAAATTAGGGTTCAAGAAGAATAACAAACAGACAAACAAACAGATTATTAATTATTATTATTATTAATTATTAATTATTATAACAAAAGAGGGTGTCTTAGGAATAGTACCTAAGACACAACCTCTACTTTTTTTATTGCTTTATTTGCCAAATTTACAACAATGCCATCCAAACCATGTATTTTTTCCTTTTTGTGTATTCAACCCTTCAACTTTTAGCATTGCCACTTACACCCCCTCAGCTTTCTAAAAATTTTGTAAAATGTCATTTTGATCCCCTCGAGTTTTACGTGCTTATTTTTACGTACGTGAGTCAAATATGATACGTTTTCGTGCTTAATTTTATGTACTTTTTTGGTTGGTCTACATTTTGTTTGGAAAGAGTCGTGTCAAATATAATACGTTTTCATTAAGCGGTATAAATTCAAGTTACTTTACGTTTCGACTCTGCCGCAACGCGTGGTACCATTCTTTAACGTAAAAAAACACTATTTTCTTATGAGCTAAATTTTAGGTACGTTTCGTTATAAATCCAAGTTGATTTACGCTTCGACGTAAACTTTCTCGGTAATGAGTCGGGTCAAATATAATGCGTTATCATGCTTATTTTCATGTGTGTTTTCAGTTGCTTTACTTTTTGACGTAAATTCTGTCTAAAAACGAGTTGGGTCAAATATTTAACGGTATAAGTTCAAGTTACTTTAAGTTTTGACGCTGCCACAATGCGCGGCGTGTCAAAACACTAGTTTAAAATAGGGAACGTATGTGTGTGTCAAAACTATATCTTTCAGTTTTACTGCATGAAAGCAAAATAGATACGAAATTAGAAAACTAATTCTGCTGATATACAACAATAGAGAAGAGCAGGAACACACAGATTTACAGAGAAAATAGTTGATTAATAAGATGTATTGATGCAAGGATGAAAACTTAGCGTGGTGCAGCAGATAATTACCTTTAGATTGCTAAGCATCTTTACAGTTGCAGGATTAAAATAAAGCTGCAAAAAAATTGTCATTTTAGATAATAGGATCCAAGTGATATATGCACTTTGACAGTGATCATCAGCAATATGATTTATATTAAAAAACACAACTGCTACAGAAATTATTTTGCTTTACGCATTCATGATTAAATATATATTTTGTACTCAAGTTATTTCCACTTGGCATCACTTTGCTAATAAGTTATAATATAGCTCTACACAGCTTTTGCTAATATGTGGAAAAAATTTTGTCTACTTGTGAAACAAAGCAATGTTTTTATCTTCGTTTCCTTCCTTTTGTTTTAAAATCATTTCGGTTCTTGTTGGGTATGAGAATGATCGAGCCCTGGAGTATTTATTTAAATATACTTTCTAATATTTAATGAATTTTCTCGTTGAAATATGTCAAAACAACTATTGTAGCACAAGCGAAAAGCATCACTACAAAATTATTATGAAGGGTAAATTACTTTTTGAGTCCCTGTGTTATAGTGGTTTTAACCACTTGAGTCCAAGATCAAAAAGCTTAACGCCCTGAGTCCCTATAAGCTTTTTCTCTAACATTTTGAGTCCAATTTTTTAACTCTGTTTAAATTTTCTGTTAGGTTTTCATTAAAAGACTAAAATACCCCTACATATTATTTTTTATTAATATATATATTATCTCCCACACTGGTTACTCTCTCTCTCTCTCTCATCTATCTCTCTCTCTCACTTCCTTCTCTCTCTCAACCACCGACCGCCATCACCACCACCTCTCGCCAGCGGTAGTGATGAAAATATGACCTCTTTGGTTTGGTTGCAGTAGTGAATGAAATCAACAATTCCATAAGGAATCCATTTCCCTTAAAACACGACTGAATCATTCCTCCCACCTCCTTATTTCTTTTCATTCCGTCCCAATTTTCTCCATTTTACCCTCTTTACGCCACTGCCCACGTCTCTACCGCTATCCTCACCACTTCACCTCTCACCCTCTTCCTTCTAACCTCTTCCATTTATCACACTGTCTTCCTAAACTTATCGTGAGCAATTCAATTCGATTCATCATCTGACAATACTTACAAGAGTATTCGAGTTGTATAGATTTTTTTGATGCAATCGTGTTGTGAGTTAAAAGAATTGAATTAGCCATATTATATCATTGAATGGTTCGTCATCAGAACTGATAAAATCGAAATTAATATATGGCTGAATTCGTTGACAACAACGTTGGTTTAAATTATTACAAAGATCAGTTGAATGTTGCAGAGATTCATATGTCAACGACTTCAACAACTACAAACCACCACTCCGCCACCGCCACCGGCGGCCACCAACGCCCCCAATATCCATATCCACAAATTTCTCTGATATAAACCCTAACAAATTATGAGATCTGTGTATACCTGCAACCATTCGTCCGCCACCGCCACCGACGGCCATCAACGCCCCCAATATTCCCTGCAACCATTCGACCATTCGTTCCATCGGAACTTGTTGCCAGTGAGTGGGATGGTGGTGTCGGCTGGGCTGTGATGGCGGTTTAGGGTTGTTCTTTATTTATATTTTTATATTTTTTAAATAGAGGGGTATTTTAGTCTTTTCATTATAAACTAACAGAATATTCAAACGGAGTTAAAAAATTGGACTCAAAATGTTAGAGAAAAAGCTTATAAGGACTCAGGGCGTTAAACTTTTTGATCTTGGACTCAAGTGGTTAAAACCACTATAACACAGGGACTCAAAAAGTAATTTACCCTATTATGAAAATGAAACTACATTCTAAGTTCCAATTTTCCATTATAGCCATTCCTTCTTTATGCAATTGATAGTAAAATCAAACAGTACCATCTAAAAACTATGGTGTTTTTCAAATATAAAAACTATTATACCAGAAGGAATTCTACATTGTAAGTACCTGCATGGTGAACTTAAGATAGTTATTAATAGCATAGAGGAATGCCGGAACAGCAAGAAGCACATTGTTGCGAGCTGCCTGCAGAAAAACACGGTAGACGTCAGTTACAAGCTTTCTGTTTTATCAAAAATGGATTAATGCCTTAATAGGGTCTAAGATGTTAGTAATACTTGAACATGTAACAGAATCTTCAAAACTCTGTACCTGAAGCACAAAAGTGTGGTTCTTGTAACATTTGCAAGCAAGATAACTTTTTTAATAACTTAACACTAAAGTAGCGATGTGCATTATTAGGTGCTCTTTGGTCTCTAATAAAAATATTTCCATTGTTTCAGTGTGATAGGCTACTTCATTTGTTACCATTACTTTATTCTAAGGTTAATCATTAAGCTAAAGTAGACATTGGTAGCATCAAGAAATACTGAAATACAATGCTTAGAACCAAAAAAACAAACAGCAACAGTGTTCAGTAACTGAAAACAACTGCTGCATTGCTGCAACATGGTTTGTTCTAATTATGTTAAACAAAAAGAAATGCCAGTCAAAATCATTTAGCAAGCTAATATCATTGAAATAATAACTAGTTTCAAGTGGATCTTATAGTGACCACTGACTAATATCTCATTAAATATTATCTATTCCAATGGTGTTAAATGTAGTAAAAAAGAAGATAAGGATGGTGGTCCGGCAGACAGGTAGGATGATGTATTTATATATTGAATAAAGTACACGGATGCTCCCTGTAGTTTATCAAAAATTTAAATTTGGTCCCTAACTTTCCAAAAGTACACGGATGGTCCCTGTGGCTTGCCCTTTGTAACACATTTAGTCCCCAGCTTTTTCCGAAAGTAGATGGATAGTCCCTGTGGTTTGCACTTTGTAACGCATTTAGTTGCTAACTTGGACCTGCTAAAACCTTTAGATTTGTTGGTTGGGGACTAAATGTGTTACGAAGTGCAAACCACATAAACCATCCGTGTACTTTTGAAAAGCTAGAGACCAAATCCAAAATTTTGGTAAACCACAGGGACCATCCATGTACTCTTATATATTATAAAAACCACATTTTCAGCCAAGTAAAAGTATAATTGCGTATGATAACAGGTATCCCCAAGCATACTAAGTCTACACACTGGTGTTTAGCCCAGCCTTTGTTGTTAAAAGAACTGTAAGCATGGCCATTATATGTTGACCCAAAACCAAAATATGGCAACATTACCTGTACAAAACTGGAGACAGAAAGAAGTGGTTTTTCTCCAATTTTCTGATTTCTAGCCTGAAAATTTAGAAAGAATTAAGCAATTTGTAAAACCATATAATTTTAGCAAAAAATAACATAGATCATAAAAAGTTCTGCAGAAGAACTGATCAACGTAAAGGACAATGTAAATCTAAAATAAGAAAACCTTACCTGTATTAGAAGCATTACAATTGCAAAGATGACCTTTGCAAATTCGGTCAGAAAGTTAACACTGACAGGGCTAAATTTGAACTTTCCATCAACCTTGGACATGTACACCAAAATTGGCTGTAAAAGAAAACGAAAATACTAAGTCACTAATAACTTATGCAGCATGAACAAATAAATAGTTTTAATTAATTTTTATGTTTTGATCAAAGTGCAGTTTGGTCCTTATGAATTCTACCAGTCTTTAAGCAGAAAGTAACAATGTAGTAACAAAATACTAAGAGTAGACACTTAAGATAGCCAATTTGAAAAGAAGTACTCATTCTGTCGTAACTTTTTTTTTTTTACTTTAGTGATCAAGATTCTGTTTACCACTGTTGGGGATTGGTGAATAAATAACATATAAATGCAGGGCTCACAATGGGACAAAAGTTTCTTTTAACGAAAACTACAGTGCATGAACAAAAGGTAAAGACTTCCCAAACAAACCCATACACAAAATGACAAATCTGACTCTTGTAGTCTTATTATAAATAATAAGAAAAAAAAAGATCACCTGTAAGCCAACTAACATGCAATCACCAACAACCAAGAGAACATTGAGGGCCCGTTGCTTTTTCGAAAACTTGCTCCTGTGTCGATCATAAGCCTTAGATACTGTTTTTGCATACGGATTCACCAACTTGGAATGACAGACACTGCATTCTATCATCCCTTGTTTCATTATCCAAATCCTCCCCGCCTCACTCACTTCCTCTAAATCTCAAATCTAAAATAACAATCCGCAACCAACACAAATCAGCATAAATTAACAACTAGATACACTAACTCAGTAAATCACACTTCATGTGCATTTACAAATCATCTAATGGATATCAATTTCATAAGTAAGTTAAAAAGTACATGCGAAACCCTAACTCAGATCTTCAAAATAAACTATTAAGATCTTCCAAATCCTCCTTTCACTCACTTCCTCTAAATCTCATATCTATACAGTAATCCATAACCAACACAAATCAGCATAAATTAACAATCCATCACCTAAATCACCATCTACATACACAAAATCAGTAAATCACACGTCATATGCATTTATAAACCGTCTAACTGATAACAATTTCACAAGTGAGGAAAGTATAGCATACGCTAAACCCTAATTCAATTAGATCTTAAAAATAAACGATAGATTAAGCTCCTCCGGTCTCTGATCTCGTAACTTCGATATCGAAAGACCAACCTAACTCACACGATCAATGAAGTACATCTAAATGTCAAATCTATAATAGCAATTCTCAAACACAAATCAACATAAATTAACATACGCTAAATCAGTAAAACACACATCCTGTGCAGTTATAAACCGTCTAATTGATAACAATTTCACAAGTTTACGGAGTATAGCATATGCTAAACCCTAACTCAATAAATTCTTCAAAATAAACGATCAATTAACAATCCGAAACCTAAATTAACAACTAAATACACTAAATCAATAAACCACACGTCATACGCAATTACAAATCGCCTAATTGATAACAATTTCACACATAAGTTACATAACTGAACAATAGCATAACCTAAACCCTAATTCAACCAGATCTTCAAACTGAACGATAAATTAAGCTCATCCGATCTCAGATCTCGTAACTTCGATGTCACAAAACCGATAATTCTTCATTTCTTCACACGATCAATGATATACATCTAAAACACAAAATTAACAATCCGAAACCTAAATTAACAACTAAATACACACTGAATCAATAAACCACACGTCATACGCAATTACAAATCGCCTAATCGATAACAATTTCACACGTAACTGAACAATAGCATAACCTAAACCCTAATTCAACCAGATCTTCAAACTGAACGATAAATTAAGCTCATCCGATCTCAGATCTCGTAACTTCGATTTCACAAAACCGATAATTCTTCATTTCTTCACACGATCAATTATATACATCTAAAACACAAAATTAACAATCCGAAACCTAAATTAACAACTAAATACACACTGAATCAATAAACCACACGTCATACGCAATTACAAATCGCCTAATCGATAACAATTTCACACGTAACTGAACAATAGCATAACCTAAACCCTAATTCAACCAGATCTTCAAACTGAACGATAAATTAAGCTCATCCGATCTCAGATCTCGTAACTTCGATTTCACAAAACCGATAATTCTTCATTTCTTCACACGATCAATTATATACATCTAAAACACAAAATTAACAATCCGAAACCTAAATTAACAACTAAATACACACTGAATCAATAAACCACACGTCATACGCAATTACAAATCGCCTAATCGATAACAATTTCACACGTAACTGAACAATAGCATAACCTAAACCCTAATTCAACCAGATCTTCAAACTGAACGATAAATTAAGCTCATCCGATCTCAGATCTCGTAACTTCGATGTTACAAAACCGATAATTCCTCATTTCTTCACACGATCAATGATATACATCTAAAACAAAAAATTAACAATCCGAAACCTAAATTAACAACTAAATACACTGAATCAATAAACCACACGTCATACGCAATTACAAATCGCCTAATTGATAACAATTGCACACGTAAGTTACATAACTGAACAATAGCATAACCTAAACCCTAATTCAACCAGATCTTCAAACTGAACGATAAATTAAGCTCATCCGATCTCAGATCTCGTAACTTCGATTTCACAAAACCGATAATTCTTCATTTCTTCACACGATCAATTATATACATCTAAAACACAAAATTAACACTAACCTGAACTATACGATCTCAAGGAAAAAATCAATTGGCGAGAGTATGAATATGAATAATCAGAAGCGTTAGATCTGGCAGCTCCGGTGAGCGAGATTCAAGTGCAGGCGGTTGAATCTGTAGAAGAAATAAGGCGCGAAATAAACCCTAGAAGATACAAAGAAATAAGGTTGGGGTTTGCTTTAGAATTACAACACCACGGCGGTTGACGCGTTGCTGTGATCTACGAAAAACGTTATAAAAATGGTGGGATTGATTGTTTGTCTGACTTGTGATGTACATGAACTTGTTATAAAAATATTTTTGAATAATGCCAATGACTAGAAAAATTGTTTAGATAATGGTTTTAGGGAGGATGTGGTCTTGGTTCTAGTGGTATCGGGTGTTTATTTTCATCGAAGTAGTGTTGGTCGAGTTTTTTAAATAGACGTGTGTGTTTTGTAACATATGACGTCTTGTATATAGAGAAAAGATTAGCATGACCCGTTATAACACCCTAAGCAAAGCTCATGTTAGTTGTGGCCAGGAGAAATCATTGGCAATGGCAAACCCAGAAAATATTTTCAAGGCGTGTAAACGAGGGGTTTAACCAACTTTTTAAGGGGTGCGATCGGAATTTTACCCTATAAAATACACTCATTTTTTTTCAAGGGGTCCGCATGCCCACCCAGTGCTCTACCTAGGTCCGCCCCTGATCATTGGTTCGTAAGGAATGTATCATCTCTCTTAAATTACCAAAACGTTTCGGGCACTTGTTTGTGGATATGATGAGAACACCACGGTTAAGGGTGTGCTCAGGTGGGAGTATGAACCAGGATGAGTGACCTGCTCAGATGTCCACCATGGCAACGTAAAACAAACATGTGAGTTCCTGGATGCATAATCCATTAGGGATAAAGCACACAATATAAATGAGACGAGAGATCGGATGTTAGAGTTCACCAATATAAAAGGGATAAGTCGCTTTAGGTTAAGGAAAAGCAAAGTCGTACTGGAGTGAAACAATACAAGTCAAGCGGAATATTGGTTAAAGTTAATCAAAAATTTAGGTTGTTTTTAACTTTGTGTCAGCTTATGGGTCGGTATCTACAAACTGTAATTAATTTACCTGTTTATTTCTATAGGATCATGTTCAAATAAGAACATCTTGAGTTGTGAGGACCATGAGAACTTTTACTTATTGTCACGACACCCGACCCGGTTTGACCCGTTTCAAGAGCCGCGGGACAGAAATACTGCGGTATTTGATTTAATTGAGTTTAACAGCGGAAACAGGATCGCTTAAAGCTAAAATTTTTCCCCGATTATTTTATTTCACAATTCGGGATAAAACCCCGATAATTTACAATGTTATATTTTTACTATAAAAGTGTGATATTACAAAATCATTTATTTATTTTATGTTGAGCCACTATCTTAAGCTTGAAATGCTCCCCAGCACTTTTCCTGAATTACAACAGATCACCTGAAACATGTTTGAAAAAGGTTTTGTCAGCGGGAAATACTGAGTGAATCATTCTATTTACTAAAATGACACATTTGTTATAATATACAGTATTAAGAGCGATTACAATGTTTCTGATATCAAGCCAACTACCCACGGTATTTGTCACTCGACCCATTGGCCCATTCGTCCAATGGTGTCTGTGACTATGGTCATATCCCCCATTGGCTGCCCCAATGGTGACGATTATCAAGTAATGTATACAAAACCCCACATACCGGCTGTAACTTGGTGATTACAAAGACTTAATCCCCGTAATTATAACTTTGAATAAAATATGATTTTGTAAATAGATTTGATAAAAAGAGAGAATGACTCACATTGCTGATTTAATATGGTCAGAGTCTAATCTATGATTTAGCCTTGTTAACCTAATATAATAACAATGCACACAAAACTGGGTTAGTAATCAATCCAGCAATTACGATAATTTACGAGATCAAATTCTCACAATGAATGTCAAAATGCACTACTTTGTCCATCGAATTAACGATGATCCGTTGAATTAACAACGAATGACAAGGTATAATACTTTACCCATCGAATTAACGATAATCCGTTGAATTAACAACGAACGATAAAGTATAATACTTTACCTATCGAATTAACGACAATCCGTCAAATTAATGACGAACGATAAAGTATAACCCTAATGTGGGCGGCATTTAAACATGCATTGGATATCTTGATCGTCGGATAAATGAATCGTAGCAGCGATTGTGCTAATACCCTGTTTTGTAGCAGAATTTCGATACCCGGGTGTATTATCAGACTATTTCTATAATAACTCGAAGTGAATTTGGAATTTAAACGTCGCATCAACGTCCAGAATCCAGTCCCACAACAACCTATTTATATTTGAAAAACCGTCCCCCTCGCGTGGCGCGAGGGGGTGTCGCGTGGCGCGAGAGGCGCCCCCCTACCATAGGGTAGCCTCGTGTAATAGTAGCTTAGCTGAGTTGGTTGCGTGTGATTTTCAATTTTTGACAGCAAACTGTTTAGATATTACCGAATGGGGTTTACCCCCCCCCCCCCTGAGTTTTAGGGGCCCTAATCCTGATTCTGAAAATTATGAAAATTTCAGGGTTTGTTCAGAATCACTTGGGTGTCTCAATTAGGGTTTCCTTTTTGACTAATTAATATATTAAATAGTACTTTTGATGAGAGTTGTTACATTCTACCCACCTTAAGAAAAATCTCGTCCTCGAGATTTACTGGAATAAATGTGGATACTTTTTCTTCATTTCTGATTCCAGTTCCCAAGTGTATTCAGCTCCTCTTTTTGAATCCCACTTGACTTTGACTAAAACTAGTCGTTTGTGTTTGAGAAACTTGATCTTTCGATCCTCAATTTGAAGAGGTTTCTCAACAAATTTCAACTTTTCGTTTACCTCTATATCTCGAAGAGGTACTACCAAAGATTCATCTGATAAGCATTTCTTGAGATTGGATACATGAAATACATTATGTACTCCAGATAATTCTTCTGGTAATTGTAAACGATAAGCTACTGGTCCTATACGTTGGATCACTGAAAATGGTCCTATGTACCTGCGACTTAGCTTTCCTTTCTTTCCAAATCTGACTACTCCTTTCCAAGGAGAAACTTTTAACAGTACTCTGTCTCCAACTTGGAATTCTAATGGCTTGCTTCTATTGTCTGCATAACTCTTCTGACGATCTCGAGTCGTCTTCAGTCTTTCCTTGATTTGAGTAATCTTATCAGTTGTTTCTTGCACTATTTCAGGTCCTGATAATTGACTTTCTCCTATTTCTGCCCAACAAATGGGAGTTCTGCACTTTCTTCCATACAGTGCCTCGAATGGAGCAGTTTCGATGCTTGAGTGATAACTATTGTTATAGGAGAATTCAATTAATGGTAAGTGATCATCCCAACTTCCACCAAAGTCTATTACACATGCTCGGAGCATGTCTTCTAGAGTTTGGATTGTCCTTTCACTTTGTCCATCGGTTTGGGGATGATATGCAGTGCTTAAATTTAGTCGAGTTCCCATAGCTTGCTGGAAACTTTTCCAGAAATGGGAAGTAAAACGACTATCTCTATCCGAAACAATGGAGAGTGGAACTCCATGTAAGGATACAACTTCATCTACATATAATTTAGCCAGTCTTTTCATGCTAAAGGTTTCTTTCATAGGTAGAAAGTGAGCTGATTTGGTTAATCGATCCACAATTACCCAAATCGCATCATTACCTTTTCTGGTTTTGGGTAACTTAGTAACAAAATCCATTGTTATAAGTTCCCATTTCCATACTGGCATCTCTAACTGTTGTAGTAATCCTGAAGGTTTCTGATGTTCTGCCTTAACTTGTGAACAAGTAAGACATTTAGAAACATAGCTGGCTATGTCCTTTTTCATTCCTATCTACCAGAAGTTCTTCCTTAAATCTTGATACATCTTATTGTTTCCTGGATGCATAGTGTACCTAGATTTATGAGCTTCTTCTAAAATCTTAGGTCTTAAGTCTCCTTGCTTAGGTACCCAGATTCTACTTTTATGGAATCTCCAAATTCCATCTGCTCCTTGTTCTAATTCCTTGATTCGTCCTTTCATCCCTTCAGCATCATCCTTGATTGCTGTAGTTTGAACATTCTTCAATTGTTCCATTAAATCTATTTGTAGATTTAATCTGAGAGCACGAACCCTTCGTTGTTTCTCATAATACTTACGACTTAAGGCATCTGCAACTACATTCGCCTTTCCTTCGTGATACTGAATATCACAGTCGTAGTCACTTAAGATTTCCATCCATCTCCTTTGTCTCATGTTTAACTCTTTTTGCCCAAATATATATTTTAAACTTTTGTGGTCGGTGTAGACAGTAAATTTACTTCCGTAAAGATAATGTCTCCAAATTTTAAGGGCAAAAATTACGGCTCCTAATTCTAAATCATGAGTCGTATAATTCTCTTCGTGCTTTTTCAACTGCCTTGATGCGTACGCAATTACCTTCTTGCGTTGCATAAGCACACATCCATATCCTAATTTTGAAGCATCACAATATACTTCAAAATCTTCAGTTCCTTCTGGTAAAGCTAAGATTGGTGCATGGGTTAATTTCTGTTTCAGGATTCTAAAAGCTTCTTCCTGTTTAGGTCCCCACTCAAACTTAGTGGCTTTACAGGTTAACTTAGTTAATGGTACGGCTATCTTGGAAAAATCCTTAATAAACCGTCTATAGTACCCAGCTAAACCTATAAAACTTCTTATTTCCATTGCTGTTTGTGGAACCTTCCATTTGGTAATTGCCTCTATCTTAGCAGGATCTACATGAATACCTTCATGATTCACCATGTGTCCTAAAAATTGTACTTCCTTTAGCCAAAATTCGCATTTCGAGAATTTGGCGTACAACTTTTCTTTTCTTAACAAAGTTAAGAGTGCATGAAGATGTTCACAATGCTCTGTCTGACTTTTGGAATAAATAAGTATATCGTCTATGAAAACAATTACAAATTTATCCAAGTACGGTTTACAGATCCTATTCATCATGTCCATGAATGCTGCAGGTGCATTCGTTAACCCGAATGGCATGACTGTAAACTCGTAATGACCATACCTAGTTCTGAAAGCAGTCTTAGGTATGTCTTCTTCTTGTACCTTCAATTGATGATATCCAGAGCGTAAATCTATCTTAGAAAAATATTTAGCCCCCTGAAGTTGATCAAAAAGATCATCAATCCTAGGTAATGGATATCGATTCTTAATTGTAACTTTATTCAATTCCCTATAATCGATACACATTCTCATTGAACCATCCTTTTTCTTCACAAACAACACTGGCGCTCCCCAAGGGGATGAGCTAGGTTGTATGAATCCTTTACTTAGTAATTCATCTAATTGCTTTTTCAATTCTAACATTTCTGTGGGTGCTAACCGATAAGGTGCCTTGGCTATCGGTGTAGTTCCTGGAATTAAATGAATCCTAAATTCTACTTCCCTATCTGGAGGTAATCCTGGTAAATCTTCTGGAAATATATCAGAGTATTCCGATACTACTGGTATTTCCTTTAGATCTTTTCCCTTAGTGCTAATGATTACTGAAATCATATACACTATTCCTTGTTTTCGTTCATAATTAGCAACTTTCATTACTGATATGAACTTCATGGGTTTTTGTGGTTTATCTCCTGTAATCTTAATCACTTCTCCGTTAGGTGATTGAATTTCTATGGAATTCTGATCACAAAGGATTCTAGCATGGTTGGCTACTAACCAATCCATTCCTAATATAACATCAAATTCAGCTAAATTCATCGGCAATAGTCTTGCAGAGAATTTATGTCCTAAAAGTTCTATGTTTCCTTCTTGCAAAACTTTATCTATTCTAACTGAATTTCCGTCTGCGGTTTCAACAGTAAAAATCTGCCTAGTATTGGTTAAAGGTAAACTAAGAGCTTGACAGAATGAAGTATTTATAAAACTTTGGTTTGCACCAGAGTCAAATAATACTTTTGCATAGACGTTGTGAACTAAGAACGTACCCGCTATCACGTCCGGAATGAGCTCTGCTTCTTGAGTGGTCAGCTGAAATGCCCTGGCATTCTTCTTAGTAGTTCCTTCTGTCGCCTTAGGTTTGTTATCTACTGGTTTGACCAATTTAGGACATTCTGTTTTATAATGCCCTGCTTCTCCACAATTAAAACAAATTACTGTTTTCTTTTTGCAGTTCTCTTCACGATGTCCTACAGCTTTACAAAAATTGCAAGTAATATCGCATCTTCCAAAATGCTTCTTTTTGCATTTCCTGCAGAATGACGGACCTGGAGATTGCCCTGTCCCTTTTCTCTTGAAGCTGTTATTATTACCCACACGGAATCCTTGGGTAATTTTCTGAGCTAGTGCCTTCTTCCTATCTTCATCTCTTGTGCGCACCAATTCATCGGTTAGAGTGTTGGCTAATTCTACCGCATCATCAATAGTGCGAGGTCTCGCAGCTTTAACAATATTGCGGATTTCGCTAATTAGCCCCCAAATATAGCGAGAAATAAGTACCGGTTCTGGCGAAGCCAGTGTTGGTACTACTCTTGCATATTCGAAGAATGTCGAGGTGTAACCGCGACAATCTACATTCATCATCCGATGATTTAGAAACTTATTCGCCATCTGTTCTTTCTCATACTCAGGACAGAATTTTCTTTCTACCAAACCCTTAAATTCTTCCCAAGTCATAGCATAAGCTATTGCTCTTCCTTTTGATTGTAACACAGTATTCCACCACTCGAGTGCTCCTTCTTTGAACAGATTGGATGAATACATGACCTGATCCTCTTTACCACATTTACTTATTGCAATGACTGCTTCGGTTTTCTCTAACCAACGCAGTGATGCAGTTGCTCCTTCATTGCCTGCAAATTCAGTGGGTTTACAAGCAAGGAATTCTTTGAAAGTGCAACCAGGCGTTGCAGTTTTCATTTTCTTGGGTAATGGAGCTTGATGTGGTTCCTTATTATGATTATCATGCTTATTGCCTCCATTTACACTATTACTGAAGTTATCTTCAGTAATCTGTTTGCTAGGAACAATTTGTTGCGGTTCGATCGGATTCTTTATAGCAGCAACGAATGTTGGAATAGTATTGGCTATCCCTTGAGCAACAATATTTTCGATATCTTGCCGAGTCATATATTGATCTCTTGAATGTTGTTCAGAATGATTAACTTCATTAATAGGATCATTACCACTGTTTGCCATCTGATAATGTATATATATCAATTTTATTAGTAACTGATAAATAATATTTATATACCAACAATCAGAAAATTATATATAATACAGATATAGTCAAAACAATCGATTTATCGATTTCATTTATATATCTATCATAGTATGCATCATTACTCACAGATATCATACAGAGTTTTATTGGTTATTTACAGACTAACTTTATTATTATTATTATACAACTATCATTTTATCATCGTTCTAACTTTCGTTACTTGCTGTTAAAAACGCATTTCCCTTTCGTCATACTTCCAAGCAATCTGTCCACCTATCTCCCTCATTCTATTCCCCATATCAAATAACTCTTCGCCAAAGTGGCGAAGTTCAGCCATGTTTTCATTGCTCATGGGTGGATTAGGTAATGGTTCGGGATCGAATTGTGGAAGAAAAGAGTATGGATCGTTGACAATATTTTGAAATTGCCAATCGTTCGTCCACCATTCGTCCATTCCTATGGGTTGGGAGTGAACTATTGGATCTGGAATTGCTGCTGGTTCCCAATTCATAGGGAGTTGGTTTTCAATAGGATAGGTAAAAAGATTTGTCTGGACAGGCTGAATCGTCTCACAGTTTTCCAACAGAAAATCTATCTCATCTTGAAAAGTTCTTTCCTGGGTTGGATTGGAACTCTCCCCGATTTCTCTCTGAGCTGGTATAGACCCTTGCCCAACTTCCATTATTACTTCTTTAGTAATTTCCTCCATTTGTATTTCTACCTTCTTATCCTTCTTTTTGTCTCCAGTTTCCTTTTCTTGTGGTTTGGAATTCTCTCCGGTTATGACTTCTTTTCCCTTTTTCAAAGGATTATTTATTTTGGGCAGTTTCTTAGCTGGCTTCTTCTTACGAATTTTCCTCCATCCTACATAAGTTCTTTTCTTCTGTTTTGGCTTGCTCAAAGGTGGAACCTTGAATTCTACTGGTTGTTCAACATCGGGATAGTAACTAATATATTCTTTGGAAGCTTCGATAGTTACGGGATAAAGATTAAGATTCTGGAAATCTTCGGTTATCTCACTCATGCTGATGTAACATATATGCAAAATGCATAAAATACTAAGTTAAAATTTAAATAAACTTTGTAATTTATTACACACTGTGTACTAACTGTTTACAAAGATACTGATAAACATACTTAGTTTTTCAAATTTTATTTATCACACAAGGTTTCTAGATTGTGAGAGTAGGGTGCTAATCTTTAAAGATTTATATTTTCTGCTACGGTAGCTAGCATATATAAATTAGCCCATTTCTCATCTAATTTATCTTCCCAAGGTGATTTATCAATTAATTCCTGAGTTTCTCGTTTAATCCTCTTTTCTCGGATTTTCTCTTTACTTTTCTTAATAATTATTTCCCTCCTTTGAGGAGAAAGTGATTCCTCGTATTGTGCCTTTCGCACGAATATTCCTTCTTCAGGAATTTCAGACTGACTCGAGGATTTGGTTCGGGATGAACTTCCTTTCTCATTGGATGATTTTTCTAATTTAAGATAGATACTTGACAGCTTTTTCTTACCCATACTGTAACTAACAAATAATCAGTTAATAATACAAATAATCACATAATAGTAATCAGGAAAAATTAAGTATTTCTAAATACTTAATTAGCTTAACTCAGTGGCTCTGATACCACCTTTTTCTGTCACGACCCCCGACCCGGTTTGACCCGTTTCAAGAGCCGCGGGACAGAAATACTGCGGTATTTGATTTAATTGAGTTTAACAGCGGAAACAGGATCGCTTAAAGCTAAAATTTTTCCCCGATTATTTTATTTCACAATTCGGGATAAAACCCCGATAATTTACAATGTTATATTTTTACTATAAAAGTGTGATATTACAAAATCATTTATTTATTTTATGTTGAGCCACTATCTTAAGCTTGAAATGCTCCCCAGCACTTTTCCTGAATTACAACAGATCACCTGAAACATGTTTGAAAAAGGTTTTGTCAGCGGGAAATACTGAGTGAATCATTCTATTTACTAAAATGACACATTTGTTATAATATACAGTATTAAGAGCGATTACAATGTTTCTGATATCAAGCCAACTACCCACGGTATTTGTCACTCGACCCATTGGCCCATTCGTCCAATGGTGTCTGTGACTATGGTCATATCCCCCATTGGCTGCCCCAATGGTGACGATTATCAAGTAATGTATACAAAACCCCACATACCGGCTGTAACTTGGTGATTACAAAGACTTAATCCCCGTAATTATAACTTTGAATAAAATATGATTTTGTAAATAGATTTGATAAAAAGAGAGAATGACTCACATTGCTGATTTAATATGGTCAGAGTCTAATCTATGATTTAGCCTTGTTAACCTAATATAATAACAATGCACACAAAACTGGGTTAGTAATCAATCCAGCAATTACGATAATTTACGAGATCAAATTCTCACAATGAATGTCAAAATGCACTACTTTGTCCATCGAATTAACGATGATCCGTTGAATTAACAACGAATGACAAGGTATAATACTTTACCCATCGAATTAACGATAATCCGTTGAATTAACAACGAACGATAAAGTATAATACTTTACCTATCGAATTAACGACAATCCGTCAAATTAATGACGAACGATAAAGTATAACCCTAATGTGGGCGGCATTTAAACATGCATTGGATATCTTGATCGTCGGATAAATGAATCGTAGCAGCGATTGTGCTAATACCCTGTTTTGTAGCAGAATTTCGATACCCGGGTGTATTATCAGACTATTTCTATAATAACTCGAAGTGAATTTGGAATTTAAACGTCGCATCAACGTCCAGAATCCAGTCCCACAACAACCTATTTATATTTGAAAAACCGTCCCCCTCGCGTGGCGCGAGGGGGTGTCGCGTGGCGCGAGAGGCGCCCCCCTACCATAGGGTAGCCTCGTGTAATAGTAGCTTAGCTGAGTTGGTTGCGTGTGATTTTCAATTTTTGACAGCAAACTGTTTAGATATTACCGAATGGGGTTTACCCCCCCCCCCCTGAGTTTTAGGGGCCCTAATCCTGATTCTGAAAATTATGAAAATTTCAGGGTTTGTTCAGAATCACTTGGGTGTCTCAATTAGGGTTTCCTTTTTGACTAATTAATATATTAAATAGTACTTTTGATGAGAGTTGTTACACTTATCGTGCGAGTTTTGCTACCATTTGCACAAATGTAAATGAAAATGTCACAAAAACATCTGTTAAAAAAATTGTCAAGCCACTATTTATTCTCCATTTACATTAATGTAAAAAATAATACGGGGGACGTCATCAGATTTGTAAAACAAATTTACATAATCATAAATGGAGAATAAATACCAGCTTAACAAATTCTTTTTTTTTACAGATGTGTTTGCGACATTTTCATCTACCACTTTGCAAAAAATGGTGACAAAACTCACACGGATAGTAAAAGTTCTCACAATTTTCACAACTCTCATTCTCATTTTACCCTTTCCCTAGTTCTATAAATAACTAAATATTTTAGATTACTAACCAGCTAAATCCAGATAATATAATATAGGAAAATTACAAGTTTTGTCATTTATCTTTATACCATTTTTCAGGCGGTGTCCTTTTTTACGAATGTTGTCAGGCAGTGTCCTTTACTAGGTATTTTGTTGCAAGTTTAGTCCTTTACACCCAACCCAGTTAAAAAACCCTGTTAATTGTTGACAAGCGGTGTCCTTTACTAGGTATTTTGTTGCAAGTTTAGTCCTTTACCTACGTATTTTGTTGCAAGTTTAGTCCTTTACACCCAACAATTAACAGGGTTTTTTTAACTGGGTTGGGTGTAAAGGACTAAACTTGCAACAAAATACCTAGTAAAGGATACCGCCTGTCAACATTCGTTAAAAAGGACACCGCTTGAAAAGTAGTATAAAGATAAAGGACAAAACTTGTAATTTTTCCTATAATATAATATGATAACAAGTAAATTAGTCAAGTTTTAAACTCATAAATTCATACAAGTAAATTAGTCAAGTTTTAAAGAGGTGAACCAAGAGTTATTTCTCTAGCCTAAGCATAATTACTCTTCGTGATCTAGTTTTACCTATGATTTAGTGATATGGTGATTCTCTTTTGTAAAATTGATACGGGTTTAAATGGATTAGGTGAAATTATATATTATAAATTTGCAACATATTGTTGCATTAGTGGTTGTACCCACTGCTTTAAGCTTTGTTTATTGAAAGATACTCTATGTGTGAGGCAGATGATACATTTTGGTTCCCCTTTTCTGCTTTACGGTGAGTCTAGGTTTTGTACCCACAATAATTTTAGAGAGATCAGTGCCCTCTTCTACTATTACGGTGAGTCTAGGTTTTGTACCCACAATAATTTTAGAGAGATCAGTGCCCTCTTCTACTATGGTTATCAGGCCGAGGATGTTGCCACCGTCGGTCAGTCGACCTCACAAAACATCCCCTTTAAAAATCTAAATCACTTTCTTCTCTCTTCGACTGTAAATCCATTTGTCCCTGAATCTGATTAACTTGAAGCATGAGCGGAACAATAGCAACAGAGAAGCGTTCATTAACTTGAATTTTGGCGTCGATTATTATCAAGGTTTGTTAACTTATAAATTATCCCCTCTTTCGCATTATTTGTTTGTGTTAACTTATAAATTTGCGCTTTCATTGGTTCGTGCCTTCTTAGTAGGGCTTGGATTCGCATCTTGTGCCCTTCGTTCACCCCGTTCTATGCTCTTTTTCAATTCGATCTCCCTTTCCCGAGCAGCATTGACAATCTCGGTAAGGGTCTCATATTTTGAAGGGGTTATGAACTCTCTATACTCCGCACTTAGCATGTTATGATAGTAATAAACCTTTTGTTTGTAGAATTATGATTTTGTTTGTAGACAAGCATGTAAGTTTGCATCCCTTCTACAATTATCTATGTTGACCCAAAAAAGGAACAACTAGACAGCATAATTGATACAGATTATCCATTCGCTTTGTACTTTAATAAGTCACAAATTATTCTATTATTCTCATCAGGTTTGAAAATATGACTGCACACCAACATGGTTATTCAAGAAGGCTACACAGATCCTTAATCATACCACCTCCTCATCGCCAACCGAGCTATTGAAGAGCACACCACTTCCAGCGTTACTGAACCCCTCCAACCAAAAGGTAAACACACGAACTCACTGGTGTATAACATGTGGAATGAAATCTAGATACCAAGAGACTCTGGATTTGTATAACATGCAATAATAATCGTTACGTTGCTTTTAAAATAAAAAGTGTTTCTATTTTGTATTACAATTTTTTGTTCTTTCTAAAAATTACCCAGCTGCGCTGATCTTAACTATTAGGTAGACAGAATTTGACTTTTTTTTTTGCTAAACAGTGAAAACAATCAACGCACCTAATGTTTGGTCAACTTTAATGCATAAATGATTTTACATTATTGAACCATGGCTGCTGCAACTCATATGCTGGTATTTATTTTTACTAAAAATTACACAGCTCCCTACTCTTAACTATTACTCTATTAGGTAGACACAACATGATTTTTTAGTTAATTATAAATATGATTTTTTAGTTAAACATTGAACATAGTCAAGGAAAATCAATTTTGGTCAACTTTAAGTTATATTTGATATTACATTGTTGTTGCATGTTGTAACACCCTAAATTTATACCCTTGATGTTCATAATAGTTTGTAACATTTCTAGTAAAATATTGTTTACAAAACCTGACTAACATATCAAAGTTCATAACTTACATCAAACTTAGTCAACTAATAACTAAGTTGAATCGTTTGTAAAATTGAAAGATGTTCAAAACATGTTTACATCCCATACACAAAAGTTTTAAAGATTCAAAACGTAGCGGAAGCTTAGACATGTAGTGTTCGGTTCTTCAAAAAAAAATCACTTGATCGCCACCCGTAAGATTTGCCAATTTACCTATGATCAAAACCATTTAAAACATTAGTTTTGACGTTATCGTATAATATAATCACTAGGTTGAACATCACATTTGAAATAATAAAAACAAAACAACTTTCCTGGATCCACCGTAAATTACGGCAACACCGTAATTTACGGTGAGCCCTAAGAATTTTTGGTCACCGTAAATCAGGGGCTAATCACCGTAACATGTATGACCTATACCGTAAATTACGGTATTACCGTAATTTACGGTAAGTCCTGGGAATTCATGTCTTGTTTCGTTTAGTTCATTTCCTTCAAACCAATCTTGTAATTTGCCTTTCTAACAACCCATTACATCCAAATCTAGTATTTCTAACATGTGATAAATATCAACCAATAGCGTAGAACAATCTATCATATTTCCGGAATATAAATCATGTTTTACATGATTATTTGACCCGTTTGGCTCGTCTAAAGAATCCTTCTATTATGACGACTACCAACGGGTACCAACCGAATTTAATAAATCAATCAATATAACGACTTCAATGCTTAATTCAAAACAACTCTTATCCAAAATTCAATTACATATTTGAATCATCCGAAATAATAAATGTAACGGGTCAAGTTACATACCTTAGCGCACGCCCTTCAACCGTGAGTCACCACCGGCTTGTCCACTCGATGTTCCGGTATCTTGTCCTATAGAGTTCAATGTTATCTTGTTTAGAACTCTTTGTAAACCATATTTCACATAATAGTTAAAACATCACGATTAGGCGTTTTAACTACAAACTTCTAATTTTCAAGTCTTCTTTGAGGCATTTCAACAAACACTTCATATGCAGAATTTTTATACCTTTAGTAATCAACTTCTTAGCTTGCTAATTAGCTAATTTGACAACAATAAAGCCCTCCTATAGTGTTTTAAGCATCATATCTTTCTGGAATCACTTTCAACAATCAATTTACACTAGAATAATCATCCTAAACCCTAGTGTTCATCTTCATCTTGTGAAACCCATAACCCACCTTCAAGGTGTTCATGGAATTTCCTGAAATTGGACATGGTTTCATATGTAATTGTCTAGGTTTCACTTCTAGACACTACATCATCTCTAATCAAATCAAACAACACACATGCAACATCTAATCTTAGATTTTCCAAAATCATGAGAATTTCAAACAAAGGATTAACACGAATTTTTACATACCTTGTAATCCTCTTGTGATGAGGATCACCGTTCTATGTTCAGATTTCGTTTTTGATCAGATTTGAGCCCTCAATTTGATTGTTTTGGTGAGATTATGGTTTTTGGAAAGGGGGTGTCGCCCCCTGCTTCTCCTTGATCGACCAACACCCAGATTTGGGGTGTTTGGTTTATTTTTATTTGTTCCATTTTAATTAAGTTTCAGAATTAACAATTAAGGTCCCTCTACTTTGTTCAACATATAGTTGGTTAACCTTTAACCATGTAATGAACCATTTTGAAGAAAATAACTAACTAGGTACAAATTCCTAATTAGTAAATTCTCGTTAAATTTATACTTTATAAATTTAATATTAGGTTTTATATTTTCGGGGTGTTACAAGTCCACCCCCCTTAAAAGGGTTTCGTCCCCGAAACCGTTATACGTACCAAATAATGTAGGGTGGAGACGTCGCATCTCCTCTTCGGACTCCCACGTAGTGTCCGAACCTTTTCTATGCTCCCATTTGACTTTGACTTGATCAATTTGTCTATTTCGTAAGTGTTTAACTTTTCGATCTAAAATCTCCAACGGTCTCACAGCGTAATTTAGACTATTATCCACTTCGATATCATCGTAATGGATATAGGTCGTTTCGTCTGCTAGGCACTTTCTTAATTGCGACACGTGGAACGTGCCATGGATTCCACTTAACTCCTCCGGTAATTCAAGGCGGTAAGCTACCTTGCCAACTTTCCCGATAATTTTAAATGGTCCAATAAACCTTGGGCTTAGCTTCCCCTTTTTCTGAATCTAATAACGCCTTTCCATGGGGAGACTTTTAGCATGACCTTGTCACCAACTTGGAATTCAATCGGCCTTTTCCTTTTATCAACATACGCCTTTTGCCTGTCTTGAGCCGGTTTCAAGTGTGCCTGAACTTTATCGATCTTTTCATTCGTGGCTCGTACTATATCTTGGTGGGCGAGTTCACGTGGACCCACTTCACCCCAACATACCGGGGTTCGACACTTCCTACCGTAAAGCATTTCGTATGGTGCCATTTTAATGCTAGATTGGTAACTGTTGTTATACGAAAACTCGAC
This sequence comes from Helianthus tuberosus, assembly GCA_030545235.1. Taxonomy (NCBI): domain Eukaryota; kingdom Viridiplantae; phylum Streptophyta; class Magnoliopsida; order Asterales; family Asteraceae; genus Helianthus; species Helianthus tuberosus. The sequence goes on from CM060359.1 coordinate 6,705,393, forward strand.
TAACGGTAGGTGAACATCCCAACTGCCTCCAAAGTCGATTATACACGCTCGTAGCATGTCTCCCAATATTTGTATCGTTCTTTCACTTTGTCCATCCATTTGAGGATGGTACGCAGTGCTAATGAACAATTTGGTCCCCATTTGTTCTTGGAAATCACGCCAGAATTTCGAAGTAAACCGGGTATCCCTATCCGACACGATGGACACCGGCACTCCATGACGTGCTATGATTTCATTGGTATAGACTTCTGACATCTTTTCTGACATATAAGTCTCACGAATCGGAATGAAGTGAGCACTTTTCGTCAATCTATCCACCACTACCCATATGGCATCAAAACCACGATTCGTCTTAGGCAGCTTGGTTAACAGGTCCATTGTAATATGTTCCCATTTCCAAACCGGAATTTCTAACGGTTGGAGTTTGCCGTATGGTTTCTGGTGCTCCGCCTTGACTTGTAAACATGTCAAGCATTTTTCCACATATTTCGCCACGTCCCTCTTCATTCCGGGCCACCAATAATTTTGTTTCAAATCATTGTACATCTTGGTTGCACCCGGATGAATTGAATAACGGGATTTATGAGCTTCATCAAGTAGAAGCGCCTTTACTCCACAGGTATGTGGGACCCATATCCTTCCGGATCGAGTCTTCAGCCCGTGATTCCCATATGACAAATCTTTTAATTGACCAATTATTCTTTCTTTCTTCCAATTCTCTTCTTTTACTGCTTCTAACTGCGCCTCTCGAATACGTTCAAGTATACCCGAGGTTACCACGAGTTGCATCGACCTTACTCTTATCGGGGCGTAGTCCGCTTTTCTGCTCAAAGCGTCCGCTACCACATTTGCTTTTCCGGGGTGATAATGTATCTCACAATCATAGTCTTTCACCGTTTCCAGCCAACGCCTCTGTCGCATATTTAACTCCTTCTGATCGAAGAAGTATTTCAAGCTCTTGTGGTCGGTGAATATGGTGCATTTTACCCCATACAAGTAATGCCTCCATATTTTTAATGCAAATACCACCGCTGCCAATTCGAGATCGTGCGTGGGGTATTTCTTCTCGTGTATCTTCAATTGTCTCGAGGCATATGCTATTACCTTGCCCCGTTGCATCAACACGCAGCCGAGCCCCGATAATGAAGCATCCGAATAAACCACCATGTCTTCGACTCCGTCCGGCAATGTCAATACCGGAGCTTGAGTTAGCTTTTCTTTTAGCGTTTGAAACGCTTTTTCTTGATCGACTCCCCAAATAAACTTTACTTTCTTTTGGGTTAGCTTTGTTAGCGGCGACGCTATTTTGGAGAAATCTTGAATGAATCTCCTATAGTACCCTGCAAGCCCCAAAAAGCTTCTAATTTCTGAAGGGTTCTTCGGGGGTTTCCATTTTGACACAGCCTCTATCTTTGATGGATCCACCAATACTCCGTCGGCATTTATGACATGGCCTAAAAATTGAACCTCTCGTAACCAAAAGGCACATTTAGAGAATTTTGCATATAACTTCTCTCGCCTAAGTGTCTCTAACACTTCTTGTAAGTGGTGTGCGTGTTCAGCTTCACTTCTCGAGTACACCAATATATCATCGATAAACACGATGACCGACTTATCCAACATTGGCTTGCAAACCCGGTTCATGAGGTCCATGAAAGCAGCGGGTGCATTTGTTAGCCCAAATGACATCACGAGGAATTCGTAATGTCCGTATCTCGTGCGGAAAGCCGTCTTCGGCACATCTTCTTCTTTGACCTTTAGTTGATGATACCCCGATCTAAGGTCAATTTTGGAAAACCAATTTGCACCTTGTAGTTGGTCGAATAAATCATCTATCCTCGGGAGCGGGTATCGGTTCTTTACCGTGAGTTTGTTTAGCTCCCGGTAATCAATACACATACGCATGCTCCCGTCTTTCTTCCTCACGAACAATACCGGTGCGCCCCAAGGAGACACACTCAGCCTTATGAATCCCTTGTCAAGCAAGTCTTGGATTTGAGACATCAACTCTTGTAGTTCCGACGGTGCAAGTCGGTACGGGGCTTTTGCTACGGGCTTCGCGCCCGGAATCAATTCGATCCCGAACTCTACTTCCCGTTCAGGCGGTATCCCCGGTAAATCTTCCGGAAAAACGTCTTCATAGTCTCGTACTACTGGTACATCTCCAATCTTTTGTGATTCTTTCTCGGGCTCATTAGCGTATATTATGAATGCCTTGCATCCTCGCTTCATTAGCTTGTGAGCTTTCAACATCGAACATACTCTGGGGTTGCCTCCTTTTTCGCCATAAATGGTGACGTGTTTTCCGCTCGGAGATGTTAGTTTTATCTCTTTGCGAAAACACACGACCTTTGCATGGTATTGAGATAGCCAATCCATCCCAACGACTACTTGAAATTCTCCCATTGACATAGGGATCAAATTTATCAAATATTCCTCATCGTCAATGCTCAGTTTGCAATTTTCACATACATCACAAACAATAAAGCTTTTGTTATTACCTATCTCTACTTCTAAAGGCACAGGTAATTTTGTTAGAATAAATGAAGGATGTCGAATAAGTCCATATGAAACAAAGGATTTATTCGCACCCGTATCAAATAACACGTGTGCATGAATTGTATTTACAGCAAATATACCTGAGACCACGTCAGGTTCAACCTTTGCTTCTGCGGCAGTTAGTTGGAAAGATCTTGCTTTTGCCTTCGGGGCTTCACCTTTCGATTCTTGCCCATCCTTCTTTCCAACCAATTCCGAGCATTCCGACTTCTTGTGACCCGTTCGATAACAGTTGTAACAAACCGTCACTTTCTCCGGGCATGACATAGCCATATGTCCCGTTTTCTTGCATATGGGACAAGGCTTATCCTTGTAACGACATTCGCCCTTATGACCTTTCCCGCAGATTTTACAACTTGGCGACCCGCTTTTAGTATCAGATTTCTTTGCGCTTTCATTGGTTCGTGCCTTCTTAGTAGGGCTTGGATTCGCATCTTGTGCCCTTCGTTCACCCCGTTCTATGCTCTTTTTCAATTCGATCTCCCTTTCCCGAGCAGCATTGACAATCTCGGTAAGGGTCTCATATTTTGAAGGGGTTATGAACTCTCTATACTCCGCACTTAGCATGTTATGATAGTAATAAACCTTTTGTTTGTAGAATTATGATTTTGTTTGTAGACAAGCATGTAAGTTTGCATCCCTTCTACAATTATCTATGTTGACCCAAAAAAGGAACAACTAGACAGCATAATTGATACAGATTATCCATTCGCTTTGTACTTTAATAAGTCACAAATTATTCTATTATTCTCATCAGGTTTGAAAATATGACTGCACACCAACATGGTTATTCAAGAAGGCTACACAGATCCTTAATCATACCACCTCCTCATCGCCAACCGAGCTATTGAAGAGCACACCACTTCCAGCGTTACTGAACCCCTCCAACCAAAAGGTAAACACACGAACTCACTGGTGTATAACATGTGGAATGAAATCTAGATACCAAGAGACTCTGGATTTGTATAACATGCAATAATAATCGTTACGTTGCTTTTAAAATAAAAAGTGTTTCTATTTTGTATTACAATTTTTTGTTCTTTCTAAAAATTACCCAGCTGCGCTGATCTTAACTATTAGGTAGACAGAATTTGACTTTTTTTTTTGCTAAACAGTGAAAACAATCAACGCACCTAATGTTTGGTCAACTTTAATGCATAAATGATTTTACATTATTGAACCATGGCTGCTGCAACTCATATGCTGGTATTTATTTTTACTAAAAATTACACAGCTCCCTACTCTTAACTATTACTCTATTAGGTAGACACAACATGATTTTTTAGTTAATTATAAATATGATTTTTTAGTTAAACATTGAACATAGTCAAGGAAAATCAATTTTGGTCAACTTTAAGTTATATTTGATATTACATTGTTGTTGCATGTTGTAACACCCTAAATTTATACCCTTGATGTTCATAATAGTTTGTAACATTTCTAGTAAAATATTGTTTACAAAACCTGACTAACATATCAAAGTTCATAACTTACATCAAACTTAGTCAACTAATAACTAAGTTGAATCGTTTGTAAAATTGAAAGATGTTCAAAACATGTTTACATCCCATACACAAAAGTTTTAAAGATTCAAAACGTAGCGGAAGCTTAGACATGTAGTGTTCGGTTCTTCAAAAAAAAATCACTTGATCGCCACCCGTAAGATTTGCCAATTTACCTATGATCAAAACCATTTAAAACATTAGTTTTGACGTTATCGTATAATATAATCACTAGGTTGAACATCACATTTGAAATAATAAAAACAAAACAACTTTCCTGGATCCACCGTAAATTACGGCAACACCGTAATTTACGGTGAGCCCTAAGAATTTTTGGTCACCGTAAATCAGGGGCTAATCACCGTAACATGTATGACCTATACCGTAAATTACGGTATTACCGTAATTTACGGTAAGTCCTGGGAATTCATGTCTTGTTTCGTTTAGTTCATTTCCTTCAACCAATCTTGTAATTTGCCTTTCTAACAACCCATTACATCCAAATCTAGTATTTCTAACATGTGATAAATATCAACCAATAGCGTAGAACAATCTATCATATTTCCGGAATATAAATCATGTTTTACATGATTATTTGACCCGTTTGGCTCGTCTAAAGAATCCTTCTATTATGACGACTACCAACGGGTACCAACCGAATTTAATAAATCAATCAATATAACGACTTCAATGCTTAATTCAAAACAACTCTTATCCAAAATTCAATTACATATTTGAATCATCCGAAATAATAAATGTAACGGGTCAAGTTACATACCTTAGCGCACGCCCTTCAACCGTGAGTCACCACCGGCTTGTCCACTCGACGTTCCGGTATCTTGTCCTATAGAGTTCAATGTTATCTTGTTTAGAACTCTTTGTAAACCATATTTCACATAATAGTTAAAACATCACGATTAGGCGTTTTAACTACAAACTTCTAATTTTCAAGTCTTCTTTGAGGCATTTCAACTAACACTTCATATGCAGAATTTTTATACCTTTAGTAATCAACTTCTTAGCTTGCTAATTAGCTAATTTGACAACAATAAAGCCCTCCTATAGTGTTTTAAGCATCATATCTTTCTGGAATCACTTTCAACAATCAATTTACACTAGAATAATCATCCTAAACCCTAGTGTTCATCTTCATCTTGTAAAACCCATAACCCACCTTCAAGGTGTTCATGGAATTTCCTGAAATTGGACATGGTTTCATATGTAATTGTCTAGGTTTCACTTCTAGACACTACATCATCTCTAATCAAATCAAACAACACACATGCAACATCTAATCTTAGATTTTCCAAAATCATGAGAATTTCAAACAAAGGATTAACACGAATTTTTTACATACCTTGTAATCCTCTTGTGATGAGGATCACCGTTCTATGTTCAGATTTCGTTTTTGATCAGATTTGAGCCCTCAATTTGATTGTTTTGGTGAGATTATGGTTTTTGGAAAGGGGGTGTCGCCCCCTGCTTCTCCTTGATCGACCAACACCCAGATTTGGGGTGTTTGGTTTATTTTTATTTGTTCCATTTTAATTAAGTTTCAGAATTAACAATTAAGGTCCCTCTACTTTGTTCAACATATAGTTGGTTAACCTTTAACCATGTAATGAACCATTTTGAAGAAAATAACTAACTAGGTACAAATTCCTAATTAGTAAATTCTCGTTAAATTTATACTTTATAAATTTAATATTAGGTTTTATATTTTCGGGGTGTTACACATGTCCACAACAACACAATGGTACGCCCAAATGATGTGTCAAATCGTCAACACTCTGTTGAGATTTGTAATACCTTTTTTTGCCAATATGGATTATGTAAATATGGAGAGCACCTTTGGGAGGGATTGGAACTTGGGGTGAGGGGTTTAAACAACATATGATGGCCCTTTGGATTAAGCTAGAATTCATTTGATATGTCATTCCAAAAAAAAAAAATATTTCTTTTTAGTTTTTCTTAATCAACCTGAATTAAGTTTAATATTTTTATCGTATAATTATGTTATTTTATAAAAACCGTTATTGTTGATGTAGATGGGCGACAAGAGAGTTAAGAAAACGGTTAATTGAAAACAAAACAGGACAAACGAATGATAAGAAGAACCGGACATGGTAAAATCTTCTGGAAGTTTGATGTTACATGTAATAAACGAAAATTGACTTCATCTACAGGATCAACAGGTTTCTGTACTTCGGCATACTATATTTTTATATGTTTATAAGTTGAGGCGACTTAACTCCTATTTTCTTTACTCACTCAAGGCCCAACACTTTTTTACATTGTTGTAGCACCCAGGAGTGACTCAAAGGTAAGACGAAACTATTCAACCTTTATCGTACTAGGTGGAATGTAACAAACAATTGGCTTCTACTTTATGTGAAACCGAACACCGCCGGCGGATACTTATTGTATTGTTCTTAATTTGTAAGCCCCCGGCCGCAACGCGGCGGGTGTTTCATCTAGTTTCATAAAAATTTTAAGATGCATTTTACAACTTTCACAACATAGGGTACAAGTTTTTTAAGCAATAATTCTTAATTTACCTATGAGATTATTTGATTCACTAAATTAATTATCACCTTATTTATAATACTTTAAATTAAGATTTCAATTTGCATTTACTATTTATATTTTAATAACTAAATACTATTTAAATTAAGTATTATCTTATTTAAATATTTAAATATATAATTACTAAATAATAATAATAATAGTAGCAGTAGCAGTAGCAACAGTGTTTAAGACATGTTGGGTCAGATTGCGCCACATCTCTTAGTACTATCTTATTTAAATACGCAAGTATATAATTATTAAATAATTACATAATAATAACAACAATAATAATAATAAAATAATAAGACCCAAATATAATGAGTATTTAAGGTATGTTAGGTTAGATTGCATTCTCCAAAAGAGTCTCGGTGACACACCTTGCATCGCGCGGACAAACCCACTAGTAGATCCTAATCCACACCTTTAACTTGTTATTATTAAAAAAGTATAATTACTCCCTTGAGTATAGAAAGACTAATCATTATAATTTGTACATTTGGGACAAATTTGGGTTTTTCAATAGAGACTTAAGTTCAATTCCCACTTGTGTCATATTTGGGTAGATATTGGCCAATGATGGTGACAAACCCACTGAGAGAGGTTTGATCCTGGGCCGCACCCCGGTTTTCATCCGGCTGTTACTTCAGCGAGGCAACTCGTGTGGAGGCAGTACGGTTTCCGGGGGAACGTCGTAACCAAGTCTGGCCAACCCAGCGCAGGCCCGGTTAAGACAACGTAAGTCTGGGCAGACTTGGCTAGGGCCGCTGATTAGGCGGGGTGACATTGGGTTACTCAAAAAGAAAGTCACCGTTCAAAAAAAAAAAGATTACAAAGTTGAAAATATCAAAATATGGGAAAGAAAGTTAATTATAGAATTAATGATTATGTATAAAATACAAATAATTGATTGCACATTTTGATAAAGGGACTCCCTCTTTCTTCCTCTTAACCTCGTTGCGTCCACCTCATAAGCTCTTGTTTGTTTTCTTTACCGAAAATATTCATAAGAAGTAGAGTTCATATCTCTTGCTAGTTAGTGAAACATATAAATCTTACAAGAGCAAATCAAACTTATTGAAGAAGATTTCTTCATATTTGGCTAGTTAGTGAAACATGCAAATATTACAAGAGCAAAATCAAACACTTTAAGTAATTGGTTGATGTTCTTAAACATAGTCTACTGCAAAGTTGTTTCATAGAACCGTTCTTTCATATCCCTAGTTCATTTTACCAAGAGTTTGGCTAGCACATTCATTTGAGCTCCTTGTTGAGGGCAAGTATCTATAAGGGAGTATTTGTTTCTTGTCCACTATACCAACGGTTTATCAACCACTACTCGCTAAATGTTGTAGCTCTTTAACACCATATGGTTGTTTACTTGTTTTGTTTTGATCTATTGTTATATTGCAATAATATTGGGTAGGAGCTTTATAATGTTTAAACCATGGTATACCTTCATGTGTTCCATTCATGGTTGTAAAACAAGGTCTCCAAGGCCGAGTACTCCCCGAGTAGTCGCTACAAGGTAGGTTGCCGATGCGACTTTCTTCAACTCCGACTAATTACTCGGAATCGATCAAATGCGGTCAACATCGGCCAAAATCGGATCTAGTAGGTCAACTTAGGCCGAGTTTGACTTAAAATAAAATAAAACATAATTTCTATGCCTATCATATTAAAGAATGAATATCAATTTCACGTATTTTCTTATAAATATTAGTAAATTTATGTTATTTGACGTATATTTAATTTCCGAAAACTAATTTCTTTATAATTTAGCATGTCCGAGTACTCCCCGTGTACTCTCCGCCTAGGCCGAGTACTCTCAACTCCCCGGTCGACCGACTAGGGAGCGCCTAACGACTTTTGCAACCATGGTTCCATTGCTTAAAAGTTTAGAAAGCAAAACACAAATCCCGACACGTTTAACTCATTTCAAAGATGTGTCTGGTCCATTGCAACAGTTTGTCTACTTCAAGCATGTTGATTCAATGATAAAACTAAATTTTGATAAACATGTACATAACAACGCATCTTACTCAATATTGTGATGCATATAACTTCACATGTTTCATATGTTGTTGTCTAAGAGTTTTGATGTGCATGCATATAACGGTGTCTTATCAATTGCAATACTACGTCAAACTTTGCAGATTTGTAGCATGTATGCAAAGTCATGTTATCAATATTCGTTTGATTTTTAACTTTACCACTTGAGGAAAAAAATGAATGAGATGTGCGGAGTATGATATGAACAAAATAGTTATAAAACGATATAGGGGGGGGGGGGGATGAATTTAGGGTGTTTAGACGGATTAAGAATCCTTGTGTAACAGGTGATTATGTTCCATTGACCAATCAAACACTATCTTAGATTTCAAGATCTATAAATAAATTTTTAATGAGTTGAATCCTAAACTCTTGAGTACCCTTTTTCTTTTGAAAAAAAAAATTGAAAACGTTGATCGAAACCGCAATTTATCAAACTAGGTCTCGTAGGAAGACGGTCCAACAAAACACGCCAAACCACTATGTTAACCTTCCCATGAAAATATCAATAATTACCGAGTAAATAATGATATTGCGATAGTTCCACTCCGCCCTCAACGGTCGCTGCTAATCCCTCAACCACTCGTCATACTTCCTACAAACTTTTTAAAACCACTCTTTTTATCAATTTCAAGATTGTACTAACTTGGAAATCGATATCATAAAAGAGTATTTCCCATCCAAATTTCATGATTGTACAATTTTAGAAATCGATATCGTAAAAGAGAGTTTCCCATCCAACAATCATGCAAAAATGATATAGCTTTCCTAAGCTTGCTTTCTCAAACTAGTAACGAAAATAATGTCTTTCTCATGATGTTACAAAACATATTTATCAATTTAGTTATAGTTCAAAAAAAAAAAAAAAAAAAAAACCCATTACCTTAACCGCACCCGCCCCATTAGAGTGACCAGATTTAGGCCCGTAAATCACCTTTGTAAGGGTAACCCAAAATATATTTGGGTTATTTAAGAAAAAAATAAAAATAAAAGACCCTAGGCATGCACATAAAATTTAAAAGAAAAAATTAAACAAGACTTATAATATTTAAATATTTTTCCATAAACTTATAAAAAAACAATAGTGTAGTACATATATAAGCACACTCACTATCGGCTTATATCAAATTATATGTTGACGTTAGATTTTAAAGTAAATAATCAAATAATAATAAGAATAATAATAATAATATATAAAATATTAGTTTAAATTTAAACTAATACATAAATTACTTGATACATAGAAAAAAAGTTTAGGATTATACCTAAAATGCAACATATTATTATGTGTAAAAACCATACTTTCCAATTCAGTTTTGGAATATGAATCTTTTAGCTCGTAGCTCGTTTATAAATTGCGTATGTTTGTGAAATCAATAACAATCCTCGCCCACTAACACATCTATTACATATGTGAAGGTTATGTAGATGATGTTTTGTTGAGGTAAATGTGACGTAGTATATTTTGTTGACGCTAAACTCTACCTTGTCAAACTTTTACCATATCATATAGAAATCTATACTACCTTAGTACCTTGTATGATAAAAAATCGATCCATGTTGGCAACTTTTCTAAACTACCATCTATGATCAAAAATCGATTCATGTCGGCGACTTTGCATTAAGGTATCCACATCATCAAACTTTAACTTGTTTAAGGGGTAACAAAATCATTATTTTAATTTTATCTCACACGTGACACGTATATGTTTTTTTAGCCAAATTAAATGTCTTCATATATAAAGTTTTGAGCGATTTCTTTTGTGCAAGGTGAGAAAGTACGCTAGTTTTCTTATGACATTAACCAAGAAGTCGTCAAAGGGACATCCTGGTGATTAAGGTGTGTGACTCACAACCAAAAGATTAGTAGTTCAAATCCCGAAGAATACAGATTGTGTCATTGAAAAGCCAAAAATTCTTGTTAAAAATAAATTAACTAAAAGATTATTACAAGTTGTTAATTGATTTGATGATTGGATTTTATTTATTTTTGTATAAAAACATACATATCATCTATAACACGATCATAAACTAGAAGACATGCTAGGTTCATTACATTTTTTTTTTAAAATAAAACTTCATTAAAATCACCTTCGACCAAAACGGGCAAAAGGCCAAACAGAAACAAACCCCCGACCCAAGTAGGCAAAGGGCAACAAACTACAACATATACAAAAGATATCTACACCACTCCTCCCATCTAATATATTTACAAGAGGATCTGTTTTTTGACCCACTCGAACCCCCTCGATTTTATTTCCCCTAAAATGTCTTGCACACTTCGATTTATCTGTTTGAAGATCAGCTCGTTCCTTCCTTTCCAAATGCACCAACATGAAATCATCATAAGCCCTTGAACAATTTTCTTCACTTTCTTACCCAACTGAGAGAAATTGTGAATGTCCATAATGTCTTTGAATTCAAAAGAGAATATGGGTGGAATTTTGCACCACTCACCAAAACCCAACCACACCCTATTGGTTACCAAGAGATGATTCACCGTTTCCTCAGAATCATCACAGAACGAACACAAAATTAAAGAAATGGCCACACCCCTTCTTCTTAAGTTAACTCTCGTGGCTAACCTGTCAAGAATGCCTCTCCAAGCCATTATGTTACATTTAAGAGGAACCAATTTACACCATTCGAATTTCGGAGGATTGTTCATCACTCTATCATCAATCAACGCCATTTTAATAGACTTCACCGAGAACCCTCCTCCCTCATCGCCTTTCCAGTACCAAGAATCCTTATTACCGGTTAGAGTAACCATATCAAAAACATTTTGACGCTCTTGCCACTCCCTAATCTCCGCATCTGACCCAGGCAATCTCCGCCAGTTCCAGACACGACCTCCAGCGCCTAATCCGAAGTAATCTTGTCCGCCACCCTACACAATTTAAACCTCTCCAGGCTAGGTTCATTACATATATTTTTGAATTTAATGAAACTTTATTAAAAGTTACATTATAATCAAACTTTGATAAATGATAATTGATATAATAGCTACAAAAACAACAAGATTATCAATGACCAATGATTTTTTTTTTTTCGAACAAACCGACAGTCTTGTACCAAAAAAGAAACAAACAAACCGACACTTCATGTGCATAATGGAAATTCAATTCCTACTAACTCACTGAGTTCAACCCCGAGTCAGAACAGTGAGTTGTCGGTGGCGAGTTAACTTCAACCTCTAGTTGGTGAGTCATGGTTCAAAGCTTCCAATACGTTTACTTCAAAAAAAAAAAAAAAAAAAACTTTATTCCAAATCCAGCCTGTTCTTTAATAAACACCAGGATGTATACACATCAACCGAACCCCATCTGTCAATCTCCACCGTCCATTTTACCATCATCTCCATTATTCAATTGTCACAAATACTTAATCTCTCTCTAACACACACACACTTCACATTTGGTGCAAGATTTTTGATACAAAAAGCAGTTGCAAGATCTTGTTGTCAGGGGGGAAGTCTCCACTCTTTGTAAGTGCACATTCTACTTTCTTGAAGTTTTTAAGATTTTCTTGATCAAGATTGTGGGTTAAACCCTAGAAAGATGCAAAATTTGTTGATGGGTTTGTTGTTTTAGTTGTTGTTTGTTGGTTATAGGATCTGGGTTTATGTGATTTATGTGTTTTTTCAAGAAAAAGAAAATCAACAAATGGTTTATTTATCAAGAAAGGGAATTGGGTTGTGTTAAATTTTGTGGCTTTTTGTCAAAGTTTTCATTAGAACCCTAAAAAGATTGAAAATTTGTCAATGGGTGTAGTTTTTTTTTTTTTTTTTTTCAGCTTTTGGGTATTGTTTCTTAGGAAATCTTCATTAATTGTCCAAATTATCAAGTAAAGGTAGTTGATTTATGTAAATACCTTTGTTTTTGGGTCAAAGTTTTTATAAGAACCCTAAAAAGATTGAAAATTTGTCAATGGGTGTAGTTTTTTTTGGTTAATTTCAGCTTTTGGGTATTGTTTCTTAGGAAATCTTCATTAACTGTTCAAATTATCAAGTAAAGGTAGTTGATTTATGTAAATACCTTTGTTTTTGGGTCAAAGTTTTTATAAGAACCCTAAAAAGATTGAAAATTTGTAAATGGGTGTAGTTTTTTTTGGTTAATTTCAGCTTTTGGGTCTTGTTTTTTAGGAAATCTTCATTAATTTTCCAAATTATCAAGTAAAGGAAGTTGATTTATGTAAATACCTTTGTTTTTGGGTCAAAGTTTTTATAAGAACCCTAAAAAGATTGAAAATTTGTCATTGGGTGTAGTTTTTTTTGGTTAAATTCAGCTTTTGGGTCTTGTTTTTTAGGAAATCATCATTAATTGTTCAAATTATCAAGTAAAGGAAGTTGATTTATGTAAATACCTTTGTTTTTGGGTCAAAGTTTTTATAAGAACCCTAAAAAGATTGAAAATTTGTCAACGGGTGTAGTTTTTTTTGGTTAAATTCAGCTTTTGGGTCTTGTTTCTTAGGAAATCTTCATTAATTGTTCAAATTATCAAGTAAAGGAAGTTGATTTATGTAAATACCTTTGTTTGTGGGTCAAAGTTTTTATAAGAACCCTAAAAAGATTGAAAGTTTGTCAATGGGTGTAGTTTTTTTGGTTAATTTCAGCTTTTGGGTGTTGTTTTTTAGGAAATCTTCATTAATTGTCCAAATTATCAAGTAAAGGAAGTTGATTTATGTAAATACCTTTGTTTTTGGGTCAAAGTTTTTATAAGAACCCTAAAAAGATTGAAAATTTGTCAATGGGTGTAGTTTTTTTTGGTTAAATTCAGCTTTTGGGTCTTGTTTTTTAGGAAATCTTCATTAATTGTCCAAATTATCAAGTAAAGGAAGTTGATTTATGTAAATACCTTTGTTTTTGGGTCAAAGTTTTTATAAGAACCCTAAAAAGAATGAAAATTTGTCAATGGGTGTATTGTCTTAGTTAATATCAGCTTCTGGGTCTTGTTTTGTTTTAAAAAATCCTCACAAAATGTCCAAATTATCAAGAAAAGGAACTTGGATCATATTAAATCTTGTGTTTGTCAAGATTTATATTTGAACCCTAGAAAGAATGAAAATTTGTTATTGGGTATATTGTTTTTGTTAATTTCAGCTTTTGGGTCTTGTTTTGTTTTAAGAAATCTTCACTATATGCTTAAATTATCAAGAAAATGAACTTGATTCATCTTAAATCCTGTGTTTTTTTGGGTCACAATTATAAGGACCATAAAAGAATCAAAATTTGTCGATGGGTATATTGATCTAGTTAATTTTAGCTTCTAGGCCTGGTCTTTCTTGTAAGAAAATTTTACTAAATACTCATTATCATTAACTTGATTAATCTAAATCCTGTGTTTTTTGGTCAATTTTTTTTTTATAAGAACCCTACTCAGCTTCTGGTCTTGTTTTATTTTAAGAAATCTTCACTAAATAAATACCCAAATTATCAAGAAAAGGAAGTTGATTTATCTAGATACCTTTGTTTTTTGCTCAAAGTTTTCATTAGAACCCTAGAAAGAATGAAAATTCGTCAATGGGTGTATAATGTTTAGTTAATTCCCGCTTCCGGGTCTTGTTTTCTTGTTAAAAATATTCACCAAATGCCCGGATATTCAAGAAAAGGAACTTGATTTATTAATGGGTGTTTTGGTTATAATATTATGTTAATTTCAGAGTGTGATTCAATCCTAAATTGTGTGTTCTCTTTCGTAAAATTTCCATTAAAACCCTAAAAGGAAACGCATTTTGTTACTCGGTTTGATGTTTTAGTGTATATCAGTTAATTTTGAGCATCTGGGTCTTTCCAATTCATGTTTTATCAAGATCTTTTCGACAAATGCCAACTTGATCTATTGTCGGGTATCTTGGTTTATTTATCTTCTGATCATTTCAGATTGTAATTCATATAAAACCCTGTGTTTTTCCCTCTCAAAATCTTCATAAGACCGTAAAGATAACCAACTTCGTTATTGAATTTGCGTCTATTTAGCTTCTGCTCGTTTCAAATTAAATTCTGTGTTTATTTCTAATCATCATCAAGCAGGAAGCAACTTTTTAGCATAGTTGACTATAAGCAACTTCATTATTGCTTTATTTTTTAAGTATTTTTTTTACTTATTTTCTGATCATTTGAGATTATCTTTTAACCAAAAACCATAATAATAAAGAAAAAAAGTTAGAATTTAATTCATCAATGTGTGTTATGTGTTCTGTCATATTCATTAGTCAACCCTAATATATTTGTTCTATTCCCCCCTTGCTTATTCAAAGCATGTGGCTATCTCTTATTTATGTGTTTTATTTGCCGATTATTTTTTACTAAAAACGAAACAGGAACTTAATAAATAATACAATATTTTTTTCTTTTTGTTTATTCATATCTTCACATGAAATGAGCTTAATTTATCATCGTGTGTTCTGTTTTCGTTTCTTTTTTTACAGCAAAGAAGAATGGAGACAAAACATGTGTGTCTTTTGGTGCTAACCGTACTCTGTTTAATCGTTTCAATCGCGGATGCCGACACATCGCCAGTATTGGTGAAAAAGGTCAAGGGCAAAAAAGTTTGCGATCAGGGTTGGGAATGTAAAGGGTGGTCCGAATATTGTTGCAACCTCACAATATCTCAATATTTTGATTATTATCAATTTGAGAATCTTTTCTCGAAAAGGAACGCTCCAGTGGCACACGCTGTCGGTTTCTGGGATTTTAAGTCGTTTATCACCGCTTCAGCCATTTATCAGCCCCTAGGGTTTGGTACCACCGGCAACAAGACGACGCAGATGTTGGAGATTGCTGCTTTTCTTGCTCATGTTGGAAGTCAAACTTCTTGTAAGTTCATGCTTCCGACGTGTTGACTTTTCGTTCTTTATTTACGATGAGCCTTTTTATCATCCGAAACAGGTTAAATTTAGAAAAGTGGGTAAATGGGAATGGGTCAAATCACAGATGGGTCGAAAAAGTTGTCAGTCGTCACTTTGGGTAGGGGTGTGAATTTCTGATATGATCCGAAAACACGACACAAACCTAACACGAAATTCGCGGATTTGAGTTTAGTCGAAACGGGTTGGGTCAGTTTCAGGTTGAACCTGCGAAACCGTTTAGCAAAATGGGTCGGGTTCGTGTCAACCCGGTCGGGTTGACGGGCTGACCCGTTTAACCCATTTATGTTATATTAGTTTTTTTTTACAATATGTTTTATAATTAAAATGTAACTGTAATATATACATTTGTGTATTTAGTGAAATTTTAATATATTACTTTGCAAAAGAAATTAAAAAAAAATCCGGTTAAACGGGTTGTGCTAACCCATGAATATTCGGGTCGTGTTCGGGTTCATATGTATGACACGTTTTTCCGGTTCGGGTTTGTCTAAAATTTTCAGGTTCGGGTCGGGTTGAACCCGCCAAAACGCAAACACGACCCGTTTAGCACCCCTAACTTTGGGTATGAATTTAATAACAAGATCTAATTGGAATAATGGAATCCGTATGGACTTCTAAACGCACCCCTGTAGGTGGTTTTGAAGGATACCCAATTATATCGGTACCTACCTATTCCTTCAAACCCATACCCTTGACTAAACATACTCAAAACACTATCAAACCCATACCCTCGAGCCAAACACCCACGAAATGGGAATATAACATGATTTTTGTTATTGAAAATGGTTTAGGTGGATATGGAGTGGTGACCGGAGGGCCCACAGCATGGGGATTATGTTACAACAAAGAGATGAGCCCTATGCAAGATTATTGTGATGATAACTACAAATACACTTACCCTTGTGCCCCTGGAGCTTTATATTTTGGTCGTGGTGCTTTGCCCGTTTTCTGGTATGAATCAATTTTTTTCCCGATGCTATTTAATTATATGTCACTTACTCTAGAAACTTGTAACTAGGTATGTGTTTGAGCCTTTGTTCTTTTTGCGTACCACAAAATAGTCGTTTCTCGTTAGGCGGGTTGGGTAAAGAGTCGAAATGTGTACTTTTTTTAACGGGTGGATTGATCCGGAACACTGTCTAGTGTCTATTTTCTAATAAGAGTAAAATGCCATTCCGTCGCCAAGGTTTGGCCACTTTTGTGACTTTCGTCCAAATGTTTGTTTTTCCGCACCTGGATCCAAAAGGTTTGAAATTTGCCATTTTCATCCGCCTCGTTATCTCCATCCATTTTTTTACGTTAAGTTGGGGGCATTTTCGTCACTTTAGCTATTTGGTTTGTTTATTTATATCAAAATGGAAAGATTAAATGACGGAAATACCCCTGGCTTGTCGTTTAAAAATGGATGGAGTTAATAAGTTGGATGAAAATGGCAAGATTTCAAACCTTTTGGATCCAGATGCTGAAAAACAAAAGTTTGGACGAAAGTGGCCAAAGCATAGGGACGAAAATGACATTTTACTCTTTAATAAATATGACTACTATAGCTAAATTTTTCAATAATAGACTATTTTTTTTAAGTAACGTGATTTTGTTACAGGTCAAAATGGGTCAGTTTTTAGTTGACCCGAAACACGTTTCTCCAAAAAATAGTTTTACGCTTACAACCAGTCACACATAAGTAAAATCCATTCATAAGTAAATAGATATAAAGTGCCACCTCTATTATACTGTTTTAGTATTAATTTTAAGATAGAAGATAATAAAAGTTTTCGAAGTAAATGCTCTAGGTTGTTTTATGCCGCAAAAATCCCACTTGGATGACTCTTGACCCGTTTAACCTCGTTTTTCATATAAAACATAAACCTAACCGTCGCGTTGTTTCAGGAACTACAACTATGGATACCTTGGCGACTGCTTAAAAGTCGACCTTTTACACCACCCCGAATACCTCGAACAAAACGCCACTTTAGCATTCCAAGCCGCAATCTTCCAATGGATAACTCCATTGAAAAAGGGCCAGCCGTCGCCACACGATATCATGGTAGGCAACTGGAAGCCCACCAAAAACGACACCGACTCCAAAAGGATTCCTGGATTCGGAGCCACCATGAATATCCTATATGGCGAACGCACATGTGGAAAAGGCGATGTCGATGACATGAACACCATCATTACACATTACTTGTATTATCTTGACTTGATGGGCGTTGGCCGAGAGCAAGCTGGGCCCCACGAGGTTCTTTCTTGTGCCGAACAGAAACCGTTTAACCCTTCAACGGTTACTAAAGACTCGGCTTCGAGTTAACCTTGGGTTTGAAGTAAAACACCATGTTTGAGGTTCATGGTCCTTTGTTATTAAGTGTTTATTATTTATTTTGTGAGATATGTTTTTTTTTTTTTTGTTTTAAGTTGGAATTATAAAGACAAATCTTATATAAGTTTGTTCAGATTATGTGTCTTGGGTTTGCTTTTGTATTATAATTTTTTAATAAAATTGTATCAAGACATGTTAGCATGTTACATGAAAAATTGTAAACCTACTTATTTGTGCATTGCTTTTGGAAACAAATTGTTATTGTCCTGTTGGTTTGTAAAGCTACCCTTGGTTCTGAAAAATTCAAAAATGATTTGGATTCGAATCAACCCGAATCCGAATCATTTTTGAATTCTATGAATTCAAATCTGTTTGAATTTGAATTCGGTTTCAAAAATGTCAAACCCGAATCGATGAACACCTCTAAGTTTACTATCTAGGGTTTAGTGGAGCGGGTTTTTTAAGTGTTTATTTCTAGCCTAATCGCGGGGAAGGAATAAAATAACCAATTTGGGGTGTAAACGAGCTCTCAAGATTAGTTTTTATTGTTAAAAGCATAAATTGGTGTGAGGTTAAACGAGCTTAAACTCGAGCCTAAAATGAAGTCGATTTTGTAAACTAGGTTGAGCACAAGTTTTTCATTTTGATGTATCCTAAGTCCTAGGCTCGTCAACCAATTATTGATATAAATATAATAATTATATTTTATACAATAAATATATGATTAGATAATAAGTAGTATTATTATAAATTAACTTGTAAGAAAAAGTAATTAATAATATATATTTTGTGATATATAAATAAAATTATAAATATATATAAATATTATCATATATGCATATAAATAAAATAATTGAATACAGAATGAATAAAAAAAGTGTTGAGCCTGAGCCTAACTAACAAAGCCTAGTTCGAGTTTTAGACATAAAACTCCAAACAAATCAAGCTTGAGCTTGAGCTATTTTTAATTTAATGAGCCAAGCTTAAGCTTAAACTACTCATCTACAAAAAATAGTTATAAATCTACACCTAATAAATAAGTACTTGTTGCATCACGTGTCACAATTTGGTAAGCCCTAACTTTTTAATAGTTAATTAAAAAAACCTAAACATAATATGTATTCCTAAATCTTTATTACTAATCATTTATTATGAGTAAATTACAAGTTTTGTCCTATATATTTACATCAAATTGCAGGCGTTGTCCTTTAGCGCAAAAGTTTACGAGTTTTGTCCTTAACGTTTCAAACTCTTGCACGTTATGTCCTTTAGGCCAAACCCAGTTAGATTTTTTGGTTAAATCTAGTCATGTGTTTTACACATGAGGGTATTATTATCATTTCACCTTCTCAAGGGCTAATGTGTATATTTCCATATTATAAATTAACAACATGTATGTGCTTCATGTTGTTGTACTCTATGTTTAGAGGGTATTTCAAAAAAGTTTTAATATTTTTCACTTTTAACCTAAAACATCTTATCTTTGCAATTTAACCCATTTGGTTTTTTTACTTTTACCACAAAACTTTTCATCTTTTGCAATTTAACCCTAATGCTTCATGTTGTTGTACTCTATGTTTAGGGGGTATTTCAAAAAAGTTTTAATATTTTTCACTTTTAACCCAAAACATCTTATCTTTGCAATTTAACCCCTTTAATTTTTTTACTTTTACCACAAAGCTTTTCATCTTTTGCAATTTAACCCTAATACTTTTTTACTTTTAACTTTGGCCCCCATAGTTTTCATCTTTCGCGAGTTTTTTGTTTTACGTTTCGTTCAAAATTTTGCGAGTTAACGCGCCACAACGTGCGTGTGGGGTTCAAAGTTTTTTCGTCTATTTTTCCCATTTGAGAAGTTCGTCGCAACGTACGGGTCCTAGATCGACTTAGGTATTTTTCTATGTTTTACGTTCCAGCCTAAATTTTTCGCATTAACATGCCACAATGGGTGTGCGTGGTTCAACGATTTTACATCTGCTTTTCATTCTGTTTTATTTTCTCCTTTTCTATTTATTTTGCTTTTATGAGTTTTTTGGCGGTGATCATTGTTAGTGGTGTGGCATTGGTGCTACTTTGCATGGTTTTATGTCCCCCGCCGCAACGCGGGGGCCTTAATACTAGTTATATATTAATTAAAGAGTATCAGCTTGTGGTGTAATTGTTACAAAATAGTCCCTCAATAAAAGTTCTTTACATAATAGCCCTTGAGAAGTTGAAATGACAACAATACCCTCATGTGCAAGGCACATGATCAGATTTAACCAAAAAAAATT
Source organism: Helianthus tuberosus (assembly GCA_030545235.1). Lineage (NCBI taxonomy): Eukaryota > Viridiplantae > Streptophyta > Magnoliopsida > Asterales > Asteraceae > Helianthus > Helianthus tuberosus. The sequence continues at coordinate 6,725,531 of CM060359.1, forward strand.
AACTGGGTTTGGCCTAAAGGACATAACGTGCAGGATTTTGAAATATTAAGGACAAAACTCATAAACTTTTACGCTAAAGGACAGCGTCTGTAATTTGGTGTAAACATAAAGGACAAAGTAATTTACTCATTTATTATTCTCTTTATTCAGACTATGTAATACATGAGTTTTTAACCTGTTATTCAACACCAACTCAAGAAACATAAGCAGTTAGCTTTGTGCTTGAATGATAAGTTTTGTAAAGTCTCAAGAAAAATAAGCAGTCAGCTTTGTGCTTGAATGATAAGTTTTGTAAAGTCAATGACTTGAATAACCGGCAACATAGTTTATTACAAGCCAATAATCTAAACTATTGATCATATAACAATCATTATGTATCATTAGTGAATTAATTGACTATATATATATATATACAAAATATGCACGATCTTCCAACTACACAAACTATCATATCATTTTAATCATTTTTGTAATGCATGTACTAAGCATAATTAGGATTCAAATAACGTGTATGTACACAGACATAAATGCATACATACACATATGTGTATATATATACATATATATCATGTTTGGTCTCTATCCACATATCCTTAAAAAACATAGGTAACATGAAGAATATTGTTGTCCTTGTGATCATTGCACTTGTCTCATCATCAACATCAGCAAAAGTTACATACAATGTGACAAGTTTCGGAGCCAAAGGCGATGGCAAGACCGACTCAACAAAGGCGTTTCTCAGCGCTTGGTCGGCTGCATGTAACTCTACCAAGTCGGCTGTCATTTACGTCCCCACTGGCACCTTTCTACTAGCAACCGCCATCACGTTTGCTGGTGAAAGATGCCAGAGCGGTTCCATCACGATACGCATATATGGCACGCTTGTCGCTCCTTTTAACTACGCCTCCATTGCAAATTCTGGTGACTGGATTAGGTTCCATAGAGTCAACCATGTCACCATCTCGTTTGGTACCCTCGATGCCCGAGGTGGTTCGCTTTGGTCCTGCAAAACCTCTGGCAAAAGCTGTCCGCCCGGAGCTACGGTAATAATAACATTTCCTACGCATTTGTGACAAAACATTTATTTTTAGTTAAGTTAAATGATCAATGATCCGTCGGAATTGCGTCACAACTTGCGACAACTTCCCGTCAAAAAAGTTATTATATATGTAATTATTAAACGTAAAAACTTTTGTGAATAGTGATGTATCTTTTTTTTTTCTTTTTTCTTTTTTCTGTTTTTTGTCTTTTTATATTTTGTATACTTTTACAGTTCCCCTCAAATGTCAGCATTGACACTTACATCCCCTTAACTTTCTAAAGACTTTGTAATCGAGTTTTACATGTTTATTTTATGTACATGTGGGTATAAATTTAAGTTGATTTACATTTCAACAAGTTGATTTACGTTTCAACAAGTTGATTTACGTTTCGACGTAAATTTTTCCGGAAATGAGTCGGGTCAAATGTAATAATACCTTTTCGCGCTTATTTTTATGTACGTTTTCAGTTGGTCTATGTTTTGACGTAAAATTATTACGGAACGCCGTGGCAACACGCGGGGCAATTTACTAGTTATATGTATAATTATTAAATGTAAATATAAGGATATATACAATTATATTTAAAAATAATAATAAAATCAGTATAATAATAAAATATAAACATATTTCCTACACATGTATGACAAAATGCTTATTTTTCATTAGATTTGTCACAAATGCGTAGGAAACAACCCATGTATGAATGCACTTTCCTACGCATTAACCACAAAATGCTTAACTTTTAATAAATGCGTCAGAAAACGCGATTTGTGACATATTTCCTACGGAAACTGGTTTCAGAAATTTCAGAGCATGTACATATGTATATAGCAATGAGTATTAGTTTTGTGTATTTTATGCAGACACTGGGAATATACAATTCAAAGAATATTGTTATAAGTGGCTTGAAGTCTGTAAACAGCCAGATGTTCCATATTCTGCTAGATGCATGCACCAATGCAAAGCTACAAGGAGTGAGCATCTCAGCATCTGGTGCTAGCCCGAACACGGATGGCATACACTTAATATCGTCGAATGGTGTCACCATCTTGAATTCCAAAATCGCTACGGGGGATGATTGTATATCTATAGGTCCTGGCAATAGTAACCTTTGGATACAGACGGTCGCGTGTGGCCCTGGTCATGGCATCAGGTGAATTTTTTATACTTTACATGTATAATAAAACTAAGAGTTAAGTGTCATTTACGTCCTTGTAGTTTGTCCACCATTTTCCTCCCTCACATTCTCGAAACGCGCCCTTTAGTCCAAAAAATTAACCCCGGTTAAAAAACTCAGTTAGCTCAGGGGTAAAATGGTCATTTTATATAGTGGTTTGGAGTGGTCGGAGGTTGGTGCACAGTGGAGGGCATGTAAAACCTCTGAAGCCACTATGTAAAATAACCATTTTACTCTCGAGCTAACTGTGTTTTTTAATTGGGGTTAGTTTTTTGGACTGAAATGACACGTTTCGAGAATGTAAAGGAGGAAAATGATAAAATTTTGAAATTTGGCCTGGAATGGCAAAAACGTACAAACCACAGGGACGTAAATGACACTTAACTCTAAAACTAATATAAAGTTTTCTCACCGTTATCAGTAGTACCTTTTGTTTTATTGGTCTTTGATTTCCGTGCTCACACTTTATGCTATCTTGATACTATACTATACTTTACATGCCATGATATGGTTTTTGCCTTTATGGAGCCGAGTAGGGCTGCAAAAGAACTAAACTTTAAGCGAACAGTTCATGAACCGTTCGGCTGGAAGTTTGTTTGTGTTTGTTCGTTTAATAAATGAACATGCACAGACAAAACATTTGTTCGTTTAGTTAGATAAACGAACATGAAAAAAGGTCACGTTCGTTCATTTATGTTCGTGAACGTTCGGTAACGTGTTTGATAGTTCCTTAGGGTTTTAATTTTTATATTTTGACATTCTTTTATTTTTATCTATTTTATTACCCAAACAAATAAACAATTAACTTTATTTGAGGTAATTGAGACAAATAAACCCTATTCCATTGTTTGTTTGTGGTCGTTTATGTTCATGAACACTCATTTGTGTTTATAGACATTCACTTGTGTTCATGTGTGTTCATGAACATTTGTTTGCATTCGTTTGTGTTCGTGTGTGTTCATGAACATTTGTTTGCGTTCGGTACCTAAAATTATCAAACGAACGCGTTCGTTTCCTCTATGAACGAACACGAACATAAAAACTCGTTCTGTAAGTGTTCATGAATTGTTCGTGTACACATGTATTTCCTTAATGACGAACATGAACAAGGCCTTGTTCATGTTCGTTCGGTTCGTTTGCAGCCCTAAAGCCGAGGGTATCCAAACCCTACCAATAGCTTGCTATAAGTTAGATTTTACTGGGTACGTTTGTTTGTTTATCACATAGATACGCGTTATGTAACATTCTTTTTGGCTGCAGCATCGGAAGTCTAGGGTGGGAACTCGACGAACCAGGTGTTCAGAACATAACAGTAACGATGGCAACCTTTCGAGGAACTCAAAACGGCGTAAGAATAAAGACATGGGCAAGAGCGAGCCACGGGTTCGTAACAGGTGCTGTTTTCCAGCATGTGACCATGGTCAACGTCAGTAATCCAATCATCATTGAGCAAAGGTACTGCCCCGACAAAAACAACTGCCCAAATCAAGTGTCGGGTGTGAAGATCAAGGACGTCGTGTATGACGATATACATGGAACATCTGCCACCAAAGTGGCGGTGAAACTCGATTGTAGTCAGGGTAACCCATGCAGCGGGATAAGACTAAAAGACGTTAACCTTAACTATGTTCGTGGGAATCAACCTGCGGTTTCCTCTTGCGCGTATGCTGCTGGGACCGCGTCTGGCATATCTAACCCGACAAGCTGTCTCTAGTTAACTAGTTGTGTTACTCGGTTTGAAGATTCGAGTATTTCAAGACATCTTCACCATGAGTTTTGTTCTTTACATTGGCTGCTGCTATTTTTTGATGTAAAATGTATTGTATAAAACCATCCTTTACTTTCTTTCTATCTATCTTTTGCTGCATTTTTGACATGAGAATTTGTACCAAACTACCAACTTTAGCATAACTATATTTTGATGACAATAGCTACCACAACACGTCTAGTTGGCTGCATAAAATGAATGAAGGAAAACAAAATAAACTTTTATTTTTAAAACAACTCGTTTTGACCCCAGCTCAAACTAGAGGTGCACAAAAAAACCGTACCTGGAATTAGAACTGGTAAAAAATCCTAGAACCGGCAGTGGCGAAGCTTGACCATGAAAACGGGGGGGGGGGGGGGGGGTCGAAAACGTATATACCCAAAAATTTCTATAGAACCGGGGGGTCGAAAACGTATATACCCAAAAATTTCTATACGAAAACTACAGATATAACACTACTGAGCGAAAAGTTCGGGGGGTCGGGCGCCCCTCCCGGCCCCTCTTAAGCTACGCCCTTGAGAACCAGGTATTCTATACCTGAAACTGGAACGACCCTACCCGTAGGGTATAGATAGGGTACGCATTTTAATCTCAATACCTAGAACCGGAACCGGAACCGATCATACCCGATTAATATCCAAACCGGGCAAGAACCGGAACCAATTATACCTGGCTATACCCGATACATGATTTTAATATCTATCTTTTAAATTTTTGTTAGTGCATTTATTTTATTTTTTTACATTATACAATGGATGTTTTAATACTAATAAACAAAAAGACGAGAAGATAGGGTAATAAAAACGTAATAGAGTATTAAAAAACCTGAAAATTGGGTCCTAAAAAACTTGAAAATAGGGTATAGAAATACCCGCAAAATAGGTTATTTTAATACCCGGTTTCTTAAGAACCGGAACCGAACCCTACACGAAACCAGGCATATAGGGTATGGTTTTTTGGTCAAGTAACCGGAACTAGAACCGAACTGGTTATAGCAATAACCGGTACCGACCCTTAAAACGAGAAACCGAAACCCGTTTCATAATCGAAACTGATTAGTAAAATCAGTGTTGTAAAAATCGCGACTAGTCGGCGATTAATCGCTAGTCGGCTAGTAACCGAGTAATTTTTCGTTAATCAGTCCATTAATCGCAAGTCGGCTCTAGTCGGGCCTAGTCGGCTGGCCAAAAATCGGCGATTCCAGCCAGGTTCCGGCAAAAAACCTATATATTCCTACCAAAACCTCTAAATTCTGGCAAGTTTCCAACCAAACCATGTGAATTCCAACAATTAATCTTGTATACTTAAAAAAATGAGTTGAGTAAGAGTTAAAACCTAGCTACTTAAAATATTTACCTATAAAAATGTGTATATGTATACATAAAACTTAAAATTACATATAAAAAAACCGATCTGATTAATCCCAAGTAGTCGTTAGTTCTCACCTCACCGGCCGACTTGCGACTAGCAAGTTCTCCAACCTTGATTAAAATTACTTTGTTTGTGCACCTCTAGCTCAAACTAGAACAATTATCCAGTCAACCCAAATTAATGGAGTCCCATCATCTCTAAGCCCACATTACGGTAACCAATAAAAGGTACAGCCCATAGCAGGCCCAAATCTGACCACGACTCCACAATAAACTCCATACACCCCAAGTCCAAACTAAAATTAAAAAAAAATAAAAAAAAATTAAAAACAATAGAATAAATGGGTAAATTGCCAAAATCATCCCTAAGGGTTGGGAATTGTCAAAATCGTCTCTAAGTTAATGATACATTTTAACTTGGTTAGTCATTTGGATGGAAATGACAAGAAAGTTCAAACCTTAATGGCCCAGTTATAAAAAAAAAAATCTTATTTTGCATGTAATACACAAAAGTGGCCAAACTTCTGTGATGATTTTGGCATTTTAATCTTTTGGCATATATACACACACACTTATTTTTCTTTTAAACTTTCTTATTTACCTTATAATAAAAAACTAATAATATTTGGTACGGCACATTTATATATATATATATATATATATATATATATATACACATGTTTTTTTTAAATTATTTTTAAATAAATAAAATTAATGAATGATATTTGGTATGACACACACACACACACATATATATATAGAGGCCGGTTATCATACAAATCCCCTAATCGTACATTATGTACGCTATAACCATAACCGTCAGATCATCTCATTTAAACCGCGTGTATTTTTAAATAAATAAAATTAATGAATGATATTTGGTATGACACACACACACACACACACACACACACATATATATATAGAGGCCGGTTATCATACAAATCCCCTAATCGTACATTATGTACGCTATAACCATAACCGTCAGATCATCTCATTTAAACCGCGTGTTTAAGAATTAAATTAATCAAATTAAAATAAATAAATGAAACCGCCAAGGTTAAAATCGTCCATTGCGAAATCCAAACCCCTGATAATCAGCAAACAAAAACTCACAAATCATACCGTAAGATTCTTATTCAAAATCGTATTCGAAAATCCAACAAATAATCACGTACCACCGGCACGTCTCCAATTTTGAGGGATTCATTCTCCGACTTGCTTGCGCATACCATGTAGGCCTTGCATCCATGTTTCATAAGTTTGTGAGCTTCTAACATTGAGCATACCACCGGGTTACCCCCTTTTTCACCATATATCGTAACGTGCTTTCCGCTAGGAGACGTCAGTTTTATCTCCTTCCGGAAACAAATCACCTTCGCGTGGAATTGGGACAACCAATCCATCCCTACAATCACTTGGAATTCTCCCATCGACATCGGGATCAAATCTATTGTGTATTCTTCGTCATCAATGCTCAATTTACAGTTTTCACATACGTCGCAAACAATAAAACTCTTGTTATTACCTATCTCTACTCCTAAGGGCATAGGTAATTTTGTTAGAATAAATGAAGGATGCCGAATAAATCCATATGAAATAAAGGATTTATTCGCACCAGTATCAAATAATACACGTGCAGGAATCGAGTTTACAGCAAATATACCTGAGACCACTTCAGGTTCAACTTTTGCTTCAGCGGCAGTCAATTGGAAGGATCTTGCCTTTGCTTTTGGGGCTTCACCTTTCGCGTCTTGCCCATCTTTCCTTCCAATCAGCTCTGGGCATTCCGACTTCTTGTGACCCGGTCGATAACAATTGTAGCAAACCGTCACTTTCTCCGGGCATGATGTAGCCATGTGTCCCGTCTTTCGACATATGGGACAAGGTTTATCCTTGAAGCGGCATTCGCCCTTATGACCCTTTCCACAGATTTTGCAACTTGGCGACCCGCTTTTTGCATCCGATTTCTTCATTGTTTCATTTGTTCGCGCCTTCTTGTTAGGGCTTGGATTAACGTCATGTGCCCTTCGTTCACCCCGTTCAACTTGCTTTTTCAGTTCGATCTCCCGTTCCAGAGCAACATTTATGATCTCGGTAAGGGTCTCGTATTTTGAAGGAGTCATAAACTCCCTATATTCAGCGCTCAACATGTTATAGTAATAGTATATCTTCTGTTCTTCATTCGTCACCAATTCATCGCAAAACTTCATCTTATCCATAAACATTCCCGTGATCTTGTCTATGGACTCGCCCTTGTGCCTAAGTTGCATGAACTCTTCCTTGATTCTATTAATGACCGCCTTGGGACTATGATGTTTAAGAAACGGTGTCTTAAACTCCTCCCATGTCATAGCCTTAGGTGCTTCGCTTCCAATTTCTTTCTTTTTGATATCCCACCAGTCTTTCGCTTGACCCCTTAATTGACCCGTACCATAAGCTACGTAATCATCTTCATCACAATGGGTCCTCTCGAATACCCCTTCAATATCGCTTAGCCACCGCTGGCATACGATTGGGTCAACCTCCCCATTATAGACTGGCGGTTTGCATGCCATGAACTCCTTGTAGGTACAAGGCTTTCGTCCTCCGGACTTTTCCTTTGCTAGATTGGCATTATCTTCCAATTTCTTGATTCTTTCCTCAACCACTGATAGTACCGTATTCTGGATCTTATCGATGAAACCAGACAAAATATTTTCGATTGCCTTTCCAACCTCCTCGGCAATCACTTCTCTTGTTTGCTCGGTGACTCTCGGCACCACATCATTGTTACTTGCATCCGCCATCTTTAATACTGAAATGTTTACATTGATCGTTAAACATTTCATTTATAACATATGATTTACTTGTTTTGGTTTAATCAAGTTAATAACTTGATTCGACCATTCTTGTTTCATGCATTTCTTGTGTTTGAGTGAACTTACACACTCTTTTCATGCATATTTGTTCATGTTTCATTTCTATATTCTCTAAATTTACTTAAACAATTAACTCTTACCGGATGCTTGATCAAGGTTGAACCGAACACACTTTATTGACAACCTTTAGCTCTGAATACCAACTTGTAATACCCGGCTTAATATAACTGGTTTAAAGATATACAACTTACATTTAATACAACAATTTAGAGTTTACAAAAATTTTTGATATTTTAAGACCATACCAAAACATAATATTCACGTTATAACCCTACTAATCAAATGTTCAAGACAGTACTACTAGTGTTTACATATTTCTAAAACAAAATAGATCAAGTGCGGAAGCGTTGATTTGAGTGTTCGGTTCGGATGCATTTGCTTGATCATCATCCACTTACTCGTATTACCTAGAAACTGAAAATTTAAAATAACATTAGCATTAAAATCCTTGGGAATTAATACAATCGAAACATTGTTCAAAAACAAATTCAATTACCCAATAACATAAAACTCAGCATTTAAAACTGGGTGCTACCGTAACTTACGGTAGCCACCGTAAGTTACGGTGGCCCCTGTGTAACAGTAGTCTGCCGTAAGACAGGAAGATCCCACCGTAGCATTTTGTTTGCTACCGTAAGTTACGGTATCCACCGTAACTTACGGTAGCTGCTGTACATGCTTTCTTGTTTTGCTGTTTTTGCCCATTCAATTCCTTTGTCGCCGTAATTTAATTTCGAACATGTTTATCACATGACTAAGGCTATTTACTCATGTCTAGATTTTACCAACTATGGTGTTTCGCTTCCTTTTCGAGGGATTGCTTATGCAATAATCTACATGCTTGTTTCCAAGATTTCAACTTGGCTTTTTATACTACTTGACATGCTTAAGTTTCCGAACTTTAACTCCCTTATTAGGGGTTAAATTTCTCAACTAATTTAGCGTGTCCGCTACACGGCTTACGCTTTGTTTATAACCATTTATCAAGTGATGGTAACGAACTTCAAAGTTCACTACTCAATTTGTTTTGACCCGTTTGGATGTCGAAATTAAGGCATCATTCAAGATATTTCAAAAAAATCCGTTTCTATCACTTGTTTTGACCCATTTTACTTGTTTAAAACACATAGTCACTTCCGTGACATATTGGTTTATCTTGTTTACCATGTTTCAATATGACAACATAAGACTAACAATAATTGTAATGTAACGAAACGGTAAATTTCGTACCTTTAGAGCACACCTTTCCCATGCGTATTCCCTCCGGCTTGTCCGCTTGAGGATCCGGACTCCTTGCCTAAAGAGTTCAATTTACAATTAATTTAGAACTCTTTTTATGATCATTAACGCATCATTATCAACAATAATCAAATCTGCGTTTTCATCCAATTTTTAACATTTCAATCTCTACTTAGGCATTTTATCAGACACCTAGCGGGTCAGATTTTTATATAAACCAACCCAAGTTCATGACTTGAAATTAGCATCTAATTTAACTTCAATTAGACAATTCCACACATGTCTTAACATCAATATTTCTGAAATTACTTCACGAATTCAGATTGCGCTAGAACAAGAATCATAATTCTAGTATTTATCAAGTTTCTTCAAGCTCATTAATCCCCTACCATGTAAATCACAACCCTACAAATATGATGCAAGGTTTTCACAAGAAATCATCTAGGGTTCAACTCTAGACATCATATTACTTCAAGATTCATTCATGCATGACATATTTAGGCTCGATTTCAGTTTTTCACAATTAACCTAGAATTCATGATGAATCAAAACATCACAATTTTACATACCTTATGATCCTTTCAACTAGGTGATCATGAATCTGTGCTCGAAAATTGATTTAGACTTGATTTAGGCTTCCAATTTTGAGCTTTTGTGAAGAATTGGGTTTGAAAAGAAAACCCTGGTCGCCCCCTCTTGTTCTGTTCGACCAGACACTCACGTATGTGGGTGTTTAGTATGTTAATTTCTTATTTTAACATTAACTTTCAATCTTTGCAAGTTTGGTCCCTAAGCTTTGTTTAATTTATAATCTAAGTGATTTAATCTTATTATATGCCACCTCAAGCCTTGTATTTAACTAGGTTATAATTCCTAGTTAATTGATTATATAATTTATAACTCTAATATAAGGTTTTATATTTCCAGGTTGTTACAAGTCCACCCCCTTAAAGAGGGTTTCGTCCCCGAAACCGAATTACGTACCAAATAATGTGGGGTAGAGCCGTTGCATCTCCTCCTCGGATTCCCATGTGGTATCCGAACCCTTTCTATGTTCCCACTTGACCTTTACTTGGTTGATCTCCTTGTTTCTTAAGGTCTTTACCTTACGATCCAAAATCGCAATGGGCTTTACCACGTAGTTTAGTCTGTCATCCACCTCGATGTCGTCGTAGTGGATATAAGTTGTCTCATCCGCTAGACATTTCCGAAGATGTGACACATGAAATGTGCTATGAATTCCGCTTAGCTCCTCCGGTAGTTCAAGGCGGTAAGCTACCTTTCCTACCCGTTCAACAATCGTAAACGACCCGATAAATCTTGGGCTCAATTTCCCCCTCTTTCTAAACCGGATAACCCCCTTCCATGGGGATACTTTGAGCAGGACTTTGTCGCCAACCTGGAACTCGATCGGTCTCCTCCTTTTGTCAGCATACGACTTTTGTCTATCTTGAGCCGCTTTCAAGTGAGCCCGAACCACATCAATCTTCTCATTAGTGGCTCGTACTATATCTTGGTGGGCAAGTTCACGTGGGCCCACTTCACCCCAACATACCGGGGTTCGGCATTTCCTACCATAGAGCATTTCGTACGGTGCCATCCCAATGCTAGCATGGTAGCTGTTATTGTACGAAAACTCGACCAATGGTAAATAGACATCCCAACTGCCTCCAAAGTCGATTATACACGCCCGTAGCATGTCCTCCAACGTTTGTATTGTTCTTTCACTCTGTCCATCCGTCTGAGGATGGTACGCAGTACTGATGAACAATTTGGTTCCCATTTGCTCTTGAAACTCTTGCCAGAAGTTTGAAGTGAACCGGGTATCCCTATCGGACACTATGGATACCGGTACACCATGGCGTGCCACTATCTCATTAGTGTAAACCTCCGACATCTTTTCTGACGTGTAAGTCTCACGTATTGGAATAAAGTGAGCACTCTTTGTCAATCTATCAACCACCACCCATATTGCATTAAATCCACGGTTCGTCCTCGGTAGTTTGGTTAACAGGTCCATTGTAATATGTTCCCATTTCCAAACCGGAATTTCCAACGGTTGAAGCTTACCGTATGGTTTTTGGTGTTCTGCCTTGACTTGTAAACATGTCAGGCATTTCTCCACGTATTTCACCACATTTCTTTTCATTCTGGGCCACCAATAGTTTTGTTTCAAGTCGTTATACATCTTGGTGGCCCCCGGATGGATGGAATAACGGGATTTGTGAGCCTCATCCAGTAGAAGCTTTTTAACTCCACATGTGTTAGGAACCCAAATTCTATTGAAACGTGTTTTCAACCCGTGATTGCCTTCTTCAAGATCTTTAACTTGACCAACGATTCTTTCCTTTCTCCAATTTTCCGCCTTTACTGCTTCATCTTGTGCTCCTCGGATTCGTTCAAGTAAGCCCGAGGTCACAATAAGCTGCATTGATTGTACTCGTATCGGAGAGTAATCTGCCTTTCGGATTAACGCATCGACCACCACATTGGCTTTCCCGGGGTGATAGTGTATTTCACAATCATAATCCTTGACTGTTTCCAACCACCGCCTTTGCCTCATGTTTAATTCCTTCTGATCGAAGAAATATTTTAAACTTTTATGGTCAGTAAAGATTGTACATTTTACCCCATATAAGTAATGTCTCCATATTTTTAAGGCAAACACTACTGCTGCAGCTCCAAGTCGTGAGTCGGGTATTTCTTTTCATGGATCTTCAATTGCCTCGAGGCATAGGCGATGACCTTGCCTCGTTGCATTAAAACACATCCGAGCCCCGAATGCGACGCATCCGAGTAAACCACCATGTCGTCGACTCCTTCCGGTAATGTTAGCACCGGAGCGTGAGTTAACTTTTCTTTAAGTGTTTGGAAAGCTTCCTCCTGTTTAATGCCCCATACAAACTTTTCCTCCTTGCGAGTCAATTTGGTCAATGGTAAAGCAATTTTGGAGAAATCTTGTATGAATCTCCTATAATATCCCGCGAGCCCTAAAAAGCTTCGGATTTCCGAGGGATTTCTTGGAGTGTTCCATTTTGACACGGCCTCTACTCTTGACGGATCCACTAGTACCCCGTCAGCACTAATGATATGCCCGAGAAACTGCACCTCTCGTAGCCAGAAAGCACACTTTGAGAATTTCGCATACAACTTCTCTCGTCTGAGTGTCTCTAACACTTCTTGCAAATGATACACGTGCTCAGCTTCATTCTTCGAATACACTCACGTATGTGGGTGTTTGGTGTGTTAATTTCTTATTTTAACATTAACTTTCAATCTTTGCAAGTTTGGTCCCTAAGCTTTGTTTAATTTATAATCTAAGTGATTTAATCTTATTATATGCCACCTCAAGTCTTGTATTTAACTAGGCTATAATTCCTAGTTAATTGATTATATAATTTATAACTCTAATATAAGGTTTTATATTTATGGGTTGTTACAATTGCAGACAAAAAGAAAGGTTGTGTTTTTTGTATAGTGTGCGGAATCATATATTATAACATGCGATTTTAAAAAAGGTAATAATGTTTAAGATGTCTTATGATGTGCGAATTCATGATTCATACACATGCGATTTCAAAAAAAAAAAGTTAATAATTTTTTAGATTTCTTATAGTTTACGAATTCATAAATTATACACATGCGATTTCAAAAAAAAGTTAATAATCTTTGAGATTTCTTATAGTTTGCGAATTCGTTTTGGAATCGTATGCGATTTTCAATATAATGCTGCTAATACTTTCATGTAACTTTGACCTAAAAATGCAAATTTTTTTTTTTTACGAATTAATAACTAAAATAAATAAAAAAATAACAATTTTATATAAAAAATGAATTTATTACCGATGTGACTGTAATTTGACATGTAATGATAAATTTTACCATAAATACTACTGAACTTACCACCATACCTACATAATAAATTTACTATTTTAATATAAAATATCCAAGGATAACTACCTTCCATATTAAGACATAGAACACAACACACCCACAAAAATGGCATCTGAAGATTCAGAAAAAATAAAAAACATTGCAATAAAGGAACTATTGTCAACTCGCACGTTGACAGAAATAAGCACGGATGTCACCTCTTCTCATTTGATTCTTGATGTGTAGGGGAAGATTCTTGAAGAAATCAAGAGATGTGGGAGAGACTACTTGAAGAACCACAATCAAGCTTCAGAGACGCAGCTTTGGATCACATAAAGGAACAGTCTCGAGCTGATGACTTAGCTTTCTCTTTCCTGAAAGATGCTCTAAACACTGTGTAGGAGAAGATGGAGTTCAGCTCGGCTGAACGTGACAAAATCTTTGCTTCAAGTAACTAAATTTCTGTTTAATCGTTTTATGGTTTTAGCTGTGTTAGACAATAACAACTACTTTATATTTTGGGTACATGTTTGAATACATCTTATGCTTCATTATAATATAAAATCGCATGAATGATTTAGACATCTTTGTCACAAAAAAACAAGATAACTCAAAATCGCATGTACTAAAAGTGAAATCGCATGTAAGACTAATTATAAACTGATGCATATAAAATCGCATGTTTATATACTAAATCGCATGAATGAATGATATAAACAGATGAATATAAAATCGCATGTGTTTCGTATAAAATCGCATTTACATTAAAAAAATTAATCTTCCTCATCTGAAACCTCCTCCCACTGATCTTCTTCTTCAGTGCCATCATCACTACTTCCACTGTAATCTTCAAACTCATCTTCCTCTTCATCGTCTTCGACCTCGTTGTCTTTGTCTCTGGGATCTTTTTCAACCTGGACTCCCTTCTGTAAGATTGTGAAAGACTGAATGATCATTATTGAATGAGTAGGTTACAATATATAAGGATTACGAGTAACCCTAGAAACCTAACTGAGCCCGTGGGCCCATATTCTAATACTCCCCCGCAGTCTTAGCGGATGGAACTAGAAGCTTAGACTGAAAAACAAAAACAATAATAAACCCTAAAAAACTGTCTTCGATTTCGGTCAAAATTTCATAATCTTGCAATCATTAATCCATAATAATCTTCGATCCACAGTTTTGAATGATCTCGTAATCCTATAAGAGGCAACCAATACGGCAGTGCAGCGGCGGCTGGTAGCGGCGCGGCGGCGGATCGTAATCCTGCAGGCGTCGCGGCGGAAGACCGTAGTCTAATGAGCGGCGGCGGCACGGCGGCAAGGGGCAGCTTGATGGAGATACGAAATCAACAGGATGAGCCGTAGCATCATCTGTGTGGTAAGAGACCGTAAGAAGACCGGTGAATCTAGAACCGAAGACGAAGCTTTATTTGAACACAAAACTAAAAAAAAATGAAAACAGAAAACGAACAAAGACCGGACAGGGCGGCAGTGGCGGCACGCCGCCCTGTCTAGGGTTTTTCTAAAGTGGTGACGGCTAGGGTTTGTATATTTTTGTGTGGCGCAGCGGAAACAGTATAGAGCCTAGGCTGGCTTTGATACCATGTAAGATTGTGAAAGACTGAATGATCATTATTGAATGAGTAGGTTACAATATATAGGGATTACGAGTAACCCTAGAAACCTAACTGAGCCCGTGGGCCTATATTCTAATACCTTCATCTTCTTTTGTTGTTTTCCTTGTTGTTTGCCTTTCAGTATCTCGCAAGTCCGAATATCATGGTCTTTTTCATTGCATACACTACATGTCCTTGACCTTTTTTCCTTTGCGGCTAATCATTTATTCCTTCTTGGATTTAATCCTTTTATGCGAGCCACGACCTTTGTTTCTTATACCAGCTGGCACACGGATAGTAGGAGGTGCATTAGTTACTGGTTGTTGGTAACCAATCAACTTTGAAAATCGGTCAAACTTTGGATCAAGCTGCTTGGTTATACGACTCTGATCAACTCGCTCTTTAAGCTGCCTCATTTGATCCCTCACTAAAACAAGTTGATCAAGGTCGGAAATCAAATTGCTAACCAAATACTCCCCTGTGTGGATGATTTCACGAGCAATCTGTTTAGCCTTGTGTTGCACATCCTTATCACCCACCTTTATATCGAACTTCACGTTTAATTCATTCGGGACCACATCCTTTGTCCATCTCTTCATAACATATTTGTTTGGTATTTCTTTAACACCAAACATCTTGAAAAGAAAATAGATGTGTTTACATAGCAGCCCATACTGCTCAAAACGCAAACAGCTACACTGTGCAGTTACATCATTTTCAAGATTCTTGAACCACACCTAAGAAAACCAAAAAAAAAATATATTAAAAATAAAAATCGCATGTGTAAATTAACAATTTCGCATGTCTAAAAAATCATTTAATTGTATTAATTTAAAATCGCATGCGTACATCAAAATCGCACATTGCAAAATCATGTTCTGAAATGAAATTCGCATGTAGGTTTTCAAAATCGCACGTTTTAAATATATATGCTATAATACCTCTAATAAACCATCTCCATGAGCTTTAAAGTCTTTCAACGATATCCTGATCTGTGGACCCTCGATTTTGGTGTCCATCGGCAGACATTCGGTAATAGTTCCATATATCTTTATTTGCTGATCAAAGAATATAGACCTGGTGTATATCTTAGCAACATCTTTTTCCAAAGTAGTTTGGCTCCAATCATTAGGCTCAGTATATCTTGAAATATGATCATTCTTTCTGTGATTGAACCTTTGGACATCCATTGCACCGTCAAAATGATTCATAAACTCTACAAGAGTGAGTTGTGAATTTGCCACCTGGCAAAAAAAATGATTCTCGCTCTCTGATCTCGATGTTGTTCGCATGAGTCCAGACATGGGCTTATGCCGGTAAAAAGCCGGAATCCACATGTATCTCATCGAAAACATGTCATCAATCCATTTTTTTTCAGTGAGACCGTACTCAATTATCACCAACTTCCACTGTCTCTCGAATTCTTCAGGCTCAATTGTAACGCCCAGCGCCCCTAAACTTTAGGATCTTGTCAAGATTAGTCCCTGAAGTTTGCCTTTTTGCCATTTTAGCCCCTTATCTATGTGGAAGTCTATGTTATATACTTGAAATGCCTAAATCTACGTGTGGAATGTCTATATCTTTGGAATGTCTATGTTGAAATGCCAAAATATATGATGGAATGCCTAAATCTACGTTTGGAATGTCTAAATCTATTTGGTGCTTGACTCCTTAGACTCGTAAAACTTGATTCTTGGTTGAACGAGAGACTGGAGCCTTGTCACTGGCGGAATCTATTAATATCTGGAACTTTTGATGTTTATGATGTAATCTAGTTATTCTATAATACGCAAACGCTTAATTTAACTCGCAAAATGAATCAAAGACGGGAACGCGGAAAGATTGGATTAGCCAGAGTGGCAATCCGATCGGATTGCCACCCTTATCGGATGGCCACCCTATCGGATGACCATCCGATCCAATGACAGTTTCCAACACCTTGCGTAATCTCGTTATTCTGCCCAACTCTTATGCTGTTGTAATCTAATCAGGCTTATTCTAAAAGAGCTCCCTTTGATCCAATAACAGTTGCGACTGTTAAGCAATCACTGTGAGTATACTCGATCCCCTTTTACTTTAAACTTTTGGGATGTAACATGTATTCTATTAAACTACATACTTTTGGCAATCTAAACTCTATCCTATGTGTTTGTGAAAACTTGTGCATTCTAGTATTCTATTTGTGCTATGTGACGTTTAATCCAGGGTGTTTAGTTCCGCCTTAACAATAGTAGCGCTATAGGAGATGCACCTCTCCCATTATTCTCGGGGGGTATTGTTAGGAGGATTCTAGTTTACCTTGAGTCTTGGGTAAACACCAAAGCATCGGGATACTTGGGCTATCACTGCGTGGACTGCGACACTAGCACGGCTGAAACAATTTTTATTACTTACATTGTGGATATGAGTTGTTTTAAATCTATTATTCTATTATCAAACTTGTATACTCGACAATACTTTTGTATTGATATTTTAATACATGTTGCAGGCTGATAGGTTGCTATGGAACTTTGGAAATCAAGATAGGAGATGCCTAGAAACGTCGCCTTAATAATTTAGACTTTTGAACAATTTTATTTGGTGATGTAATCTTGATGATGCTTGATTTTGTTGTTAGACAATTATTATGAAATCTATTTAATGATTATCGAAACATTTTGTGTTATGGAAATCTCATGAGCAATCTGAACGCCTAGTGCTCGCACCCCGATGTTTCCGCCATCGGTTGGGGTGTGACATCAATGGAATCAGTCCATACAATGTCGCACATCCTCCTTTTAAACTCATCATTATTGCACAACTCGTGTCCAACCTATACCGATAAATGCTTTTTATATCAGCCTATAACAAAATCTATATTATAAAAAAAACGCTAACGAAAGACAATATAGCATGCTATACCTTATCTGCCACTTTTTTCATTATGTGCCACATGCACAATCTGTGTCTGCTGGCAGAAAAAACCTCCTCAGTAGCCTGTTTCATAGCAGGGTCTTGGTCCGTCACTACAACCTTTGGTTGCCGACCAAATGACTTTACGAATGAATTCAGAAGCCATTTATAGGATTCAATGCTCTCCGATGCCAACAACCCAACTCCAAGGGTTACATTTCGACAGTGGTTGTCAATGCCAGTGAATGGAACAAACACCATCTTGTACCTGAACAAACACATGCGAAGTACACATTTAAAACATGCGAAAAATACAGATTTCACATGCGAAAATTTACAGTATAACATGCGATATATTCAACAACTACTGTTCAATATATAATAACATGTGATATTTCAGTTTAGGAAAATCATATAACATGCGAAAAATAAATAAAAAACATTTTATGTAACACTTACCTGTTTGTCTTGAAAGTTGCATCGAACGATATCACATCCCCGAACTCCATAAAGTTACGCTTGCATAACCCATCAGCCCAGAACAAACTAGTTAACCGTTTGTCATCATCAACAGAATATTCAAACGAATAATCAACTAAATACTGTTTTTTGTCGGTCATCCTATTAATCACCATGTCAGCGTCATATTCTCCTATATAGCTGTTAATTCGATTCCTAAAATTTTGCAATCATCAACCGTGGCGCCAACGTTCTCGAAACCACCATAACGTTTCCTCATTATATGGAAAGCTTTGACAGGACCAAGGTTTAAAGTGCCTAGTTCCCATATCATCTCCTCCTGGACATCTGACAATTGTCTGTACGCAGGCAGCATATGAATATCATGTGGACATACAAACTTATGATTATGGCCATCAACAAATCTCTTTACTGTATATAATCTACCATCCACCGTGCAAATCATAAGTTGAGATTTGCATCCGGTTCTAATGGTCCCCCTGTTCCTTGATTTGAATTGCTTTTTTGACTTCGAATAACGATCTTCAATACACAATGGCTTATGACCCTCTTTAGAACAAACAAAATACTTAGTCTTGATTATACCACCACTGTGTACTTCACTACCCTTCCGAGTATAAAAACCAGCTAACTTAGCATATGATTTGTAAAACGCATATGCTTGTTCAATAGAGGTAAATTGCATTCCAACCACAGGTCTAGCTGATGCTTCAACCTTCGGAGTGTAAATCCTTTCATCTACATAAATCAAATAAAAAAAAACCACATGCGAATTATCGGACTCCTTACATGCGATATATTAATAACTGCATAATTTCATCGTAAGAACAACAACACGTGCGAATTGTATGAACCATAACATGCGAAAATGATGATTTTGATGAATATGCTTTACACATGCGATTTATTATATCAAAACATGCAAAAATCCGTAACAGAATAAACATCACATGCGAATTGAAAGACTCATAACATGCGAACTTATACATGTTGCTTTCATATCAAAATATACTCAACATTCAAACTTCAAAAACAGCTACAACAATGCAAAATCATTGCTACGATTAAACAAAACAAGTCTACGAACAATTTAAAGATATGAATTAACATAATTACCATTAGAACATTCGTTTACAACACTTGTACTTGCATTTGGATTTGGATTTGTAGGTTGCGGATTTAAAACATCCTCAATCGAAACTCTCTGATATGCAGATAATTGAGCATGATCACCGATCGGTCGAGTTTCTTCAAAATCAACATCTGTGTTTCGTCCAGTGCTGCTCTGTGGATCCATAAAAAAAACAATTGAATGAAACCCTAACGCAGAAGAACGAAAACTGCAATTTGAGAATTATGAAAAATTTGAAAATGATTCGAATGATAATTACCGGGATATTAGTGTAACGAACTTCTCGCTGATTGAATGAAGAAACGAATTTGCCCTCAGATGATTGAATTAATTGTCTGATTTAACCTTATCAAAGAAAAACGAATCAGGACACGTGTACGGCCACTACAGTCGCGTATGTAATGTACGATTAGGGATTTGTATCCTACACTTTACCTATATATATACACACACACACACACACAAACTTAAAGGTATAAAAAAATAAGTTTGCATATATAAATGTGTGTGTAGGGTTGGGTTCAATGGAGAACACTAAAAGGTGGGGAAACAACTCAAATGAACTCCGATTGGATTCATCCGACGGTATTGAAACCGGCTCATTGAACTGTAGCAAAAAATGAATTATCCAATCAAAAAATTCCGTACACCCCTCCAAATAAAAACAAACTTCCACATATACACATTGGGTGTTTGGGTCATAAAGTTCTGTAATGATTGATTAATATCATTTTTCTTATGAAAAATGCCATTTAAACATCAAGCTTGTTCTACATTATGACTCAGGTTGAGGGCCTTGAGGCCACATGTTGAGGTCAAGATCAGGGTAGATACACTTTTAACAGTTAGACCATGCGTAGTGGAAGACACCCTACCCTTGGGCATTTTGCGTTATGTGGCAATCTAGTCAGCAATGGGGCACTATGGGGCGTTTTTCTAAAATGGGTGTAGTGGGGATGTGGGCATTATGTTAAAAGGGGTGTAATAGAATTTAAATAAAATAAACCATCAAAAATTTTTATTGGCCAAACAAAAAGAGATGCACAGTCATTGGCCAACACAAAATGAACATGTCGTGGAAAAAACAACGGCAAAACAATTTTTTTTTGAGAAAAACGCCCATGGGGTGGTTTAAGGGCGTGGAGGGGCGTGGTTTTGGCATAAAACGCCCAAATTTCCCCCCACTACGGGTGGTCTTATAGTCAGCAAATTCAGTCATCTTTTTGCATTTAAGAAGTTCATTTAGTGTTAAATTAGAGGTTCTGGTATGTGTTTCATGTTACTAGGAGTCTATTTAGGCTGTTCACATCTATGTTACATTAAAAAAATGTAAGACAGTTCCTTAATAATAGTCATGAAATCATGTAAATATTTAGAACTAATGTAATTTCCTATCTGACATGACAAAAGGAAATGGCCACCTAGTGTGTTGGTGGTATTTTATTTATAGAATGGACTTAAAACAAGGATTAAATACAACAAAACAACTATGGATGTAATGAACACCATAACCTTTACATAAACCCGATTTTCCAAGCTATTCAGAAAATAAAACAAAGCATGTCTCGCACGGCGATTGACAACTAAAGCAATACATACCATCCAAAATCCGGTAGCAAAACCAGTGGCCCCTCCAATATAAAACCATATTTGAAGATCATCTATGCCTTCCCCATCATCCATATTTTCACGACTGACGAGTGGACCTTCTAATTCTTTGTCTCCTGGACAATATTTGGACAAGGGAAGTCCGCATAATCCTGCATTTCCGATGTACCTTGAAGGTTCAAAGGACTGGAGTTGAGTGCCAGATGGAATTCTTCCTAACAAGTTGTTATACGACACGTCTATATAGTTTAATAAGGTCATGTGAGACATGCTTGATGGTATTCTTCCTGAAAGATTGTTTCTAGATAGATCCATTATTAGAAGTTCTTTCATCTGACCAATGTTTGATGGGATTGTTGATTATATCTATAAACATGGGTTAAAAACATAGAACCCTAATCATGTTTATTCAATCATAATCTAAATATAAATACCAAAATAGAGATACTTACTTGTAGGGATGATTATCTTTGAGAATAAAGATGAAGCCATGATTCCCGTTATGGTACCTTGTGTTGATGGATCACACTAGAGAATTTTGTAATGGTGTTCTACTAGAGTTTTTGATCACCACTTATCATCTATATATAATGGATCAATGAATAATGGTCATGAATAGTGATCCGTTATAAAAACTCTATGTATTCTCTATTAATGGTACCTAAAGGGAAATCATAATTGCCCCTTGAACTAATCAATATTTACAATTACTACCATCAAGTAATTGTCGGGGACTAGTTATGTCATATTGGTAATGTTACCAAATGATCCGTAAGGCCACATCAACGGGTTATTTCTAAAATTCTCCCACTTGGCCGAGTGATCATTTGTGATAAGTATAAGTAAGTTTGGCCAAGTTAAAACATTAATCAATGTTTCAAATTGAAATTGCAACAGAAAAATACAGTCATTGAGTTATTGTCAACTCAAGACCCCCATTAATCATGCTACAACCCCAAATCAAAACATACATAAATTTAAGACCAAAATGACTGAGGTAAGCCCTTTGAAATTAATTTGTATAATTCTTGTCTATACGTCATCAGGTGCACATACGTATTTATAGACAAACAAAATTGTGTAATTGAGGAAAAATAATAACTAATCATTCATATGTACGATATGCTATTATGTAAGGCCTTTAGTAAAACCCGTCTTTATTATGAGCTCTTAAAAAGACTTTGGGTGTAGACCTTAGTTATCGGATCCGCAAGCATATCATGAATGTAAATGTATTCGATACAAGTATTTAGGTTCCTCTTCTTGTTCATAAACGAACAATAATTTTGTATCGAAGTTTAATGCAGCACCTCTCGAACTGTTACTGTTCGAGGAAATAAGGTAGCTGACTTTTCACAGTAAGTCTTCAATATAGTATTTATATGGAGTTAATAAGTTTATGAGTCCACTGATAAAATTTCAACAACATTTAGTGACAATTGCGTTGTTAATTAACAACATATTATGTCATTATAATTTAGGTTGTTGTTAACAGTTTCTCATGACTCCTCCATGAGATAGATTTGTCCGCAGACATAAGGAATTACCCCAAATTGACTTTTAGTTTCTTTTGAACATCATAAAATCAAGGTAAGAATAATCAACATGTTCTTATAGTCTTTCTCGTTTCTTAAAGATAATGTAAGATGCTTCACAATAATCTAGAGTGATCTAATGTTCATCAATGTGAGCTGTAACACCCCAACCCAGAAGGGCTGACGTGTCACAATAACAGTGGTATCATAAACAAAAGTCACAATTCCATTTATTTATTTGATAAGGATACAACCACACGACAACTAAACTTAATATTAATATACAAACGGAGACATTTGACTTGATTAACTAACATCTTCAGATCTATTCCTAGGCTTTATTCTTCTCTCTTTACCCCGCCCGAAATAACCTGTGAACCTGTATATACAAAAAGTTTACGGAATGAGCCAAATGCTCAGTACGGAATAATAGGCTCAAATAACAAATAATGCTTTATATGAAATGTTATTCGGATGAAACTTTATGTTAAAATGATGTTGCAAGTAACGTAATTTCATAATCATATCATACGGATGTACCCATGAGCCAAACTTAAAATGTGACAATACACAGGTAGCTACTCCTGCATAATTATCACACGAGATGGCGAGTTGGCATACCCGCTATCCACCTCCTTAACTTAAATCCTAGGATCGATCCATACGCCTCCTGGTAGCTTTGTACCTCACTTGTACCTAGGGACGCCGTGAACTGATCTCTCCGTCACGGATGGAGCACATGATGTTGATGCCGCAACAACATGCTCGTGGGACACTCCACGAGAAGCGACACTCAGGGTATCAGAGTACAAATGGTCTTATTTACATAACTTATCAAAATATTTTTCATAACAAGACGTAACATATATTGGAACATGCGATAATGAGTACAACTAACATAATACTATCGCATGACATGCAAGCTAAATCCAAAGTTGTGATTAGAATAGGAATTCAACAGACTATCAAATGAATCGATAATCGAAGACGTGAGGAGATTTAAAAGATATATGAATTTAATGGTTTTATAACAATTTGAATATGAAGCAATAGGGAGTGAGGGTAAAGATCCGTACCTTAATAATTCCAAAGTGATGCTACCTTGTGATAATATTTCAGATTTATACGGACAGAGTTTAGACTACTGATTAGTCTTTTAACCTAATTTAAATAATATGCACACAAATTAGGTTAGTAACTTAATACAGCATTTACGATAACTCACGAGATTCAAATCCTCCCAATAAATGACAAAGTGCGATACTTAAACATCCATCGGATTCACAACTAATGACAAAGTGAAATCACTTAAACATCCATCGGATTCACAACGAATGACAAAGTGCAAACACTTAAACATCCATCGGAATCACAACTAATGACAAAGTGAAATTACTTAAACATCCATCGGAATCACGACTAATGACAAAGCATAACCCAAATTTGAGCAGCACTTAAACATCCATTGGGTATTTTGATCGATCGGACAAATGAATCGTAATAGCGATCGAGTTAATACCCTGATTGTGGCGTCGATTAGTGATCCGTGTGTGTTAATTGTGATAAACAGAGCATAACTCGGTGTATTTTGTGAATTTTTACGTCGAACTGAAGCCAGGAATCAAGTCCCAGGCCCCTGTATTTATACCTGAAATTGACATCTCCCGCGTGTCGCGGAATATGTCCCTGGGTCTGTCGCGACTCGCCTGGGGTACCAACGTAGAGTAGGGTAGGCTTGTCACTAGTATAGGCCTGCTGAGTCGACGTTTCGTAAATTCTCAATTTAGACAACGCATTTTTAGAGATAATCATTAGTTAGGGTTTACCCCCCTTAAGTTTTAGGGGCCCTAATCCTGATTCCAAATATTCTGAAAATTTTAGGGATTTAGGCAGAATCACTTGGGTGTCTTAATTAGGGTTTCCTATTGGATAATTTATAAATAATAATAATAGTTTTGGTTGATATACAGAAGGATGGATCATAAGATAAATGTTTAGTTTATTCTAAATTATTATTATTCTTTTATTTCTAGAATAATGATTTTAAATTTATGGTCATTACATGAGCAATATCTAAACGAGTATAGACTTGAACCTTCATAAGGCTTATAATTAATGAACCATAAGGAAGTAATCTCATTTATCATTTTATCCTCTTAATGAGAGCAATATTGTTTGTTACATATGTAAGGACCCACTTTAGAGTAAAGCTTATGGCACGAAACTAATACCCCAATGGGTCTATCTCGGTATATTTTGATATCTCTCACGTAAGTGGTATTTCCGAGATTCATTATATCAAAATATGTGTGAGAAATTATTTGACTTATGTAACATATATTTATCAAAAGAGTGTCATCTATATAAGGACAAGTTTACATTAGTTGCTCCCACTCATCCTGAGGTTGGTACACATAAATCCACATAATTCGTGATGAAAAGAATTGCATTAAGATTTCGTCACATTTTGATGTTTGCTTCAACCCATATATGGATTTCATCGACTTAGAAACTAAGTGTTCTTGACCTTTCAGTTTAGAACTTTCAGGTTGTTTTGAACATGTAAGTCTTTGTTTAGGGAAATTTGTTTTAATATCCATTTAATGTAGCTACAAAAGATTATAAGCTACTAGAACAACAATGATCCTCAAAGAAACCTTTTGTAAGAAAGGTAAGATGATTCTTTGATAAATAATTCTCTTCTGAGCATAACCATTAACAATCAATCTTGCTTTTAGTGTCTTAATGTTTGCATTTGGATTTAGGTAATTCAACCAAATCCCAAAGATTTTTTGACACATAAAATCAAATTTGCTAATAACAATTTTTATTCCATTTAGAAAATTGATTGATGCTAATGGCTTAATTAGAAGAGGTAGGATCAGTAAACTTTCTAATATCCATTTCAACTTCAGTCAAGGAGGATACATAATCATCAAAGTTAAACCTGGATGACCTCCGTAGTTGATTATTGGGTTGTATTATGAGTTTCAGTTTTATGGATTAACACTTGATTAAGTTGCTATCACTTTCAAGATTCTAAGTGTGTAAGAGTTGGTGCAGTATGGTGTGCAAGAGGTGTAATCGGAGTAAAATTTAATAGATCTCTTCCCCCCGCCTCTTGCACTTCTGGCAAGTCCTGATAAGGACTTTTACTGCTCCCACTGACTTAGAAATCTTTAACAATTTAGCATGCTTATGGTCAACATTAAAAGACCAATAAATTCTAATAAAGAAACAAATTAATGAATTTACTTATTGTAGTTTCTCTGTTTGAGGATTACAAGTTTGGCAAGAAATCTGAGTGTGCCCACGTCTAAGCAACAATGAAACTTTTGTTAAAGTAGCAGTATATTCTTAAAGAGAAAAGTTGTGAAGGAGCAGTGTCTTGTACAGGAGGTACAAATTGAGGTAACAACAAGTTTTCACTCCCCTACCTGTTGCAACTCTCGCAAATTAAGATTAAGACATTTAATGCTCTCACTAACCTTTTAGATCTCTAGGAATGCTACAAGATAAGTTTCAATGTTGTACGTGCTGTGGGAACATGTCATATATGTTAGACTTGATTTCCTTAATGTCCAGATGTTATAAAAATTTTGAGGGACATATTTAGAAGGAATCATAGTATATATAAATTAATTTCTTTAATACCTTTATTCATATAAGACATATTAAATACAAGTAAATATTATGATAAATGAATTATGTCTGAATATTCCACTTTGGGATAAGTTCCAATGAAATATAACTTCTAATGGAACTTAATTTATTCCCTTAGCCATTTAAATATTAAGGCTTATAACACATGCTCATAAGTCACTAAGAATGAGATTTGATAATATTTCATCCTTCATTAACCTAGTCATGATTTCTCATGAAATTTGGTCTTAATGGATGGAATTTCTAAGTCTCATTTTTCTTTTATTAAATTTTCATTTTCATGATAACAAAAGGTTGTGAAAAAGTGTAGCATCATCTAGTTATATCTTATAAGGTCTCTATCCAGATTGAGATGACAAATAATATGAAAGTTTAAGGTAAGAGTGACTTTGTTTTAACCATGCAAACCTCACAACTGTCATAATGCAGCTTTTATATTGATACTAAATTCTGAATAATCTACAGATATATAAGGTATCATAAAGCCCAATTATAAAACAGTTTATTATGGTTCTTATAGTCTTAACATAAAATTTTGCCACTAACTCTCATATTAATTATTTGTTGATTTCTGGTAAGGAAACACATAGAACTAGAATCAACCGGTCATGTGTTGGTTAGAATATTACCATTAGCAGACTTAAATATCATAAATATCTTACTACTTATCTTAGCCAGCTGTTTCATTGAATTATGGATAGTCTCGATGCTCATGCCTAGTTTAATGGCATAAACTTGCTGTGAGACTTTCCTTTGAAGAAACTTATAGCTGGAAGTAGTAGTTGTACACTATCTCTGAATCTTAAAAGTATCCTCCTTTTAGGTTTAGTGGCGGTGAGATGAACAACATCTAATTTTTCAGTTTCATGCATTCCTTTTCCTGTACATATGTTGCTAATCAACACACTCATTTTCCTTTGGTACTCTTGAGTGTTATAGTTGATTCTTAAGGAAACTTATGGTATTAGTGGAAAAGTTATATGTAATGCACTGGAAAAGTGTAATGATTTCCATATGTAAACCTTTAAATTATGGGTCATGGTATTGTACATTATGATGTATTCACATATGCTATAAACTTTATAGTAAGAATCTAGAGTAATGCATGCGTCTTAGGAGTTATTTTGATTCTTCCAAAGAAAACAAATTAGTCTTAGGAAATTTAGAATCTAGAATAGCTCCCATGATAGCAATAATGAAATGAGTTCTTGATTATCATAAGAGATATAATGGTTGACTTATCCCGCTAGTCATGCTCTAGTTTTCTTCTGTAATACTTTTTATCAGAAAAGAGCAGTAGGATTATCATATCTTAAGAAATAATCAACAATCCAACAAGAGCAAATTTTGTAGAAACTCTTTAGTAAGCAAAACATTTTAGGTTTTGAAATTAGAGTGGATAAAATAGACGAGATACAAACCTAAGAAGAAACTTGGAGTGATTTACATTATGGGGTAATCAAGTAAGGAAGACACGAATTATTATATTGAAGATATAGTCTACTATAACACCAAAATAACAGACTAATTTAAGGTTGTACCTGAATTTTGGCTTCGCTTTGGCTTTGACCAAAATTCAGACATTATGAACGTACATAAATAACAGATGGTCTTGATGTTCTAAATAAATTTGGCTTCACTTTGGCTTTGACCAAAATTCATGTATTATGAACATACGTAAATAAAAACCAACTTAATGTTCTGCCTAAACTTTGGCTTCGCTTTGGCTTTGACCAAATTTCAGGCATAATGAACGATATAAATAAGGACCGTCTTTAGTGTTCTACATGAACTCTGGCTTCGCTTTGTCTTTGACCAAAATTCATATATTATGAACACACATAAATATAGACTGTCTCAATGTTCTACATGAACTTTGGCTTCGCTTTGACTTTGACCAAAATTCATGTATCATGATGAACATACATACACAATAAGGTAAAGCACATAAATATAACATAACACCTTTGGGCCAGAAATGAAATATTTATGTAAATTATGCTAATACAAATAATTACATGAGATGGCATAACTAAAGCTTCAATGTTTAATCAAATGATATCCCGTTGGTTCAATCATCGATCATTGAAGTTCGCCATTTAACTTGCATACTTAAGTTGGACCATTCACAAGTTAGTCCCATATTAGAGCAAAAATAAGTAAATAAAAGAATGTATATTAAAATTCATATAATTTTCTTTAAATAGTAGAAAATTAACTGACAACGAATTGGTTGCTTAGATTTAGTTTGGTAATAAGCCATAAAGATAAGCCATAAAGTAACCTTGAAATATAAATGGCTTCATAAAACCAAATCCATTTAAAACCAATGTATCTAATGATGTTGATCAGCACGAAGAAGCTAATTATAAAATATGTCAACTTAGAATATTCATGAATAGACAAAATAAATTTACTAGAGTAAATAATTCCATTCAATTTTCCTCATGATAACATCACATCAATTTATAATGGACAATAGCTTGAATTCATTAATTATAATTTATAAGACAACATGTCAATTCACATTCTAAGAAAGGAGTTCGAATGTTAATGAATATTAAGATAGGAGAAATAAGTGGCAAAGCCATGATAACAATAATTATCAATGTATCATAGAAGGAAATATGAACTCAAAAGACACATACCACTTTTAAGATAATAATGGCATCGAAACCCAAGCATTTAGAATTCCAAAGTAAATGCATATTCATTTCAAAAAAGTAATCCATCAATTTTGTTTTGAATTACATAAATAATGATACCGTAAATCGATTTTTGAATCAGCGATTCATCGATTAGCTTTTGCTTAACTTAGTTGAATTTCGCAAATCAAATTAGATGACTGAATGATATAATCAACATAGCTCTGATACCACATGTTGATTATATATATAAACATGGGTTAAAAACATAGAACCCTAATCATGTTTATTCAATCATAATCTAAATATAAATACCAAAATAGAGATACTTACTTGTAGGGATGATTATCTTTGAGAATAAAGATGAAGCCATGATTCCCGTTATGGTACCTTGTGTTGATGGATCACACTAGAGAATTTTGTAATGGTGTTCTACTAGAGTTTTTGATCACCACTTATCATCTATATATAATGGATCAATGAATAATGGTCATGAATAGTGATCCGTTATAAAAACTCTATGTATTCTCTATTAATGGTACCTAAAGGGAAATCATAATTGCCCCTTGAACTAATCAATATTTACAATTACTACCATCAAGTAATTGTCGGGGACTAGTTATGTCATATTGGTAATGTTACCAAATGATCCGTAAGGCCACATCAACGGGTTATTTCTAACAGGGATCTCTCCAACGAAAGCATTCATTGACAGGTCGAGTGCAATCAGTTTCTTGAGATCGGTTAGTTCATCAGGGATTTTTCCTGTTAGATTGTTGCTTGATAAATTGATAATCTTCAAAAATCCTAGAGTCTTGCTAAATTCATGTAAACTTCCTTGCCACTTGATCATGGCACGATCAACATACTCACTTTTATCGATGAAGGTAAAGTCAAAATAGTGCACATTCTGATGTGGGAATCCATCCCGACCCATCGAAGTGATATTATTGAGACATGAGGGGATGGCTCCGTTGAGATTGTTCATTGACAAGTCTAGAATTTGTAAGTTTGCTAATTGATATAATTGTGAAGGGATGGTTCCAAAGAAGTTATTTGATGTTAGGCTGAGCACATACAACTCCGATAAGCTTTCCCCTATCCAAAACGGTACGTAACCAGAAAACTTGTTGGCCCCCAATTCTAAAAACATTAGCTCGGCGCAATTCTTTAAACACGAGGGCAGTTCTCCTGAGAAGCTATTGTTGTATAGATACAAGACCTCGAGGTTGATCAAATACTTGATAGAAGAAGGAAGCCTTCCAGATAAGTTGTTATATCCTAGACTAAGAAGTCTTAGTCCTTCAAAATACTTATTGTTCCATTCAACTGATTGTTAGAAAGGTCTAAAGATTGTAGGGATGAAAACTTTTGGATATCATTGGACAATGACCCTGTGAAATGGCTACTTGAAGCATACAATCGTCGCAACATAAGTGAGGTGCATCCGGACAAGTGGTTTAAAAAAATAGGAAATTTGACAGGCACAGAGTTTCTATCAAAATACAAAGACGTCAAACTACAGAGATTTCCAAGATATTTTGGAATACTATCTAACTTGTTGCGAGAGAGATAAAGATGTACAAGTCTATTGCTTGTTAACGGGAACAACCAATGATACATGGACGAGTTGAGATTGTTTTCTATGAGCGAAAGGGTAACAATAGACGACGAAGAGTTGTCAGATGAATAAGTGTATGGATGCTTGACTTGTGAGAGGTCACATCCTTCTAAACTTAAGTATAACAACTTTTTAAGACTTAGAATCTCATTTACCCAGTTATCTACCTTGCCCAAGGAGGTACCTGACATATCAAGGCCCTCCAAATGAGACAAATGAGACAACCAATCTAGATTCTCAATTGTACAACCATTGAGAGATTCAAGTGAAAGATCTTGCAAGTTCGCGAGGTTTTGAAATTCCGAAGGAATTGTTCCAGTAAAATCATTCAAACCAAGGTAAAGATACCTTAACTGAGTCATGGAACCAATGAATATGGGTACGGTTCCCGTAAAATTATTGTTAGAAAGGTCAAGATACTTTAAACGCGTCATGGAACCAATGAACATGGGAATGGTTCCATTGAAAAGATTTCCGTAAAGGTCAAGATGATTCAAGTAGCTTAAGTTAAGCAACGAAGGGCTAATCTTACCTCTTAGAAGTCCAACGCTCAAATCAAGAATTGTGACATGACCAGTTTTGTCATTGCACGTGACTCCACTCCAGTTACAACAATCATTGGCTACTTCTTTAGATGTCCATGTAGAGAAAAGGGCGTCAGGGTCTTGATGAATGTATGATTTGAAATGAAGAAGAGCATGTCTCTCTTTATCGATGCACTTATAATTATCAACTTGGTGGCTAAGTGAAGTAGCGGTTGTAGTCTTAAACCATACAAACACAAGGACTAGAGAAACAACAAAGAAAACACGACGAATGAAAGGTTTATGGCAAATATTATCTTCCATAATGCGGTATAAAACCGTGTTGATCTTTTGTAATGGATATATCAACATATATGCCTAGCTTTATAGACACTTTAAGTTTAGAGTATGTGTTGATATTTTCAAATAAGTTGACTTTCTTTTGATTTTCATGTCCACTTGTGTCGACAATTTGTGTGGAGTGTGGACTAAATTATATGTCACATATTGGACGACTATTTAAGTTTTGGCAATTTGTACATATTAGATATTTTTTTCCAAACCGAATTGCATGAATATATATTGTGTGAAGCAATATATATATATATATATATATATATATATATATATATATATATATATATATATATATATATAGGGTAAGGTTCCAGCGTGAACAACCTCCCAAGAGTGAACTGCGTGAACAAATCTTGACCGCTGATTAATATGATCTTCATTATTTAAAGGGGTGGCATGATTGTAATTAATAGGTTAGATTTTATTGTTTTATTAAAATTAAAAGGGTAGAAGTGTAATTATATTATTTTGCTTATTTAAAACTAGGAAAGAAAATTATTTCCAATAATAAGAGAGTAAATCCCGTAAATATACCATGTATTATACACATGTGTACTATCGTGTTGGAATGTATAGAACAGTAGAACACAGCAGTACACATGTGTACTACGGAGCTAAGACAACAATGTTGCGGGTCACATGTGTACTATACCATGTATTATACACATGTGTACTATCGTGTTGGAATGTATAAAACACAGCAGTACACATGTGTACTACGGAGCTAAGAGTTATACACAATAAAAAAGATGACTGAAAACTCTAGTTCAACCAAAAAAAGACAAACTATAATTCGAATCTTGCTACTGTGACAAAAAACAATGACAATATTAAAATAAGTTAAGATTATCCTAACATATTTAAACTAAGTAATTGTTTTGTAGATGTCGAAAATTTTGGTAACCGATGATGATTTAAATATGTTAGGATTTTGAAATTAGTAAGACAATAATTTAAATTCAATATTTATATAAAGTTACAATCTTACCCTTGTTAAATGTATATGGAATCAATGGTTCAGATTAGTTCACACGGTTCACTCTTGAAAATTTGTTCACGTTTGAACCTAATCCTATATATATAATAATAATGATAATAAAAAAACTTAAAGGGATAAAAGTTGGTGAAATCAAAGACTCGTAAATCATAAGTCTTCACAATTTTTTTAGTAAACTACACGATATTCGTTGGTTTACCAAAATTTTGAATTTGCTCTGTCGTTTTTTAAAAGTACACAAATAGTTCATATGATTTGCAATTTGTAACGCATTTAATTCTCGGTTTTTTTTTTTTTTCCAAAAATACATGGATGGTTCTTATGGTTTGCATTTTTTAACACATTTTGTCCCTAACTTAGACCTACTAAAACCTTTAGGGTATGTTTGGTATAGGGGTAATGGATTGAACGAAGTAATGAAATGGACGAGATAATGGAATGGACGAGGGAATGCAATGGATCATTACCAATCCATGTCATGTTTAGTTACCATGTGTGAATGGAATGACATATTATTGTGTATTGTTTGGTAGGCAAGAAAAACGGAGTAATAAAATCAGCAGTGAGTGGTGGTGGTGGTGGTAGTGATTGTGGGTGGTTATAGGTGGCGGTGGTGGGAGTTGGCGACGGCGATGGGTGGTGGTGGTGGCGGCGAGTGGCGATGCGGCGGTGACGACGAGTGGTGGTGACAACAAGGTGGTCATTGGTGGTGGGTGGCAGCAGAGGTGGCGGTGGGTGGCGACAGCGACGACGGTTGGTGGTGGTGGTGGCGTCGACGATAGTGGTGGGCGGCGGCGGCAAATGGCATTGGCAGTTGGTCACGGCTGTGGGTGATAACGGTTGTGAGTGGGTGGCGGCGGCGACGGTGGCTGTCTGGGTGAGGTGGTGGCGGGTGGCGGCGATGGCGTCGGTGGTGGGTGGTGGTGGGTTGTGGTGTTGTTGATGAATGGTGCAATAGGGGATGGAATGGAAAAAAACATAGGGTGGAAGGAATGATTTTGAGGGAATGGAATGTCTTTTGGAATGTGTGATTCCATTCCATTGACCAACCAAACACTTTTTTCTTCATTTCCTCGTAATCATCCATTCTATTCCTCCTCTCATTCTTACATACCAAACACTACCTTAAATTTATTAATTGGAGATTAAATATGTTACAAAGTACAAATCACATGTATTTGTGTCAAACCATAAAGACTAAAATATG
Source organism: Helianthus tuberosus (assembly GCA_030545235.1). NCBI lineage: Eukaryota > Viridiplantae > Streptophyta > Magnoliopsida > Asterales > Asteraceae > Helianthus > Helianthus tuberosus. The sequence continues at coordinate 6,759,201 of CM060359.1, forward strand.
AGTTTATCTTTAACTTTATCCATAGAACCATGTTACAATTTCTAGAGTATTTATTTAACATATATACAAAGACCATGGCAGGGAATAGTGTTTCTCTGCCAGTGGTCGAAATAGGCGGCCGACACTTTTCTATTGTACCAACCAGTTTATTATTTTATATCCATTTTAAAATTACGGTTTTGCCCCCAGTTTAAAATTACGTTTTTCTCCCAACTTAAAAATATAATAACCCTTTAGCCAGCAGCTAAAAATTACGATTTTGCCCTCGGTTCAAAAATTACGATTTTACCCTCAGCTTTTTATTTTATACCCGCTTTAAAATTACGGTTTTGCCCCCAGTTTAAAATTACGTCTTCACCCCAGTTCAAAATAAAATTATGCTTTTGCCCACAGCTCAAAATTACCATTTTTCCCTCGGTTCAAAATTACGATTTCACCCTCAGTTTAAAAGTACTTTTTTGCCTCCAGCTAAAAATAAAATTATGGTTTTCCCTACCTCAAAATTACGCTTTTACCCTCGGTGCAAAATTATGATTTTCCCCCGGTTCAAAATAAAAATATGACGTTACACCCAACTAAACCGAAAATAAGATTTCGCCCTCGGTAAAAAATTACCCTTTTACCCTCAGGCAAAATTACGTTTTCGCCCCCGGTTCAAAATAAAATTTTGTCCCCCCTGTGACAACTGGCACGAAACCGGTAATTTCCGTACACTTTAACTATTAGTTAATGACTGCAATTATGTGCTTAATTGTCAGCAATGTCTGAACACATATTAAACAAGTGAATTCATGCACGTTGTATACTACAAAATATTGCTTTATGCAAAAACGAGAGCGTTGCGTCAGAAATACTAGTAAACTCACCGGTAAGACACACTGTGTCAACAAAACTGCAGAAAGCAGTCAGACATTAAAATTGGAGCCTAGGTGTAGGTCCAACGACAAGAATACATTAAAACCCAATAGTACATACAAGGGTTTAATATATAGACATTACGGAAGCTAAAATACGCACTAAAAAGCACCCGAAACGCACTTTAAGTGCAGAATTTTATATAATTCAGCTCTATTTTAACAACATAAATATCATACAGAAATTTCGATTTGTCATCCAGAATACTTCCCTAAGTGTCGGGAATCGAAAGTGCTACAAAAAGGTACTTAAAAGACACTAAAAAGTGTAATTTAGCACTTTTAACGAAACGGTATATAACCGAACAACCGGACTTTTCCCGGAACACCAAAATAATGCTAGAAGCATTGTTTTTATTTTTCTAAGCTAGTTAGGGTCCCCGAACACCCTAACACACCATATATTATATAACACACTTAAATAACCAATTATCAACTAAACTTCTAACTAGTTTAAGTAACTAACATTTAAGATGGAACTAGGACCCCCCCCCCCCCATAACCGGTTGTGTGAGAGTGGGGGACACCCCATGATTTCTTTCATTTGTTTATTTGATATGCTTTGTACAATTGAGACATAAGGACCAAGGGGTAAGAGATGTTGGAAGAACTTGTTATAAGACCCTTGGATCATCCTCATTCTCATCACAACTCAACACACACACACACCTCTCTCCCTCTCCCTCCCTTGCTCTCGGCAGCCACCTCCACCCACCATACAACCACCATCAACCTCCCTTTCAAGCATTTTACATACATACGAAGGTGCAAGGAGTCCAACAACGAAGCTTGGTGCTTTCGGAAGCTCAAGAACCTCTCTAGATTTCTTTTATCCACCACATTTATACCTTGTTTCTTCCCTAGCCTTGAGCTAGTAGTAAGTGTTTCTAATCACCATCTTGATCTTGTTTATGATGGTTAATAGGTGATTTAATGGTTAAAAATTATGAACACTAAAGAACATAACATAAAGTCTTGAACATAAGTGATTAATGGTGGATAAAGAGTAGATATGTGTGTAAACCATGTGAATCTTGTCTAGTTGTGATTATTTGATGTTGTTTGTTAGTAGAAGTGGGATGGATCATCATCTAACCATACTAGATTATGTTCAAGAACATGAACTAGTAGTAAGTTAGTGTTAAAATTATAAAAGATGATGAACCCTTCCACTCATGAAACTTGAACTTGAGTAAATGAAAATTTTCTTGTAAAATAAGGTTCTAAACTAGTAGATCTAAAGATCTACAAATGTTTTTTCGGAAGAACCAAGTGAAAGATGCAAGTCTTGTTAAAACCCATATATTTTATGAACTAGAGGTATTTTTGGCAAATAAACAAATGTGTAAACACTTGTGTAACAAGAAAATTTAACAAAGAAATGTTTTGTAAATCTTGACTAGAAGTTGTGAAACTTCATGTTCTTTAAAAATAAAGTTTTTAAGAAACTAATTTTATTTTTAAAGATAACAAGACCTACTAAATCCGCTAGTGATTTACTATATATTTTTACAAACTTTCAGGTTCATAAGTTGTGGTATATGCTTGTTTTGACAAGTTTGGTAATTAAAGATTGTGTTGTTGATATTGTTGATGATTTAAAAGAAAATAAACACATGTTTTGAAAACATGGGAAACCTCCATTTTTAGGGGAAACTCTGTCAAAATTTTTATAAATTTTGACACTTAGAAAAATATAAGTTTTTGAGAAACTTATTCCCTAAAAATGTATTTAAAAATATTACCAAGGTTTTCCTAATTTTTGGTGATAAGAAATGAGGATTTCTTCAAGAATAAAAATGGATGTTAAGTATGTATATTATTGAAAAAAAATATATATTATTTGATCACCAACTTTTGTGCTAAGTGTATATAGTATGTGTTATACGTGCTAGTGTATTAAGACTTAAAAATACACTAAATACTCATGAGAAGTAAAAGCACAAAGATACACATACGACATACAAGATACATAATTCGGGTGCAAAGTGCAAAACACGAGATACTTATATTAATTTTGAGAAAATAATATAAGTAAGATACTTAGTTAAAAATATAAAATATTTTTTTTAACACAACAATACAAATATAAAAAAGAGTGACTGTACTTGTGCGACGCAAGTCTAGTGACTAACGTTAAGAAAACGCGTATAGGTCACGACGTTAATTAAGCAAATCCGGTGAAGTTTACGACGCAAGGAACGCAAAGTTGTGAGTTCATGCTTCCCCCTTTTCTCTTAACTGTTTTCAGTTTTATAACTTCGGGGGTGAAATACATGTACAAATAACACAATGTTTATAAATGGTATGATAACAAGAAGCACACTTGGTGAGAACGAGTACCAAGTGTGAAGAGATATAAGAATACAAGAAGCGCACTTGGTGAGGACGTGTACCAAGTATGATGCGCTATGAGAAATGATACGAGAAATCGTGTCACGAATAGGGTACATAAGCACCATTAATCAACAATATACCTAGACCGCAGAACAAAAGGTTAGATCTAGCGGGTGCCGAGCAGCCACACTCTCGGTGAGGGTGAGTATCGAGTAGTGCTTTTGTGTCTCAGAATATGCCAACTAGAAAAATGCCTAAGGTTTGGTGACTTCCTATGTCGTGTCACATGTTAATGGCCTTGCAACCCATTAACAATCCTGATACTTACATGAATACTTTTTTTACATAAAATTCATATCATACTAAAACTTGATTTATACTTGAAGTACGTGGGGTACTCAAGAAAACTTGATTTATACTTGAGTACGTGGGGTACTCAAGAAAACTTAAATTATACATGAGTACGTGGTGTACACATGAATACTTGATTTATATATGAAAACTTGATTTATACATGACACAAACTATGTTTTCATACAAAGTATACAAACGTGAAATACAAAAACTGCATGAATTCACACCAACATTATGTTGACGTTTTTCCAAAACTCACATGTATTTCAGGTAACTAGGATGGATGTGCGCGCGGTCTTGCTTATGCTCTTGGATGTCGCTTATGTTTATCTTTAAATAAAGTTGTAAACTTTTTAAGACAATGTTTTATGCTACTTAGCGATGTAAACGCTAAACTTATGTTTTCAAATTATGGTATTTGATGTTATTTTTACGAGCATGTAGCATGTTTACCTTTCGTATGCAATGAGAACCTTTCATGATCACACCTCGTGCTTCCGCCGCAGAAAGGGGTGTGACAGATTGGTATCAGAGCTGCGATTGTAGTGAAACAAGATTCCTTCTCGAGTCTAGTCTACAATCTCTAGGATCCTTTCACAAAAACAAATTTTCAAAGAGTTTTCATTGCATAAAACGTCCCGCGACATCCACTACCTGAAACTAGTTACAAGAGTCTAGAAAAGACACTACGAGACTTAGAGTGCACTTGAGTAGCACCTGTTGTTGACTAGAAATTACTTGCAATTATGTGTGATAATTAGCATATACTAGAAGTAAAATGTCACAAGTATACGTGACTTTACCTGAAAGCGATGGCCCATCTGAAGGAAGAAATACGTGGATGAAACAAACTGTGCGGACTGTGCAAGGAGTTACGTAATTATGGATGCATACATAATTATGGGATTCAGTGCACAGAAACCACCGCAAGTCTTGTCACGTATAGATTCCCTTAGTGCTAGCCTACTAAGTACTCTGCTAGAGTAATAATTGTTTGATGTCACTTATGTGGTACATACCTGTGAATATATATGCTACTACTGTCTAGTATGACGATATCAAACAAATGTTTAACCCTGTTGTGTTATGTTCTGTCAGAACATGGCACCCAGGAAAGCTGTGAATGCTCGCAATGATGATCAACCTCCTCCTCCCCCACTGCCAAGAACTGCTGATGAGTTGAACGCTCTACTAGAAGAAAGGATCTCCGCTGCTATCGCCCAGTACGAGGCGAACCGTACTCAAGACAGTGGAGGACCAAGCAATGCTAGACGTAACGGGCATGGAGATTCGTCTGGAGGAAACGCAGCTCAAGGGTACACTTTCAAGCAGTTCCTCGACTGCAAGCCGATGAACTATGACGGCACAGGAGGTGCAGTAGCATTTGTACGCTGGACGGAAAAGACTGAAGCTACTATCCGCATGAGCAAGTGTACCACGGATCAGCAAGTCACTTTTGCTACTGGATTGTTTGTCGATGAAGCTCTGACTTGGTGGAACTTGCAAGCCCAAACTTTGGGTGATGATGCCGCTTATGGCCTAACTTGGGATGAACTGAAGGAAAGAATGAGAGAGAAGTATTGCTCTCGTGCGGAACTCCAAAGGCTGGAAACGGAGTTCTGGCACTTGACCATGGTAGGTGCTGACATTAATGGTTATACTCGAAGGTTCCACGATCTGTCTAGAGTGCTTCCCTACATGGTGACTCCCGAATTCAAGCGCGTTGAATGCTACATTTGGGGACTGGCCCCAGAGTTTTGCGGCATGGTAACTTCGGCCAAACCTCAAACAATCACCGAGGCTGTAACTCTGGCTGTCAGCCTTACTGAAGATTGTGTTCGTATGAAGAAGTTATCACTGAACCCCACTGAAAAGACCGAGATGCATGCCGAGTCGTCCGGTGACAAAAAGAGAAAGCATACAAGTTTGAACCAAGCAACTCACAACAACACGGGTTTCAGCAAGAGGTGCGACACTAACCCGCCTCAGGTGACGAAAACCCTTGCAACCAAAGGATACCAAGGCGCCATGCCTAAATGCCAGAAATGTAAGTATCACCATGAAGGAGCTTGTCGCATTCCAAGGTGCGACAAATGTGGTAGGTTGGGTCATCAAGCAGAAGACTGTTGGGGAAAAGGTAAGAACCGGAATGGAAATGGTGCTGGTAACAAGAATGGTAACGGGAAGGGGCGGAACCAAGGATGCTTCAGATGTGGAAGCAATGATCATTTCATGAAGGACTGCCCAGAGGGAAACAATGCTCAGGCTCGAGCATTTGTGATTGGAGCAAAGAACGCACGTGAGGACCCTAATGTGGTCACCGGTACGTTCCTCATTAACAATCACTTTGCATCCATATTATTTGACACTGGCGCCGATTATAGCTTCATGTCTGTGGAATTTAAACGCATGCTTGGAATAGAATCTAGTAGATTAGAAATTCCTTATTCCATAGAACTAGCCAATGGTAAACTTGTTGAATCGGGCAAAGTCGTTAGAGGCTGCTCATTAGAACTTGGTGAACGAAATTTAAGCATCGACCTCTTACCTATTCAATTGGGTAGTTTCGATGTAGTAGTCGGCATGGACTGGTTGTCCAAGAACAAAGCTGAAGTTATTTGTCACGAGAAAATCATTCGCATCCCTTTGGCGAATGATGAAACTCTCATCGTGCATGGAGAAAAACGAGACGCACCTCTTCGAATCATCAGTTGTATGAAGGCACAGGAGTGCTTAAGGAAAGGATGTGTTGCCTTCCTTGCACACGTGGTAGATAAGAAGGCTGAGGAGCCGAAACTCGAAGACATTCCTGTGGTGAAGGAATTTCCAGATGTTTTTCCCGAAGATCTGCCAGGACTACCTCCGCAACGACAAGTCGAATTCCGTATAGACTTGGTTCCAGGTGCCGCTCCTGTAGCCAAGGCACCCTATCGGCTTGCACCATCCTAAATGCAAGAATTGTCTACACAACTTCAGGAGTTGTTGGATAAAGGATTTATAAGGCCAAGCTTCTCGCCCTGGGGAGCTCCAGTATTATTCGTGAAGAAGAAGGATGGAACACTGTGGATGTGTATCGATTATAGGGAACTGAACAAGCTCACTATCAAGAATCGGTACCCACTACCGAGGATTGATGACTTATTTGATCAACTGCAAGGATCAAGCTACTATTCCAAGATCGACCTTCGATCTGGATACCATCAGCTGAGAATCCAAGAGGAAAGCGTACCAAAGACTGCATTCAGAACACGCTATGGGCACTACGAGTTTCTTGTGATGCCATTCGGGCTGACGAATGCACCAGCGGTCTTTATGGATCTGATGAACCGCGTATGCAAACCATATCTCGATAAATTTGTGATTGTATTTATCGATGATATCCTGATTTACTCGAGAACGAAAGAAGAGCACGAGCAACATCTCAGAACCATCTTGGAACTACTGAAGAAAGAGAAGCTTTATGCAAAGTTCTCGAAATGCGAATTCTGGATTCGCGAAGTACAATTTCTTAGTCACGTTGTGAATGAGAAGGGCATTCATGTAGACCCGTCCAAGATAGAAGCAATAAAGAATTGGGAAGCTCCCAAGACCCCAACTGAAGTTCGACAATTTTTGGGCTTAGCGGGCTATTATCGGCGATTCATCGAGAATTTCTCAAAGATAGCTCAACCGCTAACGACCCTTACGCAGAAAGACAAGAAGTACGACTGGGGTGTTAAACAAGAAGAAGCCTTCCAGCTACTTAAAAACAAGCTATGCGATGCACCGATACTATCATTACCCGAAGGCACTGATGACTTCGTGGTATACTGCGACGCCTCACGACAGGGTTTGGGTTGCGTGCTCATGCAACGCCAGAAAGTCATCGCATACGCTTCGAGACAATTGAAGGTACATGAAAGAAACTACACCACTCACGACCTGGAGCTGGGAGCGGTGGTTTTCGCCTTGAAGATCTGGCGACATTATTTATATGGTACTCGATGTACAATTTTCACAGATCACAAAAGCTTACAACACATATTTGATCAGAAGGAATAGAATATGCGCTAGCGGCGATGGGTCGAGCTGCTAAATGATTACGACTGTGAGATCAAGTACCATCCTGGAAAGGCAAACGTTGTAGCGGACGCGTTGAGCCGAAAAGAAAGGGTTAAGACTCTAAGGGTTCGAGCATTGGAAATGACTATTCGAACGAACCTCACTGCACGCATTCGTGATGCACAACAAGAAGCTCTTAAAGGAGAGAACCGTAAGACTGAATACCTCCGGGGTATGTTGAAATACATGGTGCCAAACGAAGAGGGAGCCTTATACTTCAAGAAGCGTATTTGGGTTCCACTCTATGGTGGCTTACGAGAAGTCATCCTCGATGAAACGCACAAATCGAGATATTCGATCCATCCAGGATCAGACAAAATGTATCAAGACTTGAAAGAATATTATTGGTGGCTGATGTGTGCAAAATGCAACATATAAATTTCATCAATTGTGGCATAAAACTAACCCTTTTTTAGTACTAATGTTGGAAAAAGTGTGCTTTTGTCTTCCTTTTGTATTTTCAGGATTAAATGAGCTCAAATTAACAAAAGAAGCAAAAAGACACCAAAATCTGACATAAATACAAGAAAAGGAAAAAGACGTGACATGCCCGACCCCACGACAGCATCTTCCCAAGCAAAACAAGATAACAGAAGACTGAACACGCCCCGTGCTCAGCCAGCACGGGGGCGTGCCCAAGTGTCAGCAGAAAAGACAAAGTTGAAGAAGCTTCTATTGCCCACCACGGGGCCGTGCTTAGCGGACACGGGGCCGTGGTCAACTATAAGATTCGCACAATCCAGACAAATCTTCATAGTACAAAGATTCTTCTGCACACGGGGTCGTGCTCAGCGGACACGGGGGCGTGGTCAACTAATAAGACAAAGCTGCATTAAATGAAGAAAGAGAGGATGTGGACACGGGGCCGTGCCCGAGCTTCTGTTCAGCCTATAAATAGGAGTGCTTGGCTCAAGCTCAAACCATCCCTTGGCACACCACCTCTCTCACACTTCACCCACCACCCACCACCACCATAACACCATCATCCACCACCATCATCCATTGTCCATCGTAGAGTGTGTGAGTCGTCTCGGGATCCAAGATTGATCGTAAGAGTTCTTGACAATCAAGGCCATGTTTGCCTAAGTCTCTTACATCACTTGGTGAAGACAAAGTGTCTAGTGTAATACTTTTTATTTTTAATCTTTTCGCACTTTTTACTTGGTTTTGTATTAATGACTTTAATAACTAGTTGCTTATGTTGAAGGTGATCTTTCCTTATCGTTTGTCCGTGGTGTCTTGGCATTATTTTACTGTCTATATAAAATAAAAGATTTTCACCATTCATATCTCCACGGTCTATATGGAGGTATGTTGGCTACCTGGTCGGGGGTTAAGGGAACGGTTTGGTAAAGGTGTTGCCATTGTTCAACGTTTAGAGGTCCTGCAATGGACCTGGGTCAAATTTAGTAGGACCTCCTTCAATACTTAACGGTATTGGATGGCGGGGGTCCAAACTCTTTGATCCCCTCATAAGTTAACTACTATTAATACTATAACCCGGCTATTTTGTAAGACCCAGTATATACTACTAGATTTCATAACATAAGACCTTGCATTTCATGCCAAAATTTGGAGTTTACAAAAACTTACAAGACTTGAAAATTAAAACTAGACACAACATTCACATATTGATCCTATGAAACCATATTCAAGACAGAAACTACAATTGTTTACATAGTTTTTAAAAACAAAAGATCAAGTGCGGAAGCGTTGAATTGTGTGTTCGGTTCGACTTGATAGCTTGATCATCATCCTACTACTTGATATACCTGAAAACTGAAATGTTTAACACGAAACATTAATAATGGAGTTCTTATAAATATTACACAACCAAAACTACGTTCGATACGGGTTTGATTGGTTATAAAAACAATTGAAATTATAAAACATTCCTGGGTCTACCGTAACTTACGGTATCACCGTAAGTTACGGTGATCACTTTAGGATTTTGGTTCACCGTAAAACAGGAAAGAACCACCGTACAGCTTTCATCTCTACCGTAAGTTACGGTACCACCGTAACTTACGGTAGTACCTGGAAATCCTTATTTTGCTTGATTTGTTTAATACACTCAAACCCAAATTCTCGATTTTCACTTTTCTAGCACGCCAATACATTAAATTCTCGTATTTCTTATATGTTATATATTAACCAATCATCAAAGAACAATCTATCATATTCCGGAGCATTAATCATGCCTTACTTGATTGTTTGACCCGTTTGAATGCCAGGATTTAGGCATCAAACAAGGTATTTCACAAATCCAAATTCTATCACTTGTTTTGACCCGTTTTACTTGTTTAAGACGCAAAGTCACTTCCGTGACGTATTGGTCTATCTTGTTTACCATGTTTTCAAAACTACAACATAAAACTAACAAATAATTTTTAATGTAACGAAACGATAATTTCGTACCTCTAGAGCACGCCTTTCCCCCGTGAATTCCCTCCGGCTTGTCCGCTTGATGATCCGGACTCTTTGCCTAGAAAATTCAGTTTTACAACTTGTTTAGAACTCTTTTCATGACCATAATCACATCATTATGAGTCATGACTAAATCTGCGTTTTCCTCCTATTCTAACATTTAAATCCTCACTTAGGCATTTCAACGAACACCTAACAAGTCAGATTTTTCTACAATCATTACTAAGTTCATGACTTGCAATTTAACATCTAATTTCACTTTAATTAAGCAATTTGTACACATTTAAACATTCAAATTACTGAATTTCCTCATACCATTCAGCTTTTCACTAGATTAAAAATTCATAATCCTAGTGCTTGTCTAGTCTTTACAATATCATAAATCACCTACAATGGTGATTGTAATTTCTTCAAGTAACATGCAATGATTTTCACAAATAATCATCTAGGGTTTAATCCTAAACAACATATTACTTCAAGATTCATTCATGCATGACATATCTAGGTTCAATTTCAGTTATTCACCATTAACCTAGAATTTATGGTGAATCAAAATATCAAAATTATACATACCTTTTGATCCCTATGACGAGGTGATCACTAATTTGTGTTTAGAATTCGATTTGAAACGGATTTGAGGCTTCAATTTAGTAGATTTTGGTGTAAAGCTAGGGTTTGGAGAATCCCCTGTTCGCCCCTCTTCTCTTGATCGACCAGACACACAATTTTGGTGTGTTTGGTTTGGTTTTGTTACTATTAGTAAATATCTTTCACTTTTGACAAGTTTAAACCCTTAACTATGATTTTTCCTTAAGTTTAAGTATTTTAACCATATTATGAATTATTTCAAGACTTGAATTTAACTAGGTTAAGTTCCTAGTTGGTAAATTCTTGTTTGTTATTTCATTAGAATTTTAATATAAGGATTTATATTTTCGGGGTGTTACAAGTTCACCCCCCTTAAAAGGGTTTCGTCCCCGAAACCGAATTACGTACCAAATAAAGTAGGGTGAAGACGTCGCATCTCTTCTTCGGACTCCCACGTAGTGTCCGAACCTTTCCTATGCTCCCATTTGACTTTAACTTGGTCAATTTGTTTATTTCGTAAATGTTTGACCTTTCTATCTAAAATCTCCACCGGTCTCACCGCATAATTTAGACTATTATCCACTTCGATATCATCGTAATGGATATAGGTCGTTTCGTCTGCTAGGCACTTTCTTAATTGTGATACATGGAACGTGCTATGAATTCCACTTAGCTCCTCTGGTAATTCAAGACGGTAAGCTACCTTGCCAACTCTCCCGATAATTTTAAATGGCCCAATAAACCTCGGGCTTAGCTTCCCCCTTTTTCTGAATCTAATAACGCCCTTCCATGGGGAAACTTTTAGCATAACCATGTCACCAACCTGGAATTCGATTGGCCTATTCCTTTTATCAGCATACGCCTTTTTCCTGTCTTGAGCCGCTTTCAAGTGTGCCCGAACTATATCGATCTTTTCATTTGTGGCTCGTACTATATCTTGGTGGGCGAGTTCACGTGGACCCACTTCACCCCAACATACCGGGGTTCGACACTTCCTACCATAAAGCATTTCGTACGGTGCCATCTTAATACTAGATTGGTAACTGTTGTTATACGAAAACTCGACTAACGGTAGGTGAACATCCCAACTGCCTCCAAAGTCGATTATACACGCCCGTAGCATGTCCCCCAATGTTTGTATCGTTCTTTCACTTTGTCCATCCGTTTGAGGATGATATGCAGTGCTAATGAACAATTTGGTCCCCATTTGCTCTTGGAAATCTCGCCAGAAATTTGAAGTAAACCGGGTATCCCTATCAGACACAATGGATACCGGCACCCCATGTCGTGCTATTATTTCATTCGTGTAAACCTCTGACATCTTTTCTGACGTATAAGTCTCACGGATCGGAATGAAGTGAGCACTTTTCGTCAATCTATCTACCACTACCCATATGGCATCGAAACCACGATTCATTTTAGGCAATTTAGTTAGTAGGTCCATTGTGATATGTTCCCATTTCCAAACCGGAATTTCTAACGGTTGGAGTTTGCCATATGGTTTTTGATGCTCCGCCTTGACTTGTAAACATGTCAAGCATTTTTCCACATACTTCGCCACATCCCTCTTCATTCCGGGCCACCAATAATTTTGTTTCAAATCATTGTACATCTTGGTCGCACCCGGATGAATTGAATAACAGGATTTATGAGCTTCATTAAGTAGAAGCGCCTTCACTCCACAAGTATGTGGGACCCATATCCTTCCGGATCGAGTCTTCAACCCGTGATTCCCATCCGACAAGTCTTTTAATTGACCGATTATTCTTTCTTTCTTCCAATTCTCTTCTTTTACTGCTTCTAACTGCGCCTCTCGAATACGTTCAAGTATACCCGAGGTCACCACGAGTTGCATCGACCTCACTCGTATTGGGACGTAGTCCGCTTTTCTGCTCAGAGCGTCCGCTACCACATTTGCCTTTCCGGGGTGATAATGTATCTCACAATCGTAGTCTTTCACCGTTTCCAGCCATCGCCTTTGTCGCATATTTAATTCCTTCTGATCAAAGAAGTATTTCAAGCTCTTGTGGTCGGTGAATATGGTGCACTTTACCCCATACAAGTAATGCCTCCATATTTTTAATGCAAATACCACCGCTGCCAACTCGAGATCGTGCGTGGGATATTTCTTCTCGTGTATCTTCAATTATCTCGAGGCATAGGCTATTACCTTGCCCCGTTGCATCAACACGCAACCGAGCCCCGATAATGAAGCATCCGAATAAACCACCATGTCTTCGACTCCGTCCGGCAATGTCAATACCGGAGCTTGAGTTAACTTTTCTTTTAGTGTTTGAAACGCTTTCTCTTGATCAGCACCCCAAATGAACTTTTCTTTCTTCCGTGTTAGCTTTGTTAGCGGTGACACAATCTTGGAGAAATCTTGAATGAATCTCCTATAATATCCCGCAAGCCCCAAAAAGCTTCTAATTTCCGAAGGGTTCTTCGGAAGATTCCATTTTGACACAGCCTCTATCTTTGACAGATCCACCAATACTCCGTCGGCACTTATGACATGGCCAAGAAATTGTACCTCTCGTAACCAAAAGGCACATTTAGAGAATTTTTCATATAACTTCTCTCGTCTAAGTGTCTCTAACACTTCTTGTAAGTGGTGTGCGTGTTCAGCTTCACTTTTCGAATATACCAAGATATCATCGATAAACACGATGACCGACTTATCCAACATCGGCTTGCAAACCCGGTTCATGAGGTCCATGAAGGCCGCGGGTGCGTTTGTTAGTCCAAATGACATCACGAGGAATTCGTAATGTCCGTATCTCGTGCGGAAAGCCGTCTTCGGCACATCTTCTTCTTTGACCTTTAGTTGGTGATACCCCGATCTAAGGTCAATTTTTGAAAACCAGTTCGCACCTTGTAGTTGGTCGAATAAATCATCTATCCTCGGGAGCGGGTATCGGTTCTTTACCGTGAGTTTGTTTAACTCCCGGTAATCGATACACATGCGCATGCTCCCGTCTTTCTTTCTCACGAACAATACCGGAGCGCCCCAAGGAGACACACTCGGCCTTATGAATCCCTTGTCAAGCAGGTCTTGAATTTGGGACATCAGCTCTTGTAATTCCGACGGTGCGAGTCGGTACGGGGCTTTTGCTACGGGTTTTGCGCCCGGAATCAATTCGATCCCGAACTCTACTTCCCGTTCTGGCGGTATCCCCGGTAAATCCTCCGGAAACACATCTTCATAATCTCGTACTACCGGTACCTCTCCAATCTTTCGTGATTCTTTTTCGGGCTCATTAGCGTATATTATGAATGCCTTGCATCCTCGCTTCATAAGCTTGTGAGCTTTCAACATTGAGCATACTATAGGGTTGCCTCCTTTTTCGCCATAAATGGTGACGTGTTTCCCGCTCAGAGATGTTAGTTTTATCTCTTTACGAAAACACATGATCTTTGCATGGTATTGAGATAGCCAATCCATCCCAACGACTACTTGAAATTCTCCCATTGACATCGGGATTAGGTTTATCAAATATTCTTCGTCGTCAATGCTCAGTTTACAGTTTTTACATATATCACAAACAATAAAGCTCTTGTTATTACCTATCTCTACTTCTAAGGGCACAGGTAATTTTGTTAGAACAAATGAAGGATGTCGAATAAATCCATATGAAACAAAGGATTTATTCGCACCCGTATCAAATAGCACGTGTGCAAGAATTGAATTTACAGCAAATATACCTGAGACCACGTCAGGTTCAACCTTTGCTTCTGCAGCGGTTAGTTGAAAAGATCTTGCCTTTGCTTTCGGGGCTTCACCTTTCGGTTCCTGCCCATCCTTCTTTCCAACCAGTTCCGGGCATTCCGACTTCTTGTGACCCATTCGATAACAATTGTAACAAACCGTCACTTTCTCCGGGCACGATATAGCCATATGCCCCGTTTTCTTGCATATGGGACAAGGCTTATCCTTGTAACGGCATTCGCCTTTATGACCCTTCCCGCAGATTCTGCAACTTGGCGACCCACCTTTCGTATCTGATTTTTTTGCGCTTTCGTTTGTTCGTGCCTTCTTAGTAGGGCTTGGGTTTACATCTTGTGCTCTCCGTTCACCCCTTTCAATGCTCTTTTTCAGTTCGATCTCCCTTTCCCGAGTAGCATTTATGATCTCGGTAAGAGTCTCGTATTTGGAAGGGGTGATAAATTCCCTATACTCAGCACTCAACATGTTATGGTAGTAGTATATCTTTTGTTCTTCATTCGTCACTAGATCATCGCAAAACTTCATCTTATCCATAAACGTTGCCGTAATCTTGTCTATGGTCTCATTCTTGTGCCTAAGTTGCATGAACTCCTCCTTGATTTTATTCATGACCGCTTTGGGGCTATGATGCTTAAGAAATGGCGTCTTGAATTCTTCCCAAGTCATGACCTTAGCAGCTTCAATACCAATCTCTCTCTTTTTGTTATCCCACCAATCTTTCGCTTGACTCCTTAGTTGACCCGTACCATAGGCTACGTAGTCATCTTCGTCACAATGGGTCCTCTCGAATACCCCTTCGATATCACTTAGCCATCGTTGGCACACTATTGGGTCAACCTCCCCATTATATATTGGTGGTTTACAAGCCATGAATTCCTTGTATGAACAAGGCTTTCGTCCTCCATGCTTTTCCTTTGCTGAATTTGAATCATCTTCCAATTTCTTGATTCTATCTTCTACTATTGATAAAACTGTGTTTTGAATTTTATCAATAAAGCCCGACAAACTGTTTTCGATCGCCTTTCCAACCTCTTCGGCAATCACTTCCCTCATTTGTTCGGTGACTCTTGGCACCGCATCATCATTACTTCCATCTGCCATCTCTATTTCTGAAATGTTTACATAGGTTGTTAAACATTCCATTTATAACACATGTTTTACTTGTTTTGATTCAATCAAGTTCATAACTTGATTTAATCGTTCTTGTTTTGATTCGATCAAGTTCATAACTTGATTTAATCGTTCTTGTTTTGATTTGATCAAGTTCATAACTTGATTTAATCGTTCTTGTTTTGATTCGATCAAGTTCATAACTTGATTTAATCGTTCTTGTTTCATGCATTTCTTGTATTTGAGTGAGCTTACACACTCTTTTCATGCATATTTGTTCGTATCTCATTCCTTACCTAATACATAATTTATTAACAAATAATTTAATTCTTACCGGACAATCGATCAAGCTTGAACCGAACACTTATTGACAACCTTGAGCTCTGATTACCAACTTGTAAGACCCAGTATATACTACTAGATTTAATAACATAAGACCTTGCATTTCATGCCAAAATTTGGAGTTTACAAAAACTTACAAGACTTGAAAATTAAAACTAGACACAACATTCACATATTGATCCTACGAAACCATATTCAAGATAGAAACTACAATTGTTTACATAGTTTTTAAAAACAAAAGATCAAGTGCGGAAGCGTTGAATTGTGTGTTCGGTTCGACTTGATAGCTTGATCATCATCCTACTACTTGATATACCTGAAAACTGAAATGTTTAACACGAAACATTAATAATGGAGTTCTTATAAATATTACACAACCAAAACTACGTTCGATACGGGTTTGATTGGTTATAAAAACAATTGAAATTATAAAACATTCCTGGGTCTACCGTAACTTACGGTATCACCGTAAGTTACGGTGATCACTTTAGGATTTTGGTTCACCGTAAAACAGGAAAGAACCACCGTACAGCTTTCATCTCTACCGTAAGTTACGGTACCACCGTAACTTACGGTAGTACCTGGAAATCCTTATTTTGCTTGATTTGTTTAATACACTCAAACCCAAATTCTCGATTTTCACTTTTCTAGCACGCCAATACATTAAATTCTCGTATTTCTTATATGTTATATATTAACCAATCATCAAAGAACAATCTATCATATTCCGGAGCATTAATCATGCCTTACTTGATTGTTCGACCCGTTTGGATGCCAGGATTTAGGCATCAAACAAGGTATTTCACAAATCCAAATTCTATCACTTGTTTTGACCCGTTTTACTTGTTTAAGACGCAAAGTCACTTCCGTGACGTATTGGTCTATCTTGTTTACCATGTTTTCAAAACTACAACATAAAACTAACAAATAATTTTTAATGTAACGAAACGATAATTTCGTACCTCTAGAGCACGCCTTTCCCCCGCGAATTCCCTCCGGCTTGTCCGCTTGATGATCCGGACTCTTTGCCTAGAAAATTCAGTTTTACAACTTGTTTAGAACTCTTTTCATGACCATAATCACATCATTATGAGTCATGACTAAATCTGCGTTTTCCTCCTATTCTAACATTTAAATCCTCACTTAGGCATTTCAACGAACACCTAACGAGTCAGATTTTTCTACAATCATTACTAAGTTCATGACTTGCAATTTAACATCTAATTTCACTTTAATTAAGCAATTTGTACACATTTAAACATTCAAATTACTGAATTTCCTCATACCATTCAGCTTTTCACTAGATTAAAAATTCATAATCCTAGTGCTTGTCTAGTCTTTACAATATCATAAATCACCTACAATGGTGATTGTAATTTCTTCAAGTAACATGCAATGATTTTCACAAATAATCATCTAGGGTTTAATCCTAAACAATATATTACTTCAAGATTCATTCATGCATGACATATCTAGGTTCAATTTCAGTTATTCACCATTAACCTAGAATTTATGGTGAATCAAAATATCAAAATTATACATACCTTTTGATCCCTATGACGAGGTGATCACTAATTTGTGTTTAGAATTCGATTTGAAACGGATTTGAGGCTTCAATTTAGTAGATTTTGGTGTAAAGCTAGGGTTTGGAGAATCCCCTGTTCGCCCATCTTCTCTTGATCGACCAGACACACAATTTTGGTGTGTTTGGTTTGGTTTTGTTACTATTAGTAAATATCTTTCACTTTTGAGAAGTTTAAACCCTTAACTATGATTTTTCCTTAAGTTTAAGTATTTTAACCGTATTATGAATTATTTCAAGACTTGAATTTAACTAGGTTAAGTTCCTAGTTGGTAAATTCTTGTTTGTTATTTCATTAGAATTTTAATATAAGGATTTATATTTTCGGGGTGTTACATATTTAGGACTGTATCCCTGCTGACTCAGACTACTTAGTCGAGGGTAACGTCACCTCCAAAAGAGGGGCCTACCATAATTTGCATTAATAACTTAATTAATTATCTTTCAATAATCCACCCTTTTAGGATTGTATCTTTGCTGACTCAAACTACTGGGGTGAGGGTAACGTCACCTTCAAAAGAGGGGCCTACTACAATAACTAAGATAATCTCTTAAAAAATAGTGCAAAAGTGCGGAAATAATCAAAGGTTACACTAGATACGAGTCGGAACCAAGTGATTCATCTTGTCTATCTGTTTTTCTTTTTATTTTTATTTTCAGCATTTTTAGTTAGTTTTTATTTTTCTTAGTTTAAAACATTTTTCTAAACTTTTTGATTTGATTAGACGTTGAGGATAAACCGGTACTAAAAGCTCTTGTGTCCTTGGACGACCTCGGTATCTTACCAACACTATACTACGCTCACGATGGGTGCACTTGCCCATATGAGTGTCTAGTGTTAGTGAATATCGTGTTTTATAAATTTAAAACTTGACTAAAAAGTGTTAAAGGGGCTTAAAATATACACCTAATATATATAACACTTGACACCCATCAAGTTTTTGGCGCCGTTGCCGGGGACACAAGGATTTTAAGAAAGTTAGGAATCAACGGCCTAATCGTTTTTCTTATTTTTCATTTTTTAGGATTTTTTTCTTAGTTTTTTCAGCTTCTGCAGAACTCAGCACGGGCCGTGCCCGCTGAACACGCCCCGTGCCCAATCATTGGAACTGGCAATCCTGTTTTAAGTCAGACAGTAAGCTGAACACGGGGCCGTGCCCACTCAACACGCCCCCGTGCCCAAGTTTCAGTTACTGAAAACAGAACCGTAAGATCCCGACGGTTGGTAATTTCTGACACAAACATGAGTGATACTGATACTTTTTACTTTCGGCACTCTTATGGTACTATGTGGTGTCAATTATGTGGTGGTAACCATAAGGAATTAGAATGCTATTTTCTAAATTATAAACCCCACTATATAGACCCATCGTTTCCTAGTATCCTTAAGAGGGGCGAAAGTAAAAATAATCCCTATCTCTCCCTCGAATGCTCCCAACCGGATTTTCTAGGAGAAATGCTTCTCGATGAATTATTTCAACTAGAAGATCTAATTATTGATTGGCTAAAAGAACTTAGGAAAGATTTTAATAATCTTTTCCAAGACGATAGCCAAGAAGAAGGGTTGGAACCGCATTCAAACAACTTCATTGTTTCCAACGATACTCCTAACTCTAGTGAGGACTTGAGCGATAGTCGTCCCTGTGTCGATTGTGCCGTGAAGGACTCCCCATCAACTTCGTTTGATGCATACATAGACCTGAGCGATTCGACATACACCATCTTTAACGTGAGCCCGGAAAAGGGTTGGACTTGTCCACCTACATATAGCATAGGAATCACCCTCACCGACAACCTCTTGCGTTCTCGTCTCAATCTAGAACAATTAAGGTATCTTAGGCACTTTGGGGTTGTTCCATCCAGTAAGGAACCGCTCGATCCGGAAAAGTTCCTTGAAAATAGACAAACTTCATAAAACAGCCTTCCGACACGGGGCCGTGCCCAGGTCAACACGCCCCCGTGTCCACCAAAAGATTCCTTTCTGACTTTTGTCAGAATACGGACAAAATGTGTCAGGATCTTGCCTACACACGGGGCCGTGTCCAGCCGACACGGGGCCGTGTCCAGCACGCTTTCGCTTTCTATAAATGCAGCCAAGAATCCTGCACATTTGGACCATCCAGGGACAGAGATTTGAAGGGATTTTCTGACCTACCATCCTAGGTAAGTTCTAAAAGAAGGTTCCAACAAACATCTTGTCCTTTCCTCTTTTATCCATTACCTTCTTCTTCACCTTTCTTGCAACAACACCTCCATTGAAGCTTGATTTCAAGCCTCATTGTGATGTTTATTGAATTTTTGTTCAAGGAATCTTGTTAAAAATAAGTTACACAACATTGTTTTAAGTTATTTCTGCTCAGAAAAGCTTCATAAGTTAAGAAAATAATTTGAAACCCCAAGATTCCTTGTTCTAAAAATCTGCAGAAAGTTGAACACGAGGCCATGCTCATTGAGCACGGGGCCGTGTCCGTGGTACTGTTTCATTAAAACACACTATTTTTGGTATGTTTTCGTAGAATGTCTAGCCAAAACAGTGGAACCTCTTCTGCGCACTCAAGGAACAGTCGACGGGAAAGGAGGCCATCGATTGAAGCCACTCTCGTAAGATACGTAATGGGGCTACGTGAAGCCCTTGACGAGATGACTTCAGTGGAGGAGGTCCTCATAGACCGTATAAATTATCTCTCGGTGGGGTTGGAAAACAGTTTTCAAGAAATAAACCTCTTGCACCAGAGGTTAAACATTCTTGTGACACCTCCCATGGAACCAATCCTCCCTCAAGAGGATTGGAACCTAGCACTTGGAATCCACAATCCTACCGGTTGGGACGACATTCCGGCGGAACCTCCTCTTGAAGAACTCCAAGAAATCCCGGTGGAAGTTGCACCTCCTCAACCCGATGCTCATGAGCCTGCTTTTCTTCTCCCTAGGGAGATCGAAGAGTGGCTCGCCGACGTGTGAGGAACCCATACCCGGAAAAAGAAGTTGTCAAAGCCACATTTAACCGGAAAATCTACCTTTTTAGAAATTTTGCTTAGAATAAGGCTAGAACTTCTTGGTTTGGATTTCTTGTGTTTCTTTGACCTAACTATCTAGTATTCTAATTTTTAGGACTATTATGTATTTCTCTCTATGATTAATGAATGATGGTTTTAGTTAATTTGGTGTTTGGGTGGTGTTGAAATGAAGAAAACACACTTGAGATGACAAAGGATACAAGGGAAACTTGAACCAGCACCCCATGCAGGAAAACAGAACCATCCGACAAATTTCTTCGTTTACAGTAAGTTCGGCACGGGTCGTGTTCACCCAACACGCCCCCGTGTCCAGGCTTCTGTTTCTCTTGATTTAATTTTGTTACTGGCACTTGAACACGGGGCCGTGCCCTGACAACACGGGGCCGTGTTCAGCGCCCAGTAACACAAAATTTTTGCTTAAATCACACCTTTTACACATTCAATCAACCTAAAAACTTATTTTTGGGACACATTGAGGACAATGTGTAATTTAAGTGTGGGGGGGATGCTAAAACCTTGAATCTTGCAAGTCCTAAATACAAGCCTTACACAAAACTCTATTGGAACTGCTAATCACCCCAAATTTTTTCAAAACTTTTCATTTTCATTTTTTTACTTGTCTAGGTTTAACTCGGGAAATTCAAGTTCTCAAAAAGGTTATATTTTTACGAATTTACAACCGATAGCGTCGTGATAAAAAGAACCAACATAAGAAAATTATGAAAAGGCATGGCAAACTTAGTTAAAATTTGATTATATATACTTGATCACATAAAAACCCATTCCCACAAAAGTGAGTTTTGAGCCTTTATCGAGCATACAATTACATATCATTAGACTAAATGCTCATTTTTCGTTTCTTGTGTGAATAGCCGCTTGGTTCTTACGACTCTAGAACTTGCCATGACGATACATTCCCGGTCCTTACCAACTTAAACCCGAGTAAGTAAATGATGGAGGCATTAGGACTAACCTTTTTTATTTCTACACCATTATTTTTTTTTTTTTTTTACCACCTACCCAAAATCCCCCTAGTTAGCCCCTTTGAGCCTAAACCTTTTCATTTCATAACCCAAACCAAACACCCTTTTACCCACCAAAACCTTTTTCATTTTTAACCCTTTGTTTTAGTAACAAGTTCGGTTTTCATATGACTTTTCAAAAAAAAAAAAGTGTGTTGATGATGAAGCAAAAGAAAATAAACAAACAAGTTCATCAAAAATAACTTTGTTTGAATAATAGCTTCATCAAAATAAAAATTACAAAAATAAAAAGTCTTGCGAAAACCGACGTTTGTTACGCTTTTCGCCCTTTTTCTACAAACCACTAACCTAACCACCTACCTTTAACCCAAGCCTAACCCTTCACCCACAAAGTCCTCTTGATATTTACAAAGGTATATAAGTTAAAAAGGAGGAGGATTGATTGCTTGGCAAGCTTATGGTAGGAGTAAGTTCCATGCCGCTCTCGAGTGATCCACAAAAACATTTTCGGCCAAGTGTTGAGTGATCCCCATGAGGTATGTGAACTTGTATATAAATAGAATTTTACAAAGGCATGTTATGCCCTAATAAGTAATTTATCTTATGAAAAGTTTTAAATAAATCATGACGAATAGGAATGTAAATAAATAAAAATAAAACTAAATAAAGAATCTTGGAAATCCCGACACTCTATGATAAACTCAAAAACCTTCTTTTCTACCCATTCTATTTGGGAGTGTAATAGCCACATATTAAAGAGTTTTGCTTGAGGACAAGCAAAGATTCAAGTGTGGGGGTATTTGATTTGTGCAAAATGCAACATATAAATTTCATCAATTGTGTCATAAAACTAACCCTTTTTAGTACTAATGTTGGAAAAAGTGTGCTTTTGTCTTCCTTTTGTATTTTCAGGATTAAATGAGCTCAAATTAACAAAAGAAGCAAAAAGACACCAAAATCTGACATAAATACAAGAAAAGGAACAAGACGTGACATGCCCGACCCCACGACGGCATCTTCCCAAGCAAAACAAGATAACAGAAGACTGAACACGCCCCGTGCTCAGCCAGCACGGGGGCGTGCCCAAGTGTCAGCAGAAAAGACAAAGTTGAAGAAGCTTCTATTGCCCACCACGGGGCCGTGCTCAGCGGACACGGGGCCGTGGTCAACTATAAGATTCGCACAATCCAGGCAAATCTTCATAGTACAAAGATTCTTCTGCACACGGGGTCGTGCTCAGCGGACACGGGGGCGTGGTCAACTAATAAGACAAAGCTGCATTAAATGAAGAAAGAGAGGATGTGGACACGGGGCCGTGCCCGAGCTTCTGTTCAGCCTATAAATAGGAGTGCTTGGCTCAAGCTCAAACCATCCCTTGGCACACCACCTCTCTCACACTTCACCCACCACCCACCACCACCATAACACCATCATCCACCACCATCATCCATTGTCCATCGTAGAGTGTGTGAGTCGTCTCGGGATCCAAGATTGATCGTAAGAGTTCTTGACAATCAAGGCCATGTTTGCCTAAGTCTCTTACATCACTTGGTGAAGACAAAGTGTCTAGTGTAATATTTTTTATTTTTAATCTTTTCGCACTTTTTACTTGGTTTTGTATTAATGACTTTAATAACTAGTTGGTTATGTTGAAGGTGATCTTTCCTTATCGTTTGTCCGTGGTGTCTTGGCATTATTTTACTGTCTATATAAAATAAAAGATTTTCACCATTCATATCTCCACGGTCTATATGGAGGTATGTTGGCTACCTGGTCGGGGGTTAAGGGAACGGTTTGGTAAAGGTCTTGCCATTGTTCAGCGTTTAGAGGTCCTGCAATGGACCTGGGTCAAATTTAGTAGGACCTCCTTCAATACTTAACGGTATTGGATGGCGGGGGTCCAAACTCTTTGATCCCCTCATAAGTTAACTACTATTAATACTATAACCCGGCTATTTAGGACTGTATCCCTGCTGACTCAGACTACTTAGTCGAGGGTAACGTCACCTCCAAAAGAGGGGCCTACCATAATTTGCATTAATAACTTAATTAATTATCTTTCAATAATCCACCCTTTTAGGATTGTATCTTTGCTGACTCAAACTACTGGGGTGAGGGTAACGTCACTTTCAAAAGAGGGGTCTACTACAATAACTAAGATAATCTCTTAAAATAGTGCAAAAGTGCGGAAATAATCAAAGGTTACACTAGATACGAGTCGGAACCAAGTGATTCATCTTGTCTATCTGTTTTTCTTTTTATTTTTATTTTCAGCATTTTTAGTTAGTTTTTATTTTTCTTAGTTTAAAACATTTTTCTAAACTTTTTGATTTGATTAGACGTTGAGGATAAACCGGTACTAAAAGCTCTTGTGTCCTTGGACGACCTCGGTATCTTACCAACACTATACTACGCTCACGATGGGTGCACTTGCCCATATGAGTGTCTAGTGTTAGTGAATATCGTGTTTTATAAATTTAAAACTTGACTAAAAAGTGTTAAAGGGGCTTAAAATATACACCTAATATATATAACACTTGACACCATCAGTGGCCGAGACTCAAAAGCGATGTTGTTTATGTTGGAAAATGCCTAACCTGTGCTAAGGTTAAGGCTGAATATCAGAAACCGTCCGGCCTACTACAACAACCAGAGATACCCATGTGGAAGTGGGAGCAAATCTCGATGGACTTCATAACGAAATTACCCAGGACCCCGAGAGCGCACGATATGATATGGGTAATAGTTGATCGATTAACGAAATCTGCACATTTCCTACCGATCCGAGAGAAGGATAGCACTGGAAAGCTTACAGAGATATACTTAAAGGAAATTGTGGCACGTCATGGAGTGCCAATCTCAATCATTTCAGAAAGAGATGGACGCTTTGTCTCAAGAATCTAGCAATCATTTCAGGAAGCCTTTGGATCTCAATTAGATCTAAGCACGGCATTCCATCCACAAACAGACGGCCAGAGGGAACGGACTATACAAACGTTAGAAGATATGCTTCGCGCATGTGTCATGGATCTGGGCGGCAGCTGGGATACTCATCTACCTCTAGTTGAGTTTTCTTACAATAACAGCTATCATACGAGCATAAAAGCCACATCGTTCGAAGCTCTGTATGGCCGCAAGTGCCGATCGCCCTTATGTTGGGCAGATGCTGGAGATAAACGTATGGTTGGTCCTGAACTTGTACAAGAGACAACCGACAAGATTGCGCAGATCCGAGAGCGCATTAAGGCGGCTCGAGATCGACAAAAGAGCTACGCTGATCTGAAAAGAAAACCCGTAGAATTCGAGGTGGGAGACAAAGTGTTGTTAAAGGTCTCACCTTGGAAGGGCGTAGTAAGATTTGGAAAGCGTGGAAAGCTGAATCCACGATACATCGGACCATTCAGAATCTTGGAAAGAATTGGTACCGTGGCATACAAATTGGAATTACCGGAAGAACTTAATGGAGTACATGATACGTTCCATGTATCCAACATCAAGAAGAGTCCAACACAAAAAGACGTGATCATCCCTGTGGATGAAGTACATATTGATGACGCCCTCCGATTTACAAAACAACCCGTTGAGGTTACCGACTGGAAAGTCAACAAGACCAGGAGGAGCACTGTTAAACTTGTCAAAGTACGTTGGAACTCTAAGCACGGGCCCGAGTACACATGGGAACGCGAAGACCAGTTCAAAGAAAAGTATCCCTACCTATTCAAGAAGACTCCTACGAGAGTTAGTTCAGCCTGAATTTTGGGACGAAATTCTTTTAACGGGGGGAGACTGTGACAACTGGCACGAAACTGGTAATTTCCGTACACTTTAACTATTAGTTAATGACTGCAATTATGTGCTTAATTGTCAGCAATGTCTGAACACATATTAAACAAGTGAATTCATGCACGTTGTATACTACAAAATATTGCTTTATGCAAAAACGAGAGCGTTGCGTCAGAAATACTAGTAAACTCACCGGTAAGACACATTGTGTCAACAAAGCTGCAGAAAGCAGTCAGACATTAAAATTGGAGCCTAGGCGTAGGTCCAACGACAAGAATACATTAAAACCCAAGAGTACATACAAGGGTTTAATATATAGACATTACGGAAGCTAAAATACGCACTAAAAAGCACCCGAAACGCACTTTATGTAACACCCCGAAAACGGGTTTGGTAATCAAACCACGTTAATAATAATGAATGGGTAAAATACCGTTAGTGGTAAAATTTAACCCGGTGAATATAAGGATTTAAATAAATAATCTAATATTAATTAAAAAGAAGGATAAATACTTTGAGAAAACAAAGCATATAAAAGGCCCGAGTTAACGGGACCTAAAATAAAACCGGTTATGGCTCCCCGAACCCATTAAGTTAACTAGGTAGAACTAACCTAGTTAGTAATGGGTAATGAAATGATAAACTATGGGTTCTAGTTTCAATTGTAAATTCTTGAAACTATAGGTACTAATGTCGTCAAGTAGGAAACTAATTTTTATTAAAACAAATAATTAAAACAAAACACACACATAGAATGTGTGTGTGTGCGCGTAGGGAACGACCAGAGCAGGAAGAAAAAAAGGGTAAAACCCTAAACTCCACAAAATATTCCAATTGAAGGTGCAATTGAAGACCAAACTCGGATTGGAATACATATAAACGATCACCGAGCTAAGGGGATCGTAAGGTATGTCGAAATTTATAGTTTGGTGATATTTTGAGTTTGTGATAATCATGCATGAATGAAATTTTAGTGTGAATGATTGAATGTTATAGTGAAATTGACACTAGTATAAGTCTAGGAACGAACCCTAGATGTGAAATTGGTAATTAAGTGTCATGAACAAGTGATTGAAGGATTAATCTTGTAAGTGGTAAATGGGTTTTATGAAAATATGATGAACACTTGAAAAGTGATGGTAAATCTGAGAAAAATTGATGTTATGATGCAAGATTTGATATTGTTCATGAGTGCTAGACATAAGGGTTTGATTTAATGATTGAAACTTGGTTAAAAATATTAGCCATGAATTAAATAGAAGAGGTATAAAAATCATGCCCATAAGGTGCTCGTTAAAATGCCCAAGTGAATCGTGTTGTCTACTAGTTTGTATGTAGAGCTTGATTTGATGATTTCATGAGTAGTGGGTTTATGACAAATCTTTGATTTGTATGAAATTAAACATGATGGTGTATGAGAATCACCAAATAGGACTTGAATATATGTTAATTTTAGTTCTAGTTCTTAAATTGACAAAGATGATAAAATTAGGATTCATATGATGACTTCTTGAAATAGATGATGTTTTTTACATCTCTTAGCCTACAATCATTGTGTTATAGGTTTCTAACCATTACCAAGAGTTTAATAAGGGTTTTAGCCATGGAAATGGGTTGCATTTGATGGTTTGGTTCGAATTTAAATTGACCCTAAACATGATTTCCGCAGCTTTTTATATGGATTTCGACTAATCTTAAAAAAATCATATAAAATCAACCGTTTATCCGATTTGGGTGTTCTATACCTTTTCAGAAAGCTTATGAAGTAAATTTTTACTGTTTTCAA
Organism: Helianthus tuberosus; assembly: GCA_030545235.1. NCBI lineage: Eukaryota > Viridiplantae > Streptophyta > Magnoliopsida > Asterales > Asteraceae > Helianthus > Helianthus tuberosus. Next base: position 6,786,252 of record CM060359.1, read on the forward strand.
TCAAAAGAAACAAATGTGGTTGTTAAATAGGCCAAAAGAATGAATTAAACCGCTGTTCAAAACCTTGAAAGCTGTTTGAAAAATGAAAATATAGTTGCTGTGCTGATTTTATAAAAATCATAGAAAATTCGTTAGAAGGTGTACCTTATATGCTTGCGAAGGTATTGAAGTTTTCTACGATCCATCTTTGAACATGTTAATCTAGTTCGGACTTTGAATGGGTCATAATGGTCAATTACATCAGCTGTATAGAAAATCGCTGCACATTAATAATGTCATTATTAATCCAGAAAAAGACATATGATTGCGTATACTTGATTTAGTCATGAAGTATTTATTGTTAGGAACAAATAACACTTTATGTGACATGTTTAAAGTGTTCAAAATCACTTACTAACTAGTTCGTAGTTCGTATAAGTAACTTGACTAACGGGTCAAACGGTTAGTGAATGGAAAGAGTTATGAAAAAAAATATAGTTGTTGAATAAATAGCATACTTTGATGAATAAGTGTGTGAATCCATAAGGTGTGGTGGTCATGTTAATGTTGACTAATCTAATCATCTTGTGGATATGATATGGTAGTTTGACTCTGACAAGCTAGATAGGAGCTTGGAAATGAACGGGTCAAATGGATACAAGTTCAAGTATGAAGCTCGCAAGGATGCAAGGTAAGTAAAGCTTACACCCTTTTTTTATGGATACGTATTTGCTTTATAGATTATAAACACGACCAAGGTTATATCCAAAATATGGGTTCCGACACGAAATGATACGGGTCGGGACGAATAAAATGATAAAAAAAAGAAGTATGTTTAATGGCAAAAGGGGCGAAATGGGTTAAATAATGAAATGGAAAATAAATACCATTCAAATATAAGTGCAAAATGTTTGGTCATTTAGACTAAACGGGTCAAATGGTAATGTTAACACCATTTGACGAATAATGACTAATAAGTGCTTGTCAAGTCCGATGCTCACAGGGTAAAACGGATTATGGAATTTGCGTTGCTATGAATCAGTAAATTATTAAGGCAAGGTATTAAAACGGGTCAATACTTTGACCCGAGCCAGGTACGCGTAAATTGGCGGAGTATAAGTAGACATATTAACGTGGAAATGTGATGTGTGGAAAGAGAAGAGCGAGATTTGAACTTAAATGTTTAAATCTCCTAAACGGGTCAAAATGAATTATGCGCATAGCTTGGGCATTGGTCGCATAATTCATAAAAGTTATGTTCACGAGTTAAAGATTTTTGAGTTAACAAGTAGTCCAAGGTTCTATGATGATTTAAAAATGATTTAGAAACAAGTCGTTTAATAGATTATGAAACGGGTCGAATAATTGTATAAGAGATTTATAAGCCGTTAGCTTATAAATCAGCATCGTTACAAACCTTAGTGTTGATTACATAGGAGACTGCATTACGGTCAGTACGAAATAAAAATCACGTAAAACAGATGTGTCGTTTGAAAGTTATGCATGTTTATGTTAAAAAAAATGCAGGTTGCAGAAACAAACCTGCTGGAAAATGGTGACCCTCGCGCCACGCGAAGGACCAAGATGGTTGGGCCGCGACACGCGACCACGGTCGCGGCACGCGACAGAATTAGGGAACCCTGTCGCGGTACGCGACAGGGGTACAACTTGCAGATTTTGTTTGTTTCACTTATTTGGCTCAAAGTACTTGAAGAAACATGTTACATAATTATCAAAACTAACGTTTGTGTTGGTTTTGATTACAGGTAAATGATATCTGCTATCCGGATGAAGATCAAGCGCCTAACAAGAACCGAACACACGATAAATGAAGCTTCCGCATTTGAGTTTAAACCTTGTTATCAAAAGTGAACTATGTAAACAATTGTTACTATCTTTTGAATGTTTTAATCATGTATGAATGATAACTTATAAAAGTTTTTGAAAGGTCGCATTTTCATGTAAAATGCGTAGTTTATTAATATAATCTTGATAAATTAAGACGGGTCTTACACTTTAAGTGCAGAATTTTATATAATTCAGCTCTAAATAGCTTTTAACAACATAAATATCATACAGAAATTTTGTTTTGTCATCCAGAATACTTCCCTAAGTGTCGGGAATCGAAAGTGCTACAAAAAGGTACTTAAAAGACACTAAAAAGAGTAATTTAGCACTTTTAACGAATCGGTATATAACCGAACAACCGGACTTTTCCTGGAACACCAAAATAATGCTAGAAGCATTGTTTTTATTTTTCTAAGCTAGTTAGGGTCCCCGAACACCCTAACACACCATTTATTATATAACACACTTAAATCACCAATTATCAACTAAACTTCTAACTAGTTTAAGTAACTAACATTTAAGATGGAACTAGGACCACCCCCCCCCCCCCATAACCGGTTGTGTGAGAGTGGGGGACACCCCATGATTTCTTTCATTTGTTTATTTGATATGCTTTGTACAATTGAGACATAAGGACCAAGGGGTAAGAGATGTTGGAAGAACTTGTTATAAGACCCTTGGATCATCCTCATTCTCATCACAACTCAACACACACACACCTCTCTCCCTCTCCCTCCCTTGCTCTCGGCAGCCACCTCCACCCACCATACAACCACCATCAACCTCCCTTTCAAGCATTTTACATACATACGAAGGTGCAAGGAGTCCAACAACGAAGCTTGGTGCTTTCGGAAGCTCAAGAACCTCTCTAGATTTCTTTTATCCACCACATTTATACCTTGTTTCTTCCCTAGCCTTGAGCTAGTAGTAAGTGTTTCTAATCACCATCTTGATCTTGTTTATGATGGTTAATAGGTGATTTAATGGTTAAAAATTATGAACACTAAAGAACATAACATAAAGTCTTGAACATAAGTGATTAATGGTGGATAAAGAGTAGATATGTGTGTAAACCATGTGAATCTTGTCTAGTTGTGATTATTTGATGTTGTTTGTTAGTAGAAGTGGGATGGATCATCATCTAACCATACTAGATTATGTTCAAGAACATGAACTAGTAGTAAGTTAGTGTTAAAATTATAAAAGATGATGAACCATTCCACTCATGAAACTTGAACTTGAGTAAATGAAAATTTTCTTGTAAAATAAGGTTCTAAACTAGTAGATCTAAAGATCTACAAATGTTTTTTCGGAAGAACCAAGTGAAAGATGCAAGTCTTGTTAAAACCCGGATATTTTATGAACTAGAGGTATTTTTGGCAAATAAACAAATGTGTAAACACTTGTGTAACAAGAAAATTTAACAAAGAAATGTTTTGTAAATCTTGACTAGAAGTTGTGAAACTTCATGTTCTTTAAAAATAAAGTTTTTAAGAAACTAATTTTATTTTTAAAGATAACAAGACCTACTAAATCCGCTAGTGATTTACTACATATTTTTACAAACTTTCAAGTTCATAAGTTGTGGTATATGCTTGTTTTGACAAGTTTGGTAATTAAAGATTGTGTTGTTGATATTGTTGATGATTTAAAAGAAAATAAACACATGTTTTGAAAACATGGGAAACCTCCATTTTTAGGGGAAACTCTGTCAAAAATTTTATAAATTTTGACACTTAGAAAAATATAAGTTTTTCATAAACTTATTCCCTAAAAATGTATTTAAAAATATTACCAAAGTTTCCCTAATTTTTGGTGATAAGAAATGAGGATTTCTTCAAGAATAAAAATGGATGTTAAGTATGTATATTTTTGAAAAAAAAATATATATTATTTGATCACCAACTTTTGTGCTAAGTGTATATAGTATGTGTTATACGTGCTAGTGTATTAAGACTTAAAAATACACAAAATACTCATGAGAAGTAAAAACACAAAGATACACATACGACATACAAGATACATAATTCGGGTGCAAAGTGCAAAACACGAGATACTTATATTAATTTTGAGAAAATAATATAAGTAAGATACTTAGTTAAAAATATAAAATATTTTTTTAACACAACAATACAAATATAAAAGAGGGTGACTGTACTTGTGCGACGCAAGTCTAGTGACTAACGTTTAGAAAACGCGTATAGGTCACAACGTTAATTAAGCAAATCCGGTGAAGTTTACGACGCAAGGAACGCAAAGTTGTGAGTTCATGCTTCCCCCTTTTCTCTTAACTGTTTTCAGTTTTATAACTTCGGGGGTGAAATACATGTACAAATAACACAATGTTTATAAATGGTATGATAACAAGAAGCACACTTGGTGAGAACGAGTACCAAGTGTGATGAGATATAAGAATACAAGAAGCGCACTTGGTGAGGACGAGTACCAAGTATGATGCGTTATGAGAAATGATACGAGAAATCGTGTCACGAATAGGGTACATAAGCACCATTAATCAACAATATACCTAGACCGCAGAACAAAAGGTTAGATCTAACGGGTGCCGGGCAGCCACACTCTCGGTGAGGGCGAGTATCGAGTAGTGCTTTTGTGTCTCAGAATATGCCAACTAGAAAAATGCCTAAGGTTTGGTGACTTCCTATGTCGTGTCACATGTTAATGGCCTTGCAACCCATTAACAATCCTGATACTTACAGGAATACTTTTTTTACATAAAATTCATACCATACTAAAACTTGATATATACTTGAAGTACGTGGGGTACTCAAGAAAACTTGATTTATACTTGAGTACGTGGGGTACTCAAGAAAACTTAAATTATACATGAGTACGTGGTGTACACATGAATACTTGATTTATATATGAAAACTTGATTTATACATGACACAAACTATGTTTTCATACAAAGTATACAAACGTGAAATACAAAAACTGCATGAATTCACACCAACATTATGTTGACGTTTTTCCAAAACTCACATGTATTTCAGGTAACTAGGATGGATGTGCGCGCGGTCTTGCTTATGCTCTTGAATGTCGCTTATGTTTATCTTTAAATAAAGTTGTAAACTTTTTAAGACAATGTTTTATGCTACTTAGCGATGTAAACGCTAAACTTATGTTTTCAAATTATGGTATTTGATGTTATTTTTACGAGCATGTAGCATGTTTACCTTTCGTATGCAATGAGAACCTTTCATGATCACACCTCGTGCTTCCGCCGCAGAAAGGGGTGTGACACCCCCCCCCTCCCGGCTCAAAATTACAATTTTACAACAGTTTATTATTTTATACCCACTTTAAAATTACGGTTTTGCCCCCAGTTTAAAATTACGTCTTTGCCCCGAGTTTAAAATTACATCTTTGCCCCCAGTTAAAATTTACGATTTTCTGCTCAGTTCAAAATTACGATATCACCCTCAATTCAAGAATTCCGTCTTTTTTCCCCCAGTACAAAATAAAAATATGGTTTTCCCTAACTAAAAATTAGGATTTTACCCTCGGGAAAAAAATTGATTTTTTCCTCAAGTAAAAACAAAAATATGACTTTGCCCCCAGCTAAAAACCGTGTCAACGAGCTGCCTAACACTCTTTTTACTTTTTCTTTCTAGCAAAACTATAGTACTGTTTTTTTAATTGGCTGATAATTATTCAGTCATCGACCCGCAACGCGGGCGGGCATCACCTAGTTTGTCTACAAAAATGAGCTCAACTGTAAGAAAACTACCAAACTTTGGAGTGTTCAATTTTAAAATATGGGAATATGGAATTAATGTTATTGAAATCAAGTAGAATTTTGATAAATATGAAACTTGAGTGTACCATACCCTTCAATTAAGACATAATTACAAAAAAAAAAAATCCCTTTATTTAAGTTTGTGCCAACCTGCAAATTTCAGCAAAAATCATGTTGGTCTTCCTTAATGTTTTGTAAGAAATTTAACCCTTAATAGGTGACTTCGTTTGTTTTTGGAGTTAAATCAAGACATGTGCATTCTATGTGAGGGCATTTTGATATTAAGGCTGAAACAGGCAAGTTGACACAAACCTAAAGGACATTTTCATCTGTTCAAAACCGAGCTGAACCGGGTTTTACCGCAGTGGGCCTTCGGGCGATGGTGGCTCGGGTATGCATCCAACTCTGACCGTTACAGAGAAGGAGATGCATTTGCTTGACTGAGGGCATCCCAGGATACTTATCCGGTGATTTAGTTGGCCGTTCAAAAAAATATATGAACTCATCAATCACTAAAATTTATGTGAATGTAATTTAAATAGTTATTTTTAGCTAAATTTAAAAAGTAATTTATTAATGAAAGAGAAAGCTGCATTTGACAAAATTAAGGATTAAATGTCACAAACAAACAAAAAAAACCTAAAATAAAGAATTTGGAGACGCCGGGATTAGAACCCGGATCTCCTTGTTTAAGCAAGACAATAAACACTAGTACAAGTGCTCATTTATGTTACCTCTCGATTCAGTGCATATATATTATATCTTATACAACGTAAATTCTATACAAAATTTAAAAGATTTGGGCCTTGTGCCGTCGCCCACCCCGCACCCCCTACGAGCCGGCCCTGCATCATCATCATACCCGGTGAATCCCACCAATAGCAAAGCTAAGGTAATTGTCATTAAACAAAGTTGGTATTTTTTAGCAAGTAGAAATAGAAAGAAAACAAATGTGTATACAATAAGCAGGTTTAAATTATTAAACAAATCTTGACAAACCAAAGATATATAATACAGACCACTTTGAACATAGGCACCCATCCATATTCTCAAACAAAAACATATATATGCCTCGATAAAACTAGAATCTACGGTCACGATCATAAAGCTGCAGAGGAGATCAACGGTCACAACAAGTTCGCTTATTTTTCTTCATGCTTTTTACATTATACTTCTGGCGCGGCTGGTGCAGGAGCCCTCAACAGCGGTTGAAGAGCTTTCACGACAATGCTCATATTAGGCCTAAACTCAGATTCATATTGCACGCATAAAGCCGCCACAGCCGCCAGCTAGATCAACAAAACAGATGCCGTTAGTTAGTTAGTTAATGATTGCAGGTTTGAAGTTAATAACAATGGTTAAACATATTATGTTAAAAAAATATTTAAAAAAAAACTTTATGCTAATATATATGGATTTAATGATGCAAGAAAGGACTTTGTGGAAATGAAATTGTTGACAAATCCCTAAATATTTCGCTAAGTTATAATTATTAAACCCATCACCTTTTAAATCTAATAACAAAGTCCCTGGCTGTTATTATATTTAAAAGAAACTTTTTAGAAAAAAAATTAACAAAAAGGTTCTTCTATTTCAAATTATTTAAGTTCCAAAATATTTAGAAACGACTTTTTCATTAATTTTAGCAGGCCAAGAATTTAATTGCCCTTCTTGTTAACAGAAAAAATGGATGAAGTTAACCCAGTGGACTAAAATGGCAATGGTGAAACCTTTTTGGACCCACAGGCGAAAAACGAAACCTTTGGACTAAACTGGCAAAATGGCCCAAACCACAGGGACTAAAATGACATTTAACTCTTTTTAATATAAGGGACTTTTAACAATAGATTTAATGATTTAATCATGCAAATATAAATTCCATGGACAATATTGAAATATTATTATAGTTTTGGAAAGAGATAGACCTTTGCAACTGCTTTTGGAGGGTACTCTCCCTTGAGCCTCGGATCAACACATTGTTTAACCTTGTCTTCACTTAGCCTAGGTGTCGCCTACATGTAGAAGAAACAAGAATAAATAAATTCCGCTTGTTTATACTTTATATCATTTCTCATTAGGCTCGATTTCCATTTTGTGGGCCCGTCATTGTTGAATTGTTTCATGTACATAATCAACTAAAGAGACCCGTGATATTGAAAGTGTCGAAACAAATGATCAAAAGAGGCTCACCCAAGTGACAAGGCTTTGTTGTCCACGTGGCATTGTGTGATCAACGGGTTTCCGACCAGTTAAAAGCTCAAGCAAAACTACCCCAAAGCTATACACGTCACTTTTTTGCGTCAGCTGTCCCGTCATTGCATATCTACATAAAGATTTCGAATAAACATTAAATAACAAGTTTCTTCAATATCTAGGGGTTTAGAATCTTACTCTGGTGCATGATAGCCAAAAGTGCCCAAAACACGAGTAGAATGCAAACGAGCAGCCATATCAGGAGCTTGATTTGAAATATTAAAATCGGCAATCTTGGCTCTAAGATCCTCAAATAATAGCACATTGCTAGACCTAATATCCCTATGAATTATCGAAGGTTGGACCTTTTCATGCAAATAATCAAGTCCCTTTGCCGCATCGACGGCAATCCGTACTCTTTGCATCCAATCTAACACAGGCCCCGGTTGTGCTCCTTGCACACCCTTTCTTCCTATATGTTTACGTAAAGATAAAGAAACCCATGAAACCAGATATAAAAAATTGAAGAGTAAATGCCATTTTCGTCCCTGAGGTTTGGCCAGTTTTGCGACTTTTGTTCAAAGGTTTGTTTTTCCGCGTCTGGATCCAGAAGGTTTGAAATCTTGCCATTTACATTCAGCTCGTTAACTCCATCCATTTTTTTGAGATTAAGTGAGGGGTATTTCCGTCTTTTTGTTAACTCAGGGGTATTTCTGTCTTTTTTGTTAATTGGAAATACCCTTGACTTAACGGAGAAAAATGGATGGAGTTAACGAGCCAGATGAAAATGGCAAGATTTCAAACCTTTTGGATCCAGATGCGGAAAAACAAACCTTCGGACGAAAGTCGCAACACTAACCAAACCTCATAGACGAAAATGGCATTTTACTCAAAATAACTCAAAATAAGTATTCCCATACCGTGTAATATGTCATGTAGAGATCCCATTGTTGCAAATTCATAAGCCAAAACTCGTGTGTTACCTTCCACACAATAACCGCACAGCTCAACAAAGTTTTCGTGCTTCAGTTTTGAGACCATTGAAACCTTGAATAGAATGGAAGTTAAATTCTGTTTTTTTTAAACAGGACCGACAAAACTAAAGTCCCAAACAAGATCCCGAACCGAACTATGATTGGTTCTAAATTTTATTATAGCCCATTTTTCAATCAGGTTGGGTACAAACCAGAACTTTCCTTATCTTGAAATTAGAATGGAATTGGTACAGTACCCGTAACAACCAAAAATACTGGTACCGAATATTATGGTACGGTACGGGTATCGGTATTTCGGCACGGTATCTACTTTGGTACCACTTTGTTTTTTTAATCTTTTGAGTACTCGCACGGTTACCATATAGGTAAAACTGTTACAAGTACGGTACCAAATAAGGTAATATTGGACCTGGTACGAGTAGTAATACAATATTAATACAATACGGGTACCAAATAGTTAAAACTGATACAAGTACCAAAATACGAACCACTACCATAATACAAACTAGTACTATATAAAATCCGGTACCAGTACCCTTTATTACCCATAGCAATACTGAATACCGAAATTAATAAATCCAGGTACCGATACATGTCCCGAATACCCAAAATCGGTACGGATACGGCATACGGGTACAGGTACGGTTTGGGTATTTGGGAAAAAATCGCATCTCCCTATTTGAAATGATGTTTCTTTAGGTTTAAAATATATTCAAATTATAACAAACCCGAGTACAGGTGGCAATTTCGACTTATTTACCACCGGATGATTTTGATTGTCTTTCGTCTAAAATAAGTGTCAGACTATAAAAAGTTAAAAACTAAGAGCTGTTTTGACACACTACCTAACCCGCCTAACCATCATGCCACCTCTAAACCCTCATACGTATCCGGTTTGTGATCCAGTTCGGAATCGAACCCATTTCGATCATTATGTTTATAAGTGATGATACTTAACAGATTATTTACTTGCAGAAACATAAAGTTTACCTGACTCAAAAACTCGTTATTGGATTCAGCCTCAGTAGAGACATCAAGCTTTTTCACAGCCACACTTTTACCATTATTTAATTCTGCAAAATAAACCCTTCCATATGAACCTTCACCAATCAATGCCTTTGATCCAAAATTCTCGGTTTTTTCTTTCAGTTCATCGAGCGAAAGTGCAGGCACTTCGATTGTTGGCACTTCTTTTTGCTCATCGAATTTTTCTTTCGGTTGTAATCTGTCCTTTTGCTGTCCTACATTATATGTAGATAAAAAACATTATAATAATATCTAGAAAAGTTTATATAAATAAAGACCGATAAAAAATGCATCATTGAAGCTCTCATAATAGGTGAGGAACCGTATGCAAATACAAAAAGCATAGTTATTAATGGCGAATAGCGGACGATGGGCGATGGCAACAACCTACCTATACGCTACGTAGCGATAGCGATGAAATAGCAAGCGCTGTTTTATGTTTAGTGACACACTATGAGAAAATTTTAGAAATATTTTATATGTATATTATATCCAAATAAGCTGTTTTATATGCTATTTTATATGTATGCTTAACAAAAAAAAACCTAAAATCCTGCTATTTTATACCTATAAAATCCGCTATTTATATTAAAGCAGAAAAAAAAACAAAAAAAAACCTAAAGTCCTGCTATTTGCTCGCTATAGATGTGCCAAAATCAAATAGCGACACGAGTGTTTAAAGTTTTAATAATACACCGAACTGTTGCTTTTCGATAGACCAATAGAAGGGTATTTTGGTCTTTTCAAATTATAAAGGCATTTCGTCGTTAAGAATTTGTTTCTCTGAATTTGGTATGACCGACATTAGACACATACTTGGGTAGTTAGGTGTCTTATATTTATAAAGTTATTTCAATATTTAGGTGGCTTTAATAAAAAAAAGATGAATGTTTGATTGGCCCCTACATACATAATAGCCGTATTAAACATACCATCAACATGATCATTGTGGCTTTTTACCACGCCATTGTCGTTTGAAGGGTAAGATTCTTCGACTTGACAAGTGCAACACAACCACCTCCGCATCCTATCGCTCTTCGTCAAAGTTAAATCGTCTTGATCCCTTAGTTTCACCAAACGTATAAAGTATCCAGGTGGCGGCACGTATCCCTACATAACCATCAAAACGTGTAAAAAAACATATCACTCAATACACAACTTTAACGTAAACTTATAACATACATTGCACTTATTATCTTCTCTCTTGTTTACATGAACAGAACGAAAGGATAATGAGACATTCAGAATCTGATAATCGGTTTTTATTAAATCGCGTGTTACTACTTGTAGTGTTCGGATGAGTTTTAGTAGTTACGTCACTTATAGATTATGACGGCATAAAATGTTTCAAAATAGGGTATCTATATAAGTAGTAATTTCATTCTAACCTTGTTAATCAGTTATGTTAGTAACTTAGTATCAAATAATTAGATAATCATATGCAGAATTGTGACAAAAATTTGCAACAACCAAATAGTCACTATCATAATCTAAAAGTTGGATCATAAGAAATTTACAACATTTTTACACTTAAAAATTAAAGAAAAAAAAATTCCATTGAAATAATTCTTTCCCATCAACAAGACATCAAAGATCTCACACACATGCTTCAAAATTAAACAAACAGTAACACAAATTCTCACCATTAAACCACGAAAATGACGATGCGTAACCATCACAAATTAAATAAACTCAAAGAATCATCCAACAACCAACAAAGTTTAACATCAATTAAAAAGATCCAGTAACAAAAGATTACAAACAAGAAACCAAATTATTCTTTTTAAACATCAAATGAACAATACAACTGTAACCCATTAAATCACAAGAAAGTTGTAACCAATACAAGAAACCCGTCATCAAGAATTCTGAAAGATACCATTTTTATAAATCAAGAAACCAAATTGTTTCTTTTAAACAACAATTTAACAACACAACTGTAACCAGTTAAATAACAAGAAACCCATCATCAAAAACTCCAAAAGATACAATTTTTATGAATCAAGAACTCCAAAAGATACCATTTTTAATAATCAAGAAACCAATTCGTTTCTTTTAAACAACAATTTAACAACCACAACTGTAACCAATTAAACAACAAGAAACCCATCATCAAAAACTCCTAAAGATACAATTTTTATGAATCAAGAACTCCAAAAGATACCATTTTTAATAATCAAGAAACCAAATTGTTTCTTTTAAACAACAATTTAACAACACAACTGTAACCAATTAAATAACAAGAAACCCATCATCAAAAACTCCTAAAGATACAATTTTTATGAATCAAGAACTCCAAAAGATACCATTTTTAATAATCAAGAAACCAAATTGTTTCTTTTAAGCAACAATTTAACAACACAACTGTAACCAATTAAATAACAAGAAACCCATCATCAAAAACTCCTAAAGATACAATCTTTATGAATCAAGAACTCCAAAAGATACCATTTTTATAAATCAAGAAACCAAATTGTTTCTTTTAAACAACAATTTAACAACACAACTGTAACCAATTAAATAACAAGAAACCCATCATCAAAAACTCCAAAAGATACAATTTTTATGAATCAAGAACTCCAAAAGATACCATTTTTATAAATCAAGAAACCAAATTGTTTATTTTAAACAACAATTTAACAACACAACTGTAACCAATTAAATAACAAGAAACCCATCATCAAAAACTCCTAAAGATACAATTTTTATGAATCAAGAACTCCAAAAGATACCATTTTTATAAATCAAGAAACCAAATTGTTTATTTTTAGACAGCAATAAACAATACAACTGTAATTAATCAAATTACAAGAAACCCATCATCAAGAACTCAAAAAGATACAACTTTTATGAATAATAAAGTATGCAAAAGCAGCAGTGAAGGTTTACCTGTGTTGGGTTGTTGATTTAGGGCTTGTTGATGATGGAGAATTTGGGGAAAAGACAGATAAGCAACGAGCGATTACAAAGAGGAGAGTTTTGAGAGAGAGAAAGAATAGCGGTTTAAATTGACATCAATGCAAAAACGCGGTGGTGATGTCATCCATTTTCAAGAATTTATTAGTCAAATTAGTGTGTTTTAAACTAGGGTCAGCAAGTTTAGGTTCGGATCGAAAATAACCGAGAATCGAATCGATAATATATTTAATCCGACCCGAATTCAAGTACTTAGGTATTTAGATCGGTTCCAATTTTTCATATAAAATCGGGTCGGGTCGGTTCTCGCCTTCTCGGTTCTTTTCATGGTGAAACCCGACTTGGACCTATGGACCGGAACCGACCCTATATTTAGGATAGTGAATCAGTTCTGTATTTTATGTTTGATCGGTTCTTGGGTCGGGTTTTTCCTTTTGCTCACCCATATTTTAAACTTTTAATATATCTAACTTTTAGTGCTTTTATGTTTTAATAATTGTACTTTGTAAGTTTTTAGAAGTTTCAAACCTTACTACTTGTAAACATTGACCTAAATGTTTAAATTTTGGGGCGAGAGTTGGCTACAAAGTCTATTTTTCCTACAAAGTGTAAAAATTCATAAAACACCATAATGTCAACCATAAAACACACTCAAAACCCATAAATAACATAGTAAAGATTACTAAAACACCATATTTGTGGGTTTTGTGTTGTGTTTTTAATGATAAGGCTTTGATTATCGAATGACTAAGATTAGTGTGTTTTATTTTGATTATCATGTTGTGTTTTATATTCATAGTTGTGCAATAGTGTGTTTGAAGTTTTTAAGGACTGTTAGGGTTTAGATATTGTGTTTTAGTGATCTTCACTATGTTATTTGTGGGGTTTGAGTGTGTTTTATGGTTGAAATTGTGGTGTTTTATGACTTTGTACACTTTGTAGGAAAAATGGACTTTGTAGCCGAACCTCACCCTAAATTTTGGTTGATTTAGACTTATACATGAATTCTCATTTGGTTCATTGGTTGTTTTGAGTTAACTTTTTTTAAGTCAAGATGAATGCATAAAAAATAGAAAAATACATTAAAAAACAGAGGGATATTGGATTGAAAAAAACTCCGACTTTTACTAATTGACCGATAATACTCTCAATTTTTTATTTTTACCATACCACACCCAATTTTCAACTTATTTTCCTTTGTGACTCCCAAACTAACTGGACTCTAACCCAGTTAGCTGACTCAGATACCACGTCAGCAAAAAATAAATGGGTTAGGGTTCAGTTAGTTTGGGATTGTTGTAGGAAAATAAGTTAAAAGTTGGGAGTGGTGTGGTACAAATCGAAAGTTAGAGTGTTATCAGTCAATCGGTGAAATTTGTGGTTATTTAAATCCAATATCCCAAAAATAAATGGGTCACCTTTTGCCTAGGGGTTTTCGGTTTCTACCCATTCATAACATTACAAAAGACTCTAGCATTGCCATCTCCACAAGATTATACATAACACAATAAAAACAAATATGTCACGTTCTTTACATGTTTTTCTAGATCATCGAAAATTACAAACATGATTAAGTTTTTTTGTTCTTCTTCTTTGTTTGTAGCCTTGGTTATTTCTTATTTATGTCCTCTTGAAATTATTACATAAGATGACCCTGAAGTCACCATTCCCAGGGGCGGATCTACGTATACCGTTACGGGTTCACGCGAACCTGCTAAGTTTCGAAATTTTAATAGAAATATATATAAATTTGAAGTGAACCTATAAATATTTTGAGAGGTGAACCCATAGGCAAAATGAAAGACTGTTGCATGCAGTGAAAAAAGTCATTTGTTTCTAAACATGTGATTGCACTTTCGATTCTCATTGCTTACGTTTTTTGGAAAGCTTTGTCTCTCTTTTTCTATTCCAATATTTGAAGTTTTCATTTTACAAGATGTGAAATCAATTGTAACTAGTATTTAATAACCCCCGTGTTGCGGCGGGGGCGAGCACTAATGCCACACTACTGCCAGCGACCACCGACACTGAAGTTGCGGTGTTAATGCGAAGAAATTAAACGATGATTGTGATCTAGGTTTCTTCCTTTGGTTCAATTTGTCTGGAAACGTGGAGGTGGTGGGGGTCTGAGAAAAGGGATGTAGGCCAAAACTTGACACACCAAATTAACCCAATAGACAAACAAAAACCATGTACAAACACTATTTAAAACTGTACAACATGAAACAACACAAAACTCACCTAAAGCACAAAATACAACCTGATAGTGCCTATATATGTTAGAGATTGATAATATATAATATGGTCATGTTCCACCAAATAACTAAAATAGAAACATGATAGCATAAAACATGACATCAGAATTCAAATAACATTATCAATATATGCATACATAATTCTAGAAATATCAAATAATGGCCCGAAGTTGCCACTATATGCATCACCCAACGTCCCAACTCCAAGTGGGTCATAGTTTTGGAATTGACCATTAGTCAAAAATTTATTTGTGAATTATTAATAAAAATAAGAATATAAAATTATAGGGTTAGGGTAAAATGAAAACACACCCTAGTCAAGAGAACTACGAGAACTCTTGTTAGCTTTAGATCTAAGGCCATCAACGAACAAGATTAAATCTGATGATTTTAGCATGTGGGTCAAAAGTGACTCATTATATTAATACACATAACTACAAAAGGGCAATTCAGTCATTTAGATGCCCATGCCATTTGAATGTCCATGCTTTTTCCCATGTTTGGTTAGAGAACAAGTCAACACACATCAAATCAAAAACTTGTTGAAATAGGGATGAACATTTGGTACGGTACCGGTACCGCGCTCATCCCTATGTTGAAATGGGTGTTTGTAAATATACCAGTGTTATATATGTTTTATTTGCTTTTTAATTTGTATTTACGATTTACATTTTTAAGTACAAGCATATTGTAGAAAAAAAAATTGAGTAAACTTTCGTTTTGCTCCCTGTGTTTTGCTCGTTTTAACGGTTTTGCTCAAATCCTTTAAAAATAGTCATTTTACTCTAATAGTTTACTATGTTTTTTTTCATTTTGCTCCATGGCCTTAACTCCATTCATAATGTCTGTTAACTAAAAGGGCATTTTGGTAATTTTAAGAATAAAAGTAAGGGCATTTTGGTAATTCACTTGTAAAGATATTTATATGATATATACACACTTTCTCCCCTCACTCTTCTCTCTCTCAACATCAGATTCATCTATTTCTTCATTCTCCATAACCAACCACCACCATCCCACTGGAACCCACATCACTAGAACCCAACCACCACTGCCACCATAACCATCACTTCCGGCACCACCTCATCGGAGTTGCATATCAGAGGTTTCTAGCGAGGCGGCGAAGCTCGGTCTAAAGTCAACGGCGACGCCGGACGTCAGATCTGGTATTTCCGGTGACAGTTTATGGTCGTCTAAAGCGGAGATGGTGGAGGATGAGACGGTGATAAGCGGTGAGCATAAGGTGGGTTTCAGGAACTTTTAGCTCGGTTTCTTCTTCTTTTCTTCTGATCCATACCTTTTCGTTTTCCCAGTCGTCTGTTCAACCGCATTTTCCAGCGGTGGTGGTGGTTGGAACTGATAAAGGTCAAGAACACCCACATTGGAGGTGGTGGTTTCTTGATTTTCCGGCCGAAGCCATTACTCTTCCTCAAAATAATGACGTTGATTAGAAAAAAAATCCTTACCCTTTATCTCGCCTATGTCGCACTCCTCGGCCTCAAAATATCCGTCACTGGGGTTTTTTATCTTCCGGTTACCAAACCGATCATCTCCGTCTCCGTTCGGTTTCATCAACGAAGTCATTACTCTTCCTCTGGTTTTCTCGAAAATGTTTCAGAAAGAAGGAGATACAGAGAAGTTATGAGGGTTTTGCTTTGATACCTACGCTCAAGTTCAAAAGGTTCATGGTTGTACTTTTTCTTACAAAAGTTGCACCCTTTGGTGGAGTAATTACTTCACTTTATATTAATACTTTATATTTAAATATAAATTACCAAAGTACCTTATTTTATACTTGAATTTACCAAAATACCCTTTCAGTAAACATACAATATGGATGGAGTTAAGACCGTGGAGCAAATTGGTGACCCGAGGAAAATGGGGTTGGTTCTTTCGTTGAATGGTCAACCCTTCTCGGTTCACGATTTCGGGAATCATTTTGTCAAGTATAGAAAATACCGTGAGGATCTTGTGACTTTAGGAAATGGACCGACTACTATTTTTCTCAACTAGTTGCCATCCTTTAATAGAATCGCATGGTGTAAACAAAACGATGATTCTGCGACATTCAATGTCTCAACGTTGCTTCCCGTTTTTTTGTACAATGAAAACTCAAGCTCTTGTATCCCTGCTGAAAGTTCAAGCTCTCTCATCCCTTATCAATGCTCAAAATCTTGTATCGGAGTGGTGGAGATAACTTTAGACAATGGGCTATATTCGGATGGTTTATTTTCGTTGGAGACTGATTTGGGAACTATGTTTACTCGACCGAATGTATGCTTCTACATCTGTTATTAAATTTTCATTTTCATAAATGGGATTTTTTAAACCTGGTGCATTTCTATTTACAGGAACAAGAATGTTAATGTCCTTGATGTTAGGGGTGTTCAAGATCGGATTATCCGGTTTTCGGATATCCAAAACTCGGATATCTGAAAATTTCGGATAGTGAATATTGATATCCGAATCCCTATCCGAAATTTCGGATATCCGATTTTCAGAATGTCCGAAATTTCGGATACGGATTCGGATATCTAAACGGATATCCGAATTTATAAAAAAAATTAAAAAAATTGTTTCGTGTATAGATTAAAACTAAACTTATATTCGATTTTCCAAATTTCCAACATTTAAAACTAAAAACAATCATAAGTTCACACAAATACAATTATTTACTACTTTTTACTAGTTTTTGCAATACTTCAAACTAACTATAATGCTCATATATTATATATATTTATAAAAAAATAATTAGCTTTCGGATATTGGATAATCGGATTATCCGAAATTTCGGATATTTTGGATTCGGTTTCGGATCCGGATTTTTTGTACACCCCTACTTGATGTAAAGGATCTTAAACTCTACAAGATAATATTCCAACATAATGATTATTAAACTTATATAATTATCCAAATTAAAAGGTTATGATTATAAACTTACATCAAAATTATGTTCTTTCTAAAACAGGATATAATGATTACCGGAATTGTTAAACAAATTGAAGATGCAATACAACAAGTTTGCATATCGTGTAATCTGAGTTAGGCACAAGTTTGGATCTTTACAAATGAGATTCAAACAGGGCAATTAATGGCACTAAAAATTGTCGGACACATAAACGGTACACCAAGAGAGGACTTTGCTTCATACTCCGCGTTGTGTAACCTATTTCCTCTTACGAGTGATGAGTTTGTTTTGAAAACATTTCTAGACCATGAATCCCAATACATTACATTCTGATGCCTCGTCCTGAAGTTTTAGAAGTTGTGGGTGTTAACTTCACTTTGGAAAATGCTATTACAATTTTCTCAACCAATGAAGTCTTTGTTTACGTGTTTGAATTCGTGGGTATAAAGGATTCAAACAAGCATTCTTTGCAGACAATAATCCTTATGTTACAAAGTTCTTTTCCACAATTCACGTTCAAAGTTGATGTTATTCTTGTTGAGGCTGTTGATGGAGTTCAAAGCTTCAATCTTTTTTGAATAAAAGGAACCAATCTCTGATAAAGGAACGTAAAAGGTGATGTAACTAAATGACGAGCTTACAAAGATACAAAAACAATCCGGAGTAACCTTTAAGGAGGCTGCCAAGAACCTTGAATGTAATGATCATATTCCATCATATATTCCAACTTAAAATTAAATTATATATTTTAATAACAATAATTTTCTTTCATATTGCAGATGGTTTAACTACTCTAAGATCAAAGTTGAGATTAGCCTGTGTCAAGGAGTGGCCGGGACCCACATACATGAAGAAAATGAACATGACAGTTCCACCAACTATTGCCCAAATCCTCATCTTAGAGGAGGGGGAAAAAAGAAAACGGGGAAGAGCGAAACTTCTGCTCAGAACAAGGATAAATAAAATGTGAGACTCCCGCTAGAACTATCTAGGAGTCCAAACAAAGAAGAAAAATCATAGTAAAAGTTGAGGATAAGACGGGCATTACGAAATTTTATCTTTCCTTGCCCGTGAGCAACGTTTTCAGACCCGGACCGGCCGGCCGAACCGGTCGGGCCATGGTTCGGAAGCTTTGTCGGGCCGGTTCACTTTGTCAGCCCGTTTCTGCATCAGGCCGGGTTCCGGCCGGAGACCGGCGGTTCGACCGACGATCCTTTAGGAGAGGTCGAGCCGGTGCTTCCATCTTCTGTTCTGTTACTTATGTAAACTCATTCACACTCAGCCTTAATCGATCTTCTTCGTGTGTTCATCGATTGTTATTCACTTATTTTTCTTCAAGAGATGACTACCATTATCTATGTATGAGATGAAGGCAAAAAGAAACAGAAGAAAGAAGGATGAAGATGACAACGACTGATAACAAAAGCAACTTTCAAACCCTAATAACCTAATAATAAGACAAATGGGCTAAATGGGCTAAGATATGTAATTATTACATTTGGGCTTCTCCACCAGTAAAATGAAAATTAAAATTATATTGAATAATAATGATATATCATATAATCATAAGCAAAAAAAAAAGCTATGTAATATAAAAATTGTAAATAAAATAAAATTGACCAAGTGAATTAGCTATGAATGTAATAAAATAAATAACTAAGTATTATTATAGATAGATAATTTTAGGTTTAGATGTTTATAAAACTAATGATTTTTCATATTTTAAAAATCATATATATTACTATCCGGTTTTTAAATCCGGTCTGACCGGTTGGACCGGTCCGACCAGTGAACCGGTGAGGAGGCCAGTTCAACATCCGGTCCGGTCCTGAAAACATTGCATGTGAGCCATGGAACCCTCGATGCAGAAATTTCTAAAAGACTTGAGCTGGAGGATGGGAGTTATTTCATTTATTACAAGGACGATGATGATGATTGGGTCATACTGACTTATGAGGGGGAGATGGAAGAATGCATCAAATGCTCAAGGAAACATGATTTGGGCCAAAATCGTAGTATGGTTGCACATACGAGCAAAGGAAGGTGCAGGTCCTTATGCTTCAGGTTAGTGACATTAATTTGTTAACTCATGAAGATTTTGTTGAAATGTGGTATACGGTGGTTCAAACTTCAAACTACGAAGGTGGTATATTTGATATAGAGGTTGATATTTGTAAATTTTGTTGAGATCGGTATATGTGATATTGGTAGGATGGTGATATATGTGATATAGAGGTCTATATTTGAAAATTTTGTGAAGTGGTATATGCGATATAGAGGTTTATATTTGGAAACTTTGTTGAGATGCAGTATATATGTGGTACAATAGTTTTGAAGATTTTGGTTATAATGTGTTGATTTGTTGAAAAGCACTATATGTGTGGTATAATAGTTTTGAAGATTTTGGTTATAGTGTGTTGATTTGTTGAAAAGCAGTATATGTGTGGTATAGTACTTTTGAATATTTTGGTTATAATGTGTTGATTTGTTAAAAAGCAGTATATGTGTGATACAATAGTTTTGAAGATTTTGGTTATAATGTGTTGATTTGTTGAAAAGCAATATATGTGTGGTACAGTAGTTTTGAAGATTTTGGATATAATGTGTTGATATTGGAAGGCTTTGAACGATTTTGCTATGGGGTTCGGAAATTTATATAAGATTTGTCTTGGTAGGTGTGAATTTTACCTAATTGATTACAATTTTTTACTGTCCTTATAAATGTGTAAACTAAGCCGGTGGTGTCAGACTTTGAAGGTTGAGAAAGTGAATTGCTTATGATATATGACATGTTACGTCTACACACGTGTGGTGCTTATTACAACAAACCTTTAAATTTGAGAAACTGTTATTACGTGTTCTTGTACGATGAGCTTACTGTAAATTTGGTGGCTGTGGATGAGGGTAGTCATTTGTGGATGATCCGTCACATAGGCGGTCACGTCATCAGGTGTGGGGATGCGCCCCAAGGGATGGGCCAAGGGTGTGGTGATGAGCCCCGTTATAAATACGTATGTATGTGTGTGTAACACCCTTGCTATTATTTTAAAGGTTTTCGTATATATTACGAAAATAAACATGTAATTAAGATTAAGGATCCGTAGAAAATACGAGTAATTTAAAACTTTTACAACTTAAAAGTTTACAACATAATATAATTAAGTTCGTCGTTTAAAATGACATCGAAACGCCGTGCGGAAGCCTGTATCTTGATTGTGTTCGGTCCTTCAACGAGCTTGATCTTCATCCGTAAGCTTACTAAAGTTTACCTGTAATCAAAACCAACACAAATGTTAGTTTTGATACTAATATAACTAGTTTTATCAAGTCCATATATAATCCACCACAACTATTTTGTGGTGGATTTAACAGAACGAACCTCTTTTTCCCAATTTTACCCTTCAGCTAGTCATTTTACGCAAATGACCATTTTTAGGCATTTAATCCACAAATGTTTATACCTATAACTTGTATTCATGTATAATGATTTCCTAATCAAAATGCAAGTTCCTAAACAACCCATATGGGTCGTTTGCCCGATTTATCCATCAAGGGCGTTTTGGTCAATTTTAGTCCCTCATTTAACGACAAAGGACTTTCAATAGGTACTTGACCAAAATCGCTCGTCTAATTACAATCTTATTTATGCGTACCTGGCTCGGGTCGACATTTTGACCCGTTCAAATACCTTGTCTCAATAATTTGCTAATTCATAGCATTGCTAATACACAGGCCGTTTTATCCTGCGAGCATAAGACTCGACAAACACTTATTAGTCATTATATGTCAAATGGTATTAGCATTACCATTTGACCCGTTTGGTCTAAACAACCAAACATTTTGCGCTTATATATAAATGGTATTTATTTACCATTTTGTTAAGTAATTCGTTTCAGATTCTTCACCATTTAGTTATGTCTCTTAAATCCGTTTCTTACACGTTTGACTCAACATGGCTTATGCCGCTTGGTGTCGTTTTATATTTCGACTTTTATCCATTTATACGTGACTAAATCACCGTTTTCTCATTTTAATTCGTTTAGGCTTACTTATAAAGTAGCCATTCGAAAACTTATTTTATTTATTTCATCACATGACCAAATTACCATTTC
The DNA here is from genome assembly GCA_030545235.1 of Helianthus tuberosus. Lineage (NCBI taxonomy): Eukaryota > Viridiplantae > Streptophyta > Magnoliopsida > Asterales > Asteraceae > Helianthus > Helianthus tuberosus. Next base: position 6,808,241 of record CM060359.1, read on the forward strand.
GACCCTTTTTACCATTTAACATGGTTTTCGTCTTTTGATATGTTCCGACCCGTATCTTTTCATGTCGGGACCATATTTCGAATATAACCTTGGTTGTATTTATAACTTATAAATAAATACATATTGTCACACCCCGATATTTCCACGTTTGACCGGTGGGCCCGGTAGGGGAGTATCGTGACGTAGTTGATATCATCATAGTCAAACAACACAATATATAAATGCACAGCGGAAGCAAAAGATAAATATATTACGATCCGAATATAAAGTAATATCAAGTATTACGACGGAAAGTAAAGGATCCACAGGCGGATCTTAAAACATAAACATTATTCAACAGACTTTAGACGCCTAGAACTTGCAAGATTCCTTATTAACGTCCTGAGCAGCTTCCAGCCTATTACGTACTTGTACCTGTCACTTAGACTTTTGAAAATACGTCAGTTTTCACTGGTAAATACACTCAACCGACTCATTTGAAAAGGTTTAATAAAATTGATTTGGATGCACAAGGCACAACATATCTTTTATAACTTGGGACAATTATATTTATAATTTTGTATACAGATTTACATGTTCGTTGTACGTTCAGGGCCCGATGTAGAAACCGAGTCAAGATTAACAGACACACCACATTATAGGCCCACAAGAGAGTGAGATACCGTTTCCCTTATGCACTGTCAGGTGTATGCCTACACCCAGTGCATAAGTCGTGGCCATTTTATAATACAATGATGTCAAGGATATCCGGGACATGGTCATTAACCCCTAAAGGCTTTTATTTCAAACAATACAGATTAAAACGGGTTACCTCAATAATTTAATCACAATACGACTAAACATTCAATACCCGACCAAGCGGTATTATTATAATACCGTATCCCAAGCCCGTATAGGGAAAATAAGTTAAAAGTATTTACCTGAGCTAGCTCCTGTCTTAAATAGCAAGAATTATAATAACTCAGCCGTATTCACTTAAGTAAGCGTAGGTACAATTTATGGGAAGGCTCTAGTCTGGAATGATGGTATAAATAACCAAATTAGAATACTAACGGGTCTTTAATTAAGCCTAAACTTAGACCTGTTAGTTTTAAGGAAACATACGGTTCAAACGCATGATTAAGCGAAGACCGGAATAGAATGTGTTTTAGACCCAACAAGTATGAAGACTTGTATAAAATGGGTAAACTAAATACATTCTGGATTTTGAAATGAAAATGATAAGGTTTGACCCGTTTCGGCTAATTTATGCAAACTGGTTACATAAACCGAACCGAACGCGCCAGAGGCGTAACGGGTAACCATATGGGTCCTATACAGGTTTCTTAAGTTAATATGCCTTATACATGTTGTGATATCAGTAGGATACCTTCCATTATGCCCAAAACGAGTTTAATCTCAATATAAGCCCCGTAGGGGTATTTTGGTCATTTAAAAGATTATAAAAGAGATTAAATGAAGTTCTGAGATTCGGGTCCGAATACATTAGTAAAATAACTTATTTTAATAGGTCATATCAGTTGGTAATAGGTCTTATATGACAAAATGGTTTTAAACCCAAACTATGCGTTTAATACGCGTAAAAAGCCATTTTAAGCGATTTCCGGGTTATACCGGAAATCTGAGTTTTCTGATCAGGTTATAAAGTTCAAAATACTTTATTTATTATATAAAATCAGCAGAAATTGGATTGGTGTCAAAATATTATGTAGAACTCATTTTATGAACGAAAAGGGTAAAATCGGTATTTACCGAATCAACGCCATAACCTTAGGTTATGAGCAGGTTAAAAATAATTAAAAATCTTTAAAATCCCAAAATATTATATTACATCAGTGGGTAAAAGGTTTGGTGTCAAAAATTGGGTTTAGATAGGCTTTATGCTAATTGCGCCGTTTAATTACTAAAAGGCGTTATAATTACGCTAATGAGCATAACTCCTAATCTAGACCTCCAACTGATGTGAAATTTTAGGGACATGTTTATAAATCAGTAATAAAGATTATTGTCCTTTTATATTTCCAAAATTCTTGTTTTATGGTCAAAAGGGCATTATGGTCAACATTAAGCATTTAACGGAAACGTGTAAACGAATCGGACAATCAACGATCCAACCATAGAGGGTTATACTATCATGTAACCTGGTCCTAAGGAAGCTCTAAGGCATTTCCAAACCATACTAAATCGGGTCAGAACTGAAGTCAAAGCAAAAGTCAAAGTTTTGCGACTTTCGGTTCCGAACCGGGTCTAAACAGAAAATTGTCGGGTCGAACATGCTTAGACATGTTCTTACATTAATTACTAAGTTATAAGAGTAATAAAACAGGTTGCAAAGCTTCTACATTGTTAATTATGTTTTAAATCGCAAATTAGGATCATGTTGCTTTTTATAAACAACTTTGACCCGACATTTGATCTAGTTAGAACGGGAATCAGAGGGTGCCCTTTTAAGGGTTTATTGCCCACATAATTACCAACTTATAACTACCTTCAATTCGACTAATCACTGGACCATTAATGATTAATCGCTAAGTCAACCGTTAATTACGACGGTTTGACTTTTAAGCTAAAACTAAGTAAAAACTCAACTAGGAAAGGTTAAGCATACTTACAGAAGTCCTATGCACTATTAGTGTAATGACCATAAATTTAAAATCATTATTCTAGAAATAAAAGAATAAGGATAATTTATAATAAACTAAAATCTTATGATCCATCTATTAACCAAAACTATTATTATTATTTATAAATTATCCAATAGGAAACCCTAATTGAGACACCCAAGTGATTCTGTACAAACCCTAAAATTTTCAGAATTTTCAGAAACAGGATTAGGGCCCCTAAAACTCAGGGGGGGTAAAACCCTAGTCACGATTATCCTAAAATCTCGTTGTCAAAACTGAATTTACGAAAATTGTCAAGTTAGCAGGCCTAGTCCCAAACGTGGCAACCCTATGACCCTTAGGTGTCCCTTGCGCACCGTAAGGGTTATAGTGTTACGGTGCGCAAGGGTTGACAAATTTTGGGTATAAATACAGAACATTGGCACTCGATTTCTGGCTCTGAAACGTAGTAAAAATTCCAATTCTACGCTGAGTTATAGTCGAAATACTACAATTAACACACACGATTCACGAATCGACGCCGCAATCAGGGTAATAACTCGATCGCTATTACGATTCATTATCCGATCGATCAATATATCCAATGGATGTTTAAGTGCCGCCCACATTAGGGTTATACTTTGTCGTTCGTCGTTAAATCGATGGATGTTTAAGTATCGTACTTTGTCGTTCGTCGTTAATTCGATGGATGTTTAAGTATCGCACTTTGTCGTTCGTTGTGAGAATTTGATCTCGTGAGTTATCGTAAATGCTGTATTAAGTTACTGACCGGATTGTGTGCCTGTTATTAAATTAGGTTAAAAGACTAATCAGTAGTCTAAACTCTGCCCGTATAAATCTGAAATATTATCACAAAATAGCATCACTTTGGAATTTTTAAGGTACGGATCCTTACCCTGACTCCTTATTGCTTCATATTCAAATTGTTATAAACCCATTAAATTCATATATCTTTTAAAACTCCTCACGTCTTTGATTATCGATTCATTTGACCATCCGTTGGATTCCTATTCTAATCATAACCTTGGATTTAGCTTTCATGTCATGCGATAGTATTATGTTAGTTGTACTCATTATCGCATGTTCCAATATATGTTACGTCTTGTTATGAAAAAATATTTTGATAAGTTATGTGAATAAGACCATTTGTACTCTGATACCCTGAGTATCGCTTCTCGTGGAGTGTCCCACGAGCATGTTGTTGCGGCATCGACATCATGTGCTCCATCCGTGACGGAGAGATCAGTTCACGGCGTCCCTAGGTACAAGTGAGGTACAAAGCTACTAGGAGGCGTATGGATCGATCCTAGGATTTAAGTTTAAGGAGGTGGATAACGGGTATGCCAACTCGCCATCTCGTGTGATAATTATGCAGGAGTAGCTACCTGTGTATTGTCACGTTTTAAGTTTGGCTCATGGGTACATCCGTATGATATGATTATGAAATTACGTTACTTGCATCGTATCATTTTCGCATAAAGTTCCATCCGGATAACATTTCATATAAAGCGTTCTTTGTTATTTGAGCCTATTATTCCGTACTGAGCATTTGGCTCATTCCGTAAATTTGTTTGTATATACAGGTCCGCAGGTTACTTCGGGCGGGGAAAAGAGAGAAGAGTAAAGCCTAGGAATAAATCTGAAGATGTTAGTTAATCAAGTCGAATGTCTCCGTTTGTATATTAACCTTAAGTTTAGTTGTCGTGTGGTTGTATCCTTGTTAAATAAATAAATGGAATTATGACTTTTGTTTATGATACCACTGTTATTGTGACACGTCAGCCCTTCCGGGTTGGGGTGTTACAATTAGGGAAACTTAGAAGGAGGTCTTGAGCTCCAGAAATGATCAGAAGATGAAGGAATGAATGAGTGATCAAGTCTTGCAACAATGGGGCTATTTATAATGTTCTTGATCCAATATGATGATGACAACCAACTCTAGGAGTGATCCCTGATCATTAACACATGTCCCTAAGCCCTAAAATTAGTAGGGGACGCGCATGGAAGTGAAAAATATCTTCATAAGTTGGTTACATGCACAAAACAGCCAACTGATCGAATTTCCTCATCTGGGCATCTCTTACGGACCGTAAGGGTAGACCTTTACGGTCCGTAAGCCTGTCATCAGGGCAATAAAATTCTTTTCAGTTTGCATCCTTGGCTCTTGGTCCTTCGAAAGGTCAATCCACCTTTATTCTTGCATTTTGAGCCCCTCAACTTGAATTATAAGGGCTTCAAGTCTTATACCCACTTTGTTAAGTCCTTGGTTAACTTGGTTATCACCCGAAAAGTCATAATTTTCAACGTTGACGCTTTAACCCCTCGTATACGAATTTTATCATAATTTTCTCATACGATAACGAAACTTGGTGAAATTTTTATCACACATTCTAGTGAGCATAATTAATCGTTACAAAGCTTCGGGTTTGCTAAAAGGTCACTCAGAGGTATACTTTAAACATGTTGACACGTTTAACCCCTGTGGTTTGTAATCTCTCACTTTCTTTCATATTTAGCTTCGTATGATCCATGATTTATTCGTTTGAAGGTATAAACATTATGTAGGGTTATCGTAAAGTATATTTATCCATTGTTGACAATTTGAATCCTTATATTCACATACTTTTCATGTTTGTCAACTTTAGTCCCTCTAAAGTATTCTTTCACACGTTCAAGCTTATGACACGTGTCAATACATTATAGGACGTGAATTTTCGAGGTGTTACACATATCCTACAAAAAGGGTGTAAGCTTTACTTACCTCGCATCCAAATTACGCTTTCCTTTTCGTACTTGCTCCGTTTGACCCGCTTCATTCCCAAGCCTCCATCTAGCTTGTCAAGAGTCAAACTATCATAATAATTCACAAGGTGGTTAGATTAGTCATTATAACCACGACTATTCCACCTTACATATTTTCTATGTCAGAACTACTATTCGACTCCGTCCATGGTTAGTTTAACTTTTCAAAAGTTAACTACCCTTAATTATATGATATGTGCATATAAGCTAAATCGACTTCATAATTAAAATTTGTATTACCCCACATCACACGTAATTAGTCGAACTAGGAAATTACGCATTTGATTCATAATTTCAACATATGAACATTGTGGGCATGATTTATAACATCAACAATCAAGTTTCGTATCACTGAAAATAGGCTGTTTTTGGTGACCTGTTTAACATGTTTACAAGTCTTCAAAAATTATGATTTTTTTATGTGACGTACCTCTCGGAGGGTTAGGCCTTGTGTTAAAATTTCAAGATCTAACTCTTTACCAAGAATTCGTAAAAATTCATTTACTAAGCTGCAATCAGATTCGTCACTTCTGACTGCAGCTTACGGAAAAATTCATTTAAAATTCCTCGTTTTTCCGATTGACGAAATTCCAATTGGCGATTCTTTTAATTGTTTAAAACTATCTACAGTAAAAGTTTGAGATCATAACTAAATTCCTAAATTGAGTTATGACATTGGTAATGGGCTGCAAATTCTGCCAGAAAACGCAGCTTGAACCTTCGTCGAAAAAATGCGATTCCAGTGGGGTTTTAAAGATGTTTCATGGAATTACATTTTAGACTCAAGAAACACATGTTTTTGTCACGTTTTGTCCATGTTACAGCCAATACCAGTCGGCTGTAAATTCTGATCAGGAGCTATTTGAATTCAGCTTTCAATTAAAACATGTTATTGACATCATAACACTATTTTTTAGCAATCAAAACCCTAAAAACATCTCATACATGAATTTAGCATCAACAAATCTGAATTTACTTCATGGAACTCATATTACACTAGAATAACTATCAAAATCCTAGTGTTTAACATGTTCCTACTATCAACTATGATGATTTTAAACACAAACTTATCATCATCTTTACTATTAAATCAAAACTCACTTAGCACATGTATGGGTAAACATCAAATTTCTATATTTCAACACTAGTTCATCAAATTGTTAACTAGGGTTGCTCCTAAAAATTGATTTCATCACAACAACACTCATAGATTCATCATCCATTCCCGAATCTTGATTATGAGTGTTCATCATAATTTCATAACATCTCCAAATTACAAAATTTGACATACCTTAAGATCCCCATGACTAGGTGATCAAGAATTTGTACTCATGCATTCGATTTGGGCTTGATTTGAGCTTCAATTTGGTGAATCTTGAACAATTTAGGGTTTGCTCCCTTTTCCTTTCCTCTGGTCGACCCACGCACGCACACCCTAGGTGTGTGTTGTGTTATTATTTTTTTTATAAAACTTAAATTCCCTTGTTACAATTTTGGCCCCTTTAGTTCTAACCTTTTATAAAAAGGTTCATTAGTTCTTATTTTATTCCTTGTTTGCATTTAATTACTCATTACCAACTAGGTTAATTTTTCCTAGTTAACTTAATGGGTTCGGGGAGTTAAATCTCATTTTATTTTAAGTCCCGTTAACTCTGGCCTCTTATACACTTTATTTCCTCTAAAACTTTTATTCCCCTTTTTTATTTAATATTAAGTGTATTTATTTAAATCCTAATATTTACCAGGTTAATTCTTACCACTAACGGTATTTACCCGTTCTTTAGTATTAACGGGGTTTAATTACCAAACCCGTTTTTTGGGTGTTACAAGTCTACCCCCCTTAAAGAGGTTTCGTCCCCGAAACCTTTCTCACGTACTTATTAGTTTAGATCATCTGAACCTTAGTTTCAGTGATCACTTGAGCATTAATCGCATATAATAATCTTACCGAAAAGTATGGTAATGTGTTTTTGGTTTTAAGGCGTATGCGCCTTTCACATGTAAGGCCTCGTAGGCCATTACTTTCAGCTTGTGTTTCTTATTCTGGTAACTTATTTGACCGAGTTGTCATTTGATTACTCGGTCGTATTTATTATTCAACATATTTACGTCTAGCTATTTTATATTGACAAGCGCTTTGCATAGGTCGTAACACTATTTTGACTTTGAATGGTTTTTTTTACCAGCTAGACTGATTTGTCGCCCTTACTTTATACCCCATCGCTCGGGTATATCATATTGCCATCCCGGCCTTTTGCGTGTTTCTGATTTCATATCTCGTAATTCACGTTACAACGTGGTTACGTTCTATGTCACTTTTAGTGACCGTAATCACATCACATCTTGTTTAAGTTTATGTCGACTTTTCATTGTCGAAAATCTTTCTTTCGAATGTATCGTTTTACTCCTATCGGTGTTAAAACCTATATCCTTTTACGTTAACCATTTCTGAGTTCGTCCCATAATATTCATATTTGTTAAAACGTTGTTTCTTACTAAAACTGAATTTTAGTTTAACGTTTTTCTCTTTAGCTTATGTCAATTATTCACATAAAGGAAATTGACAACAAATAATTTATTCCTTTCCGTTCTCGTTTTACACGAGGAATCGTAACAAGTTCCCTCGTTTAACGCTATTGACCCGTAGGTTTTTTTTTTGACCCAAGGGTATTCTTGGTCCCGTAGACTTAACATTAATTATAGTTCCGTAGGTTATGATAATCTCGTAGATCATCTTTTATTCGATTCCTTATTCAACTATACATACATATATATATATATATATATATATATATATATATATGGCGTCAAGGCACCCCTTTTTATGTCTAGAATTATTTACTTTTGCTTTTGGATTTCATTTGACCTTGACCGTAGTCTAAGGCTTCATTTGTTTTCTTTCGAATTATATTTCCGACTTCATGACTTCTAACGTCATTTACACGTCAGTTTGTCCTACGCTTACCATTATCTGGTTCTTACCTATACTTCTTTACGACTCGTTACCCAGGTTCTTATCTTAGTGTTTTTAACATACTTGTTTCGCTAGTTTGCGTTTTTCCTATCTATGTTCCTTTACGACCCATCACATGGGTTCATTGATATTTCGCGCTTCCATTATTCAGTTTGCGCTTACTTGCACTACCAAGTTTTTATACTTTATTTATCTCGTTTGACTTGTTCGTGTGAAATTTCATCACTAGTGAACGTCAAAATCCATTCTTTATTCGATCCGTTCAACTTTAAAATAGTTGAACGTAGTTATCAACATTTCTGTTTGCAAATTCTCATTGTCTTTTAGTCATGACTCATCTTCCGAGTCTTTTGACTTTCAAATCCGCGTTCCCGTCTCTTGGTTTACGCATATACTCAAAATCATACTCATCTATCGGGTATCTTTACCAAAGTCATTTTCAAAGTAATCATTCTGATATGATTTTAGACTTCGTTTTAACTTATTTGGTCGTCTTAGCGAAATCCATCGCTTTTATTCAATCAAGTCATTTATTCTTTATTTAATTCACCTGACTTGTCCATGTGAATTTCATCACTTGTGACAGTCAAACTTTTATCTCTATGCCTTAGCATTCTTATTAGTTGGTTTGTATCTTCATTTACTTTTAATCGTTGTCCCCTTTCTCGGGCTCGTCATTCTAACGTAATACGCTTCCGTCGTCCGACTTACGTTTATGTTTACTATCAAACATCTTATTTATTTGATTTATTTGGGTACCATTTAAGTTAGTCCCATTCACCCCACCCTTACTACATCGGACGTAAATGTGTCCGCTACAAGAAGTTCATGGTATCATATGCCACTACTTACTTGGCCAAAGTAAGCGATCAGCACATGATACACATGACCTTTTTATAGCTTTCACATCACACCCTATGTAAGTAATGCCTCTATTTATTTCATATCTCTGATTTCATTTAGTAAAACTCTATTTAATTGCAAAACGACAACCATTAGTTTTACTGGTTTTACTTTTGTACATATAAAATGTTTTCTTTTCTATTGAACTATTATATAATCACATTCGTTAATGTGATCGCTACTTTTCTCAATAACATTATATTGAGAGATTTTTTTTCACTTGGATAATTACCCCCCGTCCAAGTTTCCATATGAACTAATCCTATTATTTCTTTGTTATTCATCATCGTGAATAACACATGTGGGCATGATTTATAACATCAACAATCAAGTTTCGTATCACTGAAAATAGGCTGTTTTTGGTGACCTGTTTAACCTGTTTACAAGGCTACAAAAATTATGATTTTTTTATGTGACGTACCTCTCGGAGGGCTAGGCCTTGTGTTAAAATTTCAAGATCTAACTCTTTACCAAGAATTCGTAAAAATTCATTTACTAAGCTGCAATTAGATTCGTCACTTCTGACTGCAGCTTACGGAAAAATTCATTTAAAATTCCTCGTTTATCCGATTGACGAAATTCCAATTGGCGATTCTTTTAATCATTTATAACTATCTACAGTAAAAAATTGAGATCATAACTAAATTCTTAAATTGAGTTATGACATTCGTAATGAGCTGCAAATTCTGCCAGAAAACGCAGCTTGAACCTTCGATACGGAAAAATTCATAAAACGCTCAATTTTCGTCGAAAAAATGCGATTCCAGTGGGGTTTTAAAGATATTTCCTGGAATTACAATTTAGACTAAGAAACACATGTTTTTGTCATGTTTTATCCATGTTACAGCCAATACAAATCGGCTGTAAATTCTGATCAGGGGCTATTTGAATTCAGCTTTCAATTAAAACATGTTATTGACATCATAACACTATTTTTTAGCAATCAAAACCCTAAAAACATCTCGTACACGAATTTAGCATCAACAAATCTGAATTTAATTCATGGAACTCAAATTACACTGTAATAACTATCAAAATCCTAGTGTTTAACATGTTCCTACTATCAACTATGATGATTTTAAACACAAACTTATCATCATCTTTACTATTAAATCAAAACCCACTTAGCACATGTATGGGTAAACATCAAATTTCTATATTTCAACACTAGTTCATCAAATTGTTAACTAGGGTTGTTCCTAAACATAGATTTCATCACAACAACACTCATAGATTCATCATCTATTCCTGAATCTTGATTATGAGTGTTCATCATAATTTCATAATGTCACACCCCAACCGATGGCGGAATCATCGGGGCGCGGCACTGAGCGAAACAGATTGTCCAGAAGTTTCCATAACAACTATCATTACCATTTATTTTAAGATAACATGTCCCATACCATGTCTCAAATAGTAAACAAGTTATTACAGACAAAAACTAAACAAATATTCTGTTCCGACAACTCAGATTTAGACATAACAATTTATTCGTTGGTTTCTAGGACTCATTCCTAGCTTGGATTTCATCACAGCCCGAGAAGTATATAAGCAACCTAAGCACCTGTCACATACGTTAAAATAAAGTCAATACATAAAATGTAAAGGTGAGCATACAAGTTTGATAATAGCATATAGAGTTCGAATTCGTTTACGCATAACTAGCACGTACACATAGTGAAATGAAGCACGTTAGTTATCGACATAGATCCATCGATACCAATGACTGCGGGTTGACTGCCCGAGGCAGTTCGCAATACATGATTACCACCGTAATCCATGCAAGTAAAAGATCCTTAACAACCCCCGTGTGAACGGGTGCTGAGTCCAAACTATAGTACTATCGTTGCTAAGGCAGGTAGACAGCATTCCATGTGTAAACATAACAAACAAGCATTCATAAGCCACGTATAACATGCATTAATGGTTAAGCGTTAAAATAGCTTGAGTAGTGTGATAGTTGCAGTTTGAATAGTTGTAACGTATGTAACACCCAAAAGTGCTAAAGCGAAAAGGGTTCGAGTATACTCACAGTGATATGGATTGAAGGGAGCGCTTTACAGCGAGTACGATTAGCCTGAATAGATTTGATAACGTAACGATAAGTGACGCGTAAAACAGTACAAGTGAGAGTGGGTAGGATGACGGATCGTGCGGATCAGTTATCCGTGAATAGAAGTCATCCGTGCGCATGACCTATCCGTACGGATGGTGATGCGTGCGGATGGTGATGCGTGCGGACGGTGTTCCATCCGGATAGGTCATCCGTGCGTGTGACTGTCCGTGCGGGTGGCAACCCATGCGGACTAGTTATACGTGCGGACGACTTACCCGTACGGTTAGATTGCTTGCGTGGATAAATGTCCAAGTGGATTGTTTCTTCCTAAGATGTGTTTGTGTATGATGGCTTGTGCTTTGAAGTTTTCGTTGTAGCATTTTGAAAACACCAAAGTGTTTCTACCTTTCAAGCCGGCCGCGCGGACGGCGGTCCGTGCGCATGGTAGTCCGTGCGTACGGCTTGGCCGTGCGGATGAAGTTTGTTTGATTTTCATTGTAAGGCCTTAGTATCTCATGATCCGAAGAGTAATCCATTCAGAGGTCGTCCGTTCGGATTGCTCGTTCGTCGATACTCAACCCTTTGTTTGAAAAGTGGGTCCCAAGGGTAGTCCGTGCGGATGACAACCCGTGCGTATGACCCGTACGTGCGTATGGGCTGTACGTGCGTATGGCTCGTCCGTGCGGACAGCTAGTCCGTGCGGATAGCTTGTCCGTGCGGACGGCTGGTCTGGTTGTCCCGTTCGTCTACACTTGGTTTCTGTTGTCGTTTATCGAGACGTTCTGATCACGTGGCAACCACTTGGAGTTGTGTTCCTACCCGCGTGACTAGGCCGGTCAGGAACCACCCTAACTCGGCCTGTCGGCGACTTAGAACGGTCGTCCCGGTTAACCCCGAAATCAGTTGTCTGTGGGTAGGATTCCAGATCTGGAACTAGGGCACCACTATTGACGAGTAGAACACTAGGACTGATCGGATTCGTACCGTTTTTAAGAGTAAAAGAAGAAGAGAACTTAGGTTTATTTCTTTCAGCTCTTTTATCCTTAGGAAGTTTAGATCTAGGTGAAATTATTGTAAAAACTTGTAGAAATCGTTTAGATCTGTGATATTCTTGGTGGAATGAGGCCAAGCATGAAGTTCTCATGAACTTCATGATGACGTCACCCGTGAATACCTCAAATCCGGATGATTTCATTGTTAAAATCGAAGATTCGAAAGATAGAAGTGTGTAGAATCGTGTTGTGATTAAAGATGTACAAGAATTAGTGCAAGATCTTACCTGGATTAAGAGAAATCTGAGAAAAGGTGAAGAATGCGTGTGGTTCGGACGTCACTTGCCAAAAGTGGAAAAAGTGGAGAGTGACCCGTGTATTTATAGGATGCCAAAAAGGGAAAGGGGTGAGCCGTGCGCATGGCACGCACCCGGGTAGGTTATCCGCGCGGACTGGCCATCCGTGCGGACTGGCAATCCGTGCGGATTGTCCATCCGTGCGGGTTGGCCATCCGTGCGGATGCCACCTCCTTGGGTGAGCTCGATGCGATGTTGATTCGGCTCTGATTGCGAGCTGTTCGATAGGGTTTCCTAATCTAAATTACTTTCAGTCCCAACTACTTCTTATAGGGTTCGACTCGGAATTCGGATTCGGGTTCGGGTTCGTTTAGATTCGAGTTAGACTTCGAGTTCGATTGAGTTCGCTTGATTATCCCAACATAAAATGACATAAAAATAAACATGCACAAGTAACACGTAAGGCACACACACACGTATAACTGACAAGTAAAATATGTAGTTCGAGTTACGATTTGATGTCGATTTGATTAGCATAGCTTGATTAACTTTATTGCATTGTTACTTCCTATCGTTTACAGTCGTAGGTCGATTGAAATACGGTTGGTATGATTCGATTATTGCAATGTACGACATTTACTCCACATAATCTAAATATCATACAAACAATTCTACTAGTCACGTCGCGCGAAATCGGTCGTTGACTTTGACCTTGACTTTGACTTTCACTCGTGAAAATACGGGGTGTTACAGCCTCCCCTTGTTTAGGAAATTTCGTCCCGAAATTAAGCCGAAAGCTGTAACTAGTTCGTGAATCACGTGTGAGAGTCCTTCGTTTGGAGCATTGAGAATCGTTAAATTAACCAGGATTTTACGGTTAGATTTCGCTCATTTTTGGATATGATAAGCGAAAGTACCGGATTTAAAAGCCTACAAAGTTTCATTTTCAAAACCTTTTTCTTTTTCTTTCAAAACCTTGATTATTGTAGGTTCTGATTTGAATTCGCTTCGATTGCGATCCGACTCGTACGACGTGCGGAATCCGTGAACGATCGTGACTAAACACACAAAAACGTACAAAAGACGTGATTCAATTTAACAATCTGACGATTACAAGCTCCGAAGATCACGTGAGAGACTTTCTCTATCTAGACTCTCTCTATCTGAGAGTATCTCTCTAATATAGTCGGTGATCCTATTGGTTGATATGAAATCGTACAAACACCTGAATCACGATGTCACTTCCTCTCTCTAGTTTCTCTTTCTAACCTCGAAAGCTCCAAATCTAGAAGTGTGGCAAAAGTCTCTAACTAAGCCCTAACTCCTCTATTTATAGGCAAAGGATTATAAGGGATTTCTCCTTATTTACAAGTATGCCACCTTGCCTTTCTTAACCGGACATTACTCCTTCGTTAAATAGCTGTGGATACTTTGCCTTCATGTCGCTTTCGAGTTCCCATGTGAACTCCGCGCCTTGTTTGCCTTCCCACCGGACTTTCACAATAGGAATGCGTGAGCGCCTGAGTTCTTTGGTTTGGCGATCCATGATTTCGACAGGCTTTTCCACGAAGTGTAATGTTTCGTTCACTCGTAAATCATCTAGAGGAACATGTAAGTCCGGTTCGTAGATGGTCTTTCGGAGGTTTGACACGTGGAAGATCGGATGGACATTGTTAAGTTCTTCTGGTAATTCGAGTCTGTAGGCGACTTTTCCGATCCTTTCCAGAATCTTAAAAGGTCCCACATATCGAGGCGCAAGTTTCCCCTTTTTGCCGAATCGGACTACACCCTTCCAAGGTGATACCTTTAGGAGTACGTAGTCACCAACGCCATACTCACGGTGCTTGCGCTTTTTATCGGCGAGAAGCTTCTGTCTATCTCGAGCCTTCGCTAGATTGTCCCGAATTTGGAAAATTTTGTCTGTCGTTTCTTGTAGCAGCTCCGGACCGGTTAGTTGTGAGTGACCGATCTCGTGCCACACAATAGGCGATCGACATCTTCTTCCGTATAAGGCCTCGAAGGGTGCCATCTGGATGCTAGCCTGGTAGCTGTTGTTGTACGAGAATTCGACTAACGGAAGGTGTCTATCCCAACTACCACCGAAGTCTAGAACACACGAACGGAGCATGTCTTCAAGCGTACGAATCGTTCTTTCAGTCTGACCGTCGGTTTGCGGGTGGAACGCAGTACTTAGATTAAGCGTTGTACCGAGTGCCATTTGGAACGTTCCCCACAACCGTGAAGTGAATCGAGCATCACGATCAGAGATGATATCACGAGGCGTCCCATGTCGACAAATGATCTCGTCGGTGTAGATTCGGGCTAATCGTTCCACCTTGTAGTCTTCTCGCATCGGCAGAAAGTGGGCTGATTTGGTCAAACGGTCAATAACAACCCAAATGTTGTCGTGACCTGATGACGTGGTTGGAAGCTTGGTTACGAAATCCATAGCTATGCTCTCCCACTTCCACATGGGGATTGGAGGTTGTTCGAGCAAGCCAGAGGGTCGTTGATGTTCAGCCTTGACTCTAGCACAGGTTAGGCATTTTCCGACATAGAGAGCGATATCTCGTTTCATGCCCGGCCACCAGTACCTATATCGTAGGTCATGGTACATTTTGTCGGCTCCAGGGTGAATAGAGTATCGGGATTTGTGGGCTTCGTCCATGATGATCTGTCGCAGGTTAGTTCGCTTGGGAATCCAGATTTTGTCTAAGAAGTGGAATATCCCGTTTGATTTGCTCACAAGTTGGGCTCCATCGTGGTAGATTCTTTCTTTCTTCAAGGTGCGCTCGTTGAAACATGCATGCTGGGCGTCGCGAATGAGAGCTTCGAGATTGTGCTGGGCTTGAACATTTCGGGTGCTAAGCAAATAACTCCGTCTGCTAAGCGCGTCGGCAACAACATTTGCTTTGCCTGGGTGATAACGAATCTCGCAGTCGTAGTCGTTGAGAAGCTCTACCCATCGGCGTTGACGCATATTTAGTTCCCTCTGATTAAAGATGTGTTGTAGGCTCTTATGATCGGTGAAGATCGTACACTTGGTACCATACAGGTAGTGTCGCCAAATCTTTAATGCAAAAACAACTGCGCCTAGCTCGAGATCGTGGGTTGTATAGTTCTTCTCGTGGATTTTGAGCTGACGAGATGCGTAAGCAATAACCTTGTCTCGTTGCATTAAGACACAACCGAGACCAAGGTTAGAAGCATCACAGTAGACAATGAAATTTTTGTTTCCGTCGGGTAGCGTGAGAACAGGAGCATTGCAAAGCATGTACTTGAGGGTTCGAAAGGCAGACTCTTGTTTGGTTCCCCAGAAGAAGGGCTGATCCTTATGAGTGAGGGAGGTGAGTGGTACAGCGATCTTCGAGAATCCTTCGATGAATCGTCGATAATAGCCCGCTAGCCCGAGAAAGGAGCGGACTTCAGTCGGGTTCTTAGGCGTAACCCAGCTCTTAACAGCTTCAATCTTCGCAGGATCGACGTGAATACCCTGACTATTCACGATGTGACCCAGAAACTGGACCTCCTCCAACCAAAACTCGCATTTGGAGAATTTGGCGTAGAGTTGGTTCCCCTGGAGTAACTCGAGAACCAAACGTAGATGTTGCGCGTGTTCGGCTCTCGTTTTGGAATAGATTAAGACATCGTCGATGAACACGATGACGAAACGGTCAAGATACGGTTTACACACTCGATTCATCAGATCCATGAAAACTGTTGGTGCATTGGTTAGGCCAAAAGGCATGACAACGAATTCGTAATGGCCGTAACGAGTGCGAAAGGCGGTTTTGGGTATATCCTCCTCTTGTATACGCAGCTGATGGCATCCGGAACGTACATCGATCTTCGAGAAACACGTAGCGCCTTGTAACTGATCAAACAAATCGTCGATTCGAGGCAGAGGATAGCGGTTCTTGATAGTCAACTTATTCAATTCCCGGTAGTCGATGCACATCCGGAACGTCCCATCCTTCTTTTTGACGAAAAGGACTGGTGCACCCCACGGAGAGGTGCTCGGGCGAATAAAGCCTTTTTCAAGCAATTCCTGGAGTTGGGTTGAGAGTTCGCGCATTTCGGACGGCGCGAGTCGATAAGGAGCTCTGGCGATAGGATTTGCTCCAGGAATAAGGTCAATGCGGAAATCGATATCACGCTTTGGAGGTAGTCCGGGAAGATCCTCTGGAAAGACTCGAGGAAATTCTCGAACCACTGGAACGTCCTTCACTTTCTTCTTCTCTTTCTTTTCCTTCTCCGCTGCTACGACATGAGCCAAGAAAGCCCTGTATTCCTTACGGAGATACTTGCTGGCTTGTAGGCATGATATAAGCTTGAGACCCTTTGAAGTAGTATCACCATAAACGCACAATGAATCACCGTTTGCGAGCGAAAAACGAATCATTTTATCGAAGCACACCACTTCGGCATGGTTTTCGCGAAGAAAGTCCATGCCTACTATGACATCAAAGCTTCCTAGTTGCATTGGAATGAGATCGACTGAGAAGGTGTGATTGTTGAGTTCGAGAGTGCAATCACGAATAACAGAGTTTACAGCGATGGTTCTTCCGGTAGCGACTTCAACATCGAATGCAGAGGAGAGTCGGGAACGTTTACGACTAAGGAGTTTCTCAAACTCGAGTGACACAAAGCAATTATCGGCTCCAGTATCAAACAAACATGAAGCATAAATACCATTCACAAGGAACGTACCATTGACCACATTGTTGTCGGCCTGGGCTTGACGCACGTTGAGGTTGAAAGTTCTGGCTCGTGCGGCCTGTTGCTGCTGCTGTTGCTGTTGCTGTGGTTGCTGCTGTGGCTGCTGGGGTTCTTGTTTCACCACCCTGTTTGGGCACATGTTGGCGAAATGATTCGGGTCGCCACACGTGAAGCATGCTCTGGCTTTGACTGCGGGTGCCGGAGGAGCTTGTTGACCCTGTGGGGCAGCGAGTAGAGCTTGATTGGCAGGAGCTTGACGAATACGGCAGTTGGCAGTAAAGTGACCGTAGACGTTGCAATGAGCACAGAAGCGGCATTGAATAGCAGTCGGGTGATGATAGGTGCAAGTAGGGCAGAGTGGGTGTGGCCCAGTATATGCACGCTTTGCAGGCGGTGCATTGGCCACAGGCGCCACTACTTGATGCTGTTGAGCAGGTACAGCTTGGATCGGTGCAGCAGTAATCGCACAGTTTTTGTTGGTGGAGTTGTTCTTTCTCTTGTTCTTTCTCTTGTTGCTTGATGACGTGGGCTCAGCAGTTGGCGTAGCAGTAGTGGCTTGATGCAGATGCTTGGAGGTCTTATCCCACATCCCAGCCTTGACCCTTTTGTCATTGATCTCAGCGGCTAGTAGATAGGTCTCTTCGATCGTGGTAGTCTTAGCCGCTTGTACGAAATCAGCAACGCAGTCGGGTAGGGCTCGGATATACTTTTTGATGGTCATCTCAGGGGTTTTGACCTGGTCAGGGCAGATAATGCTGAGCTGTTTGAAGCGTGCTGTGAGACCAGCGTTGTCTCCATCCTTCTGATGTATGTGCCAGAATTCATCTTCAAGCTTTTGACGCTTGTGAGGAGGGCAGAATTCCTCTAGCATGGCTTCCTTGAGTTCATCCCATGACAAACCGTAAGCTGCATCATTCCCTCGCTTGTTCCTCTCGGCCGTCCACCAGTCCAAGGCACGAGACTGAAAGACGCCGGTAGCGTTCAGAGTTCGAAGGTCATCAGGGCAACCGCTTTGTCGCAGAGTAACCTCGATAGAGTCAAACCAGTGGAATAGAGCAGTAGGACCTCCTTCGCCTGTGAATTCTTTCGGCCCACATGACTTGAACTGTTTGAAACTGAAAGGTCTCGCGGCAGCTTTAGGACCTTCAGTCCTCGATTCCTCGGATGATTTGCTGGCATTCTCGCAGACATCGCTCACAGCCTTTGCTACTGCTTTCGCGACGATGGAAGCAAGGCGTCTGTCCCTCTTTTCCTGACGAGAGAGTTGATGACGGGATCCAGACGACATTGTCTGCAATAGACATCGCCATGGAACTCAACATATGTATTCGAATCTCACCTCACACGTCAAGGACTACTAAAGCTCAGTAACACGTACCATGTAACGCATATAGTCACAATTTCACAGAATTGCACAAAACCACGTAGACATATAGTGCACATAATCACAGTATTCCTAATCATATAAGCACAATCGGTAAGAACACATAAACTTAGTCACTAAAAGCACCTACGAGTGTACAAAGCATTCCAACTGCTCCTATTGTCGATTCGCTAGCGATGAGTTGTGTGGGTTTTGTGTTTTAGCAGAAGCAATAGTGTTGGGTCGAAACCAATAGTATCTCAAAATGTTAACAAATAACAGAAAATTAAAATTTTTCATAAAGATCGATAAATCGGAGGTAGATTGTCTGCGGCTAATAGACTGCGACTAACCAAAGTGGTTCGACTATTCACAAGGATCCTTCACAACGTCCTCCAGGACTATGCCTTTGCCTCGATTCTTGGGCGCTGGCGCAATTCCCATTGGTTAGGTTGCGTCTTTAGACCATTGGAGTCCGTCGAACTTTGGTGGAGTTTTGTATAAAGGCGGGACGAGTCGTCAAGGTTAGGGATTCACCCCTATCTTGCAACTTCCGTCCTCGTTCTTGATAAAAGTTGAGGAGATTATTCATCAAAATATGGATTTCACTCCTGATTTGGTATAATTTCTCCTTGTTTGTAGCTAAAAACGCAAGCTGATCAGGCAACTTTAGTCGAGAGTTTGCGGTTTTCACACCTATTCTCGGCCTTATTGCCCGTTCATAACTTGAAAATTCGAGTGCAACGATAGAAAAGAGTGAGTGGTAGCAACGAGTTTACGCATACGCGTGAGTTGGTCTGTTGGCTCTTAACTATAGTCTAGGTCTCTAAGACTTCGACCCGGACTAGGTCGAGTCTTGCCTAATTCCCTATAGTTATGGCTCTGATACCAATCTGTCACACCCCAACCGATGGCGGAATCATCGGGGCGCGGCACTGAGCGAAACAGATTGTCCAGAAGTTTCCATAACAACTATCATTACCATTTAATTTAAGATAACATGTCCCATACCATGTCTCAAATAGTAAACAAGTTATTACAGACAAAAACTAAACAAATATTCTGTTCCGACAACTCAGATTTAGACATAACAATTTATTCGTTGGTTTCTAGGACTCATTCCTAGCTTGGATTTCATCACAGCCCGAGAAGTATATAAGCAACCTAAGCACCTGTCACATACGTTAAAATAAAGTCAATACATAAAATGTAAAGGTGAGCATACAAGTTTGATAATAGCATATAGAGTTCGAATTCGTTTACGCATAACCAGCACGTACACATAGTGAAATGAAGCACGTTAGTTATCGACATAGATCCATCGATACCAATGACTGCGGGTTGACTGCCCGAGGCAGTTCGCAATACATGATTACCACCGTAATCCATGCAAGTAAAAGATCCTTAACAACCCCCGTGTGAACGGGTGCTGAGTCCAAACTATAGTACTATCGTTGCTAAGGCAGGTAGACAGCATTCCATGTGTAAACATAACAAACAAGCATTCATAAGCCACGTATAACATGCATTAATGGTTAAGCGTTAAAATAGCTTGAGTAGTGTGATAGTTGCAGTTTGAATAGTTGTAACGTATGTAACACCCAAAAGTGCTAAAGCGAAAAGGGTTCGAGTATACTCACAGTGATATGGATTGAAGGGAGCGCTTTACAGCGAGTACGATTAGCCTGAATAGATTTGATAACGTAACGATAAGTGACGCGTAAAACAGTACAAGTGAGAGTGGGTAGGATGACGGATCGTGCGGATCAGTTATCCGTGAATAGAAGTCATCCGTGCGCATGACCTATCCGTACGGATGGTGATGCGTGCGGATGGTGATGCGTGCGGACGGTGTTCCATCCGGATAGGTCATCCGTGCGTGTGACTGTCCGTGCGGGTGGCAACCCATGCGGACTAGTTATACGTGCGGACGACTTACCCGTACGGTTAGATTGCTTGCGTGGATAAATGTCCAAGTGGATTGTTTCTTCCTAAGATGTGTTTGTGTATGATGGCTTGTGCTTTGAAGTTTTCGTTGTAGCATTTTGAAAACACCAAAGTGTTTCTACCTTTCAAGCCGGCCGCGCGGACGGCGGTCCGTGCGCATGGTAGTCCGTGCGGGCAGCCTGTGCGCGCGGGCAGAGACAATCCGTCCGGATAGCCTGTCCGTGCGTACGGCTTGGCCGTGCGGATGAAGTTTGTTTGATTTTCATTGTAAGGCCTTAGTATCTCATGATCCGAAGAGTAATCCATTCAGAGGTCGTCCGTTCGGATTGCTCGTTCGTCGATACTCAACCCTTTGTTTGAAAAGTGGGTCCCAAGGGTAGTCCGTGCGGATGACAACCCGTGCGTATGACCCGTACGTGCGTATGGGCTGTACGTGCGTATGGCTCGTCCGTGCGGACAGCTAGTCCGTGCGGATAGCTTGTCCGTGCGGACGGCTGGTCTGGTTGTCCCGTTCGTCTACACTTGGTTTCTGTTGTCGTTTATCGAGACGTTCTGATCACGTGGCAACCACTTGGAGTTGTGTTCCTACCCGCGTGACTAGGCCGGTCAGGAACCACCCTAACTCGGCCTGTCGGCGACTTAGAACGGTCGTCCCGGTTAACCCCGAAATCAGTTGTCTGTGGGTAGGATTCCAGATCTGGAACTAGGGCACCACTATTGACGAGTAGAACACTAGGACTGATCGGATTCGTACCGTTTTTAAGAGTAAAAGAAGAAGAGAACTTAGGTTTATTTCTTTCAGCTCTTTTATCCTTAGGAAGTTTAGATCTAGGTGAAATTATTGTAAAAACTTGTAGAAATCGTTTAGATCTGTGATATTCTTGGTGGAATGAGGCCAAGCATGAAGTTCTCATGAACTTCATGATGACGTCACCCGTGAATACCTCAAATCCGGATGATTTCATGGTTAAAATCGAAGATTCGAAAGATAGAAGTGTGTAGAATCGTGTTGTGATTAAAGATGTACAAGAATTAGTGCAAGATCTTACCTGGATTAAGAGAAATCTGAGAAAAGGTGAAGAATGCGTGTGGTTCGGACGTCACTTGCCAAAAGTGGAAAAAGTGGAGAGTGACCCGTGTATTTATAGGATGCCAAAAAGGGAAAGGGGTGAGCCGTGCGCATGGCACGCACCCGGGTAGGTTATCCGCGCGGACTGGCCATCCGTGCGGACTGGCCATCCGTGCGGGTTGGCCATCCGTGCGGATGCCACCTCCTTGGGTGAGCTCGATGCGATGTTGATTCGGATCTGATTGCGAGCTGTTCGATAGGGTTTCCTAATCTAAATTACTTTCAGTCCCAACTACTTCTTATAGGGTTCGACTCGGAATTCGGATTCGGGTTCGGGTTTGTTTAGATTCGAGTTAGACTTCGAGTTCGATTGAGTTCGCTTGATTATCCCAACATAAAATGACATAAAAATAAACATGCACAAGTAACACGTAAGGCACACACACACGTATAACTGACAAGTAAAATATGTAGTTCGAGTTACGATTTGATGTCGATTTGATTAGCATAGCTTGATTAACTTTATTGCATTGTTACTTCCTATCGTTTACAGTCGTAGGTCGATTGAAATACGGTTGGTATGATTCGATTATTGCAATGTACGACATTTACTCCACATAATCTAAATATCATACAAACAATTCTACTAGTCACGTCGCACGAAATCGGTCGTTGACTTTGACCTTGACTTTGACTTTCACTCGTGAAAATACGGGGTGTTACACATAACATCTCCAAATTACAAAATTTGACATACCTTAAGATCCCCATGACTAGGTGATCAAGAATTTGTACTCATGCATTCGATTTGGGCTTGATTTGAGCTTCAATTTGGTGAATCTTGAACAATTTAGGGTTTGCTCCCTTTTCCTTTCCTCTGGTCGACCCACGCACGCACACCCTAGGTGTGTGTTGTGTTATTATTATTTTTTTATAAAACTTAAATTCCCTTGTTACAATTCTGGCCCCTTTAGTTCTAACCTTTTATAAAAAGGTTCATTAGTTCTTATTTTATTCCTTGTTTTCATTTAATTACTCATTACCAACTAGGTTAATTTTTCCTAGTTAACTTAATGGGTTCGGGGAGTTAAATCTCGTTTTATTTTAAGTCCCGTTAACTCGGGCCTCTTATAAACTTTATTTCCTCTAAAACTTTTATTCCCCTTTTTTATTTAATATTAAGTTTATTTATTTAAATCCTAATATTTACCGGGTTAATTCTTACCACTAACGGTATTTTACCCGTTCTTTAGTATTAACGGGGTTTAATTACCAAACCCGTTTTTGGGGTGTTACAGTGTGTGTGTTGATAAGGAAGAGAGGGACCGTTGTTAGCGTCTTGGAGATGATGATGGGGACGAGACGAAACAGTGGGGGCGGTATGGACGTGCCTCCACGGGGATCGACGACCCTCCGCTCTCCCCCACACCGCATAGCCTAATTGTTCTTATAATAACCCTTTAAAGTATTGAATCTTTTGTTATTTTGTTATTATGTTTTCTTTTCTTATTATATATCATGGTATATCATATTTATGTTTCAATGAACATGTGTGGATACAAAAACCGTAATCGGTTAATCGGATAACGTTAATCAATCGGTTTCATTTAGTCAGTTTTATATATGGTTTCGGTTCGGTTTGATTATGTGTCAAATAACCGTGTTTTACATGTGCTTTTGATTCAGTTTGGTTTAGGGCCAGATAACCGCGAATTACATTCGGGCTAAAAGGGCAAAAAAGCAATTTTGTCATACAAATGAATAGATTAAATATCAAATGGTTTTTCACATGTTGATGGTTTTATAAAGGGCTTTTACGGTTTTTCACATGTTGGTGGTTTTAAAACCAAATTGTCCATATTGATTGATTATGGGTTTTACAAAGGGCGTTTACAAAACCAATTGTCAGACTATTTTTTTTAATAATAAAGAAAAACAAAGAAGTTTTATTGTCGAGTCCCTAAGAATCTGTAACACCTCGTAAAATCATGTCCAATATAGTAATGACACGTGTCATAAACCCTAAACGTGTAATAAGATGACTTTGAAGGGCTAAAGTCGACAAACAGAGAAAAGATGTATGTGGAAGGACTAAAAGTGTCAATATGTGGAAACTATGCTTTTAAATAATCTTGCATGATGTTCGTAATCTTAAAACGATAGAATTATTGGGCGTAAGAAGCCATTTGTGAAAAACAAGTGAAACTTATAAGGCGAAGGGGTTAAATGTGTCAACATGTTAATTTTTACCTCTGAATGACCTTTTAACGAACCCGGAGCTTCGTAATATCCAATTATACTTCCAAGAATGCCAAATGAAAATTTTATATGGTTTCGGTATCGTTAATTTAAAATTATGCAAGATTTCAAGAAAAAAGGGGTTAAAAGCGTCAACAAGGTGAAACTAGTGTTTTCGGTGATCGTTTAACGAAACCGGACATAACGGTGATTGGTTATACTCCCACGATCATCCACATACTAACTAGAGGGGTTAAAAGTGCTTAAAATAAAAGTTATAATGCCTTAAAAAGTTCAGGGACCAAAGCTGCCATGTTTGAAACTTGTTTGGCTGGTTTCCCATGGTGTCGCGCTGCGCGACAATGTAACCCATCTGCCGTCGCGCCACGCGACGGCTTGGTTTCGATAGATTCCCCTGCACAGCTGCAGGTTTGCGTGGTTTCTTCTCCAATCGAAGCTCCTTACCTCACAACTCGAATTCTATGGGTCTTTGATGGTTTTTAAAACCACTTGGGACACTTGGAATCAGCTGAAAACAATAAGAAACACCTGTGATGATCTGGAGAAAGCCTCATGCACTATAAATAGAGGCATTTAGGTGATCTTCATACTTGCACATTTCAAATTTTCACTCTCTTCTCTTGCTCTAGCTTTTTGAAGCATTCTCTGGGATTCCTAATCAAGAAGGAAGCCCTCCGCAGTACAAGATTCGTGCTAGGACCTTGTGTAAGTGTTCTTAGCCCCTGTAGTTCGATTTTTATATATTTAAAGACCGAAAGTCAAAGTTGTCGTAATAACGCTTTGACTTTTAGTTTAAACCTTAACGGTCCAGCCATTGTTCGGGGCGAATATGGCTACATGATCGTAATTAGGTGTATGTTAATCCCTCAAAAGGGCACATCCTAATTATCACGTTTACTTAGTTAATTGTCGGCTCAAAGTAACTAGTCAAAAAGTCAAACTAGTCAGATTTTCAAATAATAATTAAAACTGATAATGTAGAAGTTATGGATCATGTTTTGTCACTTAAATAACTTGGTAAATATTATTAGAACATGTCTAAGCATGTTCAACCCGACAATTCTGAGTTTAGGATCGGTTCGCAACCGAAAGTCGCAAAAGCTTGACTTTTGCTTTGACTTTCAGTTCTGACCCGATTAAGCTTAAATCATTTATGTTTTAAGCTTCCATTAGGACCATATAATGTTGTAATATAACCCTCTAAGGTTATATTACCTGGTCACTTAATATTCTGAGTTATATGCAAATTTCCGTTATTATGCTTTTAGTTGACCATTATGCCCTTATAATCTAAAAACGAGATTTTTGAATATATGGTCATATAAATAACTTAGTTAATGATATATAAACATGTCTAAATTATGTTGGCATTATTTTCTGGTCTCAAATTGATGATATGCTAGATATCGTAAATTTAGTTTTTATAAAGTCTAAAATACCCTTTTATACATAAACCATGATTAAACATAAATTTTGACCATAAACTCATTACCTACTGTTATGATATCATTTTTACGGATTTTTGGAATGTTGGGTCAGATTATATACTGACTATAACTTAGAGTTCTTGTATAAATTCTATAATTGACAATAATGCCCTTTTTGTTAATAAAATGTGATATATATATATATATATATATATATATGATTAACATACCAAACTTTTTCCTGCTGATTTAATATGTAAAATAAAATATTTTAACCATCCAAGGCTGGTCAAAAATCTCAGAATTATATAAACTTTGCAAATATCGTCAATTATCGATTTTTACGCTAATTAGGTGCATAGTATGGTTTAAAACCATATTTAGCACCCAAGACTTGTTACCTACTGAATTTATAAATAGATTTTAATATTTTTACAGTAGGTATAAGTCATGAACTCAGACGTCCAATTATGACCTTAAAAGCATATGTGAAATGACCAAAATACCCTTTCGGAGCATAGTTTGGTCATAAATGGTAAACCACACATATGTATGATATCCTACTGATTTAACATCATAAAATAAATATTTTTACAGAATTTTTTAGACCAGAACATCAGTTTATTTATAAACCTCTTTTATAAATCAAAAAATGACCAAAATGCCCTTATGAGGCTTAATTCGGTTTTAAAATCTTTTTGGGCATAATTGTTGATATCCTACTGATATCATAACATATTTAAGCATAATAACTTATGGAACTCGTATATGACTCATCCGGTTACCCGTTTATGCTTATACAAGTATGGTGCGGTTTATATGACTAGTTTGCATAAATTAGCCGAAAGGGGTTAGATCTCATCATTTTAACTTCAAATTCCATAATGTATTTAGTTTACCCATATAATACAAGTCTCCATACTTGTCGGGTCTAAATTACATTCCAATCCGGTCAGCGCTTAATCTAGCATTTCGTACCGTAAATCCTTCTTTAAACTAACCGGTCAAAGTTTACAACTTAAATAAGACCTGTTAGTAATCTAATAGGTTAATAAAACCTTCGTTCCAGATTAGGAGCCCCGGTAAAAGCTACTTGCACTAGTTTGAATAGATTATAAGGCTGAGTAGACAAATCTCGCATTTTAAAGCTCAGGTAAATACTTTTAACTTATTTTCCCTTATACGGGCTTGGGATATGGTAAAATATATTACCAATTGGTCGGGTATGGAATCATTAATCGAATAGTGGTTAATTTATTGACACAACCCGTTTTAATCTGTTTTGTTTGATATATAAACTTTTGGGGGTTAATATGACCGTGTCCTGGATATCCTCGGTTCATTTCAAATGTAAATGGCCACGACTTAAGCACTGAGTGTAGGCATACACCTGACAGTTGCATATGTAAAAAGATATAACCACTTGTTGGGGATAACTCGTTGTGGGACTATATCAGTGGTGTGTCTATTAATCATGTCTCGGCATCTATCCCGGGCCCTGAACGTACGACAAACATGTAAATCTGTATACAAGATTATTTTTATATAATTGTCCCAAGTTATAAAAGAATATTTGTGCCTTGTGCATTTAAATCAATTTTCATAAATGTTTTCAAAAGAGTCGGTTAATTGTATTTACCAGTGTAAACTGACGTATTTTCAAAAAGGCTAAGTGACAGGTACTACTCGTAATTGGCTGGGAGCTTCTAGGCGTTAATTAGAGAATCTTGCAAGTTCGTAATGCCTTAAGTCTGTTGAACATGTTTTGTATTATATTTAGATCCACCTGTGGATCCTTTCTTTACAACCGTCTGTATATTCTTTTATTCGTACTTTACACTGTCGGTTTGTAATAGTAATTTCTACCAAGACTTCCGCTGTGCTATAAACTGTGTATATTTGACTATGATGATATCAACTACGTCACGATACTCCCCGCCGGGCCCACTGGTAATATGTGAAAATATCAGGGTGTGACAGAACTAGACCACGGAGTTGACTGAGGAGATTCGTCTACGTCCAAGCTTCACCTTCGAGATTACTACAAAAAAAGAACACCATTAGCCTCACCACGGAGGAGGGGGGAGGGGGGATCCGTGACCAAGCTCCAATGTAAGAATAAGAAAGCTTCCCTGGGTAACAATCAGAGTTCGACACGATAAATCGGTCGGAGCAAATGGTGTGGATTTCTTATAAGCTTATTCAATGATTCCACAGAGAATGTTTTTGAGAGTAAATGCAGATGGCTTTTTTAGGGTTTGAGTTACCTTCCTATGTTGATCTCCTCCTTGGCTTATACGGGGAGATTCACTTATTAGACGGGACCCACTACTGTTGAGGTCTGACGGACAAACTGCCGGGTAAAAGGAATGTCTGGGCATCCATGTCTCCCTTGTGGGATCTCAAAAGATCCTTTCATTAAATGATAAGCATCCTGATCTCAGCAACCTCGCTGCCCTCAACTCGTTTTCTCTTACATGCAATTAATGCTGATGAGAAGTCCCGTCATCAGTCATCCTCATCGAAACAATGACCTGCTATGGGAGCCATGTTTTCTTTCCGGTCTCCTGCTCAACCTATTACCTTGGTCCTTTTACCATACTTGAATTGGTGTTCAATAATAATGGGCTGGTTGATTATAGAGAATGGGAGCCCAGACGAGGAGCCCAACTAGGGACCCTCGTCATCATTCACTATGACGGTTTTGCTTTGTCATATTCTTTTCGAATTAACTAGATAGTGTCATTGGAGGCATTTTATTATTATTATTATTATTATTATTATTATTATTATTATTAAATAGGATCTTTTTTATAATGTAAGGAGAAACCAACTATTTTACTAACATAAAAGAAGTTGATCTTTAATGTTTGGTTTGTGCATGAATGCCCCGCTACAATGTGTATGTATTGTATAAACTTAAAAAAATTTGCATCATATATAGTGATACTAAAGATATTCAGAATCCACACCTCGCTGCAACACGTGGGTTGGCTTTAACTCGTATATACAATTAACAACTTGGGTCATGTCCTTTATTTTAAAAGTTGCATCGGTTAAAAAATATATTATACGTATTATACATATATACAAATACCAATTTGGGTCATACCCTTTCATTTAAAAGTCGCGTCAGTTAGAAAAGTTATATACTTTAGAAGTCGCATCGTTTAGAAAAGTTATATACAATTACCGACTTGCGTCATAGTGTTTCATTTAAAAGTCGTGTTGGTTAGAAAAATTATATACTTTAAAAGTCGCGTCGATTAGAAAAGTTATATATTATAACATAATATTAACAGAGTTATCTATATATTTCACCAAAACACTTTCCAAGTTACATCAAAACAGTAGGTAGACGTACAACAAGTTGCGTCGCCACCATTTTCTGAATTGCAAACCCTAACCTTCCAAAGACAAACCCCTGCCTCCTGGCGTTGAACAATTGTTATGGATGACCCGTTGGACCCTTGTCAAGAAGTGGATAGCTTTTGGCGCTAAGGAGTCAAATGTATCAAAGGCTAAAGGGACAAAGACATGCTGGTTCTCTACGCAAGCTTTAGCGTGCTTATCCACTTTCTTCGATTCTGCCTTTCTTGCTACTTGTCCAGCTACAAACCCGTTTTCCCTTAAACAAACCAAGGGGAAAAACCCCGTGAGGTCCACATGAGCATGTTTCCCCCAGCCAAAGATGAGCAGATCCGCTAGTCGCAGAGTAGATCTCCATTCCAGAGGGTCCGTGAGTAAATTCACAGGGGCCTCATTCTTAGTAGAAATCACATCTCTTCTTATGATGTCCCACAAAACATCCCGCACTCAGTCATGTCGATATTTGAACCCAGGGAGCTCTTTACAATGAACTGCGTGCTCCCTGTATTTATCCATACAAGCTTTACGTTATATCGGGTAGGTTTCATCTTCCGGGTACATAGGGATCATTAACCGGTATTTGGGAATGACTCTGTATTCTACTGCAGACATGCATTGTCCCAACCCCTCAATCGGGATAACGGTCAAAAAATCCTGAGCATGGGGACCCTTCAGGCACTCAAACACCGCCTTCTGGCAGGATGACAAATCAAAAACTTCTCCTAGGCTTTGAGCTATTTTGCTAAACAGAGCATTCACCAAAGTTTTTTTTATTGCTTTGCAGGGGCGGTGTCCTTATTAGAGAAACCGCCAATATCCAAGCTGGGAGAGGGACATTTAAGCGTTCGAGCGCCTGCTGATAGTCCAGGTCAAGCCCGACGACCTCACTGTTTTGAAGGATATGATCATGTAGTTCCCAAGACTGAGCTCTAGACGCCACAAAGGCATAAGTCCCAACATCTCGAGCTGAGAGGAGGCCTAAACCACCTAGACACATTGGCAGAGATGCCAGACGCCACTGGAGGTCACCAAAGAAGGGGCCGCCACTCACGACTATGTTTTCTATAGCCTCCCTGAGGCCATCATCAAACCGAGATACCACATCCTCCATCAAATGGGGTTGACAAGTCCACAACCCAAAAAGTAACTTAGCAACCCCCATGCACGACTTTAGCGGAAGGAGTTCACATTAGGATCCCTAAGGCAGGGCAAGAGTTTCATGAGGTAAACCGCCCCCGAGGCCCGTCGCCCTGCCAACTCCCCAAAAAAGCTAGGATCACGACTAACAGCTCCACCAAGGAGCTTAGATTATGTTGTTGTATTAGTTGTTGTATTTGCTTCTTGATTCTTGAACATGTTGTATTTTCAAATTTCAGTGTTGTACTTTGATTTCGAATATTGTACTTGACAATTATTAATGAAATGAAATCGGTTTTCATTAAATATTGTCACAATTAGCGTTATGAAGTCTCGAGCAATCTCATCCTCGTCCCGCCCCGATGTTTTCGCCATCGGTTGGGGTGTGACACTCGCCTAGTCTCTCATCATCACCAGGTGCTGCATAAACTAAATCCTTGGGGCATGAATTGAAACACCAAGTCTTTCCCTTACCACTCAACCATAACTCATTGGCCATACCCATCCAGTGTTACTTTACCCGAATTAACCTCTAGGCCCCTACTAGGTACTGCACCACCTACTCTTTGATTTTACAACACATAACAAGTCTCTCTGACTCTCTGCATGCACCTGCACTATCCGTCTTACAATCTTGCTGTTTCATTTCTATATTTTTTGCTATATATAAACTTACATTTATAAACTAGGCTACAAGAAAATGTCAAATTCAAATTCAATATAATCCAAAAATATTCAAATTACAATAGCAATTTTTTGTTTGTTTTAAATGCTTTATTATATAAAACAAAAATAAAATAATGATATATACAACAGTTATAGTAATAATCAAACAAATATAGTTTCTTACAACAATATCATACATGAGTTCCTTTAACTTCCAAACACCATCCTATTTACATTTTGATATTTGAAACTAGGCCTCCTCCTGAACATTGTATTATGTATCATCGTTGTTTGGTAATTTTATCTATGTTTCAAACTCATTGCGAAGCACAAGTGGCGATAGAATAACTGATTATTTTCTTTTTATTGTTTATTTTTAATAACTTGCTCGGTAATTGTATTATTCTATTTAATTTATACCTTGATTTTATTACTATTATTTCGACTTAGTTATTCTTTTCCACGATAACGTTTATGAGCGAACTTCGCTGCCATTATTTTGCCACAGTGAAAACAGTATTAGGGTGTGTTTGGGATTGCTTTTTCAACCTGATTTTTTGATTATTGTGTTTTGAAATCGCAAAAAATATATTTTGAGTGTTTGGTAAAACATTAACAAAAACTGATTTTTTACGTTTTGTAGAGATCAAAACGTGATAATCCAAAAGTAGGTCACCCCTTACTGGAGGAAAACGTAATAATCCAAAAACTGATTTTTTTTGGCATTTCACTTATTTATTTTTTAATATATATATTTGCCAAACACTCAAATAGTTGATTATCTGATTATTGTGATATCAAACAACATAATCAAATTCAAACACTATCTTTCTGCAGCACGTTTTGTTACAGCTAATTATCTGGTTCTGATTATTCAAAACGCATAATCTATTTTCAACACTCAACCCCAAACACCCTCTTAGTGTTCACCTAATACGTTTTTCGACAAGCGAAACTAATAATAACCAAACTCCAGTCGCCTGTGTAGAAAAAACGATCACACTCCATCCGCGAACCGCAAGGATAAAAAAACATTTATCAATTATTTTTATTCCATTTCGCCCATAAAACAAGACTTCTTCCATCTTCTTCTCAAGAGTGGTTGCATCCATAAAACACCAAAAAAAAAAAAAAAAAAAAAAAATCACAAACCGCCACAAATCCCTAAGGTACGAACTCTATTTTCTCTACAATCTTCACTCAAATTCAATCGTAAATCACTCTTTACATGTTAAATCATCCGATAGTTTGTAGAATTATGTATAACGATCACTTATTATCTTCAATTTATCGACTCGTTGATCGCGTTCGTCACTACGGTTGTTGATTTGGATAATAATTGATGCGAATGTCAGTTACTGGTTTCTGATTGTGTTTTTGATTGATTAAAGTAGGTTACATGTAGCTGATTATTGTTATTGGTTATCAATTATGAATTAGGGCTCAGAGTTGAATAATTAGACTGGATATTAAGTGAAATTAAGCTCATGTTTTGTTGTTTTATGCTGTTAGTTGATCGGTTTACTGCCGATTTATTCGTCTGCAAATCCTGATCTTTCAAATTGCAAAAAAATAAAATAAAAATGATTAGGTATAGTTTTAGTTGCTATGATTTTAACTGAATTGCATTGAATTGTCGTTGGATCACGAAGGAATCTGAAACTAGCATTTGACTAGGACAAAAATAAACCAAATAAAAGTTTGATGCTACTATTATGTTCTTATTTGATTTGACCAAAGATTGAAAAGAAGCAGGTTAGATATAGCTGATTTTGATTGCTTATGAATTAGGGCTTAGAGTTTCACAACTAAACTGGATAATAATTGGTTAAAATACAAAGTGAAGTCGTATTTTGTTGTTACTTGATCAGCTTACTGTTGATGATTTTTCATCTGCAAATCCTGATCTTTCAAATTGCAAAAAAAAGTGTAGGTACTTCTAGCTTTAATTGCTATGATTTTAACTGAATTGCGTTGAATTGTCGTTGGATCACAAAGAAGTCGGCAACTAGTTTTCAACAAGGACCAAAACACAAATAGAAGTTTGATACTAGTCTTATATTCTTATTTGATTTGACCAAAGATTTGACGTTCACTAGTTATCTTCAGTTTATTGACTTATTGATTACGTTCGTTATCACGGTTATAAGTTTGAATATTTTGATACGGATGTCAGTTACTGATCTATGATTTTGTTATCGATTGAAAAAGTAGGTTACATATAGCTGATCTTGATTGCTTATGAATTAGGGCTCAGAGTTGAACAACTAAACTTCATAATGATTGGTTAAAATACAAATTAAAGTCGTACTTTAAGTGCAATCTCTGATCTTTCAAATTGTATAAAATTTAGCTACTCCTAGTTTTAATTGCTTAATATTAACTGAGTTGCGTTGAGTTCGTCATTGGATCACGAAGATTCGAAGAAGTCGGCAGCTAGATTTCAACAAGGACAAGAACGCAAATAGAAATTTGATACTAGTCTTATATTCTTATTTGATTTGAGTTTTTGACAAAAGATTTGTTTGTTTATATGGAAAGTTAAGATTTATTGTTTGCTTACACTTAAAATCTTGAAATAGGTTTATAGGTGTTTCCATGGTATAGGTTTTACTGTTTTATCACTGGAGAGTTTCACATCTAGCAATTTATTACGTTTTTTTTCCTGATTGAAGTTAGTATAAGTAATGCATAGGTTTATGTCACTTAAAGCACATGAAAGATCCTAATTATTGTGTATTTTATACAGATGGAACAATCTATCTCATCTCTTGCATTTAAAGGTTCTATTAATGAGGCAATCATTGAAGCCAAACGACAGAAAAAACTTTTTGTAGTATACATATCAGGTAATATTTCACTTTTATGACATGATCAGGTATTCCTCGCATACTCTTTAAACTTTTGTAGTTTAAAATGCTTTGATTTTGGTATTTATAGGAGAAAATGAAGACTCAATCGCTATGGATAAATCTACTTGGTCAGAGTCAAGTGTGAGTTATTGTCCACTATGATTTCTTCTCTAATTAAATTAACCATAATATGTTCCATATCATGTTGTATTTCGATCTTTAGTCACACATGACCTACTATATGCTAGGGGTGAGCAGAAAACTGAACCGAACCGGAAAAAAACGATTTAACTGAACTGAAAAAACCGAACCGAAATTTACGGTTCGGTTACAGTTTTACATTTTATGAAAACCGAAAGAAACCGAACCGAACCGAATAACGTAAAAAATCATTTTTAATGTTTATTATATATTGATTTAGGAATTATTAATTTTATTCTTGGATGTTAAGTATTTATAATAAAAAGATTAACATGTTTATTTATCTTTGAAACGATTTATTCATTGCCTACAAGAAATAACAAATTTAAATGATATAAAAGTATTATAAAAGAAAATGTCTTAATAAAAACTTTGGAGAAACATAAAAATAGATTAGAAGGTTATTTTTTGTGAACAATATTAATTAAAAAGTTTAAATATAATGACTTAAATGTAAACATCTAAGAAAGATTCTTAAATCTTGGATTATACTTTTCATTTTTGAATTTTACGTAATATTGCTCAAAAAACCGAAAAAACCAAAAAAACCAAAAAAACCAAACTGAACCGCTGCTAAAAACGAAATAACCGAAATCGAACGGTTTTCAAAAACCGAACATTTCGGTTTTGGTTTTACCAAAAAACCGAACTGTGCACACCCCTAGTATATGCTACAAATTTTGGGGAAAAAATTATGGTCTAATGACAGCTGGCTGCATTCAGGTGGCAGAGTCATTAGCGAAGTACTGCATTTTGCTGCACATTCTAGAAGGAAGCACAGATGCAGCTCAATTTTCTGCAATATGTATCCTTTGTTTGATTCAAAGATTTTATTTATCAGTGAGGTCACATGATTAAATTATAAGTAGATTTTATTTTGTTTATACATGTATGGCATTCCTTGAATCAATTTGAAAAGATCCACAGAAACCTGCTCCTTGTATTACAGCTATCGGATATAACGGTGTCCAAGTATGGCAAAATGGTAAATTTACAACTAAACAAACAAACAAACGTACCGTGTAAATTTACAACTATGGGTGGTTTATTAATTTTTTTAGATTATCTTTCTAAAAGCTCAAAGTTTCATATATATCCTTCTAAAAGCTCAAACTTTCATATTTACCCTTTCAAAACACTAAAAGTAGCATATTTACTAATTCCAAAACAAATAAAATAAAATCAGTTACTTAACAGTTTGGTTCACTGAAGAATTGAATAGGAAATAAGGTTATTACTAGGAATCATCTTGGTGCATAATGTTCTCTGTTTAGTTAGTGAAAGAAAATGTTATAAGTAACTGATTTTATCTATCTAGTATATGAAATTGCTCATTAGTCTTTTGGGTTGTATTACTTTTAGCTTACAAAATTTTTATTTGTTTTTTTAATTAATTAACAGAGGGCTTTGTGAGTGCTGAGGTTCTGGCTTCAACCCTTGAGAAATCATGGTTGAGTCTTCATGTTCAGGTTGTTTATGCATTCTAATTGTGTAAATTTTAAATTAGTGTTACATTCTTCTACGATCAAATATGGTTAATACACAGTTATTTTCAGATACAGTTCTTATTGAGTCAAAGATTTGACTCATTTATATCATTGGCTTACTTATGATATAACTGCATTTTCACATACAGGAAACAACTGCCACTTTCTTGACTGCAGCACTTGCCTCGAGACAGTCGGAACAAATTCCCTCTCAACCACGCGAAACTGGAAGCTCTTCCACATCATCCGTTACTACAAATGCTAGTGCAACGGTGGACAAAAAAGTTTTAGATAATGACAAAGCAAAATCTGAGAATCGTGCTCCACCAGTTGAAGTAAGTCAACTGACATCGCTCCTGTTTGTTCGATCTTTTTTATTTAAGGGGGTCAAAACGGGTAACCTTTTGTATGGGTCGAAGTGGGCTGGGCTGGATTGGGCTGATCCGGAACACCTTTTATAGGTTTTTTTAAGTAAATTTGTGTTATATACAATTACAGAGAACATGTTTTAACTAAAATAGCTCACTTTTTGATTAAAGAGATGTAATAGGTTGTGTGTGTGTGTGTGTGTATAGGGTGAGGATCTTGAGAGAACCACAAGTTATTTGAGCACTTGAGAGAACCACTATCAAGCAAGTAATTTAAAAAAAAAAAAATTCATTGTAAAAATAAAAAAAAAACCAAAAAAATTATATGTAGATTGGTGATATACTTATATGATTATATGTAGCATGCAAATGTACACATGTGTAGATGTATATATGTAGTTTACGATGTACGTGTATGTAACCCATCGATCTACATATTTTTTTTTTCAAATTTTCTTTTATTTAGGAAAAGAATAGTAACATATAAAAAATGTAAGAAAAAAAATTTAAAAAATTTGTTTGGTTGATAGAGGTTCTCTCAGTTCGCAAATCTCCATGTGGGTCTCAATTGATCCAATTCTCATATGCATTAAAAGTATTATTTGGGCAAAATTTGACATGTTCAACCCATTTGACCTGTTTATTTTTTTAGCTATTTATTTCATTATACCCTTTTTGCCCGAAGTATAACATGAAGCCACTTGTTGATAAGTAAATCGATTGAAATTACCATCTTTACTTCACTCATGTCATCTCACATCCAGGTGTTATTTTAATGATGTTTTTCTGTTACCTGAACAGGAGAAAAACTCGAAACGTGATAGTGACGTGTCTCCTGGGCCATCAGTTAATAAATTAGAAGAAAGTAATGTTAAACCGCCAGTTACAACAACCAACAAACCAGTTAACCAAGTGACACCAACTGCAAGTGAACCCGGAGTTAACCAAGTGACCGCAAGTAATGTTAAACAGCCAGTTACAACAACCAACAAAGCAGTTAATCAAGTGGCCCCAAGTGCAAGTGTACCTGTTGTGGACCAAAAACCAAGCTTAAATGTTAGTCAACATGAAGCAAAGCCTGAAAAGTCCGAAAATATTCAAACTGAGAAAGCTGAAAATATATCAACTGATATTTATTTAAATATACGGGTACCTGGGGGTGCAAGTTTACAAGAGAAATTTGAACCTACAAGCACTTTGAAAATGGTCAAAGATTACGTGGATGAAAATCAAGAAAGTAGTATTGGATCTTATGATCTGGCCATTCCTTATCCTCGCAAGGTTTTCACTGACCAAGGTATACCAATTTTTTTTACTTAATTACCCTTCTCTGCAGAAATATATAGTCAACTTTTGATATCTGTGAAGTCAATTGAGTAACTTTATAAACTCAAAACTACCAGTATATAATTTTGTTACTATAAATGCAGATTTAGGCAAGACTTTAACGGAGTTAAGTCTGCTTAATAGACAAGCGTTAATAGTGGTGCCACATCTCAAAGGCTCAGGCCCCAACAGAGGACGATCATCCCTACCCAACCCGTCAGCATCTGTGGGGTCCACTGGATCTTCAGACGGTGAAAGTTATTTCTCACTTGTGAGACGGTATCTATCGTATGTAAATCCTTTGGCGTATTTGGGTGGCGGTGGTGATGCTACAGCAAATTCCTCAACTTCTGGACCGGAAACCAGAAGGATTTCGCCGGAATCTGGTGATTTTGTTTTCCTATACATTTAGTAATTCATTTATTCGCTTAAATATGTTTTTCTTTCCATTTGAGATATCTTAATCCCTTTTCAGTATATTCGTCACTTCTAGGAAAGTCAACCTTGTTAAATACTGAATATTTAGGGGTGTGCACGGTTCTGTTCGGTTCAGTTTTTTTGGCAAAATCAAAACTGAAAACCGAAATTTCAGTTTTTAAACACCGTTCGTTTTCAGTTTTTAAAAACCATAAGGTTTCGGTTTTAGCAACGGTTCGGTTTATTGGGTTTTTTCTGTTTTTGAACAAAATTATGCAAGATTTAAAAATAAAAAGTATAATCCTAGATTCAATTATATTTTTTAGATGTTTACATTTATGTTATATATTGTTCACATAAACCTAACATTCTAATCTATTTTTATGTTTCTCAATCGGTTTTACTAAGGCATTTTCTTTTAGAATTAATTACATAGTTAGTCCCTGTGGTTTGCACAAAATAACATACTTAGGTACTAATAGTTTAAAATCACCTTCTAGGGTATTAACTTTTCATTTTGTAACGTTTGGAGGTATTAACTTCTAGTGTATTAACATAGTTGGTCCCTGTGGTTTGCACAAAATAACATACTCAGGTACTAACATGTAATTAACTATGTAATTAACTCTTTCTTTTATAATACTTTGAAAATCATTTATTTTTTATGTAGAATTTTGTTATCTCTAGGCAATGGATAAATCATTTCAGAGATTAATAAACATGTTAATGTTTCTATAATCTATTATAAATACTAAACATTCAAGAATAAATTTAATAATTCCTAAATCAATATATAACAAACATTAAAAAAGATGATTTTTTTTGGTTATTCGGTTCGGTTTGTTTTTTTTTTTTTGGTTTTCGGCTCACCCCCAATAGAAGCTGATAATTTTTAAATATGCAGGCACGCCGCAAGGAAACTTTACGGGAAGCAGGAGATCCTACCTCGTAATGTCAAACCAAAGCAGTAATACACCATCAACTAGTAAAAACAACAAACCAAATTCGTCTAAATTTGGAAGTGGAAGCAATATTCACACCTTGAAACATGATGAAGATGACACCCAATTCAGAGGCCAAAACGCTTTCTGGAATGGCAATTCCACCGAGTACGGCGGTGATGGCGACAACAAGTGAGCGCACAGTTGACAAAAAACACCTTTGTTATATATTTATTTGCAAAAAGTACATTTACATACGTGTTACGTCTCATAAATTTCGAGTAATAAATATGTTGTTCTGACTTCTGACTAGAATCAGTGTGCTGCATTTGTAATTTTACATTTCATCATTCAATGTCCAAGAAAAGCAACTTTCTCCGCCCAAACGGGCCCCTTGGATATCTCATGATCTAGTGTGCTAATAATCCTGTACATGCCAAACTGGTCAAAACCCGAATGTACCCGGAACCGGATCTTGACTTTGTTGGCCAAACCCGGAACCGGTTCCTACCTGATTCCCGGTTCTTGAAAAAACCTGTTTTGTGCACCTTTAAATGTCAACCATGTCATACATGCCATCAAGAATTCAAGATACTGCTGAATTAATTGTTAACGGGTCAAAACAGTTGACTCTTTGATTTGGGTCAAAAAGGGTCGGGTAGGCCACAAACGCTTTTGTCTAAGCATTCAAACCTTTTTGGTGCTTCGGGACGTCCTGCGTATGTTTTACTTTAGGTGATGGGGTGATGCATGCATCCGGTTTTTATACCCACTGTGGTCATTATCATCGTTCTCGTTACAGAATCTGGAACTCTTTTGACTTTTCTCCTTGCATATGATATGATTAGTAGGTTTTTGCCACAGGGCGATCGGGCTTTCTCTTTTAGTTTTTCTCCAATTAATATGTGGGGCCCGTCAACACCAATAGACCCGCAGTCGCAAAAGCATTTTCATTAGATACTCATACAACCTATCTTCTTCTTTTTCCTATTTAGAAAGAGACCTTTTCGGGCCGAGCTGTACCAAAAGTTACCCGTTGATTGGGTACCTAACATGTTCATCTATCACCTTTAGATATAACATCCATACCAGTAGATAAAAAAGCGGAAAAAAGTTACCAACTTCTTAAGCAGATGGTTAATTTCTGGGAAAAAATGTTTCGGGTCAACCAAACATGGCTTCATGGTTTGTTTGGTACAAGAAAAATTACCCTTTTGATCTATACCCAAGAAATCCATTTTGCCACCTTAGGTCACATAGTATGCATACCAAAAGGAGTTTCCGGTCAACCCAACTCAACCTGGTGTTAACCTGTAAAAATTTGACCTGTTATCCAACCCACCCATTTGGCCATTTTGACACGTAGGTTATTAACTTGTACAACTTAACCCGTTAAAACCAAATGGTCAATTTAAGGACAATATCGGGTCTATGAGCCATGTCAAATTGCACTTGAGCTTCATATGTCTCCTATAGACATTGTTATGATGTCATGATACATTAAAGAATCTCCAAAGCTTGCAATCTGCCTTGTTTGAGTTACTTTAATCTAATTAGAGTCGATAATGTGGATCACTTGTTTACCGATAATTCGACTTGAGTTATGTTTGTTATTGAATCAATGGAACATGTAAATCCGTAAGCTTAAAAAGACATGCTTAAATAGGAAAGCTAGGAACGAAAAGGTCTTCTCGAACTTCCCGGCGAAAGTGGAAGATATTTTTAGCGATATAAAGGCAGTGAGTTTTCTTTGGTTTAAAAATAGATCCAAACATAAATTTGATCATGTCTAAAGAACATAAATTTTGTAATAATGTTGACACCCAGGGGCGGAACCACGGGAGGGTCAGGGGGGTTAGCTGACCCTCCGGCGGCCAAGATTTATGTTAACTTATATGTCGAACGAAAAACCATTTTATAGCTTGACCCTTCAATTTATGTCTTCTAGAGAAGTTAAAATGAAGAAAAAGAAGAGTAAAAATAGCATCCCTGGAGCTTTCCGGTGACCGGTGGCGAGCTCTGTACTTTCCGGTGGAAAAAGAAGGAAGACGGAAATAAAGGGTCAATAGGGTTTTGAGTCTGCTAAGCTTTTTATAATATGCTAAAGTAATATGTGTGATATGACCACTTTAATTAGTTTTTTTTCTTTTTTGGTTGTCATTCAAATTCATTTTTTTTTGTCTTTATTAGTTTCGTAAATAAAAAAAAAATATAGGAAACGTTAGTTTTTTTTTCTTATTTGATTACTTTATTGTAAATTTAATTATCATTTACTTTGTTTAGTATGATATATAACTTTCCTCACAATTTATATCGTATACTAACTAAAAAGCTTATAACTAGCTATATTGTTTATCAATAAGGTAGAGATAATTTGATAAACATAATCAGGTAAAAAGAAAATCTATAACCAATATAGCATAGGTTTGATTTCCGTTTGAGCCATTTTTCGAGGGACATCTGGGTGAAGGGACAAATCCGGGCTTTAATACCGGGTTCGAACCTGACGAGGGGCGAGAGTTTACAAATTGCATTTGGTTCCCGCGCATGGGGGGGGGGGGGTCTCATGGCGGTCGAGGATTCGACCTTGGACATAGCCCCGAACATGGTGAGTTTACACGTAAGATTCTTTGCCGTTCAATAAAAAAAAATCAAATCATTTAAATAATGATACTTTAATAAGTTGAATTATTGTTATACCGATTGTGAAAATTTTTCCACTATGACCCCCCGGTTAAAAAGTCCTGGTTCCGCCACTGTTGACACCATAGCCCGTTAATGGGGGTGGAAACGAGCCGAACCTAGCCAACCCGAGCTCGAGCTCAGCTCGGTTCGATTCGAACTTTGTTTCTAAAGCTCGAGCTTGGCTCAGTTATTATTTATTAATTTAGTTATATTAATTATAGATATTATTTTTATATAATTTGTTTATTTTTTCATAATTATTTAAATATATATTTAATATATTAATAAAAACTTATATAAACAGTAGGCTCGTTTAGACCCGTGAGCCGGCTTGAGCTCGATATGCGAAGCTCAGGCTCGTTTACTAAACAAGCTATTTTTTAGACTCAGGCTCAGGCTCGAGCTCGTTTAAGCTCAGCTCGTTCGAGCTTTTTTTTCGAACCGAACTGGAATAACTCGGCTTGTTTGCACCCCAACCCGTTAACATCTACCTTTGCTTGGTGGAGACCTCTATTAACAAATGAAAAAACCATTGTGACACATTTTTAATCCTATTCAATAAAAACATCATTTGGGCCCACTTAACACACTAATTGTTAAAAGCAATGTTTTAAAAACCGGTAAATACCGGCCGGTTATACCGGTATTACCGTTTTCGGATGTAAATCCGGTCCGAAACACCCCGGTAAGTAGGAGAAACGGCATAGACTTTGTACCGCCGGTAAAATCCGGTATACCGGTTTGAACCGTTATACCGGTACTGTCTCCGGTCTGTTTTTGGGTTAGGATTTTACTTTTTATCGTCCCATCTCCATGTTTACTCTTAGCTTTAACCTAATAACTTTTAATATTTTATCTCCATTGATCAAAATTCAAAACTTGCTTCATCACTCCATCATTCGTGACTTGTTCCAGACTTCCATCGCCCCATCGTTCGTTCCATATTTCCATTTTAATCCAATTTTGGATTAATTTTTTAGTTAATGTTGTAATTTATGAAATTATACAATTAACTGGTCAACCCGGTTGAACCGTCCGACACAACCCGGTTCAACCGGTTAAACCATTTTTATGCCTAATCCGGTACGATTAAAAAACCGGATTTTAAAACATTGGTTAAAAGAACATTAGCTTTATGGAACAAGAATCTTGAAAAATAGGCTTACTTTCAAGAACCCAACTTACCCGACACCCATTATCAAGATTCATGCTGTTCTAATCGCCCCAGATTCTAATGGAATTGGTAGGGCAACATTGTGAAATTGGTTATGTTATTCAAGCAATTTTCTTGATTCTTAGTTGTGAGTTTATGGGAGGTGTTAACGCCAGTGGTGGAGCTTGAAAATTTCCACCAGGATGTCGGAAGTTACCGGACCTAAAAGTATATAGTATATACCTAATTTTTTTTTTATAAAACCCGGGGGTCGAAAACGTATATACATAAAAAATTCTATACGAAATGTACATACATAACACTACTGAGCGAAAAGTTCGAGGGATCGGACGCCCCCGGCCCCTTCATAGCTTCGCCCCTGGTTAACGGTCTACGTTGACGGAACCATAATTTTTTTTTGAAATTTTATATATAAAGTTCAACAAATTAGGTGACTGTTGGGTCAGTAGACCTTGTTAACCCCTTAGTTTTTAGCTTGATAGTGGATCTTTATGGCCCATGAATGTAAGAAGTTGAACATACGATTAAGATGAAAAATAATCCGATTAATGGGTTTGTGAGATGGTTAATGAGTTTAGTTTAAGATAAACTTATTTGTTTAATTGTATAAAATGAGTTTTGTTGTTTTTATACTTGTTAATGAGTTAAATTATTTTATCTTGAGGTCCGTGTTAAAATTACATAGGCCAGTTTCAAAATTATACGGGTTTCGTGTCAAAATTTATCAGGTTTCTGTTGCAGTTAACTCAAATATACCTAATAAATATGTAACTAGTTGCGTCACGTATCAAAATTATGTAAGCCAAGATTCTTTTTCCACTTCTTTATTTCACTCATTTAAATTTAATATTATTGCTTTATTACTTAAAGTAGTTATATGTATTTCATTTATATTTTATCTCTAAATATCGTTTTATAATGCTAAATCATCATTATAT
Organism: Helianthus tuberosus; assembly: GCA_030545235.1. Taxonomy (NCBI): domain Eukaryota; kingdom Viridiplantae; phylum Streptophyta; class Magnoliopsida; order Asterales; family Asteraceae; genus Helianthus; species Helianthus tuberosus. The sequence goes on from CM060359.1 coordinate 6,851,233, forward strand.
AACCCGTATGATACATGAGTTTCTAACCTAACAAGTAAAACGCGGGTTTCTAAATTCTAACCTAACATAAAGAATAGATATACAGACATAACATCATAAATAGAATAAGGGGCTGTTTGTCAACTTCTGAATGGTTAAGTACTGAATCAATAAGAGGTCTGAACCATTACTGAACCAGTTAGATATCTGAACCATTAAGAGCTAGTATAATACTCAACCGTTCAGAGTCAAATGTCTGACCAATTCAGATTAGAGGTCTTAACCATTCAGACTCTGTATGGTGCTTAACCATTTAGAGGAAAATATCTGAACTATTCAGACTTATGCTTGTGAAACAAACAGTCTGAACCATTAAATACTGAACTAGTAAGAGATCTGAACCATTAAGAGGGTCATTAAAATCTAAACAAACATTTATATTTATATTTATATTTATATTTAGTCGTTTAATAAATACACATACATGAATAGTCAAACAACTATAAATGCACCCAACATTTAGCCGTTTAAAAATACAATTCTTTAAAGTTCAAACCCAAAAAAAAAAAAAAATAAAAAAAAAAAATAAAAGGTCAACTTGCAAAGGAAAAAAGTATATATACTTGAAGAGATTTACGAGAGTCAGTTTCGGTCATTAAGATTCTGTATTCAACAGATCACAGAATACCAAGGATAATAATAAACACTCATAAACCCTCCATCACCTCTTCAAAACCCCTGTTTCTTGATTCATAATTCATCACCTTTTTTTAATCTTTCATTTTCTTTTTCATTCTGCATTTGAAGTTGAAAATCAATCAAACCCATTTCATTTTTGGGTCTCCAAAAAAAAAAAAAAAAAAAATTGTGGTTTTTCACTTTTTCTGATTTGGGTATTTAGGGTTTCTTGATTTTAAATTCTTGTGAAAAAGGAAGGGTTTTTATTTCTTTTTTTGGTGAATTATGGTGGGTTTTAAGGGTCTGTTTACTAAGAAAACATTGTTTGGTCTCTTTTTGGGACAAATTCTCTCTCTTTTTATCACATCAACTGGATTTTCATCATCTGAGCTTGCTAGAAGAGGTTTGCATTTTCAGTATTTTAATTAGCTTCTTATGTTATTAATTTATTTATTTTTAATTGAAAGAGATCACATTGCTGTTCTTGAAATCCGGCTGTTGCAAACGAGCCAAGCCGGAGCCCTGGTTAACTTACGAGAGCTCGAGCTCATCACGGTTTGAACTTTGTTTTCAAAGATCGGGCTCGTTTACTAAACAAGCTTGTTTTTAGGTTCGGGCTCAGCTCGTAAACAAGTTTAAATAAGCTCGGCTCGGCTTGTTTACTAGACAACTTTAAATAAGGGTAAATGTTATTAAATATTAATAAAATATAATATTACAGTAAATCTCGATAAGGCTCGACGAGCCTGACGAGCTTCACATGCCAGGCTCAAGCTCGGGCTCGATATATAAACGAGCTTTATATTAGGCTCAAGCTCGGCTCGGCTCATTTCGAGCCAATCTTGAGCAGCTCGCGAGCCACTTGGCTCATTTGCCCCCATAGAGATACGGCATGATTTACAAACTTTCTAATGAATCGAATAATCTTGATGGGATCAAATGTTCTAATTTATGTCATTTTGTGTAACATAGGGATCAATGCACCAACATCACAATCATTAGCAAACTATGTGTTGTTAGCGATTGTTTACGGCGGAGTTTTGATTAGCCGAAGAAATGGGATGAAGGTTAGTAAACATTAATCTATTGTCTTTTCAAATTTTACAGCTTTTCTTAAAGTTGACCAGTTTATATAAGATTCACACATTTGATTGTTGACATTTGTATGAATGTTGTTTTCAGTAGACAAAAGGGAGTGTCTTGTGATGTTACAATAGAGTTTTTAACTTTTTAAACCACTATATCTTGTTTTCCATTTCAAAGAAATCTCATTTCAAAAAAGATGCAAAAAAGATAAGGTAGAAAAGGAATACCAAAGTGTTTTCTGATGCAGTTTCGCGTGCAATCAAATGGCTCAAGAACGACTAGTAATCAATGACGATAAAAATGAACCGAATGGTTCCAAGAACAATGTTCTTTCAATTCAAATTCAATCAAAAACTGAAAAACAATAAACCCTAGATGCCCTATTTATACTAAGCAATTAAAAAAGATAAAATAGGACATTTGAATTTTAAATAAATAAAAGATATGCATGCTCCTGCATCATTTTCTTATGTGGATTTTATTGTTTCACAATTTGTCTACACAATATGTTTTCTTACAAGCTATAAGATTTTGCATTTTCATATAGTTATGCTTTGATTGCAACCGGGGATGTATTCAAGTGGGGTCCAAGTAGTAGTATAATCGACTTAAACTCGTTGAGTTCAAACATTCTAATTCGAACTTGACTCACTAAATATTCTTTTACTTAAAGCAACCGATTATTTGATATTTCAAGTATAATCATCATGTTAAAACTCACATCCAAACACTCACAAATCATTTTGTCACCAATTAAACAAATGAACAATTTGTTTTATGTCAACATTTGCAGGCAAAATGGTACTATTATTTACTTCTTGGGCTAGTAGACGTTGAGGCAAATTATCTTGGTAAGTCTAATACTATTACAAATGATCATATTCAACACTTATTTTTCACTACATATTATCTAGAGGTGACCATTTAACCCATCTAGAAGTGCACAAAAATGTATCGAAATTGATGCATATTTTAACTGTGTGTATATACTAAAATTGTTATCTTTAAATGTATTAAAACAGGACGACTTTAACATGTGGTAACACATCATTTGTTTATATTTTTGTATTATTTTAGTATTCTACACACAATTACATTACAAGTCAAGTTTAACACGGTTAACCTTTTTTTAGTGCAAAGGGGACAAATGAGTCGGAAGTTCCCTAAAGCATATCTTGGGGCATAAAAACTCACAAATGTATTCAAAATAAAAAATTGAGCTTTAGAACAAAATGTTATGATGTATCATCTAGTTATGTGGAAACGGGTCAAATGGGTCGAAAGTTGGTCAACGTATATCAAATAAAGAAAAACTCATAAATCATTATATTATTTTACACAATAATGGCTTATTCATTATACTCGGTAAATCCCACCAATAGCAAAGCTAAGGTAGGGTCTTAGGAGGGCAAGATGTAGACAACCTTACCTCTACCTCGTAGGAATAGAGAGGCTGCTTCCAGTGAGGCCCCCAGCTCGATAGTAGTTTGCATCAAGCCTTGGACATAAGGCACATAGTTTTGCATCAAGCCTTGGACAATAATGGCTTATTACTTATTTAAATTTTTTGCACAGAAAAGTGTTTCGGGTCATCCGAATTCCAAACCCAACTAATTTGACCCATTTCTTGACCGGCCCATTTCACTATCTCTATATCAAAAGTTTTGACTTTAATGTGCTATCTTGAACAGTGGTGAAGGCATACCAGTACACATCGTTAACAAGTGTTATGCTTCTGGATTGCTGGTCAATCCCATGTGTCATAATCCTTACATGGTTCTTCTTGAAGACAAAATACCGGTTCAAGAAAATTGTCGGTGTTGTAATTTGTGTTGCTGGTATTGTACTCGTTATTTTTTCAGATGTACATGCATCAGATCGTTCACGTGAGTATATTATGCTTTTATTACATTCTTTTACATTCATATTTTTAATTTTCATCTCCATTTATATATGTATATTTAATAGTTTATGTGTATGTTTAGAGAGCGGTAGCAACCCTGTTAAAGGGGATTTGTTGGTCATTGCTGGGGCTACACTTTATGCTGTCTGCAACGTTAGTGAGGTGAGTAAAATGGGTTCTGGTCAAACGGGCTCAAACTTTTTCTAAGGCTTTAACCAATTAAATAACTAGTTAACGCGTTAAATGAAAACTATGATGTTACAATAATATATTTTGTCTTTTGGAATTTGGATAATACAATGTAAGAGGTTGTATGAAATAAAAATATACTTTCATCGGTTGTGAATCAGTTTGACCCGTTTTCTTTTTAGCTTTATTTTTTATCCTATCCGTTTGACCCGTTAGAGATCAAACATAACTAAATAAGTAGAAATTCCCACCTCTGGTCTGACTTATGTGATCCGTTGGTATGAACATGTATACACTGAAAAAGAATTCATATTTTTTTGCAATGTAAACGAAACAAAAAATAAAAAAAATGTTATTTCAGTGCATCCTGATTATTTTTGTTGATTTGTACAGGAGTTTTTCACAAAAACTGCCGATCAAGTCGAACTCTTGGCAATGTCGGGGCTCTTTGGTGCCATTGCTAGTGGTATTCAAATGTATCCTTTTGTACATTTTTTTTTATTTTTAAATTTTTTAATTTTTTTACATTATGCTATGATAAGTTTCTTCAGTTTCTTTTATGAAAGTATTAGTAGAAAGCTTCTGATTTATAAAAAACTCTTAGTTATTTGCATGTTTCTGATTCAGTTACACTAAGCACTACTTTCATAATTGCCAATGTATTGTTATTTTGTGGTCTTCAACCATGTTCATAGAAGCGTGCTTGAGCGAGAGGAACTCAAATCCATCCATTGGTCATCAGGAGCGGTACTCTCTTTCTCTATTATATACACATTATACGTATATGTATATAAGATGTACATGTGTGCCGTCTTTTGAATCACTTCACAACACATTTCACTAGACTTTTGACTCCTTTCATTTTTAGCTACGTTTTTTATTTGACCCGTTGGATATAATATAAAACTCAAGTTGACCCGTTATAAGTAACGGGTAGAAACAAGCACAATCAGAATTATATTTTTTAGAAAAACCATACCATTAAAGTAGGGGTGCAAACGAGCCAAGCTGAGCCTGAGCTCGATTAACTTGTGAGAGATCGAGCTTAAGCTCAGCTTGGTTCGAGCTTTATTTTCAAAACTCGAGCTCGGCTCATTGGTAGTTTCTCAAGCTCGAGCTCAGGCTCGGCTCGTTTGTTATTTATAAATTAATATATTAAATATAAATAATACAAATAATACACTCATTTAGGCTCACGAGCTCGAGAAGTGAAGCTTGGGCCCGTTTACTTAACAAGCTTATTTTTAGGTTCGGGCTTGGCTCGTAAACAAGTTTAAATAAGCTCGGCTCGTTTACCAGACAACTTTAAATAAGGGGTACATGTTTTTTTTGTCTTAGGTGCTTCCATATGCTGGATTTGCAGCAGCAATGTTTCTATTTTACTCCGGTGTGCCGGTCCTGTTAAAGGTGAGCGATTTTCCAGTTATGCAAACTTGTTAAAAACATATTTTTCCCTCTAAATTTGTTCGTGTCAATTTAAAATGCAGATAAGTGGGTCCACAATGCTAAATCTGTCTTTGCTGACATCTGACATGTGGTCGGTTTTGATCCGCATATTTGTATACCGCGAAAAGGTTAGTTATTAGTAATCATAAACAAACATATAGCTTAAAAATTGATTTTTAATAAGCTCACATTTGTAATTTTGCATGTGTCATCAGGTTGATTGGATGTACTTTGTAGCTTTTGCTGGTGTTGCTGTTGGGCTAGTTGTTTATTCAGTGTATGTTTTTTCTTTCTATTTCAGCTATGCTATACACTTGTTTGGGTTCGGAAATGGGCTCGGGTCAAAAGGGTAATATGTAGCGTGGGTCGATAAGTTTTGAATACGATTAAGAACTATATTATTACAATGATAATATAACTTTTGAAATAAAATGCTTTACAAGATTTTATCCATAAATGAATCCATCTTGACACACATCTAAAGAGACATAAACCTTATTCGACAGAAAAAAAATATGAAGCAAAGGTTTTGTTTAGTAGAAGAAAAAAGGATGCTTGATCACTTTGTGGGTCCCATATGTGCATTGTGGGACCCACAGAATGAAACGAAAGGATCACATGGAACCTATTAATGTTTTTCGCAGGTTCGACAAAGAAGTGGACGAACCCAGAGGTGATGAGCTGGGAAAAAGTATGCATTTTGATGAGGAAGCTGATGTGGCGGGTCGGTTAAGTCAGCGATAATAGCATTTAAGAAAAGAAATACTCGGGTAGTTGAGGGATCTTGAAATATGTTTGGAGCCAATGTTTTTCCGTTAAAGATTTTGGAAAGAAAAATGGGTTACAATGGTCATGTTCGGGTTACACAATATTAACTGAGGTTAAGTTATGCATGTTTTTTATACAAATAATATATGGGTCATGTTCGGGTTCAAAAAATTAACCCGTCAACTTGAAACCTAAAGCATGCCAACTAAACACGATTGACACTACGGAAGTTATAGACAACTTGTAGGTCGAAGTAATCCAGAAGCAGTGCCGGCAGCATACGAGCAAGAGGAATTCGCTGGTTGACCTCCAAATTTAAGGTCAACATCCTTCAATACAATTCCTCTACACGGATTCCCCTTGCTGCAATCAAACTTCACTGCCACGCGTGTTGCTGATGTTCCATGCACATTTTCGTACATCACGTTGCTGATCTTTACTCCTGAAGCCTCATTGGGACAGTTGTTATTATTCGGACAGTAATTTCCGTCTATTATGATCGGGAACTTAACGTTCATCATCGTTGCTCCCTTGAAATAAACACCGTTAACGAACCCATTGCTACTCCTTGCCCATGCTTTTATCCTCAGACCGTTCGTTGTACCTACGAATGTGGTCGTTTTTACTGTTACATTCTGGACACCTGGTTCTTCTCGTTCCCACCCTAGACTCCCAATGCTGCATCCACATATAAAATTCATAATCATTAGCAAATTGTTATCTCGTGGGATAGAGGAAAAGTTTGCTTTTATATCACCCCGCACAGACCCTACATTGGGTGGGATATTAGCGGGTACCTTTATTTGTCTATATACATGTGTGTGTGCGCATGTGTTTTTCTTAACCAAAGTGGTGTATTTCAAGAAAGTTGTTAGCAAAATGGTGTGTTTGAGAATTCAGAAAAAGGAACTTATGTGTTAGTTGAGTGTACCTTATGCCGTGACCGGGTCCACAAACCACCTTTTCTATCCAGATATTAGAGTTTCCTGGGCCTATCGAGACGCAGTCGTCGCCTGTTGAGATTTTAGAGCTCAAAATGGTGATTCCTGTGGAATATGTTAAATGGATGCCATCTGTGTTCGGGCTGAGCCCAGGTGCTACGATGCTAACTCCTTGTATTTTCGCGTTCTTGCAACTATAGAGCAGCATGTGAAACATTTGGCTGTTTAATGACCTTAATTTACTGATCACTATGTTTTGGGAATGGTAGAAGCCAAGTGTCTGCAACAAATACATGTTCATTTTAATTTCATGAAAAAAAGAAAAGAAAAAAGAAAGTATACACTTGTACAAACACGCGATGTATATTTGTCGAAGTGTATGGTCTTACCGTAGATCCTTTAGGACATGCTTTTCCAGATGTTTTGCATGCCCATAGAGAAGATCCTTGGGCGTCAAGGGTTCCACCGTTTATGGTAACATTCTTAACTATGTAGAACTTGATCCAGACTTGCGCGTTGCCAATAGCATTATAACTAGATGGTGCCACCAAGGTACCAGCTATGTTGAATGTGATGGCTCGGCTCTTACATCCTTGACCAGAGAATGTAAGCGCCGAGGCAATCAAGTACCTGCCAGCTGGTACATAAATGCTAGCGGGACTGGTAGAGTTACATGACAAACTCCATGCTTTCAAGAACGCGTTCTTTGAGTCTGAGCGGCCGTCTGACTTGGCTCCAAAACTTTGGACATTGTACGTAACCGTTGAGGATGATAACCGCAAAACTAGAAAAAGCAAGACCATGATATGTTTGATCACCATGATAACTGATATGTGTATCTCCTCTCTATACTTACTTTGAAGTAGTTGCTTAGTTAGTTTTGTATGTTATGTACTTATTGATTTGGTTATTTATAGTTATAGTTAAGAACATAATAAGTACAGGTAGAGGGGTACATGCAATGATCAGGGTTTGCATTATTTGATAATGATTGATAAGAAGTAGTCCGTATGAATAGGAGTACAAACTGATCGAATGTCAAATGGGTGGCAACTTGAAAGGAATATTAATCATGTAAACACTAATTAATATTATATCTTTCAAACAATTCTTTTAATATTTGCAATTGCGTCGGATTGTTTCGGATCGGTGGGTTGAACTGATAAATTTGACGACGATTTACATATTTATTCGTGTCAAAGTTACCAATCTCAATTAGAACACAAGAAAAGCTTGCAACCCGCGTGGTTCATTTATTTAAACGAAACAAACGGTTTGTGGGTTGTAAGTGAATTGTTATAAATGAATTGTAAATGGGTTGACATGCTGTCCATATAAAGTGTACTTTCTGTTATAATTCTAAACGGGCTAGTGGGTAACGCTTCTACCCAAACACGAGTTTTAATTTGTGTTTGATGTATTGTCATACTTAGAAAAAAGGCATAGAAATAAATTCAGTTTTATGTTTGTTATTATTAGTTATATTAATGTTTAAACCTCAGTTTTATGTCTGTTATTATTAGTTATATTAATGTTTAAACCTCATTTTAAACTGTATCTAGGTAGAGTTATATTATATGATACAATATAATATTTCCTACTACATGATACAATAAAAAAACCAAAAAGTATAACGACTATCAAAACCCAAAGCTAAGTAAACTTTCAAAAATTAGTTATTAAAAATAAATGATTAGTCAATGCTTGTAATTTCCTATAATTTGGCTTTTTAATCTTTAACAATTTGGAATAAGATGTGCCTTTAATAATTTCCTATAATTCCAAAAAGTATCATTTGGAATTAGATGAGCCTTTAATAATGAAACTTGGTCATGACTAATGGTAGGTGATTCTTTATTTAAAAGTGGATATAGGTTGGTAAGCTGGTGCATATGATCCCACATGGGTAATGGGTTAGACTTTAGAAGAATGTCAACCTCAACAAACTATAATTCCACTTCCACAAATTTTTTTTTTTTTTTTTGAAATAAAGGGTGGTGTATTATAAAAAACCTTAAGCAAGATGCTCAAGCAAAGTATAAAGAAAGGAAAAATACAAAAGGAAATACAATGCGATTACTCTCTCATGCTAAAGCTTCTCCATTTCTCCCATGATAAGTCTTTGAGTTCTGAACGGTTACAGACCCATGCAAACGAAGTGGCTTTAATATCTCCAATCAGTTTTGCAAGGACCGGAGGTTTGTTTTTAAAAAGGACTTCATTCCTCGTTCTCCAAGTGATCCAGCAAGTTGCCGCCACCACCGTATATACCGCCCTTTTGAATTTCTTGATCCCTTGATACGAGTCAATGAATTCTAATAGTTGTACCACACTGAGGATATGCCTTGGTAAATGGATCTTCATCCACTTCCACAAATGCTTAACTATATAAAAGTATCTTCTCATTCTTCTAACGAAGATGTAATAATATCTATTAGAAATTCAAACAATTTTAAGGCGCAAGAATTTTCTATAAAATTAATATTGACAATATTAAACTCTCTAAACTCACAACTATCACAATCATGTAGTTATTAAATTAATATAACCTCTTTGAAAAACCTTGGGGGATAATTGTTGTGCTGACGACTTGATAAACACCTATGTAATGAATTGTGTCAAAACTCAAACATGACTAGGTCAAACGGGTTGTCAAATCACGAGTTGGCAAGTTCTAAATTGTTTGTAATCAAGTTATATGTTGATACATGATTGTGGACGCGACTCGACTTGACGCGTATCAGCTTAGACACGGCTTCCTCCGTCGTGTGAAAGAACAAGCATATCGGGCCAAGAGAACAAAAGACTTGAACTGGTCCATGGGCTAAGCTAATCGGCTGAAACAGATCAATGGAACAAGACATCAAGCACATGGGCTTGTAACTGTTTGGCGAAACACCTTTTGGGCCCAAGCCCAACATTGATGAAACATGTGTATAGTTGACGAAACAAGTCTGTTTCGTCAACCTAAATTGTGTTTCATCAATATCAAATGTGTTTCATCGAGTTTGGTTTTGATTCGTCGAGATTAGTCTGTTTCGTGATGTGTGGTGCTATAAATAGACAGTCTTAACACAGAAGACTCAAGACTCCGAAGAGAGACACACAGAGAACACACACACACGAGAGTTCTGAGAGAGTTTACAAAATACATTTGTAAACATTGAGCTTGTAACTGATCTTTCATACGTATTAATACAGAGGTGTTAATCGTTGAGTCTTGTGTGTCGTTATATTTACGTGTTCGATCTCGGTTGGATTCCGCACAACCGGGTTGGTTTGTACACAAGGATTAGGCGACTAGATCCTCCCCTAGCCGGACCTACAAGTGGTATCAGAGCCTTGGCTCTTCTCCTTGTTAAAACCGAGTGTTTTCGGGCTGTTTTTCGGGTTTGTAAAATTTATATTTTCTGGAAAAACATCTTAAAATCGGGATAAATCTGGTTGTTTGCTGGAAGTTCTTATAAAAACCACTTTATTTTTCATGTTCACATATTAAAAGTTGGTTTTTAGTGAATTTTCGTGCATTTACTCGTGTTCGGAAAATTTCGTGTCACCGGAAAACTCATAGTGTTCATATCATCTTCAAGTGTTCTTCACAGAATCAACTTTTTGATCTTTGAAAGTAAATTGTGAAAGTTGTTTGTTGTTGAAAATTGTGGAAAAGGATTAAAATATTGATAAACTTTATTGGTTGGTAAGTTTGGGAATGGTGTAGCCGAAAGTTGTCTGATGTGTCAGGTAGATAAGGTCAAATGTACCAACTTTTCACCAACTCACTGACTTGCTTGGGTCTGTTTCGTAAATTTAAAAGTCCATAACAAAAATCCATTTCGTTAATATTGTTTTGGGCTGTTGTTTCGCCGATTGGTAAGCCCAAGAGAACCCCGTTTGTTTCGTCAAAGGCCCAAAAGACCTTTTTCCTGTTTCGTCAAAATATTGAATTTGTTTCACCAAACTGCTATCTTTGGGCCGTAAAATATCTTGGGCCCGTTTCGTCGACCGGAAGCCCAAACAGCCTTTCAGTATCGTCGTTTAGGGAGTATTGGGCTGTTTTCGTCGTATTGGGCCATTATTATTTGTTTCGTCAATTAAAAGGCCCAAGAGCAAGCCTTTTGTTTCGTCAAGCCCATTACACTCAATCTGTTTCGTTTAAAATTACAAAGTCCGTTTCGTGGAACTTGTTTCGTCGAAACACTTTGTATATTTAAACAGAAGGTTTAAAGAAGGTATTTAACTGTTTGTTTGAGGTGTGTTTTTCAGGTATTCATTTTTCTTGATCAAAAATGAATCCGATTTGGGGTACTCCGGTAAATACAGATATGTATTATGGTACTCCGTCTCCGGATAGCGGAAAGTATAGAAACACGAGTTTGTCTCCTTCGTGGGCCGAATCTCCCGCACCGGTATCTTCACAAGCTAATGCAATTTCTACCGGTCAATGGGCATTCGTATCAAATCAAACTCCAAGTATTCAAAGCATTCTCTTAAGCGAGAGCGAAACCGGAAGTTTGAATCGGCCTCCAAAGTTGATGCACTTAAGCGAATATCCGGGATGGTTTGGCAGATTTCATACATATGTCCTTGGACAAAACACGGAATTGTGGTTACGTTTCACCACAGATTTCGATCAAACTATCGAGGTTGCCGCTTCATCTGCTGCAACATTTTCCGATCTTTCGGAATATCAGAAGAAAGTCTACGATTTAGAGAAGAAAGCTTATGCCATTCTTACTCAGGCATTAAGCAAGGATATTTACCATCAATTTGTCAACTTCAAAACGACAAAGAAGTTGTGGGACGCGTTGAAGACGAGAGGTGTAGGAAACGAAGCGACTCGCCAATTGAGACAAGGTCTACTCAAGAAAGAGTTTGATGGGTTTACATGCATGGATAAAGAATCTTTGGGAGATTTGACGAGTCGATTTTCTCATTTGTTGACTGAAATGGGAAGTTTTGGAGTGATAACGACTCCAATCGAAATTATCACCAAGTTTGCTGATGCTTTGCCACCACAATGGAGTAATTTCTTGGAAATCCTAAAGCTCAATGGCATTTTGGCTACAACAAACTTCAATGACTTTGTTCAACTTCTGGAGAATAAAAATCAGGAAGAAACCCTTAAGGCGAAAAGGGTCATAGTGCCACAGAATCCTGAGATGTATTATGGAACTCCTAGCACTCCTGCAATACAAGTGCGACATGATCCTGAGATGTATTATGGAACTCCTAGTACTCCTGCAAGACCTTCTTCACACGCTCCAATTCAAACAGCGTTTGTGTCTAGCACAGATATGTATGGCAATCCTATCCAAGTTCCGGTCAAGCCTCCTCCAACAACAGACATGTATGGGAATCCACTTCCTGCTCAACAAGCGTGTTATGGAAGCACATCATCTGCTGGTCAGCAATCAAAGCCAAATACAGTGCGGCTCGACACCTCAAGCTTTTCTAAAGTCAGTGTGGAAGTAGCAAAGGAACACATGGAGCTGCTAAACACTTTGGTGAGCGCATACTGTGGATTAGTGGAAGGTCAGATTGGCAACATTAATCTGAAACAAGAAGACTATCAGCAGATTGATAAGGAAGAGATGGATTTGATGGATATCAAATGGGCCTTTGCGAGTGCTGTAAGGCGAGCAAAGGATTTCATGGAAAGAACTGGCAGAACCAGCTTGGAAAGCAAGAAAGACACCAAGTATGGGTTCGATAAACAGGCTGTAAGGTGCTTTAATTGTGGTGAACGGGGTCATTTTAAAAGGGAATGTACAAGGCCAGCTCAGCATGGGAACCAGAACCCTTTCAGAAATTAAGGCAACCAGCAGAATCAGAACAGGAACAATGAGCGTACGTTGATACCTGTCAACAACCAAAGCCAAGCAGGACCATCAAATGCTAACCAGGCACTTGTGGTTCAAGTAGATGAAGGCTGTGATTGGTCTATTCAGTTGGGAAATGATGCTCCTGATAGAACAGCGTGTTTTGCTGAAGTTGTCAAGGATCTTAAACATGCCAGTGGTGGAGAATCTTCCACCAATGGTGGTGAATCTTCTGAGGATGAAGACTCTTCTGGTTATAGTATAAGTTCAGATGAAGAATCCTCGAGTTCAGGCGATGATCATGTGGATGAGACATCAAGTGCGTCAGTTGATATAGATATTGATGAGCTTTTGGAGGAAGCTGCAGCAGGAACTGATAGAAGATCTATTTTGGTGGATCAAGCTGCTTATTCTTTGTCTTCTCTCCATTCAGCCTTTATGGCTAATGTCGACAGTTCATCAAGTCAGGTATGTGTCGATGAACCCACTGATGTTATTTGTGATAATTGTGATAGTTTGAGTGTTAAATGTGCTGATTTGGATACAAATATGTCTGAGTTGCAAGGCAAACATGATGCTTTAAAAGCTAATTTGTTCGACTTGCAAAACAAACATGTTGATTTAGATGCTAAGTGGTGTGATTTGCAAAGCAAACATGAGGCTTTGCAAAACAAGTATGATGTGACATTCATCCACAACCAAAAGTTGATCGTGGATCTTTCTAAGTGCACAGAAGCCAACATGTTTTATGAAAACCATGAAAAGGAATTTAAAACGATGATTGAAACTTTAAGAAAAGATAAGACTGAGCTAACGAAAATGGTTTCAAGAAAACAAACGGAAATAAACCTTTACATCAGTAGGCTTGAAATAATGCAAAAAGAGATGGCTTGTGTTAAAACTGAAAGTGAGGCGATCTGACTCAAGTTAGACATCTATTTAAGCTCTAGTTATGTGTTGGATCACATCATTGATGTTCAGAAAGAGAAACGGGATGTCACATGCATTGGATATAAGAAATGTCCACCACCCGTGAGAAACAATTATGATGCCATGCCTGATGAGGAGTATAGAACTCACTTTGAACCATCTGTTCCTTTGGACGTTGAGGAATTTGCAACAGGACTCGGATACAAGAAGGAAGTATCGTCAGATTTGGATGTGTCAGCAGATACATGTGTGTCTTCTGCTGAACCGAATCAGGATCCTCCAGTTGTGATTGAGGATGCTGATTCTTCTGATGATGAATCTGATGATACTAATTCAGCAAAGTCTGATGCGGTAATCAACGAAGAGGACATACCTCTTGAGAATCATATTTTATGTGATCCTCCCGCAAAACCTGCTAAGACTGTTCCGACCGAGTCCACGTCTGCAAAAGAGTCTGAAAGTGTGGATTTGTTGTACACTCTTGTTGGTGATGATAAAATTTATTCTGACAAAGATTTTCCGATTAAGAATGTAAATCAATCTTTAATCAGTAAAGTTTTTGAAAATTCGACAAGTAAGTTTTTGGGAAAGTCGGGTTCACATGTTGTGGTAACACAGTGCCCTCCGATTCCAAAGGCCGAAGTTCGAAAACAATATGGCAATCAGAAATTACCGACAGTGAAAAAGCAGCAAAATCATACCAAACCAAAAGGTAAATTACAGACTCAAGGTCAAAAGAAACAGAATCAGAAAAAGAACAAGAATGTGAACTTTGTGAAATCAAAGGGAACAGACAAAATTGAAACGTTTGAAAACAAATCTAACTTAGATTTTGTTAAACAAGCAACAGTGTTGAAAAGAAATGAACCAAACTGTTCGAAACCTAGTACCTCGAGATCACAAGGTTCATCATCATCGGCAAGACGATCACATGATGCTTCGGGGATTGTTGAACGAAGATCATGTTTTGAATGTGGTACAATTGGACACATAATTCGAAACTGTCCGTATCTTCATAAGTTGAAAGCAAAAGTTGATGCCCCCCATGGTAACAATTACCATAAAAGATTTGTTTCACCAAAACATGACCCTCGTCTTGTTAAACAACAAGAAGTGAAACAGAGAAAGAAACAACGGAAAAATGTTGAAAAGGTTTTAAAACCGGAGGTTGTCCATACAAAATCTGTCGAATCAAATGTTAAACATGAAAAACAAAAACAAATTTGGAAACCAAAATTGGAAATTGTTTCAGGGGGAGCTACATCAATTCCGAATCATCGGGAAATGGATGTCACAATTCTCGATGATGACGGACGACCCAAGTCTGTGAAGGCTTGGGTCCCCCTCTCCAACTAATCTCTGAATGAGTGTGCAGGATGTTCCAGGAGGAACAATTGATAGTCTTAGGATTGTTGATAGTGGAGCGTCCATGCACAAGATCGGCGACATAAGGCTCCGAAATATTGTTACATTTAGGAGAATATTGTTGCCATTGATGGAGAGAAAGGAAAAAGATAAGAAGACAAAAATGTCTGATGAAAGAATGTGGTTGAATGACGTTGAAAAATTCGACATGATGAGATATGTGCCAAAATTGGTTGTTATGGTTTTTGATCGGGTCCTCAGGAAAAGATTCCAATGAAAAGTACGCGCCAGTAGCACGTCTGAAACTTTTTGAAGATTCATGGATTTTTCTTCCACAAGAAGTTCAAAGTCCACAAGATGAACGTGTATGGTACTTTTCTCTACGGTGTGATTGAAGAGAATGTGTTTGTTGATCAAACCAACCGGGTGTGCGGATGCCTTGGCATGGATTGAACAACCGCACACTACTTCTCAAGAGAAAGACAAAAACCTTCGCTGGTACAATGTGGAAGACCAGCCGGACCCGGAGGTTTATGATCTTGTTGCTGTGAAGACTTTTCTCGGATTAAGTGAAGTAGCTACAAAAAAAAAAAAAAAAAAAAAAAAAAAAAAAATCGACCT
This sequence comes from Helianthus tuberosus, assembly GCA_030545235.1. NCBI lineage: Eukaryota > Viridiplantae > Streptophyta > Magnoliopsida > Asterales > Asteraceae > Helianthus > Helianthus tuberosus. The sequence goes on from CM060359.1 coordinate 6,866,958, forward strand.
TGAAATCCACACCGGGTGGATATCCAGTTTGGGAGAACACTCAAATTTCTTGCAATGCACGAAGCAGTTGCAGGATACGGTTTTGAATTTCTAATCTCTCCTATACTTGTCGATATTTAAGCTGCTTTATGAATTATTATCATCTCGTACAACACTCCTTGACCTGACACGTTGATCTCGAATATCACCTCACACGTGATTGTTTCACTATGAAACTCATCAATGTTGTCATGGTCCACACCGATGACCAACGTGCCGACCTTTTTACCAAAGCATTTGACAAATCAAGATTTGACTTTTTATTATTGGTAAACGGCATTAAGGTCAAGCAAGAGTAAAACCAACATCGGAAAATCATTTTTGTAAATATCTTTGTGTTTTAAATTTATCTTAGTTTGTTGATTTTAGGGGGAGTAAATCCAAAATTTTGAAAATCCAAAAACATCGAAAAATTTCAAAAACACAAAAACATTAGAAAAGCAAAAATGAGTTTCCTGGCGAGCAAAAGAGAAAATGATAGTACATCAGTGGTCTGTCCAAACCTCTTTAAACCTAAACTGAAAAACGATAAGCAGCTCTATATAAGATGTATCGGTAGGCTCACAATCATTTTAAAGTGTGCAGGGTGATATAAATCTTAAATCGACTGAAGACCAGGTGGGAACCATTCATTGGCATATGGTCTTAGTACCGAAATTTCGTTTGAGAGATTGCCGAGGTTCTGAGATATTCGGTCTTTATGCTGCTTATCATCTGGGTATCATGGTTGTATCTTTTACCGAAAAATAATGGGGACGCAAGTCTAGATCTTCCATGATACCATACATACGTGTACATATTGCATTCGACCTCAATAAGTGATCAACAATCACATGTCCAAACAAATAAGTGATAAAATATCACATTTATCCGGGAGTCAAGTTCGTCTCTCTGCTGTACGAAAGTACTGACCTGTTCACGGACTTGCTCTTGTGCCCTCATGCATCGAAAATCAAGTTCCTCCTCAATAAGTGATTCTATCACAAAGGGCTTGTTTTCAATCAAAATAAGTGAGTTTCTCACATCATATACGGTCAAACAGATGATAATCGGTATACTCACCGGTAAGATGAACCCTCGTGCATACCTTGATACGGGAATGTGTCGTGATGTGGATGAACACCGGTCAGTAAGTATAAATCATACCTTAACGTATCCCCTCGCCATGATTACATATGATAAGTTGAACTTATGTGGACAACAATACCGATAATTGTTATAGGATGCTTATCTTAATGTTAACTAATTGTACAACAAGAGCGTTTTGGCATGACCGTACACTGATATGATTCTCTTACCCTCGAAACTCACAAAAAGAATGTCTGTAAATATTTATTTAATGCTTTCAGTTTCTGCATCTCTGTATATATTTATTTACTGCTTTCTGTCTTTACATTTGAAATATTCAAAAATACCAAAAAGATTTTAGGCGTGTTTTAATATAAACTTTCTAAAAAAGCCAAAAAGATTTATTTCTGTCTTATTTTCGATCGAACGATGTTGGATCTCGAGTCTTCGTTACCTGAAACTTGAACGAAAACCGAATTGACTAAATCTTCATAAACGGTCAAAATTTGCAAGTGTTGAAAGTTAAAGACTAAAATTGATAAATTTGTTAAACTTTCAAACTGTCGGACGGTGTATGAGTGAGACATGGTCATAAGTGTGTCATTTGTTTATACTTACTATATTCCAAGCAGTTGTTCTCATTACGCGTTTAGATTTCTCGCATGTGCAGATTCTAAAGGCAAGGAGAACATGGTCGATGACAAGCTTCGGAATGAAGACACGACGTGAAGGCACTCAAGTGATGAAGATGATTGAGTTGCCACTGACCATCATCAATACCACAAGGATCTCAAGTACTGAAGATCAAGTCATTCACGAGCATAACTCAAGGGGGAGCTTATGTTAAGGGGGAGTTTGTCAACACACTTCCTACATGAAACGGGGAGTTTGTTGATACACTTTCTGCTTTCAAGACGTGAAGACTCTGAAGATCCTCCGACATAGAAGACACGAAAGGCGAATCTCGCGAGTAGCGTCCAAGGGGGAGTTTGTTGATACATGATTGTGGACGCGACTCGACTTGACGCGTATCAGCTTAGACACGGCTTCCTCCGTCGTGTGAAAGAACAAGCATATCGGGCCAAGAGAACAAAAGACTTGAACTGGTCCATGGGCTAAGCTAATCGGCTGAAACAGATCAATGGAACAAGACATCAAGCACATGGGCTTGTAACTGTTTGGCGAAACACCTTTTGGGCCCAAGCCCAACATTGATGAAACATGTGTATAGTTGACGAAACAAGTCTGTTTCGTCAACCTAAATTGTGTTTCATCAACATCAAATGTGTTTCATCGAGTTTGGTTTTGATTCGTCAAGATTAGTCTGTTTCGTGATGTGTGGTGCTATAAATAGACAGTCTTAACACAGAAGACTCAAGACTCCGAAGAGAGACACACAGAGAACACACACACACGAGAGTTCTGAGAGAGTTTACAAAATACATTTGTAAACATTGAGCTTGTAACTGATCTTTCATACGTATTAATACAGAGGTGTTAATCGTTGAGTCTTGTGTGTCGTTATATTTACGTGTTCGATCTCGGTTTGCTATCTCGGTTGGATTCCGCACAACCGGGTTGGTTTGTACACAAGGATTAGGCGACTAGATCCTCCCCTAGCCGGACCTACATTATAAATGAGTTGAACATGGCGTAAATGGATTAACGAATGGTATACAAGTTGACAAGTTAAAGTTACACACACCATGCATACATAAAAAAAATTAAAACACCATGCCTAAAATTTACAACACCATACCTAAAAATTCTTCTCACAGTTTTTAGAAAAAAAAATGTCTTTTTAGCTAAATCCTATACGTACGTGTCGAGTTGACAAATTAACTTTAGCATAACCCAAACAAAACCCATTTATTAAATGGGACTAAGAAACTTAAAACTACATGATTATTTCAGTGTCGTGTTATAAATTTCAATAACGTTGGATGTGTTCGTGGGCAATGATATATATTAAAACTGTAGAAAGGGTTTAAAGAAATTAAGGTGTGACAATTGTGCATTACCGTTTTTCAAATCCATACATAATGCAATATACATAGAGTAGATATAACGCATATATCACTCTTTTTATCTTTCATCCTTTTCACTTTCTTTCGTTTATCTCAGATTGGTTTTGATCTCTCTCTCTTGATATCCTCTCTAAAAATCAAGCTATCAATGGTATCAGGGCTCAATGATCTGAGCTCCGGGACCTGCAAGTAAACATATCATGGCGAATTGAATACAAGGTAACAAGATATGGAGAAACTCGAGAAAACTTTGAAGGAACACACACAATCGATTTAGAACTCTCGACTCTAAAATTCCATGGTGAAGATGTGGATGGATTGGTGTATATGCAAACATTTCTGATGAGGAAGCTGATGTAACGGGTCAGTCATTGTCACACCCTGATATTTACAGCTCAGCCCGGTGGGCCCGGTGGGCCCGGTGGAGAGTATCGTGACGTAAGATTGATATCGTCATAGTCAAACATACACAGAATAGCACAGTTGAAGTCTTGGAATATAAAATATTATTACAAACCCAATGTATGAAAATACCGAAAGGATAATTACATACGAGCTTGCAACATTTAATCCACAGGCGGATCTAAATAAAATGTACAAAATAAAGTTTAGCAGACTTTAGGGCATCTAAAGGATTTGCAAGATCCTTTATTAATACCAAGCAGCTACCAGCCTATTTGCGTATAGTACCTGTCACTTAGTCTTTTGAAAATACGTCAGTTTACACTGGTAAATACAATTAACTGACACATTTGAAAATGTTTATGAAAATTGATTTAGGTGCACAAGGCACGGAAATATTTTATGAAAATTTATTTAAATGCACAAGACACAAATATTCTTTATAACTTGGGACAATTATATTAATAACAATCTTGTATCAGATTTACATGTTTGTCCAACATTTAGGACCGGTATTAAATAAACCGAACAAGATTAAACAACACACCACGAATATAAACTCACGGCGGGTTATCCCCAGCAAATGAGTATATCTTTTACATACGCAAGTGACAGGTGTATGCCTACACCCCGTGCTTAAGTCGTGGTCAATTACGATTCTTAAATGAGCCAAGGATATCCAGGACACGGTTGTTAACCCCCAATGTTATTTGTTATCAAGCAATACTGATTAAAACGGGATTATGCAATTTAACCATATCCGATTAAAAGGTTTCTACACCCGACCAAGCGGTAATAATTTACCGTATCCTAAGCCCGTATAAGGGAAAACAAGTTAAAAGTATTTACATGAGCTACTTCTCGATTTACAGCAGGATTTATATAACTCAGCCATATCCAATTTAATTAAATGCAGATAGCTTTTACCGGGAGGCTCTAGTCTGTAATGATGGTAATATATATAACCAATTTAGAATGCTAACGGGTCTTATTTAAGTCATAGACCTAGACCGGCTAACTTAAGTATTTGAAACGGTACGATACGCTAGATTAAGCGATGACCGGTATAAAATGTAATTTAGACCCAAAAAGTATGAAGACTTGTATAATATGGGTAAACTAAATACATTCTGGATTTTGAAGTAAAAATGACAAGTTTTGACCCGTTTTGGCTAATTTATGCAAACTAGTTACATAAACTGTACCGAACGCGTATAAGCATAACGGGTAACCGGATAAGTCAAGTACAAGTTCCATAAGTTATTATGCTTAAAATATGTTGTGATATCAATAGGATATCTTCCATTATGCCCAAAACGAATTTAAAACCAATTTAAGCCCCGTAAGGGTATTTTAGTCATTTTAAAGTTTATAAAAGAGGTTAAATAGCAATCTGAGGTTCTGGTCTAAAATATACAGTAAAAATATTAATTTTATCAAGTTACATCAGTAAGATATCATACATATGTGAGGTTTATAATTTATGGCCAAACTATGCACCGTAGGGGCATTTTGGTCATTTCACATATGCTTTTAAGGTCAAATTTGGAAATCTGAGTTCAAGACTTATACTTACTGTTAAAGTATAAAAATTTATTTATAAGATCAGTAGGTAACAAGTCTTAGGCGTTAAATATGGTTTTAAACCATACTATGCGCCTAATTAGCGTAAAAGTCGGTAATTGACGGTATTCAAGATGTTTATAAAATTCTAAGGTTTTAATCACTTTCTAATGCTTAAAATATTTTATTTAACATATGATATCAGTAGGAAAAGGTTTGGTATGCAAATCATATGTTAAACTCATTTTATTAACAAAAAGGGCATTACCGTCATTTACCGAATTTATACTAGAACTCAATGTTATGGTAAGTATAAAATTTGAATTTTTTTTTCCAAAAATCCCTAATTATTATGTCATAACAGTGGGTAGCAATTTTGGTGTCAAAAATTGGGTTTAAATATGATTTATGCCAAAAATGCCATTTAATTAACAAAAAGCTTTTGTTTTACAATATCTTGCATAACTTTTATTTCTGACCAGAAACTGATGTCAAATTTTTAGGACATACTTATATATCAGCAATAAAGCTTTTTGTCCTCTCACATTTTCAAAAATCTCGTTTTTATAACATAAGGGCAAAATGGTCAACTTTTAAGCATTTAACGGAAACATGTAAATGATTCAGATTTCTAAGGGACCATGTAGTATGACCTCAGAGGGTTATATTAACATATAATATGGTCACAAAGGAACCCTAAGACATAACTATACTAAGCTAATTCGGGTCAGAACTAAAAGTCAAAGCAAAAGTCTACTTTTGCGACTTTCGGTTGCAAACGAGCCTAATAATCAGAATTGTCGGGTTGAACATGCCTAAACATGTTCTTATATTATTTACCAAGTTGTTTAAGCGATAAAGTGTAATTTATAGCTTCTACATTATCAGATGTGATTTATTTTACAAAAACTGACTCGTTTGACTTTTCTGTTAAGTAGTTTGACCCGACAATTGACCAAGTAAAAGTGGTAATTAAGAGGTGCCCTTTTGAGGGTTTAACACCTACCTAATTACGATCACGTAGCCATGTTCGTTGCGAACAATGGCTTGACCATTTATGGTCTAGCTAAAAGTCAAAGCGTTTATCGTAAACGTTTGACTTTTCGATTCTAAAAGCCAAATAAAATAACTAAGCACGAAAGGAACACTTACAAGTGGTCCTTAGGACTGAAAAGAACTCAAAAGGAGGTTCCAAATATTCAGGATCCTCAGATTTGAGAGAGAGAGAGAGAGAGAGAGAGAGAGCAAGAACTCAAGAAATGGTGTGAATTTGAATGTGAGAAAAGTTCACCTATTTATAGTTTTCAATGATCCCTAAGATCTTGACATGTGTATGAGGGAGTTATGAGATCATCACAGGTGTAATCTGGTTTCATAAATCTGTTAGCAAGCCCCTAGGATGATTAAAATGGTTTTAGAGATCAAGTGGTGAATCAAGGAAGAAGAACTGGCAGCTGAAAATGAGATTCTGCCAAATTTGAGCCGTCTCCGTGCGCCACAGCAAAAGGGTTATGCTGTGGCGTCGCGCTACCAACCCTTATCTCAGCAAAACAAGTTTTAAACTTGTCATTTTTAGTCCTTGCACCTTTATAAGCTATGTATCTTTTATTTTAGGCACAATGGGCCCTTGTAGTTAGTTTGTAAATGATCTAGGGAGTATAACCAAAGACCGTTAGGTCCAGTTTCGTTAAACGATTACCAAAAACACTAGTTTCTGCTCGTTGACGCTTTCAACCCTTTAATTTGCGAACATGTGCGTTTTAACGCAAAATGGCATAAAAGCCTTTCAAGATCAATAATAAGCATTCCCAAGAGTATGATGGGATATTACGACACTCCAGTTTACTCCAGTTGGCTTAAATGGTTGCTCAAAGGTATAGTTTTAGATTTTGACGCGTTTGGCCCCTTTAATGCACAACTTGCACGCATTATCATTTTATCGCGTCAAAGCCCTATGTCATCCATATTAGGCATTCTCGAGAGTATTATCAAACATCATGATGCTTTGGGTTCGTTAAATGGTCACTCAGAGGTTAATTTGAACATGTTGACGCTTTTAACCCATCTTCTTGATAATTGCAATTTAAATCGTTTATTTGCATCGAAATTCCATGAAATCATTATCCGACAATCGTGCGAGTATAAAAAGATTCTACAAAGCCTTGGGATTGTTAAAAGGTCATTCAGAGGTAAGAATTAACATGTTGACACTTTTAACCCCTGTGGTTTGTAAATTTTTGGTTTTAAGCACAAACGGCTTCTTGTGTCCGACAATTTATTCAATAAAGAATACGAACATCATATGAGGTCAATCAGAGGCTCAAGTTTGGGATGTTGACATTTTTAGTCCCTCAACATTCAAAGTTTTTGTTTTTGACGAAATTAGTCCTTCATAGTCAACGTTTGACTTTATTAGGGTTTATTACACGTGTCAACACATCATTGGACGTGATTTTACAAGGTGTTACATCCTCACTCCCTTAAAAGAAATCTCGACCTCGAGATTTGTTCAAAAAGATAGGAGTTCTTCTGTCATGTAGTGAATACGACCTCCCATGTATAATCAGGGCTTCTACGGCACCCCGTTTTACCTTAATAATAGGTATATGCTTTCTTTCTGAACTTCTTAACTTGTCGATCCTTATTCGACACTGGTTTAATAACAAACCATAAGTTTTTCGTTAATCTATACTTCAATGTCGTAATGCTATCGACTTAAAAGCTAGACATATCCTGAAATTACCAGTGTGAAACACATTGTGATTACCATCAAGCTTCTCAGGTAAGTTTCAGCTTACAAGCTACCGATCTTGTCATATTCGATTTTTCTCAAGTAGTCCAATATATATAGAGTTTAACTTGACTGTTATATCAAATGTAGCACACCTTTCTAGGGTGGTACCTTCTGTTGAATCTTGTTCCTAATTGAGAACTTAAGAGGTTTGCGACCCTCATTAATATTGATTTTCTGCCAGTTACTGGCAGCTTTCGGATAATCACAGATTCGTATGATTTTATCCGTTAATTCCAGGGTAATTTTAGATCCCGATAATTAGACTTACTAAACTTCTGTCCATCAAATTCCTTATTATACAAGGTCTCCGAAGGGGCAGCCTTGATACTTATATACCAACTATTAATTATAGGAAAGCTTATTCAAGGTGAGATAGTCATTCCAACTACTGCTTAACCCAATCTTTTAATGAATAGCTAACCTCACGGTTAGTTGAACAAATCGATGATCCTGGGCAGCTGATGGCAATTCTCAAATGTTACCTAAGTAGGGTTGCGGTAATTAATGCATAAGCATAATGAACCGTCTTTCTTAATTAATAATACCGGAGCTTTCAGAATTATGATTTAGGCTTTATGAAACCTTCTCTAAAAGCTTATCTAATTGGTTCTTAGTTCTTCCATTTATGAAGAAGACAATAGATGCAACCCTAAGTGGGATGCTAATCTTAACTCTACTCGCCTCTCAGAAGGTGAATAAGGTAGTTTTATGAAGAAGACAATCGAGATTCACAGAGATGACAGAGATATTCTGAATCTCAGGCTTTAGTTCATCTATCGTTATTCGTGCCATATAAATGACACATTTTTCTTTATGAATGCACGGATGCCTTAATTAGTGACACCTATTTGGGCATTGCTATACAGGACATCTTCTTTGAATACCATTAGCTAACTTTAGTACTATATGACCATTGGAATATCTCAGTGGTTCCGTGCATTAAACCTCCATACTGGCCAGGCATGGAAGCAATCTACGGGATACACTAGGATACGCCAATCCTCATATGGCACTTTTATCAGGCATAATCTGGCATTCGCAGTTGATAGAAATCAATGAGATATCAAAAATAAAATAACATATATTGTCGTACTCCATCTGAAGATTCAAGTACTCCAGATCTTATGAATGACGATTTCCGATAAGAATAGAAGAAATGGTTCCTATGATTTTCGTCGGTAGGTTTTACCTTATACTTAATATCTGGAGTTCTTATGGAAAAATTTTAAAAGTTTGCTATGCTTATGATCTATGAAAGACTTAATAGTTCCTAAATCAAAACAAAATTCTTATCAATTGATTCACGATAAGGGATGTACCTAGTGCCATTATTGATACGAACTGCCTCAAGCATTCAACAGAAGGGTTTAGGCGCCTCCATTCTTAGTCTCTCTAAACTTAACTACACCCCTTTTATTTAGATTTCTGGGAGTTATCCTCCTTTCTCCTTTTCTGCCAGTCTCAGCTTTGACTGGTTTATTTCTTAACCCATATAATGTGAGTGGCTGAGATAGATCCATAATGGATTTACAAGAAGCAGGCTTTGAAACCTTAATATGCCCTCTTATTTCCGATGCTAAACCACAAATAATTTATGCATTAAGCTTAGATTTTAGGTTAACCGAATAGGGCACTATTTCAGATAATGAATTAAAGTCTGTCTCATACTGTCGACAGTCTAGAACTTTTATGGTGAGAGTCAGGAAATTCGGATTCCACCTTTTCCATTTCGTTTTGCAGACAACAGGTTTTTCTGATAAGGTCCGTAAACTTGGTCCACCCCACATTGCATGAAGGCATCTTTCTTGTGGACTTTATTAATGTTCTTACCAACTAAGGGCATTGCCCTTGAATGTCTGTGATACATAACTTACAATATCCTTTCCAGCATAACCCCTAATACACATAATGGTTTCTATTTCATCCAACAATTTTATGCAATCAATGGCCCCTTTTTCGCCATTGAAGTCCCTTGATTTGCAAGAGACGAAGTACTTTTAAGTACATCCTTTAGAGGAACGAGACTCCTTGCCATATATGTTTTATTTGGTTTATTCTTCGCATTCGAAGTATGAATAAAGCTCTTCTCATGAGCAGAGGAATGTGTTTTAGAGCAAGTAGCATTCGGCTCTTTGAACCTTTTCATGACCTTTCTCATAGCCTTTCTAACAGCTGCGTCAATCCAAGCTTGGAGATTAACTCCATTAACACTGAGGTTCACATTTGTTGCATCATTAGCATTTTTCACATCTTTAGTATCGTGACTGTTGTTTGTCTGATCCGAGTTTGCCATACTCGAAGCTTGGTACTAAACATCAATTTAAACAATTGCTTAATTGCATTACAATAGCTAGTCATCTCCCTAACGACCTATCATACATTAGCCATGGTATCATTAAACCATATAGGCTAATAGGTTATGAACATTCCTAATGAATGTTATTTGCATATTTATCAATTACATTTAGCCTAGGTCACAAGAGGACCATCAATGGCATTTAGGGTTTGGATCGAGTCCATTACCTTTTTGACAGGGGATCAACGTCACAACAGTCTTTGTTATGTTGACGATTTTGGATAGCTTAAAGGCTCGCCTCAAGGACTTTTAAAATATGGGACATAAGTTCGTTATGAAGGACATATAAATGTAGCACATAGGCTTGTCACTAAGGACATTAATAGCCATATGGTACGAAGGCCTTGTCGCAAAGGACATATAAGATAGGGCACATAAGGCCTGTCACAGAGGACATTAATATATAAGCCACAATCTTATTTGATCAGGGGCTTTACGGTTTGAACATAGTTCTTTACCTTTGGGCAGAGAGTCATAGACTACAACTGTCATTATTTTGAAGGACAATTTATTTTGCCACAAAGGCCAATCAATGGACATCACTAATGGATGTTTATATATATATATACATATACATATATATATATATATATACATATACATATATATATATATATATATATATATATATATATTTATCGTATTTGAGGATATTAGTCATGATCTTATCGATCTTATAGACTATAAGGCTTGGGCATTGCCCATCACCTTTGATGGTGAACCATAACGGTCACATTTGTCAATGCCACTAATGGACAATATAGTATATAGCCCGTAGGCCAAACATCACTAAAGGATGTTAAATAATATGATCATCGTATCAGATGATATTAGTCATGATCGCATTCATCACATATAGACTATTAGGCTTGAGCATAGCTCACTACCTTGGACAGGGGATCATAAAGATCACAATGTCAATAATGGACAATGTGTTATAGCTCGTAGGCAAAACATCATTAAGGATGTTAAATAATATGATCATCGTATCAGATGATATTAGTCAAGATCGCATTGATCATATAGACTATTGTGCTTGGACATAGTCCAATATCTTTAGACAGGGGGTCATAGACCACAACTGTCGTTGTCTTTTTGGACAACAAGTTTAGCCCGTAGGCACTTCATCACTAACGGATGTTTATATTTTGATCATCACATTGATGATACTTGCCATGATCTAAATCGATTATATAGGTTTTATGTGACAACTGGCACTTTTCCATACAATAATTAGACAGTAATATGTGCTTTAATGACTATGCATGATTTAGTTTACAAGACGAATGAATTTCTGATTACTGTTATATACATACAATGGCATTTCATGTTGCAAGACTTTTATCATTACTACATGCAACAAAAATATAGTTCTATTAATGCACAGAACATAGATGACACAGTTATCAGACAAACTAGAAGTACTGACGGGAGTTCAGTACTTAGACAGACATGAGGTTAAGACACAAAATAAGCCCCAGGACCAAGTGTTACACTAGTATAGTGTGTAGGAAAGTAGGGATTACAAAACTGCCTTCCTAGTGATGACATAGGTGCCGGAAAGTGCCAGAAACACACTAAAACTGCAAAATTCTGCAGAAAATAAATAAAATCAGCAAAAATTCAGCTTTTAACAACTAAATATAATGCAAAATTATGATCTAATGGTCCTGAATGCTTTCCTAAGGGCCGGGAATCGAAACTGTCATGAAATACAACATAAAGCACACTAAACTGCGCAATTTAGCACTTTAACGAACAGTAACGAAACGAACAACCGGACACTACCCGAAACATCAAATTTTTACTAGAAGCACTGTTTTTATGTTACGAATGCTAGTTATGGTCACCAAACAACATAAAACATCTTATAAACACCATAACATATAAACACTAACTAAGTTCCTTAAAACCCAACTAACTTAACTAACTAAAGGTTACAACCTAACTAGCACACCCCCCCCCCCCAAACCGGTTACAAACATGGGTCCCACCCCATGATTTTATTTCATTTGTTTATTAGATTTGTCACTTGCTTTTGAAACATAATAACCACAAAATAAGAAAATTGTTGGAAGAACTTTCTATAAAACTATAAGACTATAACATAAATCTTCATCATCTTCCAACACCCAAAACTCCCTCTTCTCTCCTCCATGGCTACGGCCCAAACCTCACACACATCAACACCCATTTTCATTCCATTTCAATCCATTCTAAGGTGATAATAAGGTGTAAGAAGCAAAGTTAGGAAGTGTGGAAGCCTTGGAGATTGAAGGACCTTCACCATTTGCTTTTAACCACCTATTTTCCTCATCATCTTCATACTTGTTCATCCCTAGCCTTGTGCTAGTAGTAAGACTCTTGTGATCTCATTTTACTTCATATTATGTTGGTTAAAAGATGATATAAGTTGCTAAACATAAAGATCATGAAGAAACATAAGCATAAACATGAACATAAAGCTCTAAAACACGAAGATCAAGTTGTTTTAAGTGTATGTAGTATACTTGAATGTTAATTTCTTGTGTTTATGATGTTGATCATCATAAGAACCTTGCTAGATGATGATTAAACACATGATCTAGCAAGTGTAAGGATAGATCTTGAGAAAATCATAATGATCATCCTCTATGTAAACATGAACTTGAACAATGAAGTTGTTTTTATGAATAATGAAGTATGAAACATGTTATAAGACTTGTAGAATGATAATTTCAAAGATAGGTTTCTCAAGAAACTAAGTTAAAATACAAGATTTACATAAACTTGGTTCTTAAAGAAATTAACCACATTTTTAGTGGTCAATCAAGTGTAGAATAGATATCTAACAAGAAAAGTTCAAGAAGAAATAATTTTAGAAAATCACTTTACAAGTTTTGAAGATCTAAATCTTTCATGAATGATATTTTTAAATAAATAACCACACTTTAAAGGGTAACTAAGCTTACTAAATACTCTAGTAAGTTACTACAAATTTTTGTGAAATTTCAAGTTCATGAAGTAGTAGATTATACTTGTTTTTGGCAAGATCGGTAAGTGTAGATTGTATATTGTTGATGGTGAATTGATTGTGTTGATTTTACAAAAGAAAATGATATACCTTGATGGTAGGGAAACCTCTATTTTTAGGGGAAACTATGGCAAAATGTTTCTAAAAATTAAACACTTAGAAAAATATTTCCAAATAAATATTTACAAGTGTATTTTGAAACCATGGATTTTTCACATAAAAGTTTGCCATAATTTTTGTTACAAAATATAAATATTGGAGGTTGGTTTTTATAAATAAAAGTGACTAAATGTGTAATTAGGAAATATATATTTAGAAGTCACCATGTGTGTGATTATTTGTATACTTTGTGTATTAGTTATATTATTTTAGGACATGGAATAATATAACTCATCAAAATACCCAAAAATTACAATCCAAAATATTCCAAAATTCCAAGAATACGAATATACAAGTTATACACAAAATATTGGTGAAACCGAACTAAGGAATGTAACTTACAAAATACTCCGGAAATAATATTCATGTGTATATTTTGGTAAATAATATTTTAGACACCAAAGGAAACAAAAATATGATTTTTACAATTATTACAAAGTTACATCATATTTTGACAAGAGGAAAATATATTATTTTGGATGAATAAAAATATATATATTTTTCATGGAATTACTAGAAGATGTGATATTTTTGGGAGAAATATATATTTCTTAAACAAACATGAAATACAATATTTTTGAGGTGAAAGATATATTTTCTCAAATAAATATGAAATATATCATTTTTTGAGAAAAACAAGTTTATATATATATATTTTCTAAGTTAGACTTGAAAATATATTCTTTTTGAAACTTATATGAAAATACAAATATTTTTTGCCAAAGGAGAATTATAAATAATATTTCTTAAAGTATATATTTTGGAAATATATATTGGTGAGCTTTTATTAGAAATAATATTCCGGAAAAATTGATACAAAATTTAATATATGAATACTTAACAATTACAAGAACATACGTATTCTCGTACGTATAAATATACTCCGAAATACGACACCGATACATGGCAAAAATACACAAGTATAAGAGTACAAATACAAATACGCCCATCCTTGGGAATGAAATATATGTATAAGTACTTGAAAAGTAACGAGTTAAATTATATTGTTTTAACAATTATTCTAAAATTTAATAAATATAATTTAAGTTAAAATATTTATTATTTTAACAAATAATTATATAATTTGGAATAATATTAAGGACACAAAGAAACGTAACTCAAAGACACAAATTAATACTAAGTAAAAGCATGACCCGCTCGTCTAATAAACCGTAGTACGTTGTAGGTAGTCGTGCACACTAGTAGCAGCTTGAGTTACGTCGGATTGAAGAACACCGAAACGTGAGTTCATGTCCCCCTTTTCTCTTAACTGTTTTTGGTTTTATAACTCTCGGGGGTGGAATACATGTTATGAATGTTTAAACGGTATGAATTGACTATGAAGTGAACTATTAGATCATGTGAGCATAGATTAAATTTGAAATGCCATTAATTCTTAATTAGGGACGAAGGTTAGATCTAACGGGTACGGCCGAACCCCACTCATGGTACTTATGTGACCAGTTGAGTGCTTCGGTGTCCCGGTCGAGGTAAATCGACAATGGTCAAGGTAAATTGACATAGTCAGGGTAAATTGACATAGTCAAGGTAAATTGACATAGTCGAAGGGGAATTCGACATAGTCGAGGGAATCGATGAGGGTATAAGCCTACTCATTGTGAGTGCTCCCTATGTCTTCACATGCTTTAATGTCCTTGTAAAACATTAATTTAATATGTTCATAAATGCTTTTCATACCTGTTATCAAAGGAGTCTCTTAAAAGTTACAAGCTTTTCAGTACTCAAACAAAACGCATGAACTCGCTCAACTTTTGTTGATGTTTTCCAAAATTACATGTATTTCAGGTAACAAGTTGGATCTTGGGCGCATGTGTTGTTTCTAGAAGTAGATTCCAAGTTTAGATGTCATCCACTTTTGTTGATCTGTAACTTAGTCGAAGGTTGTGCTGTTTGAAACTTAAATAAATGGTGTTTGTAATACTTTAAACTTAATGAATGGAAGAACATCGTTTTGATCATATAGTTGTTTATTATAATTGAATGCAATGGTATTAAATAAGTCACACATCATACGCTTCCGCAAAAGTCAGGGTATGACATTTTAAGGCTTGGACGTAGTCCAAATACCTTGACGGCTGGTGTGGTCTCTCAAGTCATGCTGCCAGGAGTGTTAACATGTTCTTAGATGTTAACAATGATTAATTTGTCTTAATGGTTACACAATATTACCATGATCACATTGATCATTTAGGTTTGGAGGCTTGAACATAGTTCACCACCTCTGGATAGAAGGGGTATCTCCCTTAACTATCATAGTAGAAGGAATAATCATCCTTAACTACCAAAAGTTTTGGCCAACTAATGTGGACTTACCACTTGGCAGGGGTAAACCATTAAGAATATCTTTTGAGATTATTTAGCAGATCGATAAAGTTCGAATAAAATTGATACTATTGTTTGATAAATGACGAAATGAATACCTATATAAAATTTTCAAAGTTTTCCATAAAACAATTAGGAAGTTTACAACAGTGCCTTAATCAGGACGTTTAGTATTTATTTGTTCACAGAGGACTAAAAGAAAACTATAAGTCCGTTTGGGGACTATTAAAAGATTATAAGTCCTTATGGGGACTATTAAAACATTGTAAGTCCGTATGGGGACTATTAAAATATGATAAGTCCATATGGGGAATATTAAAATATTATAAGTCCGTATGGGGACTATATTGAAACAGTTTGCCAACGAAGGGTCTATAATGAAATGTCATGTCCGCTAAGGGTCTATTTCGAAATAGTATATCCCAAAAGGGATTTTAATAAAACAATATGTCCACAAAAGGACTACATTGATACAGCGTGCGCACTCAAGGGCTTTGCTAAATAGATGTCCTCACAGGGACTCAAATCGTAAGATATGTTCATATAAGGATTATAATAATAAACAAATGTCCATACTGGGACTATATAGAAGAGATAGGTCCTTATTGGGACTTTGAAGCAATACCTGTCTAAACAGGGACGAAAGGGAAAATATAAGTCCGTTTAGGGACTATAAGATATGTCAATCATTGGGACAATAGTAAAACGATATGTCCCCGAAAGGACTGTTATGAATTATTATGCCAGTGGAAGGACTATAATGTAGGATAATGTCCATGAGAGGACTATTTTGAAATACCAAGTCCACGAAGGGACTATTTAAATAGTGTATCCACAAAAGGGATTTTATTAAAATCACTTGTCCATGAAAGGACTATATTGAAATAGCATGCCCACCGAGGGACTTTATTGAAATATAATGTCCACAAAAAGACTATATTGAAATATATTGTCCAAGAAGGGGCTGTTTTGAAATATAATATCCTCTAAGGGACTATGATAAACATACATATATACGAAGTCTTATCAGGAGACGTAGGTCCATAAGGACTATGATGAGATAATGTGTCCACAAAGGACTTTAGTAATCAAATGCCCATACAGGAACTTAAAGGTAAAAATTTAAATGTGATGGAAGAAGGGTTTCTAATGTCTTCCTTGCTTTATTCTGATTGTTTCTTCTTCTTTATTTATTGTGCGCGGTAGCGAATCTGAAGATTTTAGCGAATAAAGTAAATATTTCAAATCAGGATCCATTGTAGAAGTAGAATCCAAGGATTCAATGATTAAAGAAATGACATGGATCACGGATTAGGTTTTGACTTGTATAGTCTAAGTCTGAAATTCCAAAATTCGAAGGTAAGAAATAGGGATTAGTAACATCCACATGTATCATCTTCAATGTGGGAGCCTCAGGGACCTTCTGGTATGGACTCCGTAGTCTGGTTAAGGGTTTAAACAAGTTTGGGTTTGGAAATATGTCCATAAAGGTCTTCCACCAAACCGGCCGCACGCCCATTCTAGCTGTGGTATGAAGCTCAGCATTTCTTGGCCTCGAACGGGAAGAATCTCCATTAACGGCTTCTTTGCTTGGCGACATATTTAAAACACATAAAATCGAAAACAATGTTTACTTAATAGGGATGAGAGCATTTCTATGTTAAGTCTAGACTTAGAAAGTCTAAGGAATATGCTACTGTGTCATTTGAGATTAAACACTAAAGGCTAGTGTTTAATTCACTCAAACGTTGGCTCTGATACCAACCTGTCACCCCCGATATTTACAGCTCAGCCCGGTGGGCCCGATGGGGAGTATCGTGACGTAAGATTGACATCGTCATAGTCAAACATACACATAATAACACAGCGGAAGTCTTGTAATATAAAATATTATTACAAACCCAATGTATGAAAATAGCGAAAGGATAATTACATACGAGCTTGCAACATTTAATCCACAGGCGGATCTAAATAAAATGTACAAAATGAAGTTTAGCAGACTTTAGGGCATCCAAAGGATTTGCAAGATCCTTTATTAATACCAAGCAGCTCCCAGCCTATTTGCGTATAGTACCTGTCACTTAATCTTTTGAAAATACGTCAGTTTACACTGGTAAATACAATTAACTAACACATTTGAAAATGTTTATGAAAATTGGTTTAGGTGCACAAGGCACGAAAATATTTTATGAAAATTTATCTAAATGCACAAGACACAAATATTCTTTATAACTTGGGACAATTATATTAATAACAATCTTGTATCAGATTTACATGTTTGTCCAACATTCAGAGCTGGTATTAAATAAACCGAACAACATTAAACAACACACCACGAATATAAACTGACGGAAGGTTATCCCCAGCAAATGAGTATATCTTTTACATACGCAACTGACAGGTGTATGCCTACACCCCGTGCTTAAGTCGTGGCCATTTACGCTTCTTAAATGAGCCAAGGATATCCAGGACACGGTCGTTAACCCATAATGTTATTTGTTATCAAGCAATACTGATTAAAACGGGATTATGAAATTTAACCATATCCGATTAAAAGGTTTCTACACCCGACCAAGCGGTAATAATTTACCGTATCCCAAGCCCGTATAAGGGAAAATAAGTTAAAAGTATTTACCTGAGCTACTTCTCAATTTACAGCAAGATTTATATAACTTAGCCGTATCCAATCTAATTAAATGCAGATCGCTTTTACCAGGAGGCTCTAGTCTGGAATGATGGTAATATATATAACCAATTTAGAATGCTAACGAGTCTTATTTAGGTCATAGACCTAGACCGGCTAACTTAAGTATTTGAAACGGTACGATACGCTAGATTAAGCGATGACCGGAATAAAATGTAATTTAGACCCAACAAGTATGAAGACTTGTATAATATGGGTAAACTAAATACATTCTGGATTTTGAAGTAAAAATGATAAGGTTTGACCCGTTTTGGCTAATTTATGCAAACTAGTTACATAAACCGTACCGAACGCGTATAAGCATAACGGGTAACCGGATAAGTCAAGTACAAGTTCCGTAAGTTATTATGCTTAAAATATGTTGTGATATCAGTAGGATATCTTACATTATGCCCAAAACGAATTTAAAACCAATTTAAGACCCGTAAGGGTATTTTGGTCATTTTAAAGTTTATAAAAGAGGTTAAATAGCAATCTGAGGTTCTGGTCTAAAATATACAGTAAAAATAATAATTTTATCAAGTTAGATCAGTAAGATATCATACATATGTGAGGTTTATAATTTATGGCCAAACTATGCACCGTAGGGGCATTTTGGTCATTTCACATATGCTTTTAAGGTCAAATTTGGAAATCTGAGTTCAAGACTTATACTTACTGTTTAAGTATAAAAATTTATTTATAAGATCAGTAGGTAACAAGTCTTAGGCGTTAAATATGGTTTTAAACCATACTATGCGCCTAATTAGCGTGAAAGTCGGTAATTGACGGTATTCAAGATGTTTATAAAATTCTAAAGTTTTGATCAGTTTCTAATGCTTAAAATATTTTATTTAACATATGATATCAGTAGGAAAAGGTTTGGTATGCAAATCATATGTTAAACTCATTTTATTAACAAAAAGGGCATTACAGTCATTTACCGAATTTATACTAGAACTCAATGTTATGTTCAGTATAAAATTTGACAAAAATTTCTAAAAATCCCTAATTATTATATCATAACAGTGGGTAGCAAGTTTGGTGTCAAAAGTTGAGTTTAAATATGATTTATGCCAAAAATGCCATTTAATTTACAAAAAGCTTTTGTTTTACGATATCTTGCATAACTTTTATTTCAGACCAGAAACTGATGTCAAATTTTTAGGACATACTTATATATTAGTAATAAAGCTTTTTGTCCTCTCACATTTTCAAAAATCTCGTTTTTATAATATAAGGGCAAAATGGTTAACTTTTAAGCATTTAACGGAAACATGTAAATGATTCAGATTTCTAAGGGACCATGTAGTATAACCTCACAGGGTTATATTAACATATAATATGGTCACAAAAGAACCCTAAGACATAACTATACTATGCTAATTCGGGTTAGAACTGAAAGTCAAAGCAAAAGTCTACTTTTGCGACTTTCGGTTGCGAACCAAGCCTAATACTCAGAATTGTTGGGTTCAACATGCCTAAACATGTTCTTATATTATTTACCAAGTTGTTTAAGCGATAAAGTGCAATTTATAGCTTCTACATTATCAGATGTGATTTATTTTACAAAAACTGACTCGTTTGACTTTTCTGTTAAGTAGTTTGACCCGACAATTGACCAAGTAAAAGTGGTAATTAGGAGGTGCCCTTTTGAGGGTTTAACACCTACCTAATTACGATCACGTAGCCATATTCATTGCGAACAATGGCTTGACCATTTATGGTCTAGCTAAAAGTCAAAGCGTTTATCATAAACGTTTGACTTTTCGGCTCTAAAAGCCAAATAAAATAACTAAGCACAAAAGGAACACTTACAAGTGGTCCTTAGGACTGAAAAGAACTCAAAAGGAGGTTCCAAATGTTCAGGATCCTCAGATTTGAGAGAGAGAGAGAGAGAGAGCAAGAACTCAAGAAATGGTGTGAATTTGAATGTGAGAAAAGTTCACCTATTTATAGTTTTCAATGATCCCTAAGATCTTGCCATGTGTATGAGGGAGTTATGAGATCATCACAGGTGTAATCTGGTTTCATAAATCTGTTAGCAAGCCCCTAGGATGATTAAAATGGTTTTAGAGATCAAGTGGTGAATCAAGGAAGAAGAACTGGCAGCTGGAAGTGAGATTCTGCCAAATTTGAGCCGTCGCCGCACGCCACAGCAAAAGGGGTATGCTGTGGCGTCGCGCTACCACCCCTTATCTCAGCAAAACAAGTTTTAAACTTGTCATTTTTAGTCCCTGCACCTTTATAAGCTATGTATCTTTTATTTTAGGCACAATGGGCCCTTGTAGTTAGTTTGTTATGATCTAGGGAGTATAACCAAACACCGTTGGGTCTGGTTTCGTTAAACGATTACCGAAAACACTAGTTTCTGCTTGTTGACGCTTTCAACCCTTTAATTTTGCGAACTTGTGCGTTTTAACGCGAAATGGCATAAAAGCCTTTCAAGATCAATAATAAGCATTCCCAAGAGTATGATGAGATATTACGACACTCCAGTTTACTCCAGTTCACTTAAATGGTTGCTCAAAGGTATAGTTTTAGAGTTTGACGCTTTTGGCCCCTTTAATGCACAACTTGCACGCATTTTCATTTTATCGCGTCAAAGCCCTATGTCATCCATATTAGGCATTCTAGAGAGTATTATCAAACATCATGATGCTTCGGGTTCGTTAAAAGGTCACTCATAGGTTAATTTGAACATGTTGACGCTTTTAACCCATCTTCTTGATAATTGCAATTTAAATCGTTTATTTGCATTGAAATTCCACGAAATCATTATCCGACAATCGTGCGAGTATAAAAAGATTCTACAAAGCCTCGGGATTGTTAAAAGGTCATTCAGAGATAAGAATTAACATGTTGACACTTTTAACCCTCGTGGTTTGTAAATTTTTGGTTTTAAGCACAAACGGCCTCTTGTGTCCGACAATTTATTCAATAAAGAATACGAACATCATATGAGGTCAATCAGAGGCTCAAGTTTGGCATGTTGACATTTTTAGTCCCTCAACGTTCAAAGTTTTTGTTTTTGATGAAATTAGTCCTTCATAGTCAACGTTTGACTTTATTAGGGTTTATTACACGTGTTAACACATCATTGGACGTCATTTTACAAGGTGTTACAGTCATGTTAAATACACTGGCTCGGAGCTCAAATGCTGGGGGCAACAACCTTGCACCAGTCAATGAAAATAGCATTTAAGAAAAGATATCTTTGCAGCCAATGTTTTTTTTTGTTAATGATTTTGGAAAGAAAAAAAACGCAAAATTAATGGTTTGTTTAGATAAATGGGTTACACCGGTCATGTTCATGTTACACAATATTAATGAGGGGCGGATCTATGTGGCGGCCAGAGGTTGCCCGGGATACCGCTCAACTTTCTTCGCGAAATGTAAAAAAAAAATTTGGTTTCTCGGTTTTATGTATTCGGATATCCCTGAACAAATATTGGGATACCCTTAAATATTATATTAGGAAGAGATGGGAAAGAAAAATGAAATATTTTGAAGAGTGAGATCTCTGGCCGAGTTGCAGAAAGACCAACGAAGAAGATGACTCTTCAGTTTTTATAAATTATAGCCAAAAGATAAGGGTTATTATTTGGGTTTTTGTTTTCTGGAAAGTGGGTTGCAAGCCTGCAACCCATATGGGCTCACGAGCCAATCCTTTTCCGTTTTATCTATTTTTATTTATTGTTTACAATTTACAAATACAAATTAACTTTATCTTACATATTATTATTTAATGTTTATTATCTATTTAGTTTAATTAATCAAACATATTATTTATTGGTTAATCTGTTAGTTTATTACTTTCTTTTATTTTATTCAGAGCTTACTGGTTATAACAATCTTTTATCATAAGTCATCTATTTTTTAAGCTATATAAATACCGGATAACACTTTTCGTGGTATAATGCTTTATTTTTGAGATTATTTAGTATTAAAAAACCTCAAACGCTTTAACAAATATACTAAATTAAAATTCGTGATGAATTGTTAGTACATATCAGAAAATACAAAAACTTAGGGTAGGACCTGACCCGTGCTGGAAATATTTGTGTTCGCTTGTATGAAATTGAAACATCAAAGAGTGACTTCATGCAAATAAAATCATGTATCCGTCAATGAATGTACAGTAAAATTTGCTCCGTTTTATGAATGTACGGTAAAAAAAAGAATTGGAACACCCCTGAAATTTTCTTCTAGTTTCGTCACCGATATTATCTGAGATTAAAGTTATGCATGTCTTTTATACAAATAAATATACGAGTCATGTTCGTGTTCAAAATTCAACCTGTCAACCCGAAACCTAAAGCATGCCAATTACTTGACACGATTGACACTATGAAAGTTATAGACAACTTGTAGGTTGAAGTAATCCAGAAGCAGTGCCGGCAGCATACGAGCAAGAGGAATTCGCTGGTTGACCTCCAAATTTAAGGTCAACATCCTTTAACACAATTCCACTACATGGATTCCCCTTGCTGCAATCAAACTTCACTGCCACGCGTGTTGCTGATGTTCCATGCACATTTTCGTACATCACGTTGCTGATCTTTACTCCTGAAGCTTCATTCGGACAGTTGTTATTATTGGGACAGTAATTCCCGTCTATTATGATCGGGAACTGAACGTTCATCATGGTTGCTCCCTTGAAATAAACACCGTTAACGAACCCATTGCTATTCCTTGCCCATGCTTTTATCCTCAGACCGTTCGTTGTACCTACGAATGTGGTAGTTTTTACGGTTACATTCTTGACACCTGGTTCGTTCAGTTCCCATCCTAGACTCCCAATGCTGCATCCACAACAAATGTATATATAATTAGCAGGTCATATATGTATATAGTAATATGTGTGTAGGTGTGTGTTTATATATTTAAGGAATTTATGTCTTTAATTAAGTGTACCTTATATGATAATATAACCGATTGTACACGACTTACACTTGTGTAGGTTATATATCAACGGAAAGTTCATACACACACACACACACACATGGCCACCAAAATAACATGCTTAATTATGCAAATAACGTGCGTAATCAGGGTTAGCACAACCCATGTGTAATTATGTAAAAACCGTGTGTAATTATGTATTATAACTTGCGTATTTTAAAAACGAACATGCGTGATTTACTTCGCACCATCACACATTAAGGGGCTATTTTATGTTAACCTTCCCCTATATATATTGTATTTCAGGAGAGACGAATAAAGATTGCCTTTCTATCATTTTTTTTTTAATTTTAAAGATGGAAAAAAAAATAAAGAATTTACTTTGTTACGCCTGTTCTTGCAATATTTAGTGTTCTAGGTAAACCCTCCCTAAATGTGTGTGTATATATAAGGAATGCTTGTGTCAGTTAAATGTACCTTATGCCATGACCCGGTCCGCAAACCACCTTTTCTATCCAGATATTAGAGTTTCCTGGGCCCATTGAGACGCAGTCGTCACCTGTTGAGATCTTAGAACTCAAAATGGTGATTCCTGTGGATAATGCCAAATGAATTCCATCTGTGTTCGGGCTGAGCCTAGGTGCCAAGATGCTCACTCCTTGTATTTTCGCGTTCTTGCAACCATAGAGCAGAATGTGAAACATTTGGCTGTTTAATGACCTTAGTTTGCTGATCACTATATTTTGGGAATGGTAGATACCAAGTGTCTGCAACAAATACATGTTCATAAATCATAATTATAATTTCATGATAGAAAAAGAAGAAATGCACTTATAAAAACATGCGATTCACATACGCCTTTTGATAATTTGATCACATGGCTTAGGAAACGCGTACAAATTGTATATTTGTCGAAGTGTATGGTCTTACCGTAGACCCTTGAGGACATGCTTTTCCAGCTAATTTGCAGGCCCATAGAGAAGATCCTTGAGCATCAAGCGTTCCACCATTTATGGTAACATTCTTAACAATGTAGAACTTGATCCAGACTTGCGCGTCGCCAATAGCATTATAACTAGATGGTGCCACCAAGGTACCATCTATGTTAAATGTGATGGCTCGGCTCTTACATGCTTGACCAGAGAATGTAAGCGCCGAGGCAATCAAGTACCTCCCAGCAGGTACATAGATTACGGCAGGGCTAGTAGAGTTACATGACAGATTCCATGCTTTCATGAACGCGTTCTTTGAGTCTGAGCGGCCGTCAGGTTTGGCTCCAAAACTTGTGACGTTGTACGTAACCCTTGCGGATGATAACTGAAAAACTAGAGAAAGCAAGACCAGGATGTGTTTGATGACCATGATAACTATATGTGTATCTCTCTATACTTTGAAGTAGTTACTTAATTAGTTTTGTATGTTATGTACATCTTGATTTGGTTATTTATAGTTATAGTTAAGAACATAATATAGGTTGAGGTACTCAATGGTGCAATCATGAGGGTTTGCATTATTGATAATGATTGATAAGAACTAGTCCGTATGCATAGGAGTACGAACTGATAGAATGTCAAATGGGTGGCAACTTGAAAGGAATATTAATCATGTAACACTAATTAATATAATATGTTTCAAACAAGTCTTTTCATATTTACAGTTGTATTTAGGGGAGTGGGGGTGGTCACTAGTGATAGAATTCCATCACTCACAAGCATCCAATCAAGTTTCGCAATGTCATTAACCAATTTTTCATCACTCACAACCTTTTTTAGTGGCAATGGTCATCACTCACCACCACACCCAACAATTTTCCCCCAACCAACAATTGCTCTCACAAAATCAAATCATCAAGCGTTGATTTTTACACGTGTTATACTCTGCAGCCATTTCCACGCATTATAAAATGATGGTGGCGGTGGGAATTGTTTGTTTTCCACGCGTTATACTTTGCCTATCACGGAGTAAATTACTCCACCCTGCCTCCCCTTAGTTCCCTTAGTTTTTTTTTTAATAAAAGGGACTTTAATAAGGGAAAATTATGTTGTGCAGGAATTAAAAATTGTTTGAGATTGGTGGGTTGAACCGATAAACTCAAACACGACCCATATAGTTATTCGTGTCAAAGTTACCAATCTCAATCCGAACACACTTAAAAAGTGTGCAACTCTACCGCGTAATCCATTTATCTAAACAAGTCAAACGGATTTATGTGTTGTAAAGGAGTTGTAATAAACGAGTCATTAACAATTAACGAGTTGACATGTATCCTTATAAAATTATAAATTTTAAACGGGTTGGTGGGTAATGCTTCTACCTGAACACGAGTTATTTTTTTTAAACATGTAAAACAGTTTGGCCTGAACACCATTTGTTTATTAAACGTGTTAGATTTGACAATTTAAAACCTGTTGTGTTTTAAGTATTGTCATATTTAGACCAAAAGGCATGGAAATATATTTAGTTTTCTGCCTATTATTATTATTATTATTATTATTATTATTATTATTATTATTATTATTAAAACTTATGTTTAAACCTCATTTTAGGATGTTACTAACCTTTTAATATATGTGTAGTGCGATCCAATATAATCATTTACTTCTATATTCACTACATGTAATGAATTTTTGAACTTAAATTGTAATGTATGTAACTTTAAAAATATACTTGTAAAGTTGGATAGGTTATGTGTCTTTCCATTTTGTGTCCCAGCCTTGGTTTCACTGTGTTGTAGAGTTATACTACATGATATAATATAATATATCCTACTACATAATATAATACAAAACCTAAAAAGTATAACGACATATCAAAACTCAAAGCTATGCATATTTTCAAATATTAACTATTAAAAATAGATGATAATGAAACTAGCAATGCATTAGTAATGGTAGATTGATTAAAAATAGATGATAATGAAACTGGCAATACGTTAGTAATTGTAGATTAGTAGGTGATTATATATATTTTTTAAGTAAGCCAGTGCATATGATCCCACATGGGTTGGACTTTAGAGGAATGTCAACCTCAATAAACTATTCAACCTCTACAAATGCTTCATAATATAATAAGTATATTCTCATTCTTCTAACAAAGATATAACAATATTCTATCGTTTCTCATTCTTCTAAACAAAGACATAATGATATTCTATCGTATAGTAATTCAAATATTTTGTAAGGTGCAAGAATTTTCTATAAATGATTAAGTTTGTTAACGGTCATAACAGATATTTACAATATTAAATTCTCTAAACTTAACAAATATCATTATTATGTAGTTATTAAAATATAAGTTTTTGAATTATTGGTTGTTACTTGTTAGTCAACTTTTTTAAAACTTAACAAAAGTATTTGGAAAAATTTTGGGGTGATAATCATGTAAGGATAACAGCTTGAAATTGGTAAACACTCACGTAATGCTTTGTGTAAAATACCCAAACATAACTGCGTAACTCATTTATATAAAGGGGTTACCCGACCTGGCAGATCACGAGTTGGCGAGCTCAAAAGGGGTTGTAATCAAGTTATAAACGGTTGAACATGGCGTAAATGGATTGCGTATGGTATACACATCGACAAGTTTAGTTAGTTCAATAACATTGGGTATGTTGGTGACGAATGATATATATTAAAATTATAGAAAGGGTTTGAAAAAAATATGGTTTGCAAATTGTATTAATTTGAAATGTAGCACGAATGACCTCCATTTCAACTTTAGTTGGGGGTTAGATAATCATCAAAGTTAGTAGGTTTTTAGATGACCTTCTGAGTTGATTATTGGGTTTGTTAGGAGTTTCAGTTTTATGGATTAACTCTTGGTTAGGTTGCTATCATTTTTAGGATTCTAAGTGTGTAAGACTTAGTGTAATATGGTGTACAAGAGATGGAGTTTTAATGACTTTTACTAACAAGTCATTATAAGAACTTTTACTGCTCCCACTGACCTTAGAAGTGATTGGAGTGTCGCGCCCCGGTCAAAGTGTCGCAACCCCCGATCCCTTATCTGTCCCGGGAACGGGCGGACGCGAGCTCAGAGTTTCGGTGGTATCAGCTTACGTTAATTTGGCAGCGGAAGTTACATCAGGACCGTAGTTAGGAAATGTTTATCAGAGTAAAACCACATATTTAATATTAATAATCACATGGGTAAAACCCAAGTTTCTTATTACAATACATTTATAGGGATAAACCCTATTTTATTGAATTTAAAAGATCATCTTTTAGGTAACTTTTATAGCCACATTTTTCCCAAGCCTTCAATGCTCTCCAGCTGGCTTTTTACTAATTGGCTGTCACATTTTGTTACCTGAAACATGTTTTAAAAACATTTGTCAGCAGGAAATACTGGTGAGTGAATCCTAGTTTAATCAAGAAACATTTTATCAATTAAAACAGTATTGAGAGCGATCACATTGTTTATTTCTACACAATTACTCATTCAGTACTGTCAATCCTGACTTGTGGGTCATATTACACATTGGCTAACTCGTCGTCCAATGGTAACGTATTGTCATCCCCGACTTACTACTCACAAGGTAGTAAATTTTGTATACAAAACCCCAACATACCGACAGTAATTGAAGAACTACAAAGACTCAATCACCGCTTAATCACATTGTAAAACATTTAAGGTTTTGTAAAGTATTACAAAAAGGTTATCAAAAAGAGGATAAACTCACATTGCTATCTTAGACTTCGCGTAAGGGTTTCCTGGGAATAATCTATAATTTACACAAATGTACCTAGGTTAGTATCATAACCCTTTGAAAATATTAATGATACCCTCCCCGAGACGGCATTCCAACAACTACGTCGGGCAGAACCACGACAGTTGTTACGGAACCCTAAATCAATCGGGCAGCGTATCTACTATGAAACCGGGGTTATAATACTTACAACGGAGCAGAACCTCGCTAATTAGGGGGATATAATACCCGAGTATAATAACTCTACAACAGAAATTGTGATTTGAGAATGAATTGTGAACGAACTGAAATGAAATCCGATGCGTTCTATTTATACTTGCTGAACTCGACTCTCACGCGCCCCGCGTAAGAATAGCCTTAGCGCTACGCGGCCCGCGTCAAACCTAGGTCAACGAGTAGCTTAGCTGATTCGACAACTAGCTTATCCGGGTGTTGGGCCACGTGGCGGCCCAGGGCTGCGCCACAACTTGGGACACTCGCGGCCCGCGTTAACTTAACATGGGTCTTACGCGGCCCGTCTTATCTTAAGAAAACTAATGAAATCAGTTATAAACCTTGATACCGCCCGCGTGAAGGTTGGGGTGGGTCTACGCGGCCCACCTCAACTTATGTTTCAGATTTTATATTTATTTTTAATATTATTTAATATATTTGAGGCCCGTTTTCGCGTATGGGGTTTATTTAAAGACATATTGGGATATTTTAAAATATACTAGGGTGTCGGCAATATTCGAGAGTGTCGGTTTTATTGAGGGTTGTTACATCCTCCCCACCTTATTTTAGAGCTCGTCCTCGAGATCTACTGGAACAAGTGTGGATATTTCCTTTGCATTTCAGATTCAAGCTCCCATGTGTACTCAGGTCCTCTTTTGGAGTCCCACTTTACTTTGACTAGAACTAATCTTTTATGTTTGAGGTTCTTGACTTTTCTGTCTTCAATCTGTAGAGGCTTTTCTACAAACTTGAGTTGTTCATTTACCTCTATATCCTTAAGAGGTACCACTAATGATTCATCAGCTAAATACTTTTTGAGATTAGATACATGAAACACATCATGTATTCCTGCCATTTCCTCTGGCAGTTGTAGCTGATAGGCTACAGGTCCTATTCTTCTAATAATCTCAAAAGGTCCAATATACCTGGGACTTAGCTTTCCCTTTTTTTATGAATCTTACCACTCCTTTCCAAGGAGAGACTTTTAATAATACTTTATCTCCTACTTGAAATTCCAATGGCTTGCGTCGGTTATCGACATAACTCTTCTGTCGATCACGTGCTGCTTTCAGTCGTTCCTTGACTTGAATGATCTTGTCAGTTGTTTCTTGCACTATCTCTGGTCCAGATAGTTGCTTTTCCCCAATTTCTGCCCAACAGACTGGGGTTCGACACTTTCGTCCATAAAGTGCTTCGAATGGTGGAGCATTGATACTCGTGTGATAACTAATATTATAAGAAAATTCTATTAAAGGTAAGTGATCGTCCCAATTACCTTCAAAATCAATTACACAGGCTCTAAGCATATCTTCCATTGTCTGAATTGTCCTTTCGCTTTGTTCGTCCGTTTGAGGATGATAAGCTGTGCTTAGATTTAACTTGGTTCCCATTGCCTTTTGGAAACTTGACCAAAAATGAGAGGTAAATCGGCTATCTCTATCAGAAACAATTGATAAAGGAATTCCATGTAAAGAAACAATTTCATTTACATACAATTTGGCTAATTGTTCCATACTGAAAGTTTCCTTCATTGGTAGGAAATGAGCTGATTTGGTTAACCTATCTACAATCACCCAGATTGTATCATTACCTTTCTTTGTTTTGGGTAATTTAGTAACAAAATCCATTGTTATTGTTTTGGTCAAAAATTACCGAAGCAATTAAGTGATCAAATTAGTTAAGTGAGGTAGTGTGCTAGAAATATGTGTTGAAAATATGCTGATTAAGTTGTTTGTAAAAACAGTTTTCAGGATACGGCTCAAGATATAGAGTTGTATCTATGATCAAACAATGAGCAAAAAAGGTAAAGGGTGACACCGGATATACGAGGAAAGCCCTTGATCAATCTTGATCGCCGGCACAAAACCTCGGGAGCTGACAATCGCAGCTGCCTTGTTCTTCTATTGCTTCAAATATCAGGATACCGTGCAGGATGTGATGCAGATCAACTAGGTGTTACAAGGTAATTCGAGTACAAGTGTTTGTGTGTAGTGATTGCTAGTAGCTAGAGAGTAAATTGTGCGAATGAAAAGTGAGTGCCTTAACTTGATCCGATCCATCTATTTATAGTAAAATAAATTCAACAAACTACCCTATTAAACCGGGATTCGGCGGATATTCCCCATACGAACGTTGTAGACCTGGTCTTTCGGGTTCAACGTCTCTCATATAACTGGTTTGCCCGAGTCTCAAGGAGAAGAGGTCCACTTGACCGTTAGTGACCCACAGCTTCTAACCTGCACGTGGTTAATTTAGTTAATACCAAGATATCGCACTAGGATGTTACCAATATCCTGATCCGGTATCCTGATCACAAGCAAACAGTCAAAAGCAGAATATTAGTCAGGATATATATATGCTCAGAAAATGACCCATAACAATTGTCCCCAAATATATCTGTTGGTATACCAATCCAACGGATATATTTGAAAAACCCCGTCTCACGAATCGAGGCAATTAAATCGAAATGACGGTCAAGATTGCACTATACAACTTCCAACGCGCTTTTCACTCGATGGACATCTACAATGCTCCTATATCTTCTATCTTTTTGTTTGAGAAGTAGATATCATCAACAGAATCTCCAGGTAATCACTTATCCCTTCCACGTTTTCTGTTAACTTTATTCTTCATCTGATGGCTACTGTAGCCCATTCTCAGACCGGTGAATCGTCAGAATCCTTCGTTCAGCAAAACCTTCTCAAAAATCTCGAGAAGGAGATCTGTGCTTTTGATAACGCAGACATTGCGGCGTTGAGAGCCTCCAGCGCTTTTCCCGATGGCACCATTTTTAGACCATTTGATCGAACAATTCGATCAGATGTTTCTTCTACTGATTGGGTCTGTTTTCCGGCATACCCTTTCTCGCTAGGTCTTCGGTATCCATTTTCCGAATTCATGATGCAATTCTTCCGGACTACCGGTATTTCCTTTGCCCAAACCATGCCCATGGTTTGGAGAGTATTAATCGTGCTCAACCAAATTAAAAACTGTGACAACTCGAAATTTAGAACCTTTCGTTGTACGCTTGAACGTTAAGTGACTAACTGATTTGATGATTTAATGAATGATATATGTGAACTTATATGATTATGTGTGTGTTTGTGTGTATAATTATATATGAACCAAGACACAAGAACCCGACTCGAGACCATGTGGTCTCGAGTGAACAATGCAACATGTGGGCCGGTTGGGCCGCACCTCATTTAACCCACCCAAAACCTACTCGGACTAGTATATATATCATGCTCCTAGCAAGCCTTGCCATTTTTTGGACAATCCATACACACACTCTCCTACTCCCTCTCACTAAAACCCTAAGCTACAACATCCTTCTCCTTCATTCTCGGATCCAATCGACAACCATAAGGAGCTCTCGGATCGTCTCTCACACACACCCGCTTGGAAGCTTCACACTCACCTTTGAAACCCATCAACCGGTTAGTGTCTTTATGATGTTTGTTGTTAAGAGATAGTATGAATGATAGGACTTAACTAGTGTAGTTGTATGCTTGATGATGTTTGTGAACCGGATATGTATGTTGTTGATAATCGGATAACATGTTTTGATTTCGGATATGTTGCATAATGAGCACACGATATCTTATGTCTAAATGTGATTCAAACCATCGAATATTGATGTTCATGAAACCGGCTTGCATATGTGAATAGAAAGCATCATGTTAATCGGATTAGGGTAGATTTTAGAGATGTTATGTGATGACTTGAAACCATTAAATGAGTATGATCGAGTGTTTGATTGTTATTCATGATTATGTTTGTGATTGATGCTAGAAACAGGAAAAATGATGAATAAGTTTGAATAATCAACATGAACATGACTTGAAGTTATGAAGAACAACTTGAATGTGATATGAACATGCTTGAATATTTGAAATCTGATATGTTTGATCCAATTTGGTAAGTTGCTAGACAAATAAACATGTTTAAGTGGATAGTACAAACTGTTTCATGAAATCGGTTTTCCATTGG
This sequence comes from Helianthus tuberosus, assembly GCA_030545235.1. Classification (NCBI taxonomy): domain Eukaryota; kingdom Viridiplantae; phylum Streptophyta; class Magnoliopsida; order Asterales; family Asteraceae; genus Helianthus; species Helianthus tuberosus. Next base: position 6,899,224 of record CM060359.1, read on the forward strand.
ATAGTACACTGTACCGAATCAGCAGTTGTCCAACCGAAACCTCCAGTTGTGACTCGAGACCACCACATGATGAGTCGAAATCCCCCGGTTGCGACATCGGTTGCGAGTCGCAAACACCTGGTTGCGACTCGAAACCACACGTGATCAGCACACAAACCTCATGACTCGAAATCTCGGTTACGAGTCCGGTTGCGACTCGAGACCAAAACAGCATGAACCGAGACCACGGTTACGAGTCCTGTTGCGACTCGAGACCGTGACCATGATAACTCGAGACCGCCGATTGCGACTCAGGTTGCGAGCCGAGAACACCTGGTTGCGACTCGAAACCAACATATGCGTGCTGAATTGGACTTGCATGATTAAGGGCTTAAGTAATTGGGCCGGACTCTTGGGCCTGATGCACAGATCTTATACGTTGATGATTGAATGTGAATATTGTTGAACTGCCATGATTAAACGTGTATGCCATGAACGATACTTGAATGCATTATGCTAGAAACATACGTGTACTGCTTGAATACGAACCTGATTGGTATGATACAACTATGATAGGACGCGAGTGACCACAATATTGCTTGTTTGACTTTTCTGTGTACCTACCGAGCAAACCAAGGTGAGTTCACACCCTCTACAAAGCATGGGATTCCCTGGGTTGGGAATGGGGTTAAGGAATGTGGATTCCTCGTCCTTCTTGGGTAGGACAGCAATGGTTCAGGAATGTAATTCCTCGTCCTCACGGACAGATAACTCGTACTAGACCCAAAACTCTATCACGAAGTCCCTCCTTTTATATCGACTTAATCGCCGGGCCAATGGCGAGCGGGTCATTAGTTAGATAGCGCTATTTAGGTCTGACAAACCTCACACCGTGCCGCAGAGGACGGGCGTGAACTAATGGATCTGGGGCACGTCAATGATGATAGACATTGACAGTTTCAGGGCACATAAACATGACTACAGTCAGCAGTCGATATGGTAACGAGTCTAGTGTATACATGGGGTAGCCCCCACGGCCGAAATGCCAGATAACGCACCTGCGGTTTTCATGGACTTGATGAACCGAGTGTGCAAGCCTTACCTGGACAGGTTCGTTATAGTCTTCATCGACGACATCCTGATCTATTCCAAGAGTCAGGAGGAACACGAGCAGCATCTGCGACTTATTCTGGAACTCCTTCGAACAGAACAGCTTTATGCAAAGTTCTCGAAATGCGACTTCTGTCTTCGAGAAGTCCATTTCCTAGGCCACGTGGTGAACAAGGATGGGATTCACGTTGATCCATCCAAGATAGACTCGATTAAGAACTGGCCTGCACCTCGTACACCAAAGGAAATTCGCCAATTCTTGGGTTTGGCGGGATACTACCGGAGATTCATAAAGGATTTTTCTAAGATTGCACAGCCTCTCACCTCACTAACGCAGAAGGGCGTTGTTTATCGCTGGGGAAACGCACAGGAGTTGGCATTTCAGCACCTAAAGGATAGACTTTGTAGCGCACCTATCCTTTCCTTGCCAGAAGGCACAGACGACTTTGTGGTTTACTGCGACGCATCAATTCAAGGTCTTGGTTGCGTGTTGATGCAACGAGACAAAGTTATAGCCTACGCCTCACGCCAACTCAAGGTTCATGAAAAGAACTACACTACGCACGATTTAGAGCTGGGAGCTGTTGTTTTTGCACTTAAATTATGGCGGCATTACCTGTATGGTACCAAGTGCGCCATCTACACCGACCACAGGAGCCTCGAGCATATCTTCAAGCAGAAGGAACTGAATATGTGGCAACGACGATGGGTCGAGCTACTAAATGACTACGAGTGCTCAATCAGGTATCACCCGGGCAAGGCCAATGTTGTGGCTGACGCCCTCAGTCGGAAGGACACTGCGCCTAAGCGCGTACGAGCTCTACAACTCATGATCCACTCTAGTCTCCCTTCCCAAATACGAGCTGCTCAGGTAGAAGCACTGAAACCAGAAAACGTCAGGGCTGAAGCCCTACGCGGATCAAGGCAACGATTAGAACAGAAGGAAGACGGTGCTTACTACGTAACGGGACGCGTTTGGGTCCCACTCTACGGCAATCTATGAGAGCTTGTGATGGATGAAGCACACAAGTCTCGCTACTCAGTACACCCTGGATCAGATAAGATGTATCATGATATCAAAACTACGTATTGGTGGCCTAGCATGAAGGCCCACATAGCGACCTACGTCAGCAAGTGTTTGACTTGTGCAAGAGTCAAGTCTGAATACCAGAAACCCTCAGGCCTACTCCAACAACCAGAGATACCTCAATGGAAATGGGAGCAAATTTCCATGGATTTTGTTACTGGCCTACCTAGATCCCAGCGCGGGAACGATACTATTTGGGTGATCGTGGATCGACTCACAAAGTCTGCACACTTCCTGGCCATCAAGGAAACGGATAAATTCTCCACTCTTGCAGAAATATACCTTAAGGAAGTCGTTTCGAGGCACGGGGTGCCCACCTCCATTATCTCGGATCGAGATGCACGTTTTACTTCAGAGCTGTGGCAAGCAATGCACAAATCCTTCGGCTCACGATTAGACATGAGCACAGCGTACCACCCTCAGACGGACGGGCAGTCCGAGCGCACTATTCAAACCTTAGAAGACATGCTTCGTGCTTGTGTAATCGACTTTGGCAACCGATGGGAAAAGCATCTGCCACTTGTGGAATTCTCGTACAATAACAGCTACCACACCAGCATTAAAGCTGCTCCATTTGAGGCATTGTACGGACGTAAATGCCGGTCACCTCTTTGCTGGGCAGAGGTGGGAGATAGTCAGATCACTGGTCCAGAATATGTGGTAGACACGACCGAACAAATTGCTCAAATACGAAAACGCATGACGGGAGCTCGCGAACGTCAGAAAGTTTACGCCGACATGGGCAGGAAACCACTTGAGCTCCAGGTTGGGGAGCGGGTACTACTCAAAGTTTCACCCTGGAAGGGTGTGGTTCGTTTTGGTAAACGCGGCAAACTCAACCCACGATACGTTGGACCTTTCGAAGTCCTTGAGAAAATAGGCAGGGTGGCCTACAGACTAAACTTACCAGCGGAACTCGGTGCAGTTCACAACGTTTTTCACGCGTCGAATCTGAAGAAGTGTCCGTCAGATGAGACCCACGTAGTTCCTCTGAAGGAACTCACTATCGACGAACAGTTACGATTCGTCGAGGAACCAGTCGAAATCACGGACCGGGATGTTAAGGTCCTCAAGAGCACTAGAATACCTCTCGTTCGAGTTCGTTGGAACTCACGTCGCGGCCCAGAGTTCACCTGGGAGCGCGAAGATCAGATGAAACAAAAGTATCCCCAACTGTTCGCAAACAGTACACCCACTACTGAGGCCGAAGCTACGGAATTTCGGGACGAAATTCCAGATCAACGGGGGGTGGATGTGACACCCCAGGAAAACCAGGAAAACCATACAACTTAACTAGCTTCCTCAGTGAGTGCCTACCAAATTTCGGGACGAAATTTCTTTCAACTTGGGGATGATGTGACAACTCGAAATTTAGAACCTTTCGTTGTACGCTTGAACGTTAAGTGACTAACTGATTTGATGATTTAATGAATGATATATGTGAACTTATATGATTATGTGTGTGTTTGTGTGTATAATTATATATGAACCGAGACACAAGAACCCGACTCGAGACCATGTGGTCTCGAGTGAACAATGCAACATGTGGGCCGGTTGGGCCGCACCTCATTTAACCCACCCGAAACCTACTCGGACTAGTATATATATCATGCTCCTAGCAAGCCTTGCCATTTTTTGGACAATCCACACACACACTCTCCTACTCCCTCTCACTAAAACCCTAAGCTACAACATCCTTCTCCTTCATTCTCGGATCCAATCGACAACCATAAGGAGCTCTCGGATCGTCTCTCACACACACCCGCTTGGAAGCTTCACACTCACCTTTGAAACCCATCAACCGGTTAGTGTCTTTATGATGTTTGTTGTTAAGAGATAGTATGAATGATAGGACTTAACTAGTGTAGTTGTATGCTTGATGATGTTTGTGAACCGGATATGTATGTTGTTGATAATCGGATAACATGTTTTGATTTCGGATATGTTGCATAATGAGCACACGATATCTTATGTCTAAATGTGATTCAAACCATCGAATATTGATGTTCATGAAACCGGCTTGCATATGTGAATAGAAAGCATCATGTTAATCGGATTAGGGTAGATTTTAGAGATGTTATGTGATGACTTGAAACCATTAAATGAGTATGATCGAGTGTTTGATTGTTATTCATGATTATGTTTGTGATTGATGCTAGAAACAGGAAAAATGATGAATAAGTTTGAATAATCAACATGAACATGACTTGAAGTTATGAAGAACAACTTGAATGTGATATGAACATGCTTGAATATTTGAAATCTGATATGTTTGATCCAATTTGGTAAGTTGCTAGACAAATAAACATGTTTAAGTGGATAGTACAAACTGTTTCATGAAATCGGTTTTCCATTGGATAGTACACTGTACCGAATCAGCAGTTGTCCAACCGAAACCTCCAGTTGCGACTCGAGACCACCACATGATGAGTCGAAATCCCCCGGTTGCGACATCGGTTGCGAGTCGCAAACACCTGGTTGCGACTCGAAACCACACGTGATCAGCACACAAACCTCATGACTCGAAATCTCGGTTACGAGTCCGGTTGCGACTCGAGACCAAAACAGCATGAACCGAGACCACGGTTACGAGTCCTGTTGCGACTCGAGACCGTGACCATGATAACTCGAGACCGCCGATTGCGACTCAGGTTGCGAGCCGAGAACACCTGGTTGCGACTCGAAACCAACATATGCGTGCTGAATTGGACTTGCATGATTAAGGGCTTAAGTAATTGGGCCGGACTCTTGGGCCTGATGCACATATCTTATACGTTGATGATTGAATGTGAATATTGTTGAACTGCCATGATTAAACGTGTATGCCATGAACGATACTTGAATGCATTATGCTAGAAACATACGTGTACTGCTTGAATACGAACCTGATTGGTATGATACAACTATGATAGGACGCGAGTGACCACAATATTGCTTGTTTGACTTTTCTGTGTACCTACCGAGCAAACCAAGGTGAGTTCACACCCTCTACAAAGCATGGGATTCCCTGGGTTGGGAATGGGGTTAAGGAATGTGGATTCCTCGTCCTTCTTGGGTAGGACAGCAATGGTTCAGGAATGTAATTCCTCGTCCTCACAGACAGATAACTCGTACTAGACCCAAAACTCTATCACGAAGTCCCTCCTTTTATATCGACTTAATCGCCGGGCCAATGGCGAGCGGGTCATTAGTTAGATAGCGCTATTTAGGTCTGACAAACCTCACACCGTGCCGCAGAGGACGGGCGTGAACTAATGGATCTGGGGCACGTCAATGATGATAGACATTGACAGTTTCAGGGCACATAAACATGACTACAGTCAGCAGTCGATATGGTAACGAGTCTAGTGTATACATGGGGTAGCCCCCACGGCCGAAATGCCAGATAACTAACACGGGGTAGCCCCCACGGCTGGATTGCCAGAGTAACCGGGAATAAACAAGTCACGTTTTTAACTATGGGGTAACCCCCACGGCAGGATGCCAGATAAAGGAAACTGTTTTCGAAACAACTTAAAACGAACACCCAACCGTGAACTCACTCAACTTGTTGTTGACTCGTTACTACATGCTTTGCAGGTCCTTAGGTTGTTAGCTGGAGCTTGCATGGAGGAGGATCGTTGTGGGACATGGACGGCTGTGTGCCATGTTAAACTTGGAAACAATTAAACTATGTTTTGATTTAAGACTTATGCTTCCGCTTGCAACTTAACTATGTTTTGTTTGAACACCAATTGTATTGGTTGGATTTTTATAACTACTTATATGCTTGTTCAATATGATTGGTGGCTGGATCCTGGTCAGTCACGCCTCCAAGCGGTGGTACTCCGCAGGTGGATTTTGGGGGTGTGACAAAAACCTTCACTATCCCGACCTCTGCATCGAAGATATGCCAATCGCTTACCGCCTCCGATCCCATGGTTCCAGTCGGTTCCTGCTCTTCTTAACTTCCAGCAAACCGCTTATTCTTAAAGCCACCAAAAACGAAGATGGATGGCAACACAAGTTCTTCTTCGTCAAACGAGACTCCATTCATGAGGGTGCTAGTCTTCCGGTGGAGTGGTTAACCACCGGTAGGATCATGAATGTCCCCATGTACTTCTAGACTTCTATCTTGTGCTAACATCTTTTTATTTGATCTTTTCGCAGTGAATTTTAAGGAAGTAGCTCCCCCTACTGCGGAATCAGAAGAAAGAATCGAAGCAGTTTACCAATTGCCTGCAAGTGACAGGAGTTTTACCACACATATCCCGAGTTCCAGCCAATATTCATCATCCGAAATGTCTGGTAAGAGTTACTTTTGAAACGACTAATTAATGTAATATATATAATGAAAAGTAATAAGGATGTAGAACTTTTCCCTTCATGCAGCACCAACCAAGATCCCTGAGGTTTTCAACCTTGATGAGCTGGACAGTTATTCTGATCAGGTCCAGATCAAGAAGGAACCTAGTCCCAAGGCCACGGCCTCATCCAAGCCCAGCAGCTCCAAAGCCATCATCAATCCCAAACCTTCGCCAGCTACTAAGCCCCGGAGTTCAAGTTCTCATAAAAAGAAAGAGCCTGATTCTCCTGTTATCTCTGATACATTCCCCTATGAGAATCACGGGTTCATTGAGGCAAGCGGATTCGTTACTTCTTTTCTCAACCAGGTTAATATCCTTGAGCCATATCCTGCACCTTATACTACTTATAAGTATTTATTAAAACCAATACCTGTCCTCTTACTTTGTAGGGTCTTGAACGTCTGGTTCATTTATATCAAGAATCATGTGGGCTCAACAAGACGCTTGAATCCAAGTTGAAGAAAGCCGAGGTTACCATCTCCGATCAGGGTATGATTGCAGCCGCCAAATCTCGGCATTACGAGGACAAGTTCAAGGCTATGACCCAAGAACACCAGGCTGCCCTCAACAAAGCTGCTCTCCAGGCCCAAGCCGATCTTGATGCTGCCCATGCTCAACACGAACAGGACATGATCAGCTACCGGGAAAGCCTTAAAAGTTCCGTCATCACTTCCCTTCTCCAGGCCAGGCTAAAGATGGCCCACGAAGCCAAAGCACTGGGCTTCGAATGCCCTTCTTGGGACATCAATGCCTGGGAAACAAAGCTAAGGAGTCTCGGCGGCACTTCTGCTAAACCTGCAACTGAAGGATCTTTAAAGGCAGTCGAAAAACCAACTGATGCTGAGATGGATGCTCAGGTTGATCCTGAGACGGATGCTGTTGAAAATGCCACGAACGAAGAAGGCGCTGCCTCCTAAAACTTATTCCCCTTAAATTTGAGAGTTATGCTTATTTGAACAATTTTATTTTCTTTTTCCGTTGAACCAGTTTATTTCCTGTATTAAAACAATTTGATAACCAAGGGTGGATGGGTCCTAGGTTTTAGGACGAAGCCTTTGGTTATCGGCTGGCATCGTTTATTTTTAAATCACCTTCTGACTTATTTGTTGTTGCCTTCCAATTTCTGTCATGCATTTCTTAGTTTAGATTTTAGCTTTGCAAAATTAGTGCAACTATCTTTTGAAAATATCCTGATCAATATACTCAGTGATATCTTATGAAGACTTTTATCAAATAGAATTTCTCAAAATCCAAACAATTTTAAACAAAATTAATAAAAGATAGTCTATTTTCCAAAACCTGTTTTGATATCACTTGTTTGATCAGAGTATTAATTTTTAATCCAAGTATCATCTCCCAAATATTCCAATCAAATATCCTGAATCATATTTCGAGAATATATTTCAAGAATATATCCTAAAGATATATCCTAATCAGGATACTTAAACTTTAAACGTAGTTTTGAAAGTTCAAACAACCTGTGTAAGATTCACAAAGGAAAGATCATACCAGGAACATAGTACAACCATGATATCGGACTTTACTCCTGTCGCAACTTTTGCCACAAAGATGTCCCCAGTTCGAGATACTTAGTATCTTAGGTCCCAATTTAATTTTCTGAGCTCCACACAATCGCCTTAGAAGGAATGTCCCCTGTGCATGAAGTCTATAAACACTTAGAAAATTTTTGAATATCAGTTCCAACTGTTTAGACAATTCTTGTGTTACAGGGGTAAAACCCAAAAATATACTGGAGATAAATCCTTAGTATTCTGGGGAAAATCCCAAATTTTCATGCGCTACAGGCGGGAGTGTATAAACTCCAAGACTTAGAAATGTGATAACCTTTAAACCTTAGAGAGTATGAAAATACCCTTTCGTGAGAGAGGGTGATCAATCCTCATATACCTTTAGGATTCAGGATATAGCCAATAGTAACGAAATTGTCAGCCACTTTTACATGAACTGGTCCCGCCACCTTGAACTATTCCCGAATAACTTGCGCTCCAGGCGGGGTGTTTAAACCCAATTCAGAAGAAAGGTGAATACCTTTAAACCTATGAAGGGATCAGGATCCCTTATACGTGAGAGAGGGGGCCAATCCTCTAATCTTTCGAAGTATCCTAAATGTATATCCCGGAGCTATATCCCGAAGCATATACTGCAAAACAACAGTAAACTAAGGTGGGTGTTAGCCTGGCTAACACCCCTCCGATGCTTAAGTTAGTAATGGGTTCAAAACAATAAATAATATCAAAATTTAATAAAAGAGATAGAATCCATACCATCCTGAGTTAGAATTTGAATTCCATACTCACTTGAAATAGAGTTTTAGATGTATAGCATTCCAGGATCTCGGTAACATATCCCCCTCCATATTCTTGAGTCGGTATGCTCCTTTTCCTGATTCTGATTCAACCTCATAGGGTCCTTCCCATTTTGGAGCTAACTTTCCATCAGCAGGATTAGTAGTATTCTGAAAAGCCTTTCTCAATACCCAATCTCCAACTTGAAATCTTCTAGTCCTTATATTCTTGTTATATGCTTTAGATATTCTCTGTTGATATGCTGCCATCCTTAGCCTTGCTGCGTCTCTTGTCTCATCAATAGTATCCAGTTCCTGGCATAGGACTTCAGGATTCTGCTCAGGATCCCGGAGGTTGGATCTCGCTGTAGGTATCACCATTTCTGTCGGGATCACCGCTTCTGCTCCAAACACCAAGGAAAACGGGGTTTGGCCAGTTGCACCATTCACTATCGTCCTATCAGCCCACAAAACAAAGGGTAATTCTTCTGCCCATCTTCCTTTCTTAGCCCCTAGTCTCTTTTTCAAGTTGTTGACAATTATCTTGTTTGAGGATTCTGCCTGCCCATTTGCTTGAGGATGTACCGGTGTGGATGTAATCATTTTGATTCCCCAACTCTTGCAGAAGTCAGTAGTCCTCTTACTTATAAACTGAGAACCATTGTCACAAATTATCTCAGCCGGTACTCCAAACCTGGTCAGGATATTCCTTTTTATGAAGGATACCACTTCCTGATCTCTAACTTGAACGAACGCTTCAGCTTCGACCCACTTAGAGAAATAATCTATCATTGCCAGCATGAAGACCTTTCCTCTTGGAGCCTTTGGAAATTTTCCTACTATATCCATTCCCCACTTCATGAATGGCCAAGGGGAAGCTATAGGATAAAGTGGCTCAGCCGGCTGATGTAATATATTACTGTGTCTTTGACATGCGTCACATCTTCGAGCATATTCTGCAGCATCCTTTCTCATTGTCGGCCAATAATATCCTGTTCTTAACGCCTTTGAGAACAATGACCTGCCCCCAGTATGGTTACCACAGTCCCCTTCGTGTATATCCTGAAGTACTTCCTTAGTTTCGGGATCCTCTAAGCATCTCAGATATGGTCCTGCAAGAGATTTCTTATACAAGACATTATTTATAATAGTGAATCGTGATACCTTCATTCTAAAGGCCTTAGGATTCTCATCCTTTGGGATGTGTCCTTCCTTGAGATATCTTATAATTGGAACCATCCAGGACTTGGGATCCTTCTCAGGATACTCATCAGGATCCGGAATACTTAGTACTTCCTTATCCTGAGGATTCGTCGCAGGATACAAGATATGTAACATTGGTATTCGGGTTCCTTCCGGTATCCTTACTGATGATCCTAGATTCGTCAAGGCTTCAGCTTCAGCAGTATCCTCTCTTGGTACCTGTTCAAGTGTGAAAATATCGAAATATCCTACTAATTTTTTGAGAATTTCGAGATACTCGATTAACTTCTCACCTTTAACTGCGTAGGATCCATTAAAATGATTAGTGATTAACAAGGAGTCAACATATACTTAAAAATTCTTGATACTCATATTTTTAGGGCCAATTGGATTTTAACACCTTTAACTTTGAAGAATTGGCCGATAACACCCGCAACTAACACTTTGATCTGTGACACCCCAAACTTTTAATTTTGTTTGTCATTTCACCACTCAGTTAAAAAAATGACTAACTGAGTTAGTCTTCCATCCTAGCTGGCATCCTACGTGGACTATTTTTTACAATATTAAAAAAAGAAAACCAATAACAAATACTAAATTCTAATTTTATCATTTTGAAGATCCGGGACTATGTTCATATCAGTTTACATCTTCAAACATTCAAGATGTTCATATGTTCATATCAGTTTACATCTGCAGGTTCATGAACAAGAACAAATAAAAAAAACAAAACCTAAATTTAATTTCTATATCAGAAGGCAATAAATCATCCCAAATCAAACAACCCATCTCAATAATAATAAAAAGAATTCTAAAAATCAAACATCAGTGCAAAACCAGATCATCTTCAACGATTCTTCAGTGCAAAACCCTATCGCCAGTGCAAAACCCTATCGCCAAATTCTCTAAAGCAAACATCAGTGCAAAACCAGATCATCTTCAACGATTCTTCATCTTCAACACCGGCGGTCTTTGTCAGTTGAAGATGATCTTCAACATCAGTTTTGATCTACCGCCCTCATCAAAACCAGATCATCTTCAACATCAGTTTTGATCTTCAACATCAGATTTTGCAAAATAAACTAAAACAACCGGATAAAACCATTAAACCTCTTCAAAATCCACCACCACCGCCACCCTCTTTCCTCTTCAAAACCCACCACCACCGCCCTCATCAAAACCCACTTTTGAAATCAACTCAGATCTACCGCCCTCATCAAAACCACCACAACCACCGCCCTAATCTAACCCTAACTACCACTAAAAAGCCCAAATCTAAACGATCTGAACTGACCACAACCACCGGCGGTCTTGTCAGTTGAAGATGATGATGATTAACGGCGACAGCGGTGACATGGACTTTATCCGATGGGTTCTGACAGTTGAAGATGATGATTAACGGCGACAGCGGCAACATGGAGGTGGTCATGAATCGATGAGGATTGTGGGCTAAAACGTGATTTTGGGGGTGCTGTGGGTGGTGTTTGGCGGAGAGGGTGAGACGCCGGAGCGCCGGTGATACAGCTCTGATCGTGAGGATGAGAGAGAGGCAGAGAAATGTTGTTGGCTGCCATGAATCGATGAGGATTATGAGGAAATTAGGGTTGTTTGGACTTGTCTGGTTATAAAGAAGGAGATGAGAGTTAAAAGACACATCATCGCCACGTAATCAACTCCAACTCATCACATTTGTGCCACATTGGCAAAAATAGTCCACGTAGGATGCCAGCTAGGATGGAAGACTAACTCAGTTAGTCATTTTTTAACTGAGTGGTGAAATGACAAACAAAATTAAAAGTTTGGGGTGTCACAGATCAAAGTGTTAGTTGCGGGTGTTATCGGCCAATTCTTCAAAGTTAAAGGTGTTAAAATCCAATTGGCCTATTTTTAGCCAACTCTAATCCTGCAATTAAAGCCTCATATTCTGCTTCATTATTAGTAGCAGGAAATTCACACCTAACAGCCTGGGGTAATATGTCCCCCTGTGGCTATTTTAGTAGTATACCTAAACCTACACCTCTTACATTAGATGCACCATCAGTATATAAAGTCCAGGATTCTAAGTTTTCTCCTAGCTGTTGTACTTCTAGGTCTACTTCATTTTGAATATCACTACTGAAATCAGCCACAAAGTCTGCTAGAGCCTGAGACTTAATAGCATTTCTAGGTTCATATACTAGATCAAAGGCACTTAATTTTACTGACCACTTAGCCATTCTACCTGACATTTCGGGTTTCCTAAGCACATTTTTAACAGGATAATTAGTTTTAACATGAATCCTATGTGTCTTAAAATAATGTCTAAGTTTTGTTGATGCTATAACTAAGGCTAATATCAGTTTCTCTAAGTGAGAATACCTAGTTTCAGCATCTAATAAACTTTTACTAACATAATAAACATGATACTGCTGACCTTCATGATCCTTTACAAGGACACCACTTACTGCATTCCCTGATACTGCAAGATACAAGGATAATGGTTCACCATCCTCAGGCTTCATCAATAAGGGTGCGGTTGAAAGATACTGCTTCAAATCCAGCAATGCTGCTTCATGCTTTGCTCCCCATTCGAACTTCTTATTCTTCTTGAGGATATCATAAAATTCCTTGCACTTGTCCGAGGATCTTGAAATAAACCTGTTCAATGCTGCTACTCGGCCTGTTAACCGTTGAACATCCTTCATATTTGAAGGCGACTTAATATCTAAGATAGCTTTAATCTGCTCCGGGCTTGCCTCTATCCCTCTTTTAGTCACCATATATCCTAGAAACTTTCCTACCCCCACTCTGAAATGGCACTTAGCAGGATTTAGCTTCATGTTATACTGATCTAGGATATCAAATGCTCCCTTGATATCCTGGAGGTGATCCTCAGCCTTTTTAGACTTTACTACCATGTCATCAATGTACACCTCCATAGTGTCCCCCAGCTTGTCTTTGAACATCATGTTTACCAATCTTTGGTATGTTGCACCTGCGTTTTTAAAACCAAAGGGCATAGCGGTGTAACAATAAATACCTGTTGTTAGGGGAGGATTTTCTAACAATTAGTGATCCTTACTTGTTATCCTAATAAATGATCCTTACTTCTGTGACAGACAGTGATCCTCAGAAGAGCTTCAGGATCAGGATCATGGATCACCTTAAGGATCCTCATACTAACGATTGTTTGTTTGTATCTCGTATTATTTTGCAGGAGTAACAAGCTTGACTTGGTCTTGGCAACGTTACTATGGAATATTCCACGGGTATTTCGCACACGTTTGACTGGAAATGGACGTTGTGGAGAACGTGGGAGCATGGCACAAAAGTCGGATAGTTTGTTAGCATAGTTAACTTCTATTTTTAAAGGGGTGACGAGCTAGTAATTAGAACACTTAGCCATTTTCAGCTACACACACTCTCGTACAATTGCACTCTTGAAGCTTTCGACAAACACTTAACAGTTTTCACTCACTTTTACACATTTCACCATAGTGATCCTTGTACCTAGCTCGTTACTATCCGAAGTTGTAAACATTTATTGATTTATTTGAGCTTGGTGTTCGGTAGTTTCCATCACCCGGGGTTTTTTGTGCCGGAGATCAACTCTTGATCAAGGGCTTTTCCCCCGTATAAACCTTGTGTCACTTGTTACTTATTTTTTATAGTGATCCTTATTGCTACAAACCAATTCAAGCATCATACCCCGTAACAGAGAGTTTGGTTGCATTATCCTCATCAGATTTTTTGACCAAAACAGTTTGGCGCCCACCGTGGGGCAATTGGTGCTTCATTCCTAAGAAGTTTTTCTGTTAGTGATCATTCCGGTTCATTGCATACAAATACATGGCTTCATCATTGAAGAATACCTCTACTGCAATGTCTGCGGTCAATTCATCTCAGGGCATTCCACCTTTGCCTCCACCACCTGCTGGATCTCAGAAAAATGCTGAGAAGAAACCAACTCCCATTTTCTCCAAACCTCCAACTTCTTCTGCTTCTTATACTCCTACTACTAGTGACTTGTTTACTCTGATTTTGCAGATGAAGGAGCATATCCAGCAGCAGGATAAGACCAATGAAAGAATCCTTAGAGAAATTGGAGACATCAAGAAACAAAAGAGATCAGCAGAGGATCATTCCCCACTAATGCCCAGATCTTTGAGTTTTGACACTCCGGTTATAACTTCTCAGCCTTCAGCGGTTCCAGACGTTCAATATGTTGGAGGACCAAAAGGAGTGCATTACGGGTCATCGGCAATGACTCAGGCTTCAGGGTTACACTTTCAACCATCAGGATCCCATCCTCAGCATATAGGATCCTTTGCAAGCTCAGGAGGATACTCGGGAGCGCAGTAGATTCAAGGGTACTGGCCGTTTCAAGGATCCTCCCAGGTTCAAGGATCCTCCCAGGTTCAAGGATCTTCCTATGTTCAAGGATCCTCCCAGGTTCAAGGATCCTCCTATGTTCAAGGATCCTCCCAAGTTCAAGGATCCTCCTATGTCCCAGGATCCTCCCAGGTTCAAGGATCCTCCCAGGTACAAGGATACCCACAGTTTCAGGGATCCTTCCAGATGCCAGGATCCTTAAGAAGTTTGCAATCAAGAAGTTTCGACATCCATCAGGGGGATTTCATTCCAATGCAAACCATTGCTTCTACTGGTCCATCGGTCATTCCAGAGCCCCAACAATATGGATTAACATCCACTCTTCCTAATTTGAATCCAATAGGAGGTAACACTTTTAATAATTCTTATACTACTAACCATGGCCTTATGCAGGATCCAGGTATCAGCCATGCCATGGCCAGAGAGTTGCAAAAGTTGAAGGATATGATATCAAGTGTTCCAGGAGTGGTCAAACCTATCCCAAAGATTGCAGATGGAAGCCATAAGATATCTCGTTTTGCACCACCAATTTGTGATGCTGAGATACCCAAAAGGTTCCATGTGCCAACCATGAAGCTGTATGATGGTTCAACGGATCCTGAGGAACACATAGCTCAATACAGGGAAAGGATGGAGATCAATCCAATCCCAGAAAGGTTAAATGAAGCATGCCTGTGCAAGGGATTCGGATCCACTCTTACTGGATCAGCTCTAAAATGGCTGCTGTTATGGCTCATTTTCTGAGTATACATATCCTGACTAATATCCCACTTTTAATTGTTTGTTTGTGACCAGGATGCTGAACGGGGATATTGCTACATCTTGGGCGATATCCTGAGTTTGAGTGAATTAAACACGTGCAGGTTAATGGCTGTAAGTTACTAACGGTCATCAGGACTTCTTCTCCTCAAGACTCGGGCGTATTTGTTATGAGGAAGCCGTTGAACCCGAAAGACCAGGTCTACAACGTTCGATTAAGGAATATTCGGTGGATCCCGGAAGTTTAGGATAGTTTGTTACATTATCTTTACTATAAATAGATGGGGGCAGATCAGTTTAAGGCACACAATTTTTCACTAACACTCTCGAACACTTTCACTCTCTAGCTCATCGCAAACACCACACTTGTATTCAAACTTCATTGTAACACATAGTCGATCCGCACCACATCCTGCACTGTATCTTGACGTTTGAAGTAATAAGAAGAACAAGGCAGCTGCGATTGTCAGCTCCCGATATTTTATGCCGGCGATCTAGATTGATCAAGGGCTTTCCTCGTACATCTCACGTCGTTTACTTTACTTTTGCTCATAGTTTGATCATAGATACAACTCAATATCCTGAGCCGTATCCTGAATACTGATTTTCTACATAACTTAACAATCGTATTTTTCACACATATTTTTAGCACACTACCTAACTTAACTAATTTGATCACTAAATTGCTTAGGTAATTTTTGACCAAAACAATTTGGCGCCCACCGTGGGGCAAGTGGTGCTCTCTTTACTAAAAATTTTTGTGAAATCGCTAATCGGCTTCCTATTTTCAAAACTTTTTGCCACATTGTCCATAATGGCCTCAAGATCAAACATGAGTTCCTCTACTGTGTCTGCTATGACTTCTGCTACTACTGGTTCGGTACTTCCACCACCTCCTCCAAGGATGCCAGCCTCTTCACGACCTCAGGATATTATCCCTACTCGCAGTGTTCAGGAATCTGCTCCCGTTCTAGCTTCTAATGATGAAATTCTTACTTTATTTGGAAGTATGCAGGAACAAATGAGGCAGCAACAGGAAACAAACCAAATGCTTTTAAGGGAAATACAACTCCTGAAGTCTGGCTCGAGCAGATCTGCTGAGGATAATGTCACTCCATTACATCCCAGAACGCTGAACTTTAGTTCAGCTGTGTATACTGAGGATAACAGGGGGAATATTGTGCCCAGCCTTCCTCAGAATCATACTCCTGAAATACCCTCCTCGGTCAGGATGTCAACCATGAGGAGCTCAGGATATGCTCCAGGATATGGGCAAAATCCTCCAACGGGTAACGTGTCAAATAATAATAATACTCATGCTACTAACAATAGTGGGTCTTTGCAGGATACAGGTGTAACATCAGCACTTACTAGGGAACTTCAGAAGTTGAAGGACATGATATCTAGTGTACCTGGGGTGGTCCAGCCGATCCCGAAAGTGTCCCAAGACAGCCACAAGATATCTCGTTTTGCATATCCTATCTGTGATGCTGAGATCCCAAAGAGATTCCAAACCCCCAACATGAAGCTTTATGATGGGACTACGGATCCTGAGGAGCATATTGCTCAGTATAGGGAAAGAATGGAGATTAACCCTATCCCTCCGGAGCTCAAGGAAGCGTGCTTGTGCAAGGGATTTGGTTCCACTCTAACAGGATCAGCCTTAAAATGGCTGTTAAACGTTCCTCCTCACTCAATTACCTCGTTTGCTCATTTGGTTAATTTATTTAACAGTCAATTTTCTTGTAGTCGGAGTTTTGAGAAACTAACCAGTGATCTTTACAGGATAACTCAAGGGCCCCAGGAATCCTTGAGGGATTATGTGAACAAATTCAGTCGAGAATCCTTGGATATCCCACATCTTGATGTTGCAACAGCTGTGCAAGCTTTTAAGATGGGATTACAAAAGGATTCTCAGTTTTATCAGGATCTCGTAATGAATCCCTGCAGGAATCTCGACGAAGCTCGTAACAGGGCTTTGAGATATATCCGCCTGGAAGATGACAGGAAGATGCAAGAAAGGATGAACTCATCTAACACTTATGAGTCAACTAACAGGAAGTCAGAATCCTCATTCAAGTCATATCGGCCTAAGCCATATGGTAGAAATGAAAACAAGAGAGTGAATGCTGTCGAAGATGAGGATCCTGAAGAGTATCCTGAGTTGTCTAAATATTGCTTTTCTGTTAACATTCCTGAATTGATGTATGCCATGCAGGGTCTAGGAGACAAGGCTAGGTGGCCTCGAAAGAATCAGCAAAAGGCTGACTGGAAAGATAAGTCAAAATGGTGTGCTTTCCATGAAGATTTCGGACATGTAACTGAGGATTGCATTGCTCTAAGGAAAGAAATAAGCTATCTTCTAAGCAAGGGATATCTGAAAGATCTCTTGGGAAGAAAGAAGAATAAGGGTCAGGATACTGAGAAGGATCCTGAGCGAGCAGCATCACCTCCCGCGGATGCTAAGAAAATCAACTTCATTTCGGGAGGATCCGACATTTGTGGAACTTCGTATTCGGCAGCAAAGAGATATGCAAAGGAAGCTAAGGCCGAAAGGGGAGACAAACCTGTCAGGATGACTACCCTCACAACTGACAAAGTGATCACTTTTGATGCTGATGACAGGGATACTGTCCAGGATCCTCACCATGATGCTCTGGTAATAACGTTATATGTGGCTAACCATTTTGTACGCAGGATATTGGTTGATAATGGCAGCTCCGTCAACATAATCCAACTAGAAACTCTGAAGAGAATGAATGTATCCCCAATGGATATCAC
The DNA here is from genome assembly GCA_030545235.1 of Helianthus tuberosus. Taxonomy (NCBI): domain Eukaryota; kingdom Viridiplantae; phylum Streptophyta; class Magnoliopsida; order Asterales; family Asteraceae; genus Helianthus; species Helianthus tuberosus. Next base: position 6,917,165 of record CM060359.1, read on the forward strand.
TTCGAAGTCTACCGTGCTTGTTGGGTTCAGTGGAGAGGCTAGAAACACAGTGGGAGAGATAAAGTTGCCAGTATACGTTGAAGGAGTCAACTCGATACAACGTTTCTGTGTGATGGATTCTCTATCCTGCTATAACATCATACTGGGAAGACCGTGGATTCACGATATGAAGGCTGTGCCATCAACATATCACCAATGCATCAAGATACCTACTCCTTGGGGAGTTGTCAAAGTTGATAGTGATCAGCAGGAGGCGAAAGAATGCTACTCATCCTCGATGAAATCCTCAACCAAACCTAGTGCAGCATAGCAATTAAAGACGCGGGCCCAGGATATCGTGGAGGATCCGGAGCAGGATGTGAAGAAAATTATCATGGACCAGGATAATCCCGATATTTCGGTGCTCGTAGGGACCAATATCCCTCAGGATATTGAAGAACAATTGATTAACTTTTTGAAATGCAGGATGTCAACGTTTGCATGGAAGCATGAGGATATGACAGGCATATCCAAAGATATTATCACTCACAAGCTTGGAATTGATAAATCATTCAAGCCTGTGCAGCAAAAAAGAAGGAAGTTTGCTCCTGAGCGTAACACGATTATCCAGGAGGAAGTTGAAAGATTATTAAAGTCCAGGATGATCAGAGAGGTTAAGTTCCCAAGGTGGCTAGCAAACGTGGTTGTAGTACAGAAGAAAAATGGGAAATGGAGAGTTTGTGTGGACTACACAGACTTGAACAAAGCTTGTCCTAAAGACCCATTTCCTCTTCCCCACATTGATGCAATGGTAGATGCCACTGCCGGGCATGAAATGCTGACATTCATGGACGCATCCTTAGGATTTCAACAGATCCAAATGGAGCCTTCTAACCAGGAGGATACTGCCTTCATGACACCAACAGGTATTTATTGTTATACAGCTATGCCTTTTGGTTTGAAAAATGCAGGTGCAACATACCAAAGATTGGTAAACATGATGTTCAAAGACAAACTGGGGGACACCATGGAGGTATATATCGATGATATGGTGGTGAAATCTAAAAAGGCTGAGGATCACCTCCAGGATATCAAGGGAGCATTTGATATCCTGGATCGATACAACATGAAGCTGAATCCTGCTAAATGCCATTTCGGAGTGGGGGCAGGAAAGTTTCTTGGATATATGGTGACAAAAAGGGGAATAGAAGCAAGCCCAGAGCAGATCAAAGTTATCCTGGATATAAAATCACCCTCAAATATGAAGGACGTACAAAGATTGACAGGCCGAGTAGCAGCTTTAAACAGGTTTATCTCGAGATCCTCAGAGAAATGCAAAGATTTTTATGATATCCTGAAGAAGAACAAAAGATTCGAATGGGGGGAGAAGCATGAAGCAGCCCTGCAGGATTTGAAACGATATCTCTCAACTGCACCTCTATTGATGAAGCCTGAAAATGGTGAACCACTATCCCTATACCTTGCTGTATCAGGGAATGCTGTAAGTGCCGTTCTTATAAAAGACCATGAAGGTCATCAATATCCTGTTTATTATGTTAGTAAAAGTTTGTTAGATGCTGAAACTAGGTATTCTCATTTAGAAAAATTAATATTAGCTCTAGTCATGGCATCGACAAAGCTTAGACATTATTTCGAGACACATAGGATACATGTTAAAACAAATTATCCTGTTAAAAATGTACTTAGGAAACCAGAGATGTCAGGCAGGATGGCCAAGTGGTCAGTAAAGTTAAGTGCTTATGATTTAGTATATGAACCTAGAAATGCCATAAAGTCTCAGGCTTTAGCTGACTTTGTGGCTGATTTTAGTAGTGACATTCAGAACGAGGTAGACCTAGAAGTTCAACAGTTAGGAGAATCCTCAGGATCCTGGACATTATATACTGATGGTGCATCTAATGTAAGAGGAGTAGGATTAGGAATACTACTAAAATCGCCACAGGGGGACATATTACCCCAGGCAATTAGGTGTGAATTTCCTGCTACTAATAATGAGGCAGAATATGAAGCTTTAATTGCAGGATTAGAGTTGGCTAAGAGTATGAGTATCAAAAATTTGCAAGTATATGTTGACTCTTTGTTAATTACTAACCATTTTAATGGATCCTATGCAGTTAAGGGTGAGAAATTAATCGAATATCTCGATATTCTCAAAAAATTAGCAGGATATTTCGATGTTTTTATACTTGAACAGGTACCAAGGGAGGATAATGCTGAAGTGGATGCCTTAGCAAATTTGGGATCATCGATCAGGATACCTGAAGGAACCCAAATACCAATACTACATGTCTTATATCCTGTAACGAAGCCTCAGGATAAAGAAGTAGCGGGTATTCAGGATCCTGGAGCAGAGCATGCTGAAGAGGATCCTATTTCCTGGACGGCTCCAATCATGAGATATCTCAAAGAAGGACACATCCCTGGAAATGAAAATCCTAAGGCATTTAGGATGAAGGTATCAGATTCACTATTATAAATAATATTTTATACAAGAAATCTCTTGCAGGACCGTATTTGAGGTGCTTGGAGGATCCTGAAGCCAAAGAAGTACTTCAGGATATACATGAAGGGGATTGTGGTAACCATGCTGGGGGCAGGTCGTTATTCTCAAAAGTATTAAGGACAGGATATTATTGGCCAACAATGAGAAAAGATGCCGCAGAATATGCTCGAAGATGTGACGCATGTCAAAGACATAGTAACATACTGCATCAACCTGCTGAACCATTATATCCTATTGTTTCCCCTTGGCCGTTTATGAAGTGGGGTATGGATATAGTGGGAAAGCTACCAAAAGCTCCGGGAGGAAAAGTCTTTATGCTAGCAATGACGGACTATTTCTCTAAGTGGGTTGAAGCTGAAGCATTTGTTCAAGTTAGAGACCAAGAAGTAGTATCCTTCATAAAGAGGAATATCCTGACCAGATTCGGAGTACCAGCCGAGATAATCTGTGACAATGGTTCTCAGTTTATAAGCAAGAGAACTACTGACTTTTGCAAGAGTTGGGGAATCAAAATGATAACATCTACTCCAGTACATCCTCAAGCAAATGGACAAGCAGAATCCTCAAACAAGATAATTGTCAATAACTTAAAGAAAAGGCTTGGAGCCAAAAAAGGAAGATGGGCAGAAGAATTACCCTTTGTTTTATGGGCTGATAGGACAACGGTAAAGAATGCAACAGGCCAAACCCCGTTTTCCTTGGTATTTGGAGCAGAAGCAATGATTCCAACGGAAATGACAATACCTACTGCAAGATCTATCCTAAGTGATCCTGAGCAGAATCCTGAAGCCTTGAGTCAGGATTTAGACACTATAGATGAGAAGAGAGATGCGGCAAGGCTAAGGATGGCAGCATATCAACAGAGAATATCCAGGGCATATAACAAGAATATTAGGACCAGAAGATTTAAGGTTGGAGATTGGGTGTTAAGAAAGGCTTTTCAGAATACTACTAATCCTGCCGATGGCAAGTTAGCTCCAAAATGGGAAGGACCATACGAAGTTGAATCAGAAGCAGGGAAAGGAGCATACAGACTCAAGAATATGGAGGGGGATATGCTACCGAGATCTTGGAATGCTATACACCTTAAGCTCTATTTCAAGTGAGTTTAGAATTTAATTTCTAACTCAGGATGGTATGAATTCTACCTTTTTTAAATATGTTTGGTTTAATTTGTTCTTTGTAACCCAATACTAACTTAAGCATCGGAGGGGTGTTAGCCAAGCTAACACCCATCTTAGTTTAAGGATGTTTTGTAGTATATGCTTCGGGATATAGCTCCGGGATGCTCATTCAGGATATTTCGGAAGATTAGAGGATTGGCCCCCTCTCTCACGTACAAGGGATCCTGATCCCTTCACAGGTTTAAAGGTATTCACCTTTCTTCCGAATTGGGTTTAAACACCCCGCCTGGAGCGCAAGTTATTCAGGGATAGTTCAAGGTGGCGGGACCAGTCCATGTAAAAGTGGCTGACAATTTCGTTACTGTTGGCTATATCCTGAATCCTAAAGGTATATGAGGATTGATCACCCTCTCTCACGAAAGGGTATTTTCATACTCTCTAAGGTTTAAAGGTTTTCACCTTTCTAAGTCTTGGAGTTTATACACTCCCGCCTGTAGCGCATGAAAATTTGGGATTTTCCCCAGGATACAAGGGATTTATCTCAAGTACATCCTTGGGTTTTACCCTTGGGACGTAAAAAATTGCCTATACAATGGAAACTGACATTCAGTAGATTTCTAAAGTATTTGAAGACATTGTACACAGGGGACATCCTTACCAAGGTGGTGATGTTAAAAGGATAAGGCTCGGAACTAATGTACTAAGTACCTCGCACAGGGGACATCTTCATTGAAGAAGTTGCAAAAATATTAAGGCTTGGTAATAAGGTTGTATACTACTCCGGGTATGATCTTTCCTTTGTAAACATCGTCTAAGATTTTAGTAACACTATGTTTTATAAAAAGTTAAGTATCCTGATATATTCTCAAAGTCCTTTTCGGGATATTTGATTAAGGTGTTTGAAACTAGTATTAGTTTGGAACTTTGATCATTTAAGTATTATCGAAAACTGGTTTTGGAAACATAGATTGTTTTACAAAAACTTTCTACAAAGTTGAAGGAATGCTTGGAAGTTCTATCTAATAAAAAGTTTTTATAACATATTACTGAGTATACTGATCAGGATATTTTCATAAGATAACAATACAATTAGTGCAGGAAATGTAAATTGTTCGAAGATAGGAAAAGTAAATTGTTTATGCAACCACAACCATGAAATTTAAAAGTGGGCTCCGGCCTTGGCACGTATATCCATCATCGCCCACTCCGCTGCCTAAGGGGCAGCACCCTCTTGAACAGCAACCTCCTTCTCAGCGTTCGCACCAGCATCAGCCTCAGGATTCTTCTCGGCATCATCACCAGCATTGGCCGCTTCCTCTGCCGCCTTAGAAGGCTCTTCACCAGTATGTTTTGCAGGATGAACGACGGGATGACCTCCGAGGCCCTGTAGTTTCTCCTCCCAAGCCTTTACATTCCAGGAGGGGCATTCAAAACCCAAATCCATGGCCTCATAAGCCATCCTTATCCTGGCTTGGAGAAGAGAGACGAGCACGGATGCTTTGAGGCTATCCCGATATGAACTCATATTCTGCTGATATTGGAGAAGGGCGGCATCTAGCTTGGCTTGAGCATCCTCATTGGCTTTGTGGAGGGCAGCTTGATGTTCCTGAGTCATTGCCTTGTATGTGTCTTCGTAATACTGGGATTTGGCAGCCGCAATGGTTCCTTGATCAGCTATGGTGGCTTCAGCTTTCTCCAGCTTGATCTCCAACATCTTGTTAAGCCCGCAGGCGTCTTCATACAAGTGCATAAGGCGGTCCAAACCCTATCGATAAAGACACAGGTATCGATGTAAAAATAGGCAGGATAAGGACTAACATACTTGTGCAGGATATTGTAAAGAAAATTCTACCTGTTTGAGGAAAGAGGTGGCTTCGTTGAACCCATGATTCTCGAGAGAGAATGTTTCAGAAACAGCTGGGGAGTCCGTCTCCTTTCTCTTCCGAGAGCTGGATTCCCGGGTCCTGGATGCCGGAGGGCCTTTGGGAGCAGAAACAGTCTTCGAGGAGGTAGGCTTTGGTGTAGCAGACGGCTTTGGCTTGGATTCTTGTTTGATGGGTTCGAGGCTGGAGTAGCAATCCAACTCGTCAAGTTCGAAACCCTCAAGGTTGACGACTGGTACTACACAAGGGAAGATATTCTTAAACTCATCATACTTTTGAAAAGTAATTAATATATACTGAGAATGTGCTTACCAGACATTTCTGAGCTTGATTTCTGGCTTGAATCTGTAAGAGACAGGGAGAAAGTTCTTTCACTGGCAGGAAGACGGTAGATTTCCTTGATTTTGGATTCGGATTCTGCACTGGGAGGCACTAAATCTCTGAAATTCGCTGCATAAAAACATCAGGATATAAGTCCGGGATACAGTTTGAAGATATAATTGGGGATATTCCTAAAACCCTAAATCCTACCCTTGGTTAACCATTTAACCGGTAGATCGAAACCCTTATCAATAGAGTCTCTTTTTACGAAAAAGAATTTTCATCACCATCGATCCTCATTCTTGGAGGCCTTAAGAACCAAAGGGTTCTTGGAGGTAGAAAACAGAAGAAAACGATGATCGCCATGGGATCTCAACCGGTATGCTATAGGGAGGTCTTCAATAAACAGGTTGGGAAAATGACGAGACTTGATTTGATCCAGCACTATTAAGACTCGCCAGACCATTGGCATAACCTGGGCGTAACTAAGGCCGGTGAGGTCGAAAAAGCTAGAGATAAAGGGTGGAAACGGGTACCGGAGTCCAAGAGAGAAAGGGTAAGCGAAAAAACAAACCCACTCGTCGGATGACGCGTCCGATCGGGCTTCCCGGTCAAAAGGACGAAAGACTGTTCCGGTGGGAAAGGCACCGGAATCTTTAAGAGCAGCGATGTCGGCATTGTTGAAACAACAGACTTCCTTTGATGGGTTGCGAATAAGGTTTTGACTTACGAGGGCTGAGGCCGGTCGGTCCGATCGGGATTTTGTTCGTGGTGCCATGAAAAGTATTGAGCAAACTAAAAGAGATTCAAGAAAGAAGGATATAAAGGGAAATACCTGATGTCCGCTTGAAGATAAGGATAACCATAATAAGGAGTCCCTCAGTTAATATAGGATGAATATAGGGGGGTAAAGAGTAAATAATGCTTTGGAAGTTGCACCGCTGTCATTTCAAGGGTCTAGTCGTATTAATTGCCTTAAGTTATTTTTGAAATATATCCGTTGGATTGGTATCCCAACCGATATATTTGGGGACAATTGTTATGGCTCATTTTCTGAGTATACATATCCTGACTAATATCCCGCTTTTAATTGTTTGTTTGTGACCAGGATGCTGAATGGGGATATTGCTAAAATCTTGGGCGATATCCTGAGTTTGAGTGAATTAAACACGTGCAGGTTAATGGCTGTAAGTTACTAACGGTCATCAGGACTTCTTCTCCTCAAGACTCGGGCGTATTTGTTATGAGGAAGCCGTTGAACCCGAAAGACCAGGTCTACAACGTTCGATTAAGGAATATTCGGTGGATCCCGGAAGTTTAGGATAGTTTGTTACATTATCTTTACTATAAATAGATGGGGGCAGATCAGTTTAAGGCACACAATTTTCACTAACACTCTCGAACACTTTCACTCTCTAGCTCATCGCAAACACCACACTTGTATTCAAATTTCATTGTAACACATAGTCGATCCGCACCACATCCTACACTGTACCTTGACGTTTGAAGTAATAAGAAGAACAAGGCAGCTGCGATTGTCAGCTCCCGAGGTTTTATGCCGGCGATCTAGATTGATCAAGGGCTTTCCTCGTACATCTCGCGTCGTTTACTTTACTTTTGCTCATAGTTTGATCATAGATACAGCTCAATATCCTGAGCCGTATCCTAAATACTGATTTTCTACATAACTTAACAATCGTATTTTTCACACATATTTTTAGCACACTATCTCACTTAACTAATTTGATCACTAAATTGCTTAGGTAATTTTTGACCAAAACAACTGCTAAGTCTTCCTCCCTACTCTATTACCTCCTTTGCTAATCTAGTTAACCTATTTAATAATAAGTTTTCTTTTAGTAGAAAATTTGAACGATTAACTAGTGATCTATATAGGATAACCCAGGGTCATAATGAATCATTAAGGGATTATATCACTAAATTTAGTAAAGAATCCTTAGACATTCCCAACTTGGATATAGCCACGGCTGTTGAGGCCTTCAAAATGGGATTGCTTAGGGATTCATTGTTCTATGATGATCTTGTTATGACACCATGCAGGAACTTAGATGAGGTAAGAACCCGGGCCCTTAGGTTCATCCGACTAGAGGATGACAAAAGGATCCAGGAGAGGTTAGCAGGATCCTCAAAGCAAGAGAAGCAAGGATCCTCATTCAAGAACAAGTTCAGATCCTATAATAGATCTGATAACCAGAATGTGCATGCTATTGAACAAGAAGAGGATGATGAGGATTACCCTCCAATTTCTGAATATTGTTTTTCTGTTGATAACAATGAACTAATCCTTGCAATGCAGAATTTAGGTGATAAAGCTAGATGGCCCAGAAAAAATGATAGGCCAGCTGCAACTAAGGATAAATCAAAGTGGTGTGCATACCATGAAGATTTTGGGCATCTCACAGAAGAATGCATTGCATTAAGAAAGGAAATTGGATACTTGTTGAGCAAGGGACATCTAAAAGAATTGTTGGGTAGAAAAAAGTCAAGGACTCAGGATCCTGAAAGGATCCCTGAGAGAGCTCCGGCCCCTCCAGCAGATGCACAAGTAATAAATTTTATATCTGGAGGATCAGACATTTGTGGAACATCCTTCTCCGCAGCCAAAAGACATGCGGAGGAAACCAAGATGGATAATGGAGATAAACCCATTCGAGCATCCAGTGTCTCCGAAGGAAAAGTTATAACTTTTGATGAGGATGATCGTGTTGACATCCAGGATCCTCATCATGATGGTTTGGTTATCACTCTTTTTATTTCTAACCATTTTGTTCGCAGGATCCTTATAGATGGAGGAAGCTCTGTGAACATTATCCAGCTAGATGTTCTCAAGAAGATAAACATCCCTGAATCCGACATCATACCAAGATCCTCTGTGCTTGTGGGATTTAGTGGCGAAACTAAGAATACCCTGGGGGACATTAAGCTCCCAATATACATCAAAGGCCTACATTCTTATAAAATTTTTTGTGTTATTGACTGTTTATCTTGTTGTAATGTTATCCTTGGCAGGCCTTGGATACACGATATGAAGGCAGTCCCATCTACTTACCATCAATGTGTGAAGCTCCCTAGTCCTTGGGGAATAGTCAAGATTGATAGTGATCAGCAGGAGGCTAAGAATTGCTACACTTCATCGATGAAACCAGCCTCGAAGTCAAGGGAGCAATAGCAATCAAAGTATCCTCCAAGGGATGTCTTGGAGGCAAGCGAGCAGGATGTGGTAGAAATCCTCATGGATCCTCATGATCCTGAATCCAAAATCTATATCGGATCAGGGATCCTTGGAGAACTGAAAGAAGACCTCATATCCTTCCTCAAAAGGAGAAAGACTACCTTTGCATGGAAACACGAAGACATGACAGGCATATCTAAAGATGTAATTACTCACAAACTTGGCATCGATAGGTCCTTCAAACCAATCCATCAAAGGAGAAGGAAATTTGCACCAGAAAGAAATGCCATTATCCAGGAGGAAGTAGAGAAATTACTCCGGGCAGGTATGATTAGAGAGGTCAAGTATCCAAGATGGTTGGCCAATGTGGTTGTTGTTCAAAAGAAAAACGGAAAGTGGAGGGTATGTGTCGATTTTACCGATTTAAATAAGGCATGTCCCAAGGATCCTTTCCCATTACCCCACATTGACTCCATGGTGGATGCAACTGCGGGTCATGAACTGTTAACTTTTATGGATGCTTCATTTGGATTTCAACAAATCCAAATGGAACCATCCGATCAAGAGGATACAGCCTTCATGACTCCAACTGGTATATACTGCTATATACTGCTATATTGCTATGCCGTTCGGACTAAGAAATGCATGTGCAACATACCAAAGGCTGGTGAATATGATGTTCAAGGATCAGATTGGACAAACTATGGAGGTTTACATAGATGATATGGTGGTAAAATCCATAAAAGCTGAGGATCACCTAAGGGACTTGGAGGAAGCATTCGATATCCTTGACAAATATAACATGAAACTTAATCCTTCAAAATGTCACTTTGGTGTTAAAGCAGGTAAATTCTTAGGATATATGGTGACAAAGAGAGGCATTGAAGCCAGTCCAGAACAAATCAAAGCAATAATAAACATCAAGTCCCCTACCAATGCTAAGGATGTCCAAAGGCTAACAGGCAGGATAGCAGCTTTGAACAGATTTATATCCAAATCCTCAGAGAAGTGCAAAGAATTCTATGATATCCTAAGGAAGAACAAGAAATTTGAGTGGACTGAGAAGCATGAAAATGCCTTAAGAGCTCTCAAAGATTACCTATCCTCAGCCCCGGCCCTGATGAAACTAGAAAAAGGCGATGTGCTATCCTTATATCTTGCGATATCCTCAAAAGAAGTAAGTGCCGTCCTTGTAAAGGATCACGAAGGTACACAACATCCTGTCTATTATGTAAGTAAAAGTTTACTTGATGCCGAATCCAGGTATTCACACCTTGAAAAGCTTATTCTTGCATTAATTATGGCATCTACTAAGTTGAGACATTATTTTGAAACTCATGTTATTGTTGTTAAAACTAATTTTCCAATTAAGAATATCCTCAGGAAACCAGAGATGTCAGGAAGGATGGCTAAGTGGGCAGTGAAGCTTAGTGCCTATGATATACGATATGAGCCTAGGACAGCCATCAAATCCCAAGCATTAGCCGACTTTGTGGCTGATTTCAGTAGTGATTTACAAAAAGAAGCTGAGTTAGAAGTCCAGCAGCTAGAGGAGACCAAGGATCCTTGGATACTCTATACTGATGGATCCTCAAATGTCAAAGGCACAGGGCTTGGAATACTACTAAAATCGCCACAGGGGGACATAATACCCCACTCTATAGCTTGTGAGTTCCAAACCACTAACAATGAGGCTGAATATGAAGCCTTAATTGCTGGTTTGCAAATTGCTAAGCATTTGGGGATCAGGTATCTTGAGGTACATGTAGATTCATTGTTAATTACAAACCACTTTAATGGATCCTATGCTATTAAAGGTGAAAAGCTAACCAAATATTTAGAGATAGTCAAAGAATTGGCACTCTCTTTTGTTTCCTTCAGTTTGACACAGGTACTAAGGGAAGAAAATACAGAAGCTGATGCATTGGCTAACTTAGGATCATCTTTGAAGATCCCGGAGGATATCAAGATCCCTATTATCCATATCCTGACCCCGGCTATCGAGGATCATGTGGCTATGGAGATAGGAAAGAATTCTGCAATTATCCCTAGTGAGGATACTCAATCCCATTCAGGATCAGGATCATGGATCTCACCAATCATGAGATACTTACTGTTTTGGTCAAAAAATCTGTTGAGGATATTGCAACCACACTCTATGTTATGGGGTATGATGCTGATTATGTAATAGCGATGAGGATCACTTCAATGTAGATTTGCACAAACAACACAAGGATTTATACGGGGAAAAAGCCCTTGATCAAGAGTTGATCTCCGGCACAAAAAACCCCGGGTGATGGAAACTACCGATCACCAAGCTCAAATAAATGATTAAATAGCTAGGTACAAGGATCACTATCGTGTAATGTGTACAAGTGAGTAAAAATGAATGTGTGTTCGTCGAGAGCTTCAAGTGTGCGAGTATACGAGTGTGTGTAGCTGCAAAAAATGGCTAAGTGTTTTTCTACTAGCTCGTTACCCCTTTTAAAATAGAAATCTAACTACCAAACTAACTATCCGATTTTCGTGCCATGCCTCCACGTTCTCCACAACGTCTATTTTTGGTCAAGCACGTGCAGAATAGTTTGGGAATATTCTCCAGGAATGTCGCCAAGACTTGGTCAAGCTTGTTATACCTGCGAGATGCTACAAGACATCAGTAAACAATCGTCAGTACGAGGATCCTTAAAGTGATCCATGATCCTGATCCTAAAGCCCTTCTGAGGATCATCACCTGTCACAGAAGTAAGGATCACTAATTAGGATAACGAATAAGGGTCACTAATTGTTAGAAAATCCTCCCCTAACAATTGCCCCCAAAATATAAGGAGTAATTTGTAAAATTAACGAGTTATATTTTCTTGATCTTATCCGCAACTAACTAACGGATATATAGCCGTTAAAATAGAACTATCCGTTGCGATGATGATGTCACGGAAGTGACAATCCTGCAGAATCATAATTATAAATAGAGATATAGATAGGATCATTATGCATTTAAATTCGAAAGAAACTCCCTTTAAATTCTCAGTCGACGATCAATCAGGTATTTCTTTCTCCTCTTTCTTCCTCTCTTACTCTGTTTTTCTTTCTTTATCTCCGTCTCTTCGAAAATGTTGCTCCGAAGTTCACCGGCCAAGGATCACCCAAAGAACAGTCCTCCGAAAAGCCAGGGGATTATTGAAGACTCCATTAAAGAACGCTGTTTCTTCAATGATGCTCAGATAGATAGGATCCGCCATTGCTTCCCGACGAATACTGAATTTAGGCCTTTTGATCCCAATGCCTTGAGCGATCATATCTCCGATAAGTGGGTTGCTTTCCCCGTCACTCCGTTCACCATAGGCTATTCTTATCCTTTTCCAACCTTCACCCAATCTTTCTTTTCACTAACCGGCATCTCTTATGTTCAAGCCATGCCGATGATTTGGAGGGTTTTATACACCCTTGAAAGGATCATCGATCAGGAGGGAATAGATCTAGGAATGGCGGAGCTGGGAGAACTGTATGATCTTACCACCTTTGGCTCTCACCGTTATTTGTTCAAACGTAAACCCGGTGAGGAACACCCGATCTTCAAAGCCACCAAGAATGATACTAATTGGAAGCGGCGTTTCTTTTTTGTCAAGAGAGATTCCATTGAGAATGGAAAGGATCTTCCTAAAAAATGGGCTACCCATGGTAGGATGGAGGATCCTGAGAAGGATCACCAGAAACTTTCTTTTGATGTAAGGATAACTCATATTTTTGCTTTCTTTTTATGCAGCTATCACCGTCTCACACCTCAAACTGTCCCCTGCTGCTAAGGAAAGGCTCCTTGCCTTTAAGAAACTTGACCCTGAGACAAGAACTTTCAAGACAACAACCCAAGATTCACAGGAGGTATCCTCAGGCTCTGTCACAATGTCAAGTAAGTATCCTTGTCTAAAATTTAAATATACAGTGAAATATGAATTAATAAAAGATACTTATCTTATTTTGATTGTGTAGGTGCTGGAAAATCTACCAAGTCTGCTTCCAAGTTCAACGTTGCTGATCTCACCATTGTCAGATCTTCCAAGAGGAAAGCTCCCACTAGTCCGACAGCTTCGGTCCCCAAAGCACCCCTCAAAGGGAAGGCAATCAAGAAGAGAAAAGCCTCTGAAGCTGAGGATCTGCAAGGTCCGCCTCTGATCCGTCATTAATTCCTTGAGTACTTTAATGAGGTGAGGATCACTGTCTTTGCTCATATATCCTATTGACATATCCTGCTGGTATATCCTGCTGATTACATGATCCTGACCTTTTTCTTTTTGCAGAAATTCGCAGAGATTGAAGACTATGTGGGCCACGTTGAGGATCAGGATAGGAAGATTGCCGATCTCCAGCAGGTTGCGGTGTTAAAGGATCTCACAATTGCTGATCTTCAGAAAGAAGTTCGGGATACCAAACAGCAGATGGCCAAGGTGCTGGTCAATGTTGACTATGAGAAGAGTGAGATCACCGAAGATGCCAAAATCTCTGCCGCCATTACAATGTACAAGACCAAACTTCAAATGGCCTTGGAAGCTCAGGATCTTGCTTTTGACAAGAGCACCTGGGATATTGAAGGTTGGAAGGCAAGGCTTGCTGAACTGGACGATGAAGAGGCTGAGGAGGTTGAAGAGATCCTGACAATTGAAGCTGGAGGCAAAGGTGAAGGTGGTGAAACAAGTGGAGCTAGAGGTGACAATGCAGCGAAGGTTTAGGCTGCAGGATTGGGCGATGAAGGACATTTCTAGACGCAGCCGGAGCCCAATTTTCTAAATTTGATAGTTTGTTTTGGTTATGGTGTTTTTTGTTGAACAATGATGGGTTGTACTTAAACAATAGGTTTTAGGATTAAGGATCATGTATGATCCTTTGGACAATAGGCAGGATTGCAATTGGTGGAGGGATCCTCTGTTTGGGGGATGAAGCCATTGTGATCCTGCCGCCTTTATATTCCTGCACTACTTTCGAACTTGTTATCATGGACACCCTTTACCTACCCCAGCGGACGGGCCACGTTTTGCTGGTAGATGCTCGGGTAGGTAATTTTGACAACCTTTAAGGGTTAGTCTTTTGTTAATAAATAAAATCTTAACCTTTTGTCGCTTATCTTGTGTTATTATCCTTGTGTTTCTTTGATTTTCCTTTGTTTTGATGCATATTCATTGATCAAATAATTTTGAATAAGTCAAATTGAAAATATTTAGGATATGATTCATGATCAGATATCCTTTAGTTAAAGAATCTCAAAAAGCAATATGTTTTAAGGATCACAAGTCTAGTTGTCAAACTTTAAGGGTTATTCAAATAAATAATGAATAGAATTAAAAATAGTTAAGGATCATACCTGAGGATCCAAGTTAGGATCCTGACCATAATAAGGATAACTATAAGATAAACCTTAGAATAAAGTAAGGATCAAGGATCCCTAGTTGCCTATCTTCAAGAACCTGAAATAGAGCATAACTTGGGACTAAGCCATCATAAGAAAAGAGTTAGCAACTGGGGACAAGCCCACGGATAACTGGGGACAAGCCCAAGGATAACTGGGGACAAGCCCAAGGATCGTATGTAAACTGGAGTATGGCCCTAACTAGCGACTATCCAAACTTAGTGACATGAAAATGCCAAAACCTTAGCTAACGTGAAAACGTTAGAAACCTTAGCTAACGTGAAAACGTTAGAAACCTTAGGAACGGATGTATGGTACGTCTACCATTATACGTAGGATCCTAAGCATAGCCAGAACAATGGAATTATCAGCCCCTAAAACGAGTACTGGTCCCAAAGCCTTGAACTATACCAGGATCATCGTGCGCTACAGGCGGAACTGGGGTCAAGCCCAAATAACTGAGGTTAAACCCAAGGAACGGATTGCTTCAGCAGATAACCAATGTTAAGCTAAGGATACCTGAACTTTCAAAACTTAAACTCACATGAGAGATGGATAAAGGATACATGATCCTTATCCTTATATGAGAAAATAAAGAAACGAAATAGTTCAAGTTTAGGATATTACCTAAGTAAGGATCACCAATATTTCGAGGATCCTTTAAGGATATCCCAATCGTGAGGATCATCTATGCCATGAGGATCCTGCTCACATGAAATATTTCTTCAAGTGGACAGCATTCCAAGCTCTTGGTAGCAAATCACCTTCCATGGTTAGCAATCTATATGCCCCCTTTCCTGCTTCAGCTTCAATCAAATAAGGGCCTTCCCATTTTGGAGCTAACTTCCCATCAGCAGGATTGGTGGTATTCTGAAATGTTTTCCTTAATACCATGTCTCCAACTTGAAACCTCCTGATCCTGACATTTTTGTTGTAAGCACCAGCCATTCTTTGCTGATAACTGGCCATCCTTATCCTAGCCATATCCCTGATTTCTTCAATAGTATCCAGGTCTTGAGCCAAGTTTTCATTATTCTTCTCAGGATCACGAGTACTTGTTCTAGCAGTCGGAACCACCATTTCTGTTGGGATCACTGATTCTGCCCCAAACACCAAAGAGAATGGTGTTTGACCAGTTGCAATCTTAGGGGTTGTCCTGTCAGCCCAAAGCACATAAGGTAGTTCTTCTGCCCATTTCCCTTTCTTGGATCCAAGCTTCTTCTTCAAATTGTTGATGATGATCTTGTTGGATGATTCTGCTTGGCCATTAGCTTGTGGGTGGACTGGTGTTGATGTTATCATCTTAATCCCCCAGCTGTCACAAAAGTTAGTGGTTCTGCCCCCAATAAATTGGGAACCGTTATCACATATAATCTCAGAAGGAATTCCAAATCTAGTTATAATATTTCTTTTAATGAAGGATATAACTTCTTTTTCTCTAACTTGGGCAAAAGCTTCAGCCTCTATCCACTTGGAGAAGTAATCAGTCATAGCTAGCATGAATACTTTTCCACCAGGTGCCTTAGGGAGCTTGCCAACTATATCCATACCCCATCTCATAAATGGCCAAGAGGAGGATATAGGATGCAATAATTCAGCTGCTTGATGAAGGATATTGCTGTGTCTCTGGCAAGGATCACATCTTCTGGCATACTTCACAGCATCTTTCTTCATGGTTGGCCAGTAGTATCCTGTTCTCAGGATCCTTGAGAATAATGCCCTACCCCCAGTGTGGTTTCCACAATCTCCTTCATGGAAGTCTTTTAAAACTTCTTGAACTTCAGGATCCTCAATGCATCTCAAGTATGGTCCTGCAAGAGATCGTTTATACAACATATTATTCATAATTGTGAATTGAGATACCTTAGATTTGAAAGCCCTAGGGTTTTCTCCTGTAGGAATCTCTCCATGTTGTAAGTATCTCATAATTGGTGAGGTCCATGATCCTGATCCTGAATGGGATTGAGTATCCTCACAAGGGATAATCGCAGAATCATTTCCTATCTCCATAGCCTCGTGATCCTCGATAGCCGGGGTCAGGATATGGATAATAGGAATCTTGATATCCTCCGGGATCTTCAAGGATGATCCTAAGTTAGCCAATGCATCAGCTTCTGTATTTTCTTCCCTTGGTACCTGTGACAAACTAAAGGAAACAAAAGAGAGTGCCAAACTTTTGACTATCTCCAAATACTTGGTTAGCTTTTCACCTTTAACAGCATATGATCCATTAAAGTGGTTTGTAATCAACAAAGAATCTACGTGTACCTCAAGATACCTGATCCCCATATGCTTTGCAATTTGCAAACCAGCAATTAAGGCTTCATATTCAGCCTCATTGTTAGTGGTTTGGAACTCACAAGCTATAGAATGGGGTATTATGTCCCCCTGTGGCGATTTTAGTAGTATTCCAAGCCCTGTGCCTTTGACATTTGAGGATCCATCAGTATAAAGTATCCAAGGATCCTTGGTCTCTTCTAGCTGCTGGACTTCTAGTTCAGCTTCTTCTTGTAAATCACTACTGAAATCAGCCACAAAGTCAGCTAATGCTTGGGATTTGATGGCTGTCCTAGGCTCATATCTTATATCATATGCACTCAATTTCACTGCCCACTTAGCCATCCTTCCTGACATCTCTGGTTTCCTGAGGACATTCTTAATTGGAAAATTAGTTTTAACAATGATAACATGAGTTTCAAAATAATGTCTTAACTTGGTAGATGCCATAATTAATGCAAGAATAAGCTTTTCAAGGTGTGAGTACCTGGATTCGGCATCAAGTAAACTTTTACTTACATAATAGACAGGATGTTGTGTACCTTGATGATCCTTAACAAGGACCGCACTTACTGCTTTTGAGGATACTGCAAGATACAAGGATAACACATCACCTTTTTCTGGTTTCATCAAAGCCGGGGCCGAGGATAGGTAATCTTTGAGGGCTTTTAAAGCATTTTCATGCTTCTCCGTCCACTCAAATTTCTTGTTCTTCCTTAGGATATCATAGAATTCTTTACACTTCTCGGAGGACTTGGATATAAATCTGTTCAAGGCTGCTATCCTTCCTGTTAGCCTTTGAACATCCTTAGCATTGGTCGGAGATTTGATGTTCACTATTGCTTTGATTTGTTCCGGGCTAGCTTCAATGCCTCTCTTTGTCACCATATATCCTAAGAATTTACCTGCTTTAACACCAAAGTGACATTTTGAAGGATTAAGTTTCATGTTATATTTGTCAAGGATATCGAATGCTTCCTCCAAGTCTCTTAGGTGATCCTCAGCTTTTAAGGATTTTACCACCATATCATCTATGTAAACCTCCATAGTTTGTCCAATCTGATCCTTGAACATCATATTCACCAGCCTTTGATATGTTGCACCTGCATTTCTTAACCCGAATGGCATAGCAATATAACAGTATATACCAGTTGGAGTCATGAAGGCTGTATCCTCTTGGTCGGATGGTTCCATTTGGATTTGTTGGAATCCAGATGAAGCATCCATAAAAGTTAACAGTTCATGACCCGCAGTTGCATCCACCATGGAGTCAATGTGGGGTAAAGGGAAAGGATCCTTGGGACATGCCTTATTTAAATCGGTAAAGTCGACACATACCCTCCACTTTCTGTTTTTCTTTTGAACAACAACCACATTGGCCAACCATCTTGGATACTTGACCTCTCTAATCATACCTGCCCGGAGCAATTTCTCTACCTCTTCTTGGATAATGGCATTCCTTTCCGGTGCAAACTTTCTTCTCCTTTGATGGATTGGTTTGAAGGATCTGTCAATGCCGAGTTTATGGGTGATAACATCTTTGGATATACCAGTCATGTCTTCGTGTTTCCATGCAAAGGTAGTCTTTCTCCTTTTGAGGAAGGATACGAGGTCTTCTTTCATTTCGCCAAGGATCCCTGATCCGATATAGATTTTGGATTCAGGATCATCGGGATCCATGAGGATTTCTACCACATCCTGCTCTCTAGCCTCCAAGACATTCCTTGGAGGATACCTTGATTGCTATTGCTCCCTTGACTTCGAGGCTGGTTTCATCGATGAAGTGTAACAATTCTTAGCCTCCTGCTGATCACTATCAATCTTTACTATTCCCCAAGGGCTAGGGAGCTTCACACATTGATGGTAAGTAGATGGGACTGCTTTCATATCGTGTATCCAGGGCCTGCCAAGGATAACATTACAACAAGATAAACAGTCAATAACACAAAATTTTTTATAAGAGTGTAAGCCTTCAATATATATTGGGAGTTTAATGTCCCCCAGGGTGTTCTTAGTTTCGCCACTAAATCCCACGAGCATAGAGGATCTCGGTACGATATTTGATTCAGGAATACCCATCTTCTTTAGAACATCAAGCTGGATAATGTTCACTGAACTTCCTCCGTCTATAAGGATCCTGCGGACAAAATGGTTAGAAATGAAAAGAGTAATAACTAAACCGTCGTGATGAGGATCCTGGATATCAACACGATCATCCTCATCAAAGGTTATGACTTTTCCTTCGGAGACACTTGATGTTCGAACAGGTCTTTCTCCGTTATCCATTTTAGTTTCCTTTGCATGCCTTTTAGCTGCTGAGAAGGATGTGCCACAAATGTCTGATCCTCCAGAAATAAAGTTTATTACTTGTGCATCTGCTGGAGGGGCTGGAGCCTTCTCAGGGATCCTTTCAGGATCCTGAGTCCTTGACTTTTTTCTTCCCAACAATTCTTTTAGATGCCCCTTGCTCAACAAGTATCCGATTTCCTTTCTTAGTGCAATGCATTCTTCTGTGAGATGCCCAAAATCTTCATGGTATGCACACCACTTTGATTTATCCTTAGTTGCAGCTGGCCTATCATTTTTTCTCGGCCATCTAGCTTTATCACCTAGGTTCTGCATCGCAAGGATTAGTTCATTGTTATCAACACAAAAACAATATTCAGAAATTGGAGGATAATCCTCATCATCCTCTTCTTGATCAACAGAATGCACGTTCTGGTTATCAGATCTGTTGTAGGATCTGAACTTGTTGTTCCTGAATGAGGATCCTTGCTTATCCTGCTTTGAGGATCCTGATAACCTCTCCTGGATCCTCTTGTCGTCCTCTAGCCGAATGAACCTAAGTGCTCGTGTTCTTACCTCATCTAAGTTCCTGCATGGTGTCATAACAAGATCATCATAGAACGACGAATCCCTAAGCAATCCCATTTTAAAGGCCTCAACAGCCGTAGCTATATCTAAGTTGGGAATGTCTAAGGATTCTTTACTGAATTTGGTAATGTAATCCCTTAATGATTCATTATGACCCTGGGTTATCCTATATAGATCACTAGTTAATCGTTCGAATTTTCTACTACAAGAAAATTGATTATTAAACAAGTTAACTAAGTTAGCAAATGAGGTAATAGAATAGGGAGGAAGACTTAGCAGCCATTTGAGAGCTGATCCAGTAAGAGTGGATCCGAATCCCTTGCACAGGCATGCTTCCTTTAACCTTTCTGGGATTGGATTGATCTCCATCCTCTCCCTGTATTGTGCTATGTGTTCTTCAGGATCCGTCGAACCATCATACAGCTTCATTGTTGGCACATGGAACCTCTTGGGTATCTCAGCATCACAGATTGGTGGTGCAAAACGAGATATCTTGTGGCTCCCATCTGCAATCTCTGGGATAGGTTTGACCACTCCTGGAACACTTGATATCATATCCTTTAGCTTTTGCAATTCTCTGGCCATGGCATGATTGATACCTGGATCCTGCATAAGACCATGGTTAGTATAAGAATTATTAAAAGTGTTACCTCCCATTGGATTCAGATTAGGAAGATTGGATGTTAATCCATATTGTTGAGGCTCTGGAATGATCGAGGGACCAGTAGAAGCATTGGTCTGCATTGGAATAAAATCTCCCTGATGGACATCTGAACTTCCTGTTTGCAAACTCCTCAAGGATCCGGGCATCTGGAAGGATCCCTGAAACTGGGACGATCCTGGAACAAAGGAGGATCCTTGAACCTGGAATGATCCTGGAACAAGGGAGGATCCTTGAACCTGGGATGATCCTGGAACAAAGGAGGATCCTTGAACCTGGGATGATCCTGGAACAAAGGAGGATCCTTGAACCTGAGATGATCCTGGAACAAGGGAGGATCCTTGAACCTGGGATGATCCTGGAACAAGGGAGGATCCTTGAACCTGGGATGATCCTGGAACAAAGGAGGATCCTTGAACCTGGGATGATCCTGGAACAAAGGAGGATCCTTGAACCTGCTGCGCTGCTGAATATCCTCCTGAATTCGTGAGGGATCCCATATACTGAGGATAGGATCCCGCTGGCTGGAAATATGGACCTGATGCCTGGGTCACTGCTGTTGTTCCGTAGTGCATTCCTTTTGGTCCACCCACATATTGAACATCTGGAATCATTGATGGCTGGGAAGTAATCACCGGAGTATCAAAATTCAAAGATTTTGGCACCAGTGGGGAATGATCCTCTGTCGTTTTCTTTTGTTTCTTGAGATCTCCGATTTCTTTGAGAATCCTTTCATTGGTCTTATCCTGTTGCCGTATCTGATCCTTCATTTGCAAAATCAAAGTAAACATGTCACTAGTAGTGGGAGTGTAAGAAGCAGAAGAAGTTGGAGGTTTTGAGAAAATGGGAGTTGGTTTCTTCGCAGCATTCTCAGCATTCTTCTGGGATCCAGAAGGTGGTGGAGGCAAAGGGGGAACGCCTTGTGAAGAGGTGAATGAGGGCATCAAATTTGAAGCATTCTTCGCTGAGGAAGCCATTTGCTTGGTTGTAGTGAATTGAAATGAGCACAGAAATGCGAATTTTTCTAAAGACGAAGCACCAATTGCCCCACGGTGGGCGCCAAACTGTTTTGGTCAAAAAATCTGTTGAGGATATTGCAACCAAACTCTATGTTATGGGGTATGATGCTGATTATGTAATAGCGATGAGGGTCACTTCAATGTAGATTTGCACAAACAACACAAGGATTTATACGGGGAAAAAGCCCTTGATCAAGAGTTGATCTCCGGCACAAAAAACCCCGGGTGATGGAAACTACCGATCACCAAGCTCAAATAAATGATTAAATGTTTACAACTTCGGATAGTAACGAGCTAGGTACAAGGATCACTATCGTGTAATGTGTACAAGTGAGTAAAATGAATGTGTGTTCGTCGAGAGCTTCAAGTGTGCGAGTATACGAGTGTGTGTAGCTACAAAAAATGGCTAAGTGTTTTTCTACTAGCTCGTTACCCCTTTTAAAATAGAAATCTAACTACCAAACTAACTATCCGACTTTCGTGCCATGCCTCCACGTTCTCCACAACGTCTATTTTTGGTCAAGCACGTGCAGAATAGTTTGGGAATATTCTCCAGGAATGTCGCCAAGACTTGGTCAAGCTTGTTATACCTGCGAGATGCTACAAGACATAAGTAAACAATCGTCAGTACGAGGATCCTTAAAGTGATCCATGATCCTGATCCTAAAGCCCTTCTGAGGATCATCACCTGTCACAGAAGTAAGGATCACTAATTAGGATAACGAATAAGGATCACTAATTGTTAGAAAATCCTCCCCTAACACTTACAACATGGAGAGATTCCTACAGGAGAAAACCCTAGGGCTTTCAAAATTAAGGTATCTCAATTCACAATTTTAAAAAATATTTGGTTTAGACGATCTCTTGCAGGACCATACCTAAGATGCATTGAGGATCCTGAGACCCAAGAAGTTTTAAAAGACTTCCATGAAGGAGATTGTGGAAACCACACTGGGGGCAGGGCATTGTTTTCAAGGATCCTGAGGACAGGATACTACTGGCCAACCATGAAGAGAGATGCTGTGGAGTATGCTAAGAGATGTGATCCTTGTCAGAGACACAGCAATATCCTTCATCAACCAGCTGAATTTTTGCATCCTATATCCTCCTCTTGGCCATTTATGAGATGGGGTATGGATATAGTTGGTAAGCTCCCTAAGGCACCTGGTGGAAAAGTATTCATGCTTGCTATGACTGATTACTTCTCCAAGTGGATAGAGGCTGAAGCTTTTGCCCAAGACAGAGAAAAGGAAGTTATATCCTTCATTAAAAGAAATATTATAACTAGATTTGGTATTCCTTCTGAAATTATATGTGATAATGGTTCCCAATTTATTGGGGGCAGAACTACTAACTTTTGTGACAGCTGGGGGATTAAGATGATAACATCAACACCAGTCCACCCACAAGCTAATGGTCAAGCAGAATCATCCAACAAGATCATCATCAACAATTTGAAGAAGAAGCTTGGATCCAAGAAAGGGAAATGGGCAGAAGAACTACCTTATGTGCTTTGGGCTGATAGGACAACCCCTAAGAATGCTACTGGTCAAACGCCATTCTCTTTGGTATTTGGGGCAGAATCAGTGATCCCAACAGAAATGGTGGTTCCAACTGCTAGAACAAGTACCCGTGATCCTGAGGAAAATGATGAGAACTTGGCTCAAGACCTGGATACTATTGAAGAAATCAGGGATCTGGCTAGGATAAGGATGGCCAGTTATCAACAACGAATGGCTGGTGCTTACAACAAAAATGTCAGGATCAGGAAGTTTTAAGTTGGAGATATGGTATTAAGGAAAGCATTTCAGAATACCACCAATCCTGCCGATGGAAAATTGGCTCCAAAATGGGAAGGCCCTTATTTGATTGAAGCTGAAGCAGGAAAGGGGGCATATAGATTGCTAACCATGGAAGGTGATTTGCTACCAAGAGCTTGGAATGCTGTCCACTTGAAGAAATATTTCATGTGAGCAGGATCCTCATGGCACAAATGATTCTTACGTTAGGGGTATCCTTGAAGGATCCTTAAAGTATCGGTGATCCTTACTTTGGTAATGTCCTAATCTTGAACTATTTCATTTCCTTATTTTCTCATATAAGGATAAGGATCATGTGTCCTTTATCCATCTCTCACGTGATTTTAAGTTTTGAAAGTTCAGGTATCCTTAGCAAAATGTTGGTTATCTGCAGAAGCAATCCGTTCCTTGGGTTTAACCCCAGTTATTTGGGCTTGACCCCAGTTCCGCCTGTAGCGCATGATGATCCTGGTATAGTTCAAGGCAGTGGGACCAGTACTCGCTTTAGGGGCTGATAATTCCATTGTACTGGCTATACCTAGGATCCTACGTATAATGGTAGACGTACCATACATCCGTTCCTAAGGTTTCTAACGTTTTCACGTTAGCTAAGGTTTTGACATTTTCATGTCACTAAGTTTGGATAGTCGCCAGTTAGGGCCATACTCCAGTTTACATACGATCCTTGGGCTTGTCCCCAGTTATCCTTGGGCTTGTCCCCAGTTGTCGTTGGGCTTGTCCCCAGTTGTCCTTGGGCTTGTCCCCAGTTGTCCTGGGGCTTGTCCCCAGTTGCTAACTCTTATCTTATATTGGCTTAGTCCCAAGTTATGCTCTATTTCAGGTCCTTGAAGATAAGCAACTAGGGATCCTTGATCCTTACTTCTCTCTAAGGTTTATCTTATAGTTATCCTGATTATGGTTAGGATCCTAACTTGGATCCTCAGGTATGATCCTTAACTATTTTTAATTCTATTCGTTGTTTATTTGAATAAACCTTAAAGTTTGACAACTAAACCTGTGATCCTTAATATATGTTACTTTTTGGGATTTTTCGACTATAGGATATTTGATCATGGATCATATCCTAAATATTTTCAATCTGACTTATTCAAAATTGCTTATTCAATAAGTGTACATCAAAACAATTGAGAATTAAAGAAACAAAAAGGATAACAATACAAGATAAGCGACAAAAGATTAAGGTTTTATTTATTAACAAAAGGTTAACCCTTAAAAGGTTGTCAAAATTACCTACCCCGAGCATCTACCAGCAATACGTGGCCCGTCCGCTGGGGTAGGTAAAGGGTGTCCATGATAATAGGTTCAAAGTAGTGCAGGAATATAAAGGCGGCAGGATCACAATGGCTTCATCCCCCAAACAGAGGATCCCTCCACCAGTTGTAATCCTACCTATTGTCCAAAGGATCATACATGATCCTTAATCCTAAAAACTATTGTTCAGTACAAACCAACAAATTGTTCAGCAAAACAACCATCAAACTAAAAAAATTGGGCTCCGGCTATGTCTAGAAATTTCCATCATCGCCCAATCATGCAGCCTAAACCTTCCCTGCATCACCACCTCCGGCTCCACTTGCTTCACCACCTTCACCCTTGCCTCCAGCCTCGATCGTCAGGATCTCTTCAGCCTCCTCTTCATCATCCAGTTCAGCCAGCCTTGCCTTCCAGCCTTCCACATCCTAGGTGCTCTTGTCAAAGGCAGGATCCTGAGCTTCAAAGGCCATTTGCAGCTTGGTCTTGTACATTGCTATGGCGGCAGAGAGCGTCTTCGGTGATATCATGCTTCTCGTAGTCAGCATTAACCAGCACCTTGGCCGTCTCCTGTTTGGCATCCTGGAGTTCCTTCTGAAGATCAGCAATTTTGAGGTCCTTTAGCAATGCAACCTGCTGGAGGTCGGCAATCTTCCTATCCTGATCCTCAACGTGGCCAACATAGTCCTCAATCTCAGCGAATTTCTGCAAAGGGGATAAAAGATAAGGTCAGGACCAAGTGATCCTCAAATCAGCAGGATATGTCAGCAGGATATACGAGCAGAGACAGTGATCCTTACATTGTTGAAGTACTCGAGGAATTGGTGGCGGATCAGAGGCAGACCCTGCAGATCCTCAGCCTCGGAGGCCTTTCTCTTCTTGACTCCCTTTCCTTTGAGGGGTGCCTTGGGGACGGTGGTGAGATCGGTGACACTGGACTTCGAAGCAGACTTGGTGGATTTTCCAGCACCTACACAACCAAAACAAGATAAGTATCTTTACTTCACTTATATTTCACTATTTATTTAAATTTTTAAACAAAGATACTTACTTGACATCGTGACAGAGCCTGAGGATACCTCCTGAGAATCCTGGGTGGTTGTCTTGAAAGATCTTGTTTCAGGATCGAGTCTCTTGAAAGCGGCGAGTCTCTCTTTGGCAGCAGGAGACAGTCTGAGGTGTGAGACGGTGATAGCTGCATAACAAGAAAGCAAAAGTATATAAGTGATCCTTATATCAAAAGAAAGTTCTCTGTTGATCCTTCTCAGGATCCTCCATCCTACCATGGGTAGCCCATTTCCAGGGTAGATCCTTCCCATCAGAGATAGAATCTCTCTTGACGAAAAAGAAACGTCGCTTCCAGTCAGTATCATTCTTGGTAGCTTTGAAGATCGGGTGTTCCTCACCAGGTTTACGTTTGAACAAATAACGATGAGAACCAAAGGTAGTAAGATTATACAGCTCTCCCAGCTCTGACATTCCTAGGTCTATCCCTTCCTGCTCGATGATCCTTTCAAGGGTGTACAAAACCCTCCAAATCATCGGCATGGCTTGGATATAAGAGATGCCGGTTAGGGAAAAGAAAGATTGGGTGAAGGCTGGGAAAGGATATGTATAGCCTATGGTGAACGAAGTGACAGGAAAAGCAACCCAGTTGTCGGAAATATAATCACTCGGGGCATTGGGATCAAAAGATTTAAACACGGTGTTCGCCGGGAAACAGTGGCGGATCCTGTCAATCTGTGGATCGGTGAAACAGCAGCGTTCTTTTATGGAATCTTCGATGATCCCCTGGCTCTTCAGTGGGCTGTTTTTCGGGTGATCCTTAGCTGGGGAGTTCCGGAGCAACATTTTTGACAGAATGATGGAAAGTGACGGAAAACAGAGCAAAAGAAGGAAGAAGATGAAGAGAGAATACCTGTTTATCTTCGGATGCAGTTATAAAGGGAGTATCTCTGAAATTTAAATGCAAACGATCCTATCTATATCTCCTATTTATAATCATGATTGTGCAGGGTTGTCACTTCTGTGACGTCATAGTTGCAACGGATAGTTCTACATCAACGGCTATATTTACGATAGTTAGTTGCGGATAAGATCAAGAAAATATAATTCGTTCATTTTACATATTACTCCTTATATTTTGGGGGCAATTGTTAGGGGAGGATTTTCTAACAATTAGTGATCCTTACTTGTTATCCTAATAAATGATCCTTACTTCTGTGACAGACAGTGATCCTCAGAAGAGCTTCAGGATCAGGATCATGGATCACCTTAAGGATCCTCATACTAACGATTGTTTGTTTGTATCTCGTATTATTTTGCAGGAGTAACAAGCTTGACTTGGTCTTGGCAACGTTACTATGGAATATTCCACGGGTATTTCGCACACGTTTGACTAGAAATGGACGTTGTGGAGAACGTGGGAGCATGGCACAAAAGTCGGATAGTTTGTTAGCATAGTTAACTTCTATTTTTAAAGGGGTGACGAGCTAGTAATTAGAACACTTAGCCATTTTCAGCTACACACACTCTCGTACAATTGCACTCTTGAAGCTTTCGACAAACACTTAACAGTTTTCACTCACTTTTACACATTTCACCATAGTGATCCTTGTACCTAGCTCGTTACTATCCGAAGTTGTAAACATTTACTGATTTATTTGAGCTTGGTGATCGGTAGTTTCCATCACCCGGGGTTTTTTGTGCCGGAGATCAACTCTTGATCAAGGGCTTTTTCCCCGTATAAACCTTGTGTCACTTGTTATTTATTTTTTATAGTGATCCT
Source organism: Helianthus tuberosus (assembly GCA_030545235.1). Lineage (NCBI taxonomy): Eukaryota > Viridiplantae > Streptophyta > Magnoliopsida > Asterales > Asteraceae > Helianthus > Helianthus tuberosus. The sequence continues at coordinate 6,944,280 of CM060359.1, forward strand.
TATTGCTACAAACCAATTCAAGCATCATACCCCGTAACAGAGAGTTTGGTTGCATTATCCTCATCAGATTTTTTGACCAAAACACCTGTCAGTGTCATGAAGGCAGTATCCTCCTGGTCTGAAGGTTCCATTTGGATCTGCTGAAATCCTGAGGATGCATCCATGAAGGTTAACATCTCGTGGCTAGCGGTAGCATCCACCATTGAATCAATATGAGGTAGAGGAAACGGGTCTTTGGGACAAGCTTTATTCAAGTCGGTGTAGTCCACACATACTCTCCATTTCCCATTCTTCTTTTGAACCACGACCACATTTGCTAGCCACTTGGGAAATTTGACTTCCCTGATCATCTTGCACTTCAATAGTCTTTCAACCTCTTCTTGAATAATTATGTTTCGTTCTTGAGCAAACTTCCTTCTCTTTTGCTGGATAGGCTTGAAAGACTTGTCAATTCCAAGCTTGTGAGTTATAATATCCTTGGAAATACATGTTATATCCTCGTGTTTCCACGCGAATGTCGACATCCTGCATTTTAGAAAATTAGTCAATTGATTTTCAATATCCCGAGGGATATTGGTTCCTACGAGCACCGAGATATCCGGATTATCCTGATCCAGGATAACTTTCTTTACATCCTGCTCCGAAGCCTCCATGATATCCTGGGCCCGCATCTTTAATTGCTATGCTGCATTAGGCTTGGTTGAGGATTTCATTGAGGATGAGTAACATTCCTTCGCCTCCTGCTGATCACTATCAACCTTGACAACCCACCAAGGGGTAGGGATCTTGATGCACTGATGATAAGTCGATGGCACAACCTTCATATCATGGATCCATGGCCTGCCTAGTATGATGTTAAAGCAGGATAGGGAGTCCAGCACACAGAAACGTTGTATTGAGTTGACCCCTTCAACATATACTGGTAACTTTATCTCTCCCACTGTGTTCCTGGCCTCTCCACTGAACCCAACAAGAATGGTGGATTTTGAAGTAATATCCATTGGAGATACATTCATTCTTTTCAAAGTTTCTAGTTGGATTATGTTGACGGAGCTGCCATTATCAACCAATATCCTGAGTACAAAATGGTTAGCCACGTATAATGTTATTACGAGAGCATCATGGTGAGGATCCTGGACAGTGTCCCTGTCATCACTGTCGAAAGTGATCACTTTATCAGTTGTGAGGGTAGTCATCCTGGCTGGTTTATGTCCCCTCTCGGCCTTAGCTTCCTTTGCATGTCTCTTGGCCGCAGAATATGAAGTCCCACAAATGTCGGATCCTCCTGAAATAAAGTTGATTATTTTAGCATCCTCAGGAGGTGATGCTGCTCGTTCAGGATCCTTCTCGGTATCCTGACCCTTATTCTTCTTTCTTCCTAGGAGATCCTTCAGATATCCCTTGCTTAGAAGATAACTTATTTCCTTTCTTAGAGCAATGCAATCCTCAGTTACATGTCTGAAATCTTCATGGAAGGCACACCATTTGGATTTATCCTTCCAATCAGCTTTTTGTTGATTCTTTCGAGGCCACCTAGCTTTATCTCCTAAACCCTGCATAGCATACATTAACTCAGGTATGTTAACAGAAAAGCAATATTCAGATAATTCAGGATATTCTTCAGGATCCTCGTCTTCAACAGCATTCACTTTCTTGTTGTCATTTCTGCCATACGGCTTAGAGCGATATGGTTTATACGAGGATTCTGATTTCCTATTGGTTGATTCATAGGTTGAGGTGGAATTCATCCTCTCTTGCATCTTTTTGTCATCCTCCAAGCGAATATATCTCAAGGCCCTGTTACGAGCTTCGTCGAGATTCCTGCAGGGATTCATTACAAGATCCTGATAAAACTGAGAATCTTTTTGTAATCCCATCTTAAAAGCCTGCACAGCTGTTGTAATATCAAGATGTGGGATATCCAAGGATTCCCGACTAAACTTGTTCACATAATCCCTCAAGGATTCCTGAGGCCCTTGAGTTATCCTGTAAAGATCACTGGTTAGTTTCTCAAAACTCCGGCTGCAAGAAAACTGACTATTAAATAAATTAACCAAATGAGCAAACGAAGTAATTGAGTGAGGAGGAACATTTAACAGCCATTTTAAGGCTGATCCTGTCAAGGTAGAACCAAAACCCTTGCAGAGGCATGCTTCCTTGAGATCTAGAGGGATAGGGTTGATCTCCATCCTTTCCCTATACTGGGCGATATGCTCTTCAGGATCCGTGGTTCCGTCATAGAGTTTCATGTTGGGGGTTTGAAATCTTTTCGGGATTTCAGCATCACAAATAGGATATGCGAACCGGGATATCCTGTGGCTGTCCTGGGATACTTCAGGAATTGGATGAACTACCCCAGGTACACTGGATATCATGTCCTTCAGTTTTTGAATCTCCCTGGAAAATGTTGACGTCATACCTGCATCCTGCAAAGATCCGACACCATTAGTAGCAAGAGTATTATTATTATTAGATACATTACCAATTTGGGGGTTCTGGCCATATCCTGAAGCATATCCTGAGCTCCTTACAGTTGATACTCTTACTGAAGAAGGTATCTCAGGAGTATGATTCTGGGAATGGCTTGGCACGATATTCCCCCAGTTATCCTCAGTGTAAACCGCAGAACTGAAGTTCAAAGCCCTGGGTTGCAAAGGAGTGACAGCTTCTTCAGCAGGCCTGCTTGGGCCGGATTTCAAGTGTTGTATCTCTCTCATCAGCATCTGATTAGTTTCCTGCTGCTGCCTCATCTGTTCCTGTACACTACCAAACAAATTTAGAATTTCGTCATTAGAAGCCAAAACAGGACTGGATCCCTGGACATTGCGAGTAGGGATAATATCCCGAGCCACATGACTTTCGGTTCCTTGTGAATAGGCTTGCATTCTCGGAGGAGGTGGTGGAAGCACCGAACCAATTGTTGCAGAGGTTGTAGCGGATACGGTGGAAGAGCTCACGTTTGATCTTGAGGCCATTGAAAATAATGTGGCAAAAAGTTTTGAGAATAGAAAAATAGTAACGATTTTACAAAAGCTTTTAGTAAAAATAGCACCACTTGCCCCACGGTGGGCGCCAAATTGTTTTGGTCAAAAATTACCGAAGCAATTAAGTGATCAAATTAGTTAAGTGAGGTAGTGTGCTAGAAATATGTGTTGAAAATATGCTGATTAAGTTGTTTGTAAAAACAGTTTTCAGGATACGGCTCAAGATATAGAGCTGTATCTATGATCAAACAATGCGCAAAAAAGGTAAAGGGTGACACCGGATATACGAGGAAATCCCTTGATCAATCTTGATCGCCGGCACAAAACCTTGGGAGCTGACAATCGCAGCTGCCTTGTTCTTCTATTGCTTCAAATATCAGGATACAGTGCAGGATGTGATGCGGATCAACTAGGTGTTACAAGGTAATTCGAGTACAAGTGTTCGTGTGTAGTGATTGCTAGTTGCTAGAGAGTAAATTGTGCGAATGAAAAGTGAGTGCCTTAACTTGATCCGATCCATCTATTTATAGTAAAAGAAATTCAACAAGGTACCCTATTAAACCGGGATTCGGCGGATATTCCCCATACGAACGTTGTAGACCTGGTCTTTCGGGTTCAACGTCTCTCATATAACTGGTTTGCCCGAGTCTCAAGGAGAAGAGGTCCACTTGACCGTTAGTGACCCACAGCTTCTAACCTGCACGTGGTTAATTTAGTTAATACCAGGATATCACACTAGGATGTTACCAATATCCTGATCCGGTATCCTGATCACAAGCAAACAGTCAAAAGCAGAATATTAGTCAGGATATATATATGCTCAGAAAATGACCCATAACAGTTATTAATTCCCATTTCCACACTGGCATTTCTAATTGCTGTAACAAACCTGAGGGTTTCTGGTGTTCAGCTTTAACTTGTGAGCAAGTTAAACATTTAGAAACGTAAGCTGCTATGTCCTTTTTCATTCCTATCCACCAGAATTTTTTCCTTAAATCCTGGTACATTTTATCACTTCCTGGATGCATCGTATATTTGGACTTATGGGCTTCTTCTAATATATGATGACGTAGGTTTCCTAATTTAGGTATCCACATTCTCTTTTTATTGAATCTCCAAATTCCATATGTTCCTTGTTCTAATTCTTTTAGCATACCTTTTAGCTTTTCAGTATCTTCCTTGATTACTGATTCTTGTGCTTCTCTTATTTGATCATTTAAACCTACTTGCAGATTTAATTTAAGAGAACGTACCCTTTTTGGCTTTTCATGATACGTTCGGCTTAAAGCATCTGCCACTACATTTGCTTTTCCTTAATGATCCTGGATATCACAATCATAATCACTAAGCATCTCCATCTAGCGTCTTTGTCTCATATTTAACTCTTTTTGCTTAAAAATATACCTTAAACTCTTATGATCAGTGAATATGGTAAACTTACTACCATAAAGGTAATGTCTCCAAATCTTAAGAGCAAAAATTATAGCTCCTAACTCTAGATCATGGGTTGAATAAGTCTATTCATGATTCTTAAGTTTTCTAGATGCGTAGGCTATAACCTTTGACGTTGCATTAATACACATCCATAACCTAATTTAGAAGCGTCACAATAGACTACAAAGTCTTCAGTTCCTTCTGGTAACGCTAGTATGGATGTATGGGTTAATCTTTGCTTAAGAATTCTAAATGCTTCTTCTTATTTTGGTCCCCATTCAAACTTAATGGATTTACAGGTTAACTTAGTTAAAGGAATGGCTATTCTAGAAAAATCTCGAATAAATCTTCGATAATAACCGGCCAATCCTAAGAAACTTCTAACCTCGGTTGGTGACTCAGGGGTTTTCCATTTAGTAATTGCCTCGATTTTTGTTAGATCTACATGAATTCCTTCACGATCGACTAGGTGTCCAAGGAACTGTACCTGTTCTAACCAAAACTCGCACTTGGAAAATTTTGCGTAAAACTTTTCCTTTCTTAATAAACTTAAGAGTGCGTGCAAATGCTTTGCATGATCCTCTTTACTCTTGGAGTAAATTAGAATATCATCTATAAAAACAATTATGAATTTATCCAAATATGGTTTACATATTCGGTTCATCATGTCCATAAATTCAGCTGGGGCATTGGTTAAACCAAATGGCATGACAGTAAATTCATAATGGCCATACCTTGTTCTGAAAGCGGTTTTAGGAATGTCCTCTTCCTGTACCTTTAATTGATGATATCCTGACCTTAAATCGATTTTAGAGAAATATCGAGCTCCTTGTAGTTGATCAAACAGATCATCGATTCTCGGTAATAGGTACCGATTCTTAATCGTGACTTTGTTCAATTCACGGTAATCAATGCACATGCGCATAGATCCGTCCTTCTTTTTAAAAAATAGTATCGGCGCTCCCCATGGCGACGAACTTGGCTGTATGAATCCTTTTTCTAACAATTCGTCCAATTGTTTCTTTAATTCTTGCATTTCAGCGGGTGCCAAACGGTAAGGTGCTTTGGCAATCGGTGTTGTTCCTGGTATTAAATGGATTCTGAATTCAACTTCCCTATCTGGAAGTTGCCCTGGCAATTCTTCTGGAAATACATCTGAAAACTGAGATACTACTGGTATATCCTTTAAATCTTTTCCTTTAGTGTTAGTGATTATAGAAATCAAATACACTATAGAACCTTTTCTTATATAACTTGTAGTTTTCGTCACAGAGATAAATTTCGTAGATCTAGATGTTTTATGTGACACCCGTTCTTATAAATCAAAGATTAACATATGTTTTACGAAAACAATCATGTAATTAAGATTTATATATACATCGGAATTACGGGTTTACTAAAACCTTTTACAATTTAAAGTTTAGAACATAACGTAATTAAGTTCGTCAATTAAAAGTAACAATGAAACGTTGTGCGGAAGCTTATTTCTTGATCGTGTTCGGTTCTTCGTTGTGCTTGATCGTCCTCCGGTGCTAAAATTATACCTGAAACATATAAAACATGAGTTGGATTAGTCATACGTAACTTAAAACGTATTTAAACGAGTCCGGAAAGCGAAACTGATTAAAATAAAAATTTTTCGCCAAAACAGGGCTTTTCGCGCTACGCGAAAGAACCCAGATGCTCCTTCGCGCCACGCGAAGGAGACCGTTTTCCAGCAGATCTGCAGCTCAATTCAGCTATGCCAGTTTTTACGGAAACGGCCATAACTTCTTCGTTATTGATCCGTTTTACCCGATTCTTTTTCCTACGCGTCCGTAATTTAATCCTCCATCTTATGGAGTTAAAATCTTACATCCAACATAAGAAATTTTTGAGACTTCTAAGCCTTCGACTCGTTACCTTTTTACCGAATTTTAACCCGTTTATGCATTTTATCAAACAAACGTATTTGTTTGATTCCTATATCACATACACTTCTTCAAATTAATGTTACCTACCATATTAGGTTCTAATCATAGGTTTATTACACGATTTAAACCCGTTTTCGCTCGTATGCTTATTTTGACCCGTTAAGGGTATTTAAGCACTTTAAAGCTTGAAATCGCTTTCATTCATTTCTAGCATCTTATTCCTACATTTCTTATCAAGTAATCTTCCACCACAAATATAATTGTGTTGGATCTAATGTGGATATCTATATGTTCCAAGTTTTACCCCTCGGATTATTATTTTACGGCAAGACTCAAATAGAGCCATTTGACTAACGTATTACATCTTTCAACTTCTATGCTTATTCTAAGTATTTATCTAATCACAAAATTCGTTTCCAAACAACCTTTAAGGGTTGTTTGTTCAATTTAGCCTACAAGGGCGTTTTGGTCGATTTTGGTCCTTCTTTTACAACTAAGGACTCTCACCAATTATTCGACCAAAATAGCACTTTTAACTACAACATAATTATGCGTACCTGGCTTGGATCAACATATTGACCCGTTTTAATACCTTTCGCTATTAATATCTAGATAATAGCAATGCTAACCATGTGTTAATTCCTGTGATCACAAAACTCAACGAGAAATCATCAAATATTATTGGCAAATGGTGTTAACAACACCATTTGACCCGTTTAGTCAAAATGACCAATTGTCATTATAAGATGGCACTTAATTACCATTTCACCCCTTTAACCTATCCCGGTTACTTTCTGAAATCATCCAACTTGAAAGTCGTTTCCTGTTTTATTTGACCCATTATGACTTATGCCAAATGGTGTCGTTTTAAATCCCTTTATCTATTCGTTAACCCATGTCCGGATTACCATTTCACCATTTTCACTTGTTCCGACTAGCATTATATCGCGCCGGAACATCATGTTTCATTTACTTAATATAAATCGTATTCCATGCTCACAAATAAGCATTTTGTAATAAAAGTAAAAAGGGCGTAAGCTTAACTTACCTCACATCCGAACTACGCTTTTCCTTTCCTTCTTGATTCGTTTGACCCGCTCCCTCATCAAGCTTCCACCTAGCTTGTTACGCGTCAAACTATCATCATCGTTTTCAAGGTGGTTAGTTTAATCATAATTTAATACGATTATTCCACCTTACGCATTTCATATCAAAAATTACCATTTATCGTACTATAGGTCAGTTTGACTTTTTAAAAGTCAAATGCCCATTAGTACACTAATCGCATATTCGAGTTTATCAACTAGTTTTAGCACTTTTGATTACCCGGTAGGCGTTATCTTCAGACTACCGTTTTAACCGAAGTTCTGACCACGTTTATCATATTTAGAACTCTTTTTAATCACATTTTGCATAATAGCCGAAACATCACAACTAGGTGTTTTAACTACAAAATTCTAGTTTCGAGCCTTCTTTGAGGCATTTCAACGAACACCTTAAGGGCAGAATTTTACATGTTTATTTATCATGTCTCTAGCTTATCTCTTAGCCCAAATTTCACATAAATCAACCATCTTACAAAGTGGTTAACTTCTATAATTTCTGAAATCACTTCAAAATTGTCAATTTACACTAGATCAACAATCTATTTCCTAGTGTTCATCAAATTTCACATAACTCACTAATCACCTACAATGGTGATCATAATTTTCACTAAAAATTCACATGATTTCAACTTGTGTTTGTCTAGGGTTTCTCCCTAAACACTATAGTAGTTCCTAAATCATCATAACATACACATGCAACTAGAATCTCAGATTATTCCCAACTCATGAGAATTTCAAGTTGAAAGATTTCTCAAAATTTTACATACCTTGTAATCCCCTTGTGATGAGGATCAGGAATCTATGTTTAGAATTCGATTTGGACTTGAATTGAACCTTCAATTTGCAAGATTTGTTGAGTTCTAGGGTTTTCACCCTCCTGGTCGCTCCTGGAGATCGATCCACACACACTTAGTGTGTGTGGTGTGTTATTTTTTTTTTTTATTAACTAAAAACTTGTTTCTTTTTTTCACGATTTTGGTCCCTCAAGTTTAGATATTCATAAATGAAACTATAACTCATAGTTTATTATTTAATTACCCATTACTAACTAGGTTAATTTTACCTAGTTAACTTAGTGGGTTCCGGGAGTTAAAAACCCGTTGTATTTTAAGTCCCGTTGACTCGGGCTTCTTATAAACTAAATTCTTAAATTCTTTGATTCGCTTGTATTTAATTATTAGGATTTCTTATTTAAATCCAAATAGTTAACGGGTTATTTTTACTGCTAACGGTACTTTACCCGTCTTTTAGTATGAACAGAGATTGATTACCAAACCCATTTTCGGGGTGTTACATTTTACCTCCTTTAATTGTGATCGTTTTACCCTTTGGTGAATTTACTTGGATTGACTTTTGATCACATAAAATACTAGCTTTATTGGCTATTCACCAATCCATTCCTAAAACAACATCGAATCCTGCCAGATTCATGGGATAAAGGTTTGCAATAAATTTCTGATTTAAAATTTCTATTCTTGCTCCCTGCAAGATTTCAGAAATCCTAACGGTTTCTCCATTAGCTGTCTCTACTAAGCATTCTTGTGGTTGTTTAGTTAATGACTGATTTAGAATTTTGCAAAACGAAGTATTAATAAAACTTTGGTTCGCACCAGAGTCAAATAATACTTTAGCAAATACATCATTAACTAAAAACGTACCAGCTATCACGTCTGGAATCATTTTGGCTTCATCTGCAGTCAGAACAAATGCTCTAGCATTTTTAGTATTCCTGTTGTTTGCAGCTGGGGCCAATTTCGGACAGTTTGGCCTGATATGACCTTTTTCTCCACAGTTGTAGCATAATCCATTACTGGATTTCTTCCTGCAATTTTCTTCCTTGTGTCCTGGCATCTTGCAATAATTGCAGAGAGTGGAGCATTTTCCCGAATGCTTTTTCTTGCAGACCTTGCAGTAGGGTGCAGAGGTAGAACCCGTATTCCTACGATTGTAATTTCCAGAACGGAATTCTTGAGTAAGCCTTTGGGTTAGGTTTTTCCTCTGGTCTTCTTCTCTAGTACAGATTAATTCATATGTCAAGGTATTGGCTAGTTCTACAGTTTCTTCTATAGTTTGAGGTCTAGCTGCCTTGACTACATGTCTAATCTCTCCAATTAATCCCCAGATATAACGGGAGATTAATACCGGTTCTGGTGATGCAAGTGTTGGTACTATTCTAGCATATTCAAAGAATAACTTCGTGTACCCCTTACTATCCACTCCATTCATCCTAAGATTTAGGAATTTGTTTGCTATCTGTTCCTTTTCATTAAGAGGGCAGAATTTCCTTTCTACTATATTCCTAAATTCTTCCCATTCTATATTATAAACCCTATCACTTCCTCTAGACTGAAGGATAGTGTTCCACCTTTCTAAGGCTGAGTTCTTAAATAGATTGGAAGTAAACATGATCTTGTCTTCTTCCGCACATTTACTTATTTTCAAAACAGCCTCAGTCTTTTCTATCCAGCGTAGGGCTGCAATAGGTTCTTCATTGCCTGAGAATTCTATTGGTTTACAGGACCAGAATTCTTTGTAAGAACAACCATGAGGCATGGTTCTTCTTCTTTTGGGAATGGGCGCTTGAAGTACCGGGCCATTGTTCACGCTATGTTCTAGTTCAATGGGTCGCTTACTGCTATGCTTACTTTTATTATTCGCTTCTTGAATAGTTTGAATAATAAATGGCATTGCATCTATAATTCCTTGTGCCACTATATGTTGAACATCACTATTATCCATTTGGTTTCCATTGTTATTGATGCTTGGATTCTCATTAACCACGTTAATGTTACTCTGATTATCGTTATTCAGATTTTCTTGATTTCTTTCGTCGGCCATCTGAATTTTAAACATTTACCAATCATTAATATCACAAATAATATTAATATAGTTAATCACATGACACGCGTTTTTACCAAAAGCGTCGATCATTGCGACTTACTCTATTCATATATTATGTGTCTATTACACACTAGTACTGAAATAAAAATTACAATCCCGACTGAAATAGATCACACTAATAGTAATAGGCATCCATACACACATACTTTATTTTATTATTATTAATTATTACTATCACCGTCTCTATTTTCACATTCACGGATATGGATTTATCCAGAAATCCATATTGCGCTCATCGTATTTCCATACGAGATGCTCTCCCACCTGACGCATTCTCTCACTGCTTTCTAAAATTTCCTCCCCGAAAGTCCTAAGTTCTTGTACGTTTTCTGCACTCATTGGGGGTGCAGGTTCTAGAACTGGGTTCGGAATCTGGGGTACTGGTTCCTGATATGGGGGTGAAAGTGCCTGAAATCGGTAAGGATCTTCTAAGATCTCCCTAATATAATCATCTTGGTAATAGGGATCTAAAGGGTCCATACCTGGGTAGGCTTCTATGTTCTGTATAGGTGTGTCTTCATGAATCGGGTAACGTTGCACATAGTCCCTATTGTCGTCCCACCAGGGGTCATAATTTGGATCTAGGGGGTTAGGTGCTGGTACCCTAGGGATTTCCTCTGGGTTGAAGTCATGCATCTCCACTTGGTTTTCAGGGTTTTCTATATCCATGGGTTGTTCTGGGATTTGTGGTTGTGGGGCTACTAGTTGTTCCAGACTTGGGTCAGCAGCAGTTGTAGCTAGGATATGGAAATTAGCTACGCTTCTATTAAGCATATCCTGTGTATGGGCATCTGTCTCTCGCTTAGCGGCTGCTAAAACTCTTTGCTGTTTCAATTTTTTCATTATTTTCCTACGCGTAAACGCTTCCTTACTGAACCATCCTCGTTTCATATGAGGGAATGGCTCTTCAGACTGAGCTTTAAAGGCAAATATCCCTTCTTCCTGATCAGCAGTATACCCAGAAAGGGCAGGCTGTGAAGAGGTACCTTCACTCTTAGGTGAATCAGACAACTGACGACTCATGTCTGAGGGTCCTTGATCACTCATACTGAAAACTAACAAATAGTCAAATAACACATAACAAATAATTACAGTTATGCACGTATTTCCGTAATTTATTTCCTAACACAAATTTAGCATTTAAGTGTCAGCAGAACACTTCTTTGGCTAAGACCAGTGGCTAGGCTCTGATACCACCTTCTGTCGCAACCCCCGATCACTTATCTGTCCCGAGAACGGGCGGACGCGAGCTCAGAGTTTCGGGGGTATCAGCTTACGTTAATTTGGCAGCGGAAGTTACATCAGGACCGTAGTTAGGAAATGTTTATCAGAGTAAAACCACCATATTTAATATTAATAATCACATGGGTAAAACCCAAGTTTCTTATTACAATACATTTATAGGGATAAACCCTATTTTATTGAATTTAAAACATCATCTTTTAGGTAACTTTTATAGCCACATTTTTCCCAAGCCTTCAGTGCTCTCCAGCTGGCTTTTAACTAATTGGCTGTCACATTTTGTTACCTGAAACATGTTTTAAAAACATTTGTCAGCGGGAAATACTGGTGAGTGAATCCTAGTTTAATCAAGAAACATTTTATCAATTAAAACAGTATTGAGAGCGATCACATTGTTTATTTCTACACAATTACTCATTCAGTACTGTCAATCCTGACTTGTGGGTCATATTACACATTGGCTAACTCGTCGTCCAATGGTAACGTACTGTCATCCCCGACTTACTACTCACAAGGTAGTAAATTTTGTATACAAAACCCCAACATACCGGCAGTAATTGAAGAACTACAAAGACTCAATCACCGCTTAATCACATTGTAAAACATTTAAGGTTTTGTAAAGTATTACAAAAAGGTTATCAAAAAGAGGATAAACTCACATTGCTATCTTAGACTTCGCGTAAGGGTTTCCTGGGAATAATCTATAATTTACACAAATGTACCTAGGTTAGTATCATAACCCTTTGAAAATATTAATGATACCCTCCCCGAGACGGCATTCCAACAACTACGTCGGGCAGAACCACGACAGTTGTTACGGAACCCTAAATCAATCGGGCAGCGTATCTACTATGAAACCGGGGTTATAATACTTACAACGGAGCAGAACCTCACTAATTAGGGGGATATAATACCCGAGTATAATAACTCTACTACAGAAATTGTGATTTAAGAATGAATTGTGAACGAACTGAAATGAAATCCGATGCGTTCTATTTATACTTGCCGAACTCGACTCTCACGCGCCCCGCGTAAGAATAGCCTTAGGGCTACGCGGCCCGCGTCAAACCTAGGTCAACGAGTAGCTTAGCTGATTCGACAACTAGCTTATCCGGGTGTTGGGCCACGTGGCGGCCCAGGGCTGCGCCACAACATGGGACACTCGCGGCTCGCGTTAACTTAACATGGGTCTAACGCGGCCCGTCTTATCTTAAGAAAACTAATGAAATCAGTTATAAACCTTGATACCGCCCGCGTGAAGGTTGGGGTGGGTCTACGCGGCCCGCCTCAACTTATGTTTCAGATTTTATATTTATTTTTAATATTATTTAATATATTTGAGGCCCGTTTTCGCGTATGGGGTTTATTTAAAGACATATTGGGATATTTTAAAATATACTAGGGTGTCGGCAATATTCGAGAGTGTCGGTTTTATTGAGGGTTGTTACACAAAGATAAATTTATAAGTCTCAAATTACCTCAAACTAATAGCTAGTGGTAGTTAGGGGTCAAACCACAAAGAGTCTATGGTTTGTGTCAGATTTTGGTCGATTATCAAATTGGAACAATTTATGAGCTTACTATGATAATATTTTCTTTGTTTGGTTTGTTTGGAAAAGGGTGTCGGATTGGACTGACAAATTTGCTTTTAACTACTAAAAAGAAATTACTTGAACTATTTCAGAAACTGATTTCTTGATTTTAGAACTATAATAGAGAACAAAGTTCACACCCGGTTTGACAATTGCAAAACCTAGGGTTTCTACACATTTTAAGTTGATTTAGTTGAATATGATGATTAACAAACTTACTGTCAGGTGGCTTAGGTGCCGAGAGCTATCAATGTCACAAGAACGGACCTCAATGCACTGTGTTACCATGAACATATAAATTCTAACCTATGACAAGGCATAATTGCACATAAACATTTCGCAAAGTCAAATTTAACATTCACTCGACAATCACGAACTCAATATAAATGTAAGCCAATTATCACAAGTTACAAATACTAAACTCAATTAGTCACAAATCAAAGATAAACACAATGTTCGAAACCCTAGAAAATCTTTCAAAAATCGACACCGGGTGAAACCCGAGAGATTATACACTCATGATTGATGAAATAAGCACACAGGATGAGAAGCACACAAACGAAGGCATCTTGATTGTATCTTGAGTCTTGAAATGATGAAAGTTAGGGTTAGGGTTTGGATGGTGATTGTGGATTGATGGAGAGGTGAGCAATGTGATGGATTGAATGATTGGAATGGTGAGATTAGGGTTTTAATTAGTGGTAGGATGATAAATGGTGATGGCTCAAGGTTGGAGAGAGTTATGTATGATAGAGATCAACAATTAGGCTCTAACAAGATGATATATTGTTTCAAAATTCATAACCCTTGATAACACCTTCAATTTTCGGTCAAAGCTGGTCAATAAACAAAATCCAGCGTCAGTGCTTTAGGCGTCGCTCGGCGACGCGGTAGGTGGGTGTCGGCAACGCGACTAGTCTGTCTGACGTCCATAGCTTCTGCCTACGGGCTTCTTCTGACCGACGGAATGCGTCGGTGATGTGATAGGAACATGTCGGCGGCGCTTTTAGCTGGTTTCGTGTTGGTTTTCCTCGTTTCGCGTGTCCAGATGGTCCTAGCTTCATCCCGATGCTCCGTAAAGCTTCCAAATGGCTCTTTAAACTCCTTTAGACTTGAAAAACACAAATCACATCAAAGTAGGCCACTCGATACTGAAAGTCATGTAAAAACACAAACTATAATATGATTAAACAACGAGTTTTTTTAACCACATATCACATCCCCTTACTTGTCTTTTGCTTACCCTCAAGTAGATCTATTTTTCACTTTCACGTGGGTTGAACAAACACACACATTTTCAATTCTCAAAAATTCAAGATAAGGTCTAATGTCATACCCGGTTCACAATTTTCACATTTAAAAAATGATTCAACAGTTAAACGGATTTCACTATTTTAACACATAAGTTGATTACCCAAGATCAACCCACCCTTAAAACCAGAACGCCATGCACATCCCTCACAATATTCTCTCCACTCGGTTTAACATATAAATAGTAATGATGCACTAGTATTTTATAGTGAACCCTCAAACCGATTAGAACACATATCCGCATATGCTTGCAACTCAATCATTCTCTACCAATTTACACAAACACGATGCAAAAGTCAAAAGGTATTGACGGGTTGTAACGGGGCTAGGCGAAGAGTATGGAATGGGACATTTAAAAGTAGCTAAGGTGATGAAAACTTGATTTTTTATAACGAACAACTAAACTAATAAACATCAAACTACAAGGCACAAATTCGCCTTTTATCTAATGACAACTATGTGCCTCATTTGAAAATAGAGAAAAAAAATACAAGAAAAATACACAAGTATATACATGAAGTATTCTTGTAGAAGTGGTGATGATTTGAAGACCCATATGTTTAAAACTAAATAGAGAGGATTACTCTCTACTGGATTCCACCACCAATCTTATTTTATTTTTCATAACTGATAAACCACACAAAGTTACTCGTTGTAACCTCGAACGTGTGTAGGGGTGAGCAAATGGGTCCGACCCACGGGAACCAGACCGACCCGACCCGGAACCGGGAACCGTTTTGTATCAATATCAAGAACCTTAACCGACCCCTTTTATGTGGGTGCGGGTCGGTTCCGCCAACGGGTCTGATGGTTCCTAGAACCGAATTTAAGGCCCAGAACCATATAAAGGCCCATAAACAAATTTGAATGGATTGTGAATCAAATCTATCAAAAAAAAAAAAAAAACATAAACAGGTAAATTAATTTAGCTGCTATGTTGCCTTTATAAGTATTAATAAATTAATTTAGTTTTTGACCCAAATTAATTTAGCTGTTATGTTGCCACATACCTATCCCTCATTTTGACCCAAACCATATAACCAACAAACAACAGATCATCAAAATTATAACAGCTCCATAAAACATTACACATCAATCCAACAGATCGGCTGAAAAAGAACACCAATGTGAAGGTAAAAAACATATATTTCAAAGTTCAAACCATACCAATCCAATAGTAGCATTAATTAAACAAAGCTTCCAAATTCAAAACATAAATAAAAACAAATTAAACCATAAATAAAAATTTCAAATACGTGTTCAAACAAAAGATTTGTTTGGTCTTTCTTCAATCTTCTCTGTTGTTGTTATACACTTTTGCCATTAACCTTCATTCGATCTTCATCATTTCAATCTTCTCTTAAACATCTAAATAAAAGTAACAGTTAGAAAAAAACAAACGAATATGGTTAACAAAATAATAACACACATATACTGATATAGTTCTTATTTCCGTAAAGCGTTGTATTTTTTTTATTACCGGAGCGTAACCTACTCATAATTTATCTGCAAAAGTTTTAAATTATTTGAAGTATAGGACCTTAGAGAAGCTAAAGACAAGCTGGAGAAGCGTGGTGAAGAGCTAACATGGAGATTAGACTTTTAGAAAGCATTTGATGGTACACCTTTTATATGTCCAATAGAGATGAACATGTTAATAGTAATAAAAAGTTTTTTTTCTAAACGTTTTATGTTACTTACATGTCGATCTTGAAGAAGGAAAGGGACAAGAAATCATAAAGCTGTGGAATGTTGTCCGAGAAATGCAAGGAAAATTGGAAAAGGCGCACAATCAAATTATTCATGAGAAATTAGAAGCAGCAAAGTCGCTACTGAACAAGCTCTGCTTAATCAAAGAAGTGCCAGTTATTGATAAAATGAAAGTGGAGTAGTTAGAAAATCGTAATCATGAACGGGAGGTATTGCCAAAATAATGAAGTTCCTATTAATTTGTTTTGGTAGTTTTGGTTCTGTGGTTAAATAATTGATTCCAAAATATACACATACTATATGTTAATTATGTACAGATGAAATTGTAGAAATGAAGAAGATTGTTGAGTTGGAAGACTCACATGCTAATACCTAGGGGAACTTCCCGAGATCATTGAAAGATAGCTAAAGGGCCTTCATATATATATATAGGGGAATGCTAAAATGAGAACCACCTCGAGTTGTAAGAACCATGAGAACTACACCGTAGGGGGCGCGGTGGACCAAATTTTTTTTTCATAAACGTGGATGCATGTATTATAACAACATTTGTAAAAAAAATTAAAAAAAAAAATCGTGTGTGTAGTTTTGAGCACCACAAGTTTGTGTTTACAGGTACCGTAAATTTAACAGGAAAATTTACGGTACCCGTAAACACAAACTTGTGGTGCTCAAAACTACACACACGACATTTTGTTTTTGAATTTTTTTTTACAAATGTTGTTATAATATATGCATCAACTTTTATGAAAAAAAAAATTGGTCCACCTCGCCCCGGATCAAGTAGTTCTCACGGTTCTTACAACTCGAGGTGGTTCTCATTTTAGCGGACACTTATATATATATATATATATATATATATATATATATTGGGAGCCGCTAAAATAGAAACCATCCCCAGTTGTAAGAACCACGAGAACCACTCTCAACCAATCAGAGAAAGGGGTATTTTGGTCATTTACCCCAAATGTCAAATCCCCCCTCTCTCTTCATTTAAATCACTGACTTTTTACTTACACCTCTTCTCTCTCCTCTCTCTTCTGTTATTTAATTCTATCATCTTCATCTCTTTACCAAAATTTAAAATCCTCTCATCTATCTCTCTTTCTCTCTCTCTGTACCCATCTAGATCTCTAAAGTGAAATCCCTTCCAGCATCTTCATTAACGATACCAGATCTAGATCTTTGATAAAAGGGCTGAGCAGTGGGCTCCTCCACTACCTCCATTTTTTGAGTAGTTGTAAAGCACCAGGCCTACATGGCTTGCATTTGTGCATCCACTACCTCCATTTTGTGTTTGGTAATACAAAACAACATTATTAATGATGAAAGGATTTCATTTTTGTGTTTGGTAATGTTGAAACTGAACAACGACCTCCCCCGTCACCCCTTCCGCCGCCATGGTGGTGCACGGCGACCTCCACCGTCACCCCTTCCGCCGTCACAAGTGACCTCCACTCCTTCCGCCGCCATCTATTCAGATCACCCACACCCACCTGTTTCTATATGTGTCTTTATCACATAGATCTGCTTATCTTTCTTATTTTTTAATTTGGATTTATGGGGGATTTTTTATGATGAAGGTGGGCGACAGTTGGTGGTGGTGGTGGCGGTGGCGTTGGGGTTGGTGGCGGTGGGGTTTTTTGGGTGGTGTGGGGCAGAGGTGGGTTGGTGGCGTTGGGGTTGGTGTCGTTGTCGTTGTCGGAGGTGGTGGGTGCTCGATGGCAGGTGGTAGGTGCTCGATGTCGAAGGTGGTGGGTGCTCGATGATGGTTTTGAGTTGGATCAGTGAAGGTGGGGTTTTCAATTTTGTTTTGGTTGGGTTTGTGGACTATGTGGGTCTGATGAACTATGTGGACTATGTGGGTTTGATGGTTTGATTTTTTGGTTGGGTTTCTTTGATTTTTTGCCTGTGTTCTTGTTTATCTGGTGATTTTGATCAGTGGACTTTTGTGGGTTTGATATGTTGGATGCGGGCGGCGATGATGAAAAAAATAAAAACGTCGATTTTGATGACGATGGTGCGGCAAGGACGGCGGAGGGTAGGTTTTTTAAACCTGCAACCCCTCTTTTGCAGCCTTTTGATTATCAGTTAATCTGAGCCAAACCCCGTTTTTTTTTTCGAGATAGACTTTGTTTTGATGTTGTTGGTTTTTAATTTTCCCCCCTAGTCGATGATGATAACGATATATCTGAGACATCTCCCGAGTTTGCGATTTCAGGGTGCGTTCGTTTTTGCGTAAAGAAGTTTTTGTAAAAAACAGTTAAACCGTAAACTTTTTAACGTAAAACGTAAAAAGTTTTATGTAAAACGTAAAAAGTTTCACGTAAAACGTAAAAAGTTTTTCGTAAAATGTAAAATTTTTTACGTAAAACATAAAAAGTTTTTCGTAAAACGTAAAACGTAAAAAGTTTTTCGTAAAACATAAAACGTAAAAAGTTTTGCGTAAAACTTAGAACTAGAAAAGTTTAAAAAGTTTAACGTAAAACATAAAACGTAAAAAAGTGTAAAAATCTGCGTGTTAAAAAAACGTGTAAAAAACGGCGTGTTAAAAAAACGACGCTTCAAAAAACGGCGTGTAAAAAACGGCGCGTTAAAAAAACGACGTGTAAAATACGGCGCGTTAAAAAACGATGCTTGAAAAAGCCGGGCGAAAAAACGGCACGTTAAAAAAACGTAAAACGTAAAAAGTTTAACGTAAAACTTAAATTGTAAAAATTATAAAAAAATCTTTTAAAAAAAATCTGAATTTAAAAATGCTTTTAATAAAAAAATTATGTTTAAAAAATAAAAATTAATATAATAATACAAAAACTAATAAAAAACAATAAAGACAAAAAGACAAAATAGAGTTATTTTACTAAATTACCCTTTTTGATTAAAATATTAAAGACATAATAATACAAAAAGCATTTAATATTATTTTTAGTTACTTTTAATCTTATCCATTGATCTTGAAGATCTAATGGCCAGAAAGTGGTTCTCTCGGTTCTTACAACTGGAGGTGGTTCTCATTTTAGCGGTCCCACCGTACGGGGCGAGGTGGACCAAATTTTTTTCATAAACGTAGATGCATGTATTATAAACACATTTGTAAAAAAAAATTCAAAAAAAAAATGTCGGGTGTGTAGTTTTGAGTACCAAAAGTTTGCTTTTACGGGACCCGTAAATTTTATTTAAAATTTACGGTACCCGTAAACACAAACTTGTGGTTTTCAAAACTACACACACGACATTTTTTTTTGAATTTTTTTTTACAAATGTATTTATAATACAAGCATCTACGTTTATGAAAAAAAAAATTTTGGTCCAACTCGCCCCGGATCAAAAAGTTCTCACGGTTCTTACAACTGGAGGTGGTTCTCATTTTAGCGGTCCCCTATATATATATATATAGGGTAAGGTTCATGCGAGAACCACCTTTATTGCGAGAACCGCGAGAACCAATGTGAACACAACCTAAAATAGCTAAAAAAACCTAAAGAAAAAAACCTAAAAAAAAACCCTAAAACAACCTAACACCCCCACCCCCCCCCCCCCCAAGCTAAATGCTAAAACCCCCAAAAAATTTAAAAAAAACCTAACCCCCCCCCCCCCCCAAGCTAAAATGCTAAAAACTAAACCCCCAAAAAACCTAAAAAAATTAAAAAAAAAAAATCTAAATTTTTTTTTAATATTTTTTTATGTTAAAATCGCTACTTTTAGTAGCAAAAAAATTTTTTTTTGGCTACTAAAAGTAGCCATTTTTTTATAAAAAATATTAAAAAAAAGTTTTTGTGTGTTTTTTAGCTATTTTTAGGCTTTTTTGGTTGTGTTCACATTGGTTCTCGCGGTTCTCGCGGTTCTCGCAATAAAGGGTGATTCCTAACGGAACTTTGTCCTATATATATATATATATATATATATATATATATATATATATAGGGGAATGTTCATTTGAGAAGAAATTTAATGTGAGAAGAAAAAGAAGAAATGACAAATTAGTAAAATACTATTTCATTTATAACTCATATCATTAATTTTTCTCTCTTTAATTAATTAGTCAACTAATAATTAATTATCCTACATATAATCTACAAAACCTACACATATCAAAATTTTCCTACATATACCCTACACATTATAGAATTTTATCCTACACAGTCGAAATTTATCCTATACACCTCGAAATATATCCTACACAACTCGTAATTTATCTTACACAACTAGTAATTTATTCCACACTTTAATTTAAGTTTTTTTTTTTAATTTGGAAAAGGTATATATTTTGAAAAGGAGTTACAAATTTAATTTAGTTAGTTATTAAAAGGGAAGAATACAAATTAATGATTTATGTAAGTTTACCAATATACCCTTATATTAAAATTAAATGCAAATATTAAATGAAGTAAAATAAAGCATTCTTATTGGTTGAAACTTCTTCTTTTTTCTTCTTACAAAAAAATTCTTCTCATTTGAACCCTCCACTATATATATATATATATATATATATATATAGGGTGGGGTTCCAGAGTGAACACTGGTGTATTTGCGAACTGAGTGAACAAATCTTGGCCATTGATCTACACACGTGTATGGCTAGGATCTCATCATCAAATCGTAAAATACACTAGTGTATTTCAACATCAAATCCTGGCTATTGATCTACACACGTGTATGGCCAGGATTAGTTCACTCAGTTCGCAAGCTACACTAGTGTTCACTCTTGAACCTAATCCTATATATATATATATTTATACACACACACACATATAAACTGGTGGGTGGTGTACGGACAATGGTGGTGGTGGTTAGGGATGAGCTTTTTTTCCCAAATACCCGTACTGTACTGTACCTGTACCCGTACCAATTTTAGGTATGTGGTACATATATCGGTACTCAATTTTATATAGACCTTTAAAAGTTTTTTTATATTATGTTTTATTTCGTGTTATGGTATTTATAGTACTTGTATTGATTTTACCTATACGGTACCCGTATCATATTGGTACTCGTACCAATTCTACATATTTGGCACCCATACTATATTGGTACTCATGTCAATTTACCTACTTAATACCCCGTACAAGTGCTTAAAAACTATATAAAAACAAAATGGTACCAAAGCGGGTACTGTATCGAAAATACTCGTACCCGTACGGTACCTATATATTTGGTACGGTATTTGGTACCCAGTTTTGTTCAAATTCGGTATCAGTATTTTCGGTACCGGTACGGGTATGGGTACGGGTCCGATACCAATCCCATCCCTAGTGGCAGTGGTGGTGGGAGGTGGACGTGGACGTGGACGTGGATGATGGGTGGTGGTGGTGGACGAGGGTGGTGGTGGACGGTGGTGATGGTGATGGACGGTGGTGGTGTTTAATCCTCTGCAGACCTTAGAAGATCTTAAAAGTGGTTGGTCCAAGTCTGCACCAACAAGAGCTCGCGAAAATGTTTTTTAATGAAACATCTTCGAAAAAACAAACAGTCTGCAGATGGCAATGTCTGCGTGGAACAGACAGAAGAGCCTATGCAGATATTTTTTTAGAAAAACAAACACCATCTTAAAATAAGATGTAGACAAAAAGTAATTATTATTTACGAACACACTAACATTGAAAAACCTGATTAGTGTATAGGAAAACAAAGACTCAACCGAAAACATAACTCAAGATAAATGTTTGACTCTCTTTTTTAAACTTAAGGATTAAGAAAGAAATTGTATCTTTAAGATTTAAAAGTTAGCGTTTAGGAGAGATACACAGTGTTTTGACGTGTATACAGTCAACACTGCGCATGGGATAACAAGAATTCGTGCGTTAATCATAATAAATAGGGTTATTGGATTTTATCACCCCTAACTATTAGCTATTGGCCACTGCCACCCCAAACTATTACTTTGACGCCCGCCACCCCCAACTTAACACTTAGTGTGTTCTGTCACCACGCCGTTAACTAATCACTAACTTTTTATCTTGTTACTATACATTTGGGGTGTCCTAAGATCCCTAAAACCTTCCTAAGATCCCTATGACACCCCCAAAAGTATATTAACGGGATCTAAAGTTAGTGATTAGTTAACGATGTGGTGACAGAACACACTAATTGTAAAGTTAGGGGTGACGGTCATCAAAGTGATAGTTGAGGGTGACAGCAGCCAATAGCCAATTGTTTGGGGTGATAAAATCCAATAACCCTAAAAAATATGTTTAGAATACTTATGTATTATTGAAAAAGTATGTTTATAAGTTACAGTAACTTTCGGGTCATTAAAAGGGCAAGAATCAGCAAGCAGATCAACTTACGCGATTTCAACACGTAGCGCGCGTGTGCGTGACATTTAATGCCATATAAGCAAAATAGTAATATTTTGAGCAAAAAAATAATTATTTTAATTTATAAACTAATTTTTATTGAAATTACGCGAGAAAACGAGAATTCTGACGCAAGAACAAGCTGAAACAGAGTTGTGTGCAGACAATGTTGGGCTGAAGAATGATGAGCTTGGCTGATGGGCTTCAAAGTTCAAACCCACTCCACCAAACCTTAGGTATATAAACCCCTATATACGTCCACATCCTTCATTATTCACAAACACTTTTTCTCTCTGCCTCCTTTCTCTCTAACCTCTCTCTACATTCTCTCTCTAGAACACAAGATCCGTCGACCAGAATCCAGGCACCACAAGGCGGAGTCGTGGCGGCGGCGGCAGCCGACCACGGCGGCACATGCCGGCGGCGGATTTCCGGCGAACTTTTCGGCGACCGTTTTCGACCAAAGGTACACTTTTTCTACTAATTTCGATGTTCCGAACACCATGGTGAGGTCCATTTTCTCTAATTCAGAGCGGTTTGAGCCGTAGAGAAACTCTGAAAAGAATCCGACCAAATTCTGTCAAGTTTGTTTTCATGTTTTCTCTTCATGCAGGTCAAGATCTTGCTTTGAAGGATGTTGGTATTGCTTATCCAAACTATGTCAAGATCTTGCTTATAAGAGCCTCCAACTTATTTATAGTTAACTTCAACATGTACATCATACCATATTATATGGTAAATCGTACCGAAGCGATGCGAAATGAGCCTACCCCCGCTCGTACCGAATTTTAGAGACCTAGCGAATTGCGACCCCGTTTCACGTTCCTGTACCGGAGCGTACCACGAACCATGTGACTATGGTCATGGATGAGGGAGAGGTCGTTTTAATTAAAAAAATCAAAAAATTCGAAAACATTCTAAAAAATCTTAAAAAATTCTAAAATATCCAAAAAATTCAAAAAAAAATCTAAAAAAATAATAAAATTTTAAAAAAATCAAAAAATTATAAAAAATCTAAAAATCAATATTTATACTTAAAATAGGTACTATTACTGCCATGTTTCTTCAAGAAATCAGCCTTGCATTCTGATATTTTTTATTGTTATAGTTTGGCCTTTAAAAGTTAAAAGGCCACACATAAAGTGTGGGGCTGGTAACAAACTCAAAAGTAATATTAGGCAACTGTCGCAACTCCTGATCCCTTATCTGTCCCGGGAACGGGCGGACGCGAACCCAGTAGTGGTGGTATCAGTTATTAAATCTTGCAGCGGAATTTACATCAGGACCGTAGTTAGGAAATGTTTATCAGAGTAAAACCACCATATTTAATATTAATAATAACATGGGCAAAACCCAAGTTTCTTATTACAATACACTTATAGGGATAAACCCTATTTTATTGAATTTAAAACATTGTTTATTAGGTAACTTTTATACCCACATTTTTCCCTAGCCTTCAGTGCTCTCCAGCTGGCTTTTCACAAATTGGCTGTCACATTATGTTACCTGTAACGCGTTTTAAAAACATTTGTCAGTCGGAAATACTGGTGAGTGAATCCCAGTTTAATCAAGAAACATTTATTAATTAAAACAGTATTGAGAGCGATGACATTGTTTATTTCTACACAATTACACATTCAGTACTTGCCACTCGACCGGATCTATGGCTATGGTCAAGTTACACATTGGCTCACTCGTTGTCCAATTGTAACGTACTGTCGTATCGACTTACTACTCGCAAGTCGTATAAATTTTGTATACAAAACCCCATAATACTGGCAGTAATTGAAGAACTACAAAGACTCAATCACCGCTTAATAACATTGTAAAACAATTAAGGTTTTGTAAAGTATTCCAAAAAGGTTAACAAAAAGACGATAAACTCACATTGCTATCTTAGGCTTCTCGTAAGGGTTTCCTAGATATAATCTATAATTTATACAAATGTACATTGGTTAGTATCATAACCCTTTGAAATTATTAATGATACCCTCCCCGAGATGGCATTCCAATAACTACGTCGGGCAGAACCACGACAGTTATTACGGAACCCTAAATCAATCGGGCAACGTAACTATTATGAAACTGGGGTTATAATACTTACAATGGAGAAGAACCTCGCTAATTAGGGGTATAATACCCGACTATAATATCTCTTCTACAGAAAGTGAGATTGAGCATTTAGAAATGAACGAGTTCTGGTTGATCCCGATGGCTTTCTTATATAGTGCTGATTTCTGGTCTCCACGCGGCCCGCGTAAAACACAGGCCCAGGGTTACGCGGCCCGCGTCAACCCTGGTCAACGGAATAGCTTAGCTGGGTCAGCTTGTAGACTCGCCACGATGTCGACACGTGTCAGCACCGGATGTATCCGCGTTTGATGATCTGTCGCGGCCCGCGTCAACTAAACTTAAACTCTTACGCGGCCCGCTTCAACTAAAGAAGTCAGCGAAGTCAATTCCAGCATTTATACCGCCCGCGTGAGATGTTGGGGTGGGTCTACGCGGCCCGCCTCAACTCCATTTTTCTTGTTTTTAATTTATTTTATAAACTATAACTTATTTCGGGCTCGGTTTTCACATACGGGGTGTAATATAAGACATATAGGGACATTTTACAATATACTAGAGTATCATAATATTTATGAGGGTGTTGGTTTTACCGAGGGTTGTTGCATTCTCCCCACCTTGTTTTAGAGCTCGTCCTCGAGATCTATTGAAACAAATGCGGATATTTTTTTTGCATCTCTGACTCGAGTTCCCATGTATATTCAGGTCCTCTTTTGGAGTCCCACTTTACTTTGACTAAAACTAGTCTCTTGTGCTTGAGATTTTTGACTTTCTTGTCTTCAATTTGTAGAGGTCTTTCTACAAACTTGAGTTGTTCATTTACCTCTATATCCTTAAAAGGTACTATCAGTGATTCATCAGCTAAACACTTTTTGAGATTAGATACATGAAACACATCATGTATTCCTGCCATTTCCTCTGGCAGTTGTAACTGATAGGCTACAGGTCCTATTCTTCTAATAATCTCAAAAGGTCCAACATACCTGGGGCTTAGTTTTCCTCGTTTGATGAATCTTACCACTCCTTTCCAAGGAGAGACTTTTAACAATACTTTATCTCCTACTTGAAATTCCAAAGGTTTGCGTCGGTTATCAGCATAGCTCTTCTGTCGATCACGTGCTGCTTTCAGTCGTTCCTTGACTTGAATGATCTTATCAGTTGTTTCTTGTACTATCCCAGGTCCAGATAGTTGCTTTTCCCCAATTTCTGCCCAATAGACTGGGGTTCGGCACTTTCGTCCATAAAGTGCTTTGAATGGTGCAGCATTTATACTTGTGTGATAACTATTATTATAAGAAAATTCTATTAAAGGTAAGTGATCGTCCTAATTACCTCCGAAGTCAATTACACAAGCTCTAAGCATGTCTTCCATTGTTTGAATTATCCTTTCGCTTTGTCCATCCGTTTGAGGATGATAAGCTGTGCTTAGTTTTAATTTAGTTCCCATTTCCTTTTGGAAACTTGACAAAAAATGAGATGTAAATCGACTATCTCTATCAGAAACAATTGATAAAGGAATACCATGTAAAGAAACAATTTCATTTACATATAATTTAGCTAATTGTTCCATACTAATTGTTTCCTTCATTGGTAGAAAATGAGCTGACTTGGTTAGTCTATCTATAATCACCCAGATTGTATCATTTCCTTTTTTGGTTTTGGGTAATTTAGTAACAAAATCCATTGTTATCAATTCCCATTTCCAAACTGGCATTTCTAATTGCTGTAACAAACCTGAGGGTTTCTGGTGTTCAGCTTTAACTTGTGAGCAAGTTAAACATTTAGAAACATAGGCTGCTATGTCTTTCTTCATTCCTATCCACCAGAAATTTTTCCTTAAATCCTGGTACATCTTATCATTTCCTGGATGCATCGTATACTTAGACTTATGGGCTTCTTCTAGTATACGATGACGTAGGTTTCCTAATTTAGGTATCCACATTCTCTTTTCATGGAATCTCCAAATTCCATCTGTTCCTTGTTTTAATTCTTTTAGCATACCTTTTAATTTTTCAGAATCATCCTTAATTACTTATGCTTGTGCTTCTCTTATTTGATCATTTAAATCTACTTGCAGATTTAATTTAAGAGAACGTACTCTCTTTGGCTTTTCATGATATTTTCGGCTTAAAGCATCTGCCACTACATTTGATTTTCCTTCATGATACTGGATATCACAATCATAGTCACTAAGAAATTCCATCCAGCGTCTTTGTCTCATATTCAACTCTTTTTGTCAAAAAACATACCTTAAACTCTTATGATCAGTGAATATGGTAAACTTACTACCATAAAGGTAATGTCTCCAAATTTTAAGAGAAAAAATTATAGCTCCTAATTCTAAATCATGGGTTGAATAATTCTCTTCATGATTCTTAAGTTGTCTAGATGCGTAGGCTATAACCTTTTGTCGTTGCATCAATACACATCCATAACCTAATCTAGAAGCATCACAATAGACTACAAAGTTTTCAGTTCCTTCTGGTAATGCTAGTATGGGTGTATGGGTTAATCTTTGCTTAAGAATTCTAAAAGCTTCTTCTTGTTTTACTCCCCATTCAAACTTAACATATTTACAGGTTAGCTTAGTTAAAGGAATGGCTATTCTAGAAAAATCTCGAATAAATCTTCTATAATAACCGGCCAATCCTAAGAAACTTCTAACCTCAGTTGGTGACTCAGGGGTTTTCCATTTAGTAATTGCTTCAATCTTTGTTGGATCTACATGAATTCCTTCATGATTGACTAGGTGTCCAAGGAATTGTACCTGTTCTAACCAGAATTCGCACTTAGAGAATTTAGCATAAAGCTTTTCCTTTCTTAGTAAACTCAAAAGTGCGTGCAAATGTCTTGCATGATCCTCTGTACTCTTAGAGTAAATTAGAATATCATCTATGAAAACAATTATAAATTTATCAAAAGTGCGTGCAAATGTCTTGCATGATCCGCAGACCAGTGGCTAGGCTCTGATACCACCTCCTGTCGCAACCCCCGATCCCTTATCTGTCCCGGGAACGGGCGGACGCGAACCCAGTAGTGGTGGTATCAGTTATTAAATCTTGCAGCGGAATTTACATCAGGACCGTAGTTAGGAAATGTTTATCAGAGTAAAACCACCATATTTAATATTAATAATAACATGGGCAAAACTCAAGTTTCTTATTACAATACACTTATAGGGATAAACCCTATTTTATTGAATTTAAAACATTGTTTATTAGGTAACTTTTATAGCCACATTTTTCCCAAGCCTTCAGTGCTCTCCAGCTGGCTTTTCACTAATTGGCTGTCACATTATGTTACCTGTAACGCGTTTTAAAAACATTTGGCAGTCGAAAATACTGGTGAGTGAATCCCAGTTTAATCAAGAAACATTTATTAATTAAAACAGTATTGAGAGCGATCACATTGTTTATTTCTACACAATTACTAATTCAGTACTTGCCACTCGACCAGATCTATGGCTATGGTCAAGTTACACATTGGCTCGCTCGTTGTCCAATTGTAACGTACTGTCGTATCGACTTACTACTAGCAAGTCGTATAAATTTTGTATACAAAACCCCATAATACTGGCAGTAATTGAAGAACTACAAAGACTCAATCACCGCTTAATCACATTGTAAAACAATTAAGGTTTTGTAAAGTATTCCAAAAAGGTTAACAAAAAGAGGATAAACTCACATTGCTATCTTAGGCTTCTCGTAAGGGTTTCCTAGATATAATCTATAATTTATACAAATGTACATTGGTTAGTATCATAACCCTTTGAAATTATTAATGATACCCTCCCCGAGACGGCATTCCAATAACTACGTCAGGCAGAACCACGACAGTTATTACGGAACCCTAAATCAATTGGGCAACGTAACTATTATGAAACTGGGGTTATAATACTTACAATGGAGCAGAACCTCGCTAATTAGGGGTATAATACCCGACTATAATATCTCTTCTACAGAAAGTGAGATTGAGAATTTAGAAATGAACGAGTTCTGGTTGATCCCGATGGCTTTCTTATATAGTGCTGATTTCTGGTCTCCACGCGGCCCGCGTAAAACACAGGCACAGGGTTACGCGGCCCGCGTCAACCCTGGTCAACGGAATAGCTTAGCTGGGTCAGCTTGTAGACTCGCCACGATGTCGACACGTGCCAGCACCGGATGTATCCGCGTTTGCTGATCTGTCGCGGCCCGCGTCAACTAAACTTAAACTCTTACGCGGCCCGCTTCAACACAAGAAGTCAGCGAAGTCAATTCCAGCATTGATACCGCCCGCGTGAGATGTTGGGGTGGGTCTACGCGGCCCGCCTCAACTCCATTTTTCTTGTTTTTAATTTATTTTATAAACTATAACTTATTTCGGGCTCGGCTTTCACATACGGGGTGTAATATAAGACATATTGGGACATTTTACAATATACTAGAGTATCACAATATTTATAAGGGTGTTGGTTTTACCGAGGGTTGTTACAGCAACCTCAAAAGTAATATTAGGCAACCAGCTGCCCACATCTTTCTCTCTCTGCTTTAGCAGCAACTAATATTTACTGAGCCCACAGACAAAAAAATTGGGTTAACATCAAATGTAACAAAAAAGAAACATAAAACTGGACTTTTTGCACCTCAAGTTCAGTAAATAGGTACTCATCTTTACACAATTTCTGCTTAAAAATCTATTATGTTTATATGTTATAACTAGCTTTGTTGGTTTTTGTACAGGAGGTGAACACAAAATGAGTAAAGCAGCAGCAACAACAAATCCAGATGAC
The DNA here is from genome assembly GCA_030545235.1 of Helianthus tuberosus. Classification (NCBI taxonomy): domain Eukaryota; kingdom Viridiplantae; phylum Streptophyta; class Magnoliopsida; order Asterales; family Asteraceae; genus Helianthus; species Helianthus tuberosus. The sequence goes on from CM060359.1 coordinate 6,973,610, forward strand.
TAAAAAATCAAGGACACGAAGCCACAACTCGGTGAGAGGTGGCTACAAGGCGGCATACGGGTGGCGGAGGCTGGATAAGCAGGGTAACAAGCACTTGTGATCTTGTGGAACAAATGTACGATCTTTACGTTCGGGTTGTGAAGGTGCGAGATCTACCCATTAACCCGATAACAGCAAGCTGTGACCCTATGTAGCACGGAAACGGGTACGGGACTGGGGTACGGGGACGATACGGGTACGGGGAACGGCAAAACTCAAAAATCCAAGATACGGGTACGGCAAAAAAAATAAAAATTAAATAAAAATATATTAAACAAAGTCCAAAATAGATATATATTAGTGTAAGTGTAAACTCTAAAAACACTACTTGTAATTAATTATCAATAAAAATATTACTTCATATTGGATGATGTCCACGAAATTGTTTGTTGTTGCTTTCTTAATTATTATTTATTGATATGAAAATATTAGGTCTCTTTTTCTTTAAGTTGGGCCTAAATGCCTAAATAAGCTAATAGAATAACCCAACACGTATGGTATTAAAAAAAGGCCCATATCAAATAAACCCTACTAATCAGCTTCATCTTCTCCCTTCTGTTACTCCATAGATACAGAGCGACGCCCCAGCGCCGCTAGACAGTGCCGGACAGTCGCAACTGGCTGGAATTCTTCGAACATTCTACCTTTTCTTTTCTTTTAACTTCATATATGCTCTAACAGAGTCAAGACGAGAGGGTCCAACAGTAAAATAAAAGGAAACGTTTGGTTGCCGTCCCCGAAACGTTTGGTTGCCGTCCCCCGATTTCAAGATACGTTTTGGAAACGTCCCCAGCCGTCCCCGCGGCGTTTCCGTCCCCAAACCGTCCCCGGGACGGGTACTTGAGGCTTATAGCCGTCCCCGTGCTTCATAGCTGTGACCCGTATGTTGAAGTAAAACTCGGGAATTATAAAGAACAACAAGCGAGCCTTTCGAAGGGTCACTAGTGCTTACACTTGAGAACAAAGCCGGTTCAAAAGAGGAGACTGTGGGTCGAATCGTTCTGCCACTTAATGCGTTTGAGAAATGCTTAGACCATGAGTTTGTGAATGCTAATTCTCCTAATAAAGATAACGAGGCTAAACATGATGAGCTGATTGAAGATTCCAGTCTTGTGTTTTATGATCCTGGTGCCAGCATTCCAACTGTCTCGGAGGGAAGACAACTAAGGATGAGAAGAAGTCCTGCTTATTTGCATGTATAGTGAAGGGCTTTTAAGTGTTCATCATCGCGCCTTTTATCTGTTAATTAAGCACATCGATCAATGAACCCTAAACCACTTTTCTTCCTTGAAAATCAGAGGTCGAAGAAGCAAACAACAACAATTCCAGTTGAAATTAGATCAGAAAAACCGCAAATTAACGGAATGAGAAGTGATACCTTTGTTTGGATCTGCGATTGAGCAAGTGTGAGGTGTAAACCAGAGGAGAGAGAGAAGAATCTGATGTGAGGTGCGATTGAAGAAGGAGAGAGAATGTGTGATGACGAGAGAGAGAGAGTATGGTTCAAGTGGGATGAATCCAATGGGCTTATGGTTTGTTAATGGGAGGTTGAAATATGTATGTATAGGTGGTGGTGTGTGTTAATGGGATGAAAGAGGGCTTCTGGTTTGTTCTTTTGAGTTTGCTGCCAGAAGGAAGGGTGTGTGTATATACAGAGGAGATAGAAGAATGCGTCAGAAATTCCTAAATGATGAAATGAGAGAGGAAGCGGCGTGAGTGATAGGAGGAGGAGGGTGTCGACACAAAAGGAGGGATAGAATGTCAGATTAGAGGTTGAAGGAGTGCACAGTGTTTGTTTGTTCTTTTTTAGCTAAGCTCAGCTCAATACTACAGAGGAAGTCGATTCAGTGGTGTTTTAGGAAGGACATGAATTTTGATTTTGTTTCCAAATGTCCAGCATATGCCCACTACCCAACAAAGATTTGATAACCCCACTATAATAAAAGAGTAATAAAAGAATGTGTCCTCCACACTCCTTGTTCATACCAAAAAATAAAATAAAAAGTGAATAAAACATTCCACCCATTCATGTTTTTAATTAACTAGTGCGAGTACATTCCAAATGTCGAACGGATTAGTCCAAGCATTATGTGATGCGCTAGCCTTACGAAAAGACGCGTTTCGACGTATACGGTTGAACTCAACGTAACATATAGTTGCATTGCGATTGGATCAAAACATAACGTAAATCGAATTTATATTGTACAATCATAACGTATTATATGCGACCCGACTAACTTGAATTTATACCGTCAAGTCAAAAACTCTCGAGGGGTCAAAGTGACATTTTACGAAGTTCATAAAAAGTTATGGTGCTCTAAATAATTTGATTTTTGTTGATTGGAAGCTTAAACACCCGAATTGAAGCACCGTTTTCATTGTTTGGAGCACCATTTTAAGGTAAGTTTTACATCAATCGACTCGTATCATCATTCTGATTAAAAGCCCTATAACATCAGTTTGAAATTCAGAAAAAAAAATACTTACCTCCGTTAAGCTTTTTTAACAGAGGTCCAATGAAAACAAAATACTTAAAAGGTGTGACTGTCAGTGGGAATATTCAAAGGTGGGACCAATATTGGCCAACTACCTCTAGGTGGTATTATTAAAATCCAATCCACCTAAAGTCTATTAGGCTAATTGGGGCGTTCGCGGGGAGGGGTTGCGGGGACCCGTTTCACCGCGGAGGGCACACCGCCGCTAACCCCTTTCACCGCGTGGGGGGAGTTGAAATCAGTGGAGAGTCATCGCGTGAAGAATGTGACCGTTTGGCTTTTTTGAAAGTTGGGGAACGGGCATATAGCCGTTGATTTAAAAAAAAAGGTGTTTTAAATGTTAACTATATAAATCCAACCCCTTTTAAACAAATTCACACAAACCCATTCCTCCATTTCTCCTAAAAAAACTAAAAATCTCTAACCCGATTTACATTTAAAAATAGTAGAAGAGATATCGTTGTTTTTTCCACCCGATAATAGTGATTCATCCGATAGTAGCATAGTTTTTCTTTTTTCAAAAACTCATCGATGAAGCCAAACTAGAAGACACAGGCACATCAAGTAAGAAACGTTTTATTCGTCGTGATCGCGAGGGTGGCCACGAAACCCTTATGGCGGATTATTTTGTCGACGACCCGAAATACAACGAAGATATTTTCCATCATAGGTTTCGTATGTCAAAACGATTGTTTTTAAAAATTGTGAGCGATGTGGAGGCTAATAACTCGTGGTTTGAAGAGGGCTTAGATGGGAGAATGAAAAAGAGCTATACATTGTTGCAAAAAGTAACATCGGCTATTAAACAACTTGCAACCGGTAACACTCCAGACGAGAACGACGAGTATTTACATATGGCCGAAAGGACTTCACGTGGGTATCTAGTGTATTTCTGCCAAACGGTATGTTCAATTTACGCTCCCGAGTTCTTACGTAGGCCAACAAGCCACGACATGGCGCTTTTGTACCAAGCTCACGAGGATAAACATCACCTTCCTGTTATGGTGGGTAGCCTTAATTGCACCCATTTCGTATGGAGAATGTGTCCCACAGAGTTTCGCGGCCAATATATGAGAGGAGATCACTGTTATCCTACGGTTATGCTCGAAGCGGTGGCCTCTCAAGATTTATGGGTTTGGCATGCTTTTTGCGGTCCACCAAGTGCACAAAACGACATCAATGTGCTTCAACAATCTCCATTGTTTGATACTGAACGAAATGGAACGGCCCCGAAATGTCCATTTTATGTTAACAACCACTTATACAAACGTGGTTACTATCTCGTGGATGGAATCTACCCTACAGTCCGTGTTTGTCAAATCATTTCCATATCCTCACCTACTAGACGAAAAAAAGTTCAAGAAGCAACATGAGACGGCAAGAAAAGACGTAGAACAGGCTTTTGGTATTTTGAAGTCAAAATGGGATATAATGAATCGGCCAATGCATGCTAGGAGTGTGAAAAAAATCCGGTACGTGGTGTATACGTGTATTATTTTACATAACATAATTTTAAAAGACGACGAAAACGCGATAGCACCGGTACACATTTGGGATCCTCCAGTCGAGCCAGCCCTCGATGACAGTGTGTTAGACGAGCTTATGGATGAAGATACGCATTGTAGACTAAAGCATGATCTCGTTGAGCATCTCAGAAGAATGGATTTACCCCATCTATTGGTGGACTCCGACGACGTAGATTAGTAATTTTAAGTATTTTTAATTAATGTAATGTTTTTTTATTTTATTTTCAATTTAATGTAATGTTGTTTTTTAATTTATTATACTTTTATTTTGTTAAACTTAAGTTTCATTTATTAAATAATTAATAGTTTATAAAAAAGCAAAAAAAAAAAAAATCCCCCCACCCCTCATGAGGGATGCTAGGGCCATTCAAATCGCTCGTCGCTCGCCGCTCGCTCGACGCTCGTTCGGAAACTGCTCGTTCGATTTGACGCTCGGTTATAAACGAGCCGCTCTGCTCGGTTCGGTTTGTAAACGAGCCAAGCATGAGCAAAGGTCCGCCCGGCTCGGTTCGGCTCGAATTATTATTTTAATTAGTATACATATACATATACCTATACACATACATATTGTTTTGGTCAAAAATTACCGAAGTAATTAAGTGATCAAATTAGTTAAGTGAGGTAGTGTGCTAGAAATGAGTGTCGAAAATATGTTAATCAAATTAATTTGTAAAAACAGTTTCAGGATACGGCTCAGGATATAGAGCTGTATCTATGATCAAACAATGAGCAAAAGTAAAGTAAACGACACGGGATGTACGAGGAAAGCCCTTGATCAATCTAGATCGCCGGCATAAAACCTCGGGAGCTGACAATCGCAGCTGCCTAGTTCTTCTATTGCTTCAAAAATCAGGATACAGTGCAGGATGCGGTACGGATCGACTAAGTGTTACAACGAAACTTGAATACAAGTGTGGTGTTTGCAATGAGCTAGAGAGTGTAAGTGTATGAGAGTGTTAGTGAAAAATTGTGTGTTCTAAGCTGATCCGCACCCATCTATTTATAGTAAAGATAAAATAACAAACTACCCTAAACTTGCGGGATCCACCGAATATTCCCTCTTCGAACGTTGTAGACCTAGTCTTTCGGGCTCAACGTCTCTTCCTCAACAAATTCGTCCGAGTCTTGAGGAGAAGAAGTCCTCTTGACCGTTAGCAAGTCTCAGCCCTTAACCTGTACGTGGTTAATTCAATAAGCCTCAGGATATCGCCCAAGATGTTAGCAATATCCTCTTCCAGCATCCTGGTCACAAATGAACAAACATAGGCAGGATATTGGTCAGGATATATAAGTTAAGAAAATGACCCCTAACAATTGTCCCCAAATATATCGGTTGGGATACCAATCCAACGGATATATTTCAAAAGTTTCACCTCATGACTTAAGGTAATTAATACGACTAGACCCTTGAGATGACAGCGGTGCAAGTTCCAAGGCATTATTTACTCTTTACCCCCCTATATTCATCCTATATTAACCGAGGGGCTCCTTGTCTCGGTTATCCTTATCTGTAAGTAAACATCAGGTATCTTCATTTCTATTCTCCTTTCTTGAATTTCCCTTAATTTGCTCAATACTGTCCATGGCACCACGAACGAAATCCCGATCAGACCGACCAGCCTCAACCCTCATAAGTCAAAACTTCATCATCGATCCATCAAAGGAGATTTGCTGCTTCAATAATGCTGACATTGCTGCTCTCAAAGATTCCGGTGCCTTTCCCACCGGAACGGTCTTTCGCCCCTTCGACCAGGAAGCCCGATCGGACGCATCATCCGACGAGTGGGTTTGTTTTTTCGCTTATCCTTTCTCTCTTGGACTCCGGTACCCATTTCCACCCTTTATCTCTAGCTTTTTCGACCTCACCGGCCTTAGCTATGCCCAAGTTATGCCAATGGTCTGGCGAGTCTTGATAGTGTTGGATCGCATCAAATCTCGTCATTTTCCTAACCTACTTGTTGAGGACCTTCCCGTAGCATACCGGTTGAGATCCCATGGCAATCACCGTTATCTTCTGCTTTCCATCAAGAACCCTTTGGTCCTTAAAGCCACCAAGAATGAGGATCGATGGCGACGAAAATTCTTTTTCGTAAAAAGAGACTCTATTGATAAGGGTTTCGATCTACCGGTTAAATGGTTAACCAAGGGTAGGATTTAGGAATATCCCCAATTATATCTTCAAACTGTATCCCGGACTTATATTCTGATGTTTTTATGCAGCGAATTTCAGAGATTTAGTGCCTCCCAGTGCAGAATCCGAATCCAAGATCAAGGAAATCTACCGTCTTCCTGCCAGTGAAAGAACTTTTTCCCTGTCTCTTATAGATTCTGATAAAAAATCAAGCTCAGAAATGTCTGGTAAGCACATTCTCATATATTAATTATTTTTCAAAAATATGATGAGTTTTAAAAATATCTTCCCTTATGTAGTACCAGTCGTCAACCTTGAAGGTTTCGAACTTGACGAATTGGATTGCTATTCCAGCCTTGAACCTGCCAAACAAGAATCCAAACCAAAGTCGTCTGCTACACCAAAGCCTACCTCCTCGAAAACTGTTTCTGCTCCCAAAGGCCCTCCGGCATCCAGGACCCGGGCATCCAGCTCTCGGAAGAGAAAGGAGACTGACTCCCCAGCTGTTTCTGAAATGTTCTCTCTTGAGAATCATGGGTTCAATGAAGCCACCTCATTCCTCAAACAGGTAGAATTCTCTTTTCGATATCCTGTACAAGTATGTTAGTCTTTATCCTACTTATTTTTCACATTAATACCTGTGTCTTTATCGATAGGGTCTGGATCGTCTTATGCACTTATACGAAGACGCTTGCGGGCTTAACAAGATGTTGCAGATTCAGCTGGAGAAAGCTCAAGCCACCATAGCTGATCAAGGAACCATTGCAGCTGCCAAATCCCAGCACTATGAAGACAAATACAAGGCAATGACCCAGGAACACCAAGCTGCCCTCCACAAAGCTAATGAGGACGCTCAAGCCAAGCTAGATGCCGCCCTTCTTCAATATCAGCAGAATATGAGCTCATACCGGGATAGCCTTAAAGCATCCGTGGTTGTCTCCCTTCTCCAAGCCAGGATAAAGATGGCTTATGAGGCCATGGATTTGGGTTTTGAATGCCCCTCCTGGAACGTAAAGACTTGGGAGGCGAAACTAAAGGATCTTGGAGGTCATCCCGTTGCTCGTTCTGCAAAACATGCTGGTGAAGAGCCCTCGAAGGCGGCAGAGGAGGTGGCCAATGCTGATGGTGATACCGAGAAGAATCCTGAGGCTGATGCTGGGGCGAATGCTGGCAAGGAGGTTGCTGTTCAAGAGGATGCTGCCCCTTAGGCAGCGGAGTGGGCGATGATGGATGTACGTGCCAAGGCCGGAGCCCACTTTTTAATTTCATGGTTGTGGTTGCATAAACAATTTACTTTTCCTGCACTAGAACAATGTGATGACCAAAGGTGGATGGGTCCTAGGTTTTAGGATGAAGCCTTTGGTCATCAATTAGTATAACTTGTTTTGAATGTGATAACGGTTGTAGGTGGACAGGTTCTATTTTGAGATATATCCGACAACCGTTACACTAATATGGTAAAAACTGATCGTGCTTTTGGCGGATGGGCCTTGGTTTTAGGTGAAACCAAAAGCACGACTTTTGACTTGTTAATAATATAACTATCTTTTGACTTATTTTCTGTTACCTTGCATTACTTTGCATTACTCAGTGTGAGTCTTATCTTTGTAAAGATTTTGTATTGTTATCTTATAAAATATCCTGATCAGTATGCTCAGCAACATACTGCAAAAGCCTTTTATTAGATAAATCTTCCAAACGTTCCTTCAACTTTGTAAAAATTTCTTTAGAAAGTAAAAATAGTCTATCTTTTCAAAACCAGATTTTGATAACATTTAAATAATCAGAGTTCCAAACTAATACTGGTTTCAAACACCCTAATCACATATCCTTAAAAGGACTTTGAGGATACATATCAGGATACTCAACATAATGTCACTAAAAACTTAAATGAGGTTTACAAAGGAAAGATCATACCAGAAATAGGATATAAACCTATTACCAAACTTCGATCCCTTTGCAACTCTTCCAATGAAGATGTCCCATGTGCAAGGTACTTAGTGCATTAGTTGCAAACTTCATCCTTTTAGCTTTACACCACCACCTTGGTGGGAATGTCCCCTGTATACAATGTCTTCAAGTATCTTAGAAATCTATTTAATGTCAGTTTCCATTGCATAAGCAATTTTTTACGTCCAAAGGGTAAAACCCAAGGATGTACTGGAGATAAATCCCTTGTATCCTGGGGAAAATCCCAACTTTTCATGTGCTACAGGCGGGAGTGTATAAACTCCAAGACTTAGAAAGGTGAAAACCTTTAAACCTTAGAGAGTATGAAAATACCCTTTCGTGAGAGAGGGTGATCAATCCTCATATACCTTTAGGATTCAGGATATAGCCAACAGTAACGAAATTGTCAGCCACTTTTACATGGACTGGTCCCGCCACCTTGAACTATCCCTGAATAACTTGCGCTCCAGGCGGGGTGTTCAAACCCAATTCCGAAGAAAGGTGAATACCTTTAAACCTGTGAAGGGATCAGTATCCCTTAAACGTAAGAGAGGGGGCCAATCCTCTAATCTTCTGAGTTATCCTGAGTACATATCCTGGAGCTATATCCTGAAACATATCTCGCAAAACAATTGTAAACTAAGGTGGGTGTTAGCTTGGCTAACACCCCTCCGATGCTTAAGTTAGTATTGACTTTCAAAGAATAAATTAAACCAAAACATATTAAAACAAGATAGAATTCATACCATTCTGAGTTAGAAATTGAATTCTAAACTCACTTGAAATAGAGCTTAAGGTGTATAGCATTCCAAGATCTCGGTAGCATATCCCCCTCCATATTCTTGAGTCTGTATGCTCCTTTCCCTGCTTCTGATTCAACTTCATATGGTCCTTCCCATTTTGGAGCTAACTTGCCATCGGCAGGATTAGTAGTATTTTGAAAAGCCTTTCTTAACACCCAATCTCCAACCTTAAATCTTCTGGTTCTAATATTCTTGTTATATGCCCTGGATATTCTCTGTTGATATGCTGCCATCCTTAGCCTTGCCGCATCTCTCTTTTCATCTATAGTGTCTAAATCCTGACTCAAGGCTCCAGGATTCTTCTCAGGATCACTTAAGACAGATCTTGCAGTAGGTATCGTCATTTCCGTTGGAATCATTGCTTCTGCTCCAAACACCAAGGAAAATGGGGTTTGGCCTGTTGCATTCTTTACCGTTGTCCTATCAGCCCATAAAACAAAGGGTAATTCTTCTGCCCATCTTCCTTTTTTGGCTCCAAGCCTCTTCTTTAAGTTATTGACAATTATCTTGTTTGAGGATTCTGCTTGTCCATTTGCTTGAGGATGTACCGGAGTAGACGTGATCATTTTGATTCCCCAACTCTTGCAAAAGTCAGTAGTCCTCTTACTTTTGAACTGAGAACCATTGTCACAGATTATCTCAGCTGGTACCCCGAATCTGGTCAGGATATTCCTCTTTATGAAGGATACTACTTCTTGGTCTCTAACTTGAACAAATGCTCCAGCTTCAACCCACTTAGAGAAATAATCCGTCATTGCTAGCATAAAGACTTTTCCTCCCGGAGCTTTCGGTAGCTTTCCCACTATATCCATACCCCACTTCATAAATGGCCAAGGGGAAACAATAGGATACAATGGTTCAGCAGGTTGGTGCAGTATGTTACTATGTCTTTGACATACGTCACATCTTCGAGCATATTCTGCGGCATCTTTTCTCATTGTTGGCCAATAATATCCTGTCCTTAATACTTTTGAGAATAACGACCTGCCCCCGGCATGGTTACCACAATCTCCTTCATGTATATCCTGAAGTACTTCCTTGGCTTCAAGATCCTCCAAGCACCTCAAATACGGTCCTGCAAGAGATTTCTTGTATAAAATATTATTTATAATAGTGAATCGTGATACCTTCATCCTAAATGCCTTAGGATTTTCATTCCCAGGGATGTGTCCTTCTTTGAGATATTTCATGATTGGAGCCGTCCAGGATTTAGGATCCTCTTCAGGATGTTCTACTCCAGGATCCTGAATACCAGCTACTTCTTTATCCTGAGGATTCGTTGCAGGATATAGGACATGTAATATTGGTATTTGCGTCCCTTCAGGTATCTTGATCGATGATCCCAAATTTGCTAAGGCATCCGCTTCAGCATTATCCTCCCTTGGTACCTGTTCAAGTATAAAAACATCGAAATATCCTGCTAACTTTTTGAGAATATCGAGATATTCGATCAATTTCTCACCCTTAACTGCATAGGATCCATTAAAATGGTTAGTAATTAACAAAGAGTCAACATATACTTGCAAATTTTTGATACTCATGCTCTTAGCCAACTCTAATCCTGCAATTAAAGCCTCATACTCTGCTTCATTATTAGTAGCAGGAAATTCACACCTAATAGCCTGGGGTAATATGTCCCCCTGTGGCGATTTTACTCCTAATCCTACTCCTCTTACATTAGATGCACCGTCAGTATATAATGTCCAGGATCCTGAGGATTCTCCTAACTGTTGAACTTCTAGGTCTACCTCGTCCTGAATGTCACTACTAAAGTCAGCCACAAAGTCAGCTAAAGCCTGAGATTTTATGGCATTTCTAGGTTCGTATACTAAATCATAAGCACTCAACTTTACTGACCACTTGGCCATCCTGCCTGACATCTCTGGTTTCCTAAGCACATTTTTGACAGGATAATTCGTTTTAACATGTATCCTATGTGTTTCAAAATAATGTCTAAGTTTCGTTGATGCCATGACTAATGCTAGTATCAATTTTTCTAAATGAGAATACCTAGTTTCAGCATCTAACAAACTTTTACTAACATAATAAACAGGATATTGCTGACCTTCGTGGTTTTTTATAAGAACGGCACTTACAGCATTCCCTGATACAGCAAGGTATAGGGATAGTGGTTCACCATTTTCAGGCTTCATCAATAGAGGTGCGGTTGAGAGATATCGTTTCAAATCCTGCAGGGCTGCTTCATGCTTTTCTCCCCATTCGAATTTTTTGTTCTTCTTTAGGATATCATAGAAGTCTTTGCATTTCTCTGAGGATCTTGAGATAAACCTGTTTAAAGCTGCTACTCGGCCTGTTAATCTTTGTACGTCCTTCATGTTTGAGGGTGATTTTATATCCAGGATAGCTTTGATCTGCTCTGGGCTCGCTTCTATCCCCCTCTTTGTCACCATATATCCAAGAAACTTTCCTACCCCCACTCCGAAATGGCATTTAGCAGGATTCAGCTTCATGTTGTATTGATCCAGGATATCAAATGCTCCCTTGATATCCTGGAGGTGATCCTCAGCCTTTTTAGATTTCACCACCATATCATCGATATATACCTCCATGGTGTCCCCCAGTTTGTCTTTGAACATCATGTTTACCAATCTTTGGTATGTTGCACCTGCATTTTTCAAACCAAAAGGCATAGCTGTATAACAATAGATACATGTTGGTGTCATGAAGGCAGTATCCTCCTGGTCAGAAGGTTCCATTTGGATCTGTTGAAATCCTGAAGATGCATCCATGAAGGTCAGCATTTCATGCCCGGCAGTGGCATCTACCATTGCATCAATGTGTGGAAGAGGAAATGGGTCTTTAGGACAAGCTTTGTTCAAGTCTGTGTAGTCCACACAAACTCTCCATTTCCCATTTTTCTTCTGTACTACAACCACGTTTGCTAGCCACCTTGGGAATTTAACCTCCCTGATCATTCTGGATTTTAATAATCTCTCTACTTCCTCCTGGATAATTGTGTTCCGCTCAGGAGCAAATTTCCATCTTTTTTGCTGCACAGGCTTGAATGATTTATCAATTCCAAGCTTATGAGTGATAATATCTTTGGATATGCCTGTCATATCCTCATGCTTCCATGCAAACGTAGACATCCTGCATTTCAAAAAGTTAATTAATTGTTCTTCAATATCCTGAGGGATATTGGTCCCTACGAGCACCGAAATATCGGAATTATCCTGGTCCAGGATAATCTTCTTCACATCCTGCTCCGGATCCTCCACGATATCCTGGGCCCGTGTCTTTAATTGCTATGCTGCACTAGGTTTGGTTGAGGATTTCATTGAGGATGAGTAGCACTCTTTCGCCTCCTGCTGATCACTATCAACTTTGACCACTCCCCAAGGGGTAGGTATCTTGATGCATTGGTGATATGTTGATGGCACGGCCTTCATATCGTGAATCCACGGTCTTCCCAGTATGATGTTATAGCAGGATAGAGAATCCATCACACAGAAACGTTGTATCGAGTTGACTCCTTCAACGTATACTGGCAACTTTATCTCTCCAACTGTGTTTCTAGCCTCTCCACTGAATCTAACAAGCACAGTAGACTTTGAAGTGATATCCATTGGAGATACATTCATTCTCTTCAGAGTTTCTAGTTGGATTATGTTGACGGAGCTGCCATTATCAACCAGTATCCTGCGTACAAAATGGTTAGCCACATATAACGTTATTACCAGAGCATCATGGTGAGGATCTTGGACAGTATCCCTGTCATCAGCATCAAAAGTGATCACTTTGTCAGTTGTGAGGGTAGTCATCCTGACAGGTTTGTCTCCCCTTTCGGCCTTGGCTTCCTTTGCATGTCTCTTTGCTGCCGAATACGAAGTTCCACAAATGTCGGATCCTCCCGAAATGAAGTTGATTATCTTGGCATCCGCAGGAGGTGATGCTGCTCGTTCAGGATCCTTCTCAGTATCCTGGCCCTTACTCTTCTTTCTTCCTAAGAGATCTTTCAGATATCCCTTGCTTAGAAGATAGCTTATTTCTTTCCTTAGAGCAATGCAATCCTCAGTCACATGTCCGAAATCTTCGTGGTAAGCACACCGTTTTGATTTATCTTTCCAGTCAGCCTTTTGTTGATTCTTTCGAGGCCACCTAGCCTTGTCTCCTAGACCCTGCATAGCATACATCAATTCAGGAATATTAACAGAAAAGCAATATTCGGACAACTCAGGATACTCTTCAGGATCCTCATCTTCGACAGCATTCACCCTTTTGTTTTCATTTCTGCTATACGGCTTAGGCCGATACGACTTGAACGAGGATTCTGACTTCCTATTAGTTGACTCATAAGTGTTGGATGAGTTCATTCTCTCTTGCATCTTCCTGTCATCTTCCAGACGGATATATCTCAGAGCCCTGTTACGAGCTTCGTCGAGATTCCTGCAGGGATTCATTACAAGATCCTGATAAAACTGAGAATCCTTTTGTAACCCCATCTTGAAAGCTTGCACAGCTGTTGCAACATCAAGATGTGGAATATCTAAGGATTCTCGACTGAATTTGTTCATATAATCCCTCAAGGATTCCTAAGGCCCTTGAGTTATCCTGTAAAGATCACTGGTTAGTTTCTCAAAACTCCGACTACAAGAAAATTGACTGTTAAATAAATTAACCAAATGAGCAAATGAAGTAATTGAGTGAGGAGGAACGTTTAATAGCCATTTTAAGGCCGATCCTGTTAGGGTAGAACCAAATCCCTTGCACAAGCACGCTTCCTTGAGCTCCGGAGGGATAGGGTTAATCTCCATTCTTTCCCTATACTGAGCAATATGCTCCTCAGGATCCGTACTCCCATCATAAAGCTTCATGTTGGGAGTTTGGAATCTCTTTGGGATCTCAGCATCACAGATAGGATATGCAAAACGAGATATCTTGTGGCTGTCTTGAGACACTTCCGGGAGCGGCTGGACCACCCCAGGTACACTAGATATCATGTCCTTCAACTTCTGAAGTTCCCTGGTAAGTGCTGATGTTACACCTGTATCCTGCAAAGATCCACCACTGTTAGTAGCATGAGTATTATTATTATTCGACACGTTACCCATTGGAGGATTTTGCCCATATCCTGAAGCATATCCTGAGCTCCTCATGGTTGACATCCTGGCCGATGAGGGTATTTCAGGAGTATGATTCTGAGGAAGACTGGGCACGATATTCCCCCTAATATCCTCGGTATACACAGCTGAACTAAAGTTCAACGCTCTGGGGTGTAATGGAGTGACATTGTCCTCAGCGGATCTGCTAGAGCCAGACTTCAGGAGTTGTATTTCCCTTAAAAGCATTTGGTTTGTTTCCTGTTGCTGCCTCATTTGTTCCTGCACACTTCCAAACAAAGTTAAAATTTCATCATTAGAAGCTAAAACGGGAGCAGATCCCTGGACACTCCGAGTAGGGATAACATCTTGAGATTGTGTAGAGGCTGGCATCCTTGGAGGAGGTGGTGGAAGCACCGAACCGGTAGTAGCAGAAGTCATAGCAGACACAGTAGAGGAACTCATGTTTGATCTTGAGGCCATTATGGATAATGTGGCAAAAAGTTTTGAAAATAGAAAACCGATTAGCGATTTCACAAAAGTTTTTAGTAAAGAGAGCACCACTTGCCCCACGGTGGGCGCCAAATTGTTTTGGTCAAAAATTACCGAAGTAATTAAGTGATCAAATTAGTTAAGTGAGGTAGTGTGCTAGAAATGAGTGTCGAAAATATGTTAATCAAATTAATTTGTAAAAACAGTTTCAGGATACGGCTCAGGATATAGAGCTGTATCTATGATCAAACAATGAGCAAAAGTAAAGTAAACGACACGGGATGTACGAGGAAAGCCCTTGATCAATCTAGATCGCCGGCATAAAACCTCGGGAGCTGACAATCGCAGCTGCCTAGTTCTTCTATTGCTTCAAAAATCAGGATACAGTGCAGGATGCGGTACGGATCGACTAAGTGTTACAACGAAACTTGAATACAAGTGTGGTGTTTGCAATGAGCTAGAGAGTGTAAGTGTATGAGAGTGTTAGTGAAAAATTGTGTGTTCTAAGCTGATCCGCACCCATCTATTTATAGTAAAGATAAAATAACAAACTACCCTAAACTTGCGGGATCCACCGAATATTCCCTCTTCGAACGTTGTAGACCTAGTCTTTCGGGCTCAACGTCTCTTCCTCAACAAATTCGTCCGAGTCTTGAGGAGAAGAAGTCCTCTTGACCGTTAGCAAGTCTCAGCCCTTAACCTGCACGTGGTTAATTCAATAAGCCTCAGGATATCGCCCAAGATGTTAGCAATGTCCTCTTCCAGCATCCTGGTCACAAATGAACAAACATAGGCAGGATATTGGTCAGGATATATAAGTTAAGAAAATGACCCCTAACAATTGTCCCCAAATATATCGGTTGGGATACCAATCCAACGGATATATTTCAAAAGTTTCACCTCATGACTTAAGGTAATTAATACGACTAGACCCTTGAGATGACAGCGGTGCAAGTTCCAAGGCATTATTTACTCTTTACCCCCCTATATTCATCCTATATTAACCGAGGGGCTCCTTGTCTCGGTTATCCTTATCTGCAAGTAAACATCAGGTATCTTCATTTCTATTCTCCTTTCTTGAATTTCCCTTAATTTGCTCAATACTGTCCATGGCACCACGAACGAAATCCCGATCAGACCGACCAGCCTCAACCCTCATAAGTCAAAACTTCATCATCGATCCATCAAAGGAGATTTGCTGCTTCAATAATGCTGACATTGCTGCTCTCAAAGATTCCGGTGCCTTTCCCACCGGAACGGTCTTTCGCCCCTTCGACCAGGAAGCCCGATCGGACGCATCATCCGACGAGTGGGTTTGTTTTTTCGCTTATCCTTTCTCTCTTGGACTCCGGTACCCATTTCCACCCTTTATCTCTAGCTTTTTCGACCTCACCGGCCTTAGCTATGCCCAAGTTATGCCAATGGTCTGGCGAGTCTTGATAGTGTTGGATCGCATCAAATCTCGTCATTTTCCTAACCTACTTGTTGAGGACCTTCCCGTAGCATACCGGTTGAGATCCCATGGCAATCACCGTTATCTTCTGTTTTCCATCAAGAACCCTTTGGTCCTTAAAGCCACCAAGAATGAGGATCGATGGCGACGAAAATTCTTTTTCGTAAAAAGAGACTCTATTGATAAGGGTTTCGATCTACCGGTTAAATGGTTAACCAAGGGTAGGATTTAGGGTTTTAGGAATATCCCCAATTATATCTTCAAACTGTATCCCGGACTTATATTCTGATGTTTTTATGCAGCGAATTTCAGAGATTTAGTGCCTCCCAGTGCAGAATCCGAATCCAAGATCAAGGAAATCTACCGTCTTCCTGCCAGTGAAAGAACTTTTTCCCTGTCTCTTATAGATTCTGATAAAAAATCAAGCTCAGAAATGTCTGGTAAGCACATTCTCATATATTAATTATTTTTCAAAAATATGATGAGTTTTAAAAATATCTTCCCTTATGTAGTACCAGTCGTCAACCTTGAAGGTTTCGAACTTGACGAATTGGATTGCTATTCCAGCCTTGAACCTGCCAAACAAGAATCCAAACCAAAGTCGTCTGCTACACCAAAGCCTACCTCCTCGAAAACTGTTTCTGCTCCCAAAGGCCCTCCGGCATCCAGGACCCGGGCATCCAGCTCTCGGAAGAGAAAGGAGACTGACTCCCCAGCTGTTTCTGAAATGTTCTCTCTTGAGAATCATGGGTTCAATGAAGCCACCTCATTCCTCAAACATGTAGAATTCTCTTTTCGATATCCTGTACAAGTATGTTAGTCTTTATCCTACTTATTTTTCACATTAATACCTGTGTCTTTATCGATAGGGTCTGGATCGTCTTATGCACTTATACGAAGACGCTTGCGGGCTTAACAAGATGTTGCAGATTCAGCTGGAGAAAGCTCAAGCCACCATAGCTGATCAAGGAACCATTGCAGCTGCCAAATCCCAGCACTATGAAGACAAATACAAGGCAATGACCCAGGAACACCAAGCTGCCCTCCACAAAGCTAATGAGGACGCTCAAGCCAAGCTAGATGCCGCCCTTCTTCAATATCAGCAGAATATGAGCTCATACCGGGATAGCCTTAAAGCATCCGTGGTTGTCTCCCTTCTCCAAGCCAGGATAAAGATGGCTTATGAGGCCATGGATTTGGGTTTTGAATGCCCCTCCTGGAACGTAAAGACTTGGGAGGCGAAACTAAAGGATCTTGGAGGTCATCCCGTTGCTCGTTCTGCAAAACATGCTGGTGAAGAGCCCTCGAAGGCGGCAGAGGAGGTGGCCAATGCTGATGGTGATACCGAGAAGAATCCTGAGGCTGATGCTGGGGCGAATGCTGGCAAGGAGGTTGCTGTTCAAGAGGATGCTGCCCCTTAGGCAGCGGAGTGGGCGATGATGGATGTACGTGCCAAGGCCGGAGCCCACTTTTTAATTTCATGGTTGTGGTTGCATAAACAATTTACTTTTCCTGCACTAGAACAATGTGATGACCAAAGGTGGATGGGTCCTAGGTTTTAGGATGAAGCCTTTGGTCATCAATTAGTATAACTTGTTTTGAATGTGATAACGGTTGTAGGTGGACAGGTTCTATTTTGAGATATATCCGACAACCGTTACACTAATATGGTAAAAACTGATCGTGCTTTTGGCGGATGGGCCTTGGTTTTAGGTGAAACCAAAAGCACGACTTTTGACTTGTTAATAATATAACTATCTTTTGACTTATTTTCTGTTACCTTGCATTACTCAGTGTGAGTCTTATCTTTGTAAAGATTTTGTATTGTTATCTTATAAAATATCCTGATCAGTATGCTCAGCAACATACTGCAAAAGCCTTTTATTAGATAAATCTTCCAAACGTTCCTTCAACTTTGTAAAAATTTCTTTAGAAAGTAAAAATAGTCTATCTTTTCAAAACCAGATTTTGATAACATTTAAATAATCAGAGTTCCAAACTAATACTGGTTTCAAACACCCTAATCACATATCCTTAAAAGGACTTTGAGGATACATATCAGGATACTCAACATAATGTCACTAAAAACTTAAATGAGGTTTACAAAGGAAAGATCATACCAGAAATAGGATATAAACCTATTACCAAACTTCGATCCCTTTGCAACTCTTCCAATGAAGATGTCCCCTGTGCAAGGTACTTAGTGCATTAGTTGCAAACTTCATCCTTTTAGCTTTACACCACCAACTTGGTGGGAATGTCCCCTGTATACAATGTCTTCAAGTATCTTAGAAATCTATTTAATGTCAGTTTCCATTGCATAAGCAATTTTTTACGTCCAAAGGGTAAAACCCAAGGATGTACTGGAGATAAATCCCTTGTATCCTGGGGAAAATCCCAACTTTTCATGTGCTACAGGCGGGAGTGTATAAACTCCAAGACTTAGAAAGGTGAAAACCTTTAAACCTTAGAGAGTATGAAAATACCCTTTCGTGAGAGAGGGTGATCAATCCTCATATACCTTTAGGATTCAGGATATAGCCAACAGTAACGAAATTGTCAGCCACTTTTACATGGACTGGTCCCGCCACCTTGAACTATCCCTGAATAACTTACGCTCCAGGCGGGGTGTTCAAACCCAATTCCGAAGAAAGGTGAATACCTTTAAACCTGTGAAGGGATCAGTATCCCTTAAACGTAAGAGAGGGGGCCAATCCTCTAATCTTCTGAGTTATCCTGAGTACATATCCTGGAGCTATATCCTGAAACATATCTCGCAAAACAATTGTAAACTAAGGTGGGTGTTAGCTTGGCTAACACCCCTCCGATGCTTAAGTTAGTATTGAGTTTCAAAGAATAAATTAAACCAAAACATATTAAAACAAGATAGAATTCATACCATTCTGAGTTAGAAATTGAATTCTAAACTCACTTGAAATAGAGCTTAAGGTGTATAGCATTCCAAGATCTCGGTAGCATATCCCCCTCCATATTCTTGAGTCTGTATGCTCCTTTCCCTGCTTCTGATTCAACTTCATATGGTCCTTCCCATTTTGGAGCTAACTTGCCATCGGCAGGATTAGTAGTATTTTGAAAAGCCTTTCTTAACACCCAATCTCCAACCTTAAATCTTCTGGTTCTAATATTCTTGTTATATGCCCTGGATATTCTCTGTTGATATGCTGCCATCCTTAGCCTTGCCGCATCTCTCTTTTCATCTATAGTGTCTAAATCCTGACTCAAGGCTCCAGGATTCTTCTCAGGATCACTTAAGACAGATCTTGCAGTAGGTATCGTCATTTCCGTTGGAATCATTGCTTCTGCTCCAAACACCAAGGAAAATGGGGTTTGGCCTGTTGCATTCTTTACCGTTGTCCTATCAGCCCATAAAACAAAGGGTAATTCTTCTGCCCATCTTCCTTTTTTGG
This sequence comes from Helianthus tuberosus, assembly GCA_030545235.1. Classification (NCBI taxonomy): domain Eukaryota; kingdom Viridiplantae; phylum Streptophyta; class Magnoliopsida; order Asterales; family Asteraceae; genus Helianthus; species Helianthus tuberosus. Next base: position 6,992,987 of record CM060359.1, read on the forward strand.
CTCCAAGCCTCTTCTTTAAGTTATTGACAATTATCTTGTTTGAGGATTCTGCTTGTCCATTTGCTTGAGGATGTACCGGAGTAGACGTGATCATTTTGATTCCCCAACTCTTGCAAAAGTCAGTAGTCCTCTTACTTATGAACTGAGAACCATTGTCACAGATTATCTCAGCTGGTACCCCGAATCTGGTCAGGATATTCCTCTTTATGAAGGATACTACTTCTTGGTCTCTAACTTGAACAAATGCTCCAGCTTCAACCCACTTAGAGAAATAATCCGTCATTGCTAGCATAAAGACTTTTCCTCCCGGAGCTTTCGGTAGCTTTCCCACTATATCCATACCCCACTTCATAAATGGCCAAGGGGAAACAATAGGATACAATGGTTCAGCAGGTTGGTGCAGTATGTTACTATGTCTTTGACATGCGTCACATCTTCGAGCATATTCTGCGGCATCTTTTCTCATTGTTCATCGCCTCAATGTTTCATGTCGTTACCCTAAGTCGATCGTCTCCTACTCTCAACGTAATTGTTTGTGCAATATGATCATCGCCTCGTCGGCCACAACATTGTTATTAATAAGAAAAATATTGTGCTATTAAATGTGCATATTTTAAAAGACATGAAAACTTGAGACCCAACATTGTCACTATCTCTCTCAACAAATTTAAATCGGGCGACACAGTTGTTTAAATCGCTCGAATTTCGCTCGGCGCTCGCTCGGAATTTTTATTGCTCGAAAAATGCTCGATTGATTTGAGGCTCGGTTTTAAATGAGCCGCTCCGCTCGGTTCGGTTTGTAAACGAGCCAAGCACGAGCAAAGGTCCGCTCGGTTCGGCTCGGCTCGTGAACAACCCTAACCCCCTACTTTTTTTTGGCAAGAGAGGGGTTAGAGAGGGGAAATAACATGGCATTATATAATTAGGTTAAAAAAATTTCCCTTCACCTCATGAGGGGTGCACCCCTTTCACCCTTATATACTAGGTTATAAGCTCGTGTACTATACGGAAAAACAATCTTTAAAAAAACAAACCAACTTTGAATAGCGATTATCTTTAAATTTATTTATTGTCATTGTATAGAGGGTGTAGAACTAAGATTTTAGAGTGTGACTTTATCACCATCATTCTAAACCGTGTGGGGTTTTATATCCTGTTTTACTTTCCAAAAAAAATGTTGGTTCCTCTATGTTAAATGCAATATGTAACTTCAATGTTTTAACAAATATTACTAGAAAATGTTTATAAACTAGTTGATGCCCCGCCCGCGTTGCGGGGCGATGACCGAACAATGAGCGAGTGTTAGGCAGCTCATTGACACGAAAAACAATTAAATCGAGTGAACCAATAAAAACAAAACACTTTTATAGTTTTGAAAAAAAAAACTAAAACAATGACAATATTGTAATTTTTAACCAAGGGAAAGTTGTATTTTTTGACTGGGGTAAAATTGTAATTTGCCAAAAGCTAAAGTAATGACAGTACTGTAAATTTGAACCAGGGGCGAAGTTGTAAATTTTCACAGGGGCAAATTCATAACTTTGAACTTGGGGTACAGCGTAACATAAATTTGAACTAAGGTCACAATCGTAATTTTAAGCTGGAGGCAAAAGCACAATTTTATTTTGAACCGAGGGCAAAATCGTAATTTTGAGTTGGGGGCAAAAACATAATTTTATTTTGAAATGGGGAAAAACGTTATTTTGAATTGAGGGCGAAATCACAATTTTTTAAACGCGGAAAAATCACATTTTTGAACAGAGCAAAATCGTAACTTTTAGCTGGGGGCAAAAACATAATTTTATTTTGAAGGGGAGGGGGGGCGAAAAGGTAATTCTGAGCTGAGGGCAAAACCACAATTTTATTTTGAATGGAGGGAAAAATCGTAATTTTGAGCTAGGGACAAAAGCGTAATTTTATTTTGAGCTGGGGGCAAAACCGTAATTTTAAAGAGGGGCAAAAACGTAATTGTAGAATGAATATAAAATAATAAACTGGTTGGTCCAATGGGGGAGTGCCAGGCAAAGTCGTAATTTTGAATTGAGGGCAAGATCGTAATTTTGAGATGGCGACAGAAAGCGTAATTTTATTTTGAATTGTGGGTAAAAACGTAATTTACAATAGGTATAAAATAATAAACGTGTTGTTCCAATGAGTGAGTGACAGTCAGCTAGCTTTCTCATTTGGGAAATGTATATGTGGGAAATGGAGAGAGGCTACAATAATAAATTGCACTTTCGGATAAGCACCGAAAGTAGTATGGTTTAAACTTTAAAGCCTACAATTTTTTTTTACAATGAATCAGAGATCGAACTAGTGGCAACTTTACCTTTGTAATATATGAAAGGAAAATTGGATCCTAGTAGGCGTCATTGTCTATTGGCAGTCTCATTCTTTTTATTCTCACTGGCAGTCTCACATTTCAAATATTTTGTTAAGTTTTTTTTCAACTGACAAAGTGATGTTTTAGAGCTTTTGATCAGAACGAGAATACGAGTCGATTGTTGTAAAACTTACCTCAAAACAACGCTTCAAACGACGAAAACAGTGCTTCAATTCAGGTGTTTAAACTTTCAATTAACAAAAATCAAGCCGTTTGAAGCACCGTTTTGAGGTAGTTTTACATGAATCGACTCGTATCTTTGTTCTGATCAGAAGTCTTAAATCATCAGTTTATAAAAAAAAATTAGGCTGCTAATGACAAATGACATTTACTAGAGATTATTAAAATCCAATTTTCCTATATTAAATACAACAGACTTCAATGTTGTAATATCATCCAAAATCTATAATAGAATTATATATATATTAAAATTATATATATATTAAAAAACAAATGTTGTGAATAGTAACTCAAGCCACATGGCCCACCCTCCGTTTTTGACTTCATCTCAAATACAACAAACTTCAACTCATTAAACAAAAACCCGACTTGGTAAATTGGCTTTCCTGTGCACCACTAAGAGTAGATACCCGAGTTCGAATCCTTTGTGCCCTTTTTTTGAGAGGGTGCTTCATCTTCGTGACTGATGGTTTTCACAAAACCATTCACACCCCCACATAAAATCCTAAGCCCCTTTTTTTGAGAGGGTGCTTCATCTTCTTGGCTAGTGGTTTTCACAAAACCATTCACACCCCCACATAAAATCCTAAACCATCCATCTGCCCGTCATTTTACACTTACATACAACCCTAGAGAGGGGTGAGAGAGGGAGAGATATGTAGATGTCTAGAGATAGAAAGAGAGTCTGGGAGAGAGAATCGTGATGGAGTGGTAGCTGACCACCGCCATTCCGGCGCGTTAACGACCCAAACCGACGGAACAATGGCTGAGCGTTTAAGAGAGAAAGAGAGAGGGGTTATGTAGACGATGGACTTGACGACGGTTAACATTCCAACCAAATCAGACCAGATTCCGGTAAGATCCGAACCCATTTGCATGTTTCATTCTTTGTTATATCGGTTCAAAATGAGTCTTGTAAGGAGAATCAGCTGAAGATTCGGTGAGCAGATTAAAGTGTGTACGGGAGTTTTTCAAGTGAATCGGCAACTCTCCAGACCGACTCTACATATAAGGTAAGCCACGAACTACTTCTGGCCACATATGTGAATTTCGGATATATATATATTCAGGTCTAAATGTGTAGAAACAATGACGAGGAGTAGGGCACAGTTAGAATTGGGGGCTGGTTAGGTGAATTTTATTTGTGGGTTTGGTGTGTTTTAAGTATTTATGTTTTGTTAATCGCAAATGCATCTTCATTGTTGCAAGAATCAATCCCTAATATGCTGATTTTTGGGCAACTGCAGCTCATGTTCTTGACCTAAAAGTTAGATGAGACCTAAAAGTTAGATGAAACCATGTTTTACTTTTGTTGGGTTGCTTTATTCGTTCAATTTTAACTTGAATGTTAAGTTAAAAAAACCTAGATGTAATCATTTTAAAGAGCTGATTTGCATTTTTTTTTACCTTGCACGTTACTGAAGATAGATCCAATCTTTTATGTGCTTTGCTTAAGATAGTTTTCATATCTGGTGAAACTGGTTGTGGAAAGACAACTCAGGTTTGGATCCTTATCTCTACAAATAGATCACCAAGCTCTGTAAATATCAGTAAATATGTGACATATTGTTTAAATTTGTTATTTTTTATTGTAAACTTTGAAACTTTTTTATGATCGTAGTGGTCAAAACTTTATCTCGTCTTTTATTCGTGAATCTGCATCACGATCACCTCATGAACTCTCCTACCATCGATGCTCTTATTTCTCACCAACACAGGTATGTTTTCCATTCTAATTGCTACTTTACTTGCAATTGATGATTTGAAGTTTATTTATTTGGAATATAGCAATACTTAAATTCGTCTAATGAATAACTTCGATGTCATTGATTTTTCAAGAGAACAACTTTCACCATTGGGTAGGCTAACTTGCTTAGCATATTAAGTCAATTTGTGATTTTTAATACCCAGTACTCCAGATGTTTTGGATGATAGCAATACTTAAACCCTGTGATTTTTCAAGATGTTTTGGATGGTACTATGGTATTGTTAATTGAAACAAATTGTTCAGTTTTTCTATCGATTTGATATTGGTTTTACTGACCTCAACATCTCTTCTATTTTGTTGTATTATTTTTTTCCGATGTCTTCGATTTATTTGACTATTTGAGTATGTTTGGTTAAATACTAATGGTTGTTTCGTCTTGGTTTAACTTGGGCAAATCGCTCGAGTTGGAAAGCGTAACGCAAAGAATCCCAGCGCATTGAGGTGGAAAGTGTAAAAATTAACGAAAAAAGTAGTAATTGTAGCTAACTTAATAGTAGTATCACAAATAAACCCGAGTGAACCAGGCACAACGCGCCGTTTAAATAAACCTAGTATTATTAAAAAAATTGTTTATAAATGGACAGAGGCTTCAATAATAAATTGCACTTTGGGATAGGTACCAAAAGTAGTATAGTTTAAAGCTTACAAATAAAAAATAGAGGAAAAAAAAAAACAACGAACAACTTGACCATTATAGTGTAACCCGAATTTTGTTGTATATCACAACATAAGATCATCGGATTAGAAACAGTACGTCAAAAGCCAACTGCTTCACAACTTGTACTATTCCCTAGTTACCTTTTAAATATATATAGATTGATAATACATAATAGGTAAATTGGATTTAAATAATTACAATTTTTTTAATTTAGCCGATAATAATCTCAACTCAGTTATTTGTCAATAATAACCCGAACTGGTCCATTTTTGGCCGATAATAGTCTGCGTTAAAAATAGCTTAACAGAGTTAATTTTTTTCCGAATTACAAACCGATGTTTTAGGGCTTTTGATTAGAACGAGGATACAAATTTGATTGATGTAAAATTTACCTCCAAATGCTGTCCCAAACGACGAAACGGTGCTTCAATTCGGGTTTTTAAACTTTCAATTAACAAAAATCAAATCGTTTGGAGTACCGTTTCGAGATAAGTTTACATAAATCAACTCATATCCTTGTTCTGATCAAAATCCCTAAAATATCGGTTTGTAATTCGGAAAAAAAAACTTAGCTCCGTTAAGCTATTTTTAATGACGGACTATTATCGGCCAAAAGTGGATCAGTTCGGATTATTATCGGCAAATAACTGAGTTGGGATTATTATCGGCTAAATTAAGAAAGTTTGAATTATTTAAATCCGGTTTACCTAGATAATAATAAATAGATAATGACATGTGGGGATTCAACTATCAAGCAGTCACCAAAATACAGTTAGGGGCTGTTTGGCAATATCTGATTGGTTAAGTGCTGAACTCGTAAGAGATTTGAACCATTAAGTGCTAAACCAGTAAGATGTCTGAACCATTAAGAGCCTGTATAATGCTTAAACGTTCAGAGACAAATGTCTTACCAATTCAGATTAGAGGTCTTAACCATTTAGACTTTGTATAAATCTTAACCAATCAGAGGCAAATGTCTGAACCATTCAGACATAGACATCTGCTCTTGAAACAAACAGTCTGAACCATTAAATGCTGAACCAGTAAGAAGTCCGAACCATTAAGAGTGTCATTAAGAGGTAAACAAAAAGCCCCTTAATGTACTTTCAAATCTATTGTATATTACTAAAAGTAATTATTGGCAGCATAAAGGTATCAAACTAATTACAACGGTAACAGGTCCAAGGGATGGAAATTTCGGAGTTAGCAGTTCTCCTAAATTAAATATATTTGTATATTTTTTTTGAACGGCGAATATTACTCTACTTTAATTTATAATTAATTATAATTTAAATAATGTTAAAAATTGAACCTTGTTCTTCTTTCAAGAAAGACAAGAACTTCTACCTCCCAGTCAAAGTTGAGATAACATTTATTTGTGTACTTTAGGCAATCATGATCTAAAACTTAATTTTTTTGTAAAATTCAAACAAAAGAGTCAAAAGTAATATGTGTATGAGTATTGTACCAAAAAAATAAGAGATAATTTTATATTTATATATTTTTCCATCTAGTCAAAGCATGTATCTCAGTACTAAAATCTAACAACAAATAATTATATAATTACTCTAGTAGAGTAAGGTGGTGTTTGTTTTTTTAGAAAAACATCTTCTAGTCTCTTATGTCTGCTTGACGTAGACCATGCGCAGACATTTAGCTTTGCAGACCTGAAGAAATACTGGATAAATGACCGGAATCAATTCATCCAGGGGTTAGGTTCTGTATAAATAGGGTTTGTTCTCTCTCGTTTGGTTCAAAGGATCAGATCTCTTTTCCTTCATGATAAATGCAAAACGAACACCGTCAGCCTCGTCACGGGGAGAATGGGGGTTCTCTCCGTGACCACCCTCCGGCGTGAGAATAAATATCATTATCGGTATATGAAGAAGAAAGAGTATAAGTGAAGTGAATGTAACTTGACATCCATACCTGAATTACTCTTCTATTTATAGCCAGGAGTTTGGGCGGGAAAACCTGTTATTGAAATGTTAACGGAAGATACTAACTCCGTAAGCGGTTATTTCCTTCCCCGTTAATCTTTTTGATCTGACGTGAGAGCACACGGATCGCCATTTAGATCAACGGCTGGGGTGTTGCCACGTGGAAGGTAGGCAGGTGGAGGTTTCTCTCCAATTCCATGCCATCATCGTGATTTCAGGGTGGCTTGGGATGATGACACGTGTCCCAGACGGTTATAACCGTCTGGTGGTGCACGATTGAGTCTTCTAGAAGATTATTGCCATAATCCGGTGTGACTCCTTATCGTGTGGTATCAGTTTAGTAAATAATATCCAAGTCTGGGTATTATTTAAGTAGGAGTGCTTCTTGGGATTTTTATCCCTTTGTTATAGAGAAAGGCGCAAGGATTCATTAACTTCCTTTTGGTGCGCAGGTGTTACTTGCTGTTTTTTCTTTTAAGCTCTCTTCGTTGGACCAGTGTGCGGCCGCGCAAGGTCTAAAGAGGGTTGAAAGGCGAGGTTTTGGTATGGTCCCAAGTACTTGCCACGAGGTTTTTGGGACCTTACTCCTTCAAGTCCCCCCAGTCTAGTGTTGCTCTTATGCAAATAAGTGGAACACTGGACTTTGTGAGAGATGCTTTTTTGCTATAGGGTTTTTTGGCGCGAAAGTAGAGAATCTTTTATGAGAAGAACCACTTTGCCCATTATTCTTGGGTTTTTTTTTGAAAAAATCATAATTCCTAGAAAGGTGGAAATCTTACGGGGGAAAATATTTTGCACCTTTCTTTACTTTGAACTGTTGTTATCCTGAGCGAAGAGTTTTTGCAATTATGAGCTGAGGAGTTCCTTACGTCATCTCTATAGATTGTGTTGCCTCTTCGTCTCTTAATTTAACTGTAGCTCTGGGAATGTGTGTAGACTCTGTCAGAGAGTTATTAATGGGATGTGACGTTTGTAGTGACAGCGTCGTTGCAAAGTCAGCTGATTTGATACTTAATCATCACAGTTCTCTTTTCGATGTTAACAGTAATCTTTCCTCGTCTATATGTTTGCTGGGTGTGAATTTCTTTACCCAATTTGGAAAAAATGAAGAAAAAGCAGCAGATTCGGTGGAAAAGGTTTTCCGAAATTTTGAAGATGTTCGAGGCTGCTGATGCTTTGCTTCTGCTTTCTGGTTCAACGGTTGATTATTTCACCAGTGGTGGGAGTTCCCATGGTGTTACTCTCCCTGAGGCTCCGAGAGACCGACACCTCTCCGATCATTTAGATGATAACAGTGGAGGAGTTACTAGGCTATCAGCACACGTTGTAACTCGTTCTTTTCTGGTTGATTGGATGGGGAGTTCTTCAATCGTTTACCAACGGCGTCGCCGTGCTGTTATTCCAGCTGAGGCTCCGACTGATGAGATTGTGGCCCTTGCTGTCGGAGATGACAGGGAGGATAATAACCCTTGGATTGTTGATCCCCACCCTTTGTCTGAGTATGGTGAGGTCCTCCATACTCCATATGGGGTGTTAGATTTGCTTTCTTAGTTTAGCTTAGTACTCTCTCTCTCTTTTTTTTTTTGAAGAAACACTGCTGTGTTCTTGTAAATGGCTTTTAAAGTGCTTTTGTTGCACTAATGAAATTTTTTGATGCACTGCTGTGCATGTCTGCTTTGGTAATTTAAAAGTTTGTGTTTGGATTACAATATGTTGCATATGCCTAATTACTTCGTGCACGTAAAGCGAATGAGAATGGTATTGTGCTCATGTGTGAACGTAGGTCTAAAATGCGCGCGAGGTTGTGCTTATTTAGACTGTTCATGAGGCGTACAATATTTACCATATTGTTCTCGCGTAAACCAAAAGAATTATATGCAATTTGTAACAAACAATAACGTGTGTAAGGATAACTGTTGTATTAATAAGGCGTAGAGCCAATCATACAAAGTAAAATAGAAAAATACATTGCCTGTATAGATTTGACTTATTGAATAGCTGGGCTATATATAAGACCTGCGCAGCTGCTGCGCGTTCCAGGTGCGGGGAACGGGTGCCCCGTCGATTCTTTTTAGGGTGTATGCCCCTTTGCCTAGGACCTCGTTGATAATGTCGGCCCTTCCCACTTTGGCGCTAGTTTGCCCGGCTTTTCCGCATTAGAGGCTTCATTGTCGCGTAAGACAAAGTCCCCTGGGACGAAAGTACACACGCGTACGCGCGAGTTATAGTACTTTTCAAGTTTGGATTTGTATCTTGCCTCTGCGATGGTGGCGTTTTCGCGCCTTTCTTCGAGAAGGTCTAAATCCATTCTTCGTTCCTGTTCATTGTTTTGCTTTTCCATGGCAAGCATGCGCGGTGATGGAAGGCCAATTTCGGCTAGGATTACCGCCTCCGATCCGTATACAAGGCTGAATGGGGTCTCTCCCGTACTGGTCTTTGGCATGGTACGGTGGGCCCATAAGATGCTGGGGAGCTCATCGACCCATCCTCTGCGCGCTATCCCAAGTCTTGCTTTTATGCCATCAACTATTTGTTTGTTGACACTCTCGACTTGGTCGTTTGCTTGTGGGTGCACCACAGAGGCAAAGTTTTGTTCAATCTTCATTTCCTTGAACCACTTCTGAAGATCTTCGGAGGCGAAATTGGTGCCGTTGTCAGAGATGATGCGCAATGGTAATCCAAATCTGCAAATAATATGTTCCCATATAAATTTACGGATCACCATTGCTGTGGTTGAGGCTAATTCCTTGGCCTCAACCCACTTTGTGAAATAGTCCACTGCTACGATAATGAACTTCACTGCGCCAGGCGCGTAAGGGAATGAGTAAAAAAGATCAATGCCCCATTGCTGGAAGGGCCAGGCGGACGTGACTGGGGTTCCGCGAGATATAGCGCAACACTGTTTAAACGTCCGGCCCTCAGCAGAACCTGTCGCGCAGGGAAGGCGCAGTCTCAGCGCAGAAAAAGAGGAAGCCATGAACGAACAAGTAACAGAGTTACTCAACGCCGGAATCTTGCGCGAAGTTCAGTACCATACCTGGGTCGCCAACCCAGTAATGGTTCAAAAACACAGTGGCGGATGGCGAATGTGCGTCGACTTCAAAGACCTAAATAAAGCCTGCCCGAAAGATTGTTATGCGCTTCCTTAGATAGACAAAAAAGTTGACTCTCTAACATCTTTTCGATGGAAGTGCTTTCTTGACTGTTATAAGGGCTATCATCAGGTCCAAATGAAAGAGGAGGACGAAGACAAGACTGCCTTCCGCACAGACAAGGGCATCTTCTGCTATACAAAAATGACCTTTGGTCTCCGTAATGCAGGAGCTACTTACCAGCGCTTAATGGATACAGTCTTCGGGGAAGACGTTGGTAAACCAGTCGAGGTATATATGGATGACCTCGTCATCATGAGCCACGAAAAGGAAACAATGCTCGCAAATATTCAGCGCAAGTTCGATTCTTTGCGCAGCGTGAACTTAAAACTTAACCCAACGAAGTGTTCCTTCGGAATGGAAGAAGGAACATTTTTGGGTTTTATAGTAACAAGAGACGGTTTTAAAGTAAACCCGGAGAAAGTGCAAGCCATCCAACTGATGTCGTCACCTGCAACAGTAAAAGAAATGCAAAGGCTCGCAGGACGATTAGCAGCCTTGAACAGATTCTTGGCAAATCATGCTGCAAATTGTTATCCGTTCATTAGCACACTGCGCAATTGCGCCAAGAAAACCCACTTCCAGTGGACACCAGAAGCGGAAGCAGCCTTCAAGCAAATGAAGGAATGTTTAATTCAGCTGCCAACGCTGATAGCACCGCGAGAGAAAGAACCGCTGATCTTATATTTATCCGCTGCAGAAGTAGCGATTGGTGCAGTGTTAATGGTGGAACGAGAGAACATTCAGACTCCAATTTATTATATCAGCAAGATGCTCACTGGCCCGGAGACGCGCTACTCGATGATAGAAAAACTGGTCCTCGCTCTAGTACATGCATCACGACGCCTACGCCGGTATTTCTCTGGTCATGTTATCACAGTTCTCACCAATTACCACTTAGGGAAAATTCTATCCAAACCCGATGTTGCGGGGAGATTAGCCAAGTGGGCTATTGAGCTGGGAGGATACAATATCCTATATAGACCGCGACCAGCAATCAAAGGGCAAGTTTTAGCAGACTTCGCCATAGAAGTTCCCATAGACAAAGTGCAAGAATGTGAAGCAATCCAAAACCCTGTTCCCGTTTTCGACGATAGGGTCTGGACTCTGCACACATACGGAGCTTTTAATGGCGATGGAGCAGGCGCGGGCCTCCGATTGGTCAGCCCAGACAATCACGAACTTACATATGCGATACGTTTGGATTTTCGGAGCACAAACAACGAGGCAGAATACGAAGCGTTTCTAGCAGGCCTCCGTTTAGCTCTTAAAATGGGAGCGAAAAATCTTGAAGCTAACGTTGATTCAAAATTGGTGGGCCGAGCAAGTTAATGGGCACTACGATGCAAAAGGCGAAGCTATGGCATTATACCTGGAACAAGCGCGAATGCTAATCAAGCCATTTCAAAATGTTCAAAATAAATCACATAAACAGAAGCGAGAATAAGCACGCGGATGCACTGAGCAATTGGCTGCCGCTAGTTTCAGACATCTAGCAAAAGAGGTACGCATTGAGGTATTATCCAATCCTTCCGTCCCTCTTAAGCAAGTGAACATCGTAGAGATCGGCAACCCATCCTGGATGTCCCCGATCATTATGTACCTGCAACACGGGAAACTCCCAGAAGGGAAAGCAGAAGCTAGGAAGATCCAAAACAAAGCAATAAATTACGAAATGGCAGACGAAATTCTATACCGCAAGTCATTTATGGGACCACTCCTACGCTGTGTTGACAAAACAGACGCGCAGTACTTAGTTAGGGAAATCCATGAAGGCTTATGTGGGATACACGCCGGACCGCGCATGGTAGTGGCAAAGATAATGAGCGCGGGCTACTATTGACCGAGGATCCACGTGGACGCGGTAGAACTATTACGAAAATGCGCGTCCTGTCAGCGCCACGCGCCAAAACCCTCTGTCCAAAGAATCCACTCGTACCAGTCAATCGTTTGGTTCTGCATAAAAAGGGTTTGTTCTCTCTCGTTTGGTTCAAAGGATCGGATCTCTTTTCCTTCACGATAACTTCAAAACAGAACACGTCAGCCTCGTCACGGGGAGAATGGGGGTTCTCTCCGTGACCCACCCTCCGGCATGAGAATAAGTATCGGTATATGAAGAAGAAAGAGTATAAGTGAAGTGAATGTAACCTGAACTTCATACCTGAATTACTCTTCTATTTATAGCCGGGAGTTTGGGCGGGAAAACCTGTTATTGAAATGTTAACGGAAGATATTAACTCCGTAAGCGGTTATTTCCTTCCTGTTAATCTTTTTAATCTGACGTGAGAGCACACGGATCGCCATTTAGATCAACGGCTGGAGTGTTACCTCGTGGAAAGTGGGCAAGTGGAGGTTTCTCTCCAATTCCATGCCATCATCGTGATTTCAGGGTGGCCTGGGATGATGACACGTGTCCCAGACGGTTATAACCGTCTGGTGGTGCACGATTGAGTCTTCTAGAAGATTATTGCCATAATCCGGTGTGACTCCTTATCGTGTGGTATCAGTTTAGTAAATAATATAAAAGTCTGGGTATTATTTAAGTGGGAGTGCTTGTTGGGATTTTTATCCCTTTGTTATAGAGAAAGGCGCAAGATTCATTAACTTCCTTTTGGTGCGCAGGTGTTACTTGCTGTTTTTTTCTTTTAAGCTATCTTCGTTGGACCAGTGCGCGGCCGCGCAAGGTCTAAAGGGGGCTGAAAGGCGAGGTTGTGGTATGGTCCCAAGTACTTGCCACGAGGTTTTTGGGACCTTACCCCTTCAAGTCCCCCCAGTCTAGTGGTGCTCTTATGCAAATAAGTGGGAGCACTGGACTATATGGGAGAAAATGTTTTTTGCTATAGGGCCTTTTTGGCGCGAAAGTGGGGAATCTTTTATGAGAAGATACACTTTGCATATTATTTTTTGGTTTTCTGAGAAATCTTGACCTTTGGTCTGCAAAAAGGTGCAGTAATGACTGTTGACGTGTGACAGCTGTCACTGTCAGCCGGTACATTACTGTCTGTGTTACGCGCGCGTGCACTCGCGTTTGTGTTCTTCTCTACCCACCTTCTGACGCTTGGATAACTGTACCCTCCCGAAAAAAATGACCGTTTGTTTTTTAGAAGACTTTTCATTAAAAAATGTCTTCAAACCTCTGCGCGTCCTCTTCCCTACGCGGACATGGTCCAATGTCTTCCCACCTCTTCCAACCTCTTCCAAGCCTTCTAACTTCTTCTTCTTTCCTAATCTCAACACAACATCTCTTATCAAAACCCTACATCTCTCCTCCACCAAATCTTCCCAAACATGGCGAACATTATCTGTTCCACCTTGCATTCCCACAATGACACCCGATATTATCTAATAAGGAAGTACAGGCGGTCTCCCTGATTGACTCGGTGAATTGTTCAATCAACTCAGGAGGTGAGTTCCCATACAATATCCTACCTTCAACACAATCTCCGTGTATCTGAAACCATAGGTTGTAAATTATTTATTTACTCCATGTAATTTTCTTAATAGCAAACTAAATGGGAAATTATATGCCGATGCTAATATCATTGCAAAATCTATATCCAATGTTAATATGAAAACTAGACCTCAAAAGTCAAAAAGCAGAAGTGGCGTATATGGTTATGGTGGTGGTTGCTTTTAGAGAGAGACAGGTGGTGGTTGCTTACAGAAGTTAAAAAACAAACAGTCTTTATTCTTGCAGACTGCAGAGGTTTGGTCCACCTCTTCTGTTACAGTTGTTTGCAGATGTGGTCCACAGACTGCAGACGTTTTACCTCTGAAAAAACAAACAGCACCTAATTGTATATAATTACTCTAGAGTAATTGCATATATTACTCTACTAGCATAATTATACAAAATAATATTTGTTTTAATGTTTTTTTAACTAAAAATCATGCTCAAGTAAATAGAAAAAAAAAAAAAAAAAAACTCTTTTTTCACTTCTCACAATTTAAGATGTTAAAATTCATTTGCATTCCTATTTGATCTTTACAAAAGTACTATAAGTATGGATCAACCCAACCCAACCCAATCCAAATCGTATATTCTTAAAAACATTTTTAGTTTTAGCCCCATTTGGTTATGTTTTTTACCCAAAGTCTCAAACAAACCCAAAAGATTAACAAAAAAGAGCCCAATTTTATACATTTGGGCCAAAAATAAATTTCTATGAATTCATTAACAGCATCTTTATCAATTATCAGCATCTACATTGTCTTCCTTCATAGTTTTCTCTTCTTTGCATGCTATAATCATCTAACCCACTTGTTGCCAAGAAAAAAGATAAAAATCATTACCCATATCCAATTCTTGGTACCCAAATAAATAATTTTCATGGCCCGGTTTATTCATTTCTTGTTATTCATCATCATTTATTTGGCCCAAATGTTGCGCACTAACTCATTGTTAGTTTTTGTATAGAAATTTTTGGGTATCATACCGTCCCCCCCCCCCCCCCCCCCCCCCCACCCCCCCCCCCCCCCCGCGTTTTCGAAGGCAAGCTTCGCCCACTGGGCCGATTCATTTATGTTTTGTTTCATGTCACTCAAAAGGTAATTGGTGTAAGTTGTAACCACAACCACATAGCATTTAAGAAGTTCATTTCTTGTTAAACTATAGGTTCTAGTATTTGTTTCCTGTTACTAGGAGTCTATTTAGGCTGTTTTACATCTATGTTTCATTAAAGTTTAAGCAGGTTCTTATAAATAGAGGTGAAAGGATGCAAACATTCCGAATATTGAAAGTCATGTTTATACACTACATGACATAATGTCCCATTTTACACAACAAGGGAAATGGCCACCCATTATTTAAACAAGAAGAACGAAATACAACACACAAAGAAAAGACCGAAAAACAACACACAACTAGGGAAGTTCAACCCTTTAAGATTTTGAATGAACACCATCACCTTCACATAAACCCAATTTTCTAAAATATCCATAATGTGAAAAAACGCATGCCTCCCACGACGGTAAACAAGTAAAGCAATACACACGATCCAAAATCCAATAGCAAAACCATAGGCCCCACCGATATTAGAACCATTTCTGAAGATCATCTGTGCCTTCTTCGTCATTCTTATTTTCACTGATGATGGGTGGAACTTCTAATTGGTTTTATCTCCAGGACAATGTATGGACAGAGGAAGTCCGCATAGTCTTGCATTTCCAATGTAACTTGAAGGTTTAAATGACTGGAGTTGAGTGCCTGATGGAATTCTCCCTGACAAGTTATTATACGACACATCTAGATAGTTTAATAGTGTCATGTGAGACATGCTTGATGGTATTCCTCCTGAAAGATTGTTCCTAGATAGATCCAAAATTAGAAGTTCTTTCATCTCACCGATATGCAGTGGAATCTCTCCATCTAGAGCATTTAATGACAAGTCCAGTGCAATCAATTTATGGAGATCAGATAGTTCATTTGGGATTTTTCCAGTCAAATTGTTGCATGATAAATTGATGATCTTTACCAATCCTAGAGTGATACCAAATTCATGGTGAGTCCCTTGCCACTTGATCAAGGCATGGTCGACGTACTCACTCCCATTTCTAAAGTTAAAATAATGCACATTTTGATGAGGTGAGAATCCATTTTGAACCATGGAAGTGAGATTATTAAGACACGATGGGATGGTTCCATACAAGTTGTTTAGTGACATGTCTAGAATTTGTAGATTTGCTAAACGACATAATTGTGAAGGAATGATTCCAAGAAGTTAATTTGATGTTAGGCTAAGAGCATATACAACCTTGATAACTTTTCCCCTTCCAAAGAGGCACATAACCAACAAAATTGTTGGCTCCCCAGTTCCAAAAAGGTTAACTTTGTGCAACTCTTTAGTGATAAGGGAAATTCTCCGTATAAGCTATTTTTGTATAAACTCAAGACCTCGAGATCGATCAAATACTTGAAAGAAGCAGGTAGCCTTCCAGACAGATTGTTATATCCTAGACTAAGAAGTTTTAGTTTTTTAAAATGCCACAAACAATCTGGAATTTGTCCCGTGAATGAGTTGTGTGAGAGATCAAGAAAGAAGAGAGACCCATCAACAATTTGGCATAAGAAACTGATGTCTCCATTAAATTTGTTTCTGGAAAGGTCTAACTTTTGTAAGGCGGATGAAACATTTTTTATAGGACCATAAAAGTTGTTCGAACTCAAATCTAATGTTGACGATTCAGAGTCAAAGTTTGATAACAAATCTGTTAATTCCCCTGT